>OU824204.1:5695581-7119331 GCA_917499995.1 Ichneumon xanthorius | reverse complement strand
TTTTATAAGAATCTGAATTTACACACAGCTGTAAATTCGGAAAATTATTCATCATTGTCGAGCCTTTTACCTGAAGTGCTAATAGGATGAGCAGAATCATGCCAAACACGGTGACGAAAAAGATATTCCATCTATAAGTTGCGTCGATGAGATACGCAAATCTGACAATGGAGAATTTATTAATAATATTGAATATTTTTACTAAATACTTTCTCGAAACTATTACTTGATAGCATCATTGTGTCTGTCAATACACCAAGGAAGATTGATCGTGTCCAGTGCATGTGGAGTCCCTCCTGATTTTACTGACATGTCGATATTGCCGATTCGTTGGAATTTGCGTCTGAAGGTTTCAGTTCAGATTTTATTATGTTATTTATTACAATCAATTAATGATCATTGACCCACCCCAATGCCGTAAAAATACCAGAGACGTGTTGCACGCAAATTATTAACATAACGTCACTGGTCAAAATGTGTATCAAAGCGGCACATACGCATACATAAGTATGCACAACAATGTACCAATAATATTTCTGCGCGTCAAAATAATAATAGTCGCAAGGGTATGGAAATTTTCGAGGTGCAGTACCGTTTTTCAACAAAATATCGATGATTGTTGATATAATGGGCTGGGTTGCATAGGCGATGACGGCGGCATACATCGCAGCTGCGTGCAATGTCGATAAATCTATAAAACTTTTGCCAGCTTCTGAACTTACTCCGTACCATACGCGATTAACCTGTACACAAAATTGCCATCTTTCTGCCCTGCTCAGCGTATTCGTGAAGAATGTTAACGTCTCGGTCCGAAGCCCACACTTGCCAATCCTTACGAATACGATTTAGCAACTTTAGTGTCTGTACGTACCGAACGGATATATATATCACCAATTGATATCGATTAATGGGCTCGCTCTTGTGTCGATTATTATAGTATTTCAATTTACAAAACCATAACTGACCTTCTGCAAGTTCAACGGCAAACTAAGCCCTTTTATACCGCAAATTATGTCGAAAAGGAATGTTATTAGGCATTCAAAAATTATTCTCCGGTCTTCACGACATTCGACAAAAGCTACGATCTGAGGTGGAACTACACTCGAGGAAAGTAAAACGAATGTAACAGAACATGTGACCCTGGTATAGATGTTCTGATACGGCCAATATCCAATGAGCGTCATCAAAGTTTTATTGAATCTATAGTAACGATGTTGAAAGAAGTCCATCGCGGCTCGAAGTTCTATCGACGACGACGTTAGTGCTACTGCTGCTGTTCCCGAAGCAACGCAATACACTCGCTTGCTTTTTCATGCGCTCGATTTTTATTTTCTTGGGATGAATTTTTATTGAATTATATCAATCAAAGTTATCAAAGTATAGCGGCTCGAAGGACGTTTAAATTGCCCCCCATCAAAGATGAGTGAAGGTGATACGAGAGGGTATAGACTTTAGAATCTATAGACGCTTTGCCCTTCGTACGAGTCATTACGTATTCAACTTCCCGTTGCGTGACTTACAAAAAATTGCAATAACATTGAGACATTAAGTTTACGTTGATATTTGCTAGAAAAGCGTTCTTCTATCACCGTCAGTTGAAATATAATTTTTTTTCACCCTCAGCTTGAAATGGAAGGGTTGGGAGACCGGGAAGGGGTATTATTCTCTACGCTGCAAAACCACAGTTGTACTCGAGTGACTACCTACGAAGGAGCAGGGTCCTCCGATATGGGGAAAGCGGTAGAACTATGAGAGGGTTGATAATCGATATCCGTTCCGTCCGTGATGTTAAACTGTGTACATTATTTTTTTCTCTCCAGAATGGCTGCATTATAGTATTTTTTACAAGTTTATCAAAGAAGAGGCCAGTGGTACAACGAAATTACACGGCCCACTGAGTGGGCATGAACTGTACATTAGTGAAACCATGTATATTTTTAAAAGATACAGACGGTTCTTTTCCATCGTGTAGTTATGCTTTCGTGAGTCCTCGTACGGTGCGTCTCCGTCGAGATGCGCGTTCACGGGGGCCAATCTGACGACCGAAACCACGAGCTCATAGTAACTCAAAACTTGACAGACGATCCAAAGGTGGATAGGTCGCATGAATTCTCGTAAGAAGTGCTTCCGGCATGGTACAATTTTTTGCTGTTCCGATACTTCAACTCGAATGTAATCTATCACAGAAAAAAAACCCTCAAAATCTCAAATCGGACATTAATTTTCATGAAAATTGCACTGAACAAAGGGAACTGACCACTTTACCCGTGTACCAAATTAAAAATAGCTGTCTCCAACCGTTTACAAATTGTAGTGATTTTAAAGGACCAGAAACAATCATATACACGCACACATACACAGATCCGAACGCCAGCCACAAATCACATTTCTCGACGTATTAAACTATTTTAAGTATCCTGCTACTAAATTCTTCATTTTTTCTGCATTACGAAGATATAGTTCCCTTACAAGGAAGGAAAATGGTAAAAAAAAAAAATACATTCGCGATTGAATGTAATTGAGTGTAAAATTGTACCAATAGTTTAAGTTTGATCATGTTGACTCATGTAATTAACAGCGTATTTCTATTAATTGTCCAAGTTGAACCATTTTATTAGAAAAAGACATGTAATGTTTTTGAAATGTTTTTAAATATCTCTATATGCTTGTCGAACGCATAAACGTAAAGTATGACAGGGCTGTCCTCATAGCCTGAAATATAAAAATAACCCATTAATTGTATTTCGATGATATTTTATTGACAGTCATAAAATTGTTAAATTATATTATAATAAATCATCAAATTGTAAAGCGTTGATAAAAGAACGATCGTTCTTACCTGACCGAAAGATCTCATAGACAAGGTTACACATTTCCCGGCTGTTAACTGACAAGGTACGCGACAAAGCACCATCATCAATTTCAGGGGTTTCTGAGCTTCAGGAGCCAGGTTGTACCATTGACTTTTGTGTCTGCGCGGTATAAAACTTTTTTATGAGGACACACCATCGATTATCGACTATTTACTCACATATATACGTAAATATCGGTACTGCTATCCGTCAGATTTTCGGAAATGTTGCACTCTACGTAGAAATACAATATCGTACTCAATGTAACGCCTAGGTATCTTACGGTTGCTTCGGGATCGTTTTTTTTAATAAGAATCTGAATTTACACACAGCTGTAAATTCGGAAAATTATTCATCATTCGTCGAGCCTTTTACCTGAAGTGCTATTAGGATGAGCAGAATCATGCCAAACCCGGTGACGAAAAGGATATTCCATGTATAAGTTGCGTCGATGAGATTGGCAAATCTGACAATGGAGAATGTATTAATAATATTGAATATTTTTACTAAATACTTTCTCGAAACTATTACTTGATAGCATCATTGTGTCTGTCAATACACCAAGGAAGATTGATCGTTTCCAGTACATGTGGAGTCCCTCCTGATTTTACTGACATGTCGATATTGCCGATTCGTTGGAATTTGTGTCTGAAGGTTTCAGTTCAGATTGTATTATGTTATTTATTACAATCAATTAATGATCATTGACCCACCCCAATGCCGTAAAAATACCACAGACGTGTTGCACGCAAATTATTATCATAACTTCACTGGTCAAAAGGAGTATCAAACCGGTACATACGCATACATAAGTATGCACAACAATGTACCAATAATATTTCTGCGCGTCAAAATAATAATAGTCGCAAGGGAATGGAAGTTTTCGGGGTGCAGTACCGTTTTTCAACAAAATATCGATGATTGTTGATATTATGGGCTGGGTTACATAGGCGATGACAGCGGCATACATCGCAGCTGTCAATAAATCTATAAAACTTTTGCCAGCTTCTGAACTTACTCCGTACCATACGCGATTAACCTGCACACAAAATTGCCATCTTTCTACCCTGCTCAGCGTATTGGTGAAGAATGTTAACGTCTCGGTCCGAAGCCCACACTTGCCAATCCTTACGAATACGATTTAGCAACTTTAGTGTCTGTACGTATCGAACAGATATATATATCACCAATTGATATCGATTAATGGGCTCGCTCTTGTGTCGATTATTATAGTATTTCAATTTACAAAACCATAACTGACCTTCTGCAAGTTCAACGGCAAACTAAGCCCTTTTATACCGCAAATTATGTCGAAAAGGAATGTCATTAGGCATTCAAAAATTATTCTCCGGTCTTCACGATATTTGACAAAAGGTACTATCTGAGGTAGGACTGTACTGGAGAAAATTAAAATGATTGTAACAGAACATGTGACCCTGGTATAGATACTCTGATACGGCCAATATCCAATGAGCGTCATCAAAGTTTTATTGAATCTATAGTAACGATGTTGAAAGAAGTCCATCGCGGCTCGAAGTTCTATCGACGACGACGTTAGTGCTACTGCTGCTGTTCCCGAAGCAACGCAATACACTCGCTTGCTTTTTCATGCGCTCGATTTTTATTTTCTTGGGATGAATTTTTATTGAATTATAACAATCAAAGTTATCAAAGTATAGCGGCTCGAAGGACGTTTAAATTGCCCCCCATCAAAGATGAGTGAAGGTGATACGAGAGGGTATAGACTTTAGAATCTATAGACGCTTTGCCCTTCGTACGAGTCATTACGTATTCAACTTCCCGTTGCGTGACTTACAAAAAATTGCAATAACATTGAGACATTAAGTTTACGTTGATATTTGCTAGAAAAGCGTTCTTCTATCACCGTCAGTTGAAATATAATTTTTTTTCACCCTCAGCTTGAAATGGAAGGGTTGGGAGACCGGGAAGGGGTATTATTCTCTACGCTGCAAAACCACAGTTGTACGTGAGTGACTACCTACGAAGGAGCAGGGTCTCCGATGTGTGGAGAGTGGTAGAACTATGAGAGGGTTGATAATCGATATCCGATCCGTCCGTGATGTTAAACTGTGTTCATTATTTTCTTCTCTCCAGAATGGCTGCATTATAGTATTTTTTACAAGTTCATCAGAGAAGAGCTCAGTGAATCGGAAACCAGGAGCTCATAGTAACTCAAAACCTGGCAGATCACTCAAAAGAGGACAGTTCGCCTCAGTTCTCGTAAGAAGGGTTTCCGGTAGGGTAATATTTTTTGCTGTTCCGATACTTCAACTGAAACGTAAAAGAAGCCTGCAAATTACATTTGCGCATTGGCTTTCTCATTACATTCTTTTACTCATTAGTCCTATTCCATGAGAAAGCATCTTTTGTAATTTTTGGCTTCCTCATATAGGAAACAAAAAACAAAACAAAATTGCCAAATTGATGACAGAGAACTTCGTTTCTAGAAAAAATATTTTAAAAAACATCCTTTTCTCACGATCGTTTCCTCGAACGATCAAACATGGCTTCACCTCCTGTTTCACTCCTGTCCATTCCACACACCGGAACGCACACAGTTGTGCACATTGAAGAGAAGTCTGGTCGATCGCGTGGGTGCTACCGAGAAGTGCTTAGCATCGCGGAGAACGGAAATACTGAAAACAATAATAAGGATAATGAGTAAATACTAAGAATAATAACAATCATAATGTCTAGAGGAGAGTTTTAGAAGGCGAAAAAAAAATCATAAAAATTAAAAAGTTCGAAAAAAATAGGAGAGCAAAGGGTTAAACCGTGCACAATCGTTAAGAGGGGAAAGTGAACGAAGGCTTTCGCTGACGTCCGAGATAATTTCTCACTTTACTCGACGCCCGTTACACAGTGTGTGTGCGCGTGCCTGTGTGTCTCCGTCGCTGCTCTGCATTCGTGTGCAAGTTTGCACGACATTACCCGATACACGGGAAGCGACACGACTTGCACAAGAGTCATGAAAGCGAACGAGGAATGCACCGATCTAAACCCTTCCCCGCGGAGAGCCCACAACACAACGCTACTCTACCTACACACTCCGTCTCCGTTAGTTCTTTATATTCGAAACTCTCTCGCTGCTCGTTTCCTCGATCGTGTTGCGCTCGTTTGAAGTTTGAACAGCTGTTGGCTTGTAAATTTTTTTTTTTTTTTTTTTTCAAAGCTGTTTTTCTCGACACCTTTCTCGGCTGGCAGAAACACACACGTACCGTGGGCGAGGTGTTTTTAGGCGTTTTTTTCCTCCTTACCATAAATCGCAAAGGTCGCCAGCTACCGCGAATGTCAATCACGGAGGAGGGACAAACTATTGATATGTTAAAATAATTTAAAAAACACGGCAAGAAATAATTCAAAAAATAAAATTCAACACATTCGCACTTTCTCGAAGACTTGCACAAACCAGTTGAAATCTTTGCAAACTCATCGCCATTAATGTTCTTCCAGGTTAAGGACGTATGACGCAATACCAATACGACTTTGCATAAACGATTTAGAAAAAAGTTAAGCATACGCTCGACTGCACAGTAAAAATCGTTTCTACATTTAACGAACATTTATCACATAACACAATTTTCTTCTCGTCAACATTTCAATTTTTTTTATTGTTCTCAACCGAACGATATCTTGAAAGAAAAGGATAAAATTACCGAGAGAAAAAAAAATGATTGGCCTTCATGGACGATAAATTGTCTTCGAATATGCAAACCTTTCTTTCACCGTTTACCGGTGAGAAATGCGCTCGAACTTCCTCAACAACACTCCGATACGTCGGATTGGCAAAAAGGCTGGAAATTTGTTTAATCTTTTCAGTCGTTAATATTTTTTTCCATCCACATTGCCTCGACCAGTGTTTCAATGGTTTTTCCGACCGCTTCTGGGAAAAGTGTCAGAGCGTTATATAAAATTACCGAGAAGAAAAAAAATTGTTTTCCTTCATGGACGATAAATCGTTTTCGATTATCCAAACCTTTCTTTTACCCTGTACCGGTGAGAAACGCGCTCGAACTTCCTCAACAACGCTCTACGTCGGCTTCGCAAAAAGGCTGGAAATTTGTTTAATCCTTTCAGTCGTTAATATTTTTTTCCGTCCACATTGCCTTGACCAGTGTTTCAATGGGTTTTCCGACCGCTTCTGGGAAAAGTGTCAGAGCGTTATATAAAATTATCACGAAGAAAAAAATTGTTGGCTTTCATTCACGATAAATCGTTTTCGAATATGCAAACCTTTCTTTTACCCTTTACCGGTGAGAAATGCGCTCGAACTTGCTCAACAACGCTCTACGTCGGATTCGCAAAGAGGCTGGAAATTTGTTTAATCTTTTCAGTCGTTAATATTTTTTTCCGTCCACATTGCCTTGACCAGTGTTTCAATGGTTTTTCCGACCGGTTCTGGGAAAAGTGTCAGAGCGTTATCGCCCGGCGTATCGCGTACGCGCCGTGATTGCCACGACTCCGCACACCTCACCGACCGCGATTCGAGACGGCTCTTCGTGTCTTTTTTTTCTCGGCGATTCTCTCGTCGCATACATATATGTGTACACGTGTACGAGTATATAGTACGTACGTACGGCAAACGTCGTGGCCTGGCCACGCAGCGATCTCTTTGTCTCTCTCCTGGCGTGTCTTTCTCTCTTTCTCTTTCTTTCACTGTGTACAGTTAGGAAACTGGTTTGGCCTCGTGGCTGCGGCGGCGGTCGCGTTGTCGTCTTCGTCTTCCAGCAGCGGCCACTTTATTCCTGCAAACTCACGCGCCAGCCAGAGAGCTACCGGTTGCCGCTTGCGGATCTTCCGCCCCGAGATCCCGTCAATCTTTTGCCGTCGCTCCTCGTCTCTTCCTCATCCTGCTCCACTCTCGGAACGTACTCGCTAACCTCTTTGAATTATAGAGCATTGACATCCTTTCGCTCTTTATTTTTTTTATTCTTTTTTTTAAATATATATATTTTTCTTAAAGCAGAGTCGCATTCTGGTTTGAAGCTCGGCTCGATCGAAAGCTCCAAGCTGTGTTCACAATTAGGTTTAATCCCGAGGTAAAATTTCAGTTCGAACCTGGGTTTAAACTTAAGTTCCAATTTGGGCTTGAACTTGGGTTTGAACTAAAGTTCGATTTTGGGTTCCAATTTGGGTCCAATTTGGGTTCCAATTTGGGTCCAATTTGGGTCCAATTTGGGTTCCAATTTGGGTCCAATTTGGGTTCCAATTTGGGTCCAATTTGGGTTCTAATTTGGGTTCTAATTTGGGTCCAATTTGGATTCCAATTTGGGTCCAATTTGGGTTCCAGTTTGGGTTCCAATTTGGGTTCCTATTTGGGTCCAATTGGGATTCCAATTTGGGTCCAATTTGGATTCCAATTTGGGTCCAATTTGGGTCCAATTTGGGTCCAATTTGGATTCCAATTTGGGTCCAATTTGGGTTTGAACTTAAGTTCCAATTTGGATTTGAACTTAAGTTCCAATTTGGATTTGAACTTAAGTTCCAATTTGGATTTGAACTTAAGTTCCAATTTGGATTTGAACTTAAGTTCCAATTTGGGTGTAAACTTAAGTTCCAATTTGGGTGTAAACTTAAGTTCCAATTTGGGTGTAAACTTAAGTTCCAATTTGGGTTTGAACTTAAGTTCCAATTGGGTTTGAACTTAAGTTCCAATTTGGGTTTGGACTTAAGTTCCAATTTGGGTTTGAACTTAAGTTTGAATTTGGGTTTGAAGTTGGGTCAGTATGAAGATCGAACTTTGGTTAAAATTCGAGCTCTGACCTTTAGTTTTGTGGGTGTTTGAAGTCAAGATTGAATCTTGAATTTACTGTTGTTGTTTTCGCAATTATTTAATTTTGTCCAAAGAAAAAAAAAAGGGAGCGAACAGTCCAGCGACCGTGGATCGGTAATGTGTTTTCTGCCCGCGGTTTTGAGGTAATTTGTCCCAGAACTAGAAACGAAAAGCTATCCGACTCTTTGGCTCTTTGCAACGTATCGGTTAACCGCGACGTCCAACCGCGGTTGGCAGCGGCAGAGATTCCCCGATGTGTTCCACTTCGGATCGAGAACTCCGCGCTTCGCGCCGTTCCCATTCCATCACAAAATCGCCCTTTCCGCGCCCCCCCCCCCCTTACCCCCTTAGTCCCGCGTTAATTAACTTACGTTTTCGATTAGCCCGATGCGCGAACGCGAGAAATTCAATTAACGGGGGACTCGCGATTTCTACTCTAATATTAAACCATGCGAACCGCGCGAAAGCGAAACAGAGGGCGGCGGCGAGGCGAGATCGAATCTTGTCCCGATTTCGGCCCGATCGAAAAAGACCGCCTGTGTGAACTCTCGAGGATTATTATTATTATTATTATTATTATTATTATTATTATTATTATTATTATTATTATTATTATTATTATTATTATTATTATTATTATTATTGTTGTTGTTGTTGTTGTTGTTGTTGTTGTTGTTGTTGTTGTTGTTGTTGTTGTTGTTGTCACGCGATGCAGTGTTGTCGGGCGATCGGTTAACTGCAGATTCTTCCTCCGCCTATGTGCATCAGGAGCGATAGTGACCCGCACGCTTCTGTTCTCTGTTCTCGTTTAACTTTCGAAAGTGGAATAACAAACACATAACCGCGCGTCCGAAGTCTTGCAGCTAAAAGATCTTACGACGAATCGAGGAGAATCGTTGCAACGCGCAATGGCGCACTTAGTCGAACGACATTTGGGGGGGGGGGGGGGGGATGCGTTACTTAAGACACCAAAAAAAAATAATAATAATTGTTAGCGACCGAGGCGACGACGAGACACTATTCGATAAAGTTTGAAAGGTGCGTTGAACTTTCGTCGTCGGAACGAGCGGCGCTCTTCTTTCTTTCTTCGGTTACCCGAGTGTGTGCCTCTCCGTCGCGCGCCTCGCCGGACGCGCGACCGAGCGAGAACGAGCTTTCGTTATTTTTTTCCATCGTCTCTCAGCGGTCGCGGCTCGACCGAGGCGTCGCCCGCGCCGGCTCAACCGAAGTGAGTTCCAAATATAAACCCCTATTTGCGCCCGCGCTGCACGTCCCGTGCCGCAAGCCGTCGCCTATCTCCCGACGTTATAATACGCGCGCCGAGTTTTCTGTGTCCGATCCACTTTACTCCACGGCGCCTCAGCCCCTCCGTCGCTCTCGGTTTTCTAGTCGCTCGCTATCTTTCGTTACACGTGCGCGCTCGGCCAAACGATCGCGGTACAATAATCGTGTTTCGCACGTCTCTCGCGGCGCACGTGTACGTTTTTTTTTCTATATTAAAAAATTCTATATTCAGACTGAATTAATTATTATTCATTTTTTTATACATATATACATATATATTTTTTTACGTGAAGAAATTAAAAGCTACCGCTCGAGATTTATTTGACGTTTTATTTTCTTTCGTACGCTGATTATCTTGAAAAAATTTCGTGCGAAACGTTTCTCGCGGTGCAATTGTACGATTTTATATACATAAAAAATAAATAGAGTAAATAAATAAAATTCTATACTCCGACTGAATTAATTTGTATTTTTTTTATATACGTACTTTTGCGTGGAGAAATTGAAAGGTAGCGCGCGAGTTTTTTTTTTTTTTTTGTACGTTGATTGTTCAAAGATTTCTTTTTTTTTAATGACGCGAAAAAATGGTGAAAAAACAATTCCGGAAGCGTCGCGAAGGCGGCGAGAGTGCGGGGGAGGGGGGAGGCTGCCGAGACCGCTGTCGACCGGAAGCCGGGAGCTGACCGATTTTTTTCGTAAAATAACTCGATGCAGCTGCGCGAAGAACGGACGCTCGTCGACCCCGGACGGTCCGCGATCGGTGGCCGACGCTTTTGCTAAAGGTTCTATGGCCAGCGGCGACTCGGACGCGGGATCGCCGGTGGCGTTGATATCGTCGAGTAGGGGGGAGGGGGAGGGTGACGGACAACCGGGGACCCTCGAAAATGACGTCGCCGGACACTTTGATCTATCCAGCATCAAATTCATCGACGACGAGGACCCGTCAATCGATGGTACTTCGTTTGATTTTTTTTTTATTCATTTTTCATACACATCCGGGAGTGACGGGAAACGAATTTCTTTTCCGCGGAACCGCTGAAGGATCGGGCAGTCGATTTTTTTTTTTTTTTTTTTTTAAAGGAACATTCACGGGCTTTAATTATTATCTACTTTGTAGGAATTGTTGGAGAAAAATGGCTAGACGGGAAGATGCTCCACAATTATTATTGTTGTTGTTGTTATTATTATTATTATTAATGTTATTATTGTTATTATTATCATTGTTATTATTGTTGTTATTATTGATAATTTTAATTTTTTTCTATTCCATAAACTTTATTTAATACAGATCTATCTACATTAATAAGACTTTCCCTTTAAGAGAAGGCTAAATGTCCTCTCTCTGTCGAGCCTGCGCGCTCCCTATGGTGCCATCTTTTTCGCACTCGAGTGGCCGCCGTGCCTGTTTAGCCTGCTCTTAAGGGGAGCTTAAACACCGACACTCTCACCTCGAGCACGTTGCTTTCCCCGTTGCGCGACCCCCTCTTGTTTTCGACCGCAGCGAAGAAGCAGAAATATCATTATCGCCTTGGAGCAACGTGAAAGACACTCGGTCGGTAACGAAAACTGTAATCAATTTTTTTTTCAAGTTTCTCGAAATTTCCAGGTAAACTCGAAACACTGGCGTCTTCTTTAGGTGACCGATTTGGTTTTTCTGGGAAAAGATTACGACCCGCGAAAAAAAATATTAATTACAGTTTTCGTTACCGACGTTGTGAAAAATATTGCGAAAAATGTTTTGAATGTTCAGTTACGCGACACTAAAACTTTTATAGTTATGTTTTTCTTTTTACAACTCTTCACTTTGTTAAAAACTGTGCAACGTGAAACACACTCGGTCGGTAACGAAAACTGTAACAATTTCTTTTTTCAATGTTTCTCAAAATTTCGAGTTAAACTCGAAAAACTGGCGTCTTCTTTTAGGTGACCGATTTCGTTTTCCTCGGAAAAGATTACGACCAGTGAAAAAAATATTGATTACAGTTTTCGTTACCGACCTTGTGAAAAATATTGCAAACAATGTTTCAAATTATGTTCAGTTACGCAATACTAAAACCTTTATAGTTATGTTTTTCTTTTTACAACTTTTCACTTTGTTAAAAACTGTACAACGCGAAACACACTCGGTCGGTAACGAAAACTGTAATAATTTCTTTTTTCAATGTTTCTCAAAATTTCGAGTTAGACTCGAAAAACTGGCGTCTTCTTTAGGTGACCGATTTCGTTTTCCTCGGAAAAGATTACGACCAGTGAAAAAAATATTGATTACAGTTTTCGTTACCGACCTTGTGAAAAATATTGCAAACAATGTTTTAAATTATGTTCAGTTACGCAATACTAAAACCTTTATAGTTACGTTCGTTTGTTTTTTTTTTTTTTTTTTTTGCAACTCTTCTCTTTGTTAAAAACTATGTCACACACGATTGTCATGGGGCGTAACTCTTTTGAAAAAAGAAACCGATGATTGACGTCCAGGATATTGCGAAGCGCATGCAAAAACACTCGCAGACATCGCTGCGACCCATAGAGTATAATAAATTCATTGCTAGTCCAAGGACGAATCTCTAACGATTCTCTCGCCTCGTTCTCGTCCATTTGTCCCGGTAATCTCGGCGGCGAAGTCCCCCCTCCCCTCCCCAATGTCTCAATCCATCTTTCTCCGAGAATAATACCGCTGGATATTAGAATTTTTGAAATGGGAACCGAACGTGGTTCGAGCATCCCCGACCGTCCCACGAATTCGTTATTACAAAACGGAAATAAACGTCGAGTAAATTTCCCCCCATTGATAGCTGAAAACTTTCTCGTTCCAATTTTACTAATGACTGTCTGTCCTGTCGGCAGAAGAATTGGACGGGCCGAACGCCGACCGGATAAGGGACGCCTGGGTCATAGCTCTCGAGAGGTAAGAAAAAAATTAACTTTTTTTTTTTAATCCCCGACAAACTCTCACGATAAGCCAAACTTATTTCATTCCGCGAATTGTTCGAAGATTAATCGGAAAGAGTGCGACCGAGATATGCGGAATAATGTAAAATGTAATTAAGGCTTGGATTGTTTATAAAAAATTATTTAAATAAAGTCATTGTATGGAAATCGACGACTACAAAAATTGGTTATTTAAAAAATTTTGCAAATAAATTAAAGTGAAATTACCGGGCACATTGCTTTAAAAAAAAATTCCAAAAACTACCGATTGAGTAATTCGACAAAATTGCTATTTACATTTATTTTTGACGATTGATTGGGTTGTTCAGGCAAATACGAACGTGATAATTTATCATCGATCCAGTAGTTTCAGCTCGGTTGAGTTCAATATCGGAAATCGATTTGCAATGTTTGAATACCGACAGGACTCGAAACTTTTGTTGACTCGATGAGCCGAGCCAAGATTGATATTGGATAAAACCAGAATTTAACCGCTTCGCAAAAGTAATTGATTTATCGTATGATTCAGAGGGGCGAGGGAGCGTCTCCAGAGGTTACCGGCCCTGAGGAAGATCCAGCCGAGGGACATACAGGCGATATTGCATCAGCAGGTGAGAATAAACGATGAGCATTCGTCTTGTTTACCCTGTCTGTCAAATGCACTCCCAAGCAAGTTGATGGACCGCAAACGGACCGAAAAACGGACACGCCCGTTGGGGAAGAAAACGGACTGTAAAAAACGACAAAACGGACTGTACATTTTTTGTTGGCATTTGGTCTTTTTTCTGTTGCGGAAACCGAAAACTGACCGAACGTTTTTTTTTCGAAATATTTGCTTTGGTCCGTTTTCGGTCCCCGCAACCGAAAAAGGACCAAGATCGTATTTTTATTCTGTCCTTTCATTAAAAACAGAATTAAAAGCAAAACAACAAAAAAATTTAAAAACTTTGCCCAAAATTTTAATAAAAAACGTTCGGTCCTTCCTCGGTTTCCGCAACCGAAAAAGGATCAATCCAAACGTACGGACCGTTTTACCGTTTTTGCGGTGCGTTTCGTTCCCCAACGGACGTGTCCGTTTTTCGGTCCTTTTTTTTAGTTTTTTCTCTAAAAGCAGATCCGTCAACTTGCTAGGGCTTAACTGTACCAACCCCAGGTGTCGTAATCGTCGAGGTGAATTCTTCAGATTCTTGGGCGGGGTCTCCGATAAATCCTTTCCCTACGTTTACTTACAATCATAGCGGTACGTTTGTGCGCATTTTTTTTAAGTTCGTTTGCAAGGTTGATCGCCAGTACTTAAGTTTCAACCCAACTCGAATCGTACAGCTTGTCTTATCTTTTAATTGAAATCCAAACCCAATTCAACCGCCGAACCTTGCCCAAGTCCGAACTTAAATCTAACCCCAGATCGATCCAAAGTCCATACTTCAGTTCAAACCCAATTCCAAACTCGCCTCGACCCAACAACACCAAAAAACCCAAGTAATTCGTTTTTCCATTTTCCACCGCCAATCATTTTCACAAAAGATCCTTCATCCATTCATCAATCAATTCCCCCAAACCCTCCCCCCCCCTCCCACGAAGCTTTTTTTGCACATCAGCTGATACGAACTTGGAACTATTATCCATTGACTCGTCGCTTCCCCTCTCATCGGTTCCTCCCCCTCCCGCCAGCCCACAACAGAACGTATTTCAATACCCGGCTCTCAGTTAGACGAAATACCGTGCGCATATCGGTGGTCGATGCTCGTGAAACGGGGAATGCAAAGTGAACGAGCGAACAGAATCTCTCCTAGCGCCGAGCACACTCTGCCACTCCGGAGGTTCGATTATGTCCGTACGACCTTGGCTCGCGCTGCATACGCTTACCAGTGTTCGGTTACGTGCCGATTTGTTGTAGCTCTCGCTCTCTACCCGTGTGTATCCGCCCGTCCGTCTCTGAGTGCGCGAGTGTTGGAAAAATGAATGCCCGCGTGTTATTTATCCTCCTCGCCCGTTCGTACCTTCGTCCGTTGCTTGTTGCTGCAGTCAGTGGTTCTGTTACGTTCCAATGCTATCCGGTCTCACTCGCTCGGCTACCCGAGGCGGAAAGAGACCTCCGGACCCCCCACCCTTGCCCACTCGAACGCTCCCCCCCCCCCCCACCACAACGTCCACGCTCCGCTCGTTATGCAACGGCGAAACGAATCACTCCGACGATTAATACACTCGGCTACTGTGCTTTTTAAAACTGAAAACCGCAACGAGATGGCTAACTAGTACCTGACCGTACGGATACGCAATGGCAGGCGATGCCCGTCGTTCCGGTTGTTCGCCGCCGGAAATCATCCAGCGAGACGAAGAATATCGCTAGGATAACACTGCGAAACTTTAATAATCGTTTGGCGAAGTAATTTTACTTATTTATTGTTTTTTTACGTAATTCGAAAAGTTTCGCAGTTGTCTCGGCTGGATGGTGGGGGATTCGCGGATGGTCGTTGATGCTTTGTTTTTCTTTTTGCTCGCTCGACGCAGATAACGGAGGGTTCGGCCTCGACGAGCACCGGAGAGACGCCCAAGAAGGACGTAACCAATAGTCACATAACGGTCACCCTTGCGGAAAGGTATTTACTTATCTTAATTTTACTTGTTATGGGGCTTCAGAGAATTTTCGTTGTCGATCTGGTCTGTTGGGAGGTTTGTTGATGACCTTACAAGTCTTCGGCGATCGACGACCCTCCGGTGGCCCCGGTCGATAAATGTCCTTTGCCGGGGAACTGTATTCTTGCTGAGTCGCGATTGTATAGTGCTGTATCTCGCAAAAAATCTCGTAAATTTTGAATTCAACCAATTAAACATTTTACAATGAATTAATTTACGAAACGAATTAATTTAAGAAATGAATTACTTTAAGAAATGAATTAATTCAAGAAATGAATTAATTCAAGAAATGAATTAATTCAAGAAATGAATTAATTCAAGAAATGAATTAATTCAAGAAATGAATTAATTCAAGAAATGAATTAATTCAAGAAATGAATTAATTCAAGAAATGAATTAATTCAAGAAATGAATTAATTCAAGAAATGAATTAATTCAAGAAATGAATTAATTCAAGAAATGAATTAATTCAAGAAATGAATTAATTAAAAAAATGAATTAATTTAAAAAATAGAGAAGCGGCGAATCGAAACGTACCGGCGAAGCTGAGCAACGGAACCGTGCCCAAGGGTGTCGCGACAGAGGAGGACGATTCGAAGGATCGTAAGGACGCGTTGGAGAAACAACGTAGCTGTCCCGAAGAGGCGAATTTACTGGTGAGTGGACCAATTCTCTCCCGGTGTGCTTCGAAAGACTCTGCGGCGCTCGAAGTGTCGGGCAGCTCTCCCTCAAGTGTCTCGTAAATTCTACGATCGCGTTAACGTCCCTGCTTTTACGACTTTTCCTTGTGCGTTTTCTCACTAATTTATTTTTATTTTATTTTTATTTCTTTTTAAATTTCCGGAACTTTCGCAGCAACCTGTGCCCGGAGGCAGAGCCGGCGAACGGCGCGCCAGCAGCCCTTTCCAAAATGGACGGACGGAAGTTCTGATCGGGGAACCCGAGGGTGGCCCAAGGTCACCGAGAGGCTCGACCTCCTCCGCTGCCAACGATGCCAACCTCCTGATACCACCCGGAGATTCCGACTATCCCGAATCCATTTACAAGTGAGTTTATTATAAAAATAATATAATCCAAAATTTTATAAACTTGGAAATTCGGATATGTTTATGTGAAAAATGAATTGAAATATTACATTTTTTTCTCTTGTTTTTTTTACAAGTACTTGTTTGAAGGGCTTGAAGAGTTTTTAGGATTCTCGGATTTTTATATGAAAAATGTATTAAAATATTCATTTTTTTTCTTTTAATGATACAAGGACATGTTGCAAGGGTTAGGATAGGGGAGAGCGGGGCAAAATGGCACAGCGGGGCAAAACGGGATAACGAGACAAAACGCGATTTTCCAATCACTTTTGGATGGTGGCGATGGTGATCCGTGGGGCAAAACGGCGTTGAAAATTCGGATGTATCGTTGGGACAAAATCAGGCATCCAAAAATTATTGGAAAATTGAGTTTTGCCCTCACTGTCCCGTTTTGCCCCACTGTCCCATTTCACCCCGTTCTCTCCTACCCGCGGATTTCTCGTAGGATAGCAAGAGTTGCTTTTTTTTAAGATTTTTATTTTTTAAGTTTAAAAAATATTTACCTTCTCGCATAGTAATTACCTCGACGCTCTCTTCCTTAGCGACTCTAGATTTATAGCGCGGCCGCGTGCGTGCTCGAGAGTATCAACTAAAACCGCCAGGTGCCGCGTCATGGGGATACGTTGCGAGTCGAGTTTAATTTTTTTTACCCGATGGACTGGATTTATACCAGCAAGGACAGTTTGAAGTTTTAAACTGGGAAGGGGGCAAAACGGACCGTTTTTATCAATTTTTTTTTTCCGGAGGCAAAAACCGTTTCTCTATGAATAACACTGGTCCGATTTGCCCCGCTCCCTCGTCGAACACCAAAATTATATAACAGGATAGGGAAGCGAGACTGAAACCCTCGTTCAATCCCATCCTGCTCCAAAATGCATATCCTACAACGTGCATTACGCAATTAATAATGCAGCTGGCGTTATTGAATTAATTATCGGATCGATAATTAAAGGGTCAACAGTATCGGATTAATTGCTAATCAAACGAGTCCGTCTCTCCATCGGAGAAGCTTTAAAAATACATCGACGTACTCTACCGATGGTACAACTCCGCCCGAAAAAAAGTACATGCGAAAAATGTATTTAAAAAAAATGCTAATAAAAATAAAAAATATCAAACTTTTCGCCCGTATTTTTTTTTTATCTGTTCACATAGGGTAAAAGTGGGGAATATGGTCCGGTCCACATATCATTGATTTACGTGTTAATCGAGGTGGGCCATATTCACCACTTTTACCCTATATCGAATAATATATGAATTATATTTCTTCTTAATTTCGTTAAAAGTGTATTTAATATATGAATTATATATATTTTTTTAAATTTCGTCCGAAGTGTATTTAATATACGAAAAATTGTACTTTCGCATATACTTTTTTTTTTCTCCGCGAGGGGAACTTCCGGCAGTTTTAATTTCTCATGAACGCTTCGCGAAGGCTGTGGCCGCAGCTCTAGGTTTTTCCGAAGGCTTGGCCCGTTGCCACGCTTCTGCCCGAGCCTTAATCCAAGCGCTCAACGAGAGAGAGATCGGGATACGTGACGGAGTTAACCACCAGCCCATCCTTTACCGACCTCGTACGCTTAACATAACATTATTCACAGATTATACTAGCTCTCATGTGGGCGCAGCGATGTCCTAGCCGCTGAGATGAGAAACATTCCATTCCAATTATTCGCGCCCACACGAACAAATTCATTGATTTCAATAATGTTATTAAAAAAAAAAGTCAAAATCAATTTTTTTTTTAACTCCGGTTAATTTCGAAAAGGTGCTCTCGCTGGCTGAACGCCTTTACGCGAGACGGGAAAAAGAATTACGTAGCTTAACGGACCTACGTAAATGAAAAAAAAAAAAAAAAAAAAAAAAAAAAAATTATCGACGACGCTTTATCAAAGTTATTTTTACGTCGATACGCCCGTGAAGCGCTCATCAACGTCGTTTCAGAAATAGAACGAGCGTAGGTCGTTTTTATATAAAAGACTGGTGGGACAGCAATTGCGGTTGCCGGAGTCTCGTCTCCCGTGTCCCCGTGAGTAGGTATGATAGCAGCCTACTTTACAAGTTGCAATGAAGGGTGAAACCAACCCTTCGTCCTCCTTCCTCCTCTCGAGGCTAATTGACGAGCGTCGGGCCGTTCTCCAGTTTCTCGATAACCCTCGTAACCCTCGGTCCACATTCGAGAGCGAACGGAGTAACGGTTTTTCAGATGAAAAAGTGCATGCAATATGCACGCTCGTCGGCTCCAGAGTCTAAAGGGCTCAGCGAATTAGCTCAAATATTTATACACCGTAAGGCGCGGTACGATCTTCCGAATACCGAGCAATTACCGACTAAATTATCTTGGCTGCGTTAAAAAATAAGTACCTAATTTTTATTTTTTCAGTAAATTTTTTTTTATCAGCTAATTTTGTGTTCGCAAATTTTTTTCGAAATATCGCGAAACTTCGGTTTTTGAACTCTTTTTTTGAACACTCATGACTCATTAGCTTCGTTCATAAGGGACGATTTTTTAACGGGCGTTTAATTAAGAACTTGATTATTAATCGTCAAGTTCACCATTAACTTTATCATTAACTTTATCATTAACTTTATCATTAACTTTGTCATTAACTTTATCATTAACTTTATCATTAACTTTATCATTAACTTTATCATTAACTTCATCATTAAGATTGAATTATCAATCATATTGACTGATAATTAAATTATAAAAAAGAATAACAAATATTGAGTGATATCATTTTATGAGCCAATTTTGGGTTCGCCAATTTTTTGTAACTTCAAAAACTCATGCCTGAGAAGATTCTCAATATAATTTTTTTTCGTAACTAAATACCCGAGCTCGGTCGGTAACAAAAACTGCAATCGCTTTTTAACTCTGCCAAGCTCGACCGTTCGATCTGATAACGAAGAATCGATATCGGGATTCGATAGCATCGACCTTTCGCATATTCACACGGGAATCGATGAGCCATCCGAGCCCGGGACACACGATCTGCGATCGACGCCCTCGTAATTGACACCCTACTGGCGTTCGTCCATTCCTCACCTATACTCAAATAATAATAATAATAATAATAATGTGGGGCCTCGGTAAGAATTCGTTTCCGAAGCTGCGATGCGAGAAGGGATACGAATAGTGAGAAATTGTCAGGCGAGTCGCGGGAGCGTGCATGGCCACGGCCGTGGCTCCACCCGTAGCCGTGAGAGTTCTTCTCATGAAGCCAGAAACAATTCTACAGTCACAATGATATCGCGACGTGCATTCATTATCTCACGCTACGAGTAATTCTGATCCCTCGAAATTCCACTCTTAGGTGTATACCGATGACAACTCGATAACGAATAATTTTACGGTCACGCTATAGCTATAGCGAAATTTTTAACGATTTTATTAAGTTTTTAATTGGGTTTCATCTTTTGTCTTCCGGATTTAATATTTGACAAAAAAACATCTACAGTCATAATGATATCGAATTCCATTCTTTGGCGTGTACCGATGTCAAATCGATACCTAATAATTTTAGCACCGCACTATAATTATAGTGACTTTTTTAACGATTTCATTAAGTTTTTAATTGGGTTTCATCTTTTGTCTTCCGGATTTAATATTTGGCAAAAAAAATTCGACAACGACAATAATATCGCGACGCGCATTCATTATCTCACGCTACGAGTAATTCTGATCCCTCGAAATTCCACTCTTAGGTGTATACCGATGACAACTCGATAACGAATAATTTTACGGTCACGCTATAGCTATAGCGAAATTTTTAACGATTTTATTAAGTTTTTAATTGGGTTTCATCTTTTGTCTTCCGGATTTAATATTTGGCAAAAAAAAATCTACAGTCATAATGATATGGAATTCTATTCTTAGGTGTCTACCGATGACAACTCGATAACGAATAAATTTTACGGTCACGCTATAGTTATAGCGAAATTTTTAACGATTTTATTAAGTTTTTAATTGGGTTTCATCTTTTGTCTTCCGGATTTAATATTTAGCAAAAAAACATCTACAGTCATAATGGTATCGAATTCCATTCTTAGGTGTGTACCGATGTCAAATCCATACCTAATAATTTTAGGACCGCACTGTAATTATAGTGAAATTTTTAACGATTTCATTAAGTTTTTAATTGGGTTTCACCATTCTCCTCCGGATTTAATATAAGGCAAAAAAAATTCTACAGCGACAATAATATCACCTCGCGCATTAATTATCTCGCGCCTCGAGTAATTCGAATCCCTCGAAAATCCACTCTTACGTGTACAACGATGAAAACTCGATACCGAATAATTTTACTGTCACTCTATAAATATACAAAAAAAAGTGACGATTTTTATTAAGGTTCTTAATACCTTTTCATCTCTCGTCTGCCGGATTTAATAAGCGGCAAAATAAAAATGCATCGCTTATTTATCAATCGCATAATTAATTGACTCAACCTACTCGACTCCCGGTCTCCGTGACAGTTTTTCCTCGATCCTCTATGCCGTTTACAGACCTCCCGAAAATAAGAGTATCACGAAAATTTCGTCGTCCACAAATCCCGAACGTTGCCGGAGTCCACCAGCCAGCATTCGATAAGGTGAAGTCTCTCCTTCCGAGGACTTCACAGCGCCTCCGCGTTACCGTGCAACAGTGTAGTACAGAACGTGGTATAAACTACTACCGAAGCAGGATACTTAAAACGTGCCCTGTGTGCTATTAACTGATCGACTGATTGCGCGCCGTGGGCATTGTTGTTGTCCTCCCGGCGTTCCGACGGTTAGCCTGGGTTAGTTACGGAGCTCGATATCGTCTGGCCTCGCTACGTACGTTACGACCATATACAAACCGCACGGTAGCAGACTCCACTTACCGCTCTATCACTATATATATACATAAGTGTATACTATACGTGTATATATCTATGTATATATATATGTGTGTATATATATCTATGTATATATCTATGTATATATGTATGTGTATATATATCTATGTATATATCTATGTATATATGTATGTGTATATATATCTATGTATATATATGTGTATATATGTATGTATGTATAGTGGGATAGTGAGATTGTGGCTCGATCGCCGGTGAAATCCACGATTCCGGACTCGTCTGAGAAAATAATCCTCGAAGCTCTTCGCTCGCGTCGACGGACGCCTGTGCCAGGGACCCTCTCCCCGTGACATACGAAACGAGAAAGGTCTCTGCTGCGCACGAGACGCCACACCGGTTGAATACAAAACAAACCTACACACGCCCCCTTGCGTACGCGTATCCCTACGCGACTTTTTTTTTTCTCATGGCCACTTCCGGTTCCGCTCACTCGGAATCCAAGGAATTTAACATCGATTCGAGTCGATTCTGCATTTTTTATACCTCGGGCTACGTATATGCTCTTTCGCTCGATTCACGAGATCTTTAAATCTTTAATGGGGCGCTGTCGCTCGGAACTTTGCTCGAGCGAATTCGGGACATTGATAATTATTATTCGTTATCTCATCTGTGGCTTTGCTAATAAGGAACAATTTAACAATCGACGCAAATTTACGAATTGTCTGACATTTGGTTTTTAATTATTATAATTATTATAAATCCCCGTGATATTCTTCTACCGAATAAAAATGTTCCAAATAATAACTCGCAATCTCCGATATCAGAAAATTAATTTATAAACACATAAATTGTGTCCCAAGAATTCTTGCAAAATAATTTTTCGCCTATACGTCTCGCTGCTCGGTAGTATTTTTTTCGTCGCCGAATGGTCTCGAAACGTCCGCAGACGATACTCAAAATGTATCTCCGATAAAAAGAAAATCTCTTGTTTTCGAATTCCCGCACTGAGAAAAAGGATAGTATTTTCTACTATACCAATATTCTACTATAACAATTTCCATGATTTTTCGAAAACTAAAAAAAACCAAATCTCACATCACTATATCTATATCTATAGCGAGCCGGAGTGGATAAGAAATAATCGTAAACCCATGATTTCTGCTCCTCTCGCGTCTTTCTTACACTCCTATTCTCATTTCCATGATTTCTCGAAAACTAAAAAAAACAAATCTCACATCACTATATCTATATCTATAGCGTGCCGGAGTGGATAAGAAATAATCGTAAATCCATGATTTCTGCTCCTCTCGCGTCTTTCTTACGCTCCTATTCTCATTTCCATGATTTCTCGAAAACTAAAAAAAAAAACAAATCTCACATCACTACTATATCTATATAGTCATCACACACTATATCTATTTCTATAGCGAGCCGGAGTGGATAAGAAATAATCGTAAACCCATGATTTTTGCTCCACTCGCGCCTTTCTTACGCTCCTATTCTCATTTCCATGATTTTCCAAAAACTAAAAAAAAACCAAATCTCACATCACTATATCTATATCTATAGCGTGCCGGAGTGGATAAGAAATAATCGTAAATCCATGATTTCTGCTCCTCTCGCGTCTTTCTTACGCTCCTATTCTCATTTCCATGATTTCTCGAAAACTAAAAAAAAAAAAAAAATCTCGCATCACTATATCTATATCGTTCAAGCGTGACCGGACAGAGTCCGCGAGTATACTTTTGCAAATTCTCTCGCGGGAAATGGAGCATCTCGGTGCACAAAACTGGTCGGCGAGGAGAGTGTGGATGCGTATTAAGACGCGCCTCGCGGCCCCTTCGGTGAGCGGGCTATCGTTCTAGCGTGAAAGAAAACCAGCGCGCATCGAGGCAACGAGACACGAGCATGCTTTCTCGGTTCCCCTTTGATGCCCTCCGAGGTGTACACAGACGTGCAAACAGTGTGCGTCCGAGTCGGCTGCGCCGATGTCAGGTGAATCGAAGATTCATTCTTATTCATTGCCAAATTGGTCCTCTCGGATCTTCGCTGCTTTTCGTCCTCCTGACGACGCTCGTAGCGCTGTGCTGGTCGCCTCCGCCTCGTCGTTTATCGCTTCCTCGTATCGTCAATATGCCGGGACGATTAAACAGGCACCCACGGTCAATACAGCTAACAATCGCGTTATATCGTCTCGGTATTCATCGTAATTACAGCGAGGGACCTCTCGCCGCCGAGAGACGATCGAGGCGAATTCTACGCTATTGTTAACGCCGAGAATCCTGACGATGTCTCGTCCCCGCCGTGCGAAACTGCTTATACCATTGTCAAGGTTACGACGTCGGCTCGCGAGGGGAAAGGGAAGCGTGGAAAAATAATGGCGGGAAATGTTGATGATTCGAATCTGAGGTTCATAATTTCCGGCATCAGTTGGCGAAGAATTAAGTTTGAACTTGAGGAAGGGATCAAGTTTGAACTTGAGCACGGGGTCAAATTTGAACTTGAGCAAGGAGTCAAGTTTGAACTTGAGCACGGGGTCAAGTTTGATCTTGAACAAGGCGTCAAGTTTGAACTTGAACAAGGCGTCAAGTTTGAACTTGAACAAGGCGTCAAGTTTGAACTTGAGCACGGGCTCAAGTTTGAACTTGAGCACGGGGTCAAGTTTGAACTTGGGCAAGGAGTCAAAGTTGAACTTGAGCAAGGGGTCAAGTTTGAACTTGAACACATAGTCAAGGTTGAACTTGAGCATGGGGTCAAGTTTGAACTTGGGCAAGGGGTGAAGTTTGAACTTGGGCAAGGAGTCAAATTTCAACTTGAACACAAAGTCAAATTTCAACTTGAACACAAAGTCAAGTTTGAACTTGAACACAAAGTCAAGGTTGAACTTGAGCAAGGAGTCAAGTTTGAACTTGAGCAAGGGGTCAAGTTTGAACTTGAACACATAGTCAAGGTTGAACTTGAGCATGGGGTCAAGTTTGAACTTGGGCAAGGGGTGAAGTTTGAACTTGGGCAAGGAGTCAAATTTCAACTTGAACACAAAGTCAAGTTTGAACTTGAACACAAAGTCAAGGTTGAACTTGAGCAAGGAGTCAAGTTTGAACTTGAGCAAGGAGTCAAGTATGAACTTGAGCAAAGAGACAAGTTTGATCTTGAGCACGGGGTCAAGTTTGAACTTGAACAAGGAGTCAAGTTTGAACTTGAGCACGGAGTCCACTTTGAACTTGAGCACGGAGTCCACTTTGAACTTGAGCAAGGAGGCAAGTTTGAACTTCGTCACGCCGTCAAGTTTAAACTTAAGAATCAAGTCAAGTTTATACTTAAGAATCAAGTCAAGTTTATATTTAAGAATCAAGTCAAGTTTATACTTAAGAATCAAGTACGAAATCATTTTCGATATAACATAAAATGTTGTATTATTATTACTACTTTTAAAAAAATGCTTATCCGTATTCGTAACTCACTTTTCCGCCCCTGGAGCAATTACGAGGAACGATCTCACGCTTTTCCCCGCATTTTCTTCGTTCTGGCATTCCCCTCAAGGGTTCGGCGCTCCAGGAGACGAGAGTGCGAACAAAACGCCTCACGCACTTGCAACACGAGTGCTACCCAGCTCCGTGCAGGATTCTACAATTGAGATTGAAAAAAAAAAAAAAAAAATGTAGTGGAAAAAAATAGAGTGGGGTACCATCTCGGATGTAGGCCAAGATCGCGAGAGACTATTATTTTCCTCGTTGCTGCACGTCCGCGAATCCCACCGTTGTGCACGTATACACGCAATCCGGTGTGCTCGCTCGGTCGTTAAAGTTTTCCGCGAGAATGATATGCACAGCCGACGAGCTTCCTCGGGCGAGAATAATAAAAATTTTGCACCACTCGCGCCTTTTTTACGCTCCTATTGTCACTCCGATGATTTTTTTAAAAATAAAAAACAAACCGTACCTCACATCACTATATCTATATCTATAGCGTACCGGAGTGATAAGCAATAACCGTAAATCCATCATCTTCATTTGTTTTGTCGTATCGCCGAAGGAAATGCTTTCCAATGGCGTTAACAACATCCGATCCGATGTTAAAGTTCTCCGCGAGAAAGATATGTACAGCTTTCTCGGGCGCGGATAATACAAACTTTGCTCCACTCGCGCTTTTCTTACGCTCCAATTCTCATTTCCATGATTTTTCGAAAACGAAAAAAAAAACAAATTTCACATCACTATATCTATATCTATAGCGGGCCGAAGTGGATAAGAAATAATCGTAAATCCATGATTTTTGCTCCACTCGCGCCTTTCTTACGCTCCTATTCTCATTTCCATGATTTTTCGAAAACTAAAAAAAACCAAATCTCACATCACTACATCTATATCTATAGCGTGCCGGAGTGGATAAGAAATAATCGTAAATCCATGTTTTTTGCTCCACTCGCGCCTTTCTTACGCTCCTATTCTCATTTCCATGATTTTTCGAAAACTAAAAAAACCAAATCTCTCATCACTATATCTATATCTATAGCGTGCCGGAGTGGATGAGAAATAATCGTAAATCCATGATTTTTGCTCCACTCGCGCCTTTCTTACGCTCCTATTCTCATTTCCATGATTTTTCGAAAACTAAAAAAACCAAATCTCACATCAGTATATCTATATCTATAGCGTGCCGGAGTGGATAACAAATAATCGTAAATCCATGATTTTTATTTGTTTTCTCGTATCGCGGAAAGAAATGCTTTCCAATGGGGTCAACAACATCCGATCGGATGTTAAAAGTCGTACAGTGTTTGTGCACGTACGGAGAGAGAGTAACGCGTTCCAGATATCTCGGTAGCAGCACGGGTGGCTTTGTAACACGATAACGCGTTTACGGTGGCTCGGAGAGCTCGGTGCGAGTCACCTGGCGGCTGGCTTTTGACGTTACATAAAAGTCGTAATCGATCGGATGGGAGGCGTCGGATTGCAGATGGAATCATTGTAAACTTAGGGGAGCCACCTCGGTGTCGCTCGGCCTGTTTGCGGTGCGATAAAACGTCGAGAAAATCCGAAATCAATGGAACGTATCTATAATAAGATCGACCGTCGAGGGAGACGATGGGAAGACTCGAGCGACACCGGAAGGTGTTACGTTGCATCGGTCGGAAAATCAAAACGCGGTTCGAAACCACGTTTACGAACGGGAGATAAAAGAGCACCGTGAAGTGAGGGGAAAATACCGAGAATGTTTTTTTGGGTCGTCTTAATAACAACAACAAAAATTACGGATGAAATTTTGCTTATTAAAAAAATAATAATTCATGCCTATAATTTGAAATTTTTTCTAAAGTGGAGCAGATACTATAATTGTGTAGAAAAAAAAAATGTCGCAGCGGAAAATTGCACGCTGTCTTTCGACAAAATTCCTAATTTATTTCAATAAATTTCTTCACGTGAGTCTTTTTTATAAAAAAATTCTGTACAAGAATTTAAAAAAAGATTATCCATAAATGTCTTTTTGGGTCGTCTTAATAAAAACGACAAAAATTACGTAAGAAATTTTGCTTATTAAAAAAATAATAATTCATGCCTATAATTAACATTTTTTTCTAAACTAGAGCAAATACTATGATTGTATAGAAAAAAAATTGTCGCAGCGGAAAATTGCACGCTGTCTTTCGACAAAATTCCTAGCTTACTTCAATAAATTTCTTCGCGTGAGTTTTTTTTATATATTCTGTACAATAAATTCTGTACAAGAATTAAAAAAAAGATGATCCATAAATGTATTTTTTTAATCCCGAAAATTCTTTCCTGCACAGAGTAATTCGATAACCGATTCTCTCGTGCATTGTGGGCGGAAAAAGTCGTTGGTGTAAAAAACCCAGAATGGCTTGGTGGGTTTCCTTCGCGCTGCGGTGCATTGGGAATTTATACGTGGCTTTTTCAAGTTTTTCCTCTGTACCTGTCGACTGGGCGAAGCATCGAATGTCCGCTGCCCTTTTTTTTTGTCTTCCATATATAATGGTGTGGCCGTGAGTTCTCCGACCGGTCGGTCGGCGTCGGTGACTTTGTGTGTGTGCGGAGCGTCCTGGGAAATTCGAGGGGTGTAAACAGTGCGAGCCTTCTGTATGCTGAATGGGGAGAGCCCGAGTAGACACCGGAGAGACTACGGGACGAGGGCTCCGAGCTTCCTTTTCGATAATAGTGTTAGTAGTTTGTACGCGCCACGCGGGATTCCCCCCTCGGTTTACACCTGCCTTCTCCGCACGACCGGGCTGTCCTCCGCAAACTGCAAGGTGCCCTCAGCGCACCTGACGACCGGAAGGATGACGAAACCTCCGGGCGGCTCTGAATGTAACATTTTCGGCACCGAACTGCTCGACTCTCTTCCCGCCGGTTAAATTTGCATCGCACTTGCGGACGAATCTTAACACTTCTGGGATTCGTTTTAGGCCCGTCTTGGCACTTGGCGAAATTTAGTTAATTGGGCGAAAAAGACTCGAAACGATTTTTTTTTTAGAAAAAAAATTCTGTTCTGAAATACATATAGGGTAAAAGTGGTGAATATGGCCCACCTCGATTAAGATGTAAATCAATGATGTATGGACCGGGCCATATTCCCCACTTTTACCCTAATATAATATGTGCATTTATATTACGTATAGTGTATTATTTACATAGAATGGATTATATCATACACAGTGAATAGTTTCGTAAAATCGGAATACGAAGTTTCGTATAACTAAGTTTGTTAAATAAGTGACAAACTCGTTTGTTCCAGGCTTGGATGTACAGACCTGTTCTGTTATTTTCCATATCATTAACGATTTGAGTTTGTATTTTTTTTTTTTGTAAAACTAGAACCGGATGTTTGCGATCGGGAAATTAACGAATAAAAAATCGTGGACGTTTGTCGACAATAAGTTGTAAAAAGTACAAACTTTTTTTACTGTGTGTATAATATATACATGTATACACTAGGGCTTATGTTGGCTCACGCACTCGAATGCATTGCATGAATCATGGCACACGGAAATCCGTTCAATATGCTATGAAAACCGCAATTCGGTAATTATAGCATAATGAATGGAATTTCAACATTTCGAAAACCACTCCATGTGCTATGAAAACCGTAATTCCGAAATTATATAGAACATGTAATTAAATTTCGCAATTTCGAAATTCCCAGCTTCACCAAAAGGAGGGGGGGGGGAGGGGGGGAGACAAACATCCAAACCAACAAACAAACAAATCTTCCAAAATACATCCAAGAAAATATTGTATAATATACATATCTATAAGATAATTCCTATGCGTCACGATCATGACCCATATAGAGCGTTTTCCACCTTACTCGAGCATGCACCCAGAAAAAAACATTTATTTGACGGTCACCATTTATATTTATTAAGATTAAGTAAAATATTTATTTGATTTTAATAAATATTTATTTAAATTAAGTAAATAGTCACTTTAATGAAATAAATATTTATTTAAATTAAGTAAATAGTTACTTTAATGTAATAAATATTTATTTAAATCAAATAAATATTTTATGTAATCTTAATAAACGGTGGCCATCAAATAAATTTTTTTCTGGGTGCACGATCTCTTCCTTCCCAACTTCGACATTTCCGTTATCTGTACAATTTTTGTTTTTTTTTTTCATTTTTTTTTTTTACGATCCTTGTACCCTTTATTTGATCGGTCTCTCCCGAGGACAAGGCTTCGCAAACATACACGTACAGTTTCCGTCTGTCGTTTCCAACAACCTGCCAGATAATCGTGTTTAAGGTCTCTCTCCCCCCTCGCCCCGGTGCAGGTTGCTCGAGCGTCGTTCTGCTCGGCTATTACGCGACTCCGCCACCGTTATTCTGGCCATCTCACTCTTTCCCCCTCCCCCTTTTTCCTGGTTTCTTTCCCCCCCCCCGCACCCCCCTTCTCCTCGAAGTCCATTCGTTACGTGACTCATCGAACGGGGGTTGCAACTATCGGTCGGGTTAATCGGGCGGGCGCACGTGCGAGAAACACCCGTCGCGCTCCCCCAGTGCGTGCACCAGAAATCGAGTTTACGCACCGAGCTGCAAAGTCCGACACGCCGAGTGCACTCGTTGACTCAATCACGATGACGATAAAATTGGACAGATAAATTATGACGATAATACGAAATAATCTTTTTAAAAAATCAGTATTTAGAACGTAAATAAATTTATTTTTAAAAGCCCCGAAATATGAAAGGTTGGTGTCGGGTCGATTTATTCGTATTTGTTAAAGTGGACTACGAATATGTTTCTGTTTATTCGCCCTTTTAGGGCTATGTCCGGTGGAGGGGAGAACGGAGCGAAATGGGACGGTGGGGCAAAACTCAATTTTCCAATAATTTTTGGATGCCTCGATCGGCGACCGTCGTCACTGTCCGAAAGTTATTGGAAAATTGCGTTTTGTCTCATTATCCCGTTTTGCCCCCCGCTCTCCCCTATTTTTTCCCGTCGATCGCGAAGACCCCACTTATCTTATTCCCGACTCAACATCCGACGCGGAAGATCGCCCTCGAAAATTAAAAAATAAAATAAAATATATCCACTCCTAGATAAAATTTTTTAAATTATATAGATATATATTTTTTTAATTATATAGATTAAATTAATAAAGATTAAATAAAATAATTATATGATTAAAGCTCGCCTTCGAAAATTAAAAAGAAAATAAAATATATCCACTCTTACATAACATTTTTTAAATGATATAATTTTTTTAATTATATAGAAATATATATTTTTTTAAATTATATAATTATATAATTTTTAAAAATTATTTCATAAAAATAAATAAAACATTATGGTCCATAATGGTACCACGGTCGGTAACTGGCGCGCCGACCCGACGGTGAATCTCGATAGGAATCCTTTGGGCGCTTATGGCCCGAATTCCTCGAATTTCACGAATACAGCAAATAATCTCGACGGAGCTGCAGGAAACCGTAGTCGCTTGTGCAAACTCCCGGGGTGTCTGCCTTTCCGACTTTGTACTGTGGCACATATCCGGACCGTCGTGTGAGTCGAGGCGCGATGCACACATGACCATATATACACCCGTATACAATATCCGAAACAAGTTACATGCCGAGTATATGGCAGGGGTGGGGGGGGGGGGGAGGGGGAAAAGATAAGCTTTCGATATCAGGTGCCTGGTCTTTCTGTGCGATAAGAGACATTCCAGGTCTCCAGTTCTCATGCCCCGGGCGGCTCGGTACCGACTCGTGCCTCGCCACATTTTTCACCTCTCGGTCGCGTTTTTCACAGACGAGGGGCGGCGCAAAAGCAACCCCCGAGGGCCGGCTACCCCAAGGGCTCTTGCGCCAACTCTTTGCATACATATTTATGTATATATATATATTTTTTTTATTTTTATTTTTTTTTATCTTTCTTTATATCTCACAGTGTTCAGACCTCTATCCGAACGGGAATTATTTATTTTATGGACGATGCGACGAGGATTTTTATCGAGAGACCCTGCGGGCGTTGCACCCCTCGGTGCTGGACTAGCCTCATTCGCCGCTGTCTTCCGAAATCAAGGTAGAATAGTGATAAATCGTTAATTACGGCGTTACTCGAACGGCATGAAAAATTTACAATTTTGAAATTTTTTGTTTTTTTATTTTTATTATCAATGAAATCCGAAATCAGGGTAGGATAATGATAAATAATAAATTGAAGCGTTACTCGACCGCATTCAAAAATTTGCCACTTTGCAATGATGTTTTTATTGTGTTTTTTTTTTATTATTGATGAAAATTTATTTTTGAAAATTTGGGGGGAAAAAGAACCATCGGCCTAACTCGTAGTGCGGTTTGTTTGGTTTTACGGAAAAGCTGAATAAAATTTTCGATATTGGTAACGTTGCCGCGGCTGCAATAAATTAACGTGTAGAAAAATAAAATTGAAAAAATAACAGTGAATTATAAATAAAATAAAATAAAAGTAAATTATAAATTCAAAAATAATATGAAAGTCAATTACGAATTAAAAAATAATAAAAAAAATAAATTTGCAGAATTTTTCTTCGCATCGTTGCCGACGGAGTATCGAAGGCTGCTTTGATGCAATGTTCGCAACGTCACGCAGCTTCCTGTCGTGCGAAAAGTAGCTGCCGGCAATAAAGTTTAGTGGGCAGAGAATCTCGTTGTGTCATTCGAGCTACATACGCACGTATAATCGTAGAGATAAGAGCTGAAAACGAAGCAGGCCGAGCGACTATGTTCGCGTCAACGATCGTATAATTTCACTACCGCAGACCTTCGCGCGTGAGTCACGAGCGCGTTTCGATATCTCAGGCTAGATACAACTCAGAGGCGTGAAAAAAATAAAAAATAAAAAATAAAAATACATGGCTTGCAGTCGTTCAATTATGCGAAATAAAATCGATAAATTTGCGTCTCACCGCTCCGTACAATTTTACTGATGAGTGAAAAGAAAATAAAACATTCTTTCTCTGAGGAATTAGGAAACCGGCTGTGGGAATGAGAACCGAGCGAATATAATTTTTATGCAATGGCTCGATAATGAAGTTAAATTAGGCATTATGAAAAATTATTCTTTCGGGTACTTCGATGCATCTATCGAGGTTAATCGTCTACGATAAAAAAAACTGTCTGCAATTTTTAAAGAATTACTGTTTTGGTCATTGAACCTTTCGATCTAATATTTAATATGCAAAAATTAATATTCGATTTAATATTCAACATTCGATTTTATATTTTTCTCTCCGACGATCACTAATTACCCTCCTTAGGCTAATTAGCCATTCCATAAAAAAAAAATGTTCAAATCGCTAATTGCAAACCCTGAGAAGCCACCACCTAAAATTCGAGGCTCGCAGGAAGTGGAAGTAACAAACAAGCCAGTATATTATTTATGCAATGTCTCGATAATGAGGTTAAATTAGGCGATATTAAAAGAAAAATAAATCGGGTACTTCTATGCATTTATCGAGGTTAATCGTCTACGATAAAAAAAACTGTCCCCAATTTTTTAAAATTTACTATTTTTGGTCATTGAACCTTTCGATCTAATATTTAATATTAAAAAAATTAATATTCGATTTAATATTCAACATTCGATTTTATATTTTTCTCTCCGACGTTCACTAATTACCCTCCTTACGCTAATTAGCCATTCCATAAAAAAATAAAAAAAAAAAAAAATGTTCAAATCCCTAATTGCAAACCCCTGATAAGCCACCACCAAAAATCCGGGTCTCGCAGGAAGTGAAAATAACAAAGAGGCAGGCGAGGGTCTGAGTGTCTCCGCATCTTGAAAATGTCCGCCGGTTCCCCGCGGGGTGGACCGGGTCTGGATTCTGCGGCGGGAAGAACCAGTCTTTTGTCCCCGGGGTAATTTTTTTATTTTTTTTTCTCTCCGCTTTTCCCGCACTCGAAAAAAAGGGCCTCGGCTCGAGAGCATTGGGAATACTGCACGTTTGCCGTACGTATGCCGCCGCAAAAAAAAAAAAAGAAGCTGCTCCTCCACGAGGTGGGTAAAAAAGGACGAGAAAGAAGAAACCAGAATAAGATGAGTAGGCGAGAGGAAGCGTAAAAAAAAAAAACGAGTACGAAGAAGAGAAGAAGAAGATCCTTCACGGAGGCGAACGGGACATCCGAGCGGAGATCTTTGGGACAGCGACGGGAGTGAGAGACTATCGGCTTATCGGGTTCTCTAACACTCGAGAGAGTCTGAGAGATCTCTCTAGTTCTCCGGAAAGTGAAAGAGAGACATCTACGGGTGGGAATCAAAAGGGCGTAAGTGCCGCGTAAACGCATGCGAGATACGCCCTTTTGATTCTCAACTGGTGATATACATATATATAGGTACAGAAAGAGTCAATCTACGTCTGCCTGTCCATCCGTCCGTGGGGAATCGGAGATCGGTACGAGGACCAAAGGCGAGAGTGAAAAAAGCGGGGAGACAAAGAGTTAAAGAGAGGATAGACAAAAGAGGAGTGTGTGTGCCGAGCGTCTCCGCTGGAGCGGCGGGCCGTGCCTCATAAATCCTAATGACACGCGAGAGACTCTGAGGAGGGAATACAAAGGGCTCGAGGAAACCGGGTGGGGAATTCGTGGATGGAAAATGCATGGGGAATTAGGGTAGAAATTTTTTAATAGACTTTGAAAAAGAAAATAAAATTAACGAAACATCATTTATTTGGGGATAGTGGAAGCTTAAGGTGGTTCGCGAGTCGCTTTTTTATTCATTGTTAGGAATAAGACCATGGACCATGTTTTGTCAATATACTGTTGGGAAGCGATAACACGGTTTCGACATTTTTCAAACTGTCATATTTTGCAAAATCGATCGGCAAAAAACAAAACTTTATTAAGACCAAGGAATTTTCTCTTTTAGGTGATATACAGTGCACTTAATAGTAAATTTAATAACCGTGCAAATAATAACCATTTTTTGGCTGAAGGACTGCAGTCGATGGCCAATTGGCAATATACAATATAAGTGTAGAGTCTGTCAGATACAAAAACATCTGTTACATGTTATGTATTGTCAATAGACTCACCACTACTACTACTAACCATTTTTTATCTGCAGTATACAGTATTATATATATAGTACTATATATAGTGCTATATATAGTGCTATATATAGTGCTATATATAGTGCTATATATAGTGCTATATATAGTGTTATATATAGTGTTATACATAATGCTATATATAGTGTTATATATAGTGTTATACATCGTGTTATATATAGTGTTATATATAGTGTTATATATAGTGTTATATATAGTGCTATATATAGTGCTATATATAGTGCTATACATAGTGCAATATGGATGTGCTACACGGGGCAAAAAAAATTCTAATCTCGAGTAAAGAAAACGAGATCGAACGATTTCGCGAGAATTGAGTTTTACTGGGAACTACCGGTGGGAAGGTATAGGGACGTTCCTGCCGTTCCAACGTCTTCCGTTCGTTTTTCCCCCATCCTTATTTCTTTCCATTTCATCTCGCTTCAGTGAGGTCCATTGTCCTCTTTTCTCTCATTCTTCCACGAAGTCGTATTGGGAGGGGGGGGGGGGGGGGCGCTCCACAGGGTGAAGTCTGGCATTCGTAAGCGCCTGGCACTCTGGGCATCGCGTAGTCTAAGTACCTGCAGGGCCATGATGGTTTGCAGGACTAAAAGGGACCTCTCTGACTGCCTCTGGCCTCGACCTGCCAATAATATCTGTCCCCCTCTGCTTTTCTATTATTTTTTTTTTTCTTCCTTTTCCTCTCGTCTCTTTCATCTTTTCTCCGGCGCCGAAAGTAACTAATTTCGGTTGGTGACACGTGACACCGTTCAACGATCGCCGAAACACGGTTTCTCTTTGTTGATTTTTAGGGGCTTTCTTGGAACGTGAAACTACTCTCCGTCCGGCCTCACAGGAAGATTTTACTTTCCATTGGTCAATAACGTCGCCATTCGATTCACTGTATTAAGAACAATTAGCATGCAATTGTAATTTTTGTTCGAAAACTTAAGTTGGAACTTGAATTCGTACTTAAGTGTAAACTTGAATTCGTACTTAAGTGTAAACTTGAATTCGTACTTAAGTGTAAACTTGAATTCGTACTTAAGTGTAAACTTGAATTCGTACTTAAGTGTAAACTTGAATTCGTACTTAAGTGTAAACTTGAATTCGTACTTAAGTGTAAACTTGAATTCGTACTTAAGTGTAAATTTGAATTCGTACTTAAGTGTAAACATGAATTCGAACTTAAGTTTAAGCTTGAATTCGTACTTAAGTGTAAACTTGAATTCGTACTTAAGTTTAAACTTGAATTCGTACTTACGTGTAAACTTGAATTCGTACTTAAGTTTAAACTTGAATTCGTACTTACGTGTAAACTTGAATTCGTACTTAAGTTTAAACTTGAATTCGGACTTAAGTGTAAACTTGAATTCGTACTTAAGTTTAAACTTGAAGTCGAACTTAAGTTTAAACTTGAATTCGAATTTAAGTTTAAACTTGAATTCGAACTTAAGTTTAAACTTGAATTCGAACTTAAGTTTAAACTTGAATTCGAACTTAAGTTTAAACTTGAATTCGAACTTAAGTTTAAACTTGAATTCATACTCATTTTTGCAATTCAACTTGACACTTAAGTCCCCACTGGAATCCATAATTAATTTTTGACTCAGTCTAATTATATGGGATTTATTGCTATTATTGAACTATTTCATCCGACCGCAGTGTTAACCACTACGATCCATTAATCCAGCATCGCAAAGACTGTTATATCAGTAGCAAACGGCCAAGCCGCACGCATCTGCGGTCCAACTCTACCCACGTATCTCCGTATCACCCGAGCCTGGAGACTCGGTCTAGCCCCCTAGCGTGGGAGTAATGCGTCTGCGGCTAGGCGAGCCCAGTTAAACACGAGGTGAAACGAGAGTACTCGAAATTCCATCGACTACGCTCGCAAGCTGAGCACATGAGTCACACACACGTAACACGTCCAGCGAACACGAAGGATCAAAATTTTCTCCTCGGTTCCCCGCCGGCCCTCGTCCTCATCATCATTACAATCATCTCCTCGTTTTCCCATTAAAATAATCGTCGACTTTTTCCTCCGGGAAGGAACTTCTTCCTCGCGACTCAATCGAGCCGCTGATTTTTTTTTCTCCATCTCACGGGTCCATGGAGTGAAATAAATTTACCGCGATCTCCCAGAGATGAGTAGACGAGACCAGAACCATCGACGTTGCACACTCTTGTGGAAAAATAAATTTATTGGTCCGAGATTTTGAGATTTTTTAAAAAACAAAGAAATTTTAAGATGTATTGTGAAAAATAATTTTTTTAAGAACTTTAAGATTTATTGTGAAAAATAATTTTTTTAAGATCTTTAAGATTTATCGTGAAAAATACATTTTTTAAGAACTTTAAGATTTATTTTTAAAAATCAATTTTAAAGAGTTGAATTTTAAGATTTATTTTTAAAAATCAATTTTAAAGAGTTGAATTTTAAGATTTATTTTTAAAAATCAATTTTAAAGAGTTGAATTTTAAGATTTATTTTAATAAATGTTTTGTTTTGAGCTTCGATTTTTATTTTTTAAATAAAATAAAACGATTTCGCGCTGAAGATGAAACTCGATAAGATGAAAGTAGAAGCGCCGATGGCCCGACCGGAGTTAAAGCCAACAGTATAACAGCTGTTATTGAACCCCGTTCAATATTTCATTGTCGATACCATATTTTTTATACTCCCGGGGCTTTTACGATATCTGCATTTCCATTAAATCTATATATCCTCGAAATATTAATTAAAAATAGATTGTCGAACAGCCTGGAAATGACAAAAGTGTTCGCTTCATTAATATAAATCGAAAAAAAAAACATATTCCTCGTATATGTGTAGTCTGGTTTATTCGAGCTTGTTCGTCATCATCGCGGATCGAAAACGCGTCATCCGCCGCGGGGGATGACTCTCCACATTTGGCGTATGGCAGCAGAAACTAACGAGACAACAGAACCACCATTCTTCTATTTTTTCATTTTGCTTTTTAATTTCCATTTTTTATTTTTTTCTCCCCCCCCCCCCCCCCCATCATTCTTCATGTGTATCGCTGCCGTCGGATTAATATATATATATATATGTATGTATATATATGTCGGTATGATAAAATAGCAAACACGCCGATTCACTCCCTCTCGTGCGCTCCGCGCTTGAGATCCATCTCAGTCTCGTCTGTGTATCCCCTTCTCACCTTCGTGAGAAAGCCCATGATATACGCGGTAGAACGTTTCCTCTATCGCGTTCCGAGCTCCGGCGAAACCGGATCCCCAGCTGATTCATTCGCGCCTATTCTAGTTCGCTCGTTCTATCGCTCGAAAAATTACCGAATCTCATTGAAATAGCATCGATATTTGACCCATTACAATTATTATTTTTTCATTATAATTTTTACTATTGGCGATAACGAGCGGTTGTTCAACGGACTCGGCAATGTGGAAATTCGATAAGAGGCTTTACGCTTGAATAATCATTGTTATTATTGTTATTATTATTATTATGACGACGAAAATACCCAATTCATACTTTGTCTAATAGTAATAATATTAATAATAATAATTATTATTATAAAAACTATGAATTGGATGACGAAACACGGGTCAACATAATCAACTAAAGCGCTGCTTTTCGATAAAGTAGCACCATGGTGGTAAAAATTAACAATACAAATGAAAATGCCTAATTATTGTATTAATGTTTAATTCTATTTTTTTTTTTTTTTGCAATGTTCCCACTTTTTTAAGCCTCCCTTTTATGTCCTTTTTATTTATTTATAGAACGTTCGGGAATTGGTCAAGGAATTTACCTTTTCCCTGACCAATTTTGGAATTCCCTGATTTTTCCCTGATTCCCTTTCACGATTCTTTTTAACTTACTCTTCCCGGTTTTCCCGGTTTTCCCTGACCGCGGCCACCATGAGCACATAATGATACATGAAGGTCGCAGAGCGAAACTGGTTTCGTTAATCAGTGAATCGCGTACTTCACGTGCCAAAAATAAACGAACTTCAGACACGAGATATTTCAATGAGGAGAAAGGAGTGTAAAGTATACCGTGATTAAAGTCTACAACCGTATGCACGAGCTGCGAGTCATATATCGTCGTGGAGACTTTTCGCTTTTTAATTAAAGAAAAAACAAAATCAACGGCAATCAACGGCTCGTTGTGCATCAAATACGAAGCCCAGTGTGGGATCTGGAAAGTAGCTCAATTGGCTAACGAAGTTGTGAGCCACTGGAGAACGCAAGGGTGCTCGAATGAAACACATTTCATTGAACAACGAAGCACGCACTTCATCTTCGAGCAGACGTAATAAAACGAAAGTTTTATCCCACATCGTCGAAACGATTTTCGCATCGGCTGCCTGAGTTTTCAACGAGCGCGAGAAAGATTCGCTTCATTCGAACATCATGGATTTTTATTTACGATAAAAATATCAGGGACTTACTTTGATCTATATCAACGATAAAGAACATCGAAGATTTACTTCGAAGATCATGGATTTATATCGCCAATAAAAAATCCACGATTCACTTCGAACATCGTCGATCTATATAGCCAATCAGAAATCCATGATTTACTTCGAATATCGTCGATTTATATTGCCGCGATCCAGGATTTAGTTAGACAATAATAGATCTAAATTGCCAATAAAAAATTCACTATTTATTTTGAACATCATAGATCCATATTACGAATAAAAAATCGACAATTTCTTTTGAACATCATAGATCTATATTGCCAATAAAAAATTCACGAACTACATTGACAGATCCATATCCGCAACAACAACAAAAAATCCACGATTTACTTCGATGATCATGGATTTATATCGCCAATAGAAAATCCACGATTCGCTTCGAACATCGTAGATCTATATAGCCAATCAGAAATCCATGATTTACTTCGAATATCGTAGATTTATATTGCCACTGTCCAGGATTTAGTTAAACAATCATAGATCCATATTGACAATAAAAAAATCCACAATTCTCTCCGAACATCATAGATCTATACTGCCAATAGAAAATCCACAATTTCCTTCGAACATCATAGATCCATATTACCAATAAAAAATCCACGATTCACTTCGAACACCGTAGATCTATATAGCCAATCAAAAATCCATGATTTACTTCGAATATCGTAAATTTATATTGCCACTATCCAGCATTTAGTTGAACAATCATAGATCCATATTGCCAATAAAAAATTCACTAACCACTTTGACAAATCCATATCTGCAACAAAAAAAAAAAATCCACGATTTACTTCGAACATCATAGATCCATATTGCCAATAAAAAATTCACTAACCACTTTGACAGATCCGAATCTCCAACAAAAAAAAAAAATCCACGATTTACTTCGCAAATTCTATATCCATATTCCCACCGAAAAATCGATAAACCCAAAAAAAAAAAATCAACGAAACCAACACAAATTCGATCACACGCAAAAAAAAAAAAAAAAAGAAACTCCGCTCTCCGAGAGGTTCTCCTCTCTCCGGCGCGGAGATTTCAACGAGTGTAAAACTCGTCGTGGCGACATCGAGACACCCTGTAGACGGCGTCGACCGCGGGATCGTCGGGCGCGCAGCGTCGAGAGAGAGTCCCGGGGGCAGAGAGTAAAAGAGGCAAAGAAATACGAACATCTTGTCTATATATATATAAAATACGTATACACACAATGCCACGGTAAAATATACCGGGCTCTCGGGGGATCCGGTGGTGTGGAGGCTCTCCGTGGCTAAGCTCCGACGTAGCATGCCGTCCGTGCGGAGGACGTCGGTCCTACACTCGGCCGCCGTGCGCTCTCCGAGTTCCCTCCCGGCTCTTGCCTCGGCAGTCCGGTTGCCTCCGCGCGACCGTTTGCGGGGCCCCACCGTTCGCCTCCCCCTCTCGACTCTCGTACACACACCGGCCCGATGCTAAGGCAACAGACCGACCGAGCCGCACGGGGAACGCCGGGGACGCGACGGGCGTACCGGGGGCCACACGGCACCGACGACCGCGAAGCCAACAAACTCCCAGTAACCAACCGAAAGCCGTCCGAGCAACAGAGCCACGGTCCCGTGAACTATTTACCGAAAAAAACCAAAATCACTAAAATACAACTACTTTCAGTTTAAAAAAAAAATAAAAAATTCCATATATATATTAGGTTGTTTCACAAAAAGGACATTTTTTTAATTATTTTGCTCCCACTTTTTTAAAGTCTAGATTTCGATCTCAAATTGAACCTCGCGAAAGGTGGTCTCTAGCAAAAAATTCTAAGAGGTGCCGCATTCGACGTTTGTACCCAAAAATGCGGCACCTTTTAAACTTAATTGTCAACGACCGCCTTTCGCGAAATGTTTTTTTAGATCGAAATATATAATTCTACGGGGTGGGAGATTAACTTTTTGTAATTTTTTGTAGTGAACCCAAAATACATATTTTTAATAATTTTTTTATTTGTAGTCTTTTGTGTTTAATACAAAAAATGGCAAAACGTTAAGCTCCCACCCTATAGAACTATATATATTAATTGATAAAAAAATCCAGCGAAAGACGGTCGCTGACAATTAAGTTTGAGAGGTGCCGCATTTTTTGGGTTAACCGTCGAATGCGGCACCTCTTAGGATTTTTTGCTTGGTACCGCCTTTTGTGAGGTTCAATTTGAGATCGAAATCTGTACTTTAAACAGGTGGGAGAAAAATTTAAAAAACAATGCCTTTTTTTGAAACACCCTAATATATATACCCAAAAACAAAGACCAATCATCGGGTGCTGAAAGATTTTTTAAAAATTTAAGTACGAAAAGATTTTTTTTTTATTGTTTCCAAATTTTTTATAGAATTTTGAGAGACGAATATATTTTAAAATATTGTGCCCAAAGGCCTTTTCCTCGAGTGCTTCGCAGTGTCGATCAAAGTACAAACACTTTTTAATGAAACTATAGTTTCCAAATTTTTGATGAAACTTTGAGAGACGTTGAATGTTTTTTTAAGTATCGCGCCCGAAGGGTTTTATTCGTGGAGTGCGTCGCAGTGCGTCAGTGGGCTGGTGCGCGATGGTGACGGAAGCGCGGGTTCGCCTTCCCGAGTGGGAGTAACAAAAGGCCCCGTGGAATTCGCGAGGGTGCGGGTATTCGTATCTCCGCGGATAGTTTGCGCCGAGGAGGATCGGCGAAAAAAAAAAATCGAGGCGATCGAGAGATCGTCGGAAGTCGACGGTGTCGGAGAACAACGCGTGTCCGCGTTAACCGCGTTTATCCGGCTTTCCCGAAAGGCCCGTACGCACAGGCGCAATTAAGGCGGTTAACGGACTCGGGAATACCTGTCTGCGGACGCAGCCACCGACGATGTGGCTTAAAGCCGCGGCTGAAAAACCGGTACGAGAGTTTCTCGCCGTGTGTAAACCGCGATACCGTACTTACACGCCGATAAAGACCGCGGAGAACAGTGGACACGAGGACGCCGAGGGAAGAGGAACGTCGAAGAATTAAAAAAGGAAATAATAATAAATAAAGAGAAAAAAAAAAAACGAGAGAGACGATAGGAAGAAGAGAACTGAGAAAAGATCACGTACACTCATTCCGGATCTTTGGACGTGTAGGCCTCGAGTCTCTCGGTCCGTGAATATAGCTATACACCTGCGTGTGTCCTCTTCGTTGTTGTGTCTTGCGCGCGCGTGTGTCTGTGTGTGTTTTTGTTGAGGCGTGTGCGAGAGGGACGAGTAGCTCTCGGGCGTTCGTTCGAGCGAGCGATCGAGCAACTGCAGCAGCGACGAAGGAGGTGCACGCGAGGCTCGCGTATCGCGGGTGAGCACCTGTGTTGTAGCCAGCCACCGCTGCACCAGTCGGAGCTTCCCTCCGCTCTGCGAACCACACTCGGACGCTTACTCATCGAGTCGTACCCTCGTAGAGGGGCCGGAGAGTCGTAACTACGGTCGGGGCTTTTGGAATACGCTTTTGTCGTCGGTTTTACGTGCGCGAACGGTTTTTGGTGCACTCGCACCGGTCCGGAGTTGTTTCGGGCGGTCCGAAACGGTTCTGATCGGTTCGAAGTAGCTCTGAGCGTTTGGAAGGAGTTTCGATAGTTTGGAAGCGGTTTCGATCGTTTGGAAGTAGTTTCGATAGTTTGGAAGCGGTTTCGATCGTTTGGAAGTAGTTTGGATCGGTTCCGAGCAGTTTGGAAGCGGTTTCGATCGTTTGGAAGTAGTTTGGATCGGTTCCGAGCAGTTTGAAGCGGTTTGAATTAGTTTGAAGCAGTTCTGAAGAAATTTGAATAGTTTCGAAGCAGTTTTGATAATCGTGAACCAGTTTTGCGGGTCCCGAGGGAGTTCGAAGCACTTTGGCAACCCCGAAGCACCTCGGGCCATCTGGGATCGTCTCGCAGCGGTTTGAGCCAGTTTGGACACATTTTTAACCATCTCGGAGGAGTTTGGACCATCGGGGATATTTTTTTTCAAGGATTTTCGAGGGAGATTGGAATGCTTCGGATCGAGATCGAGCGAAATCGATAGATCGAGACTGGTTCGGGTCGAATATTTCGTTCGCCGAAGGGATCGACTCGGGAACGAAAGACGAAGCGAAGAAACGCACGGGAGAAGAAAATAATAATAAAATTTAATAAAAAAAAATGAGTAAGGTGAATCTCGCGCTGTCGCGAGGAGAGGGCGATTGAGATTCAATACTCGTGCCCCTGTCCCACCGGAGAGCCGCCGTCGCCGCATAAACCGGGTGCGCCCATGAGAGACGCACACCGGTGTCCGGAATAATATTGTATTTACGATTATTTTTATAATCGAGAGACAGGCCACGCCATGAGGATTCTTAAAACGCTGCACTGGTACGTTTTCGAAGCCTCACGTAACTTTATCTCTATGACTTAATTTAAAAAAATTACCTTTGTTATATTCTTTAATCGCTGTTAAACCGTTTAACGATCGGTGGAACACACATTTTCACTTTCAGCTCAAGTCCGAACAATTTCAGTGATGTAACATTTTATTCATATAAAAAATAAAAAATAAATTTCCACCGTTCGATAAATGGCAGTTTGACGCTGAATTAAGATTCGACCATTGTTGCTATAATGTTCGACTATCCTTTGAACTATAAAACAAACAAAAATCAAAAACAGTTCGAACTAGAATGAAAATTAATCAAAAATTAAATGTACTATATTTTTAAATCGTTGTTAAACCCTTTAACGATCGGTGGAACAAACGTTTTCACTTTCACCTGAATATCAAAAAATGTCATTGATGTAAATTTTATCCAAATAAATTTTTCTTACAAATCTATTTCCACCGATCGATAAATGGCCACTTTTACCTTAAACTAAGATTCGACCATCGAAGCTATAATATTCGACTATCAATCGAACTAAAAAAAAATCCAACAACAGTTTGAACGAGAAACAAAAAAAAATCCCAAAAAATGACTGTTCGGCAAACAACAATTTTTAAATAATATTTTTAAATAATAACTTTCCGATAACTATCGTCCCACGATAGACGATACTTTCCCACCGCAACGAAACGCCCACGAAAACAACGATAAAGCCGACGGCAGTCCCGCCCGATCGTCGGGTCGAGGAAAAGTTTTATTCAAAACGTTTCTCTCTTTTATATACGTCGCGTTAGTTGTCGCGTGACTGGAATTCTCATCGATCCTCCCCGGGGCACGGCGCTGTGTCGTGAGATACCGAAAAGTTTTTCAAACGATTTTGCACGCTCTGTATCGAATGTGTACTCCGCGCGGAGAGTTTCGATGGCAGAAATGCACGTGGGACGGTGCCGGACGAATAGTTTTTCCTGGAAGCGGGTTTCGCCTTGGGTGCAGGTACAAGGCGGACGGCTATAAGGCGGCTGGATATTTAGGGACGCTCGGACTAGGCGGAACTACATACCTCGCTCGCCGGAGGCCAGTGACGACAAATCGAACGCCTAAATTACCCTCCTCTATTTACCCTCCCCCTCCCCCCCCCCTCTCGTGCCCTTCACGTTCGGCACGTCGCATCGACGAAAGTTATTTTCTGGACGTCGAAAGGACACTTAAATTCGTATAGCAATGGCCGCTGACGTCAGTATTATATTTACGCGCCCTCGAGCCCTCGTCTGACATTACGGGAATACGTCGCACCTTTTCGCGACTTTTCTACATTTGGAACTTAAAATCACAAGTGTTATACAGCAATGTCTAAGGTTTTTTTTAAAGAATGATAATAATTTTTTTTTCTATGTTGATACTGAAATACATAAGTTTAAAGTTGCGGCCATTATTGCCGACGGAAAAGCAACGTTCTTTTTAAGATTTTTTTTGTAAAATAAAATTATAAGATTAGGGACGCATTTTGAAAAATCGAGCTGTGCTCATAGATTTTCCAAGTTATTACGAGTTGAAGGAGCTTCGAACTTGTATATAAATAGATATTTGGGCCTCAACCACTGCTAGCAATATTTCCCCCATTAAGAAACGGCCACAGATGACGTATTCCCTTAAAACGTGTGTGATTATTGATTAAAAAAAATATTGATTGTCGATTATTCCAGCGAATTTATCGCGGCAGCGACGACGGTGAGACGCGCGTCGACGAAGCCTCGAGGCCTCAGGAGACGAAACGCGATTAGGTCTGTTAACCACTCGACTGTCGCATTTCGGGGACTATTTTTTTTTGTTTCCGTACCGAAAAATACGTAATCCATCGTAGAATCGAATGAAGGAAAATTGAGTACAGGAGTAGCGAAAAAATGTGTCGTTCTGCCTCGGGACTAATTTCATTCCCAAATTAATTTCTGTATTTTTCATAGTTAACATAAAACAATAACAAGCGAACATTTTTTTTTTTTATAAAGAAATCGACCTATCTATTATTACATACATGTAGTATTATTACATGTATACAAGCGAGGAAAAATAATTTGATGGCGAAATAATTGTTTTCGACATTTTTTTTTTCTTCCAAGGTCAATTTAGTGTTCGACCTCGAAGAAAAAGCGTCCGGGAGGTTTTTTTTAAATCCGTAGCTCGGAGAGGGTTGAATACGTGCTTGAAAAAAAAAATGTATTCGAGGCCACCATATCGTGCTGTTTCTCATTCGTGCACCGATGACTGCGCTTTTGCCACGAAACGCGTTCACGTGCTAGTATAATCAGCGTGAAACTCAATTAGACACACTTTCCAGTCACTGAATACCGCTACATGTGCTCAACGACTGTGTGTATATCGCTTTAAACAACTCGACGCTTTTCCTCGATTCGTCACAGTAAATCGCTTCGTCGTTCATTGACCGATATTGTTAATTTTAAAACCCGAGTGCGACAGTCGTCCGTTCCGATAACGATCTAAGGTATTATTACGAACCGTTTAGCGGGAATCCAATATAGCGATGGTAGATTGTGCGCTCGATTGCTGTAACTGTTTCGAGACCTTAATAGATATTTAATTACCGAGCCAAGTATTTGTGTTCCAAATAAATGCAGCTTCACCGTAGGACATGCGAGCCGAATTGTTATGACAGGATAACATTTCATAAACAAAGTCATCCTCTTAAAAATAAAAAGAAAAAACAGAACAATGTCAGCACTCAACAGGTCGCAGTGAACAAAATGGGAGAGTAGTAAAATCCGAGAGTCCTCCCGGGATCGCGAACGGAAGCCGGACAATAAATAATTCTTTATGATAATTCTTTTCTCACCGCAGCAGGACGGTATTTAAAAGAGAACAAAAAAAAAACTTGAAAAAGAATTAAAATAATACAAATGAAAGTGGATCATGGAATGTCCTTTTAATACGGAAAAAAGTGAGTGACGTAACGCGCGAAACCAGAATTAATTATTCGCTGAAATTATGAATTTCTTTTTTTTTCGGTAGAAATAATAATGATAATAATTCCGTTATCGGATATATTTCAAAAGTGGGACACTCGGCTCGTAGATCAGTGGTAGGCGAGCGAAGGCTTCAGCACTGTGTCAGTAGATTTAAAAAAAGCGGAAGCTTGACAATAAATAATTCTTCACGATAATTCTTTTTTTCTAGTAACTGGACGATATTTAAAATCCAAAAAAAAATCCTTTTTTAAAACTCAAACAGAATAAACGAAAGTGGATCATGGAATGTCCATTTACTACGGAAAAAAGTCTGTGACGTAATCCGCGAAACCAGCGTTAATTGTTCGCTGAAAATTATCAATTTTTTTTTTGTAGAAAAGATAACAGTAATAATTCCATCGCCGGAAATACTTGAAAACTGGGACAATCGGCTCGTAGATCAGCGGTAGGCGAGCGAAGGCTTTAGCACTGTTAGAGTAGATTTAAAAAAAGCGGAAGCTTGACAATAAATAATTCTTCACGATAATTCTTTTTTTCTAGTAACTGGACGATATTTAAAATCCAAAAAAAAACTTTTTTTAAAACTCAAACAGAATAAACGAAAGTGGATCATGCAATGTCCATTTCCCATGGAAAAAAGTCAGTGACGTAATGCGCGAAACCAGAGTAAATTGTTCGCTGAAAATTATGAATTTTTTTTCTGTAGAAAAGATAACAATAATAATTCCATCACCGGAAATACTTGAAAACTGGGACAATCGGCTCGTAGATCAGCGGTAGGCAAGTGAAGGCCTCGGCACTGTGTCAGTAGATTAAAAAAAAGGCAATTTCCGGAAACCCGGAGACAAACTGGTTCCCGAGGGCTCGTTCGATGAAAGGAAGCTACCCCGTTTTGTTCATTCAATACCGGTCTTCGTCCGCGCGTTTCCTCTAGAGGCAAAAATAAAAAAAAAAGAAAAAAAAAGAATCCGTTGAAGGGGTTTGTCGAAATGTCCGAGACAGCGAAGAATAAGGGGGTTTGTCTCAGCGGGACATCGTCCAACTACCATAAAGAGGTGTACGTTTACGACGGAGCTTTTAGTGGAACGAACCAAGGGGCCTGAAAAGTAAGCGGTACGTCGGGTAGGACGGTTGTTGCTTGTTGTTATTATCATCGTCGAGAATATGTACCAGAAGGCGGTTGGCGTGTACGTTACCGCGTTGGTATTTCCTACTGGTCTTTGTTCATCGAACGCTTGCTTTCTGGCAGTCCCCATTGTCTCTTTATGTCGTTCTTTCCGCGCGGTATAAGGTATTCTATGCCAGGCAATCCTGTAGGCTCGAACATATGGATGTGCTCGCGAATGTACGTCCACGAAGCGTCTCGCATGCACTCGGGTGCGAGCATGTCTTGCTCGGTAGCCGGCGAAGGCGACATATATGCGCGTTATGACACTCACGTACGCATCAATGAACCCGAGTGACTCAACGCCTTAGTCCTGAGGTGTGCGTTATCCTTTGGAGTGAACGGACTATTTACACAGACCGTTTCCTTCCTGTCTACGATGTGTCTACTATTCGCAGGCACGCGAGTGCCGAATTTTTTATTCGAAAGCTGCTCTCGGCTTGGAGGTTGGACTTAAGTTTGGAACGTAGCTTGGGCTTGGAACATAATTTGGTTTAAAATGCAACTTGAGGTCGAACTTGGGTTTGAAAGCTAATATAAGTTCGGACTTGGGTTTGAAATCTAACTTAAGTTTGGACTTGGGTTTGAAATCTAACTTAAGTTTGGACTTGGGTTTGAAATCTAACTTAAGTTTGGACTTGGGTTTGAAATCTAACTTAAGTTTGGACTTGGGTTTGAAATCTAACTTAAGTTTGGACTTGGGTTTGAAATCTAACTTAAGTTTGGACTTGGGTTTGAAATCTAACTTAAGTTCAGAGTTGGGTTTGACATTTGACTTAAGTTCAGTGTTGGGTTTGACATTTGATTTAAGTTCAGAGTTGGGTTTGACATTTGATTTAAGTTCAGAGTTGGGTTTGACATTTGACTTAAGTTCAGAGTTGGGTTTGACATTTGACGTAAGTTCAGAGTTGGGTTTGACATTTGACTTAAGTTCAGAGTTGGGTTTGACATTTGACTTAAGTTCAGAGTTGGGTTTGACATTTGACTTAAGTTCAGAGTTGGGTTTGACATTTGACTTAAGTTCGGAGTTGGATTTGACATCTGACTTAAGCTCGGACTTGGGTTTGGAATCTGACTTGAGTTCAATCTGACAATTAGTTGAATAAAAAATGTAACAAATTTCACTTTTGTAGCGATTTTGTCGTCAAAAAAATTCTTATCCCAAAGCGGTTAATGAATCTAAGAGGAATGTGCCGTCGAGAGAATGTTAGATCCAGGAAACTAAGAAGCTTATCGCACTTCCCATAATAAGCCATATACTACATGTATATACAGCTGTGAGAGATACTACAGTTGTCAGAGATCCCAGCTCCCGAAGAAACTAAGAACACGTCGTGCGGACTTTCATGCTCGCGTAATCATGAGAGACGAGAGGGAAGGCAGAGAGGTAGTCTTCTTTTAATTAGCGCCAGAATCTCCGGATCTTTCGTACCCGTAGATGTAACTAGATTATTTGTAACACTTTTCAGTATTTCGTAATTAGATAGCCGCATACCTTTCCGCGTGGAAATGTCAGATAAGCAATTAGTCCTGAAAATACGGACGTTAATGCAGCTAATACTCGTCGCAGCTAATTTTGCTTCGACACGGAAAAAAGCTAACGCAACAAATTTTGTAAAACGATTCGCGGGAACACATTCCGGACGTAAAACCGAGTAAACTTTTCCTTTGGCGAAACTTCGTAAACCGTATAGTTCTCTAGTTAGACGCAGTCAAAGTTTCAGCCAATCGGATCGCTCGATTCTCGGCTCTTACTTAACTCTCTGTATCTCCTAAACTATGGACTTTGGAAAAATGTTCCAAAGACAAAGTCTTCTCAGCTTTGAACCCCGAATAAGTTGCCACAATTTTTAGACCCAATAATCCAATAAATTTGCTTCCTCCCCCCGTTTTAAGGACAGTAATGCTAGCCCTCTACGATAGTCATTACCAAAAAAGTATCTACTAGATTAAAGTAATCTAAAACCCGTAGTTAGTAGGTAAATAAAAATCCACGAATTCAACGAACCTAAACTAATGAGTTGTTTTCTGCTTTAAAAAAATTTCAGGTCCCGAAGGCGCAGCGCAAGTGGCGTGGCGGACATTCACCTGCAGCAACCAGCGCTGCAGGAGAACAATAACGGCGGCTCGCGCGACATCGGCAAGGGTGTCGTTGACACACGAGATTCTCGTGTCGAGGTGACGGAAATTGTTGGGCCCGATGAGATGTGGGCGCCGGGGTCCTCCCCGGGTCATACCCGGGAGCTCCCCGTCGACGTGCCCGACACCCTCCTCCAACAAGCGTACGCCAACAAGCAGGTAATGTCGTTGATGTTGAATCGTAGCGAAACAACGTCCTCGTCCGCATCAGCGTATCGTCAAAGATCGAAAGATCGAAATGATCGTAACCCTAGCGAACACGATAATCCCGATAATAATCATCAGTTACGTCATAAAAATAACACAATATCCCTGAACGTAAAGACAAACGTGATAACCGGTATCGATAACATCCATTACACGGACAATAGCGCCGATCGTTTGGAGAGCCCGATCGAGAGTTCCGAAACCTTAGATAACGAACCTCCTAAAGCCCCGCCTAGGATTATTGAAATTTCCGTTCTGAACTCCAACAACGAGGAGGATCGCGAAATGTCCTCGCCGTTACCGCGAAAGATCGACGACACTCTGGACAGCGACGACATCGCGAGAAAGATACCTCTGAACAAGATCAATCCGTTCGACATAACCGACGACGAGGAGGACCCCGAGAGTCCGACTCCCCAGGTTCCCACCGATCTATCGGCCTCCGCCATGACACAGAAGGAGTCCAGCGTCGACGCCGACGAGGATTATCCGTTCGCCAAAGAGGATTACCCGACCATGCTGAAGACATGCAGCGACGATTCGGCGAGCCCGAGAAGTTCATCCGGACGATCGGACAGTACCGCCCCGATGGACGGCAGCTTGATCCTGGCCGGCAAGGAGTCTCCTCTCTACGACGCCAGGAGGATCGATCTTGGATCGCCGTGCAGACCCCTCGTACCGGAAATAAAGATCGCACCTATCTTCGGACGCGGCAGAGAAACGACCTCTTTCGACAATCCAGCATACGGTCTCTCCGCCGATCTTCACGATCTTCATCAGGGCCTTCTGATGAGGTCCGACGAGGTCACCGACCTCACCCGGCTCATCGACGAGCAGCAGCAGCAGAGTCTCGTCAATGGGAGGAAAACCGGCAGATCCAACGACAAGACGCCGATCTCACCGCCACTGTGGTCCAAGGATCATCTGATCCATCAGCACCATCACATCCGGAACGGGCCGATCGCGCAGCAGGAGATCACCAAGATCAAGAAGAAGGCCTCGTCCAAGCGCCAGAGCGAGGTCGACAGGATAAAGTCCAGATCGTCGAGGGACTCCGATCTGGAGATCGACTCGGAGGGCCTCATCGGGGCCGGATCGACCGACGATCTGCTCACCGCCGATCTCAGAAACTTGACGATAACCCGGAGCAAGAAGAAGAAACAGCAACACACGTCGAGCGGTTACTCGACCCTCAGGAGCGACGCCTCGATCGGGGAGTTTACCGATCAGGGAACCGATAGATCATTCCTCGTTGTAGGCAGTCGGTCGTATAGGGAGGTCGCCGTCGATTGTCCGGCGGACTTCGTGCCGGTGACGAAGTCCCATCCGGTCTATCCCCCGCCCAACAGAGTCGACAGCACGCTAGATCGTTGCTCGACTCTGCAGAGCTTGAAATTTAACGATCAAAAATGTACGATCAAAGAACCGATAACTGTCAATGATCTCGGGGATCAGAGGAAGAACGATCAAGTGGATCATCACGGTTCTGAGGATGTTGTTAACGAGGTTGTTAGCGGGTTAGGAAGAAATCAGGAGAGCCGACAAGAGAAGGTAAGATCGAGGGTTAAGTGTCGCGTTCTACGTTACCGATCGGGCCTGAAAAATTCTATCGGTCGAAAGACGAGTCTCACTAACGCTTGCGACACGAATAACGCTTTTAACGCTTCGTCAGCACGAATTAGTGGTAACAATTGCTTTAACGCTTTAACCAAAAATCACGCTTTTAATGTATCCACGGCACACGTCGAGATTGGATCTGTAGATAGAAAAACGTTGATTCCAACGGAAAAATTTCCGGTCTCGAGGAAAAAAAATCAAAAGGGGAGAAATCGACAGCGGGCGCAGAAGGACTACGTCGACGATCGAATACCACGTGCCAGGTCCAGTCTGGATCTCATGCAACGCGAGACCAACGAGAACTCTCGCAATTCCCTGCGCGAACTCGTCGGCCTGAGAGACTCGACGCCCGTTATTGTTTACTACTCGTCGAGAGAGGAAAAGACTTGGTTGTTCGATGACTTTTCACGGGGGATCGAGGAGGCCAACGAGGACGATGAGAAAATCGACGATACGGCCAAATTGGAAAACGCGAAAAATTCTATTCTGGAAAATTTTCTCACGGACGATAACGCGATCGACGATAGCATACGCAAAAAATCGATCGCGAGTTCGCGATCGAGTTCGGTGAAAAAAATCGGTACTAAATTCAAGAGCGAGGGTTGCCTGATACGGGATTTCGATAGCGAAAAGTTTGTTCTCGAGTCGAGAATTTGGTTCTCGGAGCCTTGCGTCGATTCAGGAAGACCGGGGTTAGAGGGAGGAGAGAGGAAGCGCACGACGGGACCGGAAGTCGTCCAACATATCAGACAGGACAGTGAAACTTCGGCACAGGTAAAAATTTAAAAAAAAAAGGAAAAAGATTGGAATGAAAAACAATCGTGAAAAGACACGATGGGAAGAGTAATTTTGCAACCGATTTTATGCATCCGGTATTTTCTTCTCTTAAAAAAAAAAAAAATTGTCAGTGAAACTTCGGCACTAGTAAAAGTTAAATAAGAAAAGGTAAAAAGATTGGAACGAAAAATCGTGAAAAGAAACGATGGAAAGAGTAACTTTGCAACCGATTTTAGGCATCCGGTAGTTTCTTCTCTTAAAAAAAAAAAAAAAAACAAATTGACAGTGAAACTTCGCCACAAGTAAAAGTTTAATAAAAAAAAAGGAAAAAAGATTGGAATGAAAAATCGTGAAAAGGCACGATGGGAAGAGTAACTTTGCAACCGATTTTATGTATCTGGTATTTTCTTCTCTCTTAAAAAAAAAAAATTTAATTTTTTTTTTAAATTCTTAAGCACCACGAGATTTACTTAAACTCGTGTAAACGACGTTGTATCGGTGACCTTTCGCATGAGTAGTGAAACCGGGAAGGCTCGAGTGCACACTCGAGGCACGTCGAAGGTATAGAGGGAGGTGCTGGGTAGGTTTAATTGGCAGAGCATGGAATCGTTAATTCAACGGGGAAAGCTCGCCGCTGAGTCGAAACATTGAGCGCCGCAGCAATTTTTATATTGAAAGAGGAATATTCAGTAGCTATGGGGAAACATCCTTGACAAGATCCTTCAGTGAAGATCCTTTCATCTCATAAAATCATTTCTTCAGACTTGTGTGTTTGTGTGTGTGTGTGTGTGTGAGCGAGAATTTCTATACACTGTTTGTTTTCTTCTTTTTTCCCCATTTTCTACTATACTTCCGTTTGCGAGACCAGTTCCGTAAGTTCTGGACAGTTGGAAGAGGAAACGGAGATTTCCAGTTCGACTTTCACCAGGACATTGCAATTATAATTACTAATGTTATGTTTGACACACCTAATCGTTATATCGACGGGTAAAACGAAAGTGTTTTGATTACGGATTATTAAAATTACGAGGAATAATTGTTTTTTATTTCAATATATAGAGGAAACAAAGGTGTTTTCTCTCGTGGAATTAAAGATCGGGCGTCAATGTTTTTGAAAAAAAAATTAAGTTTTTTTGAAACTCTATCTTCGATCTGCCTAAATATTCAAGGCTCAAGTCTTGGGGCTCTTTAGTGTATTTCCACTTTTTAAAGTTACCAAATTCGTACAAAATCCTCGGATGGTTTTCATTTTTTAATTTATTTTTTTCAACCTCTTTTTCGAAGGTTTGAAAAAAGGTTCCTCCGATGTAATTCATATTGCAAAAAGTTGAGATGAAAACGGTATAAACAAAAATTGCTCAGTAAAATGTCGCGACGCGAGACGCGAGTTCTGGAATAATAAAATTAGTCTCGTTTTAATTCGTCTGAGATTAAAGAACGCGTCGGCGGCCCCTCCGTCAGTGAAGGGGGCTCCGCATTTGACCTTTGTGTGTTGAACGAGGCTCGCCCCGATTCTCTCGCACAGGTGTGCGCGGACGGACTAATGCGAACGGCACGAATCCAATTTGTCTTTTTAGCCTGGTCTCAACGGTGTCAAGCCGGCGATACCGCCGAGAGATCAAAAGCGAGCACCCGCCCGGCCCCCGAAGGACGTCAGGCTCTCGACGAGAAACAACAATATCGAACAGACCGATAATGCCAACACGCCCGAGCCCACTCAGCAGCAGCTGCACTCCATCAGGAAGTACCAGGTGAGCGGCAAATTCAATTTTTCCAATATTCATTGACAAAATCAAAAATTAAGAAAAGATATGTACAGGGTCATATTCCCACTCGAAAAACGATCAAACTTCTCCTTAGAAATTTTTCGATTGGTCGCACGGTTGCCGAGTTATCGGCGAAGAAAGATCCGGACCAATGGGATCGCTCCGGAGAGCCGCGCGCCACCTGGCGGGCGCGCCGGATTGGCCGAACTGCAATCGCTCGTATCTCGAAAACTGCGCGTCAGAGGAAAAAGTGACTGAGGGAAAGTTTGCTCAGTTTTGAAGCCAGAATATGATCCAGCTATTTTCATTTCAATTTTACATAAGATTGATATGCTGTTCGACTTTTTTTTATTTTGAGATAATTGACGTGCAATTATGTGATTATTTTTGAATACTTGCTCTCGAACGGTTATTATACGTGTCGTTCGCAAAGTTCGACGTTCACCGGAACTCGAGAATTGTCGACGAGCAAGTTTACGCGTGCGAGGAGAATGTTCGTCAGGATTGTCGATCGCTTCGCGATTTCCGGCAATCCGAGCTACCGGTTGACCGGAGCGGTGTGTGCGGGTGCAGTTACGTTACGATCTTTCGTATATGTACGCGGCGGATTTCAGTACGTGACGTACAATATCGCTGTACATGTTACACGCATACGGAAGGGCGATGGGGTCGAGGGGAAACGGAAAACGGGAAGCGCTCGGCTAACCGTGTCGGATCTTACTTCCGCGTGACACAATGCACGACCGGTGACGATGTACACACATACACACACATCCATCATTCGTCGATCGAGCCGACAATCGACGCTCTCTATTATTATTCCGTCGTATTTCAGTCGAGCTGTGTGCGCAGTTGCGAAATTACGAATCATCCCGACAATACCCATTGTAGGAGCTCAAACTCGAAGCACGAAAGTTACCGAATTTCCGACTCACGGATTACGGTTGCTGTCCCACGCGAACATTTTATGAAGTTTTTTAAACGCTTGAAATACGTGGAATATATAAAATACATGAAATATATGAAATATGTGAGATCTATGAAATATATGAAATATGTGAGATCTATGAAATATATGAAATATGTGAGGTATATGAGATATATGAGATATATGAGATATATGAGATATATGAGATATATGAGATATGAGATATATGAGATATATGAGATATATGAGATATGAGATATATGAGATATGAGATATATGAGATATGAGATATGAGATATGAGATATATGAGATATATGAGATATGAGATATATGAGATATATGAGATATATGAGATATATGAGATATATGAGATATATGAGATATATGAGATATATGAGATATATGAGATATATGAGATATATGAGATATATGAGATATATGAGATATATGAGATATATGAGATATATGAGATATATGAGATATATGAGAGATATGAGATATAAGAGATATGAGATATATGTGATGTATGAGATGTATGAGACATGAAATTACTTAAAATTTTTATTTAAAAATTTGTTAACTTCTATCAGTAAAACTCGGAGTAAAGCAGACATTTCTGAGGCTCCGTAGAGTGTCTATCGGGAGCGTGAAAAAATGTATGTAAGTGTATTTTTCGGAAAAAAAAACGAAACACTCGGTCTGGTTCGTTGGAGATATAGAGTAGAAGAGGGCCCTCGAGATTGAGGCTTGGAATTTGTGGAACGCCGCAGGACAGTCTCACATCGGTTGGATACAAAGATTACGTGAGAGACTCCTCGAGAGTCAAGAAACGTGGAGTTGAGGGTGCCTTTTATCCGTGAGAGCTTAACGAGGGTGACTCATAAGGATCTTATACACATTCTATAGAGAGCCCTGTGGCTGGCGGTGTACGATAATGTGCAGTCTCACACGATCCCGAGGCGCCGAGAGAATCGACCCGTTATGGGATATAATCGCTTCTCTGTATTGTGAAACGGAGACGAGCCGATGCTGCCGATGCTTCAACTCGAGGGTGTGGAGAAATTTTCCTTAAGCCACCCTCGAGCCGTTACTTTCCGAACACGCAACACGATACTTTCAACTAATACCGAACTTGACGCCTGCACGCGCATAGTCAAGAACTGAGAATCTCCATACAACAAAAAATGGAGCCTTTTCTTAAATTCTTTCGAACCTACCTTAATGCTTTCAATATCAAAGCTTTACAAAGATTCATTTTGAATTTTTTGACTAAATAATTGGCAATTAAGTTTTTCATTTTAACCCTTTCGCTCCGAAAATTTATTCCTCGATCAACTTTCAGATAAAAATATTGTTCCAGAAATAAATCGATTATTTATTATATATAAATATAAATATTATATATATATTTATGATATATAGTATATATAATTATATTTATTATATATAAATAATGGAATTATTTATTTTATAGAACAGTCTAAAAGTTGTTGAAAATTAACTTTATTCCGGAAAGAAAAAAAATTGCCATCGGTTTGTGAATTACTGGCAGCCGGTCAATGGCCGGTACATCGACATCACCCAAGTGCTATATCCGTGCGAAAGCCTACAAGCACCAGGTGTACGTAGGCCCGAAGAATCGGGGCTTCCCTCGACTATTTACCCTTGGCTCTTCGACTCTTTCTATACAGTGCGCATAATATAAGTACAGTATATACATATGTTTATCGTGTATATCATACCCGATGAGTTTTATATCGTTGCATAATCGCCCCACCATTAAAGTTTTTTTTTAAATTTCATCTCGCACTTGCAATTGTATCACGTGCAAATTTACGCGTATTAACCATACAAGGGTATAGAGAAACAGCGCGAAGGGGTGAGAGACTAGCGTTATTTAAATCCGATATCGAGATTTGTGTTATCCGGTAGCAAATGGGCGTCGATCGAGTTTCCACCACAACACGCGGACGAGCGTTAGTCACAGCTGGCCGTCTGGTGTTTTTGCGTTTATATTTATTCTATTTGTTTTTCGATGAATCGACCCGAATATGCATTAGTTACTGTAGCGAAACGATTTTTCAACGTTTGCATAGATTTTGACTGCAATATAAAAAAAAAAAAAAAAAAATGCTCAACTAATTTTTTATTTTTTGTTTATTGATAAACAGGAACAACTGCGAAAGCGAAAGGAAGAGGACGAGCGGCAGGAGTACATCAATCGCTCGTTGCGGGGCTCGAAAAAGCTTCAAGCACTCGAGAGCCATGCGACGACCTTATCCGGTCAGGAAAATCCCGCATACGCTCAGGACGAGGTGACGACCGCGGTCGCTCGTTCGCCTCACGGTACACCGGGACAAACGACGCCGAGGGAAGTCGAGGAGCCCCCGAAAGTACTCAGTAAGCTTGGACATTAATCGTCGTCGCTAATAAAAATTTATTTAAAAAAATTTATCAACCTATCTTAAGATATTTATTATATATATATATTTTTTTAAATCTCGATCAACGCGGTAATTGAAAATGCGATGTTAAAAGATAAATCGATTTAATTAAAGTGGGTGTAATTTAAAACGGGACAACGCTGTAATTGAAAATCCGACGTTAAAAGATAAATCGATTTGATTAACGTAGATGCAATTTAAAGCGGGTCTGTTGATTTTTTTAGCTTACGGCGAGGTCGTCGCGAGCCTGGAGAGGCTGCAGCTACAGTTGCGCAATCTTTCCGGCGCCCTGGGCATCTCAGGACCCAGCATCGAGGCCGAGCTCGAGGCGGTTAGAACGCTTTTGGTCCAAAGGAGGTTCGCAACCGCCTTGGCCACTCACCAAGCACTCAAGACGCGTCTGAGAACCGGAAAAGTTCTCAAATATCACGACGACGATGCATCGAATCTCGCGAGAGACGTGAGTAAACTTTTGTACATACGATACTCCCCTAGAACATTTTTTTTTGCATCTCTTCTATACCAAACACTGGCACGACAGACCTGATGTCGCCATAGTTGAGATACTTTGTCGGAAAGCGATATTTTTGTAGTTTAGTTTTAGTGAAATCGAAACGATGCGACGTAGGGATTTAATTGTGAACTATTTAACGAGATATTTTGATAATTTTTACCCCAAAACATTAATTTGAATGAGTTTATAGATCTAAAGTAAATCTGGCATTGCGAAGAGGTGAATTGAGTTGGAACCGCTTTTCCGTAGTTCTGATTGGCTGCAGTTCTCGACTCGATATATATCGATTCTCGAACTCATCGGGTCTAAAAAAGCGCGCGCTATTCAAACACTACGACGTCGAGTAGTCGTTACATCAATCGCTGTTATTACACCAAACTTCAAACTAACAAGTAGTCAGGAAGTTTTGACATACTTCGTAATTTGTTTCGTAAAATTCTGCCCGTGTCCCATCATGATATAGCTATAACGTGGCATCGCTAAATTCAACGCTAAGAGGCAATTTGCCATCCGGGTACCAGGTAAAAGAACTTTAATTAAATAAGTTGATATTCCCCGGCACGTTTATTGCTCGAGAGGCTGCCGCCCATTTAACCACTTAACAAGATATTTTGATGATTTTTACCCTAAAACGTTAATTTTAATCAGTATATGGATCATCGAAAGTAAATCTGGCACTGCGAAGAGGTAAATCGAGTTGGAACCTCTTTTCCGTAGTTCTGATTGGCTGTAGTTCTCGATTCGATATATATCGATTCTCGAACTCATGTGTTCTAAGAAGCGCGCGCTATTCAAACACCGCACCGTCAAGTAGTCACGTAACAGCTAATAGATCGCGTGCCCGGTGTTGTTATTACATCAAGCTTCAAACTAACAAGTAGTCAGGAAGTTTTGACATACTTCGTAATTTGTCTCGTAAAATTCTGCTCGTGTCCCGTCATGACATAGCTGTGGAGCGGCGTCCCTAATTTCAGAGCTAAGAGGCAATTTGCCCCTGGAGTACCAGTTAAGAAAAACTTCCATTAAATAATTTGATATTCCATGGCACGTTTATTACTCGAGAGGCTGCCGTCCATTTTCGAGCTAAATATCGGAAATTCAATACAGCTAATTACTTCGTTAAATCGAGATAAAATTATTCGTTATCGTGCAAACAGAGGCTTCATCGAGTCGTAAAAACAAACGTGTACGAATCATTGAAAATTTGTTAGCATCTTATTATAACGAGAAAACGAATCTAGATAGAAAAATGTTTACTTGATATACATTTTTTAAATTACCAATGTATAAATGGATGGCTGCTGCACTTTTTGGAGATACATATCGGAATATCAATACAGTTAATTACGTCATGAAATTGAGATAAAATTATTCGTTATTGTGCAAACTGGCTTTATCGCGTTGTCAACAGAAACGAGTACGAATCATTAAAAATTTATTAGGATCGCTTTATAGCGAGAAAGAAAATATTAACGAAAACGAATTCAGATAAAAAAATTTGTACTCAATAAATATTTTTTTAAATTACTTATTTATAAATGACTGGCTCACTTTATTCTTAATTCCACAACATATATTTTCGCACGGTTTTTTCCGTAGCAGAATTCGCCAAATCCATAATTAATTTTGTTTTCTCTGTTAAATACGTTATACACTAAAAAGCCAAAAAATTAATTATGTTTTTTTTCTTTTTAAATTTAGTGCGTCGAGGTCCTGGAGGAATGGCAATCGACGAGTGCCGGGTCCGGTGAGACAAGAGCGATGGTCGAGGAGTTGACGGGTCTTCTCTCGAGTTACGAGATCGAAGGACTTTTGTTGGCTCACGACTCGATAATTTCCTACGTCGACGGTTTCCAAAGAAAGCAGAGTCCATCGTCTTCCACGCCGAGTAGATCGCCGAGTCCCTCGTCGAGTCTCCGAGGCACGAGAAATACCGACAATATAAAGATCATAAGGATCGAAAAGACAAACGAACCCCTCGGTGCGACGGTCAGAAACGAGGGTGACGCAGTTATAATTGGCCGCGTCGTACGTGGCGGTGCTGCCGACAAATCGGGCCTCTTTCACGAAGGCGACGAAGTACTCGAGGTCAACGGTGTAGAAATGAGAGGAAAAAGCGTAAACGAAGTTTGCGATATTCTTGCCGGTATGCAGGGAGGTCTGACATTCCTCGTACTGCCGGCCTCCAGTAATCAGAGAAACAACCTGACCAACACCAGGCGAGAAGACAGCACTCAGGTAAACACCAACAACCGGAGTACAAAAATTTTTTTAACTCAAATTTAAGTGCAAACTTAAAGCTGAACATTAGTTTAAACTCAAATCTGAACTTAAGTTCACTTAAGTAAACTTCAATCTGAATTTTAAACTTAAATTTGAATTTAAGTTTAAGCCTAACTTTAAAGGAGAGTTTGAACTTGAGTTCAAACTTTACAATAAATTATTTGACGATTAAAAAAATGATGTACCGTAAAAAGAACAAGATGCAAATTTTGAAGACACTGATTGGACGTTGCATTTTGATTTTTGTCAATAGATTCAACACGTCCGAGCTCACTTCGACTACGATCCGGAGGAGGATCCGTATATCCCTTGCCGGGAGCTCGGAGTGAGTTTCCAGAAGGGCGACGTACTTCACGTTATATCGCAGGAAGATTCAAACTGGTGGCAAGCTTACAGAGAAGGCGAGGAGGATCACACGCTCGCTGGCCTCATTCCAAGCAGAGCTTTCCAGCACCAGTGAGCATCTCATTGTTATTATTGTATAGAAAATCCAGTGGGTGGATTTATAACTCGATCCATCATGCCGTGGGCGTTAACAACCTTTTCTCTAACGTTAAACCGTTTTATTCACTCTGTTTCGCAGGCGTGAATCCATGAAACAGACATTCGCCGGCGGCAAATCGACGATACGCGGCTCCAAGAAGTCGAGCACTCTCTTGTGCACGAGGAAAAATCCAAAGAAGAAGAAAAAGCGCAGCAAGTTCGGTCCGAACTTCAACGACGAAGGTTATCCGCTGTACGCCACGACGACGATAGACGGTACGTAAATCTTCGCGTAAAAAAAGTAAATAAATTTGCGGCGACCTGGCGAATCCATTCGCATGCTGTGCCAAAAATGGTTCATTTCATTTTTAAGATATAGTTCCGAATCTCAAGAATATCGTCGAATTATTACAGTTTTGTTTTAATTACATACTTAAGTTGGAAATAAATATTCATTACTGAAAAAATAAATCTGAGTACACAAAATTTACATTTTTAATGTGTTTTTTCGAAAATTTTCCGAAAGCTGCCGAAGAGCTAATTTCTGACAATACGAAGATATACATTTTTTTGCTCTAAGGACCGAATATGATGGAATGGATAATTGATTGATGATTAATTGATGATCATTTTGCAGATTACGACAGCGAAGAGGTGCTGACGTACGAAGAAGTAGCGCTGTACTATCCACGGGCGAATCACAAGAGGCCGATTGTCCTGATCGGACCGCCCAATATCGGAAGGCACGAGCTCAGACAACGACTCATGCAGGACAGCGAACGTTTCGCTGCAGCGATTCCTCGTGAGTTTTATTTTCTGTCGCCTTTCGCTTCAGTCGCAACAGATTCAACCTTCATTTTTTATTTTAGTTCACACCTAAGTTAAATTTACGTTCAAACTTCAATGCAAACTTAAGTTTAAAGTTCAATTAAAACTTAAGTTTAAATTTTAATTCAAACTTAAGTTTAAAGTTCAATTCAAACTTAAAGTTAAAGTTCAATTCAAACTTAAGTTTAAAGTTCAACTCAAACTTAAGATTAAAGTTCAACTCAAACTTAAGATTAAAGTTCAACTCGAACTTAAGATTAAAGTTCAACTCAAACTTAAGATTAAAGTTCAACTCAAACTTAAGATTAAAGTTCAACTCAAACCTAAGATTAAACTTGAGTTCAAACACTCTCCAACCGTAATTATTTATGTTACTTTATCCAGACACGAGTAGACCGAGAAAAGGTTCGGAGGTCGACGGCCAGGACTACCACTTCATATCCCGTTCGCAGTTCGAGTCCGACATACTGTGCAGAAAATTCGTCGAGCACGGTGAATACGAGAAGGCGTATTACGGAACCTCGGTCGAGGCGATACGTTCGGTCGTCAATTCCGGCAAGATATGCGTGCTGAATTTGCATCCGCAGAGTTTGAAAATTTTGCGAAGCTCCGATTTGAAGCCGTACGTCGTGTTCGTGGCGCCCCCGAGCCTCGAGAAGCTCCGACAGAAGAGGATAAAGAACAACGAGAGCTACAAGGAGGAGGAGCTCAAGGACATAATCGAGAAGGCGCGCGAGATGGAGGACAAGTACGGTCATCTGTTCGACATGATAATACTGAACAACGACACGGATCGCGCGTACAATCAGCTTCTCACGGAGATCAATTCGCTCGAGAGGGAACCACAGTGGGTGCCGGCTTCTTGGGTTCAGTGACGCGTACATTCCGGTACTCCTCTCTCGAGCGAGACTGAGAACGAGCTGGAGTTCGAACCGGAACGATGCGACAGAGACGAACATTTTTTAAGCGACGAATACGAAGACGACGATGGCCAGTATATTCGTGTGCCACGGTGAGGACTCGAGAATTGAATTTATCGATTTTATACGCGAAAAAAAATAAGACTCTCGACGAAGCCCTAAACGAGCGTAAACATTATACTCGTCAAACGCGAGGCGAACTTCTTTACATTAGAAAAAAAAATAATAATACGTATGCAAAAAAAAAAAGTGAAATGTTTATCGACGTTTTATCGCCCTAGGCAGTCCCGTGAGTGTTTAGAGAAAAAAAAAAAAATTGAGAAAAATTACATAGATAAAACCGAGCGAAATAAAATATGTGGGAAAAGATATGTCTCCTCCATCAGGGTAGAATGGGTCTGTGCCGGAAATTGTAAAATCTAATTTTCTAATTGGCACAAAAAATTACGTAATGTTGTTTTTTTTTGTTTCTTTAGAAAATTATTTTCCAAAAATGTTTCTGATTATTTTTGGGTGTCGATGACTGGCGAGCGTCGCTGGACGAAGTTATCGGCAGTTTTTATTTTTTGCGAGCTATTTGGATTTTTCGGCAAAGTTGACGATCTTTTTTTTGTCACTCGCGAGGTGTCTTCCTAGATAAAAAGTTTTCCTAGATAGAATCTCAAGAATAAATGTACAGGTTTAAAAATGTCTTCAATAAAGTTCATTTGCAGTCAATCTCGAGCTCACGATTATACAAATTCAAGACTTAACAGTAATACTTCCTTGATGATTTTTATTTTCTCGTCAATGTCGCTGCCATTAATGCCATGCAATTCGCTAGTGCAATCGTGTGCGAGTATTTTTGCTCGGGATAAAAAAAAAGAAAGTCGAATAAAAACAAAAAAATTTAAGAACTTTTCAACCGTCTTCTCTTCTCGAAAATAATTTTTGCAGCCAAATACTAAATGTAATAACGTTACGTTTTTTGCATCGTCGCGTCGCCGCTCTGTTTTCGTTTATTTTAATTTTTTTTCTCTCCCTCGAACTACGAGGATCGATAACAAGCGGCACGAACTTTTCGTACAAGAATTTCGTCTACTCGAACTCCTCGCTAACAGCGAATCGTCGTTATCTCAGAAAATACTTTTTTGATAACTCGCGTAGGGAGGAAGGGGATGAATTTTAATAAAAGGAGTAAATCAAACTGTATAGATGTACACGTCGATAGAAAAAAAAAAGTGGGAGAAAATTAGAAGCGACGAGAAATTTTAATTGTATCCCGAACGAAGCGAAAGAAAAGAAACCTTCGAGGATAAGCGCTACTGCCACAAAAAAAAATTCTTACCTTGCCCGCAGAATTATTGTGTGTATAGTCCCGGAGAAAATTCTCGCCGCGTAGCTAAAAAATAAAAAAAATATCTCAAATCTTCGTATCGCACACATCGTGATATATAAAAAAAAACACATTAGTCTTCGATGCTGCGTGCGAAGGGAAAAAACTGAGATTCCGAGTTACGCGGCTACTATAATGAAAAATATATTGTGCCAACTCTATCGGAGAGGTATGTGTGTGAGAGTCGAGGATCGGTGCCAAGTGGACGAGTGCCAAAAAAAAAAAAAAAAAAATACGTAAAACAAAAAAAACGAGAAAAATTCTCGTGAATGAGATTTAAAAAAAAAATAAATGGCCTTCCAATTGGCAAACCGTGTGTAGAAATTCGTCGTTACTAATTGTGTAAATATTTGTGCAATTGTATAGAGAAAAAAAAAAAGCGCGCGAGAGAACGATAAGTGAAAGACGGAGGAAGATATTGAAGAGGAGCGAAAGAAAAAATTTGGAAAAGAAGAAAAAAAAATGAAGAATTAAACGATGATGGAATTGCGGAGAGAAAGAGTGTTATTACATATTATTATCAGAATAATGACTCTCCAACCGCATCTGCTACTACTGTTATTAATTATTATTGATTATTATTATTATTAATTATTATTAATTATTATTATTGATTATTATTGTTGTACCTAAAACTTACCTAGAGTGCCGTTTCCGCCGGGTGAGGACGTCCATCTCCGCGGTCGGGATATACAAGAACGATATCATCACTCACAAACACATTACACACACACGCGTGCACACACGGAACTTTTAATCTACGGATAAATTATTGACTAAAAAAAACTGCCCTTTTTCTCGGCAGGATCCACCCGAGGTAAACGACTGTATCGACCGCGAGATAAAATAACAGTTTTTTTTACATCGGATCCGTTGTTTTTTTGAATTACATTTTCTTTTCACACGAATGTTTTAAAATGCGATATTTGTCATTCGCGTTCTGAGAGGAGGGGAGACGAGTATCCTATTTTTCTTTTATTTTGATTAAATCGGAGTCGAATTTTCAGTCACAACTCTGAACTTAAGGTCGATCGTAAAATAACAATCAAAATTGAATGGCCGAAGAAAATAGAAAAACAAAAAAAATCCAAAAGTTCATTTCCGGCTTGGAATGTTTTTGAATTTTGAATACTTCGATTAAAAAAATATTTCTATTTCTTGTCTTAAAAACTGTGTGCTATATTATCCCGGTTCGATATTCATTCGATACATCTCCGACTATGACTAATTATTATCGCGACTAAACAGTGCCGTGTGTGTGGGCGATGGACGAATGTGTACATTGATGCTGTAGAATCGACATTGTTTTTCGAAAAAGTGTATATTATAAAAAAAAAATTTAATTGTAACGTGTGTTTGAATTCGATGGGAGATACGTGATTTATATGAATGTATAGAAAACAAAATTATGTATATACACATGTGTATACACACACGCACAGTAGGTATATTGAGGTGCGAAAGTCGAACGTGAAGAAAGGATTTTTAAAAAATCGGTGTACTTTATGCATTTTCACTAGGATTCTGTCCATGAAAAAAAAAATCGAGTTTCGAATATGTCATAATTTACTCGACCTGAATTTTCAATCGTAAGTTCAAACTTAAGATTAAACTTGAGTTCAAACTCAACATTAAATTTAAGTTCAAACTTAAGATTGGACTTCACTTAAAATTTAAGATTAAACTTGAGTTATAACTTACGATTAAACTTGAGTTATAACTTACGATTAAACTTGAGTTATAACTTACGATTAAACTTGAGTTATAACTTACGATTAAACTTGAGTTATAACTCACGATTAAACTTGAGTTATAACTTACGATTAAACTTGAGTTATAACTTACGATTAAACTTGAGTTATAACTTACGATTAAACTTTAGTTCTAACTTACGGTTAACTTGAGTTATAACTTAAGATTAAACTTGAGTTATACTTAAGATTAAACTTGAGTTCAGATTCAAGTTCCATCTTAATTTCGCGCTCCAAAGCTTGAATTTACGACTGCAAATCCGAGTCTGAATAGAATGATTCTCATCGTGTCGAAATCGAATTTTTGTGTGTATCGGAAACGGATTGAGATTGGGTAATATAATTAGCAATAACGCGCGAACTTCGTACAATACATAGTAATAAGCGCATGGGGTAACGATAACTCAAAAACAAACAAAAAATCGCGAAAGATCGGAAGAAGAAAATAAAATCCACGCCAACTGTGTGCGTGTGTGTGTGTGGGTGTGTCTTTGTCATCTCTCGCGTACATTGTGTACTAACTAATTATAATTGCGTCTTCGCAAACTAAATGATACGAGAACAAAAAAAACATACGACAATGACGATTTGATTATTACGACGATGATGAAAAGAAGAATACGAAGAAGAATCCAAGTGGACATTCTACTCGCCCGAACGGCAGCTATAATTATACAGAGTAATATTGTACTTAATCGGAGTCGGTCCAGCGTACGAAGCCAACGTCCTGGGGTTGAATCGATCTACATACGTGTTGTGACGGAAAGAAAAAAAAAAAGATGATGTAACGACTTCCCGAAATCATCTTCTCGTCTTCGTCTACACTGCGGAACTTTTATTCAAATTCTTTCATTCAACCCCAAGACGAGACACCGTTTTTACTCTAAACCGTGCCAAAGTTTCGCCGCACCTCCTCCACAGTCTGTTACATATTCCGTTGAATAAAGGTTACTATTATAAACATGCAGAGAGTAATTTCTAACGGCGACATATTTCACTATCGATCGAGCCGTCGTATACACCGATGCGTCCACTTTTCGATCTCGTCGAATGAGAAAAAAAAAATGTATCTAAGAACACGTGTCCTTGTTGATTGTAAACAATGGACGAAAAGCCGTTGCAAACAATGATGGCGGCGACGTACGGAATAACATTTGGTTCGGTAACCGGTTTGGTTTACGTTGGAATGGGTTCAGAAACCAAAACCGCTCACTACGCACGAATGTATATATGTATCTCAGCGGAACTGAGACACACATTTTTTTAGGATTGTCGCTAAACAAACACAAAAAAAAATTCAAAGGGGCCCTGGCGGGGCCCTTGATCACGAATATTACGTTCATTTTGCTGCACACCCAATATTTTAGATTTTAAATCCAAAAATGTGATTTTTCGTGCATAAAATCGAGACTTTCAATGTCCACTGTAATTTAGCCCTGAAAAGGCCAGCGGGGAAGAATACGTCGCAGTTAATTTAAAAAAAAGAAAAAAACATTCGCTGATAATTGTTTGTAACGGTTTTTTAAACCGTTTACAGTCCACTAGACGAGTCTGAACGTTTTCGACGATTTTGTTGTCTCCGTCTCGAACTTATCGACGAACCAATGTACATGGGAGAAAAACCCATCGGTAAGACTGACATTTCCCACTTTCCCATTGACGATCCATTTATCTTCGATGAAATGCACGAGTCAGTTTGTTTAGTTTTTTCGCAGCAGTGCACCGGTGAAAAATGTTTACGTACCGCTGTACATTGATCGGACAGCCGTTTGGCTACGACACGGACGATCCACTGTTTGCGAAAAAAGAAACGCGTTTACAACTCTACTTAAAACGCTAATTCCTTTACGATATAATCGTTCGTTATCGTCAATGTTTATCAGTTCTACCGGCTAAAGAGCAGAACAAACTTAACCGGCTTGCCGGGCATCCGTGACGGTACTGAAGAGATTCGGTGTACCGGACGTAGAAGCATTCGATACAACCTGCGCCCTCTCGTGGCTGCCTCCGCAGTTCCGCGCTGATGTGGATTTCTACCTTGAAAGCCTATCGGAATAACTCGACGTACTCAAAGAAAAAAATCAATCTATCTTTACAATATCCGATAAAAAATAAGCCAACGTAATTAATTGTGGGCAAGAGAGTCTTTTTTTAATACGTCTATACGTTATGCCGGGCTTTCGTGACGGTACCGAAGAGATTCGATTTACCGGACGTAGAAACGTTTTGATACAACCTGCGCCCTCTCGTGACCGGCTCCGCAGTTCCGCGCTAACATGGAGTCTCTAGCCTGAAAGCCCGTCGAAATAACTCGATGTAGTAAACGAAAAAAATTGTTCTATCGTTACGATATCCAATAAAAATAAGCCAACGTAATTAATCGCAGGCAAGTAAGCAATTTTTTTTTCTATACCTCAGATTTCATCGCGTAATCTGTCACTACGTGTGAGTAAAAAAAAGTCGGCCTTTATTGGAGATAAAATCGCATGAATTTCGCACAATACATGAAATAAATGTAAAAATTATAAAATGTTTTGATTAAATATTTGTATCTATTTTGTTTTTTATTTTTGTTTGTCTTTTACTAATATTTAGTTGACATCGCGATGGCATTGTGCGGTTTGCCTACAAAGATTGCAGTGAGAGGAATCTGTACATCTTCGCTGCGGAGCGAAATTTACAAACAAACGAGGCTGAGAGTCGTCGACAACAGCGAGATCGGCAAGCAGGCTATGCTGGAGGGAAAACCGCCTAAATGTATTCATATTTACAACAAGAAAGGGGTTGGATTCATCGGTAAGGAATATCGAGTGTACCTCGTTTCCTATTGATAAGACACGGAGCATGGAATTTCTGTAGGACATTTTTATTAGAAAGAGACCAGAACTTTTTTTTAAGGAACATGTTTTTCGAGACTCGCAAACAGAGCTATTATTAATAGCGGTATTCTTAATTTTCCAGGTGACAGAGTACTCGTTGCAATAAAGGGTCAGATGAAAAAGGGCATTCTGGTCGGCCTGAAGCAAAATCAGAGTCCCAAAGTACCAAAGTTCGACAGCAACAACCTCGTTCTCATCGACGACAACGGCACGCCTTTGGGCACTAGGATTCACGTGCCTATACCTCATGTTCTGAGAACTATACTGAAGGAGAAGACACACTCGAAGGGTGCCGACTATACGAAACTCATTGCTATCGCTACAACATTTGTGTAGATGATCTTGTAGATGATATTGGCAATAGATGGAAATTTTATTAAGTTAATGATCGTTTAATCTTTCATTCATTTATGGCGAAACGAAAATAAGCAACCCTGCGAAGCTGTTTTGGATTAAAACATTTTTACTCCATTTTCAGTCTAAAAAAAAAAACTAGTGATAATTTTGTTACTAGTGTAATTAAAAAAATGTTGATGTCATTTTAACACTTAAAAGAACGTCTACTAAAAAAAAGGAAAATAACGATTGTTTGCATATGGATATGGATAGCTTCGTTCGCGCTCTCATTTCACAAGAGTATTATTTTCGCATATTTTCCCCGAAGGAGAATTTGCAAAATTAATCCGATTTTTTTATGAGTCACGCGTTAAAGTCTTCGTAAAATTAAAGCTTTTCGAGAGTTTTGCAAAAGAACTGTGCTTAAGATAACGAGACACCGGGCTTCAAAAGGATAGAACAGATAAAGCGATTGGACATTAATGTTTTATTAGTAAACAATCTTTTTTTTTTGTTTGTTCATCTTCCACGCAACTTAAACATAAATACACAGGGAGCACGTTTTATGCGATCGTACAATGTATCGTTTTCAATCGCCGTGTAATTTCTTCATTCCCGAAGTACACACCGGTATGTAACTGCGTCCGACATTATGTATATATATAATATATATATTATATAAAACGACGAGATAAGGGATGAAAAATGTTCGAGAGGTAAGTAATAATCGGGGGGGTTTGGAACGGGGTTCGATATATTAAAAATTAAAATAAAAAAAAACTTAAGAACGAAAAATAAAAACACGAAATATTGCCTCTGCATACGCATTCTATTTCAAAAATTCAGTTATTAAAAATGAAAACACACACCTTCGAATACTCCGTAATTCTTCAATTACTTTGTAGCTTTTTTTTCATTTATTATTATTTCTTCAACTTCTTCATCGTCCTCCTTCGTCGTCTCCTCGTTCTTATCTCTTAACTTCATCGTCCACCTCCTCTTCTTATTCATCGTCTTCTTCCAAGTACCAATAGATTAGTTTTTTAATATAAGTCGAGCCTCGACCGAGAGTGCGGCGGTCGAATTGGTTAATTACACTGCAACAGTCGTATTCTTTACAACATTCGTACGTAAAAGTCTTGTAGCATAGACAAAAGCGCTGGTGCCCTAATCGCACGCGTTCAGAGCCTATGGTACCCTCTCGATGGATTTTATGAATCTCTCATTTTTTTTTCTATCGTTTTCTGCATTTTTTTCCTTTACTTTCTCTTCGCACACAAATCGCGCGAAAGAGAAAGTAACGATTTTCTTTTTCTTTTCTAAGGAACATGTGAGTCTTTTAGATGAAACTATAGCGACTTCCGGTATACCATTTTTTAATCGGCTCAGCTCATTCGATACAAAATAGAAAGATTCCCTAGGGGAAATCTTTATGCTAAAACGTTATTTTTTTTCTCGTTTCGTTTAAATATCCATGGGGCGAACACCAAAGGCTTTCGATAAACAAATAGTTTCTTTTTGTTGCTTTCTTATTTGCTCCTCGAAATCTCGGATGATGTCTACAACGCTATCATTGAAAACAAAAAAAAAACACTCCACGTATGTATATGAGATCGGATGATTTTTTTTAGTCTTTAAGTCCCGAAGTTTTAAGTGTATAAAATCGTTTAAGGGACTCCCGCAACTACTGCTCAATTACCTCGGTAATAAAACACGAAAAATGAGTGTTAAAAAAAAACACGCTTTCGATTCGATCAACTCAGGCACGCCTGGCTGGTTGAGAAAAATTAATACACTTTGTCGCTGCTGGTAAAACCACGTGTTCTCGGAATATATCATCCCTCCCGAGGGACCTTTTTGTTTTTTTCCCCCGATTACTTATCCGTAAAATTGTCTCGATGAATATTTATAAAAATTGTATCGGAGCGGTGCAATTTTACTGATAATCAATCGGGGAAACACGATTGGCGCAATTTTCCGAGCGATTTCGAATCATCCGCGCACGCGGTTTTTTTTTTGTCTTTCTTTCATTTCTCAGACGAGCGGATTAGTCCCGAAAAGATATTCGGAAAATTTTGAAACCAAAGAACCAACCCTCGGCGTTTCGATCTTTACATCAAGTTTTAAATCTCACTTCTTGTCCGACCGACGATGAGCAAATCATATATTTTTATTGCAAAGTTGCGGAACGTTAAAAATTCCTTAACATCGTAATTCGATTAGATCACAAGATTCTCTTTTTTCGAAAATTTTTCCACATTTTTACAAAAGAAAAAAAAGGCAGTCGCGAAAGGTAGCTCTCGAGCTGCGAATTCGTCGTAAACTTCGACGGTTACAATCGCCCACAGGCCTTTTTAAGCGCAAATGTGGCTAAAATTTTCGGAAAAATTTAAGGACTTATAAAAAATCTATAGCTCCGTATGAAAATTGTCGATATAAATTTTGCAATGTTCGCGCAACTTTGCAGAAACAATGATTATTCTCAATCTTTATCATCAGTAGAGAAAATATAGCTTTTACAAACAAAACGTAGAGTCCGGAACGCGCTCGGTCGGCAGGCGAACGCAAATGAGTGGATAATCCGCTCGCCCAGTCCACTCGTCATCATCTTTGTTTTTAGACCGTTCAAGTCATTTATTTATATCAATAACGCCGTAAATACATCGTGAATGCTGCATTATGCCTAGAATAACTATTATCATTATTGGACAAGCCGGTGGTCTACCACCGGCTCTCTCGCCTGTTAACTTTACGTTTTACTTCTATTTCATTTTTCCTCTTCCTCTTTTCGTTTTGTTTTCCTTCCTTTTCTTTTCAACCGTTTTTAGACAAAAAATTCGCAGTACAAATTTGTACTATTTCTTCTTCGATTATCTCAAAAAATAGTACTAAGTAGTCTTCTCAGTCAACTCGACAGGGGAACTCTATGCTCTCTTCTTCTTTTTTTTCTTTTTAAGTCTTAGCGCTGGCGATTTTTCAGCAGAGTGAAAAATCGGCTTCAGATTAGAAAAAAAAAATTAATAAAAATTAATAATAATTTGATGTTTCGATAGCACAATAATTAAACACAAGGATTTCCTCTATTGTATTTTGTATATATAATTCGCCCATGATGTACAGATTAAAGAATCGTTGGAATTAGTCACCAGCAACGACCAGAGTATACCTAGCTTTTGTACAGTACAAAATACAGCTCCTGCACACATGCATGTGTACATATATGTATATACACATGTGCACACATATATACATATATCTAGTAACGATGTTATTTACTCAAAGTGTGAGGATGCGCTTTTTTCCCTGTTCTACCCAAAATCAAAATGCCACTCAAAATTTACGAAATTGCGTTCCAGAAAAAAAGAACGCTCATCGCCGTTGCGAAAAATGAGCCGACGCCATTTCGTACATTTTATGAAAACGAAAAAATATATATATATATTTTTTTGCTATGCGTTAGAAAGGTTTCTTTTGTTGTCAAAGTCAATAATAAAATGTTCAACTTCAATTCGGTAATTTAATATTTAAAAAAATTGTTTTACACACATCGCCACACGTTAGGCAAATATCGACGTTACTAAATCCTCCTTGTATGCATTCAGGGCCGACATGCTCACACACTTTACTTTTTTCTTTCTTTTTCAATTTTTTCTTTCATTTTTTCATCTTTCCGCAAGTTCTTCCGATTAACTTCATTATCAACTCTCGAGTCAGCTAGGGGATTTTTTTTCATCTTCCTTTTCCTATTACCTTTCTTCCATTTTTTTTCCTTTTTCTTTTTTCATTAAGAGTTAAGTTTTCGCGAGAGGGTAGCGTTTATTACCCCAAGATACAAGATGCGTGGATGTTTCTCGGTCGTTTGGTTCTCTTGAAAAACTCACACAAATATCTATAATTCCCAAAAACGTCTCTCACGTTTTTTATCAACTTTTATTTTTTTTTGTTTCGTTTCTTTTTTTTACTTAAGAAAACCTATAGTCTGTCCTTCGTTTCAGTCTTCTTTTCCTAAAAAACAAGGAAAAAACTCAAATTTGTCTTCGAACTATGAGAAGAAAAAAAATAATAATAGTGTCGTGAAAAAAATTAATACAGTTTTCACACATCACGGCCGAGCGAAGTTACTCTGGTTACTACTACTGCTGTCGTCGCGTTGATTCTACAGATTCATCCTACGTTTTTTTGCAAAGAAAAAAAAAGATTTTTTTTTTCTCAATTTCCCTTTGTTTTTTTGTTGCCATTTTATTTAGTAACTCTTTGCTGTCCACGAAGAATCCATACATCTTGCATCGCAATAAAAACTATGCGATTACGAGATAGGCGCTGAAGGGGGGATCGACAAGGGTTCGAGGTGGGCCATAGACAGAAAGTGTGAGAGAGAGAGATAGAGAGAGAGAGATATAGAGAAAGGTTTTTTTTCGGTCGTCTACGCTCTATAAAGTTCAAATCGAATGCTTTTTTTCTTCTTCATTTATAATAATTATTACATCGTATCAAGTTTTTTTTATCCATTATGTTATCTTTTTTCCCTTCATTTGTCTCCATTTAAGTTTCTGTTTTGTGTAATGTAAATTCTCGCAACGGAGAATTGCGTTTTACCATTTCCTCCTTTCCTGTTGTGTTTCTTTTTTTCTTCCCTTTCTGTTTTCTTTCGTAAGAGTAACAGCAATAAAAACTTAAAGACATCATCATCAATCAATCATCATCATCATCGTGTGTTGTAAGAAAAAACCCTTGCGACGAGAACAACGGCGGGATGGCGGAGGGGGTTTTGCGGATTCGGGTTTTTCGTGAAGAAAAATTGGATGGCGAAAAGCAAAAAAAAAGATTTGTGATTTAGAGGAGGTAAGGATATTTTTTGGGTGAGGATGTTGGCTCGGGGGGGGGATACCATCCGGTACTCGGGGGGAGGGGGGAGGGAGTTGCTATGGAGAGATATGGGATTTTCGAACGACTATGGCGAAAACACGCGTTTCAACCGGCGCTGAATTATAAACACGCCGTGTGAAAAAACGAGAGAGAGACATACGTTCGCACATCCCTACCTAGCTACAAAAATCCCCGGTATTGGGCGCGAGCACGCGATTACGGTTAACGGGCTTATTTATGGATTTTTTTTTGCGTTTTTCTTTTTTTTTTTGCTTATGTTTGTTTTGTTTTTATTTTCTTTCTTTCTTTTTTTTCTTCGTTATATCGTTAAGCGAGCACGCCACGGTTTCCGGTTGTGTGTGGGGTTCGTCCTCATCTCGCGTCTACTTCCTGTCCTCCTGGTCCTGGCAGTCACGGCTTATGTGACCAGTCTTGCCACACACGTAGCAAATCTTTCCACCTGCCTCCGTACAGTTGCGCGCAATGTGACCCGTCTTATTACAGTTGTAACAGCTTTGCAATGCGTAACGTCCCGAATCGTTGCTACTCTCCGGGCAGCTACGAGCGATGTGACCAGTTTTGTTGCAGTTGTAACAGCTCATCTCGGGTCCCTGGTTGTCACGTACGAACAGTTGGACAAAAAAAATAAATAAACAATTTTTTCTTCTTTGGAAATAATCATTTTTTTTTAACTTAAAATGGAGTCGGAACATTTTTTCTTTTATAGTATTGGAGGAAACGCGAGAAAAAAAAAGAATCTCATAATCAAAACGTCGAATCTTTTCTCGTAGTGGAGTCGGACCATTTCTTTTTTTATTCGTGACGAATCTTCGTTGAAGATGATGCAAAGCGGGGCCACTTTCGAGCATCAGTCACAGCGAATTTCGAAAAAATAATCTTTCGAACAACTTTCGTAAAGTCCCAATTGAATTATTCCTTGGCAAACATTCCGGCGATATTTTTCGTGATATGGAATGCACGGACAGGGCTTCATTCGTCGTGAATTTAAGAAGAAAAGACGTGGCTTCGCTCGAACAGACAAGGGAAACACGTTTTGTCGTACTTCGAGTTTGCAAACAAGTGAACATTTTTCGAAAACTTTTCGAATTTTTTTTTCAAAACGTTCGATTTTTTTTATTTTCAATTTTTTTTTTTCAAAATTTTTTTTAATTCTTACCTGTTGACAGTCTTTTGCGATGTGTCCAACACCGTTGCAGCGGTAGCAGAGGTCCTGATCCTCCTTGCATTCGCGAGCGAAGTGACCGTACTGGTTGCACTTGAAGCACTTTTCGCGGCCTCTGGTGAATCCACCGTCCCGATCTCCGCGACCTCCGCGATCTCCTCTAGCTCCGCCGGGTCCGCCCTGGGGACATTCCCTCGCGAAGTGGCCCATTCGGCTGCATTTGTAGCACGCGCTCGAACTCATGTTTTATAGATCTGAAAAATACCGACGAAAAAAAAGACATTTTTTAATTAAAACTGCTGGAAAAAAATTCGAAACTACCAAATTTTTTTCTCTTTTCTCCGCTCGTCACAGAAACTCCGTTTCAATAAATCTCTCGGATCGAGCTATCCATATGCGTACGATAAAAAAAAATCGTAATTACGCCACAGATAAGAAAACAGTTGTGCGAATATTCGAGGAAACGTCAGAGCAGGCGTTTAAGGAATTTATTCTTTTACCACTCGAATATTATTATCATACGTGAAAAAAAATAAGACATTGGCTTGAATTTGGCGATCGTGCAAAGTGAATCATTGAACATTAATTATAGAGACAATTTATTGATTTTTACTGAAAATTCTCAGAATTTACAAATCACGCTTTCCAGCGAAGGCATTTAATTAATTTCGGCTTCGACAGAAACTTTTCGGACCTGAGTTACCACGAGGCTCAACTCTGAACTCATGCCGAATCGAGTTCTGCACGGAAGAAGTTCCGCGTTAAAAAACGAAACCTCGGAACGGAGTAATAAAAAAAAAAATTAATCGATCGACATAAAAAAAGAGAAAAAAAAAACCTATCGGATCAAAGACCACGCGAAGCCTGTTGTACGGCGTATCGCGTATTCCGCGTTGGGCAGACGGAGAAAGTGAGAGAGATCGACAGCCAGCCGCGCCGCGTGAGTTCGAGGGAGAGACAGAGAGAGGGACGGCGAAAGGAAGGAGCGCTACAGTGCAGCACACAAGTCCGTACGTTCGTCGTTGATAGGCGAATCTCGTTGCATTTTTACGTGACATTTAGCGGAGTACCGCACTCTCGAAATATATCGCGACGAGGGAGTATGCGTGTATGCTCGCACAGAGATAGATATAGACTCGCCCCCTCCCCTCTCCGCGAGTCTAGAAATGCACGAAAACGAGGATATCCTCAGCCGGGAGTCGGCAAATGGACTCCAATCCCGAGGATATATTCCCCGCTCGCTCCTTCGACACGATGCAACGCGCGACGTCGTGAGCGAGCGTGCATGTGTGTGTACGCGTGCACGTATGCGTGTACTTGGCTCGGCCCAAACCGCGAGCACGTCCAATCGGACGGAGACGCAACCATCGGCGATTTTTCTTGCACGAGAACTTTGTTGGGAAATACAAAAAAAAAATAATTAAAAAAAGATAATTGCAAAAAAAGAGATCTCAATTTTTTACAGTAGAAATCTCGCTCGGCGAGAAAATGGCATCGCGCCTCGGGAGATCGCGTTCCGCACGAAGGTGGTACACGTGTTTTTCACAGAGAGCGTCTCCATACTGCGCCATAGTTTCGTCCCTCGCTGTGTCTCTCCTCTCGTTGCCGAGCCTCCTGCCCGGCCGGCATACGGAACCGCGCTACGGAATTCCGCAACGAGGTTCCATCACGCGTCCTCGATCGTCGCGACAAACAAAAAAAAAATCCGATAAAAGACGAGAAAAAAAAAGATTGGATCGAAAAAAAAAAAAACCCCCCCGATGAAAAATCCCGACAAACCGGTGACGCATTTTTTTTCTCTCATTTACTTCGTCCTTTTTTTCCTCGTATGTATCTCGCGAGGCAACGTGGCGTCGCGATGTTTCAATCCGGGTAAATGGTTACAGCGGGGACATGTATCTGGCCGCGGAGGCAAAAGCACGTCGGGTAGCGAGGCGGTTTGCACACGCACGTACGCCACAAGGCCCGCGGTGGCCTGGGCTCTCTCTCTCGCTGCAAAGATGGCATCCGAGAGTGACGCCGTTACTGCGCTTTTTCTTTTTTTTTTTTTGTTTTTTTTTTTTGTCGTCTATCTCTCCGCTGAACTCGCTCCCGGGGTACGCGAGAGAAAAAATCACGCGGGCATAGCCGACCGGCTTGGACGCTGTCGTCAAAATGGTGGAAATTATATCGCTCGTCGTACAAAACGATGTTGGGTTAACGCTCACTCGTGACGTCGGTGAGGCACGATACGAAGATCCCGGTTTGGTCTTTTTTTTTTTTTTCTTCCTTTTTCCTTTTCTCCTCTTTTCCTCTCCGGCGAGTTTCACAGATATAATGGATAACTTGCGACGATAAAACGCGACGTCGACCACGTGTGGAGCACCGCGGAGAGAACTAACCGAGGCGATGCGACGAGAGACGAACGATAAAGGGAATATACACCGCGCGGCGACGTAGCTCTCCACCGACACGCGATCATTCGCTCACCGCGGCGACTCCGCGCTTCTACGGCCACGATCTTTTTTTTTTCTCTCTTTTCGTTCTTTTTTTTATTTTCTTCTTTTTGCTTTTTTTTTTTTTAATTTCCGCACGACTATATCAATGGACAAAGATATATTCCAGGCTTGTATTCGCTTTAGGGTTACTCACCTTGGGTTTATCGTCTGTGTGTTAATACGATACGTGATGTACGGATCTCTCCCCTTCACGGTTCTTCGGTCGACACGACTTGAGGCAATGGGGCCGCGGGAAACAGTGTTTTCCTCAGAGAAACTCTCGAACCGATGCTTGACCGGACGGCTGCGGCGACCATCGACTACGGGGAGGCGAAGAACGGCCAATCGCTGATCACGGTGCCCGCCAAACCTCACCGCACGGCTGCAACAATGAACGCCACCTTACCCCTGAGGAAACATACGATCAATTCGATGCATAATTCGTTAATTTTTTATCACAAATAAAGTATGGAAATTTATGAAATTTGTCGGCGGGTTGGTCGATAAATGAAATATTAATTTTGAGCTCGCCTCGAGGATTTTTTGAGTGTCGGAAAGGTTTTTTTTTAGATGGAAAATAATTGTTGTAATGACTGGGTTGCGCGCTCATTGGCCGGCGAGTTTCGCGGCTGCGTTTGAGTTACCGGCGTGACCTATTACGTCGTTCCTCTGGATAAAGCTACCGAGTTGCCAGAGCCTCGTGTTTTAGATTTAAAGGCGAACGCGCAACGGCGCGAGATCTGGCAACGCTGAGCGCTCAGAAGTCACGTTGTCACGTGGCGACGTTACGGGAGATTAATTTCATTGGGATTTTATGATTTTTGGTTTAATTGGATCGATGGGGAGTTGCGAAAATTGAAAAATCTTTTATAATATAGTTTTTTCGATGTTTTCGGAGTATTTGGTCGGCATGCGGGCACGCGTTCAACATGGCGGAACGGACGCGTCCGTCGTTGAGTTTTTTTGTCAGTGAAAACGGAATTGCAGCGGCGGGGGGATTGATCGACGAGGCGCACTGGAACGCTGGAAGCATAAACGGCAGCACCAGTCGATGCAGTTTCGACGAGGTTCCGGTTGTTGGAACCAGAGGGTGTCAGGTCTCGAAGAAGCGCTCTTAAAAAACATTGCAGATCTAACCAAAGGAATTTCCAGTTTTAATGAAAATGTGGATGAAAAAAACAACTCTTTTGTAACAATGTTTAATAGCTCTAAAACTTAATAGAAAATTAATGTTGTCTGCGAGCTGTGTCGCTTTCGAGAAACTTTTGCGCCAATCAATATTGGAGTAAAATTGCTTTTTTCGGGAAAGAAAAATAGTTTCTTTCTTTAAAAATGCCGATCAAATCAAAGGAATTTTCAGTTTTCTTAAATTATGCATGAAAAAAAACTCTTTTACAACAATGTTTAAATCGCTCCAAAATTCAGTATAAAATTATTGTTCTCTGCGAACTACAAGACATGGATTTAACAACAAATGTAGATCGAATAACAAAGATGTTAAATCACTCGACCCTCATTCGTTTTCGAAAAACTTTTGCTCCAAACAATACCGGACTAAAATATCTTTTATTTCATGCAAGAAAAACAATTTCTCCGAAAGTCGACGCGAGCGTCCTCGTGGTAATCATCGCCAGTGTCTCTCAACTTTTCAGTCTCGTCTTTGTATTCGTTCCTTGGCATTGCGTCCCGAAAGTGCCTCCAAATGTGACGTTCGATCGGGCCAAAACAAACAACAATTGCGTCGTGACAGTCGGCGTTGAGGAAGCAGCGTTCGACGATCTCCTAACAATGGTTTTTTCCCGTTACGTCACGGTGCTGCGAAGCGCCGGCAAGCTTTTGCGGCCGAGCGTCGTCGAGACGAGGGTTAAGCCCGAGAGAAGCTTCGCGAAAACAACGTCGATCCTTCGTGCCTGCAATGAGCGGGCCAAAGCCCGCACGGACCTTCCCTCGAGTACAGAAAAACTCGACGGATCTTCAGTCACCTTCAAGAACGACGTAAATATCGATGGCGAGCAAAAAATGTTACAATTCTCGAGTACTTCCGCGACGGCTTTCGCGTCGTCGGCGATCGAGAAGCGCAGCGCCACGGACAGTTTCGGAATTAAATCTGCCGTCCCCGACGATGCTGAGGCGATGCTGAAGGACTACGAGCCAGAGCCGGCGAAGCGTGCTCTTGACACCTGCGACGAGGATCTCTCGCACGTGACGCCCAATCACAGGCCGAGCTTCAATTTCGCAGCTTACGCTGACAACTCGCCGGTCATTCAGGAACTCGCGAAATTGGGCGTCGAACTCTACAAACTCGAGAACAATCTGAAAAAGATGCAATTTTTGTTGCAGCGTAATTTCGAAGACATGAAACCTTACATAAGATTTTTGCACGATTGCGGCGTTCCGGCGGAGAGCATAGGCGCGTTCATAACTAAAAATCCATACATCTTCGGTCAGGACATGGACGATCTGCACACCAGAATCAGATACCTCAGAGCTCATAAATTCGACGTGGACATGATCGCGAGGATAGTCAGTCACAATCCCTTGTGGCTCATGTTCAGCACCAAGAGGATCGACACGAGACTCGGCTACTTCCAGCAGGAGTTTGCCTTGAACGGCTCCAATGTCAGATATCTCGCGACCAAACAGCCCAGACTGATAACTTACAAAGAGAGACACGTTACAGAGAATACTTTTGCCGTAAGGGAGGAAATGGGTTTCAACAAGGACGAGACCAAAGCGCTTCTACTTGCGCAACCCAAATTATTTATGAGATGTAAGGCATCTTTTTTTGTCGGTCAAGGATTTTTTTTTTACTACTTGTTGGAAAAGATGCTCTGAAAAGCTATGCTCTGTCGAGGCTTTGATAGGACAATTAACGAGAATCGATTGTTCATAACTGCTTATATAGTTTTGAGTAACTTCTCCAGTCGCTCTTTTACTGACTTTGAGAGACATTGAGAAAGCAGAGACTTGGAGACGCGATGAAAAAACGATTCACATAATTTTGTAGTTTTGTTTTTTTTCTATTATATTTACTTTTTTACTAAGGAGTTTTATTCCATTAACCCTTTCATAGAAAAAATTAAGGAACAGAAATTACGATGTAGTCCTCATTTCATTACTTACAAAGTTTTTCGTTTTGTTTTTTTCTATTGCTATTATGTTTCTATTACCATCCGATAAAAATTCGTATTTAAGAAAACGATTTCGATTTCCTTGAAACATCCGAACAGTTCACGTTCCAAATTAAGATAATAATGAATGCCTATATTTGTGTTAGTAAATTTGTTTCCTTTTGTTTTTTTTTAGCGAGGAAAAATATAGTCGAGGTGTTCGATTACGTGCACAACACCATGAAGCTGTCGCACGAAATCATATGCCGTAAGCCCAAAGTGCTGAACTGCCGATTGTCGAGGCTTCAGATGCGCCACAAGTACCTGGAAACACTGGGGAAGAACCAGTACGATCCGATGAAGCCTCTGTACGTATCGCCGGAAGCAATAGTCAGTGGCACCGACGTGGAATTCTGTATGAACGTCGCCAAGACAACGATCGAAACTTACAACTTGTTTCAGAAAACTATCTAAAGAAATAAAAAAAACAGAAAGGCGCCAAAAGTACAGAAATAAATAATTTTTTTTTTTTTGATTGTTTTCGATAAAACAAGATATATATATATATTATGTTATGTTTCATTATCAATGGTCTGCATTTTTTTTTATGCTGTTATAATAATACACACGTCGCTGTGACATGGTCAAAAATATATTTTGACATCGTGAATGATTCTTAAAGTGTAAACAATTTTTTTATCTTTCGTTTCTTTTTTGGTCACAGCGTATTCTTCGGTTTCGATGAGATAAAAATCACTCGCGGTCCGCAACGAAGCTATGCTATGCTCGGCGAATAAAAACGCATTGTGTGTTTAAAATAGAAACTCGGCGAGGAAAATCGGAACTACTTGAGGCACGCGACTTTGCGTAGAATTGAGCAGAAGGGTCGGAATTAATTTATTTTTTTCCCGGCTCGTTGACCTTAAAAGGCCGTACAGGCAGAGTAACACCTCGACGAAGACAAGGCTGCAAAAATATGTCCGGTCTTTTAGGGTCAAAATCAAACCTTGCGATATATTCCAAGATACAAATTAATTCCTCGCAGAGTGACGGAGATAAAAATCACAATGCAAAATTACAAAATGCCTCGAACAAGCTCGATCTTACCTACGCTAAAATCGTGAAATAATTTTTTGCGATTAAAACTCGTAAGACTATAAATTGACGGAGAAAAACGATTTCGAATACACGCGCGAGTTAATAACTGGAAAAGACGTGGCGACGATTGACTGGAAGTGAAGAATTTTTAACCCTTCAACGGTCGCTAGGAAGACATCGATCTCACGCTTGATGGACAAGGAAAAAATCGTTTTATCAAATATGTAAAAAAAATGGCTTCGAGAGCTAATAAATTAGAGAATCAATGAAAAACGTATCTTTCCATTGACCGTCGAAGGGTTAAAAGGATATTCTATATAGTTATCGATCTTTTGGTTCCCGAGCGAACGTTGGGATAAATGAAAACTTACAGAACTCTATGTAGGTCGAAAAACAAGTTTTTTTTCGTGGCGCGCGGGCTCAGAGTCCTAGCTAAATTTTCCTAATTCGTGTTTTTTCTGTATCACTCGAACGGAGTGATAGAGAATAGCGTCGATTATACCGGCGACCGTAAAAACACCGCCTATAATGGCGCAAACGTTCGTAGCGAAGTGACCGAAGGACTTAGTTTTTTCGGTGTATTTCACCATCAAGGGACTTAGCTCGTAGCTGAAGAATACACCGGGCACTCCGGACTCTCCGGTCAGGACCGATATTTTTCGCGAGTGTCTCGTAACGGAGAATTGATTCGTGTGCCACTGCCAGTTATCCGCACGGACGTAAGTCGTTGGAACGATCTTGATGTAATGATGGAACATCATCGCACCTGAAATGTAAGAAACAAAAATTATCGCAACATTAAAAAATTATCACATTACAAAAATTATCGCAACAACCTGTGAAAATCTATTCATTTGCTGTGCGAAATGCTTCGAGACAAAACTGTCTCGAAACAATGATATAATGTCGAAAACTATAATGTAGAAAATCTGTTGAATTGATGCATGAAATGTTTGTCGAAACAATTGTAAATTATAACGCAGTACTCGTAAAAAAAAAGTAAAGAAATTTTTCCACGTGTCTCGATCGATAGCGGAAGAGTTTTCAAATATCCCGCGCAGTTTTTGCCATGCGCAGTGGCCGTTTCCCGTAGCAGTCGTCTTTTCTATCAGAGAACATCCAATATGGCGGCTCTCCGATAGATCGCGAGAGGACGTGCGTAAAACAAGCCTCCACCAGGGCTCGGTCAAACAATTTCGATCTGTAGTTACAAAATACCACACAGTAAGTAAAATGCTCGTCCCAGAGATCGTCGCGAGATCGCCAAAAATCTCGACCTATCGTCAGATTCAAATGTCGCGAAAAAATGATCGCGCCTAACGGTTCACAACCGTTCCGGTGCGAGTCTCGCGTATTCTCCCGAGTGGCGTTCGTCGGCATCCTTGACCTACGCCTTAGAGCAAAAAAAAAAAAAAAACATTTAAAAAAACTATAACTCGAGTCGACTTTCCTACAGAGAGGATTAATGTTTGCAGGTTAAAAATGCCCGTGCCAGGCGGAGCTTATCAGATGGGCCAGCCGTCCTGCTTCGACAGGATGAAAATGGGATTCGGACTCGGATTCTGCATAGGAATGGCATCGGGCGCGCTTTTCGGAGGATTTTCGGCCCTGAGGTATTCGCACGAATCGACGAACTAAAGTCCTAGAGAATATCGACGAAAACCCTTGCTGGTTTCTATTGAGCAATCGAGAGTATCCTCGTGGACCAACCAACCGTGAATCTTTGGGTTGTTTTCTAACAATTTACCCCAACTTGACCACTCGATTGGTGCGCCAAACAGACTCTGATTCCCACCAGCGTAAAACTTTGGGTTGGATTTGGGTTACTTTCCGACAATCTTCCCCAACTCAGCTAATCGATTGGTGTGCCGAACGGACTGTGATTCCCATCAACCATAAAACTGGACTGTTTTTTAACAATCTTTCAACTCAACTAGTAAATTGGTGTGCCAAAAGGACTCTAATTCCAAGCTTCTGGAGGTTTGTTTTTGGTTGATATTCCAAAACGAACCGTTATATGTGCTGCGAAAGAAAATTGGCCTAAAGTTGGACTTTCCCAAAACAACCCAATTTCTAGTTCTATGTTCAGAGCACCGAAAGCTTTTGGCTCAGGATTGGAGATCAGGTTGTTTTAGGAAAATCCAACTGTAATATCAACTGTTATATCTGTTGATTTTGGTTTGTTTTTCGTTGATATTCCAAAACGAACCGTCATATGTACTGCGGAAGAAAATTGACCTAAAGTTGGACTTTCCCAAAACAACCCAATTTCTAGTTCTATGTTCAGAGCACCAAAAGCTTTTGGCTCAGGATTGGAGATCAGGTTGTTTTAGGAAAATCCAACCGTAATACCAACTGTTATATCTGTTGGATAGAAAGTTGACTTACCATTGGACTTTCCCAGAACAGTCCAACTTCAGACTTTATGCCGACAACACAAATAGCTCTTGTCTCAGGGTAGGAAATTGGGTTGTTTTAATAAAATCAACCATACACCAATCCCTATTCAGCGCATATAATGGTTGGTGTTAAGGTTGATATGTTAATATCACTGAAACATCAACCTCTTGGTTGGAATCAGAGTTGGTTCAGTGCACCAATCGGCCAGTTGGTTTTCACGTTGGTCAAAACACGAGGGTAGTCATCGAGAAGCGTTTGGGCCAGGTGCCGGTCATTTAAACGACAAATCATTTGACCGACATACATTCTGATTTAATCGGCCTTTTTTCCCAGAGACCGACTATTTTTTTTTTTTTTTTTATCAAATGTACTTGTCGTTTAATGATTGGTCGATCAAATAGTGTGGGCTAAATGATTCGTCAGTAAAATAAAAAAGATGGCGTCCAAAGGCGGTATTCAAGTAGTCTGATGCACGAATTTTGATGTTTGTCCACTAGGTATGGCTTGAGGGGGCGGGAACTGATAAACAATGTTGGTAAGACAATGCTACAAGGCGGAGGAACCTTTGGGACTTTCATGGCCATCGGTACCGGCATAAGATGCTAGTACTCTGAGGGAGCTGTATATATACATCCGCGTACAGATAAATTTACCGCATTGTCGACGTTATTAGACTGAGGCGTTGTTCCGCATACCGTATTGTGAAAATTCATAATAAAAAAATAAATGATAATTGTTGTAAGGAAATCGGCGATGGGCTTTGTAGGAATGTTACGTACCCTCCTCGGCGATCAGTGTGGTATTGTCCAAGGGATTGGTTTTCCCTGGTATGTGACGACCGAAACTCAGGTGACGAATTTTGTGGGTGAGATTGAACTGGGTGGACGAGTAGGGCTGAACGTCGTGCACTGCGGAAACAAAAACATCGTAAGTCGCGATTACGACTCCGGTTAATTTCCGGTTATCTCTAACGCGTTGTTTCTTTTAGCAACAACAGCGATAGGAGGGTTATTGTTATTTTTCTGTTACATTGCATGAAGCACACTTTAAGGTGGTGCGAAACTTTGCCACGGCCATGCCGCGCTTGGTTGGTAACAAAAACTGTAAACCCTTTCTTTTTTTTTTACATAGGTGCTAAAGTCTTGAAGAGCCTTTAAAAAAAAAATGTTTAACCGTTTTTCTTATCGACTGTGTTCCACATCGCCTTAAGGTACTTCCGACTTTTTTAGATTCTTTTCTTCACAACATTTCGTTAACGTTCAAAATATTATTATTAATTTCTTGCTGATTAAATTAGGTTTTTAAATATTTTTATTACCGTGCATATGATTGATCGAAAAGCTTTCGCCAGGTGAGATGTGAAAACTTCCTCCGACTCTGTTGACTTCCATGTATCCGTAGATCTGGCAGCCCTCGTCGAAGCCGCGCTTAACTTTTTCTATCGACTCGTCGTTTTGGCACTGGTCTATCGATGTCGGATCCGGTAAGGCCCACTTCTTTATTCTGTAAGCTTTCCTCACCTCCTCGCAGGTGTTGCAACAACTGAAAGCATATAAAATTTGTCATTAAAAAAAAAATCCGATCAGTTCAGAACAATGTATACTTCGAGATTGATCGTAACTCACGTTATATTCATTTCTTCGTTTTCGGCTCCGTAACAAGAGCCGCAGATCGCGACTGTATTGTTATCGTTCTGTAAATTACAATTTTAAAGTTTCTCGATCAATAACGTATCGCGTTTTTTCTTGCCTATGGCCATCAATTTGAGAAAAACAACTTTCTATAGAAGCTTTGAATATCTGAAGCATTTATTATTCTCCTAATAGAAATTCTGTACTTTCAGATATCTCCTTCAATTAATAATTGCCCTAAATAAAATGCAATTCTGCTCCAATGACTGCAAAATACAAATAATTAGTTTTACCAGCTTGGAACAATATTCTATACTTTATCTTTCTGTAAACGAAAATGACAAACTCTCATAGTTTCTCGATTAACGATTGCGCCGAACAAAAAATTGTCTCCTCATACAATAGGAAGTTTAAACAATTATCAATCCGTGCTTTCAAAACCTTCCAAAAACTAAGCTGTGGAAAGTTTGTTGCTTCACCAGATTGTCTCATTACATATGATTGATATACCTTATTTGTTTTCGCTGTGCTTTTGGTTTCCATTATATCGGTTTTTTTTGGATCCTCTATGGGTTTACCGCTGAGATCCAAGCGTCTCTTAAATATATTGTGCTCTATCTGTAGATGCTGTTCGCCTGTTGTGTCCATAGCGTCCAGTGACAAAACTGCACAAAACAACAAAGTTAGAAAAAAATAAAATACAAATTCACGATCCTGCATACACAAAGAACAGCCTTTGCACTTACGGTCGCAAGATATCATTGGCACAACAATATCCAAATTTATCTTCAACTTGGACCCCCTCGAAGTATCGACAAACAATTCTTCGTTTATACCTGGAGTCATGTAATCCCTGAGCTCCGAGATGAACAGCAACACCATTATAATCGAGCTTATGATTGTTACTGAAAAATTAAATAAAAGTTTCAAAATTTTACGGAAGAAAATAATCTATACACACATCGGTGAAAATTTAGGTTAAAAATTCGTCGCTGCCACGAAAACGAAAATAAGGTGTTAAAATAGTAAATTTTTCCAGAATTCTCTAATTTCATTGATGTTTGGAATGATTATAAGATCGCGAGGAAAAGCCGGATGAACAAAAAATCTGGAGATAATTGTTTTATTTTTATTTGTTATTATTATAAATATTACCGATAGCACCGCTGAAAGTTTTGACGCGAAAATCCTCCAAGGTCTTCGGATAAGCGTCCGCCTGTCGCAACACTTCGACGATATTCATTTTTTCGCTAGGTATACAATATATTAATGTGTTTGGGTATTTTGACAGTGCGGAAATTCATCAAGAATTGTTCCTTGGGTACCAATTTGTCGTCCTGCGACTGACATTACGCGGGCGCATGCGCGAAGGAGCGAACGGCGATGCTGGCAGGCGGCAGCTCCCAATTGGTTGGGATTTTCACGCACCTGACGACTGTGGAGGTGTGCGATCAGGTATTGGTTAAACGTAGAGTCCCAGTGTCTGACCACGCCGGTTTTTCTGTTTACGTTCACGTTTACAGCACTTTCGATGTTTTTTTAATCTTCGATCTATCCGAATTATGAATTTCTGTACTTCTTTCAGTGTCTAACAGTGCCAGTGTCCCAGTTTTCACGGCGTCGCAGCTCCAAATGGAAAATCTTAGGTACGTAAACGCTTCCATTATAATAGTCCGAGAACGGACATTTTCAAATTTTTTTGGAGTAGCTTGATTCCAAAAAAAGTCAACAAATCTATCCCGGCACTCAATTAATATCTCACTAGTATCCCGGCACTCAATTAATATCTCAATTGTCAATTTATTATAATTTATTTAAATGCAATAATTCTTTCTAGAACTTGGTCGATACTTTTTTTATAATATTCGATTCAATATCGATATCGTTCTTGCCTCGGTGTCACCATTTTGTTACGATCCTACAGCTATCGATAAACTTTTACAGAATACCATTTTTACACTATAAACGTTTTTGTATCGCGAACGCATGTTTTTATTTAAGTCTCGATGCTCGACGCATGTAGTTGAAAAATGGTCACTCACTGGGACACTTGGCTCGTGTGTGTGTTAATGGTTATCGCAATACCGCGTGAGCGGTTTATGTACTTTTCCGCTGACACCGTTAGATTTTCGGAAACATCGTAGTAAAGTGTAGGCGCAGAACGCGCTCCTTAAAAAAGTAAACTTGTATCGACTGATCACAAATTACTTATTTTTCGTGGAAAAAAAAACAAACTTGGAGGAATATCGTTCGTAACAAATACTCAATAATACTGGTGAAAATCCAATTAAGACATTAATGCACTCTTCCTCTCGTTTATTTAAGGCACTCCGTGCCAGGAATACTTTGGGTGCCCGGAAATATATATAAACTCTTATTTATCATATTAATACAGAAATACAAATTATTTTTATAAACTACTGCGACAAACTAGTGTGAGACACGTCGTGGCCTTTATATATATAGATGTATACAAATTACATTGCATGTTTTATTAAAATCAGATCCATCGAAATCAATCGTATTTCATTTATATACGATATATATATATATATTATATGCACGCGTTCGCTTAGAAATAAATGGACGGCGGTAAAATGCTTGCGCTCTTACGATCTAGAATCCGTTAGCTGCTCTCTTACGATTTTTAAAATGCTTTTAAAAATCCGATACATTTTTTTTTACTAATAATACGAAAAAAGAAAAAGACTGTTGTTCCGTATTTAATTTTTTAAACACTTCCATGGGATTTTTTTAGAATCTGTATTTAATATACGCTTGGAGCTATCACTCAATCCAATCATAGAAACTTATCGAGATGAGACGCAAAATTCGATGTATTTACAGTTAACAAAAAAATGTTACTCTTTTTTTTTCTTCGCCGAATCTATGAGTTTTCGCGACAAAGCTGAGCAGTGAGAGCCGCGAACGAATTCATTAGAAATTAATAAATAAAAAAACTAAAGTTACGTGGTTCGGTGTTGTACTTTTAGCTACAGCGCGTTGTTGAAAAACAAAAAAAAAACACGCGACACGCGTCTTCGTTACGAAGCTCGCAAGTTATATTTTTACATTAATTATTATAATAAAATTTCTTCGTCGATTCGGTAACGTGCGAACACAGTTTTCCATCTTTCACGTGTAAGCGGAGGTGATTAAAGTCGTATATGTTTCACTCACATAAAAACAATGAGATTCAAGAAAAATCACAAATTTTAGTTCAATTGAAAATTTAGATGGTTTTATGCATAAAAGTAGGTTTTTTTCTCATACTGTTTTGGACAATCAACGCGTATAATAAAAAATGAAAGAAACGCGATCGGCAATCGGGTGTCGCTGAACTGGCTCCGGTTGCCAAGATTTTTTTATTCTTGAAAAAAATGTTTTTTCTTCTTAAAAAAAAAAAAAAAAATTATCAATAAATCCAATTGACTGGAACCCATTGATGCTCGATCGCCAGAGCATCGAGAGCAGCCACGACTTGCCTGAACGTCTCGTCAAAATCTTCGTTAACGATAACCATGTCGATGTATTTCTCGTAAGCTCTCTGCAGCGCGGCGGACTCTTCTAGGGTCGATTTCAAATCGTCCTCCTGTTATGCGTCGCAGAAAAAAAAACAAGAAAAATTAATTTTGACGGGTTTGAAAGTTGTTCGGGATTGAAAGCATATATCGTGCTATTTAAGCGTACTTTTATATTAAATTACGGGAGTGTCTACGCGGATAGGACGAAAATACCCTTACGAAAAAAAGAGAGTTATTCGCTGGTTTCTTTTTTTTGTAAGGGCAATTTTTAATAAACGTGCAAATACGAACCTCGTACAACGACGCTAGGGACTCCAGTGTCCTGGCTCTTCTCGAACTGTACCTGATGGAGCTCTGTCGGTCAAACTAGCGAAAGCCAACATCAAACACGTATACGATTAAAAAACAAGCATTCGATTTACCGCTAAATTTTAGATTCAAAGTTCATTTCGATGCTACTGTTCGAGCGGGCTTTTTATTTGCGAATGGTAATGTAGAGGGGGAAAATGGTACGCACTAGGGGCAGCCGTATCAGGAAATATCTAATTTTCTAGTAAAATATTATGTTCAATACGAGAAGACAATAACGATCTCCGGATCGTCAAAAAATTGGTAAAGGCATGCGCGAACACATTCCCGAGCTAAAACTGAGCGAATTTCTTCTTCACTAATTTTTCGTACAGTGAACCGTAAAAAAAATTGCTAAAGAGAAAATTTACTCAATTTCGAGTCAGAAATACATCCGGACCATCTATCGTCCCAATTTTGCGACAGTCGCGAAGCTCGAAGCAATTAAAAAGATTTTTTCCATCAGCGAGCCTATAACGTGGCATGCACGAGTAAAAACGTTAAAAAGATCAAATTTGATCGTAGTAAAAAAATAAAAAATTGTCTGGCATACAGGGGGGACGAACGGAGCAAAAATCTCAACTACGTAACAATTTTTGTAAAAATTGAATGGTAAAAATGTTATAAAATTAAATCGGTACCGTTAAATTTCTACTGCTGGCGCCGGTTGTCCTTCCGAGGTCGTACAGTGTCTTCAACTGTTCCATACCCGGTGCAGCGATGAATATAACGTAGGGCATGAATTCCGTGCTGTTGTGAAGAATCTTCAGCGCCGCCGGACTGCAGTCGAGAACGCACATTTTTCCAGCCCTTATTAGCTCCCGCACGGAATCGAGCCTCGTGCCGTACAGATGACCACCGTGCTCACCGTGCTCTAGATAACGATGCTCCCTGATGTCCGTTTCCATGGAGTCGCGATCGGTGAACCAGTAACTCTTGCCGTCCTCCTCCAGCACCCTCGGTGGACGCGATGTGACTGTGACGTTAGAAAAATCCAATGAAAATTTAACAAAGTAAATTGTAGAAAAATAATTAAGGTAAAAGTAAAGTAAAGTTTGTTGTAAAATTCAGTGCAAACTTAAGCACCAATTTGGGTTCCAACTTACGCACGAAATCAAGTTCAAATTTAAGTACGAAATGATGTTTTAACTTAAACATGAAATCAAGTTCGATCTTCAGCGTCTAATCAAGTTTAAACTTACACCCAGAAAAATAATTTATGTGACGGCCACCATTTATTTGATTCAAGTAAAATACTTATTTGTTTAAAATAAATATTTATTTAAATTAAGTAAATAGTTACTTAAATGAAGTACATATTTATATAAATGAAATAAATATTTTACTTAAACCAAATAAACGGTGGCCTCCAAATAAATTATTTTTCTGGGTGTAAAGACGAAACCAAGTTCCATCTTGAGTACGAAATCTGACAAATCTGCACCAATGACTTGGCATTAAGAAAAGATGAAACAAAAAATAAATAAAAAAATCCGCTTACACGGAACGATGGTCCCGAATTTCTCAGCATCGCTGTTGATCAAGCGATTCTTCAGAGTCCTCCTACCGACGCCTCTCGGCCCGACTAGCGCCAGAGTCTTGCGTCTGAACGGTGGCATTCTCGCGACCTCCTCGTACAGCAAAAGTTCCGCGCTGTCGAATTCGCCGTTAGACTTTGACTCGTACATCTTCCTCTTCTTCTTCTTCGATATTCTCGTTCCGCAAATGCTGATCTTGTGGACGAAGTCAGCCTCCGGCGGTACGAAAGCCTTCCTGCGCTCCTCGAGCTCCAGAGACGGCACGAGGCCCGGCGGTCCGAGCCCTTCGCCCTCGACCCTGCGCGCCTGCCACCAATTCGGATCCGCCTGGTCGGTGATCTGGAGAACGTCTCCTTTCTGGAACGGCAGACCGATCTCTCGGCAGGGCAGCAAAGTGTCCTCCGAGGGATCGTAGTCGAAAATTGCTCGCATGTAACACTGAAAAAAGAAAGGAAAAATCCATTGAAAATTTGTAAAGCCAAAAAATTGATGCGGAAGAAAAGATTATGATAACATGGTGGCCGCGGTCAGGGAAAACCGAGAGATCCGGGAAAAGTCAGGGAAAAAGAATCGTGGTCAGGGAATCAGGGAAAAGTCAGGGAATTGAAAAATTGGTCAGGGAAAAAGTAAATTCCTTGACCAATTCCCGAACCTTCTATAAATAAATAAAAAGGACATAAAAGGGAGGCTTAGAAAAAATTGGGTACATTAAAAAAATATATAGAATTGAACATTAATACAATAATTAGGCATTTTCATTTGTATTGATAATTTAAAAAAAATAGAAATCGTTAGAAGTTTGGTCATGGAAAATGTTTAATTCGTCAGTGAAAAGTCAGGGAAAAGTCAGGGAATTTTTTTCCGGGGAAAAAACGGCTACCATGGATAATGAAGTTTCTTATATATTTTTTAGTTCTCAGGGCATCCTGAGAATTTGTGATTGATTCTGCTCGTATGGTTTATTATAAATAATCCTTAAATGTATTTATCTTAAAAGAATAATTACCGTGGACTTAAGATGTCTGCTACCGTCGCTCGAGATACCGGGAGCAACTTTGAGCGACAGATTTTCATTGGCAGCTTGAATGGCCTGCTGAAGCTCGTCAGGGGTGTGAACGGGTTTGCCATTGACCTCCATTATCACCTCGCCGGAACGAAGGAGACCCTGACGCGCCGCTGTGCTCCCTCCGAGGATCCTGGCGATTATCAAGTTTCCGGACTCGTCCACCTGGACCGTCAGACCCTGCAATTCGAGAGGCAAACGAATAAACATCACGGAAGACTTTAATGTATTTTTTTTTCTCAGTCGTCTACGAGTCAATTGGCTGAACATTTTTTTTCGATGGATGTTTTTTGGAGATCGGTAGGGAGATATTTTTTGAGGGTCAATGGGAAGATAGTTTTTGGGTATCAATGAGGAGATATATTTTCTTGGAGATCAATGAGAAGATTTATTTTTTGGAGAACAATGAGAGGATATCTGATCTTGGAGAATAATGAGAAGATATCTGATTTTGGAGTATATTGAGAAGATATCTGATTTTGGAGTATATTGAGAAGATATCTGATTTTAGAGAATATTGAGAAGACATATTTTTTTGGAGATCAATGAGAAGATTTATTTTTTGGAGAACGATAACAAGATATCTTTTTTTGGAGATCAGTGAGACGATATATTTTTTGGAGATCAATGAGAAGATATATTTTTTGGAGATCAATGGGAATATATTTTTTTTCTGGAGATCAATGGGAATATTTTTTTTTTTCTGGAGATCAATAAGAAGATGTGTTTTGTTGGAGATGAATGGTGGGATTTCTTTTGGAGATAGACATGCAAGGCCATGTGGTGAAAAGGCGGTGCGTGAATAAACGCGCACGAGAAATTAGGAAGTGGCGAAGACGAAGAAGTGGAGGGGAAGAGATCGAATAATAAACCTAAGCGTCGGTGGCTTATTTACGGAGTACAGTGGCATTTCCGTCTTCCTCTTGGTTCGCACCTCGCGAAGAATAAAACACGTTTATTCGGGAAAGCGCGTTTATCCATTCTCTCTTTACAGTGTTGGAACGAGCGTGGCGCGTTTTATCAATGCGTGATCTGTAGTCGATTCGCGGAAGAAACGACTTTTTATCCGGAGGATAATAAATATAGAGGTCGGTGTGATATTGTTTACGGCTCCTCTTCGTCGAAGCTTATTTATGGGACGTAAATGGATTGCGCGTGGAGGGTTTTGTCAATGTCCGACCAGTACATTGATTAAACGTTTATTTTTTCGATTCCCTCTTCGTTATTCACATTTTCATACTTGAAAAAAAAAAAAAAAAAAAATGGTTTACAGTTTTTGTTACCGACCAAGTAACTTTTCGGTCCAAAGTCTTACAATAATCAAAAGTGTCTTAAAACTTTGTTTATGTTCGCGAAAAAAAAGAAAAATGTTTTGCAGTTTTCATTACCAACCGAGTAACTGTTCGGACCAAAGTCCTACAACAATCAAAAGTCTTAAAACTTCGTTTACGTTCGCGAAAAAAAATAAAAATGTTTTACCGTTTTCGTTACCGACCAAGTAATTGCCAGAACCAAAGTCTTACAATAATCAAAAGTGTCTTAAAACTTTGTTTATGCTCGTGAAAAAAAATAAAAATGTTTTACAGTTTTCGTTACCGACCAAGTAATTGCCAGAACCAAAGTCTTACAATAATCAAAAGTGTCTTAAAACTTTGTTTATGTTCGCGAAAAAAAGAAAAATGTTTTACAGATTTTTTTACCGACCAAGTAACTGCCAGAACCAACGTCTTACAATAATCAAAAGTGTCTTAAAACTTTGTTTATGTTCGCGAAAAAAAAGAAAAATGTTTTGCAGTTTTCATTACCAACCGAGTAACTGTTCGGACCAAAGCCCTACAATAATCAAAAGTGTCTTAAAACTTTGTTTATGTACAAGGAAAAAAAAAATGTTTTACAGTTTTCGTTACCGACCAAGTATCTTGCAATAATCAAAAGTGTCTTAAAACTTGTTCACGTTCTAAAAAATAAAAATAAAATGATTAATAAATTTACCAGTGGTTCGTCGGGCTGTCTTCTGAGTCCGACCATCCTCACGGCTTCCTGTCTGTCGTCGCTCGGCATAGTTGAGGGACTTGGGTTCTGCAATTCCTGCGGCAGAGTTCGGCGCTCCGCTATCACGTCGTGTGTCTCCAAAAGTGCCTTCAGATGCGAACTCTTCAACAGGCCCACCAACTCTCTCGCGGCGTCGTTTCTCGAGGTTTGATAACCGTGACAGACCTCGTCGACTATGTCGCAGATCGCCAGACACACCGGCTCGACGGATTCCGGAGGAACCTCCAATCGCTCCTGGAGCTGGAATTAAAAACGCAAAAATTCCAATTAGTTTTTATTTCTTCAATCATTTCATCCCAACTTAAAATTTTCGTGACCCGGACGAAGAAAATTTTTCCCGATTGTCGAGCCCCACTTTGGGAAAGTCCGAACGGTCTATCCGAGTCGTTAGGGACAAATTACCACCTCTGCAACTCGGAGGAATTCGTGACGTAGAATCCGATTCAGTCGAGTCCACAGACGAGTGGCGCAGTGTTCGACTATTACGTCGCATTTTTTTTATTCATCGTACAATTATTGCCAGAATGTCACACAAGTCCCTTTTAAATTCAATGTTTATATTAATGCTATCAATTAAATATCCTCAAAAGGAAAATACTTTTTTATTAGAAAAATCATATAAATAGCGTATATTGTATTATCAAATAATAATAATATCATTATTATTATTTAAAAAATAATAAAATTAATATTATTATTAATATTATAAAATGATAAATAATATTATAAATAATATGAAATATTATTATATATTATTATAGATGAATAATATGAAATAATATTATCATTTTATAATAACATATTATCCTCATATCAGATTCGGAAAAAATGCAACTTTTTTTATTTCGCGCTTATTCGCTCGAGTGGACAATAAGCTGGAGCGAATGATGACTAAGACGAGACGGTAAAATCGATGAAGTATCTTACGTCAGCGACAAAGTCTCCGTGCGCTCGGATTCCGAGCTCCGTTCGTTATTATTTTCCTCTACACAGAATTTCTCAACCTGGCTAAAATTGGTTAAACGCCATGAATTCCTCGAGCTTCGCGTTCGAGCGTAGCTCGAAGTTCGGGCGGAGTGAGAGTGTTTACACGAAAAGAAGTTAACGTGAAGCGTTTCTCACTCGCGCCCTCGGGCCTTCCTCGCATGGCGAGTTAATGGAATACACAAATTTGCCGACGGGCCGTCGATGCACCGGACGGTAAATCAAAATCGCTATAAAGCGGCCCCGCGAAACCGCGGAAGATTTATTCGCAAAACCGCTGGCGAACCGCGACGACGCGGCACAAAATATTTCAAAGGGGAAAACGTCGAGATTATATTTAGATGATAAATGCAGATTTTTTTCACGCTTCGCTAATCCAGAAACACAATTCAGTAATAATTGGAAATTCAATGCTTTTCTCCAGTCGATGAATTATTTATTATAATATTTGCAATATCATAATATTTTTTATACAATTCTTTCACGATCGATTTAGACTATGCAAGATTTTTTCTTCACGTTTCGTCAGTTCAGAAATACAATTCAGTAATTATTAAAAATTCATTGTTCTTCTCTAGTAGATGAATTGTTTATTATAATATTTGTGATAACATAATATTGTTTATTGTATTCTTGCACCACCGATTAAAAAATATCACGAAGAATTCGTGTGAAAAGTTCGTCACAAAATAAATAAATAAATCTCGTCGGCGCAGCGATTAGAATCCCTTCGGAACCTTCGTCAGAAAATTTCACCAGTTTCACCTCGTTGGCGGTGGTTCGCATTCGGCCATTATGGAACACTCGCGAGGCACACGGACAGCACGAAGAACAATTTAAATAACGAATTCGCTAAATATAACAAAACGAAAAATAAAAAAGAATGTCGCAAGGCGAGAATTTCACTTTCGAGTATGGAGAACGATTGGTGGTACCGTATGTTCTCCAGAGGGGGGAGTACCACCGCGCCCACCTGGTACCCCGTCAAACCACGTTTTCTCTCGCGTTTCGGAACTCGGTATGAAAATTTAAAAAGTAGCTCGAAGAACTTGGGACTTATAAAAAAAAAAAAAAATACAATAAGATTTATAGAGTACCAAGTAAACTTAGTTTCGGACCAGGAGTGTCGTGTCTCACGTTCTTCGCTTCGTTGACGGGCTTCTCGATGCCGTAGGTAGCGTCAGAAAACTGCCGCGCCTAACCACTTCCCCTTCGCTCTCGGTCGCGCGAGGCTAGTCTCGCGTACACGCGCGGCCCCCGTTCACTCGGTTATAGTGAAACAGGTGGGGGTCTCCCTGTCTTCTTCACGACTGTTATATTTTTCTCTCCGGGATCACCCGGTATATAGTATGCAACGGCTACAGGAAAGACGCAGCAGACGGGCTACGTTATGCTGATCCAGGGACGTCTCTACGGTTTCGTCTCCTTCGGGAGATATCTTGGAATAACATTCTGCAAGATCATGCAGGAAGGCCCGGATTTTAAATGAGGTCGGGCCAACTCTGATTCCAATTTTTATTCTTAACAAGGCTGACATCACGTTTTAAAGCCAAACTTGACCTCAATTTAACTTTAACTTGACTTCAATTTGACATTAAATATGACCTCGACATTCTACCCAAAACCGACCTCAAGTTCAATTGCATTGTGACCTCAAGTTTGAATTGGATTGTGACCTCAAGTTTGAATTGGATTGTGACCTCAAGTTTGAATTGGATTGTGACCTCAAGTTTGAATTGGATTGTGACCTCAAGTTTGAATTGGATTGTGACCTCAAGTTTGAATTGGATTGTGACCTCAAGTTTGAATTGCATTGTGACCTCAAGTTTGAATTGAATTGTGACCTCAAGTTTGAATTGGATTGTGACCTCAAGTTTGAATTGAATTTTGACCTTAAGATTGAATTGAATTGTGACCTCAAGTCTGAATTGAATTTTTACCTTAAGATTGAATTGAATTGTGACCGCAAGTTTGAATTATATTGTGACCTCAAGTTTGAATTATATTGTGACCTCAAGTTTGAATTATATTGTGACCTCAAGTTTGAATTATATTGTGACCTCAAGTTTGAATTATATTGTGACCTCAAGTTTGAATTATATTGTGACCTCAAGTTTGAATTGAAGTTTGACTTCAAGTTTGACTTCAAGTTTGAATTGAAGTTTGACTTCAAGTTTGAATTGAAGTTTGACTTCAAGTTTGAATTGAAGTTTGACTTCAAGTTTTTGTTGAATTTTGATCTCAAGTTTTAATCAAAATTCGACTTCAAGTTTTAATTGAAATTTGACCTCAAATTTTTATTGAATTTTGACCACAAATTTTTATTGAAACTTGATCTCAAGTTTTCACTGAAACTTGATCTCAAGTTTTCACTGAAACTTGATCTCAAGTTTTCACTGAAACTTGACCTCAAGTTTGAACTTAAATCTAACCCCAGATTGAAATTCAAGCCCGAACTCAATTAAAAATGTCGAATTCCATCCATCGAAGTTTAAACCCAAAGAACTACGGGGCCCTCGAGTGCAACTCCGGTACGTCCGATAGACCGACTAACGTGCAGAACCGTAAAACCGGAGAACCGGTACCGGTGGTACCGGTAACCCAAGAACTTTGACCACTGTGTATACAATCCCTACAGCCACTACAATCGCAGTCCGTATCGCGAGCTCTCAGTCCGTACTACCGGAACATCATGACTGTATCTCCTCGCGCCTCGGGTTTAGTATACACACGTAGTTTATACTACACGAACAACGTGTTACACTCGCGTTACTTCCTCTCGTTTCACTCGCAATCATTCGAATGTCTCCGTGCACCTCCCACTCCCGCGTCCGTGCGTGCGCGCGATTACGCATGCGGGGGCGTTCGACGGAGGCCTGAAATTACAAGTTCGCTGCCTCGCACACTTTTACACACCGTGCAGTGACACTCGTCCGTGTGGAGAAAAAATGTACAAGCGCTTTGACGGGCAGACGGGCGTGGGCGAGCTTTTGCACGTAAATTTTCATTGAGCACGCGAGGAGAGACACGTGTGTGTGGGTGTGTGTGCGTGTGTGCGACGTCATGAGACGAGCGGGATCGGACGGAGACCGGAGTGTCGAGATCCTCTGACCTATCGGCCATTAGCGAGTTCGTAAGGTCGGTCCGAGGGAATTTAAGACCGCGACTGGTAGTCATGATTCATCGTATTCCTCTTCTTTTTTTTTTTCTTCGCATTATTTTTTCTTCTTACTCGGTTATAGTCATGACCTGGCATACTGCAGCTGTACGCAGGCTGAAAGTACATTCAGCCCGAGCAGTTAGCCCAGATTCCTTTGGTGCCGGAGCCTTCTTAATTTCATTTATCTAGGTCGCTGATATTATTAATTTGTTTTTCGATATTTTGGCCATCGAGATGAATTATTGAACAGGAGCGTTCTCACTGAAGCTTCGGAGCTCCGCGTAGGTAATTCGAACTTAGGGTCGATTTTTGAGACATTATTGAGACATTAGTTTGAACTTAAAGTCGCTCTTGGGATCGAATTTAAGATCGAAGTTTGGCCCGAACTTCATTGCGGGCTTAACTTTGATCTTAAGTTTGGACTTAAGTTCGATCTCAAGGTCAAACTAATGTCTTAAAATTCGAACCTCAGTGTATTGAATTTAATAAATGCAAAAATAACAATAATTATAATGATTTATAAATAATAATCGTAATTATTATTATTATATATTAATACAGTGATAATTATTATTATTCAAATTTTTCTGGCATTTTTGCGAATTGCATTTATGAATTGAATGTTCGGGGCTGAATAGGGATTTGTTTTCTGGCAATTCGAGAATTATGGAGTTCCGGAAGAAGGCAAGCTTGAGTCGGACCGTTCGTTCGTAAATTTCTACGGCGATCTTAATCGCGGGCATTGTACACATAATTTCTATTCTCACAGCGATAATTCTTAATTGCTGCAGCGATTTCTTCGCGGCTTTTGTTTCATTAACTGCGGCGGCGATACGCGAGCTCGACTCGACGGTGAGTGGCACGTCGATGAGATACGAGGGGATCCGAACGAGGTCACGCAGGCTATTAGGGTATTAGATAATAAAGAGTTCGCTGCATTGTTGCCCGTAGTCCTCCGAGCAAAAGAATGATGGTTACGAGGGAATTTTAAACAGTACTAATTTCATTCAATGCCGTTAATAAATTTTCATAAAAATTACTTTTTGCATTATCAAAAATGACTTCCTGCATTATAAAAAAATTACTTCTTGTATTATAAAAAAAATTACTTTTTGTATTATTAAAAAAATACTTTTTGTATTATAAAAAAATACTTTTTGTATTATAAAAATTACTTATTGTATTATAAAAAATACTTCCTGCATTATCAAAAATTACTCGTGATTATATTTTCACAAATACAATCAAAAGTTACCGGACGTTAAAGATTTTTTTTGTAATACCTAATTTTTGAAAAATGTTAGCAGCCTTCAACGTCGCCTCCTTAACCCTTCAACAGCCAAGTCTGTATAACGTATATACGAAAAACATACATTTTTTAAAATTCTTGTTTTCCGATTTGCAGATTTAAAAAAATTTCACAAAATTCAACATTTTTTTTTTTTAGAATGCGTTACCATTCGTAAAATTTTACCGTATCGGATACGCCATCTTGGCAGTCGAAGGGTTCGGGCAGTCTTCGAGTCAGTGACAGCTCGAGATTAGCGCGGTAAGGAAACGGATAAGCCACAAATAAATAGAGTCGGTGCTCGACAGTCAATTGTGTGCACAAGTTAAACCGGAAATGCCACCGGTTCGTCGCCTAACGACTTTCCACGCCTCCGCAGAGGAGAAAGGAAGAAACTGAGAAAATATGTTAAAAAAAAAAAAAAAAAAATACAAAAAAGGACCTGCCGGTCACACGCTGTGAATATCCGATATCCCTCTTCCCGTTTTCTCGGATCCCCGGCTCGATTCTTTACCGTTAAAAAAAAAAAATCTTCCTCTCCCTCGAATTCTCTCATTGGCTTCGTCTACCTGTTTTCGTGAGTTACCTGCGTCTCGCGACGCCGTGGAATGTTGCGGGCTCGGCGGCAGGTGAAGAGGGGACCGAAGTCAAGAGTGAAGCGAGGAGTGGGAACGAAAGGAGTAGAAGGCCCGGAACGCGTAAACTCCATGACTGCGACCGTTCGCACACACGTGGAACGGACAACCACGTGTGTGAGGCAACGTTCACGAGACTTATACACGGTGTCTCAAAAAAAAAAAAAAAAAAAAAAAATACATAACTGGTCATTGAGCAATACCGTACTCACGATTATCTCACAGCTTCCCTGCAGCTCCAAACGTCATTATTGCGCACGATTGATAATAACGGAAATATTTTTTTTCTTTTTTTTCTGTTTTTTGTCACGACGCACAATCCACGAGGATATGGGAGGAATGGCTTAATCAGTTGTTACTTGGAGTGCAAAAGAAAATATTTTTTTGAAGTTTTTGGTTTTACAAAAATTCGAAACGTTTATGTTCGTTTTAATGATTAATTATTGACAGTTGCGGAAATAGTTTTTAATGTTTTTTTGTTGTATTATGACGAGGGACAATCCACAAGGATTTGGGAGGAATCGTCCAATCAGTTGTTACTTGGAGTGCAAAAGAAAATATGTTTTCGAAGAGTTTTTGGTTTTACAAAAATTCGAAACGTTTATGTTCGTTTTAATGATAAATTATTGATAGTTGCGGAAACAGTTTTTAATGTTTTTTGTTGTATTATGACGAGGGAGAATCCGCAAGGATGTGGGGGGAATTGCACAATTGGGCGATTCCTTCCAAGTTATAAGTAACTAATATCTAAAAAAATATTTCTGCTATTGACAATAGCGGAAATATTTTTTTTCTTTTTTTATATTATGACGACGCACAATTGACAAGGATATGGGCGGAGTCGCCTAATTAGTTATTACTTGAAATGCAAAAAAAAATCTTTTTACAAAAAGCTTTTGGTTTTATAAAAATTCTAAATGTCCGTGCTCATTTTAATGATAAACTTATTGATTCTTGCGATTACCCGACTTTGATCTTCGAAACGGAAGAGAGCGGGGCAAAACGGACTATTTTATTAAAAAGTAGTTATCGACTATCGGTAAGTATGTTTTTTCGTCAATTACAAAATTATCCAGTTTTTATTTGCCACCCCTTAATAATATTCACGTACATTCACAGCTAACAGATCGAAGCGATATTTCTTCATTCATCAATTTGCGCTTTTTCGGTTCACAATTCAATCATTATCATTCAAAATACAAAAATCAACTCCCAATTTTTTATAGCAAAGCAATCAAAAAATTTCACCCTCTCATCCAACCCCTACAAATCCCCATCCATTTTCCAAAAAAAAACTTCCATTTTACATCCCAAAAAAACAACATTAAAAAAATCAACCAAACATAAAATTAAAAAAAAACACCAACATTAAAGCAGAAAAAAAACCTCTAAAAAAAAATACATATTGTTTCCGAGCTCCTGCGGTTTACGCTGCAAGTACTGTACGCCGGGTTATCGATTATTCGGGGAACCCCCGTAGCGTGTAAGAGCACTTTTATCCGTTCCATCTCCGCGCGTACTCTCTAACGTAAAACAATAGTAATAAGAACGATGATACGACGATAATTTACGAACCTTGACGAGCGAATTGACGACGGGGCTGTCGAGCAGTCCTTTCAGAAAAAGAAGATCGGTGTCGTCGGCCGCGACTTTCCCGAGCTCCTCGATATTGTCCCTCACGTGCATGAAGGCCGCTGGAACATTCACGGTGCACTTCTCCATAACTGTGAGTCTATACGAGTACGCTAGTTCTATCGTTCTCTCTCGCCCGTACAACCCCCGGTTCATGCATCGTATTGTGTGCGCGCGCGCGCGCTCGCTCGGGGGTTGGCGGAGCCGCGCGGAGGGGAGGTGGCGAGATGACGAAGGAAAAGCCGCGAAGGGGGATGCGAAATGCTCTGCCGCTGTGGGGAACCCCTCACCCGGGTGTGGCCCACAACCGGCCGAACCGATCAATATCCCCAGCTACAGGTGGCAGAAAGTTTGCTCTCTCTCTGCAACCCTCATACAGCAAAGCTCCCGTCGGAAACCGCGCGCACAGCAAATGCCCCCTCCCGCACCCCCTCCAACCCCCGAAAACGACCATGGGAGGGTGATTAAAAAAAAAAATTAAGCTTCGGAAAGTACGATATCTGAAACTTTGCTGTAATTCGTTTCTGTAAAAAAGTTTGTACTTTTTGTCCACAACTTATTGTTCACAAACATACATAATTTTTTATTTGTTAATTTTATAGTTTCACAAACAAAAGTACGAACTGAAATTGTCAATTGCACGAGAAATAAAAGGGCAGTTTTGTAACATTGAAATCTGAACAAACGAGCTTGTCACTTATTTAACAAAATTATTTTTACGAAACTTCGTACTCCGATTTTACGAAATTATTTTTTACTGTGTCACTTTTATTGATTTTGTTGATTTTTATTGTTTTATTGATTTCATGAGCATCACTTTTATTTATTTCTTTCTTTTCATTTAGTTTGTTTATTTTTAACAATCAAATAGAATCATTTAATTTTGGAAATTGTTTGTCAACCTTGCCGAACAGATTTTTATTTGTGACTTGGTAAATTTTGAGGGCGTGTGTGTAATATGACTATGTTTAACTCTCCCTTGCGTTACGTTTTTATAATCTGTTTATTTTAATTTTATTTATAATTGCAATTTAGCAATCATTTCGAATTTCTTTAGAGAACAGGACGATATTTCAGAACCCACAATTTTAACGCGGTTGCATTGATAAAATTGTTTTTGATATATTTTCTTATTTTCAATAAAAAAAAAAAAAATTTACCCACAATTCGGTCAATTTTTTTTATCCATCTTTATCATGAATATAACTTGGATCTACAATTTTCCATAACAGTACATTTGGTGCACAACGTAAACGACCCAGTGACCGAACACGTCCCAGTGGCCGCGCAAAGCATGCGTGCAAGAGAGACGCAAGTACGATTTTTCATGCATGTACGGGAACTGGGACTTCGCCCTTAGGTGTGCGGCCACTGGTACTGTCACCTTAAACCTCCGACTGGATCGAAACAGGCGCAGAGGGTGAATTTTCCTTTCGCCTTCCAATAACAGAAAAGGGTTAACAGACGCAAGGAAGTCACGTGTGAAAGTCACCAGTTTGGGTAAATGAGAAAACGAGGCGCGGGAGGCCGGTGTCACGGGGCTGTGCGATAGAGCTCGAAAGCTCAAGGCTCTGGACGTGCCAAGACGTTAATTGTGTTCGCTGTTACGTCGTAATTAAGACTGGGCCTTCGTTGCAGCATCGTTAGTGCCATCGCAGTGACGTTTGCACCTTACAAACACTTGCTCCGGTTATCTCAGCATGAAATACTGTTCAGAGCAGAATATTATAATTTTTTTAATTTAAGGAGGGGGGGGGGGAGGCCAGCTCAAAATAATTAAATTTTCAATTCGGGTATTTGTACCTTTAGATGTTCGAGATGTTTAAATTTTCTTATTTTCTGTTCATTCGTCAAACTACGGTAATGTTTTTTATTTTTATTTTTTTTTTGTGGATCAATCACTTGGATTGGTTATTCGATATCCGTGTTTCGCAAGCCTCTTGTCTCTCCAATGTGCGGATCGTTTGGCTCTATCGAATGTCTGATTCAATTGCGGGGACATTGCGTCGAGCGTGTAACGTTTTATGGGATCGTGTGTCGAGTGTCACATAAAACCTCTCAATTACATTTTCGATCTAATTTTTTTCCAAAAAACAAATATATATATACACTTTAAAAAATTATTTTTCACGATAAATTGAATGGATAGAAATGACAAAAAAATCTTTCACTCGACCGTTTGAAGGATTCCAGTACTTAAAGGAGAAACTCCTTTTAATAAAAAGATGGAAAGCTTCAAACATGCAAAATCTTAACGACAATAAAACATTTTTTATTCGCCACGATAGGATGGGAAAAAAATTGAAAAATTTCTGTGAGCGAGTCGTTGACACTCTGAGGAGGTAATAAAATTTGTACAGATTTTTATCGAGCCGTTGAAAAAGCACGGCGCTTTAAGGAGATAACGCAGCCAAATCAGTCCGCACCAGAGGGTAAAAATAATTTCTTTTTTTTCTTCCTTCTTCTCTTTACCATTCTCAACGTGATGAATCTTCGCGCCATTAACGGCATCCATACTCGCCAGTAGTCGACGATCCTCCGGCTTTTCCTTCCTCCCGAAGAAAACCATGTTCATTTGACCGGTAATAATTATTTACAAAAAAAAAAAAAAAAAAAATAGAAACAAAAACTAAAAAAATGCCACTTTTTTTTTCTTCACTTTTTACGAACAATCTGATTCATTCTGCTGGATGGCTTTTTTTTTGCATAACGCGCACTCTGGTCTACGCGAAGGCACTCGACGCTTCAATGATATTTTTTTCTCGTATCCGACATTCCAAAGAATAAAACTGTAAAATCGAAGAAAAAAATTGTAATGAAAACAAGATAAAAATAGGAGTTTCTCGTGGTTTTACGATGTCGAGACAGTCTCGTCGCGGTTGATCGCGAGAGGCGAGAGAGACGCGAAGCGAGCGCGCTCGGGACCGAATGAAAGGCGGCTTCTTACACCTGCGGACCTGGCAGCAGTCTTTCGAGGGGCCCAGGAACGGGGCCCGAGACGGGGAATCAGCCGAGGGACTCGCACGTTTCTACTGGCTCGAACCGCAGCGCGACATTCGGCCGACCCGATACACTCCCCGCTCAGTTTCTCCGTCACTCGACGATGTTAACGATACTTTAATTCGCAAATAGTATTTAGAAAATAAATAAATAAATTTGTTTAAAAATCCATATTTTTATTATTGAGAGACTCGATTTTATTATCATAAATCTGAGAAACTTTTTCTTAAGTTTTTTAAAAATAAAATAACGAATTTAACCGGTGAATTTTTCTTTTTACGGACGGGTTATCATGACTTTCTCCGTTCCTTAATGATATTAACGATATTTTTATTTCCTAATTGTGTTTAGAAAACACAAAATAAAAAAAAAAAAAATGAAATTATTCGGTCTCGATTTTATGATTTTATAATTTTTAGGACTTTTTTATTTTAGATCTTTTAAAAATAAAATGATGAATTCGATGGGTGATTTTTATTTATGAATGAATTATTGGGAGGAGAGAACGAGGAGGCACTTGCAAGCTTTCCCCGACAGCCGGCTAAGAACTGTTCGAATTTCTGGTCGCTTCTTTGGTTCTGACGAGGAAACGGAGGGACGGAGATATACACAGAGACACGCGGAGGATTTCTCGGGCGAACCAGCGAGAATTACCAGCTGGTATGTTTTAGACTCTCGTGGGGAAGCTGATTATGGTGGGGATGAGACGAAACACAGGGATACAGACTGTGCTGCTCCGTTTCGTCGGTTGTCGAGGATTCCTTAGTCTAGGAGGGAGAGCGAGAGAGAGATTGGATTTGCCATTCGTAAGATTTTCGGCGAAAAATAGATTTTTTTTTATTAACAGTTAAACGTCCGAGAGACTACGAATGTCGGGTAAAAATGAAATTTTAAGATCGTCGAGTCAAAATCTTCGGCGAAAAGCCAATAAAAACTTACCCGCGAATTTTGGCGATGCGCAAGGATGTTTTTATTTTTATAAATAAAACGAACGAATTGTTTTTTTTTATTATAAAAAAGGTACGAAGTTTTCAGAATGTGGGACGATTAAATGCTAAAGTTAATTTTATGTAAAGTTATGTATTGTATGTTTTTGTTTTATGTATTGTATGTAAAGTTAATTTTTAAGAAATTGCTTAATAATTTTTAAGAATATATAAAAAAAAAGAAAAACTCACCTGAGTCAGACCCCAATTCGACTCCGTCCCTGTTACCGCCCTTTCGTCTCCCGGCGAACGCACTCGAAGCCGCGAATCCACAGCTGTTAATCGCCATTCTTCATTGATGCACACTGGTCGTTTTGCAATTTCTGTGCATTTTCAATAAATTACATTGAATTAAAAAAAAAATGACCATTCCTGAATCTTTTTGAAATTGGGAAAATGACGACCGATCTCAACTAACTTCCGATAAGCTAGTTTAAATTTTCAACATTCCGGATGTGACGCTCAGGCTTTTTCTTTAATTTATAATTCATTCGGACGAGAACAATTTTTTCAATCTCTGTGAATTTTCAATAAATTTATTTCTTGAATAAATAAAAAATTTACCATCCCACAATCTTTGCGAACTTTGTAAAATCGCGACCGATCTCAACTCACTTCCGAGAAGCGAGTTTAAATTTTCGACTTTCCGGATGTAACGCGCAGGCTTTTTTTAAATTTATAAATCATCCGGACGAGAACAATTTTTTCAATTTCTGTGAATTTTCAATCAATTTATTTCTTAAATAAAAAAAAAATTACCATCCCACAATCTTTGCGAACTTTGTAAAATCGCGACCGATCTCAACTCACTTCCGAGAAGCGAGTTTAAATTTTCGACTTTCCGGATGTAACGCGCAGGCTTTTTTTAAATTTATAAATCATTCGGACGAGAACAATTTTTCAAACGATTATTGACGCGAGAACTTGTCCGTCTCTTCTAGGACGTATCTATAGAAATCTACGCGCGTCTCGATAACGAGAAATAAATACACACGAACGGAACGGCGAACGTGTGCTACGAGACTACTCAGAGTCATCGAGCGAAGAGTCGCAAAGCCACAGATCGCTCTCGAAACCCTCGCCGAAAGCTTCTTCGGCCAGCGCTCTTAAAGCTCGTAGTTTGGTTCGCGACGACGAAGCACTCGCACTCGTCATCGACGATAAAGCCTTTGATTCCTCGACGACTATCTTCCCTCCCTGATCTCACCACGTGTCATGGTCTAAAAAAGACTGCTTTGCCGATTTTTTAAGGCAAAAAAGTACGAAAAAATCGCGAAAATTTATTGTGAGACTATTTAAAGAAAAAAGTGTTATTACTATCAGTGAGACTCCGTGAAATAATGTCTATCGGATACAGAGTGACCAAAACATGGATGGCTTTTTAAATAGACAATTTTTAATTGATAAAAATAATTATAAAATTTTCAACTAATTTTTGAGTAACCAAAATATGAACAATTCTTGATCCTATTTTTTTCAAGTCAACGTTCTATATAAGATAAACCTAGACAAAATAAGCAATGTAAAAATTGAGTTTACCTCAGAATAATCGAATAATATTGGGATAATTTAGTTTAATTATTATTCAAACAAATAAAAATTATTCATCATTCGATTAATTTTTTTTCTGTGCAAAATAGGTGTATCATCGAATGGAGCATGCACGTTTTTTGATAACACTTTAACTTTGAGAGGTGCAAAAAAAATGTATAAAATCTCGGCGATTCTTTTACTCGACACTCGTCTCTTCAACTTGTTATTTCTTTCAGAGCTGTACAGCTCGAGGTTAGAGTTTTCCGGGAGGGTCCGTCACACGTCGCCTCGTCACTTCCGACGACAAGAGCTTTCGGGAACCCGCGATGGAGTAACAATGCTCGGATAAAAAAAAATAAAAAATAAAAAAAATATAGGAAGGTTGTAAGACACGAAAGAAGAGCTTTTCCGTTGATCCCGCGTTGGCATAGTACCAAGAACGTGACGTTACTATGCAGCCACGGGTCTTGCACTATTCATAGATCGAGCGTGACGTTGAGCTACACTATGCACTAAAACACCGCCGCTATAGTTTCACGATACATATATATGTCAAGTGACGATGGGCAGTCGTTATTGAAAATTCGATTTTACCGAAAAAAAAATAAACATTTATAATAACAATCACTATACTATTTTTTTAACCGTTCATTTAATTGACAATAATTTATACAATTTAATCTTTGTGCCTACCAAGCTCGATCGATTCTACCGGAGCTTTCGCGAGGCTCGAGACTCGTCTGTTATTTTTTTTTATGTTTCTTTTTTTACTTCAGCGGTGCACATTTTTTACGTTTTTTTTCTTCGACGGTAATTTTGGAGAATAAATAAATGTCGGATTTTTTTTATTCAATAGTTTCATGAGCGGTATTGAGATGAATGTTTTTTTGAGGATAAAAATTACATTGTTCCGAGGACACGAACGAGTGCACTACTGGTACCAGTAGGCGCGAGTTCGACTACTCTCGATCGATTCACGGCGGTGTTCGCCTCCTCGAAACACCCCTGAAGGCTTCGCTTCGTTCTGTAAACATCGACGAGTCGGGGTTGTAAGTCGAACGACAAATTTTTTGTCCGATCTCGGATTGTTTTAATTTATTTTCCATCGAACCTTCAGTTCCGAATTGTATTGTCTTTTTTTAATTATTCGAACAATACATACGTTCGTATTAGATATTTTTCTCCGCCATCAGTGAAAGGACACTTCGATGTTGCTCTATGAATTTTTTCAGAATTTTTCCATCATTTTTTGTTGATAAACAAAAAGCCCAAAGTTTTAGAACTGACGGACGGCGAACGAAATCCGCATCGCTAGGTAAAGGGTTAATAAATGGGGATAAAATAATGTTTTTTTTTATTAATAGAATTCTGTTACCAATAAAATAATGTTTACGAATAAAATAATGTTTACCAACAAAGTAATGTAATAAAATAATGTTTTTTTTTAATTACCAGAATTCTTTTACCAATAGTTGCCATGAGGCAACTATTGGTAAAAGAATTCTGCATTCCTTCGTGAAAGGGTTAATTCATAGAGTCGGATCGTTTCTTCATTGACACTGATTCGACGGGGTTGAATTTAAGGAAAAAAAATTAAGAAAAAAAACGAGGTCGGCAAACGACTATCGCTATCTATAAGAGGATGTGTGAACGGAATAAAGCTGGAAGTTAAAAACACCAGGGGACAGTTATCGACGGGCTTTTTACCCGAAGAAAACCGAGATTTCTTCCTTTTCGAGCTATCTTCGAACGAGGGAACACTTACCGACCGTCGGTAAGGAAGGTTTCCGAGTAACTCCGGTTGCCATCTCACAGGCGCTCAATAATCCCGTAATACACAGTAAAGTATGCAATTTAAGGAGGTTCAATGATCGTAATACGTAACTTAAATGTACCAGCATTTTTTCATATTTTGTCACCCCTTGTGAGACGAAATGGTGGAAAAAAATTCAATATGAAATTATATTAGATTAGATTAGAAATGATATATGAAAATACGAAATTAAATTAAAAAATCTTTTGTAATCGAAAAAATTAATTTAGAGATAAGGTAATTTTTTTAATAAAAAAAAGATTTTTCTTATATGCAGAGTCTCGACGTTTTTAGTCATTTGAGCACCACAATATTTATTTCCATTATCGCGTGAAGAATTTAATTTTCCCATAGACACACTTGGTGAGTCGATTCTTATCGACCTCGACAGAAATATTGTTGGGTCGCTTTAATACAAAAAAAAAACGATAAGCTGCTTTTTCTTATCTGCGAACGATTACGCGGATATCTTATCGTCAATCTCTTAATAGCTATGTACGACAACTCGTGCTGACATTAAAAAAAATGCATTCGATCGGAATCTCGGACTTGCCATGTTGTGACTCTCAATCTATCAGAAAATAAGATACTAAAATGCTGTGGCGCTTATTAGATGACATTTTTAAAAATCGATAACGCGAATCTTTATCTTGCAGCTGAAATGAGACCGAGAGATCAACAAACCCGTGATGCGTTACGCAACCGCGTAAATAAAGATTCGACGCCCCCTCGAACGCCATTACAACTAGTGAGAGCTCAATTGCGCGACAGAATTTTTTTGCACGAGAAATTGGACTCGATAAATTAACCCTTTCGAATTGCATCAACTTAACCAATAACCGTATTTTCCAATTGTTTTTCATAATTATATTAAAGATCGAAATTAAGGTTTAAATTTAACTTAAAAAAGTTAAAATTTAACGATAAACCTATTACCGTAATTTTATATAACCTTAATACTTTTATAAATTATATGAACCTTCTTAAATGTATAAATCATATAAACCTTGCTAATTTAATAAACCTCAAGGGTGCTTAATGCGTAAAATTTTAATTAAAAAACAAAATTCGAGAAATTGGAATAGAAAAAAAAATTTCGTTGGTTAAAATAAAATTTCATCTCCTTAGAGTGTTAATTAGCATAGTGTCTTGGAATGCAAAACATGTGGAAAGTATTCGGTCTGCGTTGCCGCCGCTGCTGTGATGACGATCGGAGCCGCTCTCGCGCTGCGTACGTGGGAGTGGAGATTTAATCTAAATTCAAGTACACGTTTGCCGCGTGAGGCCAGCGGAACGAGTGAGCGAGACGGGACAGCAGTTGGATCAAAGTTGCTGGAGGAAGGAAGTATCATCGACCCTCTGCGGCGATCGTGGTGCGTATTTAGCTGCGGAATGACAAATATGACCGCGAAAGGATTGGTTGATTGGGCTCGCAGAAACGCGCATAAGACTCTATCGTCACATCTCGCCTCGGAACGATAATTAATTCAGCGTACTTGGATCACGGATCTTAAGGTCGAATCGCATTGCGTCAAGCGCTTTCGAAATTAGCGCATAAAATCGATTATAAAAAGTACTCGGTCGGTAAAGAAAACTGCAATCCTTTTTTTAAGGTTCACTATTTTTTTTCAATGAAAATTTAATGTACCGGACTGGAAGCTTTTATGCAAGAACTCGTACATTGAATTTAATGAACAATCGTGATTAAAAATTAATGTACATTGAAATTAAAGTAAATTATTAAAAACAATTTAAGTTCTTTTATAGTGAAATTAAAGTCAATTGTTAAAAATCAAGTATTTCGAATGTTTTTAATACACTGAAAATTAATTATTTATCACAACTATACGCGGTATTTAATATAGCAGTTTTTGCTTCCAAATTTCCATTCCGGTACATTAAATATCATGCAAATATCATACAAATTATCCTCATCTAACACTCGAGCAGATTTTAACAATTCAGTTTCCCCAAAAACATTCAACAATCTCAAAAAAAATTGATTACAGATTTTGTTACCGACTGAGCTCGGATCGGACGGGGACATTTTTTTATGGCTCAAGTTTTACGATCCGAATTAATTATCATTATTATTTTTCGTAATTATGCATCGCGACCGAGAATCGCGCGTACCTTGGACGAAACCGAAGGCAAAGAGTCTCAGCCTCAGCCTCGGATTTAACGTTCGTGACTCGCTGTGCGGAAGCGGTGTAAGAAAGTATTTTGTCCCGACCGTCAAAATGTAAACACGAGATTAATCTTAAAAAAAAATTCCGTCCCGAAAAAATTGTACCGTGCGAGGCAAAAAAAAGAACAAATATTTGAGATTAAAGAAACATCGATGATTTGCCACATTTCTGAGGGTAAAATATTTCCTTCGCTATCTCCTCTCACTTTCGCCACCTGCCGAACGTGCAAACTCGACGTGCACTGTAAACTCTCGACTGCGGCGAGAAACAGCGAAGAATCGAATCCGAGAATCCGTCGAGTTACCAATCTCCGGGTATTATCTCGTTCGCTCGCGTCTACTCTCACTTTCCATTCCTATCCTACACAACTCGGGGATTGCCCGCGTTCCCGATTCCCTCCGTCACATGCTTGCTCCTTGCATACTTTTTATTTATTTTTTTTTTTTAATTTTTTTTTATTTTTTTTTATTTCTTTGTTTCCACAAGGCGAACAGGTGTTTCGTGGCGGGTTTATCGGCGAGAAACTTGCTCGCGAAACACATCGAAGGATAAATCGCGCATAATTATTCATCGTTTATCGCGCACGATCGAGCGTGTGCTTTGTGATTTAGTGTCGATGATGCTTAACGACCGCATGACGCGACGTAACTTTCCGGGACTTCACCGGAATTCCCGCATTTCAAGGCGTCCGCCTTGCTCCCTTGCCGGGCCAATGCGTCGTCATATGAGGAAATACTTTTTTTTTTACAAGAAAACAAAAATTTCTGAAGACAAAAATTTAATGAGAAAAATTTAATTGATACTGAATTTTTATGTTAATGCGTTGAAAATGTTGTCTATAAATGATCCATAAACACACACTCTGATTTAATTTTGTCGTGTTATTTTAAATGTCGTGATTTTTTTAAAACATTTTTAAAAATATCTAATATCTTCCCACCAGCTGGCAAATAGATACGGCGGGGCTCCCCCGGCTCAAATCGGCCTCGAAAATTGATCGCGTGGTTATATGAGGAAATATTGTTTGATAAGAAAATAAAAAATTGGAGACAAACATTTAATGAGAAAAATTGAATTAAAATTGATTTTTAATACAAATGCATTGAAGATATTGTGTTTATTCGAGTAGCGAAACGTCAATTAGTAAACAATACACTCTGATATTATTTCGACGTGGGATATTTTTGCATTTTATTTCGTCACGAAATATTTAACATTTAAAAAAATGTTGGTTTCAATAAAATTATGAATATAGCAATTGTAGTTAGTCACAGACAAAAAGTAACGTGGACCTTAAATCTGTCTAGAAAATTGTGCAGTTTTCTGCAACGAATTGCGCGCTTACGTGCTCTGATTTTTTAAAAAATATCTAATATCTTTCCACCAGCTGGCAAATAGATGCGGCGGGGCTCCCCCGGCTCAAATCGGCCTCGAAAATTGATCGCGTGGTTATATGAGGAAATATTGTTTGATAAGAAAAGAAAAAATTGGAGATAAACATTTAATGAGAAAAATTGAATTAAAATTGTTTTTTAATACAAATGCATTGAAAATATTGTGTTTATTCGAGTCCCTAAACGTTCGATTAACAAACAATACACTCTGATATTATTTCGACGCTGGATATTTTTGCATTTTATTTCGTCACGAAATATTTAACATTTTTTAATAAAATGTTGGTTTCAATAAAATTATGAATATAGCAATTGTAGTTAGTGACAGACAAAAAGTAACGTGGACCTTAAATCTGTCTAGAAAATTGATCAGTATTTTGCAACGAATTGCGCGCTTACGCGCTACGATTTTTTAAAAATATCTAATATCTTCCCACCAGCTGGCAAATAGATACGGCGAGGCTCCCCCGGGGAGATCGAGCCGAGTTTCCTAGTGGTAGTTCGTGCATTCCCGTTCATCGCTTTAGTGTATCGGCTCGCTTAAACGAATATAATAGCGCCGACATTTCATACACGCATGCATAACTCCACGCTAAAATTGCCCGAACGAATATGTATGAAGCTCGTACACACTATACGATCAAGTATGATTACTGTGCTGGTACCCGCTGATTCACAGCCGAGCCGCGGTCCATCGCAGCCTCGCAGCACGTTCTCTCGACGCTCCGGGTTCGCCGCTACATCGATCTATAAATCGCTCAAAAAAATTACGAATAAAAACAATCATTTTTTTTTGCTTATTTTTTAATTAATTTTTTAAAATAAAAATTAATCTTTTTCTGTGAAGTGTGTTTTAACGATTTGGTTAATTTCGTTACGAAAGGACTCCGAGTGCGGTGAGCGGTTCGGGCGTAAAACCGATCCCCACCTTCGGGCTCCGAGCGAAGCCCGCGAGTTCGACAAGTCTTATCGACGATTGTGACAAATTCCGCTCGCCTCGCGTCGCTACAGAAACGATGATACAGGACTGAAGAGTCGACGATGCCAGCTCCGACCGGCGCGTGGTGATAGACAGCGGATCTAAATTATTTTATTATCTGAATAGATTTTTTTTTCTTTTTTTTTCAATCTTTTCCGCGTCTCGCGGAGCGGAGTGTTTTTAATTCATCGTCGGACGGTCGAGGCAGTGACACCGCCCGCTCCCGCGTTTGGATTAAAGGGAAGCTACGATGGCGCGAAATATAGTGAGTTAGAGAATGTGAAATTTTTTTCGAAATTTCTTTGGATCGAAATTTTTATCTTTTTTTAATTTTTTATTTGATTTTTTTCTCATTTTCTAGAATTTGTGCATATGTTTGGTGATAATGACGCTGAGCGTCGGAGGCCACGCTCGGAGTTTGGAGAACGACAGTCGGGACGACGATTCGCCGGACTTCCTGGCCGACAGCGGACTTCCGGTTCCCTTCAACCTCGAGGAGATTTACACGGGTGGCTTCTACGCGATGCCGTTCAATGGCTCGTGGATATCCTCGAACGAGATAATTTACGACGGCCTGATGGGCGCCGGTATCGTCAAATTCAACGTCGAGACGCGGGAAATTACCACTGTGCTCAGGGCCGATGCATTGGTGAGTAAAAAAAAAACAATAATACAACAACAAAAAATAAAAAATTTCAAGTTCATTTCGTCGAACCGGAATTGTCAAATTAATCACTGATATTAATTAATTAATTAAATCAAGGGGCGATGCCCTTTTCCACATGCAAATATTCTCTCAAACACAATGCAAACATAGACAGATAGTGATGCAATAGAAATTTACATTAAAATCAACACATCTCTGTGACAATAGAAATTGTTGAAATTAAATAATAACAATAATTGAATATAATTAAATTTTTATGTATAAACCTTTCGAGAGAAATCAAAAATTTGTCTCAATGGAAAAAAATTAAGATTTTTCCGTTGTAAAAGCCAAACTTTTAAGTGACAATTTTTTTTCTCTTTTAGGCACCCAATGTATAGTTTCGTGGATTGAAGCATGGGAATTCATGATTTGCTTTAACTTAAATCCATCCCCCTTAAGAGCTTCGACAGATCCATCGAAACTTTGCCTATTGGAGAGTATTGAAAGATCCTCCTCCGCTGGCTCGGCTTACCGGCTTTCAAAAAGTTTATTTGTGCCGGGGTCTTTCGAGACCTATTGCCTCATGACCTCCGTCGCAGGCATCGCCGCGGTCACTCGGTGTACGGTATAGAACCGCGTAACTCCCGCGTTACGAATAGTTCAACCTTGCGGGAATATTCGGCGTTCTCGAAATGCCCAAGTTCGGCTTTCCCGACCGCGGTCGCAGAAGTTTCTCGGGCTGCTCTCGTTGTCGAGAGGATCTTCTTATTTCCAACAGTCGAGGCCTAGATCTCTTATCGTACAGGACCTCGACCGTTCCCGCTATCCTGTGAGAAGCCTGCATAGAGAGCGGAGTTTTAATCTCAAGTCCAGCAACGCTGTCGATCATTGGCAAACAGATTGCGCGGGAACCGTTTGAGGAAACTTTGGCGCACGTTACCGTCAACAAAAACCTACCAAACGGCGAATGTCAATTTTTTTATTTGGCTCCATCGAAGAACAAAGTTCTTCACATTGGATCCGTGAAAAGTTGATTGTTTCAGGAGATTTTTTATTCACTTGTTTTCACTTGCTTGTTTCCGGAGATTTTTTATTCACTTGTTTTCACTTGCTTGTTTCCGGAGATTTTTTATTCACTTCTTTTCACTTGCTTGTTTCCGGAGATTTTTTATTCACTTCTTTTCACTTGCTTATTTCCGGAGATTTTTTATTCACTTGTTTTCACTTCCTTGTTTCCGGAGATTTTTTATTCACTTGTTTTCACTTGCTTGTTTCCGGAGATTCTGTTTTTCTTGTTTTTTTTCACGTGAATTTAGTTTTGCGAGAGACTTGGGGGTATTCGATCGTAATGCGCATGCGCGGTAGATCAACAGTGGAGGCCTAAATCTCTCGCCACATTGGACCTCGACTGTATCGACTACAATGCGAGAATCGTATAGAGAGCGGAGTTTTTATTTCAATTCCGGCAACTTTATCGATCATTGGCAAACAGATTGCGCGGGAACAGTTCAAGGAAACTTTCGCGCACGTCACCCTCTACAAAAACCGACCAAACGGCGAATGTCAATTTTTTAATTTGAAAAATGGATTGTTTCCGGAGATTTTTATTCGCTTGTTTTCACTTGCTTGTTTTCGGAGATTCTGTTTTTTTTCACAATTCGAGGAAACTTTGGCGTACATCGCCCTCTATAAAAACCGACCAAACGGCCAATGTGAATTTTTTTTGGGTCTATTGAAGAACAAAGTTCATCACATCGGATCCGTCAAAAATGGCTTGTTTCCGGAGTTTTTTTTATCAAGAGAACTTAATTTAACGGGGAACTTGGGGGAACCCCGTCGTACTGCGCATGCGCTGTAGATCCACAGTCGTCATACTGCGGTGCTGCCTTCGAGTGCTTCAACGAATGTCTCACAAAATTTGCGGTAACCCATTTTGTCCCACGTACTCGTGCATCGCCCCAAATCAAACGGCAGCGGATCCGTGTGCACGTATGTGTAACGCGATTCGTTTATTCCAAAGCGTCGTCTCATTCGGCAAACCGATCGCGTGCGACACTCCGTCGTTCGTTCGACAGCGGCGAGTCGTTACGAAAACTTACGACACATTGGCGCGTCGAGACTCTTGGCACCGTGCGCCTTCGTTCGACGATGACCCAATCCTTACATTTTCCAACGTTCAAACGCGATCTCCGTCAAACTTTATATCTCCGCCGATCGAGGCCGATAGATCGGATGAGAAATGCGAGCGACGGAAATCATCGGCGTCAGACTTTTCTGTACTCGCCTCAAATAAATCGGTGGAGAATTCGTGATTTTGTTTTTTTCATTGCAGATCAAATACGGCCCGAGTTACTCGTACGCACTGTCCGCCGATCACAGCCAACTGCTTATTGGATACGCTCCGCAAACGGTAAGTGATTCATTTAAAAAAAAAAAGATAAGTCGGTAAAACTCATTAAACAACGATTTTACAGAAATTCAGACACTCGGAGTTTCGCAAGTACGAAGTTTACGATCTCAAGAACAAGTGAGTGACCGTTTTATAATAAATAAAAAAAATTACTAATTATTTAATCAGTTCAAGATTGCGAAATTTTGATACTTCTGTCAATTGTCAATTACCAAACAGCTCGTCGGAGAAGATCGCCGGTGGGCAGCACATACTCCTGGCCCTCTGGTCGCCGGTTGGCAACTCGTTGATTTACGAGATAGACAACGACCTCTACTACCGTCAGGTGACCGGAAACGGCAGCGTCGTAATCAGAAGATTGACTACCGACGGCGTCGTCGGAGAGATATACAACGGCTTGCCCGATTGGGTTTACGAAGGTGCGCAGTTGATAGCCCGAAGAAATTCCAAAATGCTTCAGAAAAAAAATCGCATCGATGCTTACTTTAATTAATTATAATGAATTACTATTAATTAATATAAGCATAGGTTGGATTTTAAAAAGATTGTTATTATCATTATTGTTAATATTAATTATTTTAATTTGATTGATTCAGAGGAAGTAATCGGGACCGGAAGTCGTGTCTGGTTCTCCCCGGACGGAAAGCATCTGGCGTTCGCCAGCTTCAACGACACCGAGGTTCAGGATGCCTCTTACTTCTATTACGGTGAACCCGGTGACATGGAGTACCAGTATCCCATGGAAGTCAAAATCAAGTATCCGAAGGTGAGCCGATAAAAAAACTGTATAAAACTGACAACTTTCCAAAAGTTGAAGAGCTAAAAAAGTGAAATTTTTTACTTTTACTTATCTGTTTTTCAAAGAGCCTTAAAAATTAATAGACACGCTCGTCAAAGTCATATTTTACATGATCGGTTTTTCGATTTAAATAAATTATTCGTCCGGCTGCTGAATATTCCCTTTTCGATAGATCATAATTTCACTTTCTGTTCCAAATGGCGATTGAAACACTTAATTAGAATTCTTAATTTCAACGACCGTTTACCATTGCCTGATAATAATAATATAATAATAATAATATTTATTGGATGCATAATAGTTATTGAGTAACAAAATGAGTAATGGATAATATTTATTGAGTAACAAAATAATATGGTATAAAAAGTCGTTCGAGCGGAACGTTTTTCGAGCGATACGGTTATCCGGTATCGGTAGCCCAGTTGAAGTTGCCCCAATACCGGTACTTTTTTGGGGGTCGAAGACAGAGTAAAAGGCCTCTCGTGCAGAACGGCACGTTCGAGTTAGGGAAAGTTGTTTTTGTTGTATCGCAAAGAGTGGTACATTGTATACGGTCTCTGTCGGTAAGGAAGGACGGAAAAGGTATCGAGCAACCGATGCAGTGCACCATTTAAACCAACTCTTTCCCACCTCATCGACGGGAGGAAAAGATAAATAGAATGAGGCTCCGCAGTGACGAGGCTGTTCGCCGTCCCACTCGACTGTCAATTAACTGATAGTTGGCAAACTCTGGCGAACGCGAACGCGATAAGTACCAATCGGTAAACTGCGACGACTATCGGAGAAGTTACATGTCGTATATACATAACATCTAGGGAAGAGCGGGGCAAAACGGGACGGTGGGGCAAAATGGGGACAATCTGGATGTATCAACGGGGCAAAATGGGACATCCAGAAATTATTGGAAACTTGCGTTTTGCTCACCGAAACGTTTTGCCCCGCTGTCCCATTTTGCCCTGCTCTTATATTACATAGGTGTTTGTATACATTCATGTTGTTTTCATATGAATTTCCATTGAATGATCTAAAATTTTACCATTAAAAAATTCGATTCCTAAATGGCATTAAAATTCCATTCGATCAGCTTAATAACGCGATTCTTAATTTTTAATTAGCTCTTAAAATGGAAACAAATATTCAGAAGTCACCAATCCTGACTTCCAGTAGGAACCGCGTCGTTAATTTTTATTCACTTTCATTCACTTTATTCACTGCACATCCTTGCGGTTCTTGTTATTTTCTTACGAATTTCCATTGCACGATATAAAATCTCATCATCAAAAAATGCATTCCTTAGAGCGTCATTAAAATTCCCTTCGACCGGCTAAACGACCCAATTCCCGATGTCCAACTCTTAAAGTGAAAATAAAAATTCAGAACTCCACGACCCTGAAGATATCTGCACGATATCAAGTTTCATCTTTGGCCAATCCATCAGTGCACGGCTTTAGCAACAATAACCAATTGTTAAATTACAGAATTTTAATCTCCAAGTGAACTTCCTCGAGCAAAGTTTGTACAATGCAAAATGCAACCATTATAACTTGATGAAATTTGGACACATGCAGATATCTTCAGGGTCGTAGAACTCGCCAATCGAGACTTCCAGTGGTAACCGCGTCGCTCATTTCTTATTCACTATTTTTAATTATAGGGTAAAAGTGGTGAATATGGCCCACCTCGATTAACACGTAAATCAATTATATATGGACCGGTCCATATACCCCACTTTTACTCTATTGAAATTTGGGCACATGCAGATATCTTCAGGGTCGTAGAACTCGCCAATCGTGACTTCCAGTGGTAACGTCGCTCATTTCTTATTCACTATTACCCGGTAAATTGTCCCGATCGTCTACGAGCAGGTAGTATCGAATGTTTACACGGGAATCCGAGCCTCGCAATCGAGTTTACCGACCGGGGCAAGAACGATTGGCCGTGCAAGATAGAGACTCGCGGTTCGTCTGACTTCCCTGTGTGTGTGTGCGAACCGGAAGCCCCGCGAGGCGAGCTCGCCGGCTCGCTGTGCACCAAAGTAATGCCACTTTACGTAAGCGCGTATGTTCGTATCTTCGTCTGTCTACGGCAGTCCCGAATGGGAGCGCTGTACTCCACCAGTACAAGCAGCCTCACTCCGTCTGATCGATAGCCCCGGCTTTATCGGCGAAGTACGAGGGTGTCCTCGCAGCTCGTGTGTACGGGAACGAGATACTGCACACCCCGTGGAATAGTCGTACAGTTTACAGGAAATCTTTTGTCGCCACCCCCTCTCCCCCCCCCCTCCTCGGCGTCCCTTGAATGATATACGCAATACTACTACGCTCATTGGTAGAAGTGAGGCTGTTTTGTGCAAAGATCTTGTGTACGCGAAACTCGAACTGTACTTCTTTGGACGACTATTCGTGCCAACACTTCCATGGGAAATCTTTAACCGGCGCATTCTACCCCTGGGCGCACGATGATTTTTGGAAAAATTGAAAATTTTTTTTTTTATACATTTTTTTTTCTTAATTTTCTTAAATTTAGTCTTAAATTTATCTTAAATGTAGTGTTCTTGTAGGTTTTGTATATGAAAAGGAGATTCTGCACACCCCGTGGAATAGTCGTACAGTATACAAGAAATCTTTTGTCGCCACCCCCTTCCCCCCCCCCCCTCCTCGGCGTCCCTTGAACGATATACGCACTACTACTACGCTCATTGGTAGAAGTGAGGCTGTTTTGTGCAAAGATCTTGTGTACGCGAAACTCGAACTGTACTTCTTTGGACGACTATTCGTGCCAACACTTCCATGGGAAATCTTTAACCGGCGCATTCTACCCCTGGGCGCATGATGATTTTTGGAAAAATTGAAACTTTTTTTTATACATTTTTTTTAATCTTAAATTTAGTGTTCTTGTAGGTTGTGTATACGAGAAGGAGATTTGGCAGGCTGGGATTTTTAGAAAAATGAAAATTTGAGGTCGTTTATCTTTTTCGTCTAAAATTTAGTGGGAAAGAATTTGGTGTTGAATGGCAGAAGAGACTCGAAGCAGGGTAAAATTGTCGTGCAGCTAACGTCCGGTAGTCTAATAGAAGCGGGGGTGGACGTTCAGGTGACGATTTGAACAGGCTATAAAGGTCCTGTCAGGCAGAGACGGCAGGCTAGGATTTTTAGAAAAATGAAAATTTGAGATAACTTCTTTTTTTTTCGTGTCAAATTTAGTGGGAGAGAATTTGGGGTTGAATGGCAAAATTGTCGTGCAGCTAACGTCCGGTAGTCTAATAGAAGCGGGGGATTGGTGGACGTTCGGGTGAGCATTTTAACGGGCTATAAAGGTCCTGGCAGGGAGAGGCGGCTGGCTAGGATGCATCCCCTTGCCGCTGTACCGTTTCCGGTGGCCTGGATGAAAGGGTTATCTCGAGTGGTCGAGTTAAACGGAACTTTATCTCACTGCCGGGTCGTTTTCCCTCGGTAGAAGCCGAATCGTCCTACATGCGCCCTTTACCTACAAATGCGTTTTCCATTCGGGTTTCGAAGAAACAGGCCGGATAAGGAAAATTGCGACGAGATCGCGAGATGTAAACAAACGTTACGATAATTATACCTCACGAATTTCGCTGCAGAAGGGAATGCGTTTAGGAATTCGTAGTACAATTTTCGTTTCAATTTTCGTAGTACAATTCTTTTGAATGAAATAACTTGACACAGGAAACAAAAATATCGATCCAAAAATAAATGGTTGGCGAAGAGGCGCGTAAAACGGCTCAGGGTTGAGCGTAATTAAAAAATAAAATGTTTACACCGGAATCTTGTTTTTATGGAATATCTGCATTTTTTTTAAATTCAGGTCGGCACGAAGAATCCTCAGGTGTCGCTGAACCTCGTAGACCTGACGGACGCAAACTCGAAGCTCATTTCCCTCAAAGCGCCCATCGACGTTGTAACCCGGTGAGTACAAATTCATCTAAAAAAAAGGTTAGTATTGTAATCGTAATTGTAATTTTACGCAGAAATTACAAGTGGTGCATCGAAAATACGAGGCATGTAATATTTGAAGATATACATAATTCAATCATTTTTCTCGAGAATATAGCGTATGGGAGTGATTTAGGATTTTCGAAAACCACTTCTATATGCTATGAAAGCCGAAATCTCGAGAATATAGCGTATGGGAGTGAGTTCGGATTTTCGAAATCCACTCCTGTATGCTATGAAAGCCGAAAGCTCGCGAATATAGCGTATGGGAGTGATTGCGGATTTTCGAAAACTACTTCTATATGCTATGAAAGCTGAAATCTCGAGAATATAGCATATGGAAGTGATTTCGGATTTTCGAAATCCACTCCTGTATGCTATGAAAGTCGAAAGATCGAGAATATAGCGTATGGGAGTGATTGCGGATTTTCGAAAACTACTTCTATATGCTATGAAAGCTGAAATCTCGAGAATATAGCATATGGGAGTGATTTCGGATTTTCGAAATCCACTTCTGTATGCTATGAAAGCCAACATTTTGAGAATATAGCGGATGGGAGTGATTTAGGATTTTCGAAATCCACTCCTGTATGCTACGAAAGCCGAAATCTCGAGAATGTAGCGTATGGGAGTGATTTCGGATTTTCAAAATCCACTCCTATATGCTATGAAAGCTGAAATCTCGAGAATATAGCATATGGGAGTGATTTCGGATTTTCGAAATCCACTTCTGTATGCTATGAAAGCCGAAATCTCAAGAATGTAGCGGATGGGAGTGATTTCGGATTTTCTAGGTAGTAAAACTAGGGTAGAGCGGGGCAAAATGGGGCAACGGGGCAAAACGTCCTTTTCCAATAATTTTTGGATGCCCGAATTCGCCCTATCGGATACATCAGGCTTTTCTGCCCAGTTTTACCACCTTGTCCGATCCAAAAATGATTGGAAAATTTAGTTTTGCCCAAAAACCCCGTTTTGCCTCGTTGCCCCATTTTGCCCCGCTCTCCTCTACTTCTATATGCTATGAAAACCGGAATCTCGAGAATGTAGCGGATGGGAGTGATTTCGGATTTTCGAAATCCACTTCTGTATGCTATGAAAGCCGAAATCTCGAGAATATACAATCTTATATATATTTTGGAAAATTGTGGATTTATTCGTTGGTTTGGAGGTTTGTCCCGTTCCCCGCCCCAAGCTAACTCCCCGTTTTGGAAAAGCTTACACCCCCAGTTTGCATAGCATATATAAATATAAAGACGAATATCGAAATTCCGAAAATCCATTCTATATCCCATAATTTTCACCATTCCATATGTTCTAAACCATGCAATCCAGGCCCACAGGCCGACACAACCGCCAGTATAAAAGTATAAATTAAGAAACGCAAACGAACAAATGGACCCATCAACTTAGCAATAACTACTCTTAAGTGCCTCGAACGATACCCCGGTAAAATTCAACAATTAGTATCGACTTCCTCGCCTACCCCAATAACAATAATTACCACTTACCAACCCGACGACATTTACATTTCATAATAAATTTTTTTTTTTCAGCGATCACATACTCTACACCGTGAATTGGTTGACGAACGACTCCGTCGCCGCGATATGGACGAACCGCGTCCAGAACGTTGCCGAGCTCGTCTCCTACTCCAGGACTGGAAAGCCCACCAACCTGCTGAAGCTGGAGGAGAAGAAGGGTTGGCTCGAGATTCCGAAGCCGGAGCTTCACGGTGAAAAATTGTTGCTCCTCAAGTACCAGGAGACGAACACGATGGACGGTCGGTACAAACACGTGACGAGTTACGATCTGGTGAACGGCAGCTCTCTGACGAACGAGAAGGATCTCAGTCCGCTGGTCTCGGCCGTGCACTCGTTTCTCGGTCTCGACCCGGCGACCGAAAAAATTTATTATCTGGCCACGGCACCGGGCGAGCCGTCCCAGAGAAATTTGTATTCCACGCCTGCGGACGGAGGGGAGAGGCCGACCTGCGTCTCGTGCAGCCTCCTAACGCCGGAAGGTAATTTTCTCGTGGCGCCGCTCGAAATTCCGGCCTGCCGTTTGCACGTCGCCGGCCTTACACCTCCATTCGGGCACCTCGAGAACCGACCCGCGCGCGCTTCCTCTCCTCGCTCGCTTCACCCGCTACCCCTTAATCTTCCCAGTCGTGTCCCACTTGGAAATAAAGTAAGCCCCTGTCTCGCTGACTCTCCCGTTTCGTCCTCTCCTCGCGCACGAACGAATACAAAATTCGTACGTGCAGGAAAAAAAAAAAAATTAGGGCCGAAAAAGGAACGACGGAGTTTAAAGCCTTCCATGGACCCTTTCGAGCCGTCGATAGTCAGTAAAAAAATAATTTCGTAAAATCGGTATAGGAACTTTCGTGAAAATAATTTTTTTAAATAACGAGAAACGGTCGTTTGTTCGGGTCTGAATATTAGAAAGACTGCCCTTTTATTTCTCGTGTAATTGAAAATTTTAGTTTGTAGTTTTGTTTGAAAAACTAGAAAGGGTCGGTTCGATTGGAAAATTAACGAGTAAAAAATTGTGGACGTTTCTGGACGATTTTACTGTGTAGTACTACAATTTTATTTATTTATTTATTTATTGGTGTAATTACGGGTTGGTCGCAATTACAGGCCATACGTAAAGGAATCCGATAAACAAGGCAGTGGAAAATAGCTGACCAAAGTGAAAAGATAACAATAAGAGGCCTCTTGGAAAATGCCCATATAACAAAAGTAACAAAAATGCGTGTCGTTACAAAATTTGTACGCGACGACAATGTTTTATTTTCTTTCCCGAATGGCGGTTGAGACACTTAATTGAAATTCTTAACTTCAACGACCGCTTACCGTTCCATGAGTGACAACACAATGTGGTAAAATGGTGTCACGAAGTAAACCCTCGTGCAGAACGCCAGGTCCGAGTCAGAGAACGAATACAAAATTCGTACGTGCCGGCAAAATGAAAAATAAACAAAGCTTCCTCTATGAGGAAGCAAACATTGAAGGAAGGAAAATAAACGGCAAACTTTAACCCTTTTGAGCCATACATTGTGACACTATAAAACAAAACCTCGGTACTTCATGTAATGATATTAGTTTTAAAAAATTGAAAACTGAGCGAAAAAAGGTGGGACACCAAATGTCCCAACGTGACGCAAAAAGTTAATGCCTTCCGCAGAGCTTCCAAGCTTTGAAAGAATGCTTTTGTCCAATTCTTATTTTTTATTTCTTCAGTTAAAAATGGTAAAATCAACGAGACTTTTTCTCGTTGATCGTAGACCTTGTTTGCTAAACGCGCGAAACTTCCTTTTCTATTTATTTGAATATTGATTATTGTGACTTAAAGAAATATTAATTTACAAATCTAATCGACCAGGTAACAATAAAAAATTAATGCCTTCTGCAGAGGTTCCCAGTCTTCAAAGAATGCTTTTGTCCAATTCTTATTTTTTATTTTTTCAGTTCGAAATTGTAAAATCTTCGAGAAAAAGATCGTCGACCTTGTTTGCTAAACGCGCGAAACTTCTTTTTCTATTTATTTGAACATTGATTATTGTGATTTTAAAAAAATTTTAATTTACAAATCTAATCGACCAGGTAACAACTGCACGTACGCGGACGCCAAGTTCTCGAAGGACTTCTCGAACTACGTCCTGACGTGCTCGGGACCGGACCCGACAACGGTGGAGGTCTACAACAGGGAGCACAAGAAGATCCACAGCTGGCAGACGAACGAATACCTGAGACGCAGGTTGAAGAGTCGTTTGCAGCTCACACACAAGATCGTAAACGTTCGGGTCAATGGTTACATGCTCAGAGCGAGGATGGCTCTGCCGCCCGGTTTCAACGAGAGCCTGAGCTATCCGATGATCGTGCAGGTGTAAGTTAAATTAAATGACTAATTAAAACGAAGAAATATTAATTAAATTCCCACGGTATATCCAGCTCGTTCTCGCATCGAGCTCGCACGAGCGGAATATGTAATCGCGTCAAATATTAATTTGCCCGAACAACCGACCGAACCCCCTTAAACCCCCCCCCCCCCCTCTCCTCCACGTGCGGAGATCGAATTAATTTGCACGCGCGTGGTGCGCGAAATATCGCATTATTAAAATTGTTTCACGTAATAACGTAACAACCCTCGCTTTTCATCTTATAAATCGTAAAAAAAATCGTATAATCGTCGATTATACGATTATCGTTATCGCTTTATTTTCAGTTACGCCGGTCCGAATACTGCGGCGATAAGGGACACCTCGTCTTTCAGCTACCATTCGTATTACACGACAAATCGTAGCGTCATTTGGACCGAGATCGACGGCAGAGGAAGCGCGTACAAAGGTAGCGAGATGCTCTTCGAGATATACCGAGCTCTGGGGACCGTCGAAATAGAGGACCAAATAGCGGTGACGAAGTGAGTTTACGATACTGGTTTTGGAACAACGCAGTAAAAGATACTTGCACGTTTAACAAACTTTCTTGTCCAGAAACGTCAACGATTATTTTCTTGTTGCAACAAATTTTGCAACTAATGTTTGTCAAATTAACAGACGTTTTTGTAAAATGGACAAGATTTTTGTAAAATGGACAAGATTTTTGTAAAGTGGACAAGATTTTTGTAAAATGGACCTTTTTGTAAAATGGACAACATTTACCTTTGGACCTTTTTTGTAAAATGGATAACCTTTTTGTAAAATGAACAACATTTTTATAAAATTAATGAGAATAGAATTATGGACGTTTACGGACAAGAAATGTTGGTCCCGATTTTACTGTCTCCACGCGTGGAGGCTTCTTACCGCTGTCCGACCGCACATGCAGCTCTACTACTCGCGCCACGTTAACCGTGATCCCTAACATCGTCATTTCAGAAAACTACAGGAAACCTATTCTTGGATCGACTCGAACAGAACCGGCATATGGGGCTGGAGTTACGGTGGCTTCGCTACCGCTATGGTACTCGCCACTGATCACGAGAAAATCTTCAAATGCGGCATTTCCGTTGCACCCGTGTCGTCCTGGATTTATTATGGTACGAAAAATATAACAAATTTCTCGCGCGATTTTAACGATCAATTAATTTGCTATTAATTTTCACTCTACCATGCACACATTTCCAGCAAAAAATGTTATCCGGTGAGAATTTCGTGTATTTCTCTATAGGACGTACACCTGAAAAAAAAAATAATAGTTCTCCACAATTCTGGTATTTCAACGGGTCGATTGATTTAATAGATTCGATAAAAAATAAAAATTCTCCTCAGTTCTGGAATTTCAACGGGTTGATCGATTTAACATATTCGATAAAAAAAATTCTCCTGAATTCTGTCATTTCAAAGGGTTGATTAATTTAACTGATTCGATTTAGGTCCGGTGAGAATTTTGTGCACTTCCCAATTGGATAAACGCCTAAAAAAAAAAAAAAAAAAAAATTCTCCACAATTCTGGTATTTCAACGGTTTGATTGATTTAACAGATTCGATCTATACCGAGAGATTCATGGGGCTGCCGACCCCGGAGGACAACGAGGCGGGTTACAATCGCAGCGACGTAACACGATTAGTCGAGGGTATACGTGGCAAAAAGTACATGCTGATTCACGGGACGGGCGACGACAACGTGCACTATCAGCAATCGATGGCACTCGGCAGGAGTTTGGCCGTCGCCGACATACAGTTCGAGCAGATAAGCTATCCGGACGAGGCTCACGGTCTCGTCGGTGTCACTCCTCATCTGGCCCACACCCTCGATCACTTTTGGGGCGAGTGTCTCCATCTTTCTTACGCGAGGCAACGCGCGTCGTCCGTCTAGAAAAAAAAAAAACTTATAGAACATTTCTATCGTCCTTCGCTCTTGCGTGTACATAAAACAAAAAAATACCGATGAGTAACTAAATATTTTCTATACCTATGAAATTAAAAAATGTTATTCTCATCTTTTATTTATCCTTAAATGAACATACAAAAAAAAAAGAAATAAAAAAACTTATGGAACATTTCTATCGTGATTTGATCTTGTATTGTACATAAGAAAAAAAACCTATGAGCTAAATATCTCCTTAAATTTCCTCAACGTATGAAATTTAAAAATGTTAGTTTTACATTAAATTAAAAATTTATTTTTTCATTCAAATTTAAAACGGTGTCTTGTAATCAAACTCAAAATATTTTATATACTAATATAACAAAAATGAACAATTACACAACTTGGAAAGTTTCGAATTCGTGTGCTTAATCCGATCTTATCGCCCGACGAGATTCGAGCATTGTGTCGGTGAGGCAAGTATAAATGCAATCGAGGCCGAATCGAGTGAACAAAGTAGCGAAGCGAGGCTCGTTTCGCTAGGAAGAGGTACAAGCCGAAGAGTTCTCGCGGGGTGAGAATTGGGCTAAGGTCTTAGCTTCCGTGGCGAGGAGATATATATCCGGCGAAGTTGGAGGGGGTGGTTGGGAGGGGGGGGGGGTCGAAGAGGATGAGGAAGAAGAGGCAGTTTCTATGTACAGCAAAGAGAACTCGATAGGTACTACGTTACTACGGCCGTGCTCGCGGGAGGAGTGCGGGGAAACGATGCTTTAATAGCCTGATGCACACACATAGCCAAGGTCTTCTTGGCACGCGAGTCTTTACTGCGGAAGCGACGCCGGTAGATTTACCGTTGAGATTATTATAGCCCGGTGCCATGGTTGCTTTCGAGGAGTCGATCCGCGGCCCTCCACTTCCGACCGACACCGGCTTTCCTATTACTGTACCGATACTACTTTCTCGGTGTACATCCATTTCGATACCGCGTCGTCGTTCCTCGTCCACGAGTAACTGCCCGATTAACGAGACCCAATGATAACTCGACGCTTCTGCACGGTTGACGCAGACGTTCGATCGCGACAGAGTCCTCTGGCGCGGGTTTTTATGAATTAAAACAGAAATTTGAAGCAAACTTTCAAACGCGTCGTGATTTTGAAATTAACTTTGGCGCATCTTGAATTTAACTTTGGCGTATTTTGAAATTAACTTTGGTGCATTTTGAAAGTAACTTTGGTGCATTTTGAAATTAACTTTGGCGTATTTTGAATTTAACTTTAGGGCATTTTGAATTTAACTTTAGTGCATTTTGAATTTAACCTTGGCGCATTTTGAATCTAACTTTAGCGCATTTGGAATTTAACTTTGGCGCAAAGTTAGTCGACGTGGAGGACCAATAAAAAAAATGAAAATTTATATAAATGCAAAATTTGAAGCTGCACACAAATTTGGCATTATTATTAAATAGGGTTGTTATGGCCCGCTGCCATGGTTGCTTTCGAGGAGTCGATTCGCGGCCTGCACTTCCTTATATTACTGTAGCGATAGTACTTTCTCGGTGTACATCCATTTCGATACCGCTTCGTCGTTCTTCGTCCCCGAGTAACCTCCCGATTAACGAGACCCAAGTATAACTCGATTCTTCCGCACGGTTGAAGTAGAAGTTCGACCTCGAGGGAGCTTCGCTCTGGCGCAATTTTTACGAATCAAGAAACTATAATAATTAAATTTACAAACGTGTCTTAATTTTTAATTAAACTTTAGCGCAAAACCAATAAACAATTTTGATCGGAGCGAACATCTAATAAGGAAAAATTAAAATTAATTAAAAAAAAAATTCAATATCTGAAACTGAATACAAAGATAACACTATTTCGTTTACATGTTCAGAGAAAAAGTTTCTTATCCTTCCCCGCTGAACACAATTCTTTGCCAGCCAAGTTTTCGTAGTGTCGTGAAACGAAGAACGCTCGAACGTTCGGATAACGTGAGAATCAGCGGTTAAACGCGATTACGAAAGGGAATATCGGGATGAGCACATATATACATATACATATATATATATATATAATAGATCGAGAAACGTCATTCCCGTGATATTTCGTTGCTAGGGAATCAGCCTAGCGTGAATCGAGTGACGTAGATGGAGGAGCAGGGGAGGGTGAGGAAAATCCTACGATGACGTACGTTCCGGTATGGCTGGATGTGCCGTTGGAAACGTATATCGCGTGACTAAAACCAGAAGGGCGTATGTCGTGTGCTTATACGCGGGAGTTACGCCCTTACGATTTTAGTCACGCCGTATAAGTATAATCCTGTGTTCCCGCGGCTCTTATAGTACTCGTACGCTCACGTTGCCCCGGTACCGATGCACCGGGGCACCGAGAGGTACCGAGAGGCCGAATGCAATTACGTTGGAAAATGACGCGTCGTGCGTCGCGTGCCTCCGAGATATCAGTCTCACTCCTCCCGGGAGAGCCGCAAAAGTATTGGCCTCGCTTTTCTTCCGCGCCGTCTTTCATCCCTTCCTTACGTTTCGCCGCTCCGAAAGACCACTGGTAAATTGTAGGAGAAAAATTTGTTGAAAATATTAAATAAAAATCATTTTGAAAAATCGAAAAAAAATTAACATCGTCAAGGAACTTTTGAAATTCTGTTTTTATCGCCTCGCCTTTCTTCCACACCGTCTTTCATTTCTTCTGTACATTTCTCCGCGCCGAAAGATCACTGGTAAATTGTAAGACAAAAATTTGATGAAAATATTAAATAAAAATATTTAAAATCATTTAAAAAAAATTAACATCGTTAAGGAATTTTGGAAACTTTGTTTTTATCGCCTCGCCTTTCTTCCACACCGTCTTTCATTTCTTCTGTACATTTCTCCGCTCCGAAAGATCACTGGTAAATTGTACGACAAATATTTGTTGAAAATATTAAATAAAAAAATTTAATAATAATAAAAAAAAATTTAACATCGTCAAGGAACTTTGGAAACATTGTTTTGATCGCCTCGCCGGTCTTCCACACCGTCTTTCATTTCCGCTGTACGGTTCTCCGCTCCGAAAGATCACTGGTAAATTGTAGGACGCAAATTTGTTGAAAATATAAATTAAAAATCTTAAAAACAATCGAAAAAAAATTAACATCGTCAAGGAACTTTGGAAACTTTGTTTTTATCGGAGTGTTTAAAACAATTCCGGATGCTCGGACAAATTACCTTGAAAAAACTTACGATCCGAGAACTTTGCACCGTCCATGTACTATAATAATAATATAAAAACACGATTATTTAATAACATTTATGAAAAATACACTTTTACCCACATTTTCACAATCCCAATATTCAGTCATGTTTGCACAGTGTAATTTTTTCTCACACCACCTATGAGAGATTTCAAATTTTATTAAAAAAAAAAAAAAAATGTTAACATTTTTTTGCCTGAATATAGAGTCGGCGGTGCGCAGAGTCTCGTCTTCGTCGGTTCGTCGCTTCGTCGGATGAAGGGACGTCACGGAAATATAATGTTCTCTCGTTAGTCCGGCGAGAGGGTGAGTCAGCATGAAAAATGAAAATCTGTCGCGGCATCGGATGCCTCGTTTTGGTTGCTTTGGCCTCGTAATGGGGCAAACTCGGTGGGAAACAGACAGTCAACATCGCCGGAGGCAGCGTCAGTTCCGAGAGCTCTAGGCCCAGCGGGGCCACCGCCAGGAAGAGCTTGACAAAAGGACGCGGAGTCTATTTCCCCGTTCGGCCGCGAGGTTGGCTCGCGTTTTAGTCCATTGTCACGATCCAGCTACCGGTGGTGGTGGCCCACCGTCGACAATGCTCGTCCTCCGACTCTTCCCTCTTCCCTTCCTCGCAGCACTTCGATCCCTTCGTGCCGCGTCCTCCGCCGAGGGCACCTGCTCTCGACACCCGACACACCGTTCGACCATTATCGAGGTTACGAGGTCCGAGCCAACCCTTGGAATATGAGATCGAGATCCTGACGCTGTCTTCTCGAGCCCATTAACCACCCGCCAGAAATAAGCGACTGGAAATTGTGCAGATCAGTTGAATTTTTTCCTTTTTACTTCCGGTCGAATTTTTCTTCCATGAATGAAAATTGTCCTCAAAAAATCGTTAAAAAATCGTTAAAAAATCGCTGTCTTCTGGAGCCCATTAACCACCAGGCAGAAATAAGCATCTGGAAATTGTGCAGATCAGTTGAATTTTTTCTTTTTTACTTCCGGTCGAATTTTTCTTCCATGAAAGAAAATTGTCCTAAAAAAATCGTTAAAAAATCGCAGTCTTCTGGAGCCCATTAACCACCAGGCAGAAATAAGCGTCCGGAAATTGTGCCGATTAGATGAATTTTTTTTTCTTTACTTCCGGTCGAATTTTCCATGAAAGAAAATTGTCCTCAAAAAATCGTAAAAAAGTCGGCAAGATTTTCAGAGAGATACCGAGGAACATACTCTGAAGGTATAAATAGGAGTTTTCCGACATCGATAAAATAACGAGATTCCTTGCGTGCAACGGAGCCGGAAAATCGCCTATTATTGACCAATGATCATCATTAACCTGTGCGTATGCGCAGTACTGTTTCATTACTCACTAGGAGGTAATAGGAGGTAATTACTCCCTCAGGAAGTCCTGTTACTCGCAGCAAGTCATATTCGCCGATGACAGCAATGGTCGTTGGCGAAAATGACGATTTCGGGACGCAAGAAATTTGGTTACTTTGGCGAAGTCGGAAAGATTTTTTATATTATGCTACGAGGGAGAAAAGTGCGAGATTTTCATTCATCTCTTGTGAATTCTTGAACTTAACACTCGGCGAAAATGTCGCCCTTTCTTCCCTTGTAGCATAATAAACTATTTCTCATTAACTACCAGACTCCAAAATTAGCGGCGGAAAATAGTACAAATTTATTGAAACTTCTTTTTTTTGCGTCTAGTAGAATTGTTTTTCTATGAATAAAAAGTACCTTCAATATGTCGTAAAAAATTCAGCAAGACTTTCAGAAACGTAGCGGCGAAGATATGCCAAAGATATAAAAAATGGCTTCCTTTGCCATGTGTAAAGTGCTTGCAAGATGACACATATTTTACCATCATCCGTTTTTATGGAGGCGTAATTTTGCCGAAAATAGATATTTCTTAGCGTGTTTATAGTGGAATCGATGCGACAGAACATGAGTAACACGTTCGACGAGGTGCCATGCCGATTCACCAAACAGTTTACCGATCGCAGGCACGAGAAGGTAAATCGTGATTCGGTGAGCAGCCGAATTTTCCGGTAAACGCGTCGTTTCACAAAACAGCTCATTCGATGCGTGAATAGTGAGCGGGAGGAAGCGAATTCAGTGCGCGTGTCGAATTGGGGAGGAACCAAAAAAAAAAAAAAAAAAATCGAACATACGTTGTTAAAAGAACGAAAGAGCAAGGGGAATGGAGTGAACGAACGAGCGGGTAACTGCGGCTCGGCGCGGACTGTACAGAGGACGAGAAAAAAAAGAGAGATAAAAAAAGCAAACTCATGACAGGATTGCGGAGAGGGGTTGCAGGAGGTGAGAGGCAGAAATTGGGGTAAAATTTTCGACGGCTTCCATTGTATCGACAATTCGTCCACGGCTTATCGACTTTCTACGTCGCCAGCCAAATCTCGCGGAATTTCTCTCTCTCTTAAATTTTTTTAACAAACTTTGCGATCAAACACCCGAGTTTTATTCTATAAAATAATTGGCAATTGGCAATTATAAACCCAAAAAAAAATCATCCAGCCTGTGTATTGATATACTGGGTGGAACTTCAAGTACGTATGTACTTGGAATCTGGAAAGTACTTACAGTACTTCAAGTACCATGTACCTGGAATTGAAGTCATGGTACAATTGTTTGGTCTATTCATATACCAATTTCAGTTCAATCGAAATGCCTAATCATTACCCTTAAATCAAGTATATTGTATTATTTATTTAACCCTTTGGTGGGACTCGAGGTGTCTCATCTTCTTTCGTTCAGTTTTCAATTTTTTTAAACAATTTTTTTGACATGTAATACAGAGGTTTTGTTTTTATAGTTTCATAATGTATGGCTCAAAGGGTCAAGCATGTCTATTTTTGGCTCCGTGCAAAGAATAAAATAATCTTAAAACAATAATTGCCATTGTTTTAAGAATAGTTTTTTTTTTTGCGCGTAGATTTCAAGATAATAAAATATTCTCTACTCTGAAGAACTTGTTACGGCAAGAAGTACATACCACTTAAGGTACCAAGTACCGAGTCTCTAAACTACGTGGTACTTAAGTAACTTCAATTTCCTTGTCCAACACTCGTGTATATTATTTACATTAGTAACTTCGCAGAGAATCCTGCGCTTCGAAGGCTAAAAAAAAAATGGAAAAAATATCTCCCGTCATTTTATATCTTAAGTTATAAAATGATAACTCAAGTTTTCAATTTTTTAAATTTATTTTTTGACATGTAATACCAAGGTTTTTCTTATAGTTTCATAATGTATGGCTCAAAGGGTCAAGCATGTATATTTTTGGCTCCGTGCTAAGAATAAAAAGGCTTAAAACAATAATCGACATTGTTTTAAGAATAGTTTTTTTTGCGCGATGATTTCAAGTCAATAAAATATTCCCTACTTTGACGAACTTGTTACGGCAAGAAGTACATACCACTTTAGGTACCAAGTACCGAGTCCCTAAACTACGTGGTACTTAAGTAACTTCAATTTCTTTGCCCAGCACTGGTGTATATTATTTATATCAGTAACTTCGCAGAGCATACACTGAGAAAAAAAATAGTAATTTCTACTATATAGAATAGTTCCCGAGGGAACGTCTATATAGATAGTTTCTGATAGTATATATTGCATTGGTTGCAGTATAATAATGCTTGCAACCATAATTTTTTGTCATCGTCGTAATTACACAATGCAGACATTCCCCCTGAGAACTATTTTCTTATGCTAAAAAGTCAGTATTGTTGCTTTCACTATGTAATTTTTTCTCAGTGTACTGCGCTTCGAAGGCTAAAAAAGAAAATGCAAAAAAATCTCCCGTCATTTTACATCTTGAGTTATAAAATAATAACTCAAGATCTATTCGATAAAACTCGGGTTGGTTATTTTCCTTCCATTTTTGTCGTTTCTCATCGAGCGATACGATTCCCCGAAGACAATCGCTGATTTTTAGTAGGATTGCGCCCCATCCGACCCGACCGCTCCTTCTGCCCTTTGACTCTCCCTCCGCGCGCCTCCGTGTCCGCCCAACAACGGTCTGTAACTGCTGCAACCCACCTAGGCACGTAATACGTAATTTATGCGCATAATGCGACCGTAATAACGCGGCTCTCGCGACATCGTCATACCCCCCAGTCCCCCTCATCCCCAGGAAGAAAGCGCCCGGCCAGAAATGTGGATGAAATACGCCATAAGTACCAGAGCAGCGCGGCTGCTACACTCCGGCTCTTACCACCGCGACCCTGCATCATTGAGTTTTGTATGCGCGGAACACAGTCAGCAAACTCCTATTGTGTTATGCACATCTTCCACTCACTATTTGCAAGATCTCGTCTCGCAGTTCCGCGGATGGAAAGAGATATTTTTGTCACGAGAGACTGCGACAAAATCCCCCGAAGTAGAAAATCCACTAGGAGATCAAACGGTCTATAACAAATAAAAAAGAATAATAAAAAATAAAATAGGATAAAAATGGTGAATATGGCCCACCTCGATTAACACGTAAATCAATCATATATGGACCGGTTCATATTCCCCACTTTTACCCTACATATAAACTTCCCATCCGTACTATACGTCAAAGTCTGGAATCAATGACCAACGACACTTAAATTAATCAAAAATAAGGCACTCACACGCACGTATAAAAAAAATATATATATATTTATAAAAATATAAAATCAAAGCTTCCTCATCATCATAAGCGTAACAAATGCCCCACTGGATACCAAAGATTACCTCAGGCCGAAGCACCTCGGTCGATGGCCCATTGACATTATATGTATTGCATATCGTTTGTGACTGTCCCACCACCATTATTGTAAACACCATTGTCAATAAATACATTTACCACTGCTAAAATACATATAAAATAAAAAGGTACAGATTTTTCAGATTTTTCGTATGCAGAGTGGGAAAAGTGAGAACTCGGCGGAGTGAGTTTACGAATCCCGCTATAATACGCATATATGCATAAGGTGCGGGCAGACTCTGCCGCGCAACGGGCCCTAGACGTACACGTACCATAGAGACATCGGGTATGCCGTGATAGGTACATAGGTAGAGCCGCGAGAACCCGAGGTACTTTGCAACTGCGGGAACAGCTCGGGATCGGAACAGCTCTCGTGTTTGCGGAGTGGTGGTTTCTGTCGGGTGCGAGGTGCCGGTGCCTCGCTACCGGGGCAACCCCGTTTCCCAGTGTGGATTCCGCCACGGGCGCTATTAATCGAGCCAATGCAAATTCAGCGGCAACCCCGGAGGAACTCCAGCCTCCGGGAGAACGTACTCCTCGTCGCGGCCTGTCTTCGCTCGTGTTGTGAAACGACGAGTTCGCCTCGTACGAGTACGTGTTCATTGGGTTTACGGCACCGACTACATTGCGGTTTTTGGAATGTGTGTTATGAGAATACCGCTGTGTTTCGTTCGGCATTGAGATGGGTATTTTCGACGGGAGAACAGAGGGAACGGGGAATTCGCTGAAACGTAGGTTGTTCCTACCTCGTTCCGTTCGTTAAATCAATTTGAATACGAATAAAATCTGGTTGACAAAAAAAAATTATGTCTGTCCGTCTGTCCGTCTGTCCGTCTGTCCGTCTGTCCGTCTGTCCGTCTGTCCGTCTGTCCGTCTGTCCGTCTGTCCGTCTGTCCGTCTGTCCGTCTGTCCGTCTGTCCGTCTGTCCGTCTGTCCGTCTGTCCGTCTGTCCGTCTGTCCGTCTGTCCGTCTGTCCGTCTGTCCGTCTGTCCGTCTGTCCGTCTGTCCGTCTGTCCGTCTGTCCGTCTGTCCGTCTGTCCGTCTGTCCGTCTGTCCGTCTGTCCGTCTGTCCGTCTGTCCGTCTGTCCGTCTGTCCGTCTGTCCGTCTGTCCGTCTGTCCGTCTGTCCGTCTGTCCGTCTGTCCGTCTGTCCGTCTGTCCGTCTGTCCGTCTGTCCGTCTGTCCGTCTGTCCGTCTGTCCGTCTGTCCGTCTGTCCGTCTGTCCGTCTGTCCGTCTGTCCGTCTGTCCGTCTGTCCGTCTGTCCGTCTGTCCGTCTGTCCGTCTGTCCGTCTGTCCGTCTGTCCGTCTGTCCGTCTGTCCGTCTGTCCGTCTGTCCGTCTGTCCGTCTGTCCGTCTGTCCGTCTGTCCGTCTGTCCGTCTGTCCGTCTGTCCGTCTCATTAAAATGCAAATGGCAAAGATTTCGATGCAAGCGTCCAGAAAGTTCCGTCGACCGATTCCCACTGACGCTAGAACCGATTTTCTTTCCTCAGAAGCTTTCGAGCCCCATTCGAGCTCGTCTCTCTCCCGGTTTCTCTCACTCTCTCTCTCCCGCGTCTCGATGATCGATCGTCTTCCCTTACTTCTTCTTTGCTTTTGCTTTTCCTTCTGGCTTTTGCTTCTTGCCACTCGGTTCCTCGATTCTCGGCACTCGTGGGAGAAAACCTCCCGGCCGGGCTCTGGTCTCATCGAGAGGAGCACCTTTCGCCTCATCCTTCCTCGAACCTTTGCCAAGAATCTATTCATCCATTTGGTACGTGACGCGACGCCACCCGGGCATACCCCTTCCGTCCCTCGCTATATATGTATAACCGCTCATATCCCTTTTCCTTCCTTCAACCGCCTATCCCAACCCCCGACCTCCCCCGCCCACCCCCTCACTCGATGGACTTGGATAATAATTTATGCCGAGCGCACCCAATACCCGGCCGAAGCATCGACGGTACGTGAAATTATTTTCCGATCGTCGGAACTGAACACCTCGTAAATTTCTTTCCGCGGGACGAAATCGCTGATTTTTTTTTTTTGCGTTCTCGTCAAAGCGGTTTTTGAGGCGGGCGATATATCGCAGTCTCCGTTTCCGGTAACTATGGGGAATGATAACGATTTTCTTATTGCTGCATCGACACTCGGAGTCGCTTTCGGAGTCGCTTTCAATACAATTGTATCTTTGGTGATTCTATCGCGGTTAAATTTGAGTTTGATGTTAATCCAGTACTTACATTTGAATGTCAGTAAGAGAACTTATATTCGCACTTCAGCACGAAATGGAGTTTGAATTTAAGTCCGCAATTAAGTACAAAATGAAGTTTGAACGTAAGTAAAAATGATGTTTGAACTTAAGTACAAAACGAAGTCCGTAATTAAGTAAAAAATGAAGTTTGACCTTAAGTGAAAATAAAGTTTTAACTTAAGTTCCAAATGAAGTTCGGACTTGGGCACACAATGAAGTTTTACTTTGGGTACAAAATGAAGTTTTAACTTGATACGGAATGAAGTTTTAACTTGGTACAAAATGAAGTTTTAACTTGATGCAGGATGGAGTTTTAACTTGATGCGGGGTGAGGTTTTGACTTGATGCAGAATGAAGTTTTAACTTGGGTGCAAAATGAAGTTTTAACTTGGGTGCAAGCTGAAGTCCGATGCTTAAGTTTAATAACTTTAAGTTCGTTCTGACGACTATGAATTAGGCCCGCGGGTGTTGCGTCAACGTTAGGGACCGCAAAATACGTCAAGAGCCGGTTCAACAGCTCTGTCAACGCGAGCCATTACGCAGGTATAATATATACGCGGTTAGGGAGGAGACGGGAATTGAATTAACATCATTAGTGGATAGCTAACGCGAAGCCGCGATTATTTCAGTGCTCGATGCAGCCGGCTCACGAGCCGAGGGACTTAATAGGATTAGGCCCGAGCCCTGACCGCGACAATGGCCGCAGGTGCTTTCGGGCGGATTTCGCGAGAACGCCTGTATGTATGCACACACACACAACACACATACACGTAAACACAACCGGCTATTAGTTGAATTTGAGTAATTCGAACGATCTACGCAATGCGCGATTGTTTACGATCAAAGTACACAAATATCCGTTGTATGATTTTCATGACCCCGAAGGCAGCGAGCTCGGTAAATTATGGCTGTGGATTTTCGCACCTCCATGCGGAAGCTTTAAGGGGAGACTTTCACTTTTTCGGATCATTTAATAATTTTGAATCTATTAATTTTTTTTTGTATTGGATTTATTTCAATGAAACCATCACGACAAAAAAAAATCACTCTTCGTGTTAAAACATTAGTAAACGTATTACGTTTATTAATGTGTATTGTGAGATGTGTTTTGCTAAACACATCTCACTAATATCATCGTATTAATAATTTTGTTTTTATTCATTTTTTTTGTATTGGATTTATTTCAATGAAACTGATTTCACGACAAAAAAAACACTCTTCGTGTTAAAACATTAGCAAACGTATTATGTTTATTAATGTTTTAACATGACGAGGGATTTTTTTTTGTCGCCGCACATTGATACGACGATATTAGTGAGATGTGTTTTATTGAATATCGCGATAGTTTTTTTTTTTGTTAATCTGCGTAACATTTTTGAAAATGGAGAATAGCAGAAAATTGTCAAGAATTTCAAAAGCGAAAATAATTTTTCAACGACGAAAATTTGTTAGCATCGCGGGATAGCGTGACACGCGATACCTCGTATCGTTCCCGTCTCGCGGTACGTGACCGGTATAGTTGCGCACGTATGAGGAGCACATAAACAATATGTTCTTGGCGAGAGGAGTGTACAAGTAGATACAACCCTTGTGCACCAGCTGCCAAGTCTGCTGTTTCAGCACCTGTTTCACCAGTGGATCGCGCGATAAGACCCTCGAGGGAAGAATTTCTCCTCCGTCAATACCTTCGCTGCATAAACACGGGGCAATTCCGGCACATACGGCCATATTTTTTTGAAACCACAAAACCAAAACCCATAACAAAAATTGATTGGAACTTTGTAATAAGCAATATAAATATTATAATAATTAATATGATCGATATAAATATATTGATCATTAATATTATAAAAAATTCATATAGTTATGTCCGAGCAAATAAATATAACAGCAATAGGGTAAAAGTGGGGAATATGGACCGGTCCATATATCATTGATTTACGTGTTAATCGAGGTGGGCCATATTCACCACTTTTACCCGACTTATAAAATGAAGAAGGGCGGCGTTTAATAAGCAAATAAGTTCTCGCGATATGTCCGTTTGGTTCGAGGTCTTAGTCAAGACTGTCAAACTACGATCGTTGTCAAGTCTCGTATCGTACGTTCAACTTTAGATCGATGCGAGCGGATCCATTTCCATTCCCTTGTGCTCGCATCGATCGATAAACGAGTCATTCAAAGAACTGATTCCGTTACAATATTATTAATTATCAGTGTTATTAATTATTTAGTATATTATTATTTAATTTTCTTTTTTTTTGTGTACGAAGATACAACGATTAGCATTATCGCCACGATCGACCCTCGTGGCTGCCTCTCAGGGGGGGGGAATAATGAATCACCGGTAATTAGTCGAAACTTTCGACAAATCGGATCGGCGTTGATATCGTCGCGGCGTCAATTGATTATCCACGAAGTTTCAGCCTCCTTTCAGCAGTCACGTACCTCGGCGGAGTTATGCGCGCGGTGTGAACGGTGTTAAATTCACAGAATCGATAGACGAATAAATTTCCGCACTCCTGTGCAGACATTCGCCGGCTTTAACTGACCTTTCGCCGAGGTCTATGGGCTTCCAGGTGATTCTCATTACAATTCCACGAGGGTCTACCGACGACGCGATAAATCATTTTCACTGCACAGAAATAACTTTGCCTCAGCGTCTTACGTGACTACCGTAATGGCCCCTGTTGTAAACCGGGCACAGTTATAAACTAGAGCCGGGCGGTATCGTAATCTGACCTGTGCCGCGGGGAATGTGTACGCGCGGCGTTGGACACGAGTGGAAAATAAATTAAGAAAAAAAGAAAAATACGAAAAAAAGGGGGGCAAAAAAAAAGAACTTGAAGAATGAACAACAACAGTGCTTTTTGTCATGCAGGAAATGCACGGCGCTGTCCCACTGTTTGTGTCGGTCGGCTTAACCGATTCGCCGTGATCACGCGATAGGATGTACACATCAGGAAGGGGGGGGGGGGGGGAATAGGAACACAAATGTCGTTTGGTCGTAAATCATTTGTCAAACGTGCACTTTCCAGCGTTGATAAATTAACTGCAACGAATTATTAGGGGTGAGAGCGTGTAATCCGTGGAAAAGAATGATTTTGACCCCTCGAGGGGTCAAATGTTTCTGGGGATATGGAAAATGGATTGTCTGCTCGGAGGTGTGGGGTAAATATGGAACACGGACTGAGGCGTTTTTTTTTATTAGCGAGCAGATATTCAGGCTGGAAAAAAATTCTTCGACACAGTGTAATATGTTTTCTACATTTCGGTGGAAATACTTTAGGTATTCGGGAGTAAAAAAGCTCGTCTGGTTGTAGCAATTATGAACCTTCGGTTACGAGACTTTTTTTTTCTTTGCTTTAATCGCCGTAATTTTTTTTCCTTTCTTTCGGTATTTTCATGTAAAGTTGTTTGGGACGTTCTAAAATATCTAAAAATGAGACAAACAGTTTCCCAAGATCAAGGAACAATAACAAAATAACAATACTGACATTGCGTATTCGACGCGTATCTCAAAAATCAATATTTACCCAATTTAAAGTAATATTTATTTATTTCAAGCAAATATTCATTTGTTAAAAATTAATATTTATTTAAGTAAAATTAATATTTATTTAAGTATAATTAATATTTATTTAAGTATAATTAATATTTATTTAAGTATAATTAATATTTATTTAAGTAAAATGAATATTTATTAAAGTAAATTTAATATTTGCTTATGTACAATGAATATTTGTTTATATACAATTAATATGTAATGGTGGGATCGCCCGTAAAATAAAAATATTCCATCTATGATCAGCCCGCCCGGAAAAAAGCCTCAGTGCGAGCTTCCGAAGTCGTCCTAAGGAGAAACTGTGGTTGCCGGCTTGGGCCGATAACAACAACGAAGGGATGTAATTTTGTCGAGGGATGAAATCGGGAAATAGTGGGAGGGAGGACCCGAGAGACAAGCCTGTCGTCCTTGACCCGGTGGGGGGGTTGGGTTTGCGGCGTGGGTGATTGAGAAAAACGTGGAAAGGTGGTGCAGGGAGTCAAGGGCGAGCGTGCAGCCGCATGGCCTCCGTGCGTTTGCGCTCCCGTGTGTGTGTCGAGAGAAAACTAAAGAGCCGCGCGCTGTACAAACGCTACTTGCGAAAAGTCGGTCCGCTCGTACCGCAGTGATATTATTATTTTCTCGTGGGATCGATATAGAAACCCGGGGCGCGAAGGTACACGGGCGAGCGGTGCAAAACGGGAATGCGGGGCAAAACGGGACGGATAATCGGCATGCATCGATGGGGCAAAACGGGCCGTCCTGAAATTGTGTTTTTAAAACCGCAATTTTCCAATTCAGGACGTCCCATCTCGCCCCATCGATGCATCCTGATTGTCAGTCCCGTTTTGCCCCATTGATGCATCCTGATTGTCGGTCCCCTTTTGCCCCACTGTCCCATTTTGCCCCATTGATGCATCCCGATGGTTGATCCCATTTTGCCCCATCGATGCATTTCGATTGTCGGTCCCATTTTGGCCCACTGTCCTATTTTGCCCCATTGATGCATCCTGATTTTCGGTCCCGTTTTGCCCCACTGTCCCATTTTGCCCCATCGATGCATCCTGATTGTCGGTCCTATTTTGCCCCACTGTCCTATTTTGCCCCGTTGATGCATCCCGATGGTTGGTCCCATTTTTGTCCACTGTGCCATTTTGCCCCATCGATGCATCCCGATGGTTGGTCCCATTTTGCCCCATCGATGCATCCCGATTGTCGGTCCCATTTTGCCCCGCTCTTCCTTACAGTGCCGACGAAAGGGAGTCATTCGGTGCGGTTTCGAAAAGTGATCGCTCTGCAACCTCGGCTCCGAAGCGATAAGGATCCAAGTACTACCGTTAACGCTCCTAGCGCGCCCTCTCCGGATAATAGACGGCTTTCTCTCTTTCCCTTTCGTCGAGGTGATGTGTGGAGGAAGGCGCGTGTTAACGGATATCTACTTTGCATAGATCGCGACCGTGAACCTTTCGACGTGTTTCCGGCCGGAGCCCTACGTGTATGTGTGTTCGCAACGGCACACGGCACTCGCGACACTGCTTTTTAGAGCGTGAACGATAGCACAATCTTCGCGAGTCCCGGTGTAGAATTTGTGGCGAGAGAAAAAAAAAATTAAAGGATATCTGACCTTTGTGGAAAAATATTTAAATACATCGGACGCGAAGGTTGGGCAATCGTGGCATTGGATCTTGGGACGTGTTTCGAGCCCCACTTAAGAAATGAAAGGGAGGTGGTGAGACGTTTTTTTTTATAAATTGGGAACGACGGTAAAAATAAATATCGGGAGGGCGAAGATATAAAACAATATTTGCGAAATATTGTTTGTATCTCTTGTTTATGATTATTTATTTTTTATTCTCTCGGTTGAAGATAATTTTTGGCTAATTAGTAGCCGAGAATTGTCGTTATGTTTATTATAGTTTTTTTCCAGTTCAGAATTTGCTCGAATTTGTGGAAAAAAAAATAATGAAACGCTATCTGACCTTTGGGGAAAAATGTTTAAATAGATCGGGCGTACGGGTGGGCAATCTTCGCATTGGATCTTGGGAAGTGTTTCGAGCTCCGCTTAAGAAATGGAAGGGACGGAGGTGTTGAAACTTTTTTTTATGAATTGGGAACGATTGTATCTGACGTGTGCCAGAGGGCAATTTGATTTGTCATTGGATAGCAGAAATAAAAACTTGGAGGGCGATGATATTGAAATAATACTTGTGAAATAATTTTTGTATCTCTTATTTATGATAATTTTTTTAATTCTTTTGGTTAAAGATATTTTTTGGATAATTGGTAGCGTCAAATTGTCGCCATGGTTTGTTATAGATAAGTCTTCGATTTTTATTTTATTTTATTTTATTTTATTTGTTTTAGTGTCTCAACTTTAATCGGTAAAAATTATTTGAGAGAGTCGTGCGCCAGTAGTGCAACCCTATACATGTCGGACGCGACAACGCCGCGATGAACCGAAGCTGTAACATCCCAGAAGCACCGCTTCTATTTCGAATCGCTCCCCGGCCTGTGCGAGACACGGCGATCGACGCAGTTTTGCGGATCCGACCGACAGGTCGACAATCAATTTTCGTCGCTGTCACTTTTCGAGCTGATGAAGCTGTCCGCTTCCACCCTAACGAACGTTTACCCGGGAATCTAGTTTTCCGCACATTTTCACGTGATAAAACACAATTTAACAAAAAGTGAAAAAACAAAAATTAGATGAAAATAATTCTCGAACAAAATAACATTATACAACTTTTTTTCATTTAAAGCATTGTAGATCCAGGTTTTGTGAAGAATTTACGGTAGTTCTGACTTTCGGAACTCCTTCTGTACCTTAAGGAATCACGTTTTCACGTGATGAAACTCAATTTAGCAAAAGGTGAAAAAAAAATTAGATACAAATATTTCTGAACAAAATAACACTACACAAATTTCTTCGGTCAAAGCATTATTGATCCAATTTATGAAGAATTATTGTAAAGAATTTACGGCAGTTCCGACGCTCGGAACTCCTTTCGCACCTCAAGAAACGGCGTTTCACGCGCGCCGCCCATAAAAACAACTTCAGAAGTTGAGAACAGGACGCACATTTTGTGCACATTTTCATGCGATGAAACTCAATTTATCAAAAAGTTAAAAAAAAAAACAAAAATTATATAAAAATATTTCTAAGCAGAATAACACTATAAAATTTTTTTCGTTCAAAGTATTATGGATCCAGGTATAATGAAGAATTTACGGCAGTTCGGACTCTCGGAACTCCCTCGGTAACCTCAAGAAAACCGCGTTTCCCGCGCGCCGCCCATAAAGATAGAGCTTCAGATGTTCGTAATAGGACGCAGCGTGTGACAGAAACTTCCTCCAGTAGATAAGTCCGGCGACCGAGCAGACGCTCGTACCTCTTCTCCATCTGTTCCTCTCGGTTTCGAGGAGTCAGCTCCCTCCCGATCTCATACGGTTGCTCCCTCACCGCGACACCTGTACCCGTCTGAACGCTGCGCACTCCGGAGACCAAAAAAAAGCCCCCCAAAAGTAGAAAAAGCTCGTCCGTCGTAAACGACACCTGTACCGCCGATCCAGCCTCTCCTACAAGGTTCACCCTCTCGCCATCCCCCACTCTATCTCCCCTTCAATTCCACCTGAACACCGAGAGAACGAAAAAATTCTTCTCCCTCACCTTGCATTTTCACCAATATTTTTTTTCTCCATATTTTTTTTTCTCCAAATTTTTTTTTCTCCACGTTTTTCTTTCTCCATATTTTTTTTCCTCCAAATTTTTTTTTCTCCATATTTTTTATTGTCCATATTTTTTTTCCTCCATATTTTTTTTTCTCCATATTTTTTACCCCATATTTTTTTTTCTCCATATTTTTTTTTCCTCTCACCCCAATTTTTGTATTTTATTTTTAATATTTTGTATTCCACGCAGAGATGGCAGAGCGGCAGGAGCGGCAGTCACGTCGATCCCCTCGGAGGTTTCTTTTCCCTCTCGCAATTCGTCTCCCCTCCCCCGCCTCCCCCTCCCGGTCCATTCGCACAGCTTCTCAGCGGCGTCTTCCTCGGCGCTCGGGAGTCCCGAGCCAGTTTCCCTCGGTACGGGTGTACCGGCTTCATTGCTCCAGGTCCGTATCGAAAACGCTCCGCCGCCCGGCCAGTTTGAGCGTTTATTTCACGAGGGCGCGCACCCCCGTGAGTCACAGGACTGAATTTTGCGATGCACGGGGTGGGGTGAGGGGAGGGGGAAGGACGAGGGGTGCGTCTGGCAGGGGAGGGGAGCGATTCGCCTCCGACCGGAGGGGCTCGAATCCGAGACAAAGATGGTGAATCGGAGTGTGCAGTCGCCCGAAGAAAGATCGAAGGTGCGGAGGGCAAGGGGGGGGGGGGGGGTTGAAATAAATACGCGTATTCGAGGGGGGATGAGGGGGGAGAAAAATGGAAAAATTTGAGGGAGAGGGGGGAAGTCGGAGGGGGGGAAGGGAGATGGAGCCGAGGGTGGAGGCGGAGGCGACGGGGGATGAAAAGAGAGAAGGGCAGTTGGAGGCGGGGAGGGGGGAGATCCGAGGGTGGGAGAGCACCAGGAGGCCGAGGCTGCGGCGTAGCCTCAGTGCCGGCGCAGTGGCCGGGCCATCCGGTGTCCTGTGCCCAGGTCTCCTCGTATAACTGAGTTTTTTCCATTCTCTTCCCCCTCACCCGCCCCCCCACCCTCGAAACAGAAAATAAATAAATAAATAAATTTGCAAAAAATCGAAGAAAAAATATTGTTAAAAATAATCATCGTCCCCCCCCCCCTTTCTTCTAGTGTTTGAACACGGGTTCCCGCGCGCCATCTACTATCGTCCGCACTGTCTATCTAGGTGAAAAAACGTAATTAAATTAAAAATATATATATAAAAAAAATAATAATATTATATCGAAAGGATTCGAAGAAAAAGGAAAATGTTTAAAAACGGTCGAGGAAAGACTGAGGGTGAAACAGTTGATAAAAGGTGTCTCTGAGGGCCGAGGGAAGTGGGAGAGGGCATGTAGGTACGACGGTCCAGGAAAACAGAAGGTGATCGGTTCGCGGCAGACTTCACGACTACGGCTTCTTTTTGACGCCGCTTTTGTGCTGTGTGATTAAAAAAAAAATTTCACGATTTTTTATTTATATATTTTTTTTTGCCACTTCCGAGAATCGTGTGTTTTTAATATAATAAAAATAAAAAAAAGAAATGTTTCATCGTGGTGAAAAAAAGTTGAGAGGGTTGTTTTGACGCTGGTTAAGCTCGAGGTCGGGCGCGAGAGCTTGCGAAGGAAAAAAAAAATTGCGAAACGTTAATTAGTGCGTGAGTTGAGAGTTGAAAAAATAAATAACGCCGCGGGAGGGAAGAGGGAAGGGAAAGGAAACGAGAGGAACGAGGGATATACTTACGGTGCGGCACGCGAGGCACGCAGCAGCTAGCGATAGCGGGACAGGAGTGGAGAGGAGGGAGCCATGCCGCCCGGGCGAGCTTGCTGTGCTGCCTCGAGTCCCCCAGGATCATCGCGCGAACCTCGATTCCTACTCGCCGTTCGCCAAGGCAAACCCTAAATCGTCGCCTCCGCTCAAGGTAAGGAACGACCGCCTCGGCGACTCCTCCAACGCCGAGAGGCCTGCACGTGCAATCCTCACTTTACAGGTGTTTATATCGAATCCGAAGTTCGCGGGTCGTTGACCCCTCAGGCTGGCCGGCTCAAAATTTACCGACTCCACGGCGCGGCTCTGTCATAGCCCATATATGTAATTTTTTTTATTTTAGTTTTTTTTAGATAAAAATCTTTGGATAGGTTTATGTTTTCAAAATCATAATTCTGTCAGCCTCGAAGGTCATTAACCCTTCGAAGGTCAGAAAGAATTACCAACTGAAGTTCATTTTTTCTCGGTTTTTTTTTAGGTAAAAATTAGTTTTTTTTATTCGCCTTGGTATTTTGTTAATTAATTTTACTGATTCATGATTTTTTTAAGAAAAATAAAAGTATAATAATAAAATGATAATAACACTTTCAAAAATAAAGCCAATATTATAAAATTTATTCGGACTTTATAAAGACAGAAAAAGTGGATGTTTTGTCAGTGACCTTTAAGGGTCGATTTAAAAAAAATTAAGATTATTGGGAAAAATGCCTACAAGTTGCAAAAATAGAAAATTAAAAAAGGTTGGGGTTGAATGTAAGTGCCATTACATTGGGAGTGAAAAAGCTACTTCGGGGATGTCTGGTTAAAAATCTGAGAGTCCCGAGTGTCCCGCGGATCGGCGTGCGAGGCAGACGTAAGGGCGACTGGGGTGACCTTCTCGGAATTTTATATATTCGGTCGGAGGTGTGCAGGAGCCTCGGGTATCACGTAAAACGAGTTGCGAGGAGAGTCGGAGGTGAGCGTGAGAAAAGCGTGCGAGGACGCGGTCGTTATCGAGAACATTTCGCGAGAGGTCATACCCGAGGGACAAAACACGCCCTTGGCAACTGGCCTTCTCCACGTTACCGCGCACACATTCAAAGCTATTCCTCAAGTTCTTCTCTTTTTTTTTACCCCTATTTTTCATCCTCGGCAAATAAGCCCGTTTCCATTAAATTTAATTTGCGATCAAAGAGCAAAAGTGAAAATAAAATAAAAATTAGACCCTTAAGACAAAACTTCATCGAGCTGAGCCAGGAAAAATTAGACTTTCTTCGAAAGTTTAACTCGCAGGCTCGCCGATGGAGAACACGCCTTGCTAATAATTTCAGTCACGCGATATTCCGAGGTGATTTCGCGACGCTAAATAAATTATGATAAAAAATTAGCACGTACTCCGGACAATAATCGAATTAATTTCGAACGGATAAGGAAAAAGTTTTCTGACTATTTGCCGAATAGTTTTTTTCTTTTTTTATCCGTCGTTTGCCTAGTGCGCCTCGGGGTATTTTCCTATCTTTCCGTCTTTCGTTCGGGACGCTTCACGGCTATGCTTTTTCAACTGACACTACCTTTGTAAATTTGTTGATAATATATTTAGTTATGTTTTGATGTGTAACCGACTCTACTTTTGTAAATTTGTTTTTTTCATCATAGGTTTTACTTTTGTTAATTTGTTAATATTATACTTAGTTATTTTCATTCTGTAATTCTTTTCACTGCGCCTTTTATTATCCATAATATGGGAAATGTAAAAAAAAAAAAAAAAATGGACAGAGAATCGTCGAAAAAGTTGAAAAAGTCGATCGGAGAACTGCGCTAAAGAGTAAAAGTGTTTATGCGCTGTCCCAAGACCGCACAGTGTCGTCGATAAATGCATCGCGACGGATCGAGAGGAATGAAAGGAAAAAGTATAACAAAATGCTGGAGTAGGGAAGAGCGGGGCAAAACGGGACGGTGGGGCAAAACGCCATATTCCAATCATTTTTGTATGGGACAATGGGGTAAAACGGGACATCCAAAAATGAATGGAAACTTGCGTTTTGCTCAATGTCCCGTTTTGCCCCGCTGTCCCATTTTGCCCCGCTCTACCCTACATTTCGATCTATCGGTCCATTTGTCGCCCCCTCCGAGTTCTACCTTTCTTAATATGTTAATATTATATTTAGTTAATTTCATTCCGTATTTTTTTTCCATGGTGGCCGTTTTTTCCCCGCAAAAATTCCCTGACTTTTCCCTGACTTTTCACTGACTAACAAAAATCTTTCCCTGACCAAACTGCTAACGACCTCTATTAAAAAAAAATAAAATTAATGATGGAAATGAAAATGCGTAATTATTGTATGAATATTCAATTCCATTTTTTTTTTTCAAACTGTTCCCAATATTTTTTTTATGCTCCCTTTTATGTACTTCTTATTTATTTATAGAAGGTTCAGCGACAATTTACTTTTTCCCTGACCAATCTTGAAATTCCCAGACTTTTCCCTAATTCCCGGACCAACATTTTTTTTCCCTGACATTTCCCGGTTTTCCCTGACCGCGGCCACCATGTTTTACTGCCCTTTCATTTTCCATACGATGGGAATTTAAAAAAAAAAAAAGTGTACAGAGAATCATCGAAAAAGTTGAAAAGGTCGATCGTAGAACAGCGCTAAAGAGTAAAACTGTTTATGCGCTGTCCGAGAGCCGCACAGTGTCGTCGACAAGTGCATCGCGACGGATCGAGAGGAATGAAAGGAAAAAGTATAACAAGATGCCGGAGTACATCTCGATCTATCGGTCCATTTATCTCCAGCTCCGAGTTCGTTTCTTCGCAAGCTTGTCCCCCGTGTAACAGCGCTTCCCGGCATTGAGTGCGTGCCATTTAGCGAGCGAAGAAAGCGCCGAGCTGCACACAACGCAGCGTCGAAGTCTGCCGCCGGGCGATAACGAACTTGCAACTTGTTTTCGGCCTCGACGAGGGTGGGCGAAGGGAACGGGAAGACGAGGAGAAAACGAGAAACGATGCTGCCGGTGATGTTCGTCGCCACTTTGAGATTTGCTGCCGCTGGCTTCGGCTCCTCCGGCTCCCGATGCATTGTCACATCTTCGCCTCCCTCGTCTCTTCCTTCCTGCGGAGGCCTTTTGTATCTCGAACTTTCTCCCCGAGCTATCGGCGTTATCATTACTTCGTCTCCGGTAGATAACAAGTTTGAAGTGTCGCCCGAGTCTCTTCGCGGCGAATGCGGGCGAGGACGAGAGGAGGACGGGAGGAGAGGAGATAGAGACCGAGAAGCGAAGCCGCTGTTGCGGGGTGTCCATGGAAAGGCGAAGCCCGAGTCCACTCGAGTGGAGAGCTTGAGGACGATTATTGTTTGTTTGGATCCTTTTATTATTTTTCATCGAAGCGTCGGGAGATAATTTAAGCACGGAAGTCGACGTTCCCGGAGATCGATACTTTTACTCGAGTTACCCGTGCACGTTTCGCGGCTCGCAATTGACTCACTTAATTTCAAGTGGACTACACTGAGAAAAACTTACATATAAAATAGTTACCAGGGGGGACGTCTGCATTTTACAGCTACGACAATGACCAAAAATTATAGTTGTAACTATAATTATAGTTTAATCAATTGAGTATGCACTATCGGAAACTATCTATATAGACGTCACCCTGGGAATTATTCGTTACAGTAGGAAATACCATTCTTTTCCTCAGTGTATATATTGCGCACGCTTTGCTTGGTGCTGAGATTCGTTTGCGCTGGAACGCTCCCCGTGCGCTCCTTAATTCACACGTTTTCGACACAGGCTGCATTTGAGATGCGTTCAAGAGAACAGTTAAGGATATTCTCTGTATAGCGTCACTTCCGGTTTGAAAATGTGGCTTCTTGACCGAAAGTGACGTTATTCAGGAAAACGTCACTAACGGTTTGGAAATCTTGGTTTTTTAACGGAAGTGACTTCGTACCAGAAATACGTCATTTCCACTTTTAAAATCTCGATTTTCGACCGGAAGTGACGTCATACCGGAAATACGCCACTTCCGGTTTAGAAATCTGGGTTTCTGACCGGAAGTGACATTGTTCAGCAAAATGTCGCTTCCGGTTTGAATATCTCGGTTTTTGACCGGAAGTGACGTCATACTGAAAATTTGTCAATTCCGGTCGAAAAATAACATTTTGAAACCGGGAGTGACGTTTTCCCGAATGACGTCACTTTCGGTCGAAAACCGTGATTTTTAATTCACGTATGAACGGAAAGGATTAATTCCAATTTTCGAATAAGACGATAGGTTTCGAGTTTCCTCCCGGCCGTTTCAGTTTCACTCCCAAATTTCATTTTTCTTAAATTTAACCTTCGATTCCCTTCCCTTTCGACTTTCCAATTATTATCATTATTATTGCGATTCAATGAAGATAAAGTACGATCCTAGCGCGACTCTGGTAATACATGTACTCGAGTATGTTCTCAAGTTCATAGTTCACCGACAATTTCAATTACTTCCTTCCTCTCCTTCTCCTATATTTCCCCTCTATCTATACACACATACACACACACACACATATATATATATATATATATATATTTCTCTCATCCTTTGCCTGGCTCCTCCCGTCCTTCGATTACTCTTTCGTACGCGAGACACGATTCTCACCGGTGTAACCGGTATGTGTGTTCGTTTTCCACCTGGCAACGAGGACACACGACCAGAAGAGCAAGAGCGAGGAACTTGAATTGGATTTGGAATGAGAAATCCTCGAGTTCGCTCGCGACACTGAGGCCATCAGTACACGGTTTCGTTCCTCCCTTCCCTGCGCAAACGCCCTTCCCTGCCCACTTTTTTTCCCCCCCACTCGCGCCGATCTCTTCGCCGTGTCTCTTCCTCCTCATACACATCGAAAGCTCGCGCTTACCCTGCGGACAGAGAAGCTTACGATAAAGAACCGTCCGACTCCGCTCCCTCCCCGAAAGCTCAGTTTCCGTTTCTCCTCGGCGCGAATTTCTAAATCTGCATGACATTTACCTGGAAGAAAAGTACCTCGCACCGTGGAGAGAAATAAATGTAAAGCCTGCACGAACGAACGAAACTGAGTTCTCGCCTCTTCGATTATCCTTCCGAGTTCGGACTGGAGCAGCGATTTTATCTCCGGGGTAAAACGTACGTGGAATTTCGGGCCGTACGGACAGCAACGTGGTCTCTTTTCTCGGGCGTCGTTCGGAGTTCGATCACCCTCGGACTGCGTGTAGAAAAAAAAAGATGGAAATCGGTGAATAAAAAAAAATGGAAATCGGTGAATAAAAAAAAAAAATGTTAACCAGGTTTTTTCTAATTTGCGGGGAGTGAATGGATGCAACATCCGGTAGGGCTTGTGTGGAGATTGCAGAGCAGACTGTGCAGCGAATGGGGTTGAAGGGAAAAAAAGACTGCCAGACCGGGAAGGGCTATAGATGCTTATCGTATAGAAAAGTATGGTATAGAGTGTGAGTTTAAAAGCTCGTCTGCGGTTTCTTTCGAACCCATCTCACTGTAATCCCGGAACGGTCCGTTCGTCAGGGCTTATCCGACGTATTGGGAAGATCTCGAGGTCTCGAGACTAATATTCGAACTGATTTTCCGTATTTTCTTTTTTTTTTTTTCATCGTACTCCTGTTCACATTCATTCCTGGCTTTCGATGGAGTGACATTCGTGTCTGAGATTCGTGAACTGAAAAAAAATTCGCCTGCGCGCTGACGAAGAATAATTAAAAAATTTCAATTCTTACGATTCCATGTGATGTTGTAAAGACAACGGCAGGACTGTCAAGGTGACATATTATCCCTTTAATCCCGTATGGGATTGTAAGAATTGAAATAACAATTTTTTCCTTTGGCAGCCCACAAGCGAATTTTGCTTGAGTCATTGATATTTTTTTTCAGCATATAGATAAATCCTAGGCTAGGTATTGAGATCGTTGGGTCAGATAAAAAAATTATGAATAAAATTTTTTTGATGTGTCTCTTCATTTATCCAGCATATGTATAAAAAAAAACAATACACAGTAAAAAATATTTGCACATTTAACAAATCTTTTTTGTCCACAGACGTTCACAATTATTTTGTTGTTGATTTTACAAAAAAATATTCGTACAATTGACAGACATTTTTGTAAAATGGACAAGATTTTTTTTGTAAAATTAACAAGTAAAGAATTGTGGACATTTGTGGACAATAAAACGTACAGTTTTTACTGTGTACTTTCTGCACTTAGGAGCGAGAAATAACAAAAGAATCTATAATTTTTAACTTCCGCCGTTTTCGAATAGAAATTTTTTTTCTTATACACACATAAAAGAAATTTATTTTCCTCAAACTGGTACTAGGGAAGGCAGGGTTCAAAATGCGCGATCTTCCAGGACCAACTTCTTCATTCCACCGAAGGCAAACTTGAAAACGATCTCCGCGCGCCGTCTCGGGGAAGTAAAAATTTACGATGAGAGACCTACTGCGCCGAACTCTGCACATGTTCCACATTTGACGATCATCGCATCCGACAATAAATATCCGAGTCTTCACGGGTAAAAATCCGCGCAACTCGGTATATCTCGCGAGGCCACACGAGCCAAAAAAGATATCTCCCAGGAGTCGGCGAGTCGCCATTTCGTCTCGTGATTTTACGAGCGTGCGTGGCGAAATGCAGTCCACAATGGGAGAGAGCCGCGAGTGGTCTCGTCTCAGTCGGCTGGAGGGATTCTTTGTAGCGGCGGCCAGGAAGGCGCAACGAAACTGCTGCGCTGCACCGGCCAGCAGTGGTGTCCGCAGACGTATGGTCGGACGTCGGACGCGCGAGACCGAGACGGCCGGCGCGTACGTGGGAGCGGAAGAGGAGGAACGGAAAATGCGAGGAAGGAGAGTGTCGGGAAAATACATAGAAGGCGACCAAGAAGTTCGTCGGTTCCGACGTTACCGAGAGACTCCGAAAGCTTCTTGGTCTCTCATACGGTGCCGCTGTTTCTATCGCCGCTGCTCCTGCGGCTGCTGGTGCAAAGGATCGATATCCTTGTCATAAGCTGGCACGAGCTTCGGGACAGCACGTGTCAGCCATTCCCGGTCTCGCTCCCTCGCTCGCGGCTCGGCCGCAAGCTCGGCCACGGGCGCACCAACGATTATAGATTCGCGAAATAAGTAATTTCGACGGAACGGCGAGGGGCGGCGAACGATGCACACTGTCTCGTTCACTTTCCATTGCATTAATTACCGCGCTGGTAATTGTTGTTATTATGGCTATATTTAACCCTTTAACCCGGTGGCAGTAGGTCATGCGCTCTCGGGTTAACCGGACGCTTATTTTGCTGGGAGATTCTTCGTATATTTGTCTGTCTGTGCTGTGAAGTCAGCTCGTCTTCACTGAGAAAAATTACATAGTAAAAGCAACAGTACTGACTTTGTACCATAAAAAATAGTTCCCATGGGGAAGGTCTATATTTTATGGTTACGACTATGACAAAAAATCATCGTTGCAACCACAATTATGATTTGACCGATTGAATATGCACTATCAGAAACTATCTATGTAGACGTTCCCCCTGGGAACTATTCGATGTAGTGAGAAATACTATCCTTTTTCTCAGAGTTGGATCTTCTGGCGATTTGTATTACATTTTTTGTTTAGTTCTCTTTTGTAAAAAGAGAACTAAACAAAAAATAGTTCCCTTGGGAACTTCTATATTTTATAGTTACGACTATGACAAAAAATCATCGTTGCAACCACAATTATGATTTGACCGATTGAATATGCACTATCAGAAACTATCTATGTAGACGTTCCCCGTGGGAACTATTCAATATAGTGAGAAATACTATCCTTTTTCTCAGTGTTGGATCTTCTGGCGATTTGTATTACATTTTTGTTTAGTTCTCTTTTGTAAAAAGAGAACTAAACAAAAAATAGTTCCCTTGGAAACGTCTATATTTTATAGTTACGACTATGATAACAAATCATCGTTGCAGTCACAATTATGATTTGACCAATTGAATATGCACTGTCAGAAACTATCTATGTAGGCGTTCACCCTGGGAACTATTCGATATAGTGAGAAATACTATCCTTTTTCTCAGTGTTGGATCTTCTGGCGATTTGTATTACATTTTTGTTTAGTTCTCTTTTGTAAAAAGAGAACTAAACAAAAAATAGTTCCCATGGGGAACGTCTATATTTTATAGTTACGACTATGACAAAAAATCATCGTTGCAACCACAATTATGATTTGACCAATTGAATATGCACTGTCAGAAACTATCTATGTAGGCGTTCCCCCTGGGAACTATTCGATATAGTGAGAAACACTATCCTTTTACTCAGTGTTGGATCTTCTGGCGATTTGTGTTACATTTTTTGTTTAGTTATCTTTTGTAAGGAAATTGCTGGGGACGGCAATGTTAAAAGTACTGCGGGTGCGCCAGTGACGCAGATGTGGGGAGGAGAAAAAGATGAGAGAAGGAAGTAATCGGCAAAAATGTATAATCCTTGGACTAAATGAATCGTCGTTGCGTGGTTGCACTTTTTCTGGGAAGCAAGAGGGATATAAAGCTGGAGAGTTGGTCCGGGAGATAGCCGAGGGATTAATGGCGTTCGGCCGTTTGTCAGACCAGCAGGAAAGCTCCATACGCGGGTACTGGACGTTCGTCCACTCCCGTCTGCACACGACCGCGGCTGGATGGAACACACCTCATCCTACTAGTGGCCATGCTGCCGATGCCACTGCAGCCTCCTCTCCTCCCTGGTACATACATCCTATACTCCTAGCTGTGCCGTCGTCCGGGCGCGGATGCAATTTAATCTCTCGACAAATGAACGCTGCCGGTAGCCTCGAATCACGGCGCGTGTAATAAATTTGTTGTTTACCGTCGAACCGTCACTGCACTGACAGAATCTCTACGCGACAAAAAAGGCGCAGGACGAGATAAAAGGATCCGCGGGCTTCGTCAAGAAGAACCAATGAAGAAGCGCTCGGATTATACTTGAGAGAAATGTACAGATGGACAAATGTACAAATGTACAGATGGAACAGATGAATCGGTCATTCATTTTTACAACTTTATTGATATATCGGTATTTATACACGGAGAATCGGTTCAAAAAAGGTTGAATCGTATTCAGTACTTCAAGCCGAATAAACTTTTCCTTTACCAAAACTTCGTACAGTGCACGGTTTTTTAGTTACGGGAAGCTGAAGATTTCCGCCAATGGGGCGCTCGACAGACGACGCGCTCGGCAGGTGGCGCGCACAGTCACCCAAGTCTCATTGGTTGAAAGCTTTGTAAGCTCGTATCTCGAAAACTATGCACATTAGAAGATTTTCTCCTTAGAGAGTTCTTGATCAGTTTTGAATGCTGAATACGATACTGCACTTCTACGACAATTTTGGGCCTGGTTGTCTCAACATAGATACTATCACATTCGGAGTGAAATATTGGTTAACCGATAGATTCTTATTAAGAAAATCTTCCAATTTGACTTCACAAATGACCTTAAAATCGAAACGTGTCATGGTGTTATTTGGAATGAGTCCGTGGGGTCGAATAAAAAAGATGGAAAGGGCGAGATTGAGCTCCCGAGGTCGTCTCATCGATTCCCAAGTTTGCGATTTCTATCGTTAGCCGCGCGGAGGGAGAGGAAAAAATATATATCGATGAGACATTAAAGGAATGACGATGGCTGAGGGTCGAGGGACGTTGCGGGACAGACTGAGGCCTTGAGGATTATCTCGTTTGGGATCAGGGGGTGGCCGATAAGGGTCGGTTGAGTGAGGGGGTCGACGCAGTGTCAAGAGACGGGGTGAGATCAAGGATCGCGAGAGGGAGGATGCACACACCGGAGCCGTAAGTCGAGTGCCCCGGGGGTGGTATCGGCTACCAATTGGCCGGATGTATCTAATATCGCGGCCAGGTAGTTCCCGCAGGAATACATAAGTGGCCGGGATACACGAGACCACCAAGCCACCAGGAACCAAGATCTCGATTACCGACCTGCATCTTTGATTCAGTTTCATATTACGCTGTTATATACTTGATTCCGTTCTCCGATAAATGGATTCATAGGGGAGAACAAGGTAATCACTTCCTTGATCCAAATTAAATGTCCATATAATGCATACAGATTTGCCACAGTTTGCCATAGAGAAACGATACATAAATATTTTTTCACGTCCTCAGAACACCGTTACGAACAATCAATCGTGAGGAATTTTTTACCCAACTTTTTATAAACGAGGAAAAAATACAGCAAGTTTTTTTTTGGTCTGACGTCGATAGATTCCCCCTCAAGATTTCACGGAGTAAGGGCGACTCGATAGAGGGCGCCACAGGTGAACCGCCTCAACAGCTAAAAAAAAGTGTGGGATTTCAATGAGTGTTCAAAACCGAACAAACTTTCACTCTGGCAAAACTCCGTACGAGGCCTAGTTTCGTAGTTCGAACCGATAAAGTTTTCGACCAATGGGAGGCCCCGAAAAGCGACTAAATCTTTAGATCGTCGTAACGCGAAAACTATCAGCTGTAATGGAATTTAATCGAGGTCAAAGTGCTCAGTCTGGAGCCGTGAACATTACGTGAGCCTTTATTACGGTAAATTTTGTGGCACCACCAAAATAACCTGCGATATGAAAACCCAAACTATTTATTGCTCCAGCGAATGTTCCATCTAAGCTCCAAGCGCCAACTTCCAGCAATCTCGTTTGCAAAAACTTTTCTCCATTTTTCTTTTAAGTTCATCGGCTTCTCATGCGGAATATGAGTATTACGCGGCAGTCACTTCGAAGAATTCATGAATCTTGTATTAGAGTAAAAGTATTCGTAAGATGCGAAGAGCGCGCGGTGGAACTTTTGTTTCCATTACCTTCGGCGTAAAACTTCCCTTCGCGTGGCTCAAAGCGAGTGAACTATGTGGCGAGGGGGCTGCGAGATAAAAGGGGAGGCCGAGAAAGAGGTGCGAGTGACGGATGAGAAGAGTGGGTGAGGAGAATAAGGGCTCGGTTAGAGACGGAAGTGGAAACAGTAGCAGAAGCTTAAGGGGTACGGAGGAGATGAAAGAGGGTCGTTTAACGAGCGAGAAAAAAAAGGTGGTACCCAACGATTTGGACCAGGGCTGAGGGGCGAGGTAAGGGGGGCGGTGAGTTAGTGTGAGGAAGGTTGCGTGTGGTACTGAGAGAGAAATAGAAAAGCGTTAAAGGGAAAGGAATGGAAAAAAGGAGCCGTGCGAGGCAAAAAGTGAGAGAACGGGGCTCTGCCCGGGATCCGGTCAAACCCTCTTGCTCGCTTCCCCGCTCGCAACCCCTCCTGGAACTTCGAGAGACACTCGACCGAGGGGACTGAAAGGACTAAAAGCCGACGGGACCGGCATCGAGACTTCTGCCGGTGATGCACTTCGCTTTTCCATTCGCACTGCCGATGCGACCTTTTCAAGAGGATTCAAATGCCGAGGAAGGTGCGCATTGGCGACTCGTTCTCTCCCACGGCAAAGTAGACTGTGCAATAAACCCTTCGAATCGAACGTTCGCGTTGGCTTGCATACGAAATAATAACTTACCCGAGTAGAAATTTTCGCGCGTTACATCGGACCCTGATAAGGTCCTGAGGAGGCCTGATAAGGCCTTATCAGGACCTTATCAGGGCCCAATGTAACGCTTGAAAATTTCTACTCGGGTATTTATTTATTTATTTGTTTCACAGGATAAACCTTTTTACAAAATTTGAAAATAGGGATTTTTTGTTGTTGTATATATCATTTAGTTTACGGGAATAAAATATAAATCTTATGTTCTAATGCACTACATTTTGGCTTCGATTGACCAAAAGCGTAGGACTTGTGCTGACACTGCTGACTTGAAGGCTTCTAGGGAGTTGCCGAAATTTGGTGCAACTTGCAGGCTGTTTGGTAGGTGCATCATTCGAAATATCGCTGATCTTGATGCGAAGCAGCTCCTCACAGCAGGGAGCTCGAATGTCACGACTCTCCCCTGAGCCCTCGCAGGAGGAGTCCTAAATGTAATCCTCTGCGATAAGTATTCGCATTATACTGCGCCCGTGACTATTTTAAATAATAAGAACAGGTCAAGTAGTTTCCGATAGCTTGCCACCCTCTCAAGTTGATGGTTCCCTAGTGTATAATTATGAACACTGAAAAAAAGGATAGTATTTTCTACTATACCAATAGTTCCCAGGGGGAACGTCTATATAGATAGTTTTTGATAGAATATATTCAATTGGTTAAATTATAATTATTGTTACAACCAGGATTTTTTGTCACTGTCGTAACTATAAAATGTAAACATTCCCCCTGTGTGTAATTTCGTCGATATGCTGCGCACAGATCAGCTTTTTATCTATTGTCACGCCCAAGTCCTTGATAGCTTCCACCCTCTCAAGTTGATGGTTCCCTAGTGTATAATTATGAACACTATGAAAAAGAATAGTGTTTTCTACTATACCAATAGTTCCCAGGGGGAACGTCTATATAGATAGTTTTTGATAGAATATATTCAATTGGTTAAATTATAATTATTGTTACAACCATGATTTTTTGTCACTGTCGTAACTATAAAATGTAAACATTCCCCCTGTGTGTAATTTCGTCGATATGCTGCGCAAAGATCAGCTTTTTATCTATTGTCACGCCCAAGTCCTTGATAGCTTGCCACCATCTCAAGTTGATGGTTCCCTAGTGTATAATTATGAACACTGAGAAAAAGAATAGTATTTTCTACTATACCAATAGTTCCCAGGGGGAACGTCTATATAGATAGTTTTTGATAGTATATGTTCAATTGGTTAAATTATAATTATTGTTACAACCATGATTTTTTGTCACTGTCGTAACTATAAAATGTAAACGTTCCCCCTGGGAACTATTTTTTATGGTATAAAGTCAGTATTGTTGCTTTTACTATGTTCTTTTTTCTCAGTGAAGTAGCTGGTTTCTTCCCTTCGACAAGGTTATCACTTTGCATTTGGCGAGGTTAAGTCTCAGGTGATTCCTATCGCACTAATGTCGAAAGATCAAACTGAAAGAAAAAAGTGCGTTCGTTTGGATCGTGTCCGATTATTCTTTTGACGACTAATTAACAGTCGCTCGCGCATTCGGTTTCTGATTCGTTGCCGCGCGATAGATGCAATTATTAAACGGGATTCCGGGAGCGAGCCTTTGCCAGGTCTCGCGATTTATCACGATTCTCTCGGCCTCTCGTTCGCGAGAGAAATTTCAATCCCCTCCGCGGCGTTCCACCGCATTCCGCTACGAAATTCGTGGGATACCTCGAATTTCATCGACGGTCCGCGGGTCGTGTTTATTTTTTTAATCGCCGGTCGTCTCATTACCTCTTTCGCGTCATTGTCGTGAGACGAGAAGAATCCTCGGGAGAGGTTTCGATCGTCGTTTATAACTGGCGCCATCTCTTCTCGATCGACGCCTCCTCACTCTCCTCATTTCGCGAAATCACTCGCAGAGGACAGTGGTGCTTACACTCTCACAGTCGCATTTTAATGGTGATTCGGTTCAAAAAAGGTTGAATCGTGTTCAGTACTTCAAGCCGAATAAACTTTTCCTTTACCAAAACTTCGTACAGTGCACGGTTTTTTAGTTACGGGAAGCTGAAGATTTCCGCCAATGGGGCGCTCGATAGACGACGCGCTCGGTAGGTGGCGCGCACAGTCACCCGAGTCTCATTGGTTGAAGGATTTGTAAGCTCGTATCTCGAAAACTATGCACATTAGAAGATTCATGGGATACCTCGAATTTCATCGACGGTCCGCGGGTCGTGTTTATTTTTTTAATCGCCGGTCGTCTCATTACCTGTTTCGCGTCATTGTCGTGAGACGAGAAGAATCCTCGGGGGAGGTTTCGATCGTCGTTTATAACTGGCGCCATCTCTTCTCGATCGACTCCTCCTCACTCCACTCATTTCGCGAATTCACTCGCAGAGAACAGTGGCGCTTACACTCTCACAGTCGCATTTTAATGGTGATTCGCGCACTCTGGACAGGAGCCGTTGATGCGCGGCTGGCGCTGTTCCCAGTCGGGGATTCCCCGACTAGGCTGCGCCCGGGGGATTCGTAATTCAGCAACGATAGCCTCGTTTTTTTATCTTCTTCTATTTTTTTTTTTTTTTTTTTTTTTCTTTCTTTCGAGATAGATTCCACTTTACCCTTGCCATCGTACTATTCTACTAGGATTATCCGACGAACACTGCTGTTCGATCATCATCCACTCCACACGATCGTCGGCTCTATGAAAAATAGATTATTGAATCGACGCCAGGGCCGTGCGCTTCCCTCACCGCCCCAATACGAAACGAATCCGATTAATGCGATCAAATAGAATAATAACTCGGGGAAACGAGGGGGATTTGACGATTGCAAGGATTCCTCGGACTTGTGAATTTGCCGACGTGAGAATATCTTCGCGAGGGGCAAATTTACTATCGGATTATACGATCTTTTGTCTCATCAGCGGGATGAGGTTCGTCAGCGTAGGTTGAAAACTTGTCTTCGAGCGGAGATGGTTTCACGCGGAAATTTGAATCTTGATTTCACCCGGAATTTGAATCTTCATTTCACGCTAACATCTGAACCTTGAGTTCACGCTCAAATTTGAATCTTCATTTCCATGCTGAAATTTGAATCTTCATTTCGCGCCGAAATTTGAATGTCAATTTCATGCTGAATCGGTTTCTTGATTTTTTGATGCACTGAGAAAAATAATAATATTTTCTACTGTACCAACAGTTCCCAGGGTGAACGTCTATATAGATAGTTTTCGACAGTATATATTCAATTGCTTAAATTATAATTATTGCTGCAACCATGATTTTTTGTCACAGTCATAACTATAAAATGTAAACGTTCCCCCACTATTTTTTATGGTACAACATCAGTATTGTTGCTTTTACTATGTTATTTTTTCTCAGTGTGAAGTTTGAATTTTCGCAGCCTCCACCAAGAGGACAACTATTTATCAATCGTGTGTAAAATTGAGGTTGCTTACTCGTTAAACTTGGTACGCAACTCGATACACCGAAACTTAAGTGGTTACTTTGTAGTTTCCGTTGAATATCCGAAGCAGCGAGTTAAGCTGATTCATGGTGGGAGCGATAAATAGATAGATGTCTGGGTAAAGAGCAACGCAGCGGGAAATCGTTGAGAGATAATTTCCTCTCGAATGGTATACCCGTTTGCAAAGTTCACGGAGACGAGACGGGAATCGACGAGCTAGGTGTTCGGAGTGGCGAACGTACGGGTAGAGATGGAGGTAACGGTAAAGGCTTAGGCAGCATACGGGGAGGTGGAGGGGGGGGGGGGTGGGGGTGCAGGATGAGACGAGAACAGGAGTGGGTTCCGGTTCCGTGTACGTTACGTAAGTGGTCTAACGAAGACAGGGCAGCCGTTAATGAGTGCGCGCACGAGCGAGGCAAACTCTGAAACGGCTCTGGAAGGGGTGGCTTCTCCTATTCGTATTTTCAAGCTTAATTGGTATTTGTGCTCCGTCATCGTGCTCCGGCCGGGCAAAATGGAAGAAGGTAGGAAAGATAGAGGAGATGAGAATGAAAGAATTGAAGGCGCGTGGGCTGAGAGGGCTTGACTCGTAGAAACTGTAACATTCCAGTTCACCCTCGTTCCATTTCGTTAAATTTTTCAGTCCGGTCCTTTTTTCACGCCTGTTGAGGACTACCGATCGCGAAGTCACACGGGGCACTCCCGCATGACGTCACTTTCGGCTTGACTATCTCGTTTTTCGACCGGAAGTGACGTTTCCCCTCAATGATGTCACTTCCGCTCGAAAAATGAGATTTTACAAACCGGATGCGAAGTTTCCGGTCGGGAACTGAAATTCTCAAAACGGAAGTGACGTTTTCCCACATGATGTCACTTCTGGTTGAAAACTGAGTTTTTTCAAACCGGAAGTGACATTTTCCCGCATGATGTCACTTCTGGTTGAAAACTGAGTTTTTCAAACCAGAAGTGACATTTTAACGCATGACGCCACTTTCTCCCCGTTTCACCAAAGGTGACTTAGGTCCATGAGAGGTTACTTGGGTCAATGTTCGGAATAAGAACTTTCTAGTTTTTCGCGCCAAGTTTTCGACCGCGTTTACATGTCAGCGTTCCAGTAGAAAAGTCATTCGAGCTGTTGTTGGCATTAAAATTTTTCTGAGAACTTCCGTCGTGCCTGTGAAGCTCGTCCGGATTATACATAGGATTTGTGCATTAGCAGGACGTATGCGGCTGTTGGGGATAGCCGCAGTGTCTCTCCGGCCCGCGGAACCTCAAATCCCATTTTGCGTTTTCACCGCACGCTCTTCGCTCTCCTCTCCTTCGTTCCATATCCTTTCGACTATAGATATATACACGGAGCGGAGAAGGCTTTCTCCGCAATCCTCGCCAAACTCACCCCAAGACGCTGAAAGCCTGGCGGCGCATCGGACCGCCGTTGAGGACACCAGCGGGAGGCTGTTCGCTGTCACAACCCCCTGTTGTTCCTCGGCCAGTGGGACGACGATGACTCCCGTTCCACTTTCTCAGAATCACCGTAGGAGTTGGGAGAACTAATTTGTTTAATCGGCTCACTCGTCCCTCCACTCCGGACTACTTCAGTGGCTTTTGAATAATTCGTTGGTGCCCGGCGTTGGACCAATCCCTCGCAGCTCCGGATTTCGCTTCCTCCGAGCAAACCCCCCATCCAACTGCCTTCCTAAGCGACTTTGGCACTCGCGAATCCGTGAAATAAAGTTAATTAAACCATCGCTATTTCCACACAATAATTGTCAACCGAACTGTGAACGGAGCCTCAACTTTGGCCGCAGTCATCTTCCGCGGTGGGAATTAACAAAGCGGTGAGGAAGCCTCGTTTGCCGCTCTTTGTTCATCATTTTTTTTTGGATAAGTCATTTAAGAAACCATAGGCGATTTGTTCACTTGCCTCTTTCTTTTTTTATACAATAATTGTCAACCGAACTGTGAACGGAGCCTCAACTTTGGCCGCTGTCATCTTCCGCGGTTGGAATTAACAAAGCGGTGAGGAAGCCTCGTTTGCCGCTCTTTGTTTATCATTTTTTTGGATAAGTCATTTAAGAAACCATAAGCGATTTGTTCACTTGCCCTCTTTCTTTTTCCACACAATAATTGTCAACCGAACTGTGAACGGAGCCTCAACTTTGGCCGCAGTCATCTTCCGCGGTTGGAATTAACAAAGCGGTGAGGAAGCCTCGTTTGCCGCTCTTTGTTCATCATTTTTTTGGATAAGTCATTTAAGAAACCATAGGCGATTTGTTCACTTGCCGGCTTTCTTTTTCGTACGGAAATGATCGGACTTGAGCAACCATCGCTATTCCACACAATAATTGTCAACCGAACTCTGAACGGAGCCTCAACTTTGGTCGCAGTCATCTTCCGCGGTCGGAATTAACAAAGCGGTGACGAAGCCTCATTTGCCGCTCTTTGTTCATAATTTTTTTTTGGATAAATCATTTAAGAAACCATAAGCGATTTGTTCACTTGCCGGCTTTCTTTTTCGTACGGAAATGATCGGACTTAAGCAATTGGTTGCTGGATCTTTGTGTTTCCAATGTAACTTCAAACTGTTGTGGAAAAGTTCATTTCCCGCTTGCTCCGGCTGTTCTTGTCGTTGCGCGGCACCGTCGTGGCTCGAATAATAATGGAATGGGTGTGGACCAGCTTCGCTCCATCCGGTTCGATGCCACCATCCGCCACTGTTCGTCTACAGCGAACGCTTAGACCAAAGCGTACGTGGCAATGGGACAAGATTAGCCGGAGAACGCGGTTCGGTCGCGTCGATGAAGTCGACGATAAGGTGAAAGAGGGAAAGCGACGGATAGAGACAGATAGGGAATTCTGCAGAGCCGCGAGACAGTGGGAACATTTCGCTCGACCCTCGACGGCTTTAAATTAATTTGTCTCTTCGGCTATAGAGAGTTCGAATTCTCGCTGTCTCGCTACTAGACGGGCCACTCGGGAATGTCCTTGTCGTCGCCTCTCAATCTCAACTACTGTAAATTCAAGGCTCTCGCCACGTTCGATATTCATGAATTCGTAAACAATCATAATCCATACTGTTTTACTATATCTATGTATATCTCTTATTTCACTGGCGAGAGATCACTGGAGGGGAGGGAGTGGGTCAAAACGGACCGTCCATTTTAAACGAGGCTTCTTTTCGTCTTCCCCGAAAAATTGGTAAAAACAATCAGATTCTAGCGAAGCTCGCTCGGTCGGTAACAAGAACTGTAATTCATGACATTCTGAAACCATAGATATTTTAGAAAAATTCGTTACAGTTTTTGTTACCGACTGAGCACAGAATGGGGTTTCCATATACTTTTGGGCATTATTGGCTTTGCCCATGGTGGCCGCGGTCAGGGAAAACTGCGAAAAGTCAGGGAAAAAGTAAATTGTCGCTGGGCCTTCTATAAATATATAAGAAGTACATAAAATAGTGCCTTAAAAAATTGGGAACATTTTGAAAAACAAAAAAAAACAAAAATAGAATCAAATATTAATACCAATAATTAGACATTTTCATTTCCATAATTAATTTTTTTTTAATAGAGGTCGTCAGAAGTTTGGTCAGGGAAATTTTTTTATTGGTCAGTGAAAAGTCAAGGAAAAGTCAGGGAATTTTTTCCGGGGAACAAACGGCCACCATGTTGCCGTCTATAGAGTCCTTTATCTGCGCACACTATCCTATATCCAAGGCCTAATGCTTTGGTACTTCCTAGCCTCCACTTTCCATATTCAGGCTCATCGCACAACTACCTATAGGAACTCCTTTCGTTTTATGGCAATATATCTATACAAGATGCTTTCAGAGATAGTAAAATCAGCTCCATCACTCAACACTTTAAAAACTCGCCTTTTCGGCCACATATTTAAGCAATAACTATCGAACGATGAAAGACATGCTTAAGATCTGTCAAACAGCCACAATGGTAAGAGTGCATATCGCTCTTTCTTTTAGCACTCTCTTCAGCCAACTCTTCATCACTTATATAAACTTAAACTCATTATCTAAGGGAAAAGTGGGGAATATGGCCCGGTCCATATATCATTGATTTACGTGTTAATCGAGGTGGGCCATATTCACCACGTTTACCCTACTTACCAGAAATTTATAATATAAATTTTATAACTATTATAATATAAAAATGTTATTCTACCTTTACTCATCTATCCTATTATATTCTCACTGTATTTGCTCACATTGACTCATAGTTCAACCAGGGCATAATAAACAGACCAATGCTATTAACTCGTCGATGGAACGACTTATCGGTATTCTGGCAAGATATCTTTTTTACCCATATTGTTCGCAGGCATCCATGTTTGCAAGGAACGAATTGAACGGTTGGTGGTCGGACTATTCAGTATCGCCGGATGCAGGACCACGATGCCTGTTTTCGCAAAATAGCCGTGCAAACTTTCGTCTGGCGATAGAAATTTATAGGACCTTTTTTGCAGAGCATAACATTCTCTACAAAAAAGGTCCTATCGACATGGTTCATAAACCCCAAGCTCCGGTTCCCGAATGAATTCAATCGTAAAGGGGATTGCATATGCATGAAGAACTAGACATACATGGCTCGTCATCAAAAACAACGGGACTATCGATACACCGAAACTGAAACACCGAAATCGATGCATCGTCCCTCTCAAATATTTACAAACACGAAAATGGGTATCCCGATCGATCGGCGGGTTCCCAAAGAGTTTACGGTTATACGATTTCCTCCGTTCCTCGAGGAATTTTATACAGCGCATAAAAGCTGACTCCCAAAAATATCTCGTTACACAGAGAATAATGAAAACGGTAAAAAAAACGAATAAAAAAAAATAAATAAAAGAATAAAATTCCCGCGTGACAAAGCTGGGGAATGAAAGACTATTTCGCTGAAACGTGGATATAGCGAAGCGCTCGAAAAGGGGATGGTGCGATGAGAGCCGCCTTTGGCGAAAGAAGCCAAACAAACGAGCGAGCGAAATATATGTGAGAGATCAGTTTCGCTCCGGAGCTGAGTAGGTTGCTGGTTGATGGTTGAAAAAAAAATGAATTCTCGCGTGTTTCCGACCGTTTCGGAGCCTACGTTCCCTCGGGGGGGGGGGGGGGGGGGGGGGGGGGGTTCACGGGAGATAAGGCACGGAGTCGTTAATTTAGCGGGAATAAGGATGGTCCGGACATCGACCGTACAACATTGCGACCCTTTCCATTAATTTCATCCAAACATTAATTTCTTTCTCAGTTTTCTTCTTTTATCGATTATTCTCGTCTCGCCACCGACTGAAACGGATATCCTTAAAATTATTAATTTTCATTACTAATAACAAATAAATTACTTTCTCGCAGCTGCCATATATGGGCCCTTCCGTAATAAAGCATTTTAACAGCCGTCGATAAAACAGAACTCGCTACGATAACACGAATTTTTATTTTTTTTTTATTAAAAAAAATGAAAACCGAGTAAAAATGTAATACACAAAAAAAAAAATCATTTGACGTAAAATATTTATTTGTTTTAAATGAATAATTATGTAAATTAAGTAAATAGTTACGTAAATGAAATAAATATTTATGTAAATTAAGTAAATAGTTACTTAAGTGAAATAAATATTTATGTAAATTAAGTAAATAGTTACTTAAATGAAATAAATATTTATTTAAATCAAATAAATATTTATTTAAATCAAATAAATATTTATTTAAATCAAATAAATATTTATTTAAATCAAATAAATATTTATTTAAATCAAATAAATATTTATTTAAATCAAATAAACATTTTACTTAAAACCAAATAAACAGTGGCCGTCAAATAAATTATTTTTCTGGGCGTACGTAAGAAGTATAGTGGGCGAGTGCAGAATGGTTGCTTACACGAGGCAGTTATGAGAGCCGAATATACGTGCCGTGCCAGATTCGTCGTCGAAACGGCAAAAAGTTTTTCCCCTCCGAAGTGCTCGGGGCCTCGGTGTATGTTCGTGTATGCGCGTGTGTGTTCATGTACATGCGCCCGTAAGTTCTTCGCTCCGGTGAAACATAGGTTCGGCCGGACGACGCGGTAAATATGAAAGTTCGAGATGACTGGCTTGCCTTCGAGCGCTGGGGCTGCTTCTCGAACGCATTCTTCCGCCCCCGCAGTCAGGAGCCTACGGGCAGAAAAATCGCGAGGGCAAAAATTGGAATCCGAGAGAAACGAAACTGTGAAGATGCGAGGATAAGCTTTATTCGACTTTCACGGCCTTTTCGCTCTAACCGTCGGTGCTTTTTTTTACCACCATTTGCTCCGTTCGAACAGACCGGATATTCAATGTTGGGCTGTTGCACCCACGCTTCATCCAATCCCTTAAAAAAAAGGCTAGTGCATTCAAAATCTTTCTTATCCAAAAACTTCCGCAATTTTTTTTCGATAAGAACACTGTTCGTTGATAATAAAAAAAACAAAGTTTCCTCCGTGAGGGAAGCACAATTACATTTTTTACTTTATTTATTTTGCGACAAAAAAGTCTCGCGCAGAAAAAATTATATAGATGGAGTGACCGTAGTCACTTTTTACCATAAAATATAATCCCCCTGAGGGAACATTTATAGTTGGGACGACAATCATAAATCATCTTTCAACAAAAACTATATGTATAGATGTTCCCTTACACTGTTAAAAAAAATGGAAATTTAATGTATAATTGTGATGAAAAATGAATATATTTTTAAAGTGAAATTAAAGTAAATGATTGGAATTAGAGTACTTTCATAAAATTGAAGTAAATTATTAAAAGCAAAGTATTTCTAAAGCTTTTAATACACTGTACATTAATTTTCCATCACAATTGCACATGAGAATTAACATGCCATTTTACGAATAAAAAATGTCCAGCACTCGAACATTAAATTCCACACGAATTTTTCACATTGTAGGAAATTATTTCCTACACTAGAAATATCACTATTTTTCCCGGTGCATCTAACACTAACTCGGGGAGACCGGGGGCAAAATGGCACAGCGGATCAAAACGGGACAGTGACGGCAAGACTCAATTTTCCAATAATTTTTGGATGCCCCATTTCGTCCCAACAATAAATCTGGATTTTCAAACCCGTTTTGCCCCACGCAGCACCATCGCCACCGTCTCAAAGTTATTGGAGAATCGCGTTTTGTCCCATTATCCCGTTTTGTCCCGGTGTGCCATTTTGCCCCACTCTCCCGTACACTGGTCCATTTTGCCCCCAAGCGTTCCATGTCGTCCCACCTGCCGCTTCGAATCAGAACTAGCGGGATATTGGATAGTACAACAGTGCGACGTAACCACGCGCATACAGTGCGGAATGCATTAACCCTACGCCGAGTGAAACCCGGAACCGGCCACAATGAGACGAACGGATGGAACCGTCGCGAGATAGTCTCTGGGTTTCCAGACGGAAACGTTAAATGCTTTGGAACCGAATCACTCGCATTTCTGAATGGTGTGTATGCCGGTGAGTACCGTGCGGAGTTCCCGACTGCGCATCGGAGAACACAGCCGAAGACGGGACGGATGGAGGCGGAAACTGGATGCCGAAGTGGATGCTGAGAAAGCGGGAGGAGAGTCCCGAGGGCTGAATGTACCATTCGCACAATGACACCGCCGCCACTTTAATCCACCCGCGGGAACCCTTTCCAGAAAATTACACGCTCTGTCGCTCGGACTAAATTGCGTATACATTGCAACGGGACGCCCCGGTATTTCGGAGTACTGAGGGACCGCTCGGGCGTTTCAGCGCGTCTCGTGCGTTCCAGTTGACACTATCCGCGACGCCGTGTGAGAAACGGAAATCCTTCGGGAAGCGCCTCGCAGTTACCACGCACACTGACGGAGCTGTAACGAAGTTTCAGCGACAACGAAAAAATAACGGTGTTCGCGCAACCCGAAGATGCAGGAATGGTTTAGGTAAAAGATGGAACTCGGAGTGTGTCTTGTAAAATTGGATCGGGCTTGAATGTGGGGAAAGATGGTGGGGATATTTTGTGGAGGGGAGAGCGGGACAAGAGAGCACCTTTTCAAGAGATGGGATATTCGTTCCGTGTTCCGTGAGAAATTTACAAAAATGGTCCATTTTTACCCCCCTCCCTATCGGTAAAAAAAGTATTAAAAAGGGTTATTATTTTTACGATAAATTGGAATTTGCATTGAAAATTTTTCACCCTCGGGCTTCATATTGGGTTATCTTTATTAAATTTCGTTGAGTGAAATAAAAAAAATAAAAAAATTGCATAATAGTCGGAGTTTGCTGTTGGCTGAGCCGCGAGATAGATGGACAGAGATAGGATGTTATACCGACGGAAACCGGTCGCGCGAACGGCGAAGAATGCTCCGATAATTAATTTATGAAACGATAAACGTTCCTCCTCCGCGGGTACGCTAGGCGAGAGCGATAACGCGTAGGCCGCTATCATTGGGGAGTGGGTGGTTCTTCAGCCCGTGGGATCGGTTGCCGACGATGAAACGAGGCGAGGTATTCCGAGGGGAACGAAGCGAGACAGAAGTTTCTGCGCCCGCTGGGGAGGAGTGAGAGGCATAGCCGTAAGCGTGATCGATTAAGCTCTATTTCCCGGAAGCTCTGTCAGAGGAGCTATAGTTAAGGGGGATGAGCGGAAAGCGAACGCGAACGCGCCCCAGCGGCAAACCGGTCCAGCACACAAGAGGCGTGTTCGCTAAACGCGAACGGCAATATCGAAAGCCGCTAAGCCTCGACCGATATCGTCAGCCCTCGTCATCCGATCGGGCCCGATTCGGGCGTCAGAATTTAAAAAACGAACAGCGTTTGTGGAATAAAAAAAAAAGAAAATTAAATTTAGCAGCCCAATTTCGGATGGAGATGCACAGGTGTTGCCTTAAACTTTGCCTCGATGATCGGGGCAATAAATTATTCTATGTAATGCAGCCTCAAGATCCATGACCTAAGGCTTGTGTCTTAATGCCGTAACGCTACAGTGTAAAAAATGTCTGCCTGGAGATTTATGTACCTGTATTGGAAGCTTTTATGCATAAACTAGTATATTAAATTTAATATACTAGTTATTAAATTTCATTTAATATACAAATATTGTATAAAATGAATGAACGGTACATAAAAAATGATAAATAAGTGGTATTCTTAATAAAAATTCTTCAAAAGTACTTAAAGTATTAAAAAACTACTTTAAAAGTACTTAATGTTATATAATATGTGTACATTAAATTTAATATACTGGTTTATGCATAAAAGCTTCCAATATCGGTACATTAAGTGTACAATTTTTTTTAACAGTGTATTTAGGTTGTGCATGAGCATAGCTTATACGCCTTTCTAGGTGTAGACCATCGTTATTTGAGTCGCATCATACGTCCTTTTGCTTCAGAGATAAATTCCAGAAAAATATTGAAATCTCATTAGTTAAAACATCTCATTTTTAAATTACGAATTTCAAAATGACGTCACGCAGGAACATTTGTATATTTTCTGGCTTGAAAATGTCATTTTTCGACCGGAAGTGACGTCTTAGGGGAAAGCGTCGCGACCGGTCTGAAAATGTCATTTTTCACCCGGAAGTGACGTTATACCGGAAATACCTCTACAAATTTTCGTACCGAAATTGACGAATTTTCGATATGACGTCACTGTCAGTATAAAAATGAGATTTTCAAACCGTAAGTGACGAATTTCCAGTATGGCGTCGCTTTCAGTAGAAAAATGATATTTTCAAACCGGAAATGACATATTTCCAGTATGATGACACTAGTTATTATTACTGCTGGGGTAAGGCGCGAGGCGGCATGGCCAGTTGTAATTATCGTTAATCTTGCTAACTTTTAATTTCGGCGGCAGTTCCAATTGGGAGGAAAAAAAGGGGTGGAAAAAGCCAAGTTTCATTATCATTCTAGATTGCCCAAACAAAAGGTATATTCGTTCAGCGAGAAACAGAGACGCGGGGGAACGAGTGCGATACAAGGCACCGAGAAAATGAAGCTCCGGAGCGTCCAATCAACGTCTCTGGTATCGCACAGAGGTCGACTACTACAACCACCGATTGTCCGTGTTCGTGGCTGGAATTTTTTTATTTCGGATTTCGATTCTACAATTGGAATTTCCAACACGGATTTATCGAACACTCGTGTCGCCCCTCTTCGTCGAACTCGATCCTGCAAAACTTCGCTTCTCTCCGTTTCCCTATCTCCCGCATCGGCGTCCGCTAATTGGAAGGATTCGCGTCCATGAAATTTGTTTTCACACCGACTCGTGATCGGCGCGACTAAGCCTCCGCAAATAAAACAGTACTTTGCGATACTGTGCATGCCCCGTTTTTTTTTCTCCGACGGCTTAAGAAGCGCCATTTTCGCCATGCGTTACACGCATGAAAAGGGAGAATTTTTGTGCATGTGTAACAAAAATTACATTCGTTAAAAAAAAAATCAAAATCCCATAAAATCTGACCACTTGGATAGATTTCGAACGAGGTCGATACCAAAGGTCTTCGATCAAAATATTATATTCGTGTGCAATTAGATCGTAGATCGTACGCAATTTAGATCATTTTTCAAAAAATTCAAAATCCCATAGAATCTCCAATTCGGCCTCAATCTTCGTAAAAATTGCACTGAATGAAGAAACGTGACCACTCTACCAGTGCACCAAATTTCATCTGACTATCTCGAGCAGTTTCCGATTTATGTTATAAGCAATGCACGTCCATCACACACACATACACGCATACATCCGGAAGGTAAAAAATCACATTTTCCGACGTTTCAGACTATTTTAAGTACTCTGACACTAAAATGTCAATTTTTTAAATTTTTTTTACGAAAACAGCTTTTTCTATGAGGAAGAAAAAATTTAATTTCTCCAAAAAAATATTGTGTTTGGTTGTGTGAATTTTTTAAAGGGATCAGAAAACACCTTTAAAACCATGTAAAAATCCTTCGTGGGGGATCGAAGTCAACAGGGTTGTCAAATTCGATCCCGCACGAATTTTTTTTTATGCTAATGCAGAAATGTTGCCGCAATTCAGCGACGTCGGGTGCGAGGCTTTCCCGCATCAGGAGGGCACATCGGTTGCGGCGGCGTCAGTGATAACGGTAGTATGCGAGCAGACCGAGCGGGTTTCCAGGCCCACTAAACCTCCGTCTTTTGCATGCCCGGAGCAACGACGAGGAACGAGGGAGTTCCTTATGCGCGCAGCAGACGTAAGCCAGCGACTGTATCGACGAGTCGGGAAACGTACCGAGGGGCTTCAAAGAGCCTCGGGAATGTACATTCAATAATATATGCAGAAATATATACATATACATATACACATATATATATATATATATATATATATGTAGACCCCGTCGTACTAAATTTCCAATATTCAATGAAATTCTCAGACGGTATAAAATACTATGAAAAATTGTTCAATCAACATTTATTCATAACAATAATACCGCATGCGGAGAGATGAGAAAAAGAATGAATCTAAAAATGGATGAATTTATGTCGCAGGATAAGAGATAAAAGAAAGTCCCGTGGGATCTACCGTGAGGCAGTTGAGGCAGTTGAGAAGTAAAAGGACGATAAAACGAGCTCGGGTGCACCAGATAATACCGAACTGCCGCATTGACGACGAGGGTTGGAGGAGCGATATGGGGTTGAAGACTAGCGTTTCAAACGAGGCATCGCGCGGATCGAGGATCAGAGGGAATGTGTAAATGGAGTCTCACGTGTGAGGAGGCTGAACAGGAGCTTTAGCGATCCGTCAAAGAGAATAGCAGCTAAATATTTTGATTCATTGGCATTGATTGAGTAAATGAAGAACCAATTGATCAGTATCTACTGCTTGGATTGGATTTCAATAGAGGATTGTGTACGCGGATCGACACCGACATATAGTCATGTTGATGGAAGGATCGAAATCACGAAATTTCAAATGGGTTTCTGCAGCCTTCGGTAGAATTTTTGTTTCAATTTTGAACAATATCAATACGATCATATTCACGGTCGAATACAGAACAAACTTTCTCTTTGCGACATTTTTCTACGATGCATAGTTTTCGAGATAGAAGCGAATAAAGGTTTCAAGGCCAACGACGCGTCGGGCGATTGTGCGCGCCATCTACCAAGCGCCTGATTGGCTGAAAAGTTGAATCGCTCATAAGTAGAGAACTACGCATCTGAGAAAGTTTTCTCAAAGGAAAAGTTGCTTCGGTTTTTGACGCTCAATACGTTCCTGGCTAGTTCGGGCCGATTCTGCGTCTACATCACTAATGGGGTCGAAAAAATTAATAAAACATTGTTATTTTACTTGTCTCTTCGGAGAAGGAAACTAAATACTGTTGAGACGAGAAAGGACGTAAGTCGTTTCTCATTAATAGGGTAGAAAGGCGACTACATTCGTGTTTTTTTTCGTAAAGTGCATCTACAATAGATGCATCTACAATGGAGTCGAATCTCCGTTACACGAGGTGACACTCTGTCGTATCCACTCTGACGAATAGCAGAATGTACTGCAGCATCTATATTATCCGCTGAGGCTTCCCGGTGGAACAGATGCGCGACAGTGGGCTCTCTCGTTGAGTTATTCGGCCGGTGGTCGAGATCCGGCGAAAAAAAAAGAAAAACCTCACCAACCATCCCAAGGGGGGTGGGGGAGGGGGAGGGGGGAGGGGGGGGGGTGAAAATAATACTGTAAAGCGTGAAAGTTGAGTATGCATGGAGCCGAAACGAAAATAGAATAAATGCATCTGATGCAGCTGTGCATCAGCAGAGTCGCACTGTTGAACTGTGACAAAACGAAATTGTGCATTGTTGTACACAGATGCGCTCACCAAGTTCCCCATTCTCGTACATTCCATTATTCATCGTTTATGTGTGTATATCGTTCATTCTCTCTGCTGAATCGAATTTCGTCGGCAGTTACTGAAGCATCATTAGGAATGAACAAACAAAATGAAATATTTTTCATCGTCGCTCGACACGCACATTTTTCATCGTTTATGGATATTTATTCGACGATAACCGCGAATCTGCGTAGGATTAGCGGAACGCGCATTTCGTGAAATGACGATTGATGTCAGGCCCAATTAAGTACGATAAAAAGCTCGTGTCGTCAATTTGTAAATTTAAACGATTTTTTTGGAATAGAATTTTATCCTTGTTGCAGGACACGTATTTTCAGTGTATAACATGCGTACAAGCGTGAAATGAAACACAAGTCCAATTTCAAACTTAAGTATGAATTCAAGTTGAAACTTAAGTACGAATTCAAGTTAAAACTTAAGTACGAATTCAAGTTGAAACTTAAGTACGCATTCAAGTTGAAACTTAAGTACGCATTCAAGTTGAAACTTAAGTATGAATTCAAGTTGAAACTTAAGTACGAATTCAAGTTGAAACTGAAGTACAAATTCAAGGTGAAACTTAAGTACGAATTCAAGTTCAAACTTAAGTACGAATTCAAGTTCAAACTTAAGTACGAATTCAAGTTCAAACTTAAGTACAAATTCAAGTTCAAACTTAAGTACGAATTCAAGTTCAAATTTAAGTATGATTTCACTAAATTTCATAAAAAATCTTTGGATAATCAGTCATTTTGAAAGCACGGAAAGATATGTATGTTCCGCCAGAAGCGCAAGGGTTAACAAAAATGGTAGCGCTCGACGTAACTTATATTACGAGCTTAGCAGCCCGGCGTTTTTCACAAGACACGCTCGGCGCTCGAGGATCGAAGAGTAATGGGTCGATACGAAACTGATGTGAGTCGTTTTTCGAAGATTCGAACTCGCTGAGAATCGAGGCTTTTCGTCTTTCCTCCGCATCGCTGTTTTTCCATCGCCCATCGGGCCGCCGTCTCCGTTATCCCACTTTTCCTTGCAACCGCCTCGACGGATAGGAGAGCTTTACTCATTTCTCACCCGCTGGCCCGCTTGCCTCCCCGCGCCAAAACTCCGGCACGCTCTTCCGCCTCTCTCTTTCGCGATACTAACCTGGGAAATTGAGATAGGAAAACGCTTTTGCTCGACGGTTTACGGGACCTTCTGGTTACCAATATCCTCCTCGAGCTCGTGCGTCCTTTTATTCGGCTTCTGTTGCGATATACCATGGGATACCACGAGGATACAGTTTCCAATCCCGAGGCCACCGCAGCTGCAACATCGTACAATGTTTCATCGGATCTTGCGGCTTTTTCTTCGTCGTCGTTGCGCTTTCTTTGGGACGCTACGATACACCACATCCACGTGTTTACAGTACAGTTCGGAAGGAAAAATGGCACCACTCGCGTGGCGTCGACCGATCGGCAGTCTATCATGCGCACTGGCATTGTACAAAAAGCTGCAAGTTCGATTGAAGATTTTTCGGGAGTAACAGCTGATTAATTTTGGGTCTTCGTGCTCAGAGTGCGTGACAACTGCTTTGAGGGTGAAGACATTCTTCTTCTTCTTCGTCCGTCTGGTTTTGTGCCGCTGGGCCAAGCTCCAGAACAGACAATCTATTTAGAGTACAGCATGAAGTACAGTACACGACCGCGTTTCTCCCAACCGCATAATTGCGAACGACCGCGTGTTTCCGAAAATGACGACCGCGTAAGTCCAATTCGGCCCCTTCTCAAGGTCCGTTACCTGCTTGGTGGGGAAACAAACGACTCCTTCCCTTTTGCTAACTGCGAATGAAATCGTCGCTGCTGTAATTACGACAATTTTTGCGTATGGAAAGGGACGGTAGGCAGGTAGTGGGGTATCCAACTTACGCGGTCGTGCTTAATTGGAGTGGCTCCAGAGGATCGGAGAAACGCGGTCGTGTACTGTATCGTACAGTGGCAGCCCGATTTCCCCCACTCTTCGCTCTTCAGCTCGATAGAGGCTTACGCTTGGAGGGGATGCCAGTCTGGCGCGGTCGTATGCGCGCGCGCGACAGATTGCGCTACTGCGCACTCCCACTCCTCTCGCGGGTAGACACAGTGGGGGGGGGGGGGGGGGGCTTGTGTCTAGAGGAAGGGGGAACAAGCCGGCGGCAATCGAGGCTCCACTGTACCCTGTCTGATCGCCGGCGAGCGCTACTTCACACATTTTGCTATACTGCTGCTCTGTGAAACTCGAAGTACATATTCCGCTCGTAACGCCCGCGCCCGCGGTCATTAAACACGGTAAACTGCGTCCCTCGCCCGCCGGCTCTGCGCTGTCTATCGCTCACCCCGACATACCGCGGCTCGTAAACAACGACCTGCAAACGGCATAAACCGGTAACTCGAGGAGAGCTCGTAGCAGCAACAGCAGCATGACTGGCCAATTGTTTAGTTGCGAACTGCGCGAAGCCACAACTACACTCGTAAAACGTCACTTGATATCGGTCCCCGACTATCTCCCCCTCAACCCCTTCGCTCGCAGCTTCTATCGCTGATTCCCGTGACTCCATCTGACACCGGTGTACGCAGACAAATAATTTATTTGATGGCCACCGTTTATTTGGTTCAAATAAAATATTTATTTGATTTGAATAAATATCTATTTCATTTGAATAACTATTTATTTGATTTAAATAATTATCTATTTCATTTGAATAACTATTTACTTACTTTAAATAAATGTTTTACTTAAACCAAATAAAGGGTGGCCGTCAAATAATTTTTTTTCTGGGTGTGTCTCGTTGATAATTGAAAACAACCAATTCCGAAAATAAAAAAATAGTTGTAAATTAAATTCGAACATTCCTCAGTCATTATTGTTTGTCATCGCTCGCTAAGCTTTCCTCTTTCGGAAAATATATTTTGATTAATCTTTTATGTCACTTTTGGGCTACAGTAGAGCCCGACATTGGCAATTTGTGAAGGAATAAACATTTTTATTCTGATACGTTTCAACAGTCGATTATTTATTGTTGTTTTTTTTAATATAGCGATATTAGATGAACTTATCCGCGTTGTTGCGCGCGATTTTCCTTTCCGTTCGTAGCCGGGTGAAAATCGAATCGGTTGATGGTGTGTTTGTATCGAGAACAGCGGATCGGGGTGGAGAGAGGAGAAGTGCCCGGAGGTTTGATCTGAGCCAATAAACTCGCTACTAGCAAGTCCTTCCCGACTCTTTTTTCCCTTACTTCTCGCTTCTTTCCCTCGCGCTCTCCCGAAGGGTGCTTTTCTTGCCTTTCACCGCCTGATACGTCCAGAAAACGATAAAAACTCGGTACCAAGGGTGAAAATAGAAGAATCGAAGAGCCGGCAATACTGAGCATAGCCAGTTAAAATGTTGTTCCTCCAACTCGGTTGTATTTCTTTCCGAAACTATCCGGCAAGATAAAATACTTCTTTCTTTTCGATCGGAAAACCTTGTAACTTCTTTTTAATCGTGTTACGCGAAATGAAACTATTTTTGCAAGGATAAAAGTCGACTTTCAAAGACCCACGAAACTCATTTTCTCGACCGATTAACAATACCGATACTGCTTGGCCGGCGGATAAAAAAAAGTTTAATTATTTCAGGACTTGAAAATGTTAAGTTTTGCCAATAGGAAAATCGAATGGATCGAAATAGTCATGTTGCCTTCGGAGGGTCGGGCTAAAAATCTAACACAATTATGTATTTAACGCAATATATGTAACTTCTTTTTAATCGTGTTACGCGAAATGAAACTATTTTTGCAAGGATAAAAGTCGACTTTCAAAGACACGTGAAACTCATTTTCTCGACCGATTAACAACAATACAGATACCGTTTTGTGAATGGATAAAAAAAATTTAATTATTTCAGGACTTGAAAATATAAAGTTTTGCCAATAGGAAAATCGAATGGATCGAAATAGTCACGTTGCGCTCGGAGGGTCGGGCTAAAAATCTAACGTAATTATAGTTTCTCTCCGAGGGTTGATCAGCGCGATATAAATTGCCATCGGTATAGCCGATGCGGATGTTTACCCGGTACCACCCCCTGTTATCTATTCATGGATCCATCAAGGCTCTCCGAACCGCTATCAATGGAATCAAAGCGATTACACTTTCTGATCGCGTGAACCGTGGCCCTCGGTTTTTGGGGCTCTCGAGGGTGAGCTGCAGGACTCGTCTCCGTCGCGATCCGCCGTTGTGCCTCGCGGCTTTTAAAAAAAAAAAAAAAACAAACGAACCTGCGGTAAAACGCCGGAGAGAGGAACCAGAGATAGAAACGAAATTTACACGCGCCGGAAGTGGAGGTGGAGAGGGCTGTCGGAGTTGCACAGAAAGGGAGCGAGGGATGGAAAAAGAGAAAGCCGCTAGGTAGAGGATAACGCGGGCTTTCAGTTGAAGGGTCGCCGAGCCAGAACGGGGCATCGACTTCCGGCCGATTCGCATTTGGCCGATGGAGTGTACGCGAAGGGTGGACCAATTGAATATTCTACGAGGGTCGAGTGAACCGATTCGTCGGATTGGCCGACTCTTCCCTCTCCGTCGGAATCTGTCGGCTTGTCTCGCCCTTACGGCTAATATATACCTATATATATATACGTGTATACATATATACATGAATTCCGCATAGGTATGTATATACACAGTTGGTAATCTGCATATCGAGATTTCCGTCACGAGCTACGAGGCCGTGGCTTTGGTGATCGTGACAATTTTTCATCATTGATGAACGCGAAAAGCTGACGCTTGTGCAGAAAAAAGTCAATGCCGGTTAAAAAAAAAAAATTAGATTTTTCAATCCAGAAGTTGACGTTATCCGAGGGTTTGCAAAGTTCGAGCGAAGGCTCGTTGCCGGTACCGTCGGTAAAACAGCTGCCGAAGAGGTCGAATCCTAAATGGTCGCTGATGTCTTGCCGAGCCCGGGGAATCCCCTCGAAAACAAAACTCAATGAATTCCGCATAGGTATGTATAGGGTTAAAGTGGTGAATATGGCCCACCTCGATTAACACGTAAATCAATGATATATGGACCGGGCTATATTCCCCACTTTTACCCTATACTCAGTTCGTAATCTGCATATCGAGATTTCCGTCACGAGCCATATGAGGCCGTTGCTTTGGTGATCGTGACAATTTTTCATCACTGATGAACGCGAAAAGCTGACGCTTGTGCAGAAAAACGTCAATGCCGGTTAAAAAAAAAATAGATTTTTCAATCCGGAAGTGACGTTATCCGAGGGTTCGCAAAGTTCGAGCGAAAGCTCGTTGCCGGTACGGTCGGTAAAACAGCTGCCGAAGAGGTCGAGTCCTAAATGGTCGCTGATGTCTTGCCGAGCCCGGGGAATCCCCTCGAAAACAAAACTCAATGAATTCCGCATAGGGTGTAAGTGGTGAATATGGCCCATCTCGATTAACACGTAAATCAATGATATATGGACCGGTCCATATTCCCCACTTTTACCCTAGGTATGTATATACTCAGTTCTTAATCTGCATATCGAGATTTCCGTCACGAGCCATGAGGCCGTGGCTTTGGTGATCGTGACAATTTTTCATCATCTATGAACGCGAAAAGCTGACGTTTGTGCAGAAAAAAGTCAATGCCGGTTAAAAAAAAATAGATTTTTCAATCCGGAAGTTGACGTTATCCGAAGGTTCGCAAAGTTTGAACGAAGGCTCGTTGCCGGTACCGTCGGTAAAACAGCTGCCGAAGAGGTCGAGTCCTAAATGGTCGTTGATGTCCTGCCGAGCCCGGGGAATCCCCTCGAAAACAAAACTTCTTCCGAGCACTTCCACGCTCCTCGAGGATGAGAATTGCGTATCCCGGAGGATCTTTATACCGGACGCGGTCGAAGTGTTCCCAAGATGGTACTTGCCTCGGAATGTCCCAGCATCGACGGGGGAGGCTGGCGATGAGAGGGGCAGAGGAAAGAGGCGATATGTGCTCACGCCGGAGTGGAAATTCCGCGGGAAAAGCTTGCTGTGGAACAGGGAGGAGGATACTGCGGAGGGCGAAAAAGAGGGGGGAGGGAGGAATCGAGAGGTGGAGGATGCGTAGACCGGCGGTACCGCGCTTCTATCGATCCTCAAAGCCCCGCGGCACGCATCTCGTTCGCGAGGGGCTTTGAGAGCTGTACACCTCATCCTTCGCCGAGCCGGGACACAGCGCAGGCAGAGATGTTCGTTTCAGCTCAAAGTTTGCCGGTTACATGGCTGCCATTTTCCGCGAGCTTCGAACCAAATAAAAATAAAAAAAATCTCCCTCCAGGCACCCTTCGTTTCTTAGATAATTTACGAAGCCCCGAGGCCGGACAAAGTTCCCTCGTCGCGCTGGATTCGCGGAGGGAAAGCGGATAATCAGGAGACTGAGGCCAATCCGGATTTCAAAATTTCGTAAATTCGCCACGGACAAGTCGACGAGAGGCGGAAGCCCTTCGCAAAGGAACAGGAATTGAATCCCCACGAATCCAGAGACTAAAAACATCGAAACTTCGAGTTTCTGGCATAGTTGGCCGCGCATTAAGGTAGCTTAATGCGAAATGAACACCAGCGAGTGGTGTTCATTTCGCCCAAATTCGAGAAATTCGGGCAAGAATTGCAACCACTTCACGATGTAATAAAAATCTGAAAAAATTCATACTTATTATAGGCACTGAAAAGACTAATTTTGCCTAATAATAATTTCAAAGTGTTATTAACAAATTGTTGAAAAAAAATCGTTCATCAAAATATGCGGGAACTCAACTTTTTTTTTCTTAATAAAAATGATTCGTTCATTTTTTGGACTACGTATGAATTTTTCCAGATTTGTATCTTTATTTTGATTTTGCACATTTTTTCCATGTAGAAAACAAGAAAAATCAAAATAAAGATAAAAATCTGAACAAATTCATACGTATTCCGAAAAATGAACGAATCATTTCATTAAAAAACCGAGCCAATTTCAAATTTTCGTAAATTCGTCACGGTCAAGTCGACGAGAGGCGGAAGCCCTTCGCAAAGGGACAGGAATTGAATCCCCACGAATCCTAGGACTGAAAACATCGAAACTTCCTCGAGTTTCCGGTATAGTTGGCGGCGCATTAAGGTTATGCTCTACCAACAAGCTTAATCGACACTAACCGGCTCGAGGTGGTTCGGGCTTGTCGCTATCGATTTTCGAACGCGAGGGAACGCATTTCGCCCGAAGGGGTCAAAGTTATAAACCACCCCAGCGCACCCTCCCCCAACGCGCGTTACGAAATCTTGCACCGTGGGTCGTTTCCACCTATAAACCGCTGAGAAATCGGTGGACGAAGAAAACTTCGCGGAGGAAAGATATAGAGGGGAGGGGGGGGGGGGGGGGCGAAGAACATCTTCATTGCCTCTAATAATAGCTTCGAAGCATCTATCTCAAGGGATAATAAACTCTTCATAGATAATTTATGAAGAACCTCCGAGTTCCTCTACATCCAAAATTTTCCATCTTCTTCACTCCGCACTTTTGCCAGCCACTCGCGTCCCGAATAATCTCGTTCTCCGGAGTCTTACGGAATATTCAATCGAAACGAAATGATCCGAGCTGAACTTTCCCGTTGGGTTATTAACATTTTATGCCGGAGGTACAAAAGTTTTCCGCTGGACTCAATCTTACTCTCGTCGTTTCGCATTTATATTGGAACAAGCAGCTGCTCGTGCATGATAGGTGTTGGCTTCGTTGCCTCCGCCATTCTTCCGTAAATCGAAAAGTGGAGGGGGGGGGGGGGGGTAAGATCGGGACTGCATAGTTTCCTCGAAGAAAAATCGGATATTGTTGATAGTCTGAACGAGATCCGAAGAGGCTGGGAGAATGTTCAGCTGGAGGAATGTCCCGGAAGAGCATCAAAGATTAACGAAGCATTGAGAGAGTCGAGTGCACGATCTCGAGCCAAAAGAATCGAGGGAATGGGGAAAACTGCGCCAGGGGATGCTTTCGAGGGGTCGGATAGATTTACGGAAGCAACCGCGTCAGCCAAGCTCCCGAGGACTCTTCATTAATTAACAATGATTAACAGAGGGTCCGGCAATTCTGCTGATGATTCCGGGAGGAAAGTCTGAGGGTTGACTCGGTTCTTAATTAACCGAAGCCCGGGAGGTCACGGGTAGCGATGCAAGACAGGGACGAGGAACAGTGGGAGACGATGAATTCCGTAATTCATTCGTTTCGGTCGTTGACTACGTTCAGGGTAAATTTCAAGCACTTTTGAAACATAACACATACGCTCTTTTGACGTCACTTCCGGTATAAAAAAACAAGAATTTCAAACCGGTGGTGACGTTGCAGATAAATTAGGTTATTTTTCTGTGGAATGTACATAGAATGCAGCCAGTAGTAGAAACGTGTTAATCAAGGAACACAGGAAAGTCTGTAAAGGAAGGTGTGTGCTACGTCTTGAATGTGTTTGGAATTTGACTCGAATGTAACCATGGACAGAAACGGATGAAGTGAGGAACACACGGATAATCTTGAGGCATAATTTGGCCACGGTTCTCTCGTGACTCGCGAAGAGGTGAACGAGAATCATCATCGAAAGTGACTCGGGAATTTTTGTTAATGCCCTAACACGTGCGTGAATAAAAAGGCGAGGAGTCACGAAGCCCTAGGAGCGAGGCGCACACCTGTTATGCCGGAGGTTGCGCGATTTCCGTGTACCGAAGTGGCCCTGACCTACGAGGGCGATAAGGAGAGAGGGTGGCGCTGGCTCTAGCTGGGGGATGACTGCGAGACTAGGAGGAGACGAGAGAGAGCCCCGGATTTCCATGGCAACCCGACAACCCTCACCTGTGCAAGGTAAAAGCGACGGGGGTGGATCCAGTTGGAACGCGCGACCTTCTACCCCGGCAGACCGGCCTTCTCTCCTTCGTGCATCGATCCTTCGGAAGCCGGAAGTGCGTGTGGCTCATTCGCGTGAATGGAAACCCGGTGGCCATTCAGTCGAAAGAGTCGGGGAGAGACTCCGAGGACGATGGAGGCACGAGAGTTCAAGAATGTTTTCATGATCTCTATCCATTTGGAAAGTGCATTAAATTCCTTCGCAGTTCTTCGTGCATGCTTATTGGCGCACCGCTGCGTCAATGCCAACGAAGAGGTCAATCCTTCATCAAGTCGTGTCAAAATTTTGGCAAATCAAACCGTGGAACCTTATTCCGCGTCGAAAACCGAGCAAACTTTCCCTTTGGCAAAACTTCGTACGATGTACGGTTACCGAGCTACGGAGCGTTAAAGTCCTCAGCCAATCAGAACGCTCGAAAAGCGGCGCAAACGTAAATCGCCCCTATCTCGGACACGGCGCACTTTAGAAAAATGTGCCCAAGGGATTTTTTGCTCGGTTTGGAACGCTGAACAAGATCCAATCATTTTTTCCCCCGAATTCCCGTTGACGTATCTACGGCGAAGCGGCAAAGTCAGGATTGTTGCGTCGACACAAAGAGCTATGTGACTTTCCAGCTCTTGTACAGGGACTGATAAATCCTCGTCTATCCGTATCACTTTGCTTGCGTTTCGCTTGAAAAGTGCATTCCCTTCACGCCCGGGCATTTCTCTGTCGACCTTATAAGATCATACTGCTCAACCAGCCTCCCGACAAGTGGCCGGGCATAAGTTTTCACAAAAGTTAAATGGAGCCCGAGACGCTGAGACGTTCTTTCACGGTAGCTGCCTTGCCGTTTCCACCCTTCTGGTCCCTCCTTCTTCTGGTGTTGCGAGCAAAAGAGGAGACGGGTATTCTCGCAAGCTCTGAAGCAACTGAGCCGCGAGGGTTGACACACACACACACACACACATAAGCAAACAAAATACAACCACTCCGGTCCACACCCACGATGCTTGCATACGGAAACTCACACCCACGCGCTAGACAGGGAAATGAATACGACAGTAATTTCATACCTCGATGCAACAAGTGTGAACCCGCTCGCAGTAGGTAGAGCCCACACAGAGCCCCGTAGTCCCAAGAGCTTGCGAGGGATAACCGAGTGAAACACGTAGATAGGAGATACGTTGGCTCTCGTTTGTTTCGCCAAGGACACCAGTCGCTCGAGTACACACCAATTGTTCCATGATAATAATAATCATGTATTTTAAAAAAATGACAGTGACGAAAGCGCTCGATGGCGGTGTTGGTACGGCGAACGAGTTGAATAGCGGAGTGGATAATCTCCAGTGCACTCCCACACCGTCGCCAATGCATCAGCGATAATTCCATTGTTTTTACCAGCCTAGCGAGACCTTTATATGTTTGTATAAAAGATCATCCACTTGTGAATGGAAATGTTTGTATGTTTTATAGTTGAACCCCTCAAGATTGAACTTCATTTCAACATTCGCTCAAGTTTGAACTTCATTTCAACATTGGCTCAACTTTGAACTTCATTTCAACATTCGCTCAAGTTTGAACTTCATTTCAACATTGGCTCAACTTTGCTCTTCATTTCAACTTTGCGCTTCATTGAAGTTCATTTAGACATTGGCTCGAGATTGAAGTTCATTTAAATACAGGCTGAAGTTTGAACTTCATTTTAACAGGAACTCAAGTTGGAACCTCGTCTCGACTTTGTTTCAACAATCCGGCAGTTTGGACTTCATTTCAACGCTACTAAAAGTTTGAGCTTCATTAGCACACAAGTTCCAGTTTGGACTTCTCTCGAACAATAGCTGAAGTATCAACTGCCCAAGTTGGAGTTCGAGCGTCGCTCCGAACTCCCGAGAGGTTGCCGCACGGCCGAGAGTAGGGTAGAAGCTCGGAATTGGGGTAGGACCGGATCGTGACGTAACGAAAGCTCTCGATCCACTCTGGAGACCGGCCTCGAGTGACTTTTTTCCCCAGCGGTCCGGTTTCGGTGCGCCGGGCACACCTGTCGTTGCTCGTCTCCTCGCTAGATGGGTGACGCAAGCCGTACGGAAGAGGCTGAGAGGGCGAAGAGGCCATCGGAAGATTCTTCGCCGCTCCTCTACACGTCTACCAGCTTCCAACACAGCTCCGCCATTCCTCGGCCGCACTCCGGCCGTTTCGGAGATTTCGCGAGTGTCTTCTCGCGGTCTCTCGCGCCTGTCGCGGTCGTCGTGGTTTTATAAGCTCCACGGGCTTCTATTTCGGTTAGCGGCGAAGCAAACTCGTCCGACGTCACGTCCACTACATTCTTCTTCGTGAAAATTTGCCACAACGCGGACACACGTCGACCGGGCAACGCACTCGTGGAAACACACATGCATGCACACATTTGTACACAGAATTATGACTGTGCGGCTCGCGGTGTCTTGGAAGGCGCAAACGGGACAACTTCGGGGGTTCGCACGAGGGGAGGCGAGACGAATTCTTCTCTCATCTATGTTTATTCAGTTGAGAGGTTGGAGTCATCGTTTGCGCGACGCGCTCACTCCCACCGGTCGGGTCAACCATTAAACAATTTTTTTTTCTTTTTTATACCGTACAGTGTAAAAATAAATTGTAAATTTAATGCACTGCGACTCGAAGTTTCATCACATTGCTTACATCAATTGAACATTAATGTACATTTTCGTAGAGTAAAAATATCAGATATTAAAATTATAAATCTATCGCCTGAAATTTTCATTAAAAATGAAAATTGCAAAGCACAAGCGTCCGAAATTTTAGAATCAGTTTATTTAAAAAAAAAACACACACATTTTTCGATACCGCGCCTTAATTTTCAATAAACACTTTTTTTACAGTGTAATTTTCTACGACCGCCACAAAACGCGTACTTTTGTTAATCGAAGTGTCCGCGCACCGGCGAAGCCGTAAAACCACATCGATGTGAGTGAATTTTCATTTTGCTTAATTTCCGCACCATTAATTTATTTTGCAACAACACAAATTTAAAAAAAACCGTCTGTTACAAATCCCACTGACTCAGAACTAATTTTATTCGTCGAGCGGATCCTCCGTCAATAAGTTTTCCATTCCCCGCTGGAAAACAGCGACGAGCTTCGTTCCGAAGCTTCTCGCAGTACCAACAGCCGTCTCCGATGTTTATTTTATCGCCGCCTCTCCCCGCGCGAAGGTAGCGGATGAAAATAAAAATAAAATCGACTCGCGAAACAACATAATACATTTACCGGGATTACAACGGGGATAGTCGCGTTACACTCGGCGTAACGCGAAGTTTAGTGGTTCTAGTTTACGGTCGTTGGGCACGGCTTTGAATAGTATTCGAAGGTGCAATGAACCCCTCCGTTGTTACGCTCTCTACTGGATTTCCCATCGATCCCGCGATTCCCCACCCTTCCCTCTGTCCGCAGCGTCCGCTCAGCGAGGTACGACTGTTCTCTCCACCGTTGAGTTTTATCGTCGGCGATAAGGTTCCTCGTAACGTTTTTCTGTACGAGGACTCGTCGCGTTCTTCTCCTCGTTCGCCATTATACTCAGTACATATACCGCGAAGAGAGCGTTCGCCGGGCGAGCGAGGGCGGCGGCGGATGCGGAGCGAGAACAAGCGAGCGAGCACCGGAAGTGCGACCGGGCGTTAATAAGAGACACAGGTAAAAAGGTAAAAGGAATAGGTAAAGGTTTAATGAGACAGGTAAGAGGATTAAAAATAATCAGAGCGTTAAAAATAAGCCAAGGATTAAAAATAACCAAAGAGTTAAAAATAAGCCAAGGATTAAAAATAAGCAAAGAGTTAAAAATAAGCCAAGGGTTAAAAATAAGCAAAGAGTTAAAAATAAGCAAAGAGTTAAAAATAAGCAAAGGGTTAAAAATAAGCAAAGGGTTAAAAATAAGCAAAGGGTTAAAAATAAGCAAAGGGTTAAAAATAAGCAAAGGGTTAAACGTAAGCAAAGGTTTAAAAATAAGCAAAGAGTTAAAAATAAGCAAAGGGTTAAAATAAGCAAGGGTTTAAAAATAAGCAAAGGTTTAAAAATAAGCAAAGGGTTAAAAATTAGCAAAGTGTTAAAAATAAGCAAAGGGTTAAAAATAAGCAAAGGGTTAAAAATAAGCAAAGGGTTAAACATAAGCAAAGGTTTAAAAATAAGTAAAGGGTTAAACATAAGCAAAGAGTTAAAAATAAGCAAAGGGTTAAAAATAAGCAAAGGGTTAAAAATAAGCAAAGGGTTAAAAATAAGCAAAGGGTTAAAAATAAGCAAAGGATTAAAAATAAGCAAAGGGTTAAAAATAAGCAAAGGATTAAAAACAAGCAAAGGTTTAAAAATAAGCAAAGGATTAAAAACAAGCAAAGGTTTAAAAATAAGCTCCTCGTTCGCCATTATACTCAGTACATATACCGCGAACAGAGGGTTTGCCGGGCGAGCGAGAGCGGCGGCGGATGCGGAGCGAGAACGAGCGAGCGAGCACCGGAAGTGCGACCGGGCGGGCTCGTTTGCCGTACGAATGAATACATTCGAAGCTCCGTCGAGTGTTTTTCGTAATCCCGTAAGAGGCGAATCTCCTGATTACCGCTGGCTACGTGCCGCCGTTCCATTCTGTGTTCTCGGGCCAGATGCGACGAGCCCGCACGGGGCCGGGACGCGAGGGACACCGGGCCGGTGCTGGTTTTTTTAAATCTATTTTCTCGGGCATCGGGGCGGTGCGGTCGGTTCGCCTATGAACTCACGGGTGCGCACTCCTTTCAGCGGGTATTACAATGCACCCCGGTGCCTATTGCGACGCTAGCCGGGAGGGTCGCGGGGTCACGTGGACGGCCCCGGCGAGCGCCGGAGAAAACCTCATCCGACCCGGTGCTGTCGGTATCTACTGGCAGCGGATTTATGACGCTTTTCTTTCTTGGGCTGTCAAATTAGAGCGAGGTGCTTTGTCTAAAGGTTTTTTGTATGGATAATTGTCATGGCTTTATTAACGATGGAAGGCGCGGAGGTTAAACAAATGGTGGCTGGTTAAAGAATATCGGGGTAGTGAAAGGGTTAATAGAACGGACTGTTCAATGAGTGCTTGCCGTGGGCGTGTTAGGCTAAAGGTAAAAAATCGGTAAGGGTTAAATAAGACACACGTAAAAGGGTAAAAAAACAGACCAAAGGTTAATTGGACGCAGGTACAGTTTTGAAAAAATAAGCAAAGAGTTCATGATACGTAAGAAGGTTAAAAAAAGAGGCGAAAAGTGAATGAGAGACACAGGTAAACAGTTTTCAAAAATAGACAAAGGGTTAATGAGACACGCGTAAGGTTAAAAAGAAATTGAGCGAAACCTTAATAAGGCAGGTTAAAGAATATCTGGGTAGTGACAGGGTTAATACAAAGGAGAGTTGAATCAGTGCTTGCTAGGAATATGTTAGGCTAAAGGTAAAAAGAATTGGGAAAGTGTTAATAACAGACACAGGTAAAAAGGTAAAAGGAATAGGTAAAGGTTTAATGAGACAGGTAAGAGGGTTAAAAATAATTAAAGCGTTAAAAATAAGCAAAGGATTAAAAATAATCAAAGGGTTAAATATAAGCAAAGGGTTAAAAATAAGCAAAGGGTTAAAAATAAGCAAAGGGTTAAAAATAAGCAAAGGCTTAAAAATAAGCAAAGGGTTAAAAATAAGCAAAGTGTTAAAAATAAGCACAGTGTTTAAAATTAAGCAAAGGGTTAAAAATAAGCCAAGGGTTAATGATACGCAGGGTCGAAACGGCGTTTGCCGCAGGGGAAGGGTCAACGTAACCCCTTTCGTCGGTTCATGATTACGTCTTTTACTTCGATATTATTACGAAGTTTCGGAACCGTGAAAAGTTCGTCGAACTCCGCGCTTCCCGGGAGATGAGGAGTGAGGGGGGAGAGGGGAGGGTGGGTGGGTGGGTGTTCGGATTCTTTAGAATTCCTCCACGCGCGCGTCTTCTCGCCCTTGGCGAAAGGAACTTCCTCCCGCGACAACGCGACAAATATTTTTATGACACCCTGACCCACTTGGATCCGCGGTCAGCCAAGCGGTGTCCGCCGTCTCGAGCCACGTGTCTCCGCATCGCCGCGACGATATGAATGAGATTAATGGTATTCTTTGACACGGAGAGAGGCTTTTATCATCAAAAACAATCCATTAATATCGCGCGACGGGACGAAGCGATATTTTATTTGCGACAGAAGATTACACCGATACATCCTCCCAGGACTCTCGCGGCGATGAAAATATTCCGGGACGCAGTTGAGTTTCAACGGAATTTCGAAATTTTGTATCGAATTCAAAAATAATTCGAATAAACTTGTGGAATTTATCGATCCATCATCCCACCTTCATTTTTCTACTTGGGATGAATTTTTTTTTTTATTTTTTTTTATTCGGCTCTCATATTTCGAACATTATTCGCGAGGGATGTGCAATCGGCTGGAGGACTCGAGAGCGCACCCAGACACACCCTTATTCGCCTCCTCCGGTCGCGAAGTCGTCGCGCCCTCGAAGTTTCAACGAGGAAAAGTTTTCCTCGGGATCTTCCCATATGCGTCCCCGTGATCGAATCCGTATCCTTCCGTATTTTCTGTTGCCTCTAGGAATTGGCCCGCGCGAGTGACTGAGGTGGAAGCCCAGAAGGCGGAAGGGAAGTTCGGCGCGATCCGTCGGAGGCGAACTGCGGAGAACTTCCCTCTCGCGAAGCATGGAGCGATCTCGATTTATTGCTGCTTCCAGCGACGGGGAATATCGCTGCATTGCGCATCGGAGACGAAACAGAAAAAAAGGGCATGGAAAAGCACACGGAGAGGGAGAGATGGAACAAGGGTCGGTAGGACTGAGAAAACGGAGAGAAAAACGACTGCGAGCTAAAGGGAAGATAGTGCCCCGTGGCTGCCCGGTAATCGACCACTCGAGCACGAATATCGAAGGATGCTTTGAACAGCGGAGGTACCGCTCAAATCCTGAGAGATGCTGCGGACCGGGAAAGTGAGGGCCACCGCGGTAAATAAATAGTGCAAAGGCTTCGCGTACATGACGTGAAAAATTTTGATATTCCCTATCAGAATTTCTATTAATTTTATTATTATTATTATTATTATTATTATCATATTTGTATTAATATTACGATATCTATATTATTATTGTTATTTTTATAATAATTAAGTTCACGTCGATTGGGCTCGGACACCGATACTCACGGATACTCACAGATACCCACGGATACTTACAGATACCCACGGTTACTCACGGATACTCACGGTTACTCACGGATACTCGCGGTTAGTCGCAGATACTCACAGATACTCACAGATACTCATACGGACACTCATACGGATACTCATACGGATACTCATACGGATACTCAAACGGGTACTCATACGGATACTCATACGGGTACTCATACGGGTACTCATACGGATACTCATACGGGTACTCAGACGGATACTCATACGAGTACTCATACGGGGACTCATACGGGTACTCATACGGGTACTCATACGGATACTTATTCGAATACTCATACGGATACTCATACGGATACTCATACGGATACTCACTCATACGGATACTCACTCATACGGATACTCACTCATACGGATACTCACTCATACGGATACTCACTCATACGGATACTCACTCATACGGATACTCACTCATACGGATACTCACTCATACGGATACTCACTCATACGGATACTCACTCATACGGATACTCACTCATACGGATACTCACTCATACGGATACTGACTCATACGGATACTGACTCATACGGATACTCACTCATACGGATACTCACTCATACGGATACTCACTCATACGGATACTCACTCATACGGATACTCACTCATACGGATACTCACTCATACGTATACTCACACGGATACTCACTCATACGTATACTCACACGGATACTCACACGGCTACTTACAGATACTCACGGATACTTTGCGGATACTCAGATACTCACGGATACTTTGCGGATACTCAGATACTCACGGATACTTTGCGGATACTCAGATACTCGCCGATACTCATACTGCGAGCGCGCGAGCCAACATAATCGCTTGTAATAATAATAATAGTAAGTGGAATAAGGCTGTGCCCTAGTCCCTCTTCGTCGACCTCGAGGTACTTCCTCGTCGGCGAGAATTTGACGAGCCAAGAGAGTTTTCTCCGGGTGCTAAGCCGCCCGCAACGGATATTATACCCGATGGGAAGATCGACTTATCCCGAAGACTCTGCGGTCCGTGGTAATGAAGTGCCACATCGGTGACGGAAGACGAACGACGCACGGGGATAATACCGAGCATCATCCCATATAGGTATGTCGGCTAGTGGAAAAGCCCTCTCGTTCACTCGCTCGTTGTAACCCACCTCGGGTGATTAATTGCACCGATTCGCGAACGAAGCGCTGACTGCGAAAGCCGACGGGGAATATTCTTCGGGCGCTTACTCCGGGCTCTCACTCTCCAATCAGCCTCATTTTCTCCCATCCGGCAAGTCAAACGATGCGCGGAAAATTAATAACCGTCCGATCGATGGAGAATATATCGTGTACGATATATATACGTCCGCATGTGTGAGCATGGGGCAAAACGGATCGTTTTTAGCTATTTTGCTGGAAGGTAAAAAAATCTCATCCAAAATGGCCCGTTTTGCCCCGGCCATTCCTATATGCACGGCGTTGGGAAAAATTGCCAGCGTTCGTCAGCACTCGTAAATTAGATTCTTGGATCCATGTCAAAATCCCACTGTGCGTCACGGTAAAATTTAAAACTGACGCTCGTCGTTCGTATTTTTTATTTTTAAAAATTTTTTATCCACGAAATGTTTGGGAATGCGTTTGTTATCTCGAGATAAAAATAAAAACTGGGTTGTATGGGAGGTAAAATAAATTAGATGTTAGGCGACATGAGGAGGGTTAATTTGCACGTACTGCAGCGAATGGTCGAAAAAAAAACTGACGAACAGTTCCTTGAAGAAGCGAGGAGAAATTGTAGTAAAAGAGAAATGTTAGACTGAGAAATCGTGTCATCCGCTAAGAAAGTCTCCTCGCAGACGACGCTCCAATTTCAAGGAACGTCGGAAAAGTTCCAGCTCGACGCGATCCCTCCAGAAGCATGTGTAATAAAAAAATTTATGGACGTGAGGTATTGCGCACGTACAGCAGTAATTTTTTTTTTTTTTTTTTTTTTTTTTTTTTTAAGTATATTCAAGCTTTTATCGCGAGTCGCTGTATTTCAGTCAATTTCCTCTTCTGTACGTTTTTTTTCTTCATTTTGCCTTTTTAATCATTCCTCTACAAAGTTTATTGACCTTTCGTTAGAATATAGTGTACGCGATGAGAATACCATTCCTCTTCCTATCTCGCCGACTCGTTATGCAGCGGCGTCTCGTTACGAAAACATTCACGCGGATAGCTTCCCCGTCGGCATGAATACCGAATTCCATCCGGAAAGCGAAAAAAAAAACTTCTTTTTTTTACTTTTAATATCAAACTTTTTTTTATACCATCTGTAACGGAAGCTCCGTCTGGCTGTGCGCGCTCGCGATATGATAGATCGATAAATTCGCCTGGGATGAAGAAAGAGTATAAGAATTTCTGCCAATAAACTTGCAAGCTTCCGTAACACGAGACTATAGAAATAAATTGCTTTCTCACCGCGAAAGGTTTGTTACGTACTCCGACAAAAAATATTGAAAAATAGCGCTCGCTGGCTTGTATTAAAAAATTGATCCTCTTAATTTTAAGAGAGATAATAGAAATTGATTTAAAAAATACTGTAGAGGATTGTAAAAGAAAGTTCTACGCGTTTTTCCGATAGAAAAAAAAATTAATTCAAAGTGAATTAAAAAATTTGAAAAACTTCATACGTATTCAGAAAAGTGAACGAGTCATTCTCATAATAAAAAGTTTGGTTTCCGGAAGATTTGTTGAACAATTTTATTTTACATAAATTTGTTAATAATATTTTGGAATTATTATGCGAAATTAATAATTTCAGCACGTTCAACGTGCTTGATTTTTTTCAGGTTTTTGTACCATCCAGTAGAGTTCGCAATGTCCTCTCGTTTCTCTAAAACTTATGCGAAATGAACACCATTCGCAAGGACTACCTTAATTAGCCTGCCGATCGGGCAGGGCCGTATTAAATTTTTCCGTGAATTGGATCATAAAAATGTTTGGGTAAAAAATCCGCGAAAATGAGAGTCTCAGCAAAAAAAAATAGATAAAAGAAGTATCGAGTGGTGAGCGCGGCGTCAGCCGAGCGTGCCTCAAATAGTCGAAAGTTAAATTAGTCGGTGGCTAATAGAAAGGGAGATCGCTTATAAAATTGGCCAGGTCGCCGTGACGCGACGAGGCAGCTCTTTTTTTTTTTTTTCCTGTGCGGTGAGTCTGTGTGACGACGGGACGTGCTGGAATATATTCTCTGCAATTCTGGTACCGCGAGCTTTTTCGAACCCCCGCCCCGCACACTTTTTCTCAGCGCCTCTCTTCCCCCTCCACTTTTCTGGTTCTTCCCCCCCCCCTTTCTCTCGCTTTGTTCCGGGCGAAGAGGGCAGAAAGAGGGATACGGAGAGAGAGTCGAGGAACGCCGACGAGTTACGAGCGACAGGTCTACGAGCTTCGGCCGACGAAGCGTGCTATCCCCGGCACTCTCCCTCCCGCCGCTCCCGAACTGCGGGCAAAGGGGGTGAAAGCGAGAAAGGGTGTAACGTAGAAATAGCCAACGAGGACCGGGCACCAAAGTACCGGCAACAGCGAGAGCATGGAAGGAAATAATTATTTTCCCAGAGCCTTTAATTGACGACCCGAATACTCCTCTCCGGTCCAGAGAATTCCCAGAATTTTATTCAACCCCCTCGTCCATAGGACCACTTTAAAATCTCTTGCCTTTTTTTTTTTCAAGTCACATATATTTAAGGACAAACGTAGACGGGTTTCAATGATTTCTGACTGGCCGCACGTTTGAATTTTAACATTTTCCCAATAATAATAATAATAATAATAATAATAATAATAATAATAATAATAATAATAATAATAATAATAATAATAATAATAATAATAATAATAATAATAATAATAATAATAATAATAATAATAATAATAATAATAATAATAATAATAATAATAATAATAATAATAATAATAATAATAATAATAATAATAATAACAATAATAATAATAATAATAATAATAATAGACAATAACACTGAGCACTATCGTCGAGTGCAAAAAAAAACTCATTTTTCGACCAGAACTGAGGTCACACCGGAAATCCGTCACTGCCGATTTGAAAATCGTATTTTTCGACCGGAAGTGAGGTCGTATAGGAAATACGTCAGTTTCCAACCGGAAGTGAGGTCATACCCCAAATTCGTCACTTCCGGTAAACTTCCGAAAATCCAAATTTCCATTTTACAAATTTCATAGTCCATAGCGAGAGCGCGAGTCGCCCTAGCAACAACTACCCGTCAGTATTATTTTAATGATATATAATATATTTAATAAATAACACAATAATAATAATAATTATTATTATTAAACCCTTTTGGGAGCTTAATGTTTAGATAGTTTCAAATGTCTGCGCGATTCGCAGCAAAAAATTGGTGTATCGATTGGTTATCGATTAATCGGAAGACCGGCTGTTCGGTAACGGTTTCAAACCTTGGATATAAATATTTGTTTCGTCTGTGTGATCATACCGCAAATTCGTCACTTCCGGTAAACTTCCGAAAATCTAAATTTCCATTTGACAAATTTGATAGCCCATAGCGAGAGCGCGAGGCGCCCAAGCAACAACCATCCGTTAGTATTATTTTAATGATATATAATATATTTAATAAATAACACAATAATAATAATAATTATTATTATTAAACCCTTTTGGGAGCTTAATGTTTAGATAGTTTGAAACGTCTGTGGAATTCGCAGCAAAAAATTGGTGTATCGATTGGTTATCGATTAATCGGAAGACCGGCCGTTCGGTAACGGTTTCAAAACGTGGATATAAATATTTGTTTCGTCTCTGTGGAGGCGCACGTTTCAGCGATACAACGTTATTGGCTCCCGAGCCAGATCAAACGTTCGTCGGGGATATTTTTCCTCGCATTTTTATGTCCACTGGAGCTTTTTTCAATATAATGTGTAACCATGGAAAGGACAGATCGACTGTGCGCGTCCTCACGCACGAGAAGGCCGTTGTGCGAAGAGGTAAATGGTGGAGCCGCGGCTCGCGAGGTTTGTGCATTCGCGCGATTGTACTTTATTTGCTTGGGCATACAAGCAGGCCAGAAGTATCGTACAAAACATAAGCATAGCGTATACGCGCCGCGCTCGATACGTGGATGCTTGAAACGCTCGCGACGACATTTTCTCATTTTTTTTTTTTTTTGTGCGTTTCTTTGTGTCTCGTTTTCGCTTTCTCTTTCCAGCCACCGACATTCTATCTCGCCGGTGTATAGCGTTTCCTGCTGAATTGTCATTTTTTTTTTAAACGAAACTCGTATAACGCCTCGGTCTATTAAACTCTCGCTTCCAACGCCTGTGAGCGTCCTGGGAGACGAGTCTCGCAAAAGTTGTCTCGTCTCTTCTTCGCTCTTCGAACCTCTTATTCGTAGACACCCCTTTCTTCACCGACGGCCCGCGCAGACCGACTGTTAACTCACGCCACATACGCTTTCGCCCCGGAGAGGAAAAAGCCATTCGTATTTTTTTAAATTTTTTATTTCCTACTTTTTTTTGGGAAATTCGTTCCGAGTTGTATTTTCCTTCCTCATAGAGGAAGCTTTGTTATGGTAAAAGAAAAAAAAATCGGGATTTTAATGAAAATGTGTTCAGAATATTCCGAAACATCGAAAAATCACATTTAGAAAACAAAGCTTCCTCTATGAGGAAGCCAAAAATACAGACAATGCTTCCTCATAGAAGAAGCTTTGCGAATAAAGGAACCTTATTAGAAAGCGATAAAAAAATTTCAATTTTCACCTTTTTTCAATGGAGTGGTGTTTGTGTTGAAGCGCATTTTGTCGGTGATTTATAGGGGAAAAAAATTGTTTTCGTCCCGACGAGTCTCATAGAAGTTGTCTCGCTGCTTCTGCAGTGTTCGGACCTCTTATTTGCAGACACCAATGGCCGAGGCAGATCGATTGTAAACTCATGGCTTATACGCTTTTACTCTGGAGAGGAAAAAGCCATTCTTATCTTTTTTATTTTCCTTTTTTTTTTTTTTTTTTTTTTTTTTGGGAAATTCGCTACGAGTTTTATTTAGCAAGGGGTGGTATTTGTGTCGCAGTGCATTTTTCGGTAATTTATAGAGGAAAAAAAACACCCACACATTTTATACCGACGAGTATCGTAAAAGTTGTCTCGTTTCTTCTTCACCGTTCGGACCGCACATTTGTGGACACCATTTTCTTCACCAACGTCCGGCGCAGACCGATCGTGAACGCACGCCCCATACGCTTTTGTTCCGGCGAAGAGAAAGCCATTCGTATATTTTTTTTAACCGTTGTATTTTGCAAGGAGTGGTATTTGGGTTGAAGCGCATTTTTCAGTAATTTATAGGGGGAAAAAAACCGAAATCATTTTTATACCGGTGCATTAGTTTCGATGAATTTCACTTTAGATATTTTATGATTTTTATCAGACTCGTTCCCTCTAATGGTGCACTCGTCGTAAATCAAAAACTCCCTCGTTTCATCGCTCGCTCAAAAATATCGCGGGACTTAGCGCCGATCGAAAAGAAAAATGTATAAAGAGCCGAGTCATCCTGATGAATAACTCGAACCAAAAAATGAATAACGATTCGGCGACCGTTGAAATCTGGTCGTGCTCGTTTCGTTTCGTTACGCGAACGAATCTGTCGCGCCCCATTGCCGAGGAAACTGGCAGGTGCCCCGTTGGCTGACCGGCCAATTTTATAAACGATTCTCCTCTTCCACAATCATCCACTCTGGCTTCTCCGAGCACCGCACATCTGTACACTGCGAAAACAAGCGCGTCGTTCCGACACGCTTTACACGTGTTAAATCGTCCAGTGTACCTTTTACACATTTTTTTGTTGCTCGTTGATTTCCAACAAAGCGCTCCACGTCTGTTGTCAAAAGATTGATGAGGAAGCAATGCGCGAAATGAAATTTGCTGATTGCTTCCTCATCAGTGTAGAAACGAATGCTCATTGCTTTCCCATTTTTCAAGATTATCCACAAAGCATTGCGCGGCGAAGTGTGCTGGTTACTTTCCGGCTTCCTCATGGAGGAGGTTTTGAGGATGATGGATAAGAATGAGCAAGCGACCGGCCATTTCGTTTACATCCTAGCATAAAAAAAGACACTGTGATGACAACGCCGAAACGGAAACAATGCGCTAAATTCAATCCGCACATTGCTTCCTCATCATTGTAGAAACGAATGCTCAGCGCTTTCCCATTTTTTAAGATTATCCACGAAGCATTGCGCGGCGAAGTGTGCTGGTTACTTTCCGGCTTCCTCATGTAGGAGGTTTTGAGGATGATGGATAAGAATGAGCAAGCGACCTGCCATTTCGTTTACATCCTAGCATAAAAAAAGACACTGTGATGACAACGCCGAAACGGAAACAATGCGCTAAATTCAATTCGCACATTGCTTCCTCATCAGAGTACTAACGAATGCTCATTGCTTTCCCATTTTTCAAGATTATCCACAAAGTATTGCGCGGCGAAGTGTGCTGGTTACTTTCCGGCTTCCTCATGGAGGAGGTTTTAAGGATGATGGATAAGAATGAGCAAGCGACCTGCTATTCCGTTTACAACGTCGCACAAAAAACAACATTATAGCGACGACATCGATGAAGGGGTAATGCACAAGTTTCAATTGGCAGATTACTTCCTCATTAGCGAAACGCTACCATTCGCAGTGTATCTGTCGACCGACCCATCCAAGCAAACTCATATAGGGTAAAAGTGGGGAATATGGCCCGGTCCATATGTCATTGATTTACGTGTTAATCGAGGTGGCCCATATTCACCATTTTTACCCTACCCATCCACATTGCCACATTGCCACTTCAACGCGGAGGAAAAATATTTGGGCACTTATGAGTCGGCGGCAGGACTGGTCCGGCACTCGTCAAGCTGTCGCAAAAGTGCCAAAAGTTTCCGGCCATAGAGTATTCCTCGTGTTTAGGCCAGCAGTTCACTTCCAATCCCGGGTCGACGCGAACCACGGGCTGGATAGTGTTTCCACGAGGAACCGAAAGCACTGTCGTCGTCGGTCTCATCCCCGACGTCAGTGACGAAGGACGGTGTATGGATCTGGAGGCGTCTTGGCAACGAGCCATGCGACGACTTTTTCCACCCCCGTCGGCCCCTCGGGTTGTCTATATTCCCGTATTTCGTACATAGCCGGTCCGCCTGGCTGATAGCCGTACAGTATGTATACAGAGTATTGGAGAACCGCGAGCCACCAAAGCTCCGTTGCAAAACTCATCCCTGCCTGCATCCCTCGGCCCGGCGTTCGTTCGGTTCGAAGCACAACGTAAACATCCCGAGGGTCGCGGCAGAGCAAGTGGGAGAGGCGAATTTTTCTTCCTGCTCCTTTCTCATTCCTCTTTTACTTCTTTCTCTATAATCCTCCGAACGGGAAAGACTGTGGAGCTTGGAGAGCACGAGTTACGGAGGAGGATTTTCGCGAACTTATCGCATGATTCACCCACCCCGCGACGAATCTTCCTTTGAATGTCTTGTGTAGGTTCGATATGTATTGGAAAAGGCGGGGTTCAGTGATTGGCCTCGGGGAATTCGGACCCTTCGCGCACTTTGCCGCGGTTTGGGCAATTCCGGGTCTGGTTTTTCACTGCAGACCTCATTTTCGGTCCCGAAGGACCTATCGGGAAAGCCTCCAAGGACCGAATTATTAGTTGCAAGTTCGACCTGGATCTTGTATTCGAACTGGATTGAGGGCGCAAGCCTGGCTGACTGTTGTTGGTCCACTGTCTTCATCGTTACGTTACTTTATCGGGAATGCATGTTTTTGGGCTTGTTTGTAGTGAAATCGATATGACACGAGGTAAACATCATGTCTGTTGGGGTGTCGTGCTGGTGTGGTAAACAATGTAGGGGAGAGCGGGGCAAAATGGCACAGCGGGGCAAAACGGGATAATGAGACAAAACGCAATTTTCCAGTACTTTTGGATGGTTCCGATGGTGGTTCGTGGGGCAAAACGGGGTTGAAAATCAGGATGAATCGTTGGGACAAAATGGGGCATCCAAACATTATTGGAAAATTGAGTTTTGCCCTCACTGTCCCGTTTTGCCCCACTGTCTCATTTTGCCCCGCTCTCCCCTAAGGGCTACAGGCTCTCGAAACGAAGCCGCAATCCAAGATTCATTCTTGGAATTGAAAGTATGTTAACTTCGCGTTGGATTTCCCGAGCGCCAATCACTGTGTCGCCCATCGAACCAAAAATAACTTAGGAACCCGTGGGCCACTGATACCATCCGACGGTACATAGAAAAGCGAAGAATGCCGAGAAATCTTGTAAATCACAAGATTCCTCGAGGCTCTCAGCCAAAGATATGGCTGTTGGGTGTTCGAGAAACCGTGAAACTCGACTGAATATTCACAATCTCTCGTGGAATGTTCTTGAAATATTTTTCTCTTCTCTCCTCGACGGTTTCCTCCATCCGGCACCATGGGAGGAGGAAACAAAGGTGGGTATTTGCGTTGCGCGGTCATGACGCAGATAATAAGAATAGCTGGAAGGGAAGTATGCAGCGAATCCTTGTAGATTCTCTTTCGAAGCGTTCCCCAGACGGTTTTGTCGGGAACACGCTGGGTGCCGGATTTCCAGGTTTCGCCGTTTGTCCTCTCGGAAGACATCTCGGCAATTCCAGGATTAAACGGTTTCCCGAGCGCCTCCGCTAATCGAGGAAAATGGAAGCTTCTCAGTGTCCGCGGCAAGTGGTTTCGAGGTGGTCATCGCGCTGGTGGGAGAGCGTGGAGCTTCCGTGGTCGCAAACCCGCAATCCCACGAATTTTCCCGGTAGAGTTAAAAGAAGTGGTTCAACATCTGTATGTGCAAACACGAGTTTATTGTTCCTCTGAATCCTTGAGAATGCGGGCGGAGAAAAGTAGACACTGGGGAGTGGGAAATTGGCCGAGAGATATGGACTCGTCCGAAGGATTAAAAGCTTTGAAGTCGTCGGAACGTGGAAAGAAGAAAGCGAACAGCTGCGCTAATTTGCTGGAAACCCCAGAGGCCGGAGAGTCTTCCGCAGCACAGTGGCAAACCCGAACAAGTTGACCGTCTACATATTAACGCGATGCCATGGTAGGCATTGAGTACTAAAGAATCAACTTCAATCGCAGTTCACATGCAGAGAGGAACAAGATGATAGGATGGAGACGCAGCACAGTGGCAAACCTGAACAAGTTGACCGTCTACATATTGACGCGTTGCCATGGTAGACATAGAGTACTCAAGAATAATGCTCAATCGCAGTTCACATGCGGAGAGGAACAAGATGATAGGATCGAGACGCAGCACAGTGGCAAACCTGAACAAGTTGACCGTCTACATATTGCCGCATTGCCATGGTAGGCACTGAGTACTCAAGAATAATCCTCAATCGCAGTTCACATGCAGAGAGGAACAAGATGATAGGATGGAGACGCAGCACAGTGGCAAGCTCCAACAAGTTGACCGTCTACATATTAACGCGTTGCCATGGTAGGCATTGAGTACTCAAGAATAATCCTCAATCGCAGTTCACATGCAGAGAGGAACAAGATGATAGGATGGAGACCAATGAATTCGACCCTATCAGGATTTAGACTATAATTCATTGGGATCAATCTTCATACCTCTTTGCTCTTGTCCCAATCCCAGAGGGGCTTTAACGGAGATCTAATCTGGTCGCAGTATCACTCTGGAAGGTCTTGCCGCCTAATACCGTACGGGAACTTCGATAAAACACAAAGGAACCATCGCTTTGGCAGGAAGAACTAACCCAGAGGAAGAAAGGCGATTTCTTCACCAAATCGACCGATTGTACCAACTTCGGATTCGAAGCTTTATGCCACGCTGATTTGCACCGAAGGAGTACCGGAAGCTGGAAAGTGTTTCTCAACACAGTGGTTCGCCAGCTCCAACAAGTTGACGGTCTACATTTTGACAAAACAACTTCAATCGCAGTCCACACGCAGACATGTGGAGCAAGATTATAGGATGGTGCCTAACGAATCCGACCGGATGAAGATTCAGCGTAGAACTCGTTGAGTTCAACCTTCCCTTCTGCTCTCCGCTCAATCCCACGGGGTCTTTAATGGAGATCTAATCTGGTCGCAGTTTCTCTGGATTGGGGAAGGTCTTGCTGCCTAATAACATAAGAGGACTTCAATAAAAAGCGAAAAAAACCAACGCTTCAGGCGAAAGAAGTAACGCAGAGACGAGCAGACTTCACCCCTAAATCCACCGACTGTACCAGCGTAGAATTCGAAGCTTTATGCAGTCAAGCAATTGGAACACGGTGTGTCGCAGCCAAATTGTGGAATCCTGTACGGCACACCAGCCGAGCCAGAAAAACCGTCTTTTAGGCAGTTACCCAAGTCCCGCACAGTGTCCAAACTCTGGCCCATTCCCCAACAAGCTAAGGCGTTTCTTGCCCCATCAACTCAGACACCCACCGGCCACGGAAGAGTCACGCAAAGATTTGCACAAAGCATACCGTGACAAAGAGTCTCGAAAAAAATTAACCCGAATACAGAGCCGACGAAGAGGAGCCACTGCAATCCCGCTGAGTAACGACCGTCGGTGGCGTAGATGGGAGGGGTGAAATTTAACCAAAACCAGCGGAGGAGAAGTGAGAAATAAAGATGAAAGGGAAAAAAGAGCCGGGAAATGAAGGCATGACGCTGGTAGTCGGAGAAAATTAAAGAGAATGGAGGATAGAACATGCTAGCTGCGGAAGCAGGTTGTACGACGGTAGCGGCGGGTTTGTTTAGGGACTAAACAAACAGGGGGCCGATGTGTACAGTGGAAGCTTTGCAGGAACATACATCCGAGGTGGAAGCTCGCTGCCCTCGCCGTATTCAGGATTCCACTGTGTGTAGTCCTATTATGGTCCAGGGATTCATCCTGCTGAATATGCCGTGTTGGTTCTGTGTAACGGTTCCGTCGCGCAGCCGAAACGTTTCATATCGGAGCGACGCCAAACGCGTTTCGGTACGACCTCTCTCCGTCCCTGTGCTTTGAAGGGATGGAAAATCGCGGATGGCCTGCGCCGGGAGGAACGCGGGCAAGAACGATCGCGCGAGTCGGCAAAGGGCGCAGTTAACCGGGCATGGAGATTGCACGAATCGTATTGCAGCTAACGGCCTGCGGAGTCGGTAAAGCTGAATTAGAGAGAACCGCCGCGACTATTATGTGTCATCCAGTTTATACGTACCACCGGTACGTACGTGCCGTTAGCGTCCGTACGGAATAGATTGAACAACGGGGATTATTAGAGCTCCCGCGGGAGCCTCGGCAACTGGGGATATGGATTTTCGTGTGATGCAGCAAACGTACGCTCGTGAGCAAATGTAAACGATTATCGGAATGGAGACATCGGTGATTAGTGGAGCGAATGAATTCGAGAATTCCGAGGGAAAGGCGTGGGAGATTGCGGGGGCTCGGGAGATAATTCGGTGACGATTGGAACATTGATGATGCGATCGGTACACCTAGAAAAAAAAAAATATTTTACCGCCACCGTTTATTTAGTAAAATAAATATTTATTGAAATTAAATAAATCGTTACGTAAATGAAATAAATATTTATTTAAATCAAATAAATATTTTACTTACAGCAAATAAACGGTGGCCGTCAAATAAATTTTTTTTCTGCGTGTAAAATTGTTTGGAGAAATCGGGACTTGTCGTAACGATGAAACAAAAAAAAATGTTTGATGAACAAACGTTTCGTCGAGAAATTTTCTTGAAATTCCGCAGAACGAAGCCTCGGGCAGCAAAAAAGATACAATGGGTTGGAAAAACCAACATCATTTATTACCGACTATGTCGACAGGACGATCCGGTTAATAATGCCGGCCGGTGCCTCGAGGGACTGGAGGCTGGAATAGATGTAAAAAAATATTTAAAACAAAACAAAAAAAATCTGCTTCATCATCGGCTATAAGCGTTATAATTGGCCGGACATAACAAATAGCGAGGATAATTCAGGCTCCCGTTCTCTCCAGTCCGCAGTGCGGGAGAATTAACCATAGATTCAACTCGGATGAGCTTATTACGCAGAAATTTGTGGAATTCCCTGAATTAATCGGTTCATCTACATTTTACTGCTTCCCTCGATTGCCCATCGGCTCCTCCCACATCGGGGCTCCCTTTATTAACTCCTCCCCGTCTTTCACCCCCTCAAATGACAATTACCATTTGAGACACTGAATTTTCGACTAATTTTACACGTAATACAATTAATTACCCAGCACAGATAATCCCGGCTGCGACGACAAAAGCTGTTATAAATGTGCGTTGGCGAAACCGGGGCAAAATGGCACAGCGGGGCAAAACGGGACAGTGGGAGCAAAACTCAATTTTCCAATAATTTTGTAGTGCCCCATTTTGTCTCAACGTTACATCCGGACTTTCAAACCCGTTTTGCCCCACGTACCACCACACTGAGAAAAAGGATAGTATTTTCTACTATACCAATAGTTCCCAGGGGGAACGTCTATATAGACAGTTTTTGATATTATATATTCAATTGGTTAAATTATAATTATTTTTTTGCCACTGTCCTAACCATAAAATGTAAACGTTCCCCCTGGGAACTATTTTTTATGGTATAAAGTCAGTATTGTTGCTTTTACTATGTTCTTTTTTCTCAGTGAATCGCCACCATCCCAAAGTTATTGGAGAATTGCGTTTTGTCTCGTTATGCCGTTTTGCCCCGGTGTGCCATTTTGCCCCGCTCTCCCCTATCCCGTTGTAATTAATAGCGCTCCAACTCCCCCCTCTCCGTCTCCTTCCAGACGTCTGCGGAACAATAATAACACGATCCTCCATTTCTTCATCCCTCACCCCCCCCCCCCCCCCCCCCCCGAGACAAAATTTTCGCCACTATCCTCAGCGCGAAATAAACCGTTGTACCCTACAGTATAACTTAAATTATTATCCCCGTTGAGTATTATAATTTCTCCGTGAGAGATTTTCCTCCGGCTATCCGGAGGCTAGCTGCTGCTGCCGGGTTCACCGTTTTCATCCCCCTGGGAAACGGTCCAAGGCAGCGAGGTTCCCGGTGTAAAAACAAAGCGGGCCGTGGATGGATATATACGTGCAAAAAAAACAAAACAAAAAAAAACGTGGGACGGAAGCAGAACGAGACTGTTTTACGAGAAAGAGAGAATGAGGAAGGGATTAAAAAAGTGAGAAAGAAGAATAAGCATAAAGAGAAGTAGAGTGGTATGCGGGGTGGGTGATATGGGGTGGGTGAGAGAATTTTCACTGGGTCCGATTCCCCTTGCAACCGGGTCTACCCCTTTCTGACGAGGATCTTCCGCACGCCCCGCATTTCCGGCTTAAGTTCAACGGGCTAATGCGCCGTAATAGCCCGGCGCGCAGCCCGGAGAATCCCGTTGTAGGCAAAGAGGGAGGAAGTTGGGACGGCGGTACCAGCCACCGAACGTGTATGTGTCCTGTGGGCAGGAAACTCCGGCTACACGGCGGACGTCGCACGGTGAAGCGGACGGGTTAATAGATTTTTTTTTCTTTTTTTTTTTTTGTTCAGTGAGGGGACGTTGGTCGGTAGAAAAAAAAAATCTTCAGCCGCTCGGCGATCGGTGAAGAGATCGTGGCGAATTACAATGGCGGTATTCGGAACGAAAATTTCATTTTCGATTCGATATCCTTAGCGGCAGATACCAATTATTTTAAAAAATTTCAACAATGTTTTATACATATTTTTATAAATCTCAATATAATTGATAATTATCGTTTCACCTACGACCATCGCATCGACAAGATCCGGTAGCCAGGTATAAAAAAATAATATCGACAAGAATATTTATACAAGTGTAAAAAATGTCTGAAAATGTATACACCGTGTACGAAGTTTTTAGGTGGATAGATAGATTATTTAGATAGATTAAATTCAGTACCGGTTCACAATAGCTTTACAATTTAGTGCACTAATTTTGCATACATTTTTCGACAGTGTATTTTTGTCCATTACAACGTATCTTTTTTTTAACCTACTTGGCCTGTGAGGGCATCGAAGCGAGCCGGTCAGTTTCACCGTATCCTCGCCGAATCCCACGGTAACACGCAATATATACACTAAAAGTGGCCTGGCGGTCCCGCTGCGTCATTTCCTTTTTCCCCGCAGGCTCTCCGGAGGAGAATAGGTAGTTTAGTAGACAAAGCGTCGCGAGCTCGAAACTTTCCGTCCCTCCCCGCCACGTCCGGAAAAATACCCGAACCCCCGCCAAAAACCCGCCGCAGTGAAAACACCAACCACCCCTAAAAGAGTGCCCCGAAAAAAAAAAAAAAACCTCCCCCAGCAAAAACCCGCACAATGAACAACAACAAAAACTAACAATAAGTAGATAAAGCGTGAGGGAAATGGAAAAAAGATTCAACCGCGCGTGGCGTCGAGCCGCGAAGACAAAAAAACGAGCCCCTTCACTCGATGAAACAAAGACGATAAGGGGTGGAAATTACGGGAACAAAGGTATACAGCACACAGATGGACCCGTTTCTCTGCAGGTTCGACTTTTGCTCCAGCGAGAAAGAACAGAGTCGCATCCAGCGTCTCTCTCTTCCAACTCTTTCGTACCCTTCTATTTATTTCCCTTTCATTTTTTTCTCTCCCACCCCTTTTTTTTATCTCTTCCACTCGTTAAGACGCAGAGACCGAGAGGAATCCACAACCTGTACACATGTACATATATATCTCTCTAGAATACAAAAAGATTTCGCCGTCGCCGCCGTGTCAAGAATCCGGGGGGGGGGGGGGGGGGAAAGACTTAGAATAATAAGGGCTTAAGTCCATCCTTAAAGGGCTTTGGAATAATAAGGTCTAAGTCCATTTAGCTTAAAGGGACTTGGAATAATGAGGGCTTAAGTCCATTTAGCTTAAAGGGACTTGGAATAATGAGGGCGTAAGTCCATTTAGCATAAAGGGATTTGGAACAATGGGTGGGGAGGTAAAAGACTTAGAATAATAAGGGCGTAAGTCTTTTTTTAATATGCCTATATCTCTATAATATAAAAATATTTCGTCGCTGTCGCCGTCGCCGCCGTGTCAAGAATCGAGGGGGGAGGGGGGCAGTACTTGGATGGGTGACCGCGGTCACACAACCAAGTATTAAACCCGTCTTTTGAAGTATTTAGAATAATAAGGGTTTACGTCCAGAAATGGGTGCGAGCGCGCGAGCCACAACAACCCGCTAGTATATATATATATATATATGTATGTACATGGCTGTACACAAGTGTACACGGATGGGGAAAGCCTCGCCTCGCGGCAAAGAGACGCCATCCACCGCGGGGTGCAAATTACCCTTTAATCTTCCGGTCGATCGATCGAGTGGGCGAAAGTTTCGTCGCTTCCTCGCGGGAACGTCGGGCGAACGCGTCTCCCGTTTCTCTCGCTTTTCCGCTTTTGGCGCTCAAACCTCAACCCTGCCCGGTTCCAACCCCGTCCATAAAGCCGACTCTCCGCTCGCCTCACTCGCGTGCTCTTCCCCCTCGCGACTGTGGCTTCTCTCCCGCTTCTGTCCACCCCCCGCGGAAGCTCCATCACAGATCTCTTTCTTCTCATTGTTTCGCCGTCGCGAGAGCCCCGCAAGAAAACGTCGCGGATACGGCGACGGGGAAAACGAGGGTGCGAGGAGGGCGCAATTATTTCGCGGCGAGTCGGCGAGAGAAGCGCGGTTCATTTCGAGCCCATTGGACTGCGGAGAAAAGAGCCCTCCCGATCCGCACGATGTCTTCCGCGGCGGAGCGGACTCGCCGCGACGGCATTTTTAATTCACCCTCCCTCTGGATTGTCGGGACGAAAATTAGGAAAAAAAATCACGGAGCAATTTTTTTTTTTTTTTTTTTTTTTTTTTTTTGCGGGGGCAAACAGATATTTTATACGGAGGGATTTTGCGCCATTGCGACGGAGTTTATTACGGAATCGGTATGAAATCGTGATTTCTTGCACGCGAATTTATTCACGTTTGACGATCGGATTGGCCGGATTTGCATAGATAGTACGTACACACGACACCCCTGCGTGTCATATTGCGTTTTATTCGTCCGTGAAAAAGTCCCGGTGGCAGGTTTTTGTGAATATACACGATATCGTTTCGGACGATCTACGTTTATGGTGGGATCGTTTTTTTTGGCCGCGACATTATGTGCTTTCCCGTTGCGGAGACGACTGACAGCTTCGGGGATGCGGGAGTGTGGTGTACCGGGGGTGGTTTAATGTTTTGGCAACATATTTATGTGGGATCGTTTTCGGGGCTCCTAGACGAGGAAACATTGTCTTGGGATTTTTTTTCTAGGGTGCACGGTTCTCGAGATAATGAGGTTACACGTTTCGCCCGGTTTTCGAGCGATCTGATTGGCCGGGAGCCTCGAAGGGTCGGAACGTCGTAAATCTTCATCGGTTTTCCGAGCAATTTTTTTCCAATTTTATAGCCATATAGGCCAAGCCCTTGGGAACACTTTGAGGCCAATCTGAAGACTGTAATCTTTAATAGTGACGGAAATAGAATTTTTTTCTTGTACGGCCCAAAAGAGAAAATATTTAATTGCTCATAGTTTAAGAAAAATTGGTTTTATGTTTATTTCAAATAAAATTGGTTATAAAAATTGTCTTAAATATCTTGTACAGTGCCAATGTGCGTGTGCAGTTTTGTCGATGCATTTACACATATTGACTTGGCAATGCATCACGTGTTTTGATCCGCTAACTCACGGTGCATCCTTTCCCGCCCTCATTCACGTCTACGGTAGATAATCGATTGCATCGAGTTCAATGCAAAGAAGCTTCGCCATTCCCTCACGTAAGTGTATGTACATAATATCAATATAGAAGTCACGCGAGAGACCTCGAGTAAGTTGAGACAGACTGAAAAGTATGAATATATCATTCCCTCGGCACGAAGTTTCGGACCCCGGTTGCAGCAGGAAATAATATCACTGAGGTTAACGCGAACGAGCGCTATATACTTGGCTCTATATAGGGCATTGCATGTCAACGGTGTCACCTTATTTCATCCTTTGTCCATAAATATGTCTTTTTTTTCTTCGTGATTTGAAATATTCAAAGATTTTTTAAACTTATATATAAAAGTCGAAAATAACAAATTGAATGTGTATAAAAAAAATCCTCTGTGAAAAATATAAAGGTACAAATATTAGTATCTTATGCATTTTTCTATGAAACGGAAATTTTCCCTCCGTCCCTTCTGCAGATTTAGAGAGATCGAATCAGATCAAAATTTGCAAAAACCGTTTTTTTTCCAAATATGTTGGCGAGAATTAGTTTTGGTATTAAAAAACGAATGTTCGTCCGTTGCTGAGCTGCATATCTGTTCTGCTTTCCTCCCAGAAGCATTAAAAAAATTACCTCTGTCTCTCCATGTAACATTTTTTGTCACGAACTAAACGGCACCCCGGAGTCTGAAAACCGTCCGTGTTCTCGCCGGATTACCCGCAGAAATTAAAAAATTGAAAATACGAAATTAAGTTAAACTGTACGTTAACCCTTTATAAGTCACATATCCGTTCCCACTCTTATGTTTCGGTACAGTTTCTGGCGACGGGACTTGTAAAGGGTTAAGTCAATTTGGAAAGGTTCCTACGGAAGAAATGTACACTGTTAAAAAAGATGATAAATTGAATGTCCCACACTGAAAGTTTTTATGCAAAAACCATTACATTAAATTCAATGTAAAATTGTCATAAAAAATTAATGAGCTTTTAGAGTGAAATTGAGGTAAATTATTAAAATTAAAGTATTTCTGAAGTCTACAATAGACTGAATGTTAATTTTTCATCAACAACTGTGTACGAAAATGTATATTTGTTTATTTATTTCTTATATACAAGTTCACGCATAAAAACTTCCAGCACCCGTGCATTAAATTGCATGCGAATGTTTTTTTACAGTGTATGCATACATCGGCCCCGCACGATAGATGCATATTTATACAATATTCAATATGAATGTAATACACAGCTACCACCGTGTTGTACATAACTACGGCATTCCCATAAATATTTGAGAGGAGACTCTTGCAGGTCGAACGAGGGATGCCAATATCGTTTTATTCGAGATGTTTATCCGGCAGGCCGGGGTCGCTAATATTGGATGGCAGATGCCGCCGATAGAGAGAGAGAGTTGCGCAGGCAAATATTCGATATTTGCGACTATCGATACATATAAAGAGGAGCAAACTCTCCGTGCGATTCGTAAGAAGAAGATACGTAAGATTCTTAGGTAGAATGTTGGGATCCTCGGTGAGAATTGCCTCCGTTTCAATGAAATCGTTTCTACTTCGTTCCTCTTCATTGGGCGCGAAGAGCCGATAAAAAGGAGGCGACAAGGGCGAACGGGAAGGGTGAGAATCGGGAAAGTAAGCCCGATCATACGCACGGAAAACAGTCGAGAGGGCGAACGGAGTGGAAGCTCTTCCCGGCTTGCGTTAGTTTATCGATTTCCAAGACACCCGGAGCAGCGAGCAGCGGCATCATCCGCAGCATCCCGTTTCGTCCCGACGTTCGCCCGAGAAGAGAGACGCTCTGTCTGACGCCTCGCGCCTTCCAGGAACCCCGAAAGTGGGCGAGAATACTCACTTTCCCGTGGCCCGCGAGAGTCTCACCGGAGGATCACGAAATTCCAGACATCCTCGCTAGTCTCCATTTGCGACCGTGTGCAGCATTCCGGCACTCATCCGCCACGGGCCCGCGTCGTTCCCTCGCGCACACTTTGGACCGTGAATTCCTGGACCACCGTCGAACGGTGGGGAAAGCAAGAAACGCGGGGGGAGAAGTTTGAGAATTCCATTTTAGGGAATAGCCCGGTTACGTTTAAAGCCCGTCACGCAAATTTTTAAGTTCAAACATTTTGTCGGAGAACAGTTGGTCCTGTGATCGTATACGTCCCGAGTAGACATTTTCGAGCGTTACATCGGGTCCTGATAAGGTCCTGAGAAGGCCTGAGAAGGCCTTATTAGGACCCTATCAGGGTCCGATTTAACGCTCGAAAATTTTTACTCGGGGTGAAGTCTCACTCGCCACACTTGCACTGATAAAAATTACAGTTGAATCAACTAAACATTCGGGCAGGGACGTTCAAATAAATATATTGTTGGTACAGCAAAAAGGTTGGTTGGTTCACCAATTTTTTGGGTGTACTCACCATATTAATTTTTGAGGGATTAAAATATTTTGTCCGACCAGCAACATGTTTATTTGAACGTACCTGCCCGAATATTTAGTCGATTCAACCGCATTTCTTATCAGTGTGCGGCACGAATATTGTATTTAACAAAAGATCAATGAATAATTGCCATGCTAAACAATCATTATTATTATTGTTATTGTTATTATTATATGTCATTGTTAGCATTATTGTTTCATTCCATATGGTGCGCAAAGCGATTTGCCGAAATTATAGCATAAATAGATTAATAACTGATAGGATGGAATTATGTTAATTCCACGCATGTGTCTAGGAGAGAAGATTCAACATTTGCCGATCGGTGAACTATCAATGTGCCAATCGCAATCCTCGCTGCTGCCCATCCATATCGAATTTCACGAAAACCGACCTGCCGAAATTATAGCGTACCAGCAGGTTGTTGTGGCTCGGGCGCTTCGCGTCCTCGCTATGGACTATCATAAAAGTACAAACCGAAAATTTAAATTTCCAGAGATGTACCGGAAATACGTCATTTCCGGTTTGAAAATCTCATTTTTCGACCGAGAGTGACGTCAAACCGAAAGTGCGTTACCGCCCGGTTGAAAATTCAATTTTTTGACCGGATATGAGGTATTTCCCGATAAAGAAAATGACTTTTTTTTGTACACGACGATAGTGCACAGCACTGTTGTGCACCGCGCTATTGTGTACAACTCATCGGGACGCATAGAATAGTACGAGCGAAGTACAATGAATATGGGAATCGTTATCAGGGCCTGAAAGGGCGTAATGTGACTTCAAATAATCAGCACACCCCCCCCTCCCGATGTGGAATATACATACAAACAAGTTCACAACTTTCAAAAATACATAACACACGGAATGAAATTTTGTATGCTGAGAATGAAATGTTCAAATAAAATCAAATGAGAATCCAACATTCAAATCAAATCAAATGAGAATCAAACATTCAAATCAAATTAAATGAGAATGAAATGTTCAAAGAAAACCCAATGAGAATGAAATGTTCAAAGAAAACCCAATGAGAATGAAATTTTCAAAGAAAACCCAATGAGAATGATGACCCTGAAGATATCTGCATCAGACAAAATGTTATCTTTAGCGCGCCATAACTCCCGTATTTTTCATTGTACAGATTTTTCCTTGGGCTCGCTTTCTTCTTTATAAAATACTCTAAGTGTGCATTTTTTTTTCTTTTTTTGAGGCAGGGCATTGAAATCAAATCTTTAGCACGCCATAACTCCCGTATTTTTCATCGCACAGACTTTTCTCTGGGCTCATTTTCTTCGTTACAACATTCTCTAAATGTCCATTTTTTGTTGAAAGTTCGCGTTTGAAGTCTCGAGGACGAGCAGATCGCTGCAGCTCGGCCGAAGGACACCCTCGAAAGAGGTCGAGAGGATTTAGCCATACTTAGCCTCGAGGGCTGGTTCGCATTTTTTTTAGCAAGATACCTCGAGCATATCACGGGCCAAGATCCGCAAATATCATTTTCGCACGTGCCGCAACGCGCCCCCTTCCGGTTGCGACCACCTTCGTTCTCCCCTCTCAAGCTTATCAGCCCCTTTTCTTTCCTCCGTCCAGCCTCGCGAGTCCGACATTCCCCCGGGGACTAATTCAGTTAGTCGAGCTTCGCACCGTTGACTGGGACTGATGAATGGAGCGTCTTGTCGGTACGACGCCGGTGGTTCAACCTGCATGTTGCTTCCTTCCATCGCCCTGCGCTTTTTTCACCCCCCCCCCCGGCTGTCGCACCGCTATCGCCTCGAACCTCCTCACTCCAGCATCGCCACCCTCGCTAACTCACTCCCTTTTTTTTACCCTTTCGCGGGAGCGTCGGGTGTTCGCCTCTTTCCGTTCCACCCCCTTCCGCCCCTTCGCCCCCCCCTTCGCCCCCTTCCTGACAAGCCCTGCAACGTTTCCGACCCTTGCGCTCGATGCCGCGCTGCCTCTGTATTTATATCCCGATTTCTCTCGATGCAGGAGTTCTCCACCCGCTTTTCCAACCCCTTCACCCTCAACCCCTTACCACCCCCCCCCCCACCCCCGACCGTCTGCCGCACCGCTGACGTAACGGCCCGCTGACGTCACACTCCCCCGAACGCACGGGAGGCCAATGCGCTCGCAACGCGGCTTCCTGTAGATATAGAACGGCCCGTGCGGAATGTTTTCACTGTAAGCTCGTTCTCAAACTCGCGCGAAAGTTTAAATTCTTTTTTGGGCGAAATTCGTGCCTCGGGCATTTGCTCGCTCGCTTACCACCCGCGGGTGGCTCGAACGGCTCGGGGGACTCAACTGGGTTGAAATTTATTCACATAACAGATACACTTGTTCGTCGGCTATGAAACTTTTTTGATGCGCAATTGTCGAACACAAACCTCGGAGAACTCGCCATGGCCGATTATTATTATTATTATTATTATTATTATTATTATTATTGTTGTTGTTATTGTTGTTATTATTATTATTATTATTATTATTATTATTATTATTATTATTATTATTATTATTATTATTATTATTATTATTATATAATTCTTTTGAACGGTGCAAAGACGCTCGGTGAGCTTTTTATCACGTTTTCTCGGAATGATGGAACAAAGAATGGACTGCGAGTTTATAACCCGGTGTTCGCGTTTCTTGCACTCTTCTTTGGCTATTCCCGATCGAGTATCCCGCAGGTAAGAGACAAAAGAACGGAAGGACTTTCCCGGTGGGAACGACGCGAGCAGAACCCGACGGCATCGCCGGGTTTTCTTCCGCTACCTCCCAATTACCGACTATTCGAGAAGCGAAGACAAGAAATATCTGGCTTTTTTTTTTCTTCTTCGTCTCCTTACCTAACAGTTCGAGCTTTTTCGCTCGCCAATCCCCCCCGGATGTCCTATACTTCGCGCTCTTTTCTTTCTCGATTCGAGGTCATGAAGTTTATATGTATATATATATATACATTCATATATATACTGTATATATAGATGCATTTCTTTTTTCTTGGCCGGAGAATGGAAAGTACGACGACGGGCTTTAAATCGCGAATGGTTATTGCCCGTCGAGCTCGATATCAAAATTTATTCCTTTTGTGTGTACATATGCATACGTATATATACGTATGTCGATGATGTAATCTAAAAGCGATAATCCCACTGGTGCCTCGTTATCGGAGTTGGCACGCTCGACAAATTTGTCGGGCTCGAGTAAATTAATACAGCGAACGGCTACGAATTTACAAACTGTTAGCACGAACTGTTAGAAACAATTATTACGTTTTCGCGACAATCGGAACGCTTTCGGTAATCGACGAACACTGGTGGCGCAATCCCTCGAGCGGGCAAAGCTCATTATCGCTCGGATGATTAATTGGGTGTTACGCGGTAAAAAATATTTGTACATTTAACAAGAAAAGAATCTTTTTCCATAAGAATAGTTGACATGAGATTTTTTTTACCTAGTCATATTTCATATTTTTTTTTAATCATTGCATAATGAAAGTGGGATACATTGTGCACGACCGACAGCGGTATTTTCGCGGTTGGCGGACGCTCGCGGTCAGTACTTGGATGGGTGACCGCTCAGCCGTGCGCTAACCTGACGGATCGACCGTTGAACGGGAGGCGCTTTCTTTCTGCGACTTTTGTGTTTCTGCACTTACTCAAGTTGCAAAAAATACCGGAGGATCAGTAGAATATGGCCACCGTGTCCCCTACTAATGCGGTACAGCGGAGCTACACGGTAAAATTGGTACCAATTTTTCTTGTCCACAAACGTCCACAATTCCTTTCATGTTAAATTTACAAAAAAAAAAAAATCTTGTCCATTTTACAACAATGTCTGTCAATTTTACAAATATTTTTTGTGAAATTAACAACGATGTAATTGTGGACGTTTGTGGACAAGAAAAGTTGGTACCCACTTTACTGTGTAAATCGGCTGCACCGTAAAAAAGTTTGTACTTTTTACAACTTATTGTCCACAAACGTCCACAATTTTTTTTGTTTGTTTGTTTTCGTTGTTTTATTTCGCAGTTTTACAAACAAAAGTACAAACTAAAATTGTCAATTGCACGGGAAATTAAACGAGAGGTTCGTATATTCAGTGAGTTACGTCAGTTATTTAACAAAATTATTTTTACGAAATGTCGCATTCCGATTTTACGATATTATTTTTTTACCGTGTACGGACGCACTGGAAAGTTAGGTAGCTTAGCTGAGTGCGGGTATCGAGCGCTAGGGGAGAATCGGGATGGGTTTCCGTAAAAACCTAAAAAGGGCATACGGTGGAAATGGGAGAACAAAATATAAAAAACAAAAAATATATACATCGTGGACGTTTCTGTAGGGGCATTTTTTAATTATTTTTTTACGTGAAAACTTTTTTACCGTGCAAGATCGGACTTTGATGGCTCTGTCGGTAAAAGCGCTCGACGGCAACGGTGATCAACGGCGCGGTAACGTTTAATCATCGAATAAAAGTTTCGCACGCGAAACGTTCGTAAACCATCGTGATCGATGTTTTTTTTTTTACGGTCGTAAGTCGTGTTTGAACTGAGCGGCCTTCCGCGTCCTTCTCGCACGAGTACATATAAACACATAAAACGGCCATCGAGATTTGATCGCCGATCGTAAAAGTGGTGAAATAATGTGGACACTCGTCGAGCTTGATCCAATCACGACAAACGACGCGTTAGGAAGAAAAAGTAAACAAGGCTTCTATCAAACTATAGATCGTAACCAGGAATGTGCCCGATGCTAAAATTCTCCGTGGGTAAAACAGGTATCTATTATCGGAGTTTCGTTTTTTTTAAATAGATCGACGAAATTACTATTGAAAATAAAATTACCCGGTTCCGAAGGAGACACAAAAAAAATCCGTGTGGCTTTAATATCAAAGCTGGACAATACTTGAAGTGCAAAACTTGTTTGGTCCTTCAAGTACTTTGTAGTACGTCAAGTACTTTTTAGTACACATATAGAAATAGGATTTCATGAGTAGCATGAAATCCCGTTTCTATTAATGTATGATTATTTGTCTACATTTTTCATTAAGGACAATTAACGAGATTTTTGTTTAAATTCATTAGAACAACAAAAACGGATGAGAAGGGACCTTTTTCGTTTCTTTAATGAAATTTTGTATAAAATTTTTTTACGAATTCTTTTCTAAAGAAAAAAGAAGTAAAGAATGGATTAAAAAAATAAACAGAAAATGACGCATTACGAAAATTTAAGTCAGCGACTTTTTACAACAAGGAAGCCACGTGCAACTTACTTTGCACCTTTATTTTTGAAAGCCTAGATAGCGCCTGACGCTACGAACCTAATTGCGAAACCTACTTAGAAAAAGCACTTCATACTTCAAGCACTCGTGACACTTTGCACATTAAGTATTTTTTTCGTACTTTACCCAGCTCTGTTTAATATCCGCAACGACAAAAAAAAACTATAAAAAAACCCACAAAAAAATTATCAAAAAAATGGATATCTCCCGAAATATTTTTTCCCGGAAATTTGCGCGTTTCCCAAGCTCAGAGTTAGCTCGAAATCCGGGGAGCGAGGAGGATCGGCGTGGCTCAATTCTCCTCGAAGCTCCTAAATCGCCGTCATGCAAATATTACACAAGTGCGCTCAAACTGGCCTTTCCCCCGGTAAACTTGGCGTGAATCCTGCGAGAGGCGTTACGTCGCAGCTGATTTCGCGGGACGGACCTAAACCCCTTGTATACGAGGCGGCGGTATATCGCGCCGCGTGCACACACGCAAAGGGGGACGTGTAGTTAAATGCATCCTATAACGACTATAAAACGAGCTGACTATATAATACCGTGTAAGATCGTTTGCCGGTAATGGCCCTCTCTCGCGGTCCTTTATGAATATATTTTGCCTGCAAACGTGAGGAAGCATCCAAGACAGTATCTCGGCCCCCACTTTCCCTCGTTCCTCGCCGCCGTATAAGGAGAAGGCCGAGGCTACGAAGTTACTGCCTTTTTCCCCCGGTTATCCCGGAATCCCCAACCGGTGTAGGAGAGAGCGGGGCAAAATGGCATACGGCGGCAAAACGGGATAATGAGAGACAACGCAATTCTCCAATAACTTTGAGATGGTGGCAATGGTGGTGCGTGGGTCAAAATGGGTTTAAAAATCCGGATGTATCGTTGGGACAAAATGGGACATCCAGAAATTATTGGAAAATTGAGTTTTGCCCTCACAGTCCCGTTTTGCCCCGCTGTGCCTTATATAGCGTATTCATCCCGTGGGAAACGTAGTTGGCTGGCGCGGTACGGAACCATCTCCTCGGCCATCCTTTGCCACTCGCTTGTATATTTTTCCCACCAGCCAGTCGCGGTAACAAGTTGAAACGACGGGTGCCTGAAAAAAGCTCGGATTTTTCTCGCACCCAAGCACTTTCTTTGGGGACAAAAAAAAAATATATGGAAATATTTTAGCGGCAAAAGTTTTCGCGATATAATGAAAGACCTGGGAGACGTTGTTCATAATAATATCGTTATCGAGAAAAGATTAGAGCGCTAAACCCCCGTTCAATGCCCCGTTGCGAGCCGCACGGGGCGTTTACGATAAACGAGGGATGAACGTGACTCGATAAACGATCTTTGCTTTCATCGGATTATCCAGTCGATCTCATCGTCTATCCTCCGCTCCAGTAACCTCGCGGGATGTTTTTAATGAGTTAAACTGCCCGAAGACATAATGAAATTGACGTTCTAATATGGTTTTTGTTTAGTCATCGACGGGGACTTTAAAAATGTGAGGGTTAGTTATTAAACTCAGGAGGATACGTGGGTCTGATGGATTCTGAACTTTTACCTTTTAGCCTACAGCGTGAAAACTATTTCTTAAATCGTCGCGGCACCTCCTCGGACATCTGGTCCATAGTCTGGCGTATCGATTTTGCTACAAAGAAGCCAAAAAATATTCATTTTCGGTGGAGTTACACCGCGACGAAGTTGCGAGTGCGAAAATCGAAAATGACAGAAATATTGAGAATAAAAAATAATGATGAATGACGAATTAATAAAAATATATGTTCGATGATTTCAGGTGAGGAACTGGGGATTGGTGGGTCGAGGCTCGGCCCCAGGAGTGGCCCAGGGCTTACCCTGGGGACCTGGAAGCTGCCCTCGGGAACGTAACGGGAAACGATAAGGCGGCTCAGGCGCGCCGTTGGCTGCGTGAAGCTGGGGCAGTGGCGGGCCTCGGCAGCGGAGCAGCAAAAATAGGAACAGCAGGAGGCGAGCGATATGAACGCCAGCGTCAACGTCGAGAGGAACTCCTGGCGGCTACCTCCCGACGAGACCGTCCAGGTCGCCGATCCCCGATCGAAGTCTGCTCAGGTAAAAGAGGTAATCGATTCAGGCCAGCACTACATATTGGTGTCGTTCATCAGTGTTTGCCTGTCTCGTCGTTTGTCTCGTCTACTAATAACTATTGTACATTTACAACTAACCATATAAAATTGTTATAAATATTATCGTGTGCGTGCTGTCTTGTATCGTGTATTTTGTTTTGTTTTAGTTGATTATTATTATTATTTAAATAGACCTTTTTATTTAAATAGTACCTTTTTAGGCACAACGATCGACTTTGAATTCAATCTATGAAATATTAAGTATTATGTCAAAATTAAGTTTCAGATAAAATTTTAAAAAATTGACATCATTCGTCAATTTTTTTTTCATACGATCCTCTGATTGACTAATCTTGCTACTTAAAATTATACAAAGGAGTACATTAATAATTTTTTTTTACCATTCAAGACACAAATACTCTATTTTGCAAAGTAGTATAATTATTACTTTCTTTATACTTGACAAGACAAATACACACACACAACAATGGTGGGATAGAAGTAAAATATGATTTAAAATGTTCTTTAATGTAGAACCGAGATTTGAAAAAATGAAGAATTTAATTAAAGAGTTTTGGATTTTTAAAATTTTTATTTCCTTCTGGAAGAACTTTTATTACGGGACAATTGCGATCCGGAAGTGAGGAGTGCAGAAACGGGGTGAGTTTGGTGCCGATCGTGTAAATCCAATGATCCGATTGTGCAAATCTTTTTACGAGGTAGCGAGTAACGATCGTGGATCGGAATACATTGAAAGTCGGGAAAAGCGCGGACAGTTAATTCAGCGATTTACCGTTACCCTTTCGTCTTCGTCTTTGCCGATCCCCGGGAACGATTCCTTATCCCGTTGCGAAGACTCGTCGGACACGGCGCGCCTTCTTCGGAACTCGACGGAGAGGAGTCCGACGATTCCGTGCACTTTACGACTCCACTCCGCTCTTCACTCGCGAGAGTAGAGTCCCGGGACGCTCGTTAAATCCCGGTTACCGGGGAAATGAATGTCACGTGGATTCCGATTCCTCCGGGTGCAACAGCAGGACGGCTGGCATGCGGCAGGAAAGGATGGAAAATTCTTCGAACAGGAAACACCGATCCTTTACAATACCTTTCCGGCGAAAACTTTCGAGTTTTTTTGTTTTTTTTTTGTAAAGTAGCTTTTGTTTTCGTGAATTTTTATTTTTCGTTTTTCAGGCAAAGTTGCACACTGCGAAAAAATTACATAGTAAAAGCAACAATACTGACTTTATACAATAAAAAAAAGTTCCCAGGGGGAAAGTTTACATTTTATAGTTATGACAGTGACGAAAAATCATGGTTGCAACAATAATTATAATTTAACCAATTCAATATATATTATCAAAAACTATCCATATAGACGTTGCCCCTGGGAACTATTGGTATAGTAGAAAATACTATTCTTTTTCTCAGTGTGATTACAACGAGCAAAAAAAAATGAAGCTCTGTAAATAAAAGTTAATTGCGGGGAAGCATTTTTTTTAATGTATCATTTTAAGGATTTTTTGTATGGTTTTTTTTTCTTTTTTTTTAATGTGCAAGTATTGTGTACAGTTTGAGCATGGTGTGTTTTACTAGTGGAGTCAAAAAGCGAGAGCACGGACCCTTGAATGAAACGGGACGTGGTCCGGTCTCGGTGTAATTCAGATGTTTTTGACAATGACCTGTGAAGTTCGGGTCGTCCAGGCTCAATTGTCTCGTCACACTGGTTACTGTACTCGATGTACCATATTCGCAACGTTGTCATATTTTCAAAAGATACCTTCGATATTAATTTTTTTTTTAATCCGTAAAAAAATGATCAATAGTGAATAGCGAATGCATCCAGAAAAGTTTATCAAACATTATTCTATCGCCAATTATTTCCGTCCGTCCAGCCGTAAAAATAAAAAAGTAAATATTCAGAATAGTGACATTTTATCGTGCACAAAAGTGCCAAACGCATAGTAAAAAAAGTTTGTACTTTTTATAACAACTTATTGTCCACAAACGTCCATAATTTTTTATTTGTTACTTAACAAATAGAAGTACAAACTAAAATTGTCAAGTTCGTATGTACAAATAAGTGACAAACGAGTTCGTCACTTATTTACCAAAATTATTTTTACAAAATTTTGCATTCCGTTTTTACGAAATTATTTTTTACTGTGCAAGAAAGAAACTACTCTTTTAAGCGCCAGGTCGCCTTGGCCTTAAATGTAAAAAAAAAAAATCTATTTCCTCATTCGCAAACGATAAACAGATTATTTAATTAAAGCAAAAAAAAAAAAGAATCTTGAACGAGCAACTTTTATCTGCGCACATGTAAATGTACCTTTAGCATAACCAAATATTAGCTCGTTGAATTCTGACGATGTTATGGCGGGTGCAGTGGATAGAGGGGTGGGGGGGGGAGGGGGGGGGGGGGTCAGTGGTACGATGCGGAATGCGACGTGTGCGAGACGAGTGCGGAGGTGGGCGAGGGTGTGTGTGGATGAGGTTTCGGAGCGGGCTAATGCAGCGGCTCTATGAATGCAAAGTGCGAACACGAGTAGTGTGCGGGAATTTCCCCCGCACCGTCGTTCGCCGTGCCTTAACCGTGCGCCGCCGCCTCCGCCGCTGGTTGGGCCAAATATTTATGGTAATTAATTCCCCATTATTCAGTCTCCCGAGAGATAGCGGAGTCAAGTTTTAATTATGCACGTGGGATAGGAGCGCGGTAAAACGGGTGGGAACTACTGACAACCCCGACCGGTTGACTCCTCCGACATATATTCGCCAATTTCGGCGTCGGGAGGAAGGGTTGTCGGTCCCGATTCGGAGCATAAATATTTTCCCCCTCCCCCCCCCCCTTCCGCCCCGCCCCCCTCCGCCCACCCCGCTCGGCCGCCGTGGACCGTTCCACCGACTTTGTAAACATCCGTACATGCCACGTGAGTTATAACATAGGATACATAACGGACAACGAGGAGGAGAGACAAACATTCGAGATATCGGCAAACAGAGAGATTACATCGAATGTATTATCGGCGCGGGGCACTGTATAGGTATAGACGGTGGCTTTTGGTCGCCGAGAATAGTCGGGGACACAAAGGAGGCAGTAGATAAATCAGGGAGACAATAGACCCGGAGACAAAAGACGAAAGGTCGGCCGATGCGGCAACTGGAGGTGCGACTCGGGTGTGGAAGGGAAAATGGAATTTTCGTATCGCGAGGTACATCGCGAACGGGCGAAGATCGGGAGAGAAATATTTTTTGGGAGAGCGGTGGGGAGGAGTTTTTTGCGAATATCTTGGTTGGGAGCGGTTTTTTGGTGAAAATGGTCTGATTCGAAATTGTAGGGGAGGGAATTTCCTCCCGAAAAGGTCCTTAGGCGTTTGGGAGTTTGAAGAGCGGTTTTGAAATTGGAGCTCCGAGAAGTCGAATGGACGATACGGGTGTCCTGAGGAACTGTGCGATGAGATTTTTCAGTTTTTTGGAGATATCTCGTTTCGGGCTGGTTTTTTAGTAAAAATGGTAAGAACAGGAATTAAAGAGAATCGTATTTTCTACAAAAAAGGTCCTTTGGCATTTGACAGTTAGTCGAGTAGTTTCGAAGTTAGAGCTCCGACAATCCGGGCAACGATACCTCGTCTCGCACACTAGAGGGCATAAAGTACGTGTATAACTGTGAGACGGGATTTATGAACTCTGTACCAGGATCGTGCTATCAATTCAGAGATAGTCGAATAAAAAGTGACAAATTCTGTCCACGTGCGAGAGTCAATGAAGTGGAAAGAGAACAGAATAAAAAAAATGGAATCTACACTATATCGAACCCTTACAGTGACATATTTAATAGGGCACACAGTGCAGCGCGGTATGATCGATGACGATGTGAGGTCTGGTGTGCGAACTCGAAACGAGGGACAATCGTGGAAGCCACGAGCCGTGAAAATTCCCATCCGATCTCAATGATTCCGCTCGGCCGAGCATCCGGTCGAGCATCGCTTGCACTCCGCACTGGCTGCGCTGCTGCTACTGCAGCGTACGCTCTACTCCGCGAAGCGAAGATTGTCAAACACTGCGTGACAGCGGTATAGACCAGGTGAAAGATGGTGCAGACCGAACGGAACGGCAGTTACTGGCAATACAATAAATTAGCTCCGAGACTTTCCACGTCACTCCGACGATCCCAATTTCACATCTCCCGAGTAAAAAAAATCATAAACGAATTAATTTACTCATAAATTATGCAACACAAAATCAATCGATCGATACTGGATTGTGATATGGATAATCGATCATCTGTCGATAATGTGTGGACCATTATCGAATATATCGACGTATGCATGTTCGATAATCGCATATATCGATGTATATATGATCGATTATCCTACATATCGATGTATATATGATCGATTATCGTACATATCGATGTACATATGATCGATTATCGTACATATTGATGTACATATGATCGATAATCGAATATATCGATGTATGTCTGTTCGACAATCGAATATAACGATGTACGTATGATCAATTATTGAACATATCAATGTGTTTAATCAATTATCGAATACACCGATGCATTGATTAATCGATAATCAATAATTGAATATAACGGTAAACGAAGTACGAAAGTTAGAAGTGCCTCAATAGAAAAAGTGATCGCCAGTTCCTCAAAGTGCCAATAACCGCGCGGTTCGCCATGCAGACTAAGCGAGGGTGAAAAACGAGAGCGCGGAATTGCCGCTAATTGGCCTACCCACTCCGGTATCGTTAGCTGGAAGCCATATCGAGAGGCCAGAAAATTAGAGCGATAAGAGACCGAGAGTGGAAAAGAAAGAAGTCGATGAGCAAAAAAAAAAGTAACCGCGAGCTGGAGGTCGAGTTTCCGGGTGGTTGGAGGGTTCGCGAGTTCAGCGACAGACGGACGGACGTAGCTTTCGAAACCTCGGAGCACCGGTGAAACCTCTCGTGACGCCACTTTCCACGCAACACTGAGCAAAGCTGTAACGACTGGAAGTCGAAAGGGGACCGATCTGCACTTGTGACCGGCAAACACATCCGGTCCTTCAGCAAAACCCAGCTCACCCCCCCCCCCCCGCCCCTACAACGGTTTCCATTACAGGAACTCACGGTCGCGTAGCTCAATCTCGTAAACGTCATATCTCTGTATTCCCCGTGTATGCGCGGGGAATCGGTCGGGTCGATATTACTAGGGTTGTCGCCCGCGGCTGCTTGATTACCGCACACTGGATGATGGGATAGTACGGTGGTCGCCGACAGTTGGTCCCAGAGACACCGGTGTGGCAGGTACCCGGAGAGATGTATTATCGCCATTGGTTGGGGTAAGATGGACCTTCTTGAAGTTTGCGACATTTCCCTGGAGATCGATGTAACGGGAGATTTCTCACACAAAGCTGACGCCCAAAGCTCGACAGGGGCTTAAGAAGACTCTCCTGAGGTCCGAGTGATATAGAAAAAAAATATTGGGAGTGCTGGGGCGCGAAGCGATGTTTTTGAAGAAATAAAAAATGGCGCACAAAAAAAAGAAATCAACATTTGTGGATGAAATTTTTGCAGATACATTGACTGTTCACTACAGATACTGTGGGTGAAATTCCAACTTGATCGGTCGAGGCATTCTCGAGTTGTAGCCGTTTGAATTTTTCGTGTCAGATTCACACACACACACACACATTCGGACATTTTTTCTAAATGTGATTTTTCGACGATTTGGAACATTTTGAACATGTTTTCATTAAAATCTCGATTTTTTTTTTTTTATCAAAATAACACTTCCTCTGTGAGAAAACAATTTTTTTTTAAAGTTTCTTTTTACCTCGGGCCATCCCTTAAAGGGTGTGAAACGTTCGTGAGTGTGAGTTGAAAAATTGGAGCCCACGGAAGGGTGAGAGAAGGTTCGGAAAGTCCCAAGAGCATGGGAATTACCACCGTCGGTAACAAAATCTGTAATCGTTTTTTGAACCGTCCCTCAGCCCTTTATGGTTAGAAACAAATTGTTCGATTTGGGGGTAATAAAACGTAGTTATTAAGAAATTCAGTAATTCAGGGTCAATATTACTAGAGTTGTCGCCCGCGGCTGCTTGATTATCGCGTACTGAACGATAGTACGATGATCGCCGACAATTGGTTCTTGAGACACTAGTGTGACAGGTAGTCGTAGAGATGTATTATTGCCATTGGGGGAGAGATGGATTTTCTCGAAGTTTGCGACATTTCCCTGGAGATCGATGTAACGGGAGATTTCTCATACGAAGCTGACACCCGAAGCTGGACATGGGCTTAAGGAAGCTGCCCTAGAGTGCGAGATATAAAAAGAAAACAAATTCGACTTGACATTTTTTGTAAGTTCCTTTTTACCTCGGGCCATCCCTTAAGGGGTGTGAAACGGTCGGTGTGAGGGTGAGTTGACGTAATTGGACCCACGGAGGGTTCACAGAAGCTTCGGAACGTCACAAGAGCATTTGAATTACCACGGTCGGTAACAGAATCTGTAATCATTTTTCAAACCATGCCCACCACTTACGGTCAGAAACAAAATCTTCGCTTTGGGGCTAATAAAACATGCTAATTCAGCAGTTCACGATTCTAACCCGACAGCGGGAATGATTAATCGAATTGCTGGTAGTTTATACCTTGGTAATTAATCACTTACTTGGGATCGAAATTTATTCGATTTGTACGATAAAAAAATGTCCTCATCAATGACAATACTTGCGAAGTAGAAACGGCGTTTTTAGTGCAGACTATACCTTAAAAATAGTTATTAGACTCTGCCTTTCGTAATGCGTTTCTCTGACTCTTGATTATCAACATTCACTTTATACACCCAGAAAAATAATTTATTTGGCGGCCACTGTTTATTTGGTGCAAGTAAAATATCTGTTTGATGTAAATAAATATTTATTTGATTTAAATAAATATTTGATTTAAGTAACTATTTACTTAATTTAATTAAATATATGTATTTAAATCAAATAAATGTTTTACTTAAACCAAATAAACGGTTGCCGTCAAATAAACTTTTTTTCTGGGTGTACCCTCGGTGAGTAACGCAAGTTTAACGTCCGTTTAATGCAAGTAAAAAAAATTGATTCGACATTTTTTATAGTTCCCTTTTATCTTGGGCCATCGGTCAAGGGGTGTGACATGTTCGTGAGTTGAAGTAATTAGGCCCGCGGATCGGTGAGAAGAGCCTCGTAACGTCCCAAGAGCATGGCAATTACCGCGGTCGGTAACAGAATCAGTAATCATTTTTTAATCACCCCCGACCGTTTATGGTCAGAAACAAATGGCCAACGCAAACAAAAGAAATAATAAAACACGCTAATTCAGAAGTTCAAGATTCCCACCCGATAGCGGGTGTGATTAATCGACTTGCCTCTAGTCCATACCTCGGTAATTAATTAATTACTTAAGCTCGAAATTTATTCGACTTGCACCATAGAAAAAAAAGTCCTCATCGATCATAAATCCCCACGAAGTAGAAACGGCTTTTTTACTGCATACAAGAAAATTCAGCCTTAAAAAATAGTTAGGGTAAAAGTGATGAATATGGCCCACCTCGATTAACACGTAAATCAATGATATATGGACCGGTCCATATTCCCCACTTTTACCCAATCACACCCGACTGAGTGTGATAACTATATTTTAAGGCAGCATTTTTTCGTCTGCAGTAAAAAAGCCTGAACGTTAACAAGAGTCAGAAAAATATTACGAGAGACTTCTCGTAATATTTTTCTGACTCTTGTTAACATTCACTCCACAGCCCTCGGAGAGTAACGCGAGTTTGATGCGCTCCAAAAAAAAAAAAAAAAAAAGGTAATAAAACGAAGGCGAAGAGTGCATCTACTCGAGCACGTGTACACTCGCCGAATGCATTACACGAGGCTCGCAGCTCGGTACGTGGCGCCCCGCGAGAAAGCTGACAAAGATGAAAGTGAGAAACTCGTGAATTACTGAAACAACGTGGATCGGTACGTGTCGGAGGTAGTTCCGTGCCGAACGTCAAGTGCTTAGCACGCGCCGTGGAAAGCCGTGAGTAAGAGAGGAGCCGGGCGAGCGTGGAACACCGCAAACAACGTTGGAAGGTGGAATAACTTGATTATCGGTCCCGGTGCCAGTTTCTCGGCTCGGTGCTTTGCCAGCGTTGGGATTCCGAGGGTTCGTAGAGGCGACCCACCCCGGACGGACGGACGGACGGACGGACGAGTGCGACGGGCGCGAGTGTGTGCGAGCGCGCGGGGGCGTAGTCCCTCGGACCGTGTCAGGGCTCGTCGACGTCGAAGGGTAAAATCAGCCAGGCAACACGTGCCGTTCGCCGCGAGGGATCGCACCCGCGTATGCCGTACGTGCAAGCTGACTATGTAAGTCGCCACCGCGCTTTCGATCGCGGAAATAGTCGTGGCCACTTGCCTCGATGGTTAATGAAGCGGAGTTAAAGGTAACTCGATGAAAGTCAATAGTCAGTCGCGCGCGGTTCACATTCGTCCGTACGGGGAAACTAAAATTATAATATTCGTAATCGATAAAAAAATTGATCGTCGCTATTATAATATTCGTAAACGATAAAAAAATTGATCGTCGCTATTATAATATTCGTAAACGATAAAAAAAATTATCGTCGCTATTATAATATTTGTAAATGATTTAAAAAATTGGTCGTCGTTACACTGATAAGGCTGTTTGTCCGTCACAAATTGTCATCGATAATTCAAATCAATCAATCATCAATTGTAATTGATAATGTTATATAATAATTATAGTTATTATGGAATATTGTCGTTTGCACAACGAAATATTAATATTATAATATCATCATTTATTATTCGTGATTATAAAAATTTAAAAAAAATTGGTATATTTACAATAATAATAATGGAATAACATAAATATGTTATTCCATTTTTATTACTATTTTAAATGTGGCAAATTATTTTATTTGATTATTTTACTTTATTAACATGATAAATTATTTCTTCTATCAATCGATGAAATTAATCACGATTTCGCAAAAAAAGGTCCATCGAAAGACGAAGCAAAAAAAAAATTATAAAAATTGAATTCCCCGATTGGCAGTGAAGCACGACTCGTGGACGAAGATGCCTGTGTCGTACCGGTGTTTTACTGTATCCACTATCTACAGTTAAATATTTCAACTGCACAGCGATTATTACAAAGTATCCCTAATAAATGAATCGATAATATTATATAACAATTACAATTATTATACAACATTATTGATCGCATAATCAAATATCAAAATTTATTAATAATTTATTCCATTTATGATAATAATGGGTCAACACATTGTACAAACGTGATAAATTACTTTTCTATTAATCCACAAAATTAAAAACAAATTCCCAAAAAAATTCACCAAAATACGAAGCAGAAAAAAAAGCATAATAAAAAATAGAATTCCCCGATAATCAGGGACGCGCGACTGGTGGGCGGGGGCGATACCTGTGTCGTACCGGTGTTTCACTGTACTCCGCCGTCTACAGTTAAACATTTCAACTGCACAGCGATTATTACAAATGATCACAAATAATTAAGCAATAATATTAAATAACAATTACAATTATTATACAACATTATTGATCGCATAATCAAATATCATAAAAATTATAATATCATAATTTATTAACAATTTGTTCCATTTATGACAATAACGGATCAACACATTGTACAAACGTGATAAATTACTTTTCTATTAATCCACAAAATTAAAAACAAATTCCCAAAAAAATTCACCAAAATACGAAGCAGAAAAAAAAGCATAATAAAAAATAGAATTCCCCGATAGTCAGGGAAGCGCGACTGGTGGGCGGGGGCGATACCTGTGTCGTACCGGTGTTTCACTGTACTCCGCCGTCTACAGTTAAACATTTCAACTGTACAGCGATTTCCACTAGGCAACGTGGTCCGCGCGCGCCCCTTTGACTTCCGGCTCCCCCATTTCGACGCCGCCGAGCGGTCTGTCGTAACAGTCACGTCGCACGAGGCTCGAGGGTGAGATGGAGCGACGCACACAGTCGCGAGGCCGCACACATATCGATAGCGAGATATAGTCAGTGGAGAGAGAAGAGATCGGAAACGGGGATGGAGCACAGTGTTGCCGGAGTGAGACGGACGGCTGGTAATAGCGACCGGGGGGAGGGGGAGGGGGAGGTGGGGGAGGGAAGGGTGGTTTCTGGGAAGCCACCCACGAGCCCCGCTGGGAGTCGAGCGGCTCTCGGCCACCCGCCACCCCCCGGCGGGCAACGCGTTGCTAGCCGTACGTACGTACTACGTCGTGTCCCAGCAGCACCACCAGAAACGACGGGGGAGGTGAGTGTGAGGACCAGAAACACAACCACGCTTAGTCCGGCATTGTCTCGCCGTGAGTTCGTATCGACGATTTCTATACTCCCTCGTATTTTGCCTTCTGGCTCGCCGGGAGGGGCAGGAGTATCACGCGCGAGAGATACACGAAACGCGTCCGTGTTTGTCCGCTGTGTGTCAGCCGCGTGTGCGTATTCGATGCGCGGGTGAGAGAGGGTGTCCGGCGAATCTCGGTGGATTTGTCATGACGCGATGCTCACGGCTTCGCGAGTATCTGGTGAGTGAGTACTGGTATTCCGAGCGAGAATGAATTTTTTTTTTTAATCTTGAGAATATACGTGTATGTGCGTGAAATTCTCGAGCCAGCTCTTCGTGACCAGAGTATCGAAGGCATGGTTCTGAGACTCTTTTGTGGAGGACCGAATTGTGGATGTTTTACAGCTGTTTTGAATAGGGTAAAAGTGGGGAATATGGCCCGGTCTATATATCATTGATTTACGTGTTAATCGAGGTGGTCCATATTCACCACTTTTCCCCTAGGTGTGTCTGATAGAATGGTTTATTCATGTATTGTCTGGAGGTTTGTTTTTCTTTTTTGTGTGAAGGTTTGTGTTGTATTGTGTGTGCAAATCTCGGTGGACTTGTCTTGAGGCGATGCTCACGGCTTCGCGAGTATCTGGTGAGTGAGTACTGGTATTCCGAGCGAGAATGAATTTTTTTTTTTTAATCTTGAGAATATACGTGTATGTGCGTGAAATTCTCGGGCCAGCCCTTCGTGACCAGAGTATCGAAGGCATGGTTCTGAGACTCTTTTGTGGAGGACCGAATTGTGGATGTTTTACAGATGTTTTGAATAGGGTAAAAGTGGGGAATATGGCCCGGTCTATATATCATTGATTTACGTGTTAATCGAGGTGGTCCATGTTCACCACTTTTCCCCTAGGTGTGTCTGATAGAATGGTTTATTCATGTAATGTCTGGAGGTTTGTTTTTCTTTTTTGTGTGAAGGTTTGTGTTGTATTGTGTGTGCGAATCTCGGTGGATTCGTCATGAGGCGATGCTCACGGCTTCGCGAGTATCTGGTGAGTGAGTACTGGTATTCAGAGCGAGAATGTATTTTTTTTTATCGTGAAAATATACATGTATGTGTGTGAAATTCTCGGGCCAGCCACTTGTGACCAGAGTATCGCGGGCATGGTTCTGAGACTCTTCTGTAGAGGACCGAGTTGGCTCCAATTTATAGAATTGTGGATGTTTTACAGCTGTTTTCAATACATGTGTCTGATAGAATCGTTTATTCATGTGTCGTTTGGAGGTTTGTTTTTATTTTTTGTGTTGGATTGTATGTGCAAATCTTGGTGGATTTGTCTGGACGCGATGCTCACGGATTCGCGAGTATCTGGTGAGTGAGTACCGGTATTCCGAGCGAGGATGGATTTTCTTTTTTGCATATAAATTGTGACGTACCACGTCACAACTATGCATGTGTGTGGTATATGTGTTTTCCATTTCTTTGACGGCGGACAAAAATTCTCGATTCATCCCTTCGTGGCCAGAATTTCGAAAGAACGGCTCCGAGACTCTTTTCTATAGAGGACCGAGTAGGCTCCAATTTATAGAATTTTCAGTTGCGGATGTTTTCCAGATATTTTGAATTTATGTGTCTGATAGAACGGTATATTCATAATTTTTTTTTTTATTCGATGGTTTGTATTCGTTTACGTGGGCATATTCGATACGCGGGTGAGAAGACGTCTGGCGAATCTGTGTGGAATTGTCATGACCCGACGCTCATGGCTTCCTGGTATTCTGAGCGAGGATTGACTTACACATACATATATATTTATACATATATATATATACATATATAATATTATTATTATTTATTATATTATTTATATGTACAATAAATATATGTACGTATGTATGAAGTATATCGGTTTTCCATTCCTTTGACGACGGACACAAATTCTCGAGGCAGCCCTTCGTGACCAGAGTATCGAAGTCATGGCTCTGAGACCCTTCTGCATAGGACCGTGTTGGGTCGAATTTATAGAATTTTGAATAGTGAATATTTTCTAGCTCTTTTCAATAGGTGTGTCTGACAGAACGGAATATTATTCATTTGTTGTTTGTGGTTTTTTATTGTTTTTTTTTGTGGTGTTTTGTGTTCGATATCGTTGCTGGATAATCTTGGATTATCAACTCATGAGGGTGATCCGGAGAGATGGGGACGAATTTTTTTTATTTTAATTTACTTGCATTTTTTTTATAGCATAAAATGTTGCATCTGGCGAATCGCAAAGTTTATGCGTTCACGAAATGTGAACTTTTTCACTCAGCTATTCAGACAGCTTTGCATGAAAAAAAAATATTACCGTCCATTTTTTCGGTGGATAAAATCGCTCGATTAACGAAAGGGTTAACGAACTCCGTTCCAAAAAGTTTCTTCGTTAAAGAGAAAGGTCGTCCGAGGGGCTTCCGTGCGGCAAAACAATGGATTCTAAATGGTGTTTCAACGTCACTGTGTCGCGACAGTGAAAACGTATCGATTATATCACGAGGTCGAGTCGCCGCGACCGAAACCTCACCGAGCTCGCCTCCGCACCGCCCGCGAGCTCTCGACGCTCCGACAGCTTTAATAAATTGCAGTGAAACACCAATTTTCTCGCCGGTTTTCGCTATACTGCACTCAATTCAAATTGTGTCGATAAAACATTCGCGGTGAAATGAAGCGCCTGACGTTTCGCGTCTTTATTTTTTCCTTTCATCTCTTCACCGCTTTGATTCTCAAACTCTCCCGCGCGATCTGACCGGTAACCGGCCGTATCTGGAGACGTGCCGTGACGACCACTTTTGGTAAGCGTTAATTTATTAAAAAATTACCGTCAATTGACCGTCTTTTTTAATTCCAGAAAATGTTTTTTTCATATTTGTTTGGCACAAATATGGTCAAAACAGCGAAAAACGTCAATCCAGTTGTCATTTGATGGGCGTTTTTTTGTCACAAATTTTGTTAACTTTTTAGCTCTTCGGGTTTCGAATTTTTCTACCTCGTTGATTTTATATCCGTATTTTCATTTTTTTTTATTCAACAGTGAAACAATATTATGAAATGAATACAAAATATTTGTTTTCGGATTAACGCGATTGGTATTTTGTTAATTTTGAAGTTAGGAGCCGCGGAGGTTTTTAGAGTTAATGTCGCTGTTGTCACAGTGCGCTTATTTTCGAACTGGTCAATTGACGGTAATTTTTTGTAAGCTTGAATTGACCAAAAAATGGCCCTTTTTCCAAAAAATATTCGTTATGCCATGACCGCCATTCGAATTTTTCTCCCTCGGTTATTTCGTAATCATTCGTATTGTCATTTTCTCATCAATCAATCCATCAATGAAACAATATTACAAAATCAATACAAAATATTTTTGTTCTGACTTAGGCCTTCGGACACTGACAACTATTTGGAGATTAAATTTCGCATAATTTTTTCGTCGTAGCTAATATCATTTTGCGTTTGTCTTTATTGATTCCATAGACTTTCGCGAGAATGACAAATCGTCAAATGGGTCGTAGGAGATATTATAATTCGGACTTTTGGACCTTAGGATATTATTCTTTCGAATTTTCCGCCCGCCCCACGAGTTTTATTGGGTTAATAGGTTCTTTCTTAATTTCGAAATTGGTACCGCGGATGTTTTTAGAGTTAATATCGCTATTGTCACAGTACGGTCATTTCCGGACAATTGACGGTCACGTCACAGTCGATTGACCAAAAAAAAAAAAAAAAAAAAAAATGACCGATCACAAAGTCAGCGCCCACTCAAGCCGTATCTACTTTTAGCATCTCGCGCGCAGCCGCGCCGCTCGCGACGTGCGTGTTTAATGACAGATTTCACGGTCGCAGAGACGAGATCGGCCACTCTGTTGGGACGGATGGGCGTGTTGCGATTTTGTAACGTCGAGAAAAGGGAGAGGCAGAGATCCGACCAGCTCGGATCGACGAAGAACGCTTTTTGTCCCCGTCACGCTAATATTATTCGTGCGTGTATACGAAAACCCGCGGATGTGTACACAGAGACGTCTCGCGGTTCTATCTTTGGTCCGTTCTAGCCCCGAATAGTCGGCTATTGTGCGTCCGTCGGACGAGACGAGTCGGTCGAGGCAGCGAAACTGCATTTTCTTACGACTCCTAAATCTTGAGTTTCTGTGCGGTATTCAGTGCGACTGACGAAGCGATGACTGGCGAGTGATGCAGTTTCAAACATCCCGGTCGGGACGCGAGTTTGGGTAGATTGATCGGTTGATCTTGATGGATTGATTATTTTCGCTGGCGAGAGAGATCGATCGCGCGGGGCCGATCGATGATCGCGAGGGGCGGCGGAACCGCGACTGTGGACAGATGCACGAAAATACAGGACTATCTGGTGAGTCGAAGGGCTGTTCGAAAGACTTTTTTTAGGAGTTATTTATGAGCGGAAAATGTCTGGCAGAAAATTCAAGGTGGCCTCGGAGTCGGTCATCTAAGACATTAAATTGGAAATTACGTAATGAGCAAGTGTGGCAGTTCTTTTTTATCTGTATATCTAGTGAAATGACATTGGTTGGAAAAAAATAATCATACAAAATAATGGAGTTCTCAAGGTGATTATGTGATTGCATTTTGTTGTTTGGTTTTTTTTTTTTCAGGGTGTATTTTTGTACTGTAGATTATTTTGGTTGTGGCGGGAAATTTAAGGGGGTCGAGGAGTCGGACATCGAATAAATTAAATTGGAAATTGCGTAATGATGTGGTAATACTTTTTTGTATGTTCAGTGAAATGACACTGGTCGAGAAAAAAAAATAATCATACCGACAAAATAATGGAGTTGTCAAGGTGATTGCCTGACTGCATTATTTTTTTTACGAAAAAATTATGTTGCGATAAAAATATCTATTGAACATCTATTGAATATCTATTGAATATCGATTGAATATCGATTGAATATCGATTGAATATCGATTGAATATCTATTGAATATCTATTGAATTAATTTATAACGAATTTGTGCGACCTGTGTCTCGTCCAGAATGCAAAAATGTTTAAAATTAAATTTCCGTCGATCGACTGGCTGCGGCGTCGAGACCGTTTGCTATAATGTCTTGGCCAATCGACAAGACTGAACAATTTGTCGACAGGCGACGGCTCGAAGTGAACCTTCTCCACCGACAAATCACATTATTTACGATCTTCCACTCGACGCGCACAGACGACGGAGACAAAACTCGAGAATTTTTACCATCTCCGAAACTCCACTGGAAACTCGAGTTCTGGACGTCGTTTGAAAACGTTCAGGATAAACTGATGTCCGCCAATTTTCGTACGTTTGTGACGAAAGAGCGCGAGAGTGTAACTAGGGCGACGCCAGAGGGAGGGGGGAGTGGGGGAGTCTGAGAACTACAGAATTCACGAAAGCGTGAATTTGGCGCAAGAAATTTCGTCTGGCTCGCGAGAGGAAACCGAAGATGCATAGGATTAGGATGACGGTGGAAATTCTCGTTCCCCCAGAACGTCGGATGGAGCCTGAGCCATATAGAGCGGAATTATTCATAGCGAACAGGACGCTGAACAGGTATAGGATAGTTCTTGCCTTTGGGAACGCGCGAGAGAAGTATCAGGAGTCGGTAATGTTCGCCGATTACCATCAGCATATCATCGCCGAAGTGCGGTAAATTTGATCGATAGTTCCTTCTCGATTAATCAAACGGAGCCGTTTTCGATGTCCAAAATCATCCTCCATTGTCCGTGACCCGTTTCACTGAGTGTAATCTATTTTTCGCGGGTAACAATATTCGTCCGACGAATGCGGAGCGCGCAATGTATCGAGCGGTCACGTTAACGCGAATAGAACCTTCTCACGTGAAGAACTATAAACAGAGTTCCCTTTATATGAAAAAAAAAACGGTCGAAATTGGGGGAAAATGGTAGATACGTATTCAGAATTCAAAGCTGAGCAACTTTGTCCTTTGGCGAAATTAGACACGACGCATAGTTTCCGAGTTACGAGCATGTTACGTTTGAGCCGCTTTTCCAGCGATCTCATTGGCTGAAGACTTCACCCGCCGTTTACAACGAAACTACGCATCCTACGAAAATTTTCCAAAGACAAAGTATGATCGGTTTCGAGCCACGAAACCAACTCCACAATTTCTGCGCTCGATTTTCAGAAAACCTTGTCAAAGATTTAAAAAAAAATATCAAAAATATAAAATTCTTCCAAATAATAATAAAAAAACGTAGTACCAATATTTTTTTTTTCGTGTTCTCCTAGAATTAGATTCGAGCTTCCATTGCCTCTCCGTTTGCCCACGGGATCTCCCTTTTCCGAGCAAATAAATTCCCTGAGCGCCGTCCAACGTTATTACTGGGACGCACTGTTGTACTTCATCCAAAAAACAATATTCCTCGCCGAGCAATTCGGAGCTTTCCATTTCCGGAACTGGTGCCCACGGCTCTGTATCCGTCGGGTTAACGGCGAGGTTCGAACAGGTTCTTAACAGTCCTATCTGGCCCGAACGCCCCGCGCACCGAGGTTCCACCGGCGCGAGTGCGTTTTCCGGCCTGGCGACTGTCGTATTAATAATCCGGCCGGCGGTCCCCGCACGACGTGCGGCAGTATGTATTACACGCTCCGAGAGTGTTCCGGTGCGCTCGAGAGTCATCATGTCGGCGGGGGCGCATAACCCGAATGCAATATGCATGTGAAAGCTCGTTGCAGCGGGGTGTCCGACCCTGCTGCACCCAACGCCCTCACGGTCCTCCCCCGTGCGAGGGAACAGGCTGGAACAGCCCGATGAGAGACGCGCACAATGTCGACGTGCCCCCGTCCGGGTGATATCCGGTTGGTCCCGCTGGACTCCGAAACCCGGGGCGTTGCTTTCGGTCCTCGCGGTTGATGCAACGCGACATGATGATAACCGCTCGCTGGCTCACGAAAGCTCTCTGGATTATATGGAGGGACAGGTGGAGGGGGCGGTTGGGCTAAAAGGGATTCGGGTGGGGGGGGGGGGGGTGGTTGATACAGAAAGGGGTTGAAAGGGGGCTCGTGACGTTGAGGTCGTTACGCGTAATTTCTCGTGGAGCTCGCGGGATTTATGCCCGAAAATGGAAGGACCGGCCCGGCGCGCACATTATGCAAGCCGGTGTGTTGGTCCTTTTCATTACACGAACTTTCGGATCGGATATCGGGGGATATATCGTTATTAATGTGTGTACGGTAGATGGGATGATTGGAGGCAACGCGACGATTGGATAATTCGTTATATCCTCGGGTAATTGATCGATCCCGATTTTGTTGGGGGAGAGGGAGTCGCTGTGGATCATCCGGGAATGGCGGATTGGGTGGATGCACCGGGAAATGTTTGCTCGAGCGCGCATTCGATTTATCACACTCGTTTCACTGTCGGTGATTAAATTTTGGGGCTGAGGGCGAGCGTCTGATTTGGTAATTAGGAAAAAGTGTAGTACACTGATAAAAAAATACGGATGAATCAACTAAAGATTCGGGCAGGGACGTTCAAATAAATATTTTGTTGGTACAGTTAAAGTATTGGTTAGTTCGACAATTTTTTTGGATTATTTCACTAAAATAATTCTGAGGTATTAAAATATTTTGTTCGACTAACTAAATATTTATTAATGTCCCTGCCCGAATCTTTAGTTGATTGAACTGCATTTTTTATCAGTGTATAGTTGTCATATTATTTGTGGATAAAAGTGTCAATGCTAAAAATGGGACTTTTTTTGTGCGGCTGATTTGTTGTCATTTTATTTTTACTTTTTATACGTTTGGAGGATTTTGTTCCTTAAACGGTTAGATTAAATCATCTAGTGTGCTATCTAAATTTGGTATGGACCTAATTTAGATGACATACTCGAAAGGTCGTCACTTCCGTTTGAGCATTTTTCAAAAAAATGTTCCACATTTTTTTTTTAAGTGCCAACTTTAGTTGACACTCGAGTTAGAACTGCAGTTCGAAATCAAGTTAAAATTTCGTCAATTATCAAATTTGAACTTAAAAGTGAACTTAAGTTTGTGCTCAAGGTGGAACTTAAAAATCGAAGGATAAATAACGAATTCACATTTTAACAACATACAGAAAAAAAATAGCAAAAAAAAGCAAAAAAAAAAAAAAATAAATAAAGACACGCCGATGTACTTGTCGATTCTGTGCGGTATTTTCCAGCGGAGCTGTATCTCGGAAAAATTAAATGGAACACTCCCGCATATACACATCGCGATGGAACGTGAAATGCAGAAATTTGCGAACAAGCTAGGTGGAAGAGTCTCTCTCGAACGTTCTTCAATAATAAAGCTTTATCGGGAATTCAGACGGCGAACCGATGAGAACGAGTGCGATCGGGAGATTCCGCAAACCTCGAGTGCAGACCGAGCTTCATAGATAATTGATGCTTTTCTTCGCCTGTATGGCTAGCTTCGACTTAAAAAAAAAGTACATACTTGGCTGCCGATATTTCCGTCTAATTTTCTCGTCGATTTCATATCGCTGTCGTCGTACATATACGTACATTTATATCGTACATACGTCGATAAAACAAACGTTGGCATGACCCGACGTCAATCGCTTTTCGCGTTTAGAAACCTTTCATAACTGTCGGAAACAATCATTGCTCGGCTACCTGTGCACTGCACCGAGGCACGTCGTATAACCGGGAATACTGTCGAGCCAAAACTATTTATGTGTGTCGATAAAAGTTCAGCTGACGCGGATAAAGAGATAACTATAAAATGTCTACGCTATACGTTTCTTCAGGATTTTTTTTCTGCTTTTATTTTTTCATCACATATGAGATACGAAAGGGAAAAAGAGGAACTTTGTCGAAAGCGTCGAAAATGTCCTAAAAGCGTGGCGATGTTTATTGTCTAATTATAAAAATTGGAAGAGATCATTTTGTTTATCAATTTTATGGAAATTTTGTATTTTCGCAATTTTTTTTTTCAGGACTTGACTTACGGCGAGGGTGGTCACAACTGGAGAAGCATTATATTTTCGTTGCTGGTGATCGGTCTCGTTATCGCAGGCATCGTCACCGCCATTTATCTCCTAGGGTGAGTTTTGTGTAAACCCCGTGACATTTTTTACGTGACGTTACGTGACATTTTTTAAACAAATCGCTCTATAGTCGATGATAATCCAAAGAAATAATTTATTACTTGAATCTAAAGTATAGTACGAGATAGATCCGATTTACCTGATGAATTTTTTCACTTAAAATTAATAAAAAAAATTTTTACATAATAATTTTAAAGTCTATTTAAATTATCATTGGTTTTTTAAAATAATTTTTTTTTTTTTGCTTCATAGAGGAAACTTGTTTATTTCTGTTATTTCCGTCATTTTTATTTCCACTTTTGGCATCCTCAATTTTGTATTAAATTTTTTTTTATCATAGCCTAGCGATTAATATATGTTTGAAAAAATAATATATAAAAAATTGCGCAGTTACGTCGACGAACTTCTTTACTGGAGCGGTAGACGTCTCACGTTGGACGAGTGCCTTAGCGGTGACCTTTCGCCCCATCGTCTGCCACCGGCTTGGATATCACACGACAAGTTCGTCTATCAGGCTGACGACGGCTCTCTCGCTCTACTCGATACTTCGAACAACTCCGTGTCTCTACTAGTCTCCAATCACACTCTCGTAAGTATTTTCATTTCTGTTTTGTATCAAGCTCATCGCGACTACATTTTTTAGAGCAATAAATGAAAATCATTTTTTATAATTAAAATTCAAAGGGCCTTCAATGTTTTTTTAATCACAGAATGTCATCTCCGGCGTCCCAAAATAATTATTTATAGCCAAAACTTCGTCGATCGCAATTTTAGTTTTTTTCTCAAAATAAAGAGATGGCAAAAAATGAAAATCATTTTTTATAATTAATGGAAATGAATTAAAGGCTTCAATATTTTTTAGTGACATCATTTCAGCCCCAAGCTCCCAATAAAGATAATTATTTGGGGCCGAAACTTCGTCGACCGCAATTTTTGTTTTTGCCTCAAAACAAAAATACGGCAAAAAATGAAAATCGTTTTTTATAATTAATTCAAATTAATTGAAGACTTCAATCTTTTTTAGTCACATAATTTCAGCCCCAGGCTGCCAATAAAGATAATTATTTGGGGCCGAAACTTTGTCGATCGCAATTATTATTATTTTTTTTTGCTCATAACGAAAATATCTCGCGCACAGTAGATTTAGCGGTAAATCAATTAATTCGGAAAGCAATTACCAGTTTCCACTATAACCCGAGAATCCCGAGTCCCTTTCTGCGTCGCCACAAAGAGATAGTAGCTAATACCTCGAGTGCCTCGTGCCGCCGACACAGTCGGTAGATTGAATCGCGTGCGAGTTCGCCACGAGCGGAACGGTGTAACGTCGATAATTGATTGGCCCTTCGGTGCATCCGCGGGGCTAAACTACCCCTTTGTCAGGAGCATCAAGCGGGAATAGACGGTGGATGGTTCGTGCCGGTTATCCAACGGATTTCCGCCATTGTGCTATTCCCCTTTTATAAGTTTAACGTTTTCCATGCCAAATCTTGTTAACTGGAATGCGTCGCTGCATAAACGAACGTCCCGCCAATACCGCGAATTCGCAATGGTGCGCATGCGCATCAGCTCGGAGCTTAAATCGCATCAGCGGGACAAATTGCCGAAAAAAAAATTTGGAAAAATTCTCAGACAGTGTCGTCAACCATCGGAAGACGATGTATAATTTTTTTAACAATTCGTCGAGCTGCTTTAAAAATACGGGTCTTTATCGAGGCAGCAGTGATAAGCTACTACGCATCGAAAGGCTGATAGGTAAAAACTGGAATCATTTCGCTTTTCCAGATGTTTTAAATAACTGAATCATCGATTTTCTCCACTTTTGTTTTGTTTAGAAAAACTTGTTTGTTGTTTCAAACAAATTAATTAAATTGATTATAATTATCTCGCTTTCCCAGATTTCTTTTTTATAAATTAATTATCGATTTACTCCACTTTCTTTTAGAAGAGTTTATTTGTTATTCAAAAAAAAATATATATATAGCGATCCCGTGCTTCATCTGCTGTGAATTACACCTCCTGAATTGGGTCGAAGCGTGTAGCGGTCTGCCTCTAAAAAATGTTGGCAAATTAAGGGTCAGAGCCGAATTTACTGGGGTTCATGGCGTAACAAAGCCGCTATCATTAATTGCTAATGGAAGAGAGAAGCCACACCGGTAAGCTGACAATGCGTCGCCGGTAACAAGACCGCGAGTCATTTGGGGTCGGTGATAGACGCAGAGCATCGGTCCTGCGGTGCGTCGTCACATCGCCGCAGGAACCAAAATGACATTTCGCCGGCACAAAACCCCGAGCACCACAGCCGACCGTTTCGAACCTGGGGGGGCAGGGGTTTCGGTGACGGGAGATCCGTCAACGTATGGCCGAGCGAAATTTTGTAATCACCACTCATACATATACGCACATTTTACCCCGTTGAATTTCGCTGCAAGGCAAATTCCAGTATAGTGGGCCATGCATTTTTTTAAATAAAAAAAAATCATTATTATACTTTTTTATCCTTAATATTTATTTTCAACTCCCCTGTTATTTTATTTTATATTTTAAAACAACAAAAAATTAACAAGTCTCTGCTATGCGACTCGATCCTTGATATAAATAAAATCTTCCCTGTAATTTTAACTCATCGCCAATACGGTGGAACTCGAGAAAAACAGATTGTTCTCATTCTTACTACTCAATCCAGAACTCCAAGCTGGAATAACAATATAGTTATGGCCAGGGGTAATGGAAAGGCACTGCCTTTCCTATCTTCCTTACTTCTATTTCCTTTCCTTTATCTTTGATTCTTACTTAATCTACCTACTTAATCCTATTACTGTCTCTATTGGCCAATAGTGTGTGTCGTTTAAACGCTTCCGTACGTAAACATTTTTGTACTTACAGGGTTTAACACCCTACCTACAATAAACCATAATAACAATAAAACAGAACTACGGTGGAACTCGCGAAAAAACAGATTGTTCTCATTCTTACTACTCAATCCAGAACTCCAAGCCGGGATAACAATATAGTTATGGGCAGGGGTAATGGAAAGGCACTGCCTTTCCTATCTTCCTTACTTCTATTTCCTTTCCTTTATCTTTGATTCTTACTTAATCTACCTATGTCTTAATCCTATTACTGTCTCTATTGGCCAATAGTGTGGGTCGTTTAAACGCTTCCGTACGTAAACATTTTTGTACTTACAGGGTTTAACACCCCACCTATAATAAACCATAATAATAATAAAAAAAGAACTCTATTTTTCGACCGCTTAACAATTTTTTATGTAAAAAAAATCTCTAGATTAAAAAAAAATGTCCATTTCTTCGTCCCATCGTCGCCAGTATCGCGGAATTCGCATACACAACCACGTCTTATTATTACCTCAGAGAGGACGGAGAGGCGAGCGTTTTATACGGCGGATTCTCGATATATCTAGGGTGGAACAAAAGCCTGTATAGTCTTATAGTATAAAAGCCTGTACAGTCTTCCGGCTCGAAACCTCGAATTCCCGGCGTTCCGGGCTAGTTTGATTCGCGGCAAGGGCGCGGGATCGATGGAAGGGGAAACTGAGAAGATAAAAAGGGGTAGAGAAGCATATGAGGGTAAAACGGTTTGAATGAGAGCGCGGAGGGGGGGGGGGGGCGGTGGGGGGGGGGGATACGTGGGAGGAAACGTATATGGTACATAGCTGTGTACACGAGGGCTGGGAGAGGTATTGCATTTTACGCTCGATGGCTCGATCTCTCGCGGCTGCTTCGGATGGTCGCGTGTATAAACGGCACCAAAGGGATCCGCGCCGTTATAGCGTACGCGGTACGGAGAGACGGATAGAAAAGAAATGAGAGAAGAAAGGGGATACGCGCGGTGGGTGATTGATCTGCGTACTCTGAGGCCGTCGCCGATCGCGGAGCAGCGAAATAAAAAGGTAACGTCGGACGGGACGGGGAAATGGAGGAATCGACGAGAAATGCGGCGACGGCGGAAAATTCTTTGCGTCGCTTTTTCTCCGACTCTTTTGTAATCTTTATATCCGGCGCGGAATGAAGATCCTCGAACAAAGTCGAATCCAACTTTTTTTTTCAACTTTTATCCTTTGAAATCTTCTTTTTTTTTTTTTTTTTTGTAGATGAAGTGATGACATTTTTATATACTTTTAAGGAAATTTGACGGACATCGGTCAGCGAGTAAAATAATTGTTTCTGTGAACTTAATATTGAGAGGTTGAAAAATGTCGGACAATATTCGGGAATTTTTTACCGACAAGGTGAATGAATTTCGGTGAAGATGCATTTGTTCGCGAAAAAATTGTCTAAAAATTAATTAATAAAAAAAATGGTAAACAACGATAAAAAAAATTGCTAAACTTAAGTTCAAACTAGGGCTGTACAGACAGGCCCGGCCTAGCCGGCTAAACTATTTTAGCCGGCTAATCCGTTTTAGCCGGCCAAGCTATATTAGCCGGCGAAGCTGCCTTGCAATTTTCTGACGAAATTTTTTTTCTTTTTTTTAAGTTAATTGCCACGTATTCCGACGTATTTTCGCCCGCCGAACACGAATCCGCCAGTCTTTTTGGCCTAAAGTACAATGCTTCATTAAGGGACTCTATTTTATGCACGATTTTATGCACTTGGCCGGCTAAACTATTTTGGCCGTCTTAGCCGGCCAAACTATAAAATCCATTAGCCGAATAAGATATTTTAGCCGGCTAGGCCGGCCAATCTGCAGAGCCCCAGTTCAAACTCAATGTCGTGCTCTAACTGACAACAGAACAAATCGTATTTGGTTGCCCACAAAAGGAAAAAAAACAGAATTATGTTTTACGCCCCTCGGGCATGGGAACAAAAACACCCGAGTAAAATCAATTCGGCAAACTTTATCCGCCGATAATATAAAAATCCATAGGATGCACTTTGCGATTCACATGGGGTGGTTTGCGAACACTGACGCATCGGCGCTGTCGCCGCCGCGCTCAAATCGTTCTACATTTGTATTATGTATACGCGAACACGTTCGCCGGAGGGGGGGGAGGAAACGGAAGGATTTGAAGTAGAAGGTACGGAGTTAGAGTACAGAAGGACGGGAGGCGGAGAGCGGAATGTTGGACCGCCTGTTTGGTGGACTCGTTCCAAATCCTCATTCCTTTATTCCTGGAAACTCTCGGCGAGCGACGGAGAGAGGGAAAAGCTTTTTTCCGCCGTGTCTTTTTCCCTCCGGTTCGATGCTTTCCATTCCGTTCTTTCGAGTCCCATCGGAAGGTACGAGAGAGAATGCAGCCGGACCGGCATCGATCGACGCGGTGCCGATCTGTTCTGGTTCCGGCGCGGTTCGAAGCTGCCCGGCAAAATACAAGGACCAGAAAGGATGTACTCGCTCCGGCGGGCGAGTACAAAATCCCGACGTCGAATGCTTCGCGCTCGGTCAGCACGAGAGTGGTATTATTGAGGAAACGTTCCTCGACCACGAGAACTCTTTATGTTCAAGGATTTTAGGGATTTAACGGATATTTGTTGTCTGCCGGGGATAAAAAGGTGGGATAAAATGGTGGGAAGAATTCGGTGTTGCGAGAACGACCGAGTGAAAGAATTTCAATTCAATTTGTTTTTGAGCCGAGGTTATTCTCACGGGTTCGCGATTGGTTCCGTAATGGTTCTGTAATCGTACGGCGTATAGTTTCGTGGCAGTTTAGAGTCGAAGCTTTCAGCCAATGAGATCGCTCGAAAATCGACCGAAACTTAACTCTCGGTATCTCGAAAAGTGAGCACCTTGGAGAAATTTTGTGAGGTGAAAGTTTACTCGGTTTTACACCCTGATTAGGATGGTACCATTTTTTCACGAATTCTCGCGCCCTTTGTATAAGCCATACAGAAAATAAATAAAAGATAAGTATTGTATAGAGAAAACCAGATACATTACTGCACTGAGAAAAAGAATAGTATTTCTTACTATAACGAACAGTTCTCAGGAGCAACGTCTATATAGATAGTTTCTGATAGTATACATTCAATTGGTTAAACTATAATTATGGTTGCAACCATGATTGTTTGTCATTGTCATAACTATAAAATGTAGACGTTCCCCCTACTATTTTTTATGTTAAATTTTTTTATTAACTATTTTTTATGGTAAAAATTCAGTATTGTTGCTTTTACTATGTAATTTTTTCTCGGTGTTCATATATTATATTTTTCATGACTTTAAGCGGATGAAGGAATCGATTATTATGGCAATTTCATTGGAACAATTCCGCGAAAGTGAAGGAGATTTCTTGAAATTTTTATATTTTCAATACGTATTGAATTATTGTAATTTAATGGTTGTGTTTTTTTGTTGTTTTTTCAGAGGCAGCTTAACGTTCAGGGATACCAGTGCAGTTCTGATTTACGCTACGTTCTATTCAAGCACGATGTCAAGCCGGTAAGCATAAGAAGTAATGGACGTTAGGACGAGAATCCTGCGTGTAGTTGTGTAGCTTCGGTAAAAAACTGGCGTGAAAAACTGCTGGCGCTGTTCGGAGGTTTCGAATAAAAAATAAAAGTCGGTCCTTTCACGCGCTAACTCAATGGACGCTTCAGCCTCGATTTAATTATGCCCGGGCAACCCGTTCCCGGCTCTAGTCGCGGAGAAGAAAGGGACTTTTTAAAAAGCTACCGCGAAGCGGGCACCGGACAGGAAGGGGATTCCCCGCTCGGACACCCTTCCTTTCTGCGCCCCGCTCGCTTTTCTCGTTCGCTAATGGAACCCTCTGTTTCGCGCTTCTTATTTCCGTATCTCCAGAATAAAAACTCTGCTTTTCGTCCGACTCTCGGGCAACTTCACTCTTGAAACAACCGAGGGAAATAAATTTTTCGACCGTGAATTTTAATAGACCAGATGGCGATAATTGGTTCTCGTTAATTTTAACTTTCGAGGTTATTACGTCGTCGACACAAATTGTGATTAACAGACCGGAAACGTATGTTCCGTTCTGATATACGTCCCGATCATTACATTTACAAGTTATAATTAAGAATTCGTTACACAAGATTTTTCAAGGTAAACGACGTTGATTTTGATTTTTTGATTCCTCATAAAGGAAACTGTTTTTGTAAAAAAAATAGATTTTAATGTCAAAGTACTTTCTGATAGAGAAAGCTAGGTGCAAAATTTTTATAAATGAGGAAGCCATGTGCAAATTGTAATATTGCGTGAATTCTTTAAAAAAAAGTGTAGAGCAACGGGTAAATGTACAAATGCGACATATTTTACTGATAAAATATGTGTTTAATCGTATGGAGGATTCGTTTTACGTTGTACTAATTCTGAATGAATTGAAACTGGGCGAGGGTGTTTGTTGTCAGACTGGGGCGTTGACGTCATACGCGCCTGGTACGCCGGGCTCCTCTACCCCCGGCTACCTCCGGTCAATCGCTCGTAGAGCCCATTCACGAGAGTGGGTCGCGCTCGCGCATTCCCGCACGCTATCGGCTTTGCCTTCCACGTGAACACTGCACGTCGGCGACGTCCACGAGGAATGCATTAATAAAAAAAGAAGAGACTAGGCCGTCTCGTCTGAACGTTAGACACTGCGATACATAAATTATATTTCGCATTTTATTATCCCGATAAACAGCGTTTCAAAATGTTGACAAAAAGAAATTCCAGATTCGTACAGAGTACTCAAAACTGAGTAAACTTTTCCTTTGGCAAAACTTCGTACGTCGCCTGGTTATCGAGAAACTGAGCGTTGAAGTTTCCAGCCAATCAGAGCGCTCGAAAAGCGGTCGAAACGTAACATGCTTGTATCTCGAAAACTAGACGCTTCAGAGAAAAATTGCGAAGAGCAATTCTGTTCAGTTTTGAATCTTGAATGAGGGTACACGGTTTATGGGCGAACTTTCACACTTCCTATTCACGGAGAGACAAAAAAGAAATTAAAAAAAAATAATAGAAATGTAATTCCCAAATTTCGGACTTTTTCTACTTTCTGTGCGCTCCCTCACCCAACCCTTTAAATATTACAATAAAAAATCGCCGAGACGCAAGAAAAGTTAAAAAATTGTTTAGCCTCCCATGCTCGGACAAGTAGCGCTAGAAGAGGAAGAGAAAGAACCCTCGAAGCTCCTGTTCACAAGCAGTTTGCATATATTTCGTGCGCCCGAGATTCACCGGTTGCTGGAGTTCCGTGTTCAGCGGTACTTTGTTTTATTTTCAACCCCCTTCCCGCCGCGCGCGCATTTCCCTTTCGCCTCCGTTTTTCAAGTTTGGGCGGGTGTTCCGAGTTGTTCGTCGCGTGCGAGCTGGGAAGAGCGACGGGATGCACAGGACAACCGTCGGGGATGTAACGACATGATCAAGCGCACTTTAAAGTCGTTTAAGCAACGCGACGTGATTTGAATTTTCTTCGCCGAGAGGCGGCGAGGGTGGATGGCCGAGCGGCGAGATGAAGAGACGCACACGCCTACCTCTTTCGCCTCACTTTTCCCTCCTCTCTGCCCCGCGCCCAGTTTCGTTTCCTTACGGCTTAAAGAAAATTGCCTTAGACCAGGCGCTCTTGACAATTTTTATTTTTTTCTCCATTTTATTGTGATAACTTCCTTTTCCTCGAGACCAAAAACGAGCGCAACATAATCTCCCAGCTAATTGCGTCCCGCAACAGCGGCAAACTTCCGGTTAACGATCGCTCCGTTTTCCCGAGTACCAATATAATCTTGGTCCACTCGGAGCACTAAACTCAAAATTACACAGTCAGGGTTTTCATGCATAAAGCTATTACTTACCGGTTATTAGATTGCTGGCCAGGCTTTCTAGCTCCTGGAGTGTTGTCGCATCGATCATCGTGGACTTTAACGTGTTTCAGGTCTTCAGGCACACTTTTACTGCACTCTACACGGTTTACGACGTCACCAACGAGTGAGTATCATATTCATCCCTTGTGAACACAAAACCGTAGCTCATTTAGTCGATAGAGTTAAAGAACACATTTTGTGTTCTTTATCAGTGATTACCAGCGTTTGACTCGCAAACGGTCCATCGGAGCGTATTTTTGCAAGACACCTTTTTTGTAGAGTGTGAAATTCTCTACAAAAAAGGTCATATCGATGTATCTCGTAAACCAATCGGATTCCGAGATAATCCAGTGCCGATGATAACTCGAAGTGTGATTGTCTTCTTCAAGTCACCACACACCCCTCCGTCTTCAAGCGTCGCCCCGGGTCCAGCAGACACGTCTGCAGTATGCGGCCTGGCTGGGAAACACGACGTCCCTCGTCATGATATCGGACAACGATATCTTCCTGAGAATGACGCCCTCCTCGGCGAAGGACCAGAGGCTCACGGACACCGGCGTTCCCGGTGTGATATACAACGGTGTACCGGACTGGTTGTACCAGGAGGAAGTTCTACCGAGGCCCGAGGCGGTGTGGCCCAGTCCGGACGGCTCGAAGCTGCTCTTCGCCAGTTTCAACGACTCCGGAGTGACGACGCTCGAGTTCCCGTGGTTCGGCACGCTCATGGGACAGGATTCCGCGAGCTCAAATCCAATGGGCACCGCGAGGAGAGGATCCTTTCCACCGTCGAGATCGATCAGATACCCGACACCGGGCTCACCGAATCCGGAAGTCGATTTGTGGATGCTGGACGTCAATGGCGGCGCATCGACGAAGACGAAGAACAGCTCGACCAACGGCACGTCGTTCGCCAGGTTGAGGCTGAAACCACCGCCCGTCTTCGATGGCCAGTGAGTAGATCAAATTCGACCGAGTGTCTTACTTCCTTCTTATCGGTGGAAGATCCCTCTTCAAAAAATCCATGGCTGAAATAACTCGCATTTTCGATATATATATTATATTGTTCCCTCTTCAAAAAATCCACGGCTAAAATAACTCGCATTTTCGATATATATATTATATTGTTTCCCTCTTCAAAAAATCCACGGCTAAAATAACTCGCATTTTCGATATATATATATTGTTGCGGTTAAGAAATGCTCCCTGATTGGCTACTGTAAGAGTCTGAAGCTGGAGTCGTTTGATGAGTAACTTCGGTCGTGTTGTGCCGTTTGACAGTTTACACTGAGAAAAAGGATGGCAGTTCCTACTATAACGAATAGTTCCCAGGGGGGACGTCTATATAGATAGTTTGTAATAGTATATACTCAACTGATTAAACTATAATTATAGTTACAACTATAATTTTTGGTCATTGTCGTAACTGTAAAATATAGACGTTCCCCCTGGGAACTATTTACTATGTAAGTTTTTCGCAATGTATTTTGGCATATCATGATGTTGAGTAGCGCGTGCGTCGGTACATTGGTATTTATCGTAGTTCAATAAGAAAACCGTATATTAAAGAAAGAATCACACGTTAATAAGATGAAAAAATAGTACATTTCGATACGAGTGCGAAAAAACTTTTTCTGACGAGTGTGAGTTTGCAGCACGAGCCGAAGGCGAGTATCGAACAAAATTTTGTTTCACAAGGTGCGGAAAAAGCGCCGTTTTCAAATATATAAATTAAAAAAAAAAAAAATTTAACGGAGCACTACGATCTGGTGATCCAGTAAGACACGGACGAGAGAGTGAAATAGAAAAAGCGGGAAGCCCGGACAAGGACGTGAAATTGGATTTTTTTTTCCTTTGCAGAGAATTCTATCTGATATCTGCCGGTTGGGTCGGGGAGGATTCGGCACAGATCGCCGTTGTGTGGATGACGAGGTCGCAAAATCTCTCGGTGGTATCCGCCTGTCACGCACCGAGCTGGGAATGCGAGGAAACCCACTCGGAGCGAGCTCCCGAGGGCCAGTGGCTGGACGCTCAGCCACATCCGGTCTTCGCGCCTGACGGTGACAGCTTTCTCCTGCTCGCCGCCGTCCAGGAAGGCGGACAGGAACATTTCACTCACATCAAGCACATCACGCTTACCCAACAGAGGATAGCCGTTTTGTCGCACGGACGATACGAGGCAAGTGTCGCATAAAAATAAAAAATTTATCTTTCGACATTTTTATATCACAGTTCAATTTAGCGTCCATCAAAAGTCATGAGTCGCCGGTGACTCAGGATTTTTGAAAATCGCGTAGTAATTATTTTTAAAAATTCTGGCGCTCCAAATTTTGGATACGTAAAATATAAAATACTGAAATATGTTTAGATGTTTTAGGCAAGTGTCGGGAAAAAAATCCCAATTTCGAAATTTTTATACTAGCTAAATTTAGCGCGAGTCACCGGTGATTCATAATTTTCTGAACAATTTCTGGGGTCCCAAACTTTGGAGCCGTAAAATATAAAATACTAAAATATGCCAACATTTTCTTGGTTCTGTTTAGGTGAGCGAGATTCTTGCCTGGGACACGAGCGCTCATCTCGTTTATTATCTCGGCACGAGGGAGCGAAGACCGGGTCAGAGGCACCTGTACGTGGTCCGTGATCCGACGGCCGACGACCCTCGCCGTTTGGAGCCCCTGTGCGTGACCTGCGACCTCGGGGACGTTCTCTGGAGCAGTAGATTTTACTACACGAATTGCACGCACTTCGGTGCATCGGTCAGTCCGCCGAGCAATCACACACCAGTTAATCCAAACAATCCGGGATACTACGTTCTTCACTGCGAGGGTCCTGGTCTTCCACTCGCTGGCGTTCACTCGATGTCCACCCACAAAATGGTCCGAGTACTGTACGACACGAGGATACAGCGGGCCGACAGATTGTCGCAGCTCGCTTTGCCGACGAGAAGAAGCTTCGAGGTGCGTAGAAGATTGACACCGACCCGAGCTCAGTCGGTAACGAAAACTGCACTCCATTTTTTTTTTTTTTTTTTTCTCAAAGCTGCTGATCTTTTCTGAGGAAAAGCAGATCATTAGCCTCTGCACCCTGAAAAATCATTTATTTGACGGCCACCGTTTATTTGATTTAAGTAAAATATTTATTTGATTAAAAATATTTATTTAAATCAAAAATTATTGATTAAATATTTATTTAAATCAAATAAATATTTATTTAATTCCAATAAATATTTATTTAATTCAAATTAATATTTTACTTAAACCAAATAAATGGTGGCCGTCAAATAAATTATTTTTCTGGGTGTGCTCGACTGTTAGACGAAGACGCTGATGATAACCTTGAATAAAACAGATTTGCAGACTTCTTTACTGACCGAGTCGGTTTCAAGTCTGTTGCTCTTGCCTGTACTCACTGTTCATTTTTTTCCAACTTTCTGCACAGGTGCCTCTTCCTCAGGGCTGGAGAGCTCAAGTTCAGCTTTTGTTGCCGCCCTCTTGGCGGGAGGAGCTCCGGGACGCGGCATTTCCGGTTCTCGTCGAGGTCAACGGACGCCCCGGAAGCGAGGCAGTTACCGACAAGTTCCGAATAGACTGGGGAACGTACATGTCGAGTCACAACGACGTCGTCTACGTCAGGCTCGACGTCCGTGGCGCTCGGGGTCAGGGAAAACGGGCCCTTTTTCGCAGAATCGGAGGTGTCGAGGTTCAAGATCAGTTGACCGTGCTTCGACATCTACTGGACACCCTCAAGTACCTCGACGAGTCGCGGGTCGGTGTCTGGGGCTGGGGATACGGCGGTTACGTCACCGCGATGGTTCTCGGCAGTCAGCAAAATGTATTCAAGTGCGGCGTTGCCGTCAATCCCATCGCTGACTGGTTGTACTACAGTAAGACAATTTTTCTAACCCACAAAAGGGCGCTATGACAATTTAACCGATTTTTCGCGCCCTGTTGCTCAACCGGTTCCGAAAATCGATTAAAAAATTGTTGACACACATTCACCGTCAAAAACTGAACAAACTTTCTCTCTACAAAATTTTCGTCAAGTCCCTAGTTTCCGAGATACGCGCAAGTTACGGTTCGACCGACTTTCCGGCCCTCTCATTGGTCGAAAGTTCAACCGCTCGGAACTCCTGAACTATGCGCCGTACGAAAATTTGCCAGAGGGGAAGTTTGCTCGGCTTTGCAGCCGGAACACGATGCAACTAATTATTTCCAATTATGATAATTATTAACATTACTGTGGCTCGAATACATGACTTCTTTTTTGTAAAAATTAGATTCAGCGTTCACGGAACGGGTGCTGGGTGCGCCAGCCGAGAATTACAAGGGTTACGTGGAGGCTGATCTGACTCAACGAGCGAGATTAGTACCGAGTCACAGTCTCTATCTTCTACACGGTCTAGCCGACCTCACAGCGCCTTACACGCACGGCATTGCCTTCGCCAAGGCTCTGTCCGAAGCGGGAGTTATCTTTAGGTACCAGGTCAGTAATTCCTCTTCGTTCTCCTCTCATTCTTCATCTTCGACTCAATAAATTTCTATGTAGCCCATAAATTTGTTACTTCATCCAATGATCTATGATACGCAGAGCTACGCGGACGAAGATCACGCCTTGACGGGAGTGATCGAGCACGCCTATCGTTCCATGGAGGACTTCCTCGCCGAGTGCCTCACTCTGGACGCCTCCTAGTGCCTCGATACGATTTCTCCCTCGTTATCGATAACGCGTCTATTCACGACATGCTTCTGATAGCGTTCTCGTCCTTCGACACAAATAACACACCAACACACACACATACACTCTTGCATAATATAACAGCGTGAAAAAAGAAGTCGGACGAGAAATCGAATTTCCTTTGAATAATTATTAAAGAAGAGAAAGAAGTAAGAAAAAAAATTCACAGCGCTCACTAACCCCTTTGGTCCTGTACGAGAGTTGGATATCCTAGTCGCGATTTATTATCGGGAATCGAATGCGTGAGAGAGAGTGGGTCGGAGAGTGAAAGTAGGTGTATTTGATGAATGAAAAAAAATTCCACATATGCAAGCGAAATTAAAAATCGCCCGTTGATACAAATACGAATAAGTCACCGTGGATGAATAGATAAATAAGTAAAATACAACTTACAGACGCGGTAAAAATCCTCTTCGGAGAGTGAAGGCTCTAGCGTAATTGGTAATTGGTTTAAAAGAAAAATGTCTACTGCCGTTGCGCTGCGGCCTCGGAGGGGCGAGATGAACTCATAATTCGTTTGTACGAGCAATATCGTTATAGCGTTGTATATCTGCCTGCGCGTCGCTGCGATATTATTATTATATCATTCCTATGTCTCGCTGCGAGACGGTGAGAAAAAAATAATTGATTCGAAGAAACCTACGCCATATTAACCCTTTCGCTCTCAGTGAATTTCCGAACTGATTATTCGACTAAAACACCAAAAATGTGAATAAGTAGTTCTTTTAAATATCTTAAAGGAACATTGATTTCACATAATTTTTGTTATTTCTCTTGAAATTAATTGAGATTTTAACTTCACGTAATGAACATCGGAGCGAAGGGGTTGGGCGATGAAAAGGTTGTAAAAAAAATGTCTTCTCGCAGCCTGTAAACGCAGTCCCCTTAAAAAAAAAAAACTAAAAACTTGCCTACTTGTTGTACAGCTTGCTGGCGCCTAGTCGTATCATGTACTATACGTAATTGTTACCACCTACTAGATACTAGAGAGTTGTCCCGACTTTCCACCTGAACGTTTGTACATATTATTATTATTATTATTATTATTATTCCTATTATTATTATAAATAAATTCGATGCTCTGGATCTCGATCGTCGTATATAAATAATAGTCTATAGTGTGACAAGCTGTATCGAAGTTTCGCACTGGCCACGTTCGCGACGGTACTTCGATAATGAATGAAGAATAATAACAATAATGATAATTAAATAAATAAAGTAAAAGATAAAAATAGTATTACACAAATAATCGCATTTACGCATCGCTTCGATAATCGTCGAAGGGAAACGGCCTGGAAATACTGTCGAGAACGTGGTCACTGAGTCGCTATAGGGGCGACCGTGGGGGATTGATGGGAAGTTGACAAAACGGCGCGATTGACGATGAAAGATGATGATAAAAAAAATTAATAAAAAAAAATAAATTAAAAAAAATCGAAGTGACCGCGTCGCGACGCCGCCTGCAGCCAGCAGCCCTTATATAATGCCGACAATCAAGGCTAGTGCAACTAATCAAACAATAAATAATTAATGACGAGGAGGTGGGGGAAGGAGGTGGAGGGGGTGGACGAGAGAACGACGAAGTAATCGACGAGGTGTTTTAGACGCAATGAGAAAATAATACGTAACTATAAAATTGACAGGGCGTAATTGCGCGGAAAAAAAGTAAATAAATTTAAAAAAAAATTAATAAACATTTACACAAAGAAACACACACACACACACACAGACATTACGATATATAATTCGCTGTGAATCGTACGTTGGAAAAAAAAAATCGTTAACAATATAATAATGATACATCTTAGGGTAATCAAGATGAAGGGTGAATGAGAAACCGGGGGAGGTGCTATTTCGCCAGAGGGTAATAAGCCTACGGTGTTCAACTCTTATGGTTATGGCATAAGTTGCGGGAACGGGCAAAATTTTGTTATTTTAATGAGTTAAAAAAAAATAAGTAAAAAATGATACAAATTTCATATCTCATTATTGTCTCGAAGACCTTTGGATAAAAATTGAGCGACACTTTTTTGGTCTCGAAAACGATCGGGTTATCCATATCATTTGATATTGTTATTGTTACTTTTTTTTGCGGTTCTCAAACCAAATTTAGTAAGTGTATAAAAATCGCAAGTTAATGTTAATTACGATAAAAAAATTTTGCCGGATTCCGATAAACAGTAGTATTAAGTGAATCTCAGCGGGCTCATCAGCAGCTTTCCACCCCACCCCCGCGCGCGATAGTAAGATTTAAAAAAAACCTCAAAGGGCGTCCTTCGTGAGACGCATCGTTGGCTAAAGTTAATCAATGAAATTTAGTTATACGTAAGGGGGCATAAGTCACAATCAATTATTAATGATAATAAAAAAAGTAAACAAAAGGAAGAAAACGAGCGCGAGAGAAAGATTGTAGAGAGTGACCGAGCATGGGTGTAAGATTGTAGATAGTTGAGAGACAAAAACACAACAACAACAACAACAACAACAAAAATCGAGAATAAATAAATAAAAATATGAGCGAAAGAGGATTCGAAATTTCCATCGCGCGTCTAAAATCTCGCGGTGGACAATGCGCGTAGGGTTATCCTAATAATAGCTTTTGGTAACGTATTATCGCCGCTAGGCTACAAAGCACGACCCGATTTTCACGCGGTATCGCTCGACCCCCAGAAATCTAGTGGTAACGATTAAAGTAAAAAAAAAGTAAGGAAATGGACAAAAAAGAATGAAATATTAATAACAATGACGGTGCATCCAGGAAAATCGATCGAAATCACAGCCGGTTGTTACTAAAAAAAAAAACATTAAATAAAAAAATATCGATCCACGAAGACCCTCGACGTTAAAATTATTATAAAAATTAGTGTTAAAAATGAATAAAAAAGAAAAAGAAGAAGATGATGTTTTTGGAATGTCGAATGACGAAATACATTTTACGTGAAGCGAGGTTTTACATATTGGCGATATAATGAATACGCCGTATTTTCCTCGGGAGTTTCACTCAAGTCAATTAGATTTTTTTCAATCGTGATAGTCAGCGAGATTGATTAATTAAATTCGTAAGTTCGGGGTCTTCCGCTTAGGTGTCGCGCGGGGTGTTGATACGTTTAGATGAGAGAACGAAAGAGCGAGAGCGCGCGAGAGAGAGAGAGAGAGAGAGAGAGAGAACGAGCGAAAGAATAGTGATAAGGAAAATGCGTCGTTGTTTATTAGAATTGAATGTGCACTTGAGTTGCCGACGATTTCGTGGATCGCACCGCGAGGTACACAGTTATCTTCGACGAAAAAAAAAAAATTTGAAAAACGAAAAAAAAATAAGGTGAAGAAGAAAACGATAACAAGAACAACACCCACGAGATAATCATGTTATTAAGACTCTGCGTTTTTTAATATCAGCGAGGCTCGGCCCGGGCATCGGGCGGACAAAGTGTTTTCAATAAACTGTTACATATTACCTGAAAAAAAAATTGCCACATCGTTAATTTCATTTAAATCCTTCATCATGTTTGCATTGAACCATTTGGATAAATTTTCATTCATTTTTAAAGTTTTTATTACCGACCGTGGTAATTCGCACGCCTCTGACGATTCAGCGGAGGTAAAATACACTACTTATTTTCTTGGCTGTTTTACCGGACCAATGAGAGAACGAAATCCTTTTTACCGACGGCTGTTAATGTAGGGAACGCAGGCAGTTCTCCACAACTCTACTTCCGGCATAATAGCCGCAGTTGGTGAGGCTTCATTTTCTCCCTTCATCGCCAGGTGGCCGAACTAAACCTTCAACTACCCCTTTCAAAAGTACCCACAGAGCCGACTGCTCTGAAATCGGCTTTAGCTCAACTTTGTTTTCTTATGTATATATCGTTCGTAAAAAAAAAAAACTATTTTAGGCATGAAGTTGCAACAGCGGTCAATATTTTAAGTCCAAAGCGTCATGGTAAGAAGACGCATAAGCAATAGAAAGAAATCGTCGCGATTTCCGGACAGGATACATCGAGGGAACACATTCATTTCTGGTGTATCAACGTCCTCGAAAGACATTAAGTTCAAAGACATCGACAAGTCTCTTTAGAATCAGCAATACAGGTAGAGGGTTAAATCTTGTAGAATAACTAAGGTGGAATAAATAAAGGTGACCTAATGCAACCTTTAACTACCCCTTCCTATCTTCAAAAAAGTACCCACAGAATCAACTACTCTGAAATCGACTTCAGCTCAAATTTGATTGTTTTATGTATATATCGTTCGATAAAAGAAATTATTTTGGGCATGAAGTTGCAACGGCGGTCAATATTTTAGGTCCGAAGCGTCATGGTAAGAAGACGCATAAGCAAAAGGAAGAAATCGTCACGATTTCCGGACAGGATACATCGAGAGAATCCGTTCACTTCCGGTGTATCAACATCCTCCAAAGATATTGACAAATCTCTTCAGAATCAGCAATACAGGTAAAGGGTTAAATCTTGTAGAATAAAAGAAAATTGTTAATATTCTCTTTGAAATAAAATATTTTCCGGCAATCTGACAATCGATCATCACCGAACTTTATAATATAAAGACCCTACGAGCATCCTTACGCGACCCGATCAAAAACCCTGCGGTCTGCTCAATCGTCGATGAACGTCGACGAGAAAGATCGTCCGCGATTGAAGCGACGACAGTCCGACAGTAGCATCGTATTTCTGGGAACTTATCGGAAAGTCCCTCAGCTCGTGGTTTTGGACGAGAGCAGTGACGGTCGTTGCATCGAATTCGTGGAAAAACCGGAAGCGTTGATGTGCCTTAAAGCCGAGAAGGTAAGACCCTGAAAAAATCTCGGACGAACAATCCGTTCCATTATAAATATTAATCTTACGACAATTATTAAACTCGCAAAAAAAAACAAATTTATATATCTCTCAAAAATTAATGGAATATGGAAGAAAATGATTTTTGACACTGGCAAACAGTTAACAAATTTATTTCGTGTAACAATTTTATATTTTATTATTAACCATGATTATTAATAAAACTGATAGAACAATTAATCGGTTTTAAGAATGAATTTACATTTGCACAGATGGACTGCCAGAGCAGTGAGGATTAAAAATCTATACGATTCAAATGTAATTTTCGGAATCGATCTTCAGCTTCAGGTACGCCACGATCCGGGACGAGTCGCCACCAATCCCCTCAATCTCCGATTTACCATTTTTCATGATTTTCAGTTCCCTCGAGAGCATCTCGTCGACGTAGGGACGAGATTGAAGAGTCGCGAGCTTCGAGATATCGGCGTCGGTGAGCGGTATTGTCGGAATCGTCAGATCCGCCGGGAGTTCCGATGGATGAAGGCCCAGCCAACGAATCGAAGGACAAGCCAGACTTTCCCGCTCGCAGGATAAAGTTATCGAGCCATATCTGTTATTAAATAAAAAAAAAATATTAGCTCTAAAAATTGACGAAAAACTTTATCCTTAGTCCTCGATCCGGGACCATATTTAATGTATATTTCCACGCTGATCTGGAATCTATCCCTCATCTTATACATTGATAAATATTTAATATGGACAATTTTTTCGAAGTGTGATTTTTCGATGTCTTCGACCATTTACACGTTTTCATTAAAATTTCGAAAAACATTTTTTTCACCAAAAGAAAGGTTGCTCCACGAGGAAGCGAAAAATGAACAAAGTTAATCCATTAAATTATTTTTTTGTAATTATACAATTCTTTTGTAATTATATAAATTTTTTTGAGATCCTGACAATTCATTTGAAACCCCAAAAAATGAATGGTATTTTTCTCCGATAACGATAACGATTTCGACGTCGCCTCACTTGTAGGTAAACATAATTTCCATTCCGTAAGGATCCGCGTCGACGAGAAGGTAGACCGGAAGTTCGACTTTTTCGGCGAGTATCTTCACGAGCATCCTCGTCGCGACGTCCGGAAAGCCTTTTCCGGTTATTAAAATACAACTTAGCCGACGGGGACAATTTTCATCCAATAATTTCTGAAACACAGTGTCCTTCTCCACGACGATCACCAGTTTCGCCTTCGTTCTTATCGACGTTGCTTTGCAGATGTTTCGAGGTATCAGAACTCCTTCGAGACTGTCAAAATTTATTTCGCAGTCGTCCGACAGCCTCAGCGTCATTTTTCCGGCGGCCAATCCTTTCGCCGAAGCTACCAGTCCTGGAAACCAATTTTATTTTAATGTTACGAATGATAACATTCGCGTAACCTAAACATCCAAAATTGACCGGCTGACAAATTTCCAACGTCTTTAATAGTAACATGGTAGAATATACTACTGTTTGAATGGACTTTTAATCATGCCATATCCAACCGATAAACCTATTTGTTACACGATAAAAAATATTTGTATTCTTAACAGACTTTTTTTATCCACAAACGTCCACCATTATTTTCTTGTTAATTTGAATTTAATTGAATGAAAAAAATTAATTAACAAACATTTTTGTAAAATCCACAAAATTTGTTTTCATAAGATTGACAAGAAAATAATTGTGGACGTTTGTGGACGAGCCTAACAGTTCCGGAATGCAGTTAAAAAATAATAATATTATAATTGCCTAAAGATCTAAAATTGACCAGTTAACAACTTTCCAACGATTCCAATAATAACAGAATGTGGTATTTGGATGGACTTTCAATCACACCATCTTCAACCCCTTTCGCAACATTTTTCTTCGTTACACAGTAAAAAAGATTTGTACTTTGAACAAACTTTTTTGTCCACGAACGTCCAACATTCTCTTAATGCTAATTTTACAAAAAAAAAAAAAAAAAAAAAATGGTAAAATCCACGACAATTTTTTTCGCGAAGTTATCGAGAAAATAATTTTGGACGTTGGTGGACAAGAAACTTTGGTGTCTATTTTTACTGCCCAACTTGACAAAACCTTACACGGAGAAAAAATAACATAGTAAAAGCAACAATCCTGACTTTATACCATAAAAAATAGTTGCCAGGAGGAACGTTTACATTTTATAGTTACGACAGTGACAAAAAAATCATGGTTGCAACAATAATTATAATTTAACCAATTGAATATATAGTATCAAAAACTATCTATATAGACGTTCCCCCTGGGAACTATTGGTACAGTAGAAAATACTATTGTTTTTCTCAGTGTACCCATTTCCCACGGCGCGCATTCCAACAGATTCGCAAGATTGTTGACGATCCGATCGACTTGTTGCTGCTTGTTGACAAATCTCGAGACAGCCTCATCGCCCTTGAGCTCGTAGAAGAACGATCTGCGTGTCTCCGTTCTGCCGCTGTCGAGCAATTCGTGAACTTTCGCCATCGTGGTCATCATCAGCGCGAACTTGTTTCTGCTTCGTTCCAATGCGAAGTCGATGAGTCTTCGCTGTCCCAAAGTGTCCATCAGCGTTTCTTCGCTCTCGTGGTTGACGCTCTCCGTGTCCATTGATTCGGGAGTTTCGAAGACGCTGCAGGCCTCGAAACCCGCACACATTGCCGGATTGCTCTCCGTCGTGACGGACTCGGAATTCAGGGATTCCAGTTGCTCCATCAGGGTCTCGATAGTCGACATTTTGTAGGACACACTCGGCAATTGTCCGGCGCACAATTGCTCGACGATCCCGAGAACTGTTTTCTCGCATCGATCTATCAGAGATTTTCTGTGGGCGGTTGGAAAAAGATGAGGAATTATGGAATTTTATGTACGAGGGATGGAGCGAGTCTGCACTGGGACAATTCAACAAGTCTTTCAGAAGTCCATTGCCTGTTTGGATAATAAACGTGACTCAAGATTAAGAGAATTTGCAGTGTATCGTGCACTGAGAAAAAAAAATTGGTTCGATTAACCAAAAGTCGCGGTCCAATACGTTCAAAGCTGTTATTTGTTTGGTACAAATAAAACATTGTTTTGTTAAACGATTATTTGCTTCAATTTATTCAAAAATTTCCGATTGAAAGAAACATTTTTGTTGAACCGACTAAATACATCTTTGAACGTATGTCACCGCGCATTTGCTTAAAACAACCATTTTTTGTTCACAGTGTGGATTTTAATTTATGTTTTTATGTCGATTTTTATAATTAAATTATAAAATTAATTATTATAAATAAATTATAAAATTAATTATTATAATTAAATTATAAAATTAATTATTATAATTAAATTAAATCGAACGAAATTAAGTTGTATTCAATTTAATTATATGAGGTAATTGTGCAATTAATCGTACATACCTTAATTGAGTGTCATTTTTTATGGATATATCGACAACTTTCTCCGTACCTTCAGCCTCTATCGCACTCGTAGCTTTCTCGACTACCGCGACACTTGACGATTTTTCGGTAAATTCTGGAGAAATTGTTCTTTCGACCTGTTGGTCGGTCTTTGGCAGCACCGAACAGACCTCAGCGGCGGGTCTTTCTAAAATAACCGAATTTTCTGGAATGGTAAAAAAAAATATGAGACATTCAATTCAATATTTTTCTTTTTTAAACAAAAAAATGCCTAAATAAATCTTGAATCCTTAAATTTGCGAGCCTTTGGCCAGATCTTAGGAGTGGATTTGTCTGAAAGAACCCAATTTTCAGGAATCGTCAAAAAAATATAAGACATTCTATCCAACATTTTTTGAAAGCAAAGAATTCCCAAATAAATCTTGAATTCCTAAATCTGCGAGCCAAATCTCTTAAACTCAAAACTGTTCCCTTACAAACAAAATATCGTTGAAAAGAAAATCTGAAAAAATGTCTCAACCAACTTCAAACATTTTCAAAAATTATTTTAAAAATGTAAAATTCATATTGATAGCAAAAAACAAATAAATTCCAAATAAATCTAAAAGATACCAAAAAACAAATAAACAAATAAATGCTGAGCTCGACGTTGCAATTGAATTGCAACTTTTTCCATCGACTTTCGTCACTCGACAGCCGAATGTCGACAGGCGAGTATTCCGATAAAAATCTGCCACCGAATTCAACGATGTCTGCATTCTCACAGCAATAAACATATTAAATTTCCACTTTGGGCGAAAGCCCGTGGTATTGGCCGTGGTTTGCACCGACGTCGATGTGAGAGCGCGAGGGACATTGTTGCATCCCCGTCGGTGTGTGTACGGAGACACACTCGTATCGAGTAGCGAAATCTCGAGAGGCCCCGGGAGAGAGCGAGAGTAGAGGGCGCAAAGTTCGGGGGCCCTCCCGCTGTGCATTTGTGAGTTATCCCATTGAGTCCTCGGCTACTGTGCCCTAAAGACACTTCAGGCCCATTGTCGAGGGGGAAGGGGGCTCGGCTACTCGGCAAAACGTCGATCGCAACGAAATCTCCTGTCTGACATTCTCATCGACCGAAATACGAATTTTTATTCAATTTAATAGTCACCCAATCGACATTGCTATGAATTTTTATCGAGCCCGTAAAGACCAGGTACATTTCGCACCCCTATCTTCGGCGCAGCATTGCTCGGCCAAAAACAAATATTTTTTGGCTTGTTTGTAGCGAAATCGATACGCCAGAATGTGAACCACGCGTACGTCAAACAACGTCGATTCAACGAAGATCGTAGCGACCAGAAGCTTCGGAAGACAAACGTCCGAGCGCCCGAGCCAGAAGTTATGTGGAGTGTAAAATAATGTCGGCCGGCAACGAGAATATTGTTTCGAATTTTTTTTTTGTTTTTTGACGCGAAGTAAATTGTTTCGATAAAAGAAAAATTAATTTGTTGCACGAAAAAAATTTATAATCGTGTTACACGCGAGTTTGGCCGAACAAATAAATAATGCTCAACGCCGAAAGTGCCCTTCGCGATTTTGCATAATTATGCTCGATTGTGTCGTAAATAAATGGAAGATATAAATGTATCTCACAAAAGAGGCCCGATGGAATTTATCTCACCGTGGCGCGAAAGTGCGACCCGTGTCCTTTGCATCTGCGCGTTATAAATTTACCGACGTCCGAGGTCCGCAGGTCAGCAATGGGTCAGGGACGTTTTGACGCTGAGGAGAGCGCGCTTGCGGTGCGCTACGAGGACGAACGTCCGAACAATTGATGGCTAACGAGAACACGGGCAACTACGACGGATTTTTCCAGCGTCGTGGCGCGTGCCAAAATATTTTTCCTACCGCGGTGGATCGAGAACGGGAGGGTCGAACATGATTTACCGATGTTTTATAACTGACCGTTTCGGAAGTTATTTACACCCCGACCACACAATAAATATTCAGTGAATATTGATGATTGTTTATGCCTTCGAGACCGAAGCCAATCGAGAGCTATTGATTATCGTTATAATACATGATTTAAAAAATCTCATTTAACGACATTTCACGTCCAAAACGTCCGCCCTTTTTTTTTCTTGATGATTTTACTATTTTTTTTTTCTTGTACAAATACGGATCGTTGACGAGACAAAACAAAATGTAAAATCAGCATTAGCAGAAATGGCGAGCGTCTGTGGTTAAGAAATGGTTGTGTAATATCGAACGGATAACTCGTAAATATTAAATGTCAAATGGATATGCCATGAAGTATTTTTTTATATAAACATATTTTATATAAAGATATTCGTTATATAAACAAAGATTAATCTCCTGCCATCATTTTTTATTACCGAGATAAAATAAATAAATGTTTTCTTTTCTTTTCACTTCTTGTAATATCGGGATAACATTGGGAGCACAACTATTGTTTTATTTTTAATTACTTAAGTTACATACTTCTTTCTCTGATATTTACATACTAGTAATTGGGCTTTGTCCATTTATTATGAAATAAATAAATAAATAAATAAATAAGATAAGTTTTTTGTGCTCAAAATTGACGGACTCCGAGTCAGTCTTTTGGAGCCCTCGGCCGGACCCTCCCGAACATAAAGGGCTTATTCACATTTGTATATAAACAAAATTTAATCACCTGCCACAATTTCTTATTACCGAGATAAAATAAATAAGTACTTTCATTTTTCTCTTATTGTAACCCCATCGGAAGTGCAACTACTATTTCTATTTTTATTTTAAGTTATATATTTTCTTGCTCTGATATTTGCATAATTGTAATTGGGCTTTGCCCGTTTATTGTGAAACAAATAAATAAATAAATAAGATACGTTTTTTGCTAGAAATCGACGTACTCTGATCACCGATAAAAATCGACGATAATTCTATGCAATCTTTTTTTAATATTTTTTTTTTTCGCCGAGTACCGAGACAGTCTTTTGGAGCCCTCGGCCGGACCCTCCCGGACATAAAGGGCTTGTTCACGGAAAAATAATGCACAGCTCGTATGAGACTCTCCTCGCTGGCCGATCGCATTAAAGAGACTCCGAGGACCGGTTCTTACAAAGCGCAGGGGATAGTATTACATTGTGCAACAAGTATACATTCTAAAAACACCCTTAAGAACCGCTCGAAGCTTCAAATAGCCCGTATATAAACGTCGTCTGCGAGGAGAGTCCCGAGCGTGTCCTCAAAATATCGGTTGGAAACTCGGCTACGATATTCACCAACGTTTCATTTTATCGCCGGAGAATTTATAATGCGCGCACTCTATTTCCGAGGCCTCGTCATTGCACGAAAAACGAAACGATCTCGGGGCACGAGATGAGAAAGGAATACACGGGAACGAAAGGAGAATAAGGTGTCGATAATCCCTTCGGCTCTTGGTCACCCCTCGAGCCTCAACAATTGCCACTCGTACTTATTCCCCGAGGAGGTTTCTATGCGTGTACACGTGTTTTTCGTACGGACGAATTTTTCGAGCCACCGAATAAAATTTGTATATAAAATATATTTTGTATTTTTTTTTTTTTTTTTTTTTTGCATACTTTGAATCGAAGATTTGGAGAAAGGTCTGTATGAAGATTTGGGCAAAGTCCTGATTTCCTGGATCGATACTCGACACCGCGTCGCGGGGGTGAATTTTTTTTTTCTGCGTCAATAAAAGATCGGGAAGAATCCTAATCGGGATTACGCAGGTTTGCGACGCTCGATAAATATAAAAATATTTTACGGATGAGCGGGTTTTGAGGTGGAAATGTGTCGAGGAAATTTGAGACTCCGGAGAGTCTGCGAGATGTTATTTGAAAATCGATCAACCGGAATATCGATTTTTGAATAATGCGGTGAAAAAATATAATAAATCGTATCGTTTAAAAATTGTTAAGAGTGAGAAAAATATTATATTATATAAAAGACCAAGAAAAATCCTAATCGGGATTACGCGGACAAAAATAAAATAAATCGTATCATTGAAAAATTGTTTAAGATTGAGAAAAGTTTTGTTGGGACAAACGGTCGCAAGAATGTTTCGGGATCGACGGGGAACCGGAAGCCAAGAGGCGATCGATCGAATCTCCCCGCCGGATCTCGACGACTTCGCGACTGGGCCGAGAGAACTACAATGAGGAGAGCGAAAGACGCGAGCGAATCGGAGATAGCATCGAATTTGCTCAAACCGCGGGAGGCGCGCGACGCAACGGCAAAGTTAATTCAGCGAAATAATGGAAGCGGAAGAAAGATGAAGAAATAAAAAAATATTAGTTTCTCGTTACTGCAGAAAATCGTTGCAGTAACGAAAAGTCTCGAATATAGACGAATCTTTTAAATGTACTTTCAGTAAATGTTGTTAGTATTCTTAAATATATATACATTTTTTTCTTGCATCGTCGTGAAACACTTTTCACCACTTTTCAAACGCTGAAGTAGAAAATTTTCGTTACTTTTTATTTTTTATTTTTTCCATTCAGTCCCGAATTTTGAACATTTACATTCAATCTTCAATTTGTTTGTTAACTCAATTTCGATCTGACGAGTACAAAATTTGAGTGTCTCGTAATGCGTTGAGTGAATAATTTTTGTTAACATCCAAAGGTAAAGTATTTCTTCAGCACTCGTTGAATTATGGACAAAAAACTAAATTCACCATTTATCCTTTATAATAAAATTCGTGAATTTTATGTCATTTTTTCACCATGCTCAGTGTACTCTTGACTCCGCACAACTTTGCTATTTTGTCACACAGTCTTCTGGGAAATCATTTTTTTAACGACTCTTCAAACGCAACTCGGTACCTACGGTTTGTGCTTCAAAAAAAAAAAAAAAAAAACTCGGGGACTCCCCGTGGCAGCAAGTACCGAGGGAAACACTCTCGAGACGAAAAGTCGGCTCTCGCTTTCGCTCCCGATAATCGTGACGTTGAGGCGCGTTTCATCGAGTGCCCACTCGAGAATCACCGCGGATTTTTTTTTTTATTGCCCGATGAAACGAGGTTATTGTAGCGACCGCATTGCTTATATGTGCGTATAAATTCGTGTAGGTCGTTGTCGTACTCACCCGGAGGTCCCGCGATGCTTCGGAATCGGGGATGCCGCTCTTCAATCTCGTCCCCCGGCGAACGGCTTGAACGAGCTTGGGAACCCGGAATCCCGATCGCTCCCCGCTCCGTCACTCCCGACCGCGAAGATCCGATCAGAGAGTCGAACAGATCGGCGCATCTTTTTTCTCTCTTCGCTGCAAAAATTAAAATAAACTACATAACGACTTATTTTATTTTATTTTTAAGTAAAAAAAAATAATGTTGACGATTCGACAGAACATTTTTGTTGGCAGCGATTCGCAAACCAAAATGATTCGATTGCAAAAGAAGAAAAACATCGATTGCAAAAATAACGTTGCTGTTAAGTTTGTTGCAAAAAAAATGTTGAATCCGAAAAGCGGATTTTTTAAAATAATTTTTAGAGGGTCGTGGAAATTTTTATCTAAGGTCGTGTTTTGCGGGTCTGCGATGCGAACAGATCATGACATTTTTATTTTCTTTGGCAATTGAATAGTTCACCTTCATTTATAAATCGGTGTCAACAAATATGTTGTGTCGGATCGCCAACATTACATTTTTTAAACTTAAAAATCAAGTATAATAAAATGCATAGCAAATAATTTTATTTCATTTTCAAGTGAAAAAAAAGTGTTGACAATCAAATACAACATCTTTGTTGGCGCCAATTCACAAATAAGCGATTCGATTGCAAAAGCTAAATAAAAAAAATCAATTGCAAAAAAAACATTGCTGTTAGTTTTATTAAAAAAAACATCTTCATTAAATCCGGAAATCGGATTTTTTTTAGATAACTTTTTGAGGATCTTCGAAATTGTTCACCTGTCTGAGGTCGTGTATTGTGGGTCTGTGCGCGAAAGATCGTTCGCACAGGTGGGGGGAAAGGTGCGACGGTGCATCGACCCGATGGCAAGGATCAAAGACGCTTCTGCCTCCTGCGAGCAGCCGGCAAGTGTAGGTCAGTTAGACCAGCCCGACTGGTTCCGTCCCTCGGACCACCGGACCGCGCAATTTAATAAAAACGAGTAACCTGTTATTTGACCGGTTGCTCGGAGAAGCCCTCCCTTTCGACAATACTTAAAAAAAAAAAAATCAATCTCCTATGTCCACCCGGAAGAGCCGCCCGTCACATGTAAAGAGATCGGAGCGCACCTCATTACTCGAACGAGCGTCAACTTTTTTGCGTCGCTTATTTCCATTCTTAATTACAAAAAAAAAAATTAACGAACAACTTGTCTCTCGAGTTCAATAAAAAGTAGAACAAAAAAAAAAAAAATCTCCTATGTCCACCCGGAAGAGCCGCCCGTCATATGTAAAGAGATCGGGGCGCACCTCATTATACGAACGAGCGTCAACTTTTTTGCGTCGCTTATTTCCATTTTTAATTATTAAAAAAAATGTAGCCAACCACTTGTCTCGAGTTCAATAAAAAGTCGAACGTTATATGGAGTGTGAAAGCCGAAAAGTTTATGTGAATCAGTTTTCATACGACCATTAAAATCTCGAGAGATGAAAGTCTCGTTTCGCATAAAGTGCACGAACAAATGTCTTAATGTAAATGTCTTAATCGTTACGCTGTCGCGTCTAGTTTCGTCTGTGAGACTCGGCGATGATCGTCGTCGGTTCTCAAACGCAACTTTATAACTTATAATACTCGCATAAGTTATAATACTCGCATAAGTTATAATACTCGCATAAGTTATAATACTCGCATAAGTTATAATACTCGCATAAGTTATAATACTCGCATAAGTTATAATACTCGCATAAGTTGTAATACTTGCATAAATTATAATACTCGCATAAGTTATAATACTCGCATAAGTTATAATAATCGCATAAGTTATAATACTCGCATAAGTTATAATACTCGCATAAGTTATAATACTCGCATAAGTTATAATACTCGCATAAGTTATAATACTCGCAAAAGTTATAATACTCGCATAAGTTATAATACTCGCATAAGTTATAATACTCGCATAAGTTATAATACTCGCATAAGTTACAATACTCGCATAAGTTACAATACTCGCATAAGTTATAATACTTGCATAAGTTATAATACTCGCATAAGTTATAATACTCGCATAAGTTATAATACTCGCATAAGTTATAATACTCGCATAAGTTATAATACTCGCATAAGTTATAATACTTTATATTATACTCGCACGGTCGAAACTTTTCGATGCAAGAGCGCGGCACGCTCGGCAAAGCGTCCGCGCCAATCCTGATCGGTTAAACCGGATTACGCTTCGATTGTAAGTCGTTCCAATTATATATCCGTTTCGAAAGAAACAACGCAGACATCGCACTTAAACCGTAAATGGATATGCAGGGAGTAAATGGCGATGACGATGACGATGTTGGGGAACATTCGCCATGGATCTTCCTGAGATCGTTCTTATTTTGGTGAGATACGCGTCGATATCGGCACCCTTTGAGGCTGCAACGCTGAGGATAGCAATTTAAGACGTTAGTTTCAAATTAAGATCGCTCTTGAGATCGAACTTAAGATCGGAGCTTGGCCTGAACTTAAGATCGAAGCTCAGTTCGAACTTAAGATCGAATCTCAGTTCGAACTTAAGATCGAATCTCAGTTCGAACTTAATATCGAATCTCAGTTCGAACTTAACATCGAATCTCAGTTCGAACTTGACCACGTGCTTAAATTTGATCTTAAGTTGAAACTTAAGATTGAACCGCAGTTCGAACTTGATTTTGTGCTTAAGTTGATCTTGATTTCGAACTTAAGTCTTTACGCAAATTCGATTGTAGTTCGAGTTCGAACTCAAGTTAGAAATTGAGCACGAAATCAAGTTCAATCTGAGGTTCAATCTTAAGTTCGAAGTTCAAACTGGCGTCATAAAATTCGACCTTAAAATATGACAAGCAAAAATTTCAAAAGCGCCCTTCGAAATTTCGATCAATATTGCAACATTTTTTTTTTCTTTTAAAGTTAACAATTCGATCTCTTGGCTCTCCAGAGAACTCAATTACTATCGCAGACCGAGTGTCTCAGTAAATCAAGTTCTCCAACTTCGCCATTTTTTTTTGTTTGTTGTTTTTCAACAATCTTCTCAGCCTCATTTCTTGTCCCTCGCGGTTTCTTTCGATCTCATTCATTCTCGTGCTCGCAGCTTGTGGGAAAGTGAATTCAAGCGAGTGTCCACAAAGGCTCGTTATCTCGGTCGAACGATCGTCGATGGCGATGATGACGAGGAAAGACCCAAGTAAAGAAATTGAAGGGAAAAAAAAATAACAACAACAAAATCAAGAAAAAACCTAGAAGATCAAATAAGCGCCGATACTATAATTAAAGTACGCAGTGTACATAATTCGCGCACCGGGCCTCTTTACCCGTCTCGGCCGGCCGTGTGCACCAATGTAATTACGTTTACCAACGATAAAGAATGTTGGGTAAACCAAGTCTCTTTTCCACATTTTGTCGCGTGACTATAGCGCCCCGCTAGGGCAGCTGCAAGCCGCGAATTTTTCTAGCCCTGCCGCAGCGCCGCGCCCATCTCAACTTATCTTGTTCTCCTGTACAACGGCAACCCCTTCCCTTCGTGCGTTCTTCTCTCGCACTCAAGCTCGGCCGCGGATCTGCCTGCTTCTCGGGCAGATGCTAACCGACGCGAGAGAAGGAGATTAAGGAAAACCGATATCCTCGAAGCGGGAGATAGCGTCGATAGCTTTCGAGGCGGGGCACTGACGTGCCACGTGCCCGCTTCTTCTAATTTTTCTTGTTTTCGTATTACCCGCAGAAAAACGCCGATACTCCTTGAGGCATTCATTTTTATTTTTTTCTCGATAAAAACTGGGTTCTCAGAGTGAATGTCAATGAAATGTCGAGACACGCACATTGCGACTCGTTTAAATTGCAGGAAGAAGCCGAACTTGATGAAAAATGAACCATCGTTTCGTTGATTTGATATTATCTATTCCTTGGCAGGAGATTTTTTCGAAAAAGGTGTATCTTGTGTAATTGTCAATTTTTCCGTCAGCAAAGATAGGGTGAGATGACTAATGAGGAAGAGAAGATCACAGGTGTCCTTTGCGCATGATTGGTATCGATTTCGCGATTGGGTTGCCCTCCGTTTCCTCCGACCTTCGACTGATTCGACCGGTTGTTCTTATCTCAATTAACCCGAGGCTTCCGCGCGGCCCACGTACACATGGACACACAAAGTTGTTCGTCCACGCGAGATAGCAGAGACACCGATGTCCGCTTAAGCCGAGGTGGGATTAGCGGTGAGGAATGAAGCGCGATCGCGTCCGACTAACGGGGATCATCGGCGCTTCTCGATAAAGGGAATGACCGTTGGACGTTGCGTTAGAAAGGGAGCGAGCCGATAAACTTTGTGGCTAACGAACAAACGATTAACTCACATTCTCTGACAAGGTGCCGTGCCGATGCAGCAAGCGATATAGCAATTACAAGCTTCAGGACTTGAACCCTCCGCTCCATCAGCCCGATTCGTGGTCTTGTAGGATCAACCACAAAACACAAGAAATCTCAAAAAAATATTGTTCCTGCAGAAAAAAACCATGGAACTTTCTACTCAACAACCGAAATGCGTTAAAGGATAGAATAATGTGGGTCCCGCCACAATTGACCCAACAGGAAAAATAGGATTTCAGAAAAACACTTCTGGCGCCTAAAAATCATCATCGACGGTATAATACACGTAAATGCCATGCATCACTCTCATCGTGGGCGTTCTCCGCCACAAAGAATTCCCATGTACTCGCCTCCTGCCTATTTTTCTCGCATTAGGCTGCACAAACCACCCACCGAAAATTTCTCCACAATAGTATCCTCGATTCCCGATTGTAAGGTTTTAATAACGTTTCGTGTGGTCTCGTGCCTGGTGCCTCACCCCTTGCCTCACCGTATTGCTGCATTATTGCATTATATTGCGCGAGTATCGGGACGACAATAACGCTCTCCGCATCGAGGAGCTCCCTGAATGACGTGAATCCCGTGAATCTCAATGGTATAGAACGAAGGAACGACAATGGATTCGCGATGCTTCGCAGCGATACGTCGTTCCTGCATCGGACTGTAGGAGAGGCCGATGATGAGCTTGCGGAAATCGAACGACAGCCGAAGAGTTTCCCTTTCGCTCGTGCGACGACGAGGAGCAGCGAAAGGGACGAGAGGAGGCTCGGTTATGCGGTGTGACTGGTCACCGGTGGAATCCCGCACGAGTGAGGCGCGTGCACCTCGTCCAGGTGATGCGCCTTGCACGCCGTACCGCAGGGGAATCCTTCCATTCCCCGTCCCCGGCGCGCATCACCGACGGCCGACTCTGTACACGAGCTGTCCGCTTCTGCAACGGTGTAATCCCGAGAATATGCCCCTCGAGAGAAGGCAGGAACATATGTCTACGAACAATATGCTCCCACCCCCTCAGGACTACGCCAACTTCACGAAGCAACAAACACGAACGAGTCCGTTCTCTCATGGATCGAAGTTGAGTTTGAAAACAAATTTGTATTTAAATTTTAACTTAAGTTTAGATTCAAGATTGAACCTCGGTTTAGATTCAAGATTGAACCTACGTTTAGATTCAAGTTTGAACCGACATTTAGATTCAAGTTTGAACTTACATTTAGATTCAAGTTGGACTTAAGTTTAGATTCAAGTTTGGACTTAAATTTAGATTCAAGTTTGGACTTAAGGTTAGATTCAAGTTTGACCTTAAGTTTAGATTCAAGTTTGGACTTAAGTATAAATTCAAGTTTGGACTTGAGTTTAGATTCAAGTTTGAACTTAAGTTTAGATTCAAGTTTGGACTTAAGTTTAGATTCAAATTCGAATTAAAGTTTGCACTCAAGTTTGAACTAAAGTTTAAATTCAAGTCGGAACTTAAGTCGGCACTCAAGTTCGAAGAAAATCCGTAACCAACGTGTCGAAGCATACGGGCATCCTCTGTTTTTCAGCCGTCGATAGCGTGTTATCGTGTTATGACGACCAAATTAACATCCTCTCTGCAGAACCGAAATAAATTTGGTCCATGTCCTTGGAACTGAGGGGTGTCTATGGGATGTATATTGGGTAAGATACTGGTCGAGAACGAGATGGCACTTATTCAAAATGAATTACAAGAGACTCCGCCTTTTCCCGCCCAGAAGCGATAAATAACCTGCCGATCGAAGAGAGGAGGCCGCTCGCGCGCCTTTACTGATGCTGCTCCTGCTGCCCGGCTGAAGCGCTTCTGCTGCAGGTTGCAGGCTGCGTCCTTGACAGCCTCTCGATCGTTATCACCGTCGATCATTTCGTACGAGTATCACGTACTAGTTCGGTATAATGTGCACACTTAAGCGCGGTAGCCGAGAAACGATCTGGTCTGCCTGCACGGAAAGTCGCGAGTGCTTGAGGGCGTCAGCGTGTTATCTCACGGCTTGCCACTTCGAGCAGGATCGGCGATGCTTTTTAAAAATTTTACACGTTTTAATCACCCGATAACTATAATCGTCAATCGATCCGACGAATTTCGTACTGTTCGAACGATAATAGCTCCAAATTAACTCTACATCTAGATAACAGACCTAGATTTTTTTTTACACAGACATATTTTTGGAATCTTCCTGCAGAAGCAAAACTTATTCTCGGATAAATTATTCGAGTCCTTGTTAGTCGTTGAGAAAAACAAAATGGAAAAAGTATTTATTTTCTATTCTATTATTCTATTGTTCCTAAATAATAAATAATAAATAATAAATAATAAATAATAAATAATAAATAATAAATAATAAATAATAAATAATAAATAATAAATAATAAATAATAAATAATAAATAATAAATAATAAATAATAAATAATAAATAATAAATAATAAATAATAAATAATAAATAATAAATAATAAATAATAAATAATAAATAATAAATAATAAATAATAAATAATAAATAATAAATAATAAATAATAACAGCCATGTAATTTCGCGTATCTGCCGAACGCGCCTTCGCGATCTTATTAAAGAAATTCGGTCAAACGAGCGTTTCAGTATCGAAATAATCAAGGACCCGCGCAGGGCGTGAGCTCGATCATTAATTGGTTTTCGTCTCGCCTTTAAGAACTTTTACATTTTTTTTTTTTTTCTTTTACGGGTGTCGTAGTTCGGTGGCGAACGGAAGTAAGACGAGAGCACGAAGGAGGCTGCGAGGGCAAGGCTGAAGACGCAGGAGAATATCAGAAGCCGGATAAGAGCGACGAAGTGAAGAGGGACAGGTATCGGGCTGGGCAGGGCTCCGCAGCTCGGTCATCGTAAATCAGGCCGTCACGATTTACGAGGAGCGAGGCCTTTCGCGAGCGGGATCGATCGAGATTCGCGAGCTCGCCGGGTGGACGTGATCGAGAATCGCGGGAAACCGGTGCGCGGTCGCTATTGCGCTTCCCTCGACCCATAACGCCTTCTACATACAATCGGTCTCTTCTCGGCTCGACGTAGCCCTTGTAAAAACGGGAAAGGGTTACTTTTTTTTTGCTCCAAAAAGAACCGACGGCACTAAATTTGGAAAACCACAAACAGATCATTTTCGTTGGACAAAAGACCGAAATAAATTAATTGTTTATTTTAATAAAACAATTTTTTATTTAAGTGAACTTTACGGCAAATAGAATTATATTAAGAATTATATTACCTTTGTCATGTTATCCTATCCAACCTTTCGCCGTTAAAGGATTCATAAACCATTTTTGTGACATAAAGTAACGTTTAAAAAAATTTTTATTCGAGTGATCTTTCGAATATTAAAAGTTGTACAAAATTAAACTTTTACTCAATGATTGTTAATCTCTGTTATCGGCTACGAGCCATAAGTGCCTCAAATTGTGGGGTCTCAAATTTTCGTCCTGACCGCGATTTGTAGCACTTCTAAAAACGAGACATTTTTTACTTTTTTATAATAAAAAGAACCTGCGGCATTAAATTTATAAAATCCCCAAACAGATCACTTTCGTTGCATAAAAGACCGACATAAAATCATTTTCTTTATTTAGATAAAACAGCTTTTAAAGAACATATATTACATTTAAAAAAAAGCCGTTTGCTGTGTTATGTTATTCTATCCAACCCTTCATCTTTACAGCGTTTACAAAATATTTTTGTGATTTTTGTAAAACAACGTCGAACAAAAAAGAAAATTGTTATATAAAAAAATTATTATTCGAGTCATCATCCGAATAATAAAAATTGTACAAAATGAAACTTTTGCTCAACGAGTGTTGGATCCCTTTTATCAGCTCTGTGCCGTGTCTCAAATTGTAGGGTCTCAAAACATGCGTCCTGACCGCTATCTGGTTAAAAAACGAGCCGCTGACGCTATCCGCGACAGTCCCGCGAATCAGACGAAACTCGATCGAACCGCGTCCAAATCGTCGCGCGTCTGCGCGTCCATGCAATTATCGTCAATTACGAGGAGCGAATGAAAGAAACGCGAGATAAGAAAGGGTCGCAAACGATATATATATATAGATATATAAATATATGTGCTGTCTATAAGAGGAGCGTACGTGATCTGACCGTGAAAGGAAAGTGCGTGAATGCCTCTGCGCGTCGGAAATGGTAAACGCGCGTCGTGCGCTCCGTGCTTATATCGCAAACATCGAAGTATCACATCGAACGCTAATGTGTTAAGAATCGCTAGCTTTTCGCGAATGATCGAAGTGGAAGAAAAAAAATGAAAAAAAATTGCGAATAAATAATCAAATACGTTCGACCCTTTACGACTTCTCGAGGCTTCGATCACTTTTTTTTCTTCCTCTTTTTTTTCGTGACGAGAAACAAGTCGCGGCCGAGAAAGCACGACGAAGACGAGCGGGACCTGACGGCGACGACGACGCTGCCTCTTATACTCGCCGACCTCGAGTGTCCCTCCGCGAGAGCTATCCGGATGGAGCGAGGATTCTTAAAATAATGATAATTGTACACGCGGGCGAGCACTCGAAGAGCACACACACACACACCGGAGGACCGAGCAACCCGACTCTGCGATCGTCCTCGTGCGCGATCTCGTTTGCCATACCGGAGAAAAAAAGAAATAAGAAAAAAAAATTCTTACCAAAAATTTGAAATTTTTTTTCAAAAAACTACGGAAAAATCGATCAATCTTGGCAATTTTTTTCGCGCGACTGGGACTTCCAAAGACTCAACGATACGTGGTCATTTTTGCGATCGTCCTCGTGCGCGATCTCGATTGCCAGAACGAAGAAAAAAAGAAATAAGAAAAAAAAATTCTCACCAAAAATTTGATATTTTTTTCAAAAAATTTCGGAAAAATCGATCAATCTTGGTTTTTTTTCGCACGACTGGACCAGACTTCCAAAGACTCTCAGCAAAACATGGTCATTTTTGGGATCGTCCTCATGCGCGATCTCGTTCGCCAGAACGGAGAAAAAATTAACAAATTTCTCCCCAAAACGTATGTTTCCAAAATTGTCGGAAAAATCTATCAATCCGCGCAATTTTTTCGCGGGACTATTGGCCATAGTCGAGCCAGCACTGGCCCAGCCGCTCCAAACGCTCTCAACGCCACATGGTCATTTTTTCCCATCGGTAATTTTATTTTTCCGAAACTTGCCTCCAGCGCAGATTTATCGGTATTCCCGGTAGCAGAATAGACTCCAGCAAGGTGCCCGCGTCCTCGCGTCCGACTGTGAGAAAATAAAAGTCCTCCAACCAGCCGAACTCTGCGACACGGCGAGGCACAATGGCACTTGTCGCGAAAGTCATTTCGTGTCTCGTTTACTCCATCGAGAGACCCTTCGCCTTCCGAAGCTCCAAAGACGGGACCGAAGGACCAAAGTGACGACCGCTAGTGATCTCGACATTGGCACCCAGCATCCCCAAAAAATCCCCCCTCCTTAAAAAAATTCAATGAAACACAAATCCAATAGCTCATCTCTTTTTTATAACCATCAGTTCATTCCGTCCTTCCCGCCGAGGCGTTTCCCCCTCCCGAGCAAAATAAGGAAGAAGACGATGAAGAGAAAAAAAAGACATAAAAGGGACTCTTCGTCTAGCCCAAAATTCGTAAATAAAACGTTTTGTACCCGGTTTGGCAGTGCGGTTATGCAGGCCCACCTCCCACAGAAAAGGCTACCTGCTCGATCTCCACCTTTCTTGCTTTTCTCTATTTTAGTTATTTTTCCTCTCGAGGGCCTTCTCGGTCTTCCGTTTCTCGACTCGTTCCCCTCGCTCGCTTGCGCCTGAGATCTTCATTCAACCCTCGAGGATCTTTTTTTTTTTTTTTTTTTCTTGGTCTATGCTTGCGAGAGGGAGAAGGAGAGGAGGACCACGTGGGGTTGGCCATTGACTCGGTTTGACTCCCGATGGCCCAGAGTTTTTAGTACGGCGCATGGGGCAAGACGACAATGGCCACCGTGAAAGCCGAGGAACTCTTCGTACAGATGTAATCGCCTGGGAATCCGCGAGAATCACTGCGAGGCTTCTCGAGCCGATCGATGTATCTTATTTTTTTTTAAATATTTATTTCTTCATTCTTAGGGCGATGTCTTGACGGTCGGTCTCGCAGGATTCGGTGGCTAGGGCCGGGATATATTTTTGATTCGAGGCGACGAAGACAGGGAGTCGTTCCTGCTCGGCGAAGCTGAACGTCGGTGCGAGGTGCGCGCACAGGTATGTACGGAAGAAGGCCCATATTAGTGATCCATCACCCGCGCAACAGTAGCTGGTGACTCTTTCGAATGGAATAAAATAAATTTCGTGCGCTCGTACAACGAGACCCGAACCCACATTAATCTGCCCCGCGTGGGATCAGATAAGAAGTAGCTGGCAACCTTTTTTACTTCAGTTTTTTTTCTTCGCGATTACACTTTTTTAATTGAGATTTTTGTAAGTATTTATGAAATTGTAAGAATTTTGTAAGCAATAACGAATTAGTAAGAATTTTGTAAGCAATAACAAAATAGTAAGAATTTTGTAAGCAATAACGAAATGGTAAGAATTTTGTAAGCAACAACGAAATAGTAAGAATATTGTAAGCAATAACAAAATAGTAAGAATTTTGTAAGCAACAACGAAATGGTAAGAATTTTGTAAGCAACAACGAAATGGTAAGAATTTTGTAAGCAATAATGAATTAGTAAGAATTTTGTAAGCAACAACGAAATGGTAAGAATTTTGTAAGCAACAACGAAATGGTAAGAATTTTGTAAGCAACAACAAAATGGTAAGAATTTTGTAAGCAATAACGAATTAGTAAGAATTTTGTAAGCAATAACAAAATAATAAGAATATTGTAAGCAATAAAAAATTAGTAAGAATTTCGTAAGCAATAACAAATTAGTTAGAATTTTGTGAGCAATAACAAAAGATAAGAAATTTTTAACAGAAAGCAAAAAAAATCGCTTTAGCTTTTCGTTAAGATGTCCTGTTGCATGCTTTGCGGGGGAGGTGGGGAGAGACGAAGGGTGCGAACGGCTGGATAGACGCGACGAGATCTGTGTCGAACGCTGAGATGGCAAGGACGAAGATTTTGAGCGAGTGGCTGAAGTTAAAATCGAGAGGATGGAGGATGGATCGAGCGATGACTGACGGGTCGTCGGCGGGCTCGAAAAAAACGGATGTCTTCGAAGAGGCGACGAGAATTTCTTTTCGACGCCACATTTCATTCTTGGGACTTTTTTCGGGAAGATTGAGTGGAAAAACGCTTTGCGCAACGATCGATCGATCACTGACCCTTTCGAACCATTCACTCGTACCTTAATTTCTATTTACTTTTTTACTTTTCACAAAAATTTTATTTCACGTCAGTATCAAACCGTGAAATATCCATCCAAGAATCGAATGATTGATCTCGCCATACCAATGCAATGAATTCACTATATTATTATTATTATTATTATTATTATTATTATTATTATTATTATTATTATTATTATTATTATTATTATTATTATTATTATTATTATTATTATTATTATTATTATTATTATTATTATTATTATTATTATTATTATTATTATTATTATTATTATTATTATTATTATTATTATTATTGCTGCGTTAATTCGAGTTGGTCGGGGGCGGATTTGAGTGCGTAAAAAAGAGTAAGAGCGAAACGACAGCGGAAGGTGTAATAACGTAATCAATTACCCGGCGCCACTAAAATTGTACCCGATTCAGTATCGAGCGTCTGATGCGCGAATAAGAAATCGATGCCGGTAAATTATCGGCAAAAAGTCGAGACTGCATCGAACGAAAGCGTCCGGTACTATATGAAGTAAAAGTAATTTATACAATTAGCCTTGTCGCGCACTCGGCGAGACAACGCTTGTACGGTGAGCGCGCGACATCAATTTTATAGCTTTATCGTTTTATTGTTACATCAATCATTTTGTATTACGACCCCTTGTCTCGCAGTATTTCGTCCATCTTCCATCTTCGTAATTTTATTTACTGATACGTTTAAAAAAAAATCCCCTGGAGCGGCTTTACGAAGATGAAGATCAAAACTTCGATTTTTTTTTTATATCCGATAATTTTTTTTAACACACTATCGAGTGTGTTATATCAAGAATTATATCTTTTTAAATCGTTAATAAGATATAATTCTTGTCAATTAGTAAGTTGAGCCGGCTTATTGGTGGAATAATTTATGTTACATTGCTGTAAAATTGATAAATATGTCATGGTTGATTTCCGACTCCTTTCTGGCAGCTGCACAATTTTTTTTTTTTTTGTTTTTCTCTTAATTTCGGCCGCTCGAGGCAAGCTCGCAGAAGACGAAGCCGTGGCAAATTAATACATACAAGACCAGGGCCACCACGGTGATTTTTTTTGTTGTCGTTCTTTTCTTACTTCTCCAATCTCAATGTGTCCGTCACCCGCTCTCCCGGCACTTATTCACCTGGCGGTGGTTAATTACAAGCGGCGCATTTACGGGAGAAAATAATTTCCGCCCGGTGGGCAGAGGGCAGGTAGTCAATTGTGCGCGTGGCACTGCTGTGGACCGCTGCTTACCGCGCCGGTAATCGTCGATTTATAACTCTTTATCGATAATATATCTCGATCGATATCTCAATCGATTCTGACGAATTTCCTTCGGCGGAGAAAAAATCTTCCGTATGATTGTATATATACATATATATACACACATCTATACACACATGTGTATATATATATATATATATAAATATATTTTCTGAATTATGCTGTGTATCGATAGAAACACCTGCACGAGGGCCCGATCCATCCTTCACCGTACACTCTCGATCGCAAGCAGATGGAAACGTCTGAATCATAATTGCAAGGACGGACCACTTCACGACTGCTGTACCGCATCCCGGACGACTGTATCACGTCTACCGGGTACCAGATGGCTACCGAGTGCGAAAAAATTCCCATCTTGAAGGGAGGCTACGGCGATTTTTGAAATTCCTATGCATACGGAGACTGCGCAAAAAAATTTCGAACACCACGGAGGAAAATGAATTACACTTTTTCGCTACCGACCGAGTCCGCTTCGCATCGCTCCGCGAGGCATGTCGAATGCGACAAATTTGTCGAGGAAAGAACCCCCTTTTTGAGTTGAATTTATTTTAATTAAATGCGTTCTTCGATGGCGACTTTTTGCGCACCCACGATAAATCGTAGAAGCGAACTTTAAACGCAACTCGCCAAAAAGGGTTAAGATAAACCATTTATGATTTTTTTTTTATTTCCGAGACATCCCAAACCCGCGTGTTCGTGGGAAATTTAAGGAAGGGATTTCCTATTCGTGCCGACCGAGCAAAAAAATTCCAAACACTATCGAGGAAAATGAATTACAGTTTTTCATTACCGACCGAGTCCGTTTCGCCTCCCCCGCGAGGCCCGTAATAAACTGCGATAAATTCGTCGAAAAACTAACTTCTTCTCTTTGACTTCAACTTACTTTGATAAAAGTAATACATTCTCCTGTCTCACTATCAGAATCAGTATCAGAATGTATGACTAAAAAGTGATACATTCTCCAATAGCCACTTCTTGCGAACTCACACTGAGAAAAAGAAATGGTTGGATTAAGCAAATTCGCGGTGAGATACGTTCAAAGGTGTATTTTGTTGGTACAACACATAAGTTTGTTTCAATCAACAAATTTTGAAAAAATTTAAGCATATAATCGTTTAACAAAACAATGCTTTATTTGTACCAAACAAATAACAACTTTGAACGTATGTCACCCCGTCTTTTGGTTAATCCAACCAATTTTTTTTCTCAGTGCACGCTAAATCGCAGAAGCGAACTTTAAACGCAACTCGCCAAAAAGGCTCAAAAAAGTCTAAAAAAAGACCGTCCATGATTATATTTTTTGTTTTTCTTAATAACATCTGATAATCGAAAATTGCCGCATGCAGCCGAAAGCCCGCGTCTCCGTCGGACGCTTAATGAAAGGAATACCACGCGGAGCTCGGGCCGCAGCGCAAGAACCAAGAATAAAGAGGAACGAAGAGAAAGATCTAGGCGACCCGCTGGCTGGACGGCGCGGAATCTCGATCGTGGAATCTCCGTCTCGCAGACTGCCGGTCCGGCATGGAAGCGAACGCATAGATGCAATATTTTCTCTATGTGTGCGACTCCCCGCGGGAATATGGGCGGACAAATTATCGTCCCAACGTCACAACACACAGAGCGTGCCCTTTTCTCAAAAATCGAATGAGAATCGGCATTCGTGGGTCGAAAAGTCGACTTTGCACCGGCCGAGAGACACTTGATTTATCGCAACTTCAACGTAGCGTCCACGTGAGCAGCCTGAAAAAAAGGGCTTCCTCGTCGGGGAACCCCCCACATGGATGCGCGACACCTTTCACGCTGCACGCTGCCGCACCGACCGCTCCTGCATTGAATTCTTTGGTGGTCGAAGGCTGCTACTAAATGGTCTCTCGGGGATCCGGCGAGCAGGTATCGATGAATTTGAGACTCGAGGAGACAATTTTTTTTTTTTTCCTTTTCCCACTTTTATATCCGTCGCTCGCGCATTCACCGATCTCTATTCGCAGCCTCCTCGATAAATAAGAGTGGCTTGGGGGGAAAAATAAAAATAAACGATTCGAGGATTCACACGATCGGGGACGATCGTATGAGTTCAACGGAGTATGTGGAGTTTACGACGATTTTTCTTTCGGGTGGGTCCTTTGTGAGGCGATGGAAGTACTCCGTCACTTCGGGACGGAGAGACGTTTGCCCATTACCACCTGATCATCTCCGCGAGACGGGAAAGGGGACAGGTTGAGATATCGCGTCGAGAGAGCGACGAAGCCGTTTAGTCCTCGATCGATGGATCTTCCGTTTGTAGGAGAGGAAACATTTTATAGATCTTTTTTTTATTTTTTATTTTGATGTGATTTTTCTAACAGCGAAAATTTCTGCCGCGTGGGCCGGGGACAATAATTCAATAATTTACTATTAGCTTTTCTTTAGATAGATTTCTTTTTTCTTTTTAGATTTGTTTTGTTTGGTTTTTTTTTCTTTTTTTTTGTAATATGATTATTCCATCAGCAAAAATGTCTGCCACATGGGCTGTGGACAATAAAGTGATAACGTACAATTACCCCCTTTCTTAAATAGATAATTTTTCTTTACAGATGTTTTTTTCATTTTTAACTTTTTCAATACGATTATTCCATCAAGTTTCTTGCCATGTGGCAAAAATATCTGCCACATGAGCCGGGAACAATAACGCGATAACTTACAATTACCCCCTTTCTTAAATAGATATTTTTTCCTTATAAGTGTTTTTTTAATTTTTAACTTTTTCAATGCGATTATTCCATCAATAAAAATGTCTACCGCATGAGCCGGGAACAATAACGCGATAACTTACAATTACCCCCTTTCTTAAATAGATATTTTTTCCTTACAGATGTTTTTTTAATATTTAATTTTTTCAATACGATTATTCCATCAGTAAAAATTTCTGCCACATGAGCCGGAAACAATAACGCGATAACTTACAATTACCCCCTTTCTTAAATAGATATTTTTTCCTTATAGATGTTTTTTTAATATGTAATTTTTTCAATAAGATTATTCCATCAATAAAAATGTTTGCCACACGGGTCAGGGACAATAGCGCGATCATTTACAATTACCCTTTCTTTACTCCCTTCCCTCGCGGCCAATTTTCACATTCGCCTGTAACGAAGCGCAGCTGCCCCCGGGCGTCTCGATAATCCGAGCGTAATGGATCGCGCCGCAATTGTCTTTTTCTCAAAAATACAAAAACCCTCGAGAGGCAACCTAGCCGGTGTCGGCCGCGTTTTGCATATACAATAAATTTCATTTGTTCATTTTGCCTCGAAGCTGCCCCCCCGCTCTTCTCGCCGCTAAATATCTGCAGCGAGAGATCGGCCAGGCACGAACAGCTGCAACATGCCCACCGATGCACTGCCCATCCGTGCCAGAAGTAAAAATAAAATATATATATTTTTACAATATGTGCGCAGACTGCCTCGAAGGTGTCCGCCGTCGCTTCCCGCACTCAGATGACACGGAACGATACATGTTATTTATATTTCCAAAAAGGGGTTGCGCCGATCCTCGAAAGAGGCTCCAGTAGCGATAGACCCATCGGGAGGCGCGTGTTTCGGACCTCCCGCAGCTCGACTCTTCACCGGATAGCGATCGAGCCTCACATTGGACACTTTTTTTTTTTACAAAAAAAAATAAAAATAAAAATCATCGATTATTTTCATCATACTTTTGTTCACATTATTTTCACTCGTTCCCTTCACTCGACATGGCACTCGGGGAAGGCCGCCGAGTGCAATTGCCGCGAGCGTTTGTGCCCCAACTTTTTCACGCATTTGCTTTCGTTCATTAGATCTTGGGATTTAAAAAAATTGATAAAAATGTTGAACTGTTTTTTTTTTTTTTTTTTTTTCTTCGTTACACTCGCTTGTGCGTCCCGCATTTATTTAATGTGCGGCGATATTTCTGAATCATCCGGTGTCTGGGCATTGCGCGTAATACGCTCTTTGAATTTCGCCGAGGGACCGGGTTAATAACGCTCCATCCGACACGGTGGCGAGCGCCTCGGTTTAACCCCCCACGCGTTTTATTATCGCGTGATACAACGATGAATTAACGTCGAATTAGTCTCGATAGGATCGCGCCATTTGGCCGGATAGAGGCCTCGTGCCGGAGTCATCCAGGGTGCAATAGGTTCGTTCGTTTCGATGCAAATTGGTGTCTGCTCATCCGACGATCTGATTAATAATTGTTGTAATTATTATCGAAGAGATCCTAGACGGGGATAAATTGATACGGTTTTTTTTTTTTTTTTTTTGCGGGGGTGGAATTGGCGAATTTGTCCGAATGCGATTGGCACGCAAATTGACGACACGTCGACCGGGCCATATTCACCACCTTTACCTTATGACTGTCCGGGCTCGGAGGACGTTTCGACCGAGCCCACTTTTCGGACTTCTCATTCGACTGAATAGCATCTTCTTAAAAACTGAAATTCAATCATTAGAAAATTTAGGCCTGGATTTCCATTCCTTGAGTTAAAATGCAGACATTGGAACATTTTATCCTGAAAATGGAGTCAATTTCATTCCTTGAGTTAATATTCAAGCATTACAAAAATCGAGCCCATAGAATGGAATAAATTTCCTTTCATGAGCTAAAATACAATCATTGGAAAATTAAGCCCATATAATGGAATAAGAATGAAATAGAGTGAACAACTCTTAGTACATTATAATCTTAAAAAAAAAGTGTCCGTCCATCCGCCGTTCTGTACAGTGTTTATTTGTTTAATTATCTTTCGAACGCTTCAACGAATCGTTCCAAAATATCTACGCCATTCTCGGAGTACTGAATCGTTTGTCCCTTTTTTGTTTGATTGTTTTTCTCATTCTTGCTGACTCATTATCACCGAAAGATTTATGTCTTTAAATTTTCATAATGTACTCCACGTTTCGGAGGCTCAAGATTGAAACAGTGTTTTTTAATGTTTTAAGAGAAAAAGATCGATTAAATTAACACGATATAATTATAGTCGCGGGGATGTTCGGCATCATCGAAGGTCCCCCCTTGTCATTCTCCGCATTCATCATCGCGTTAATTGTGGCACCTTTTCGTTGTAATCTCTCGCAGCCGGACGCGTTGAGGACGGCGCAGGCTCCGGGCGATCGAACGCAACGAAGAGGGAAAGCAAATGCGAGGCCAAGCCCGAGAGTCGCGGTGCCCGGTGGTGGGCGCTCTCCGAGAGACACACCGGGGGGAAGACACCGCGATCGTGGCGGTCGCGTGCCGTGGCCCCCCTCCGAGACGAAGAGGGCCCCGTCGAGAGGGACGATTCGCGGCGGTGCACGCTCCCGCCGACCGTGGCCGGAGACGAATATGCGCGGAATAAAAACACATCGAGCAACGTCCTCGAGAGAATTCCACGGCGTTATTTCGTGACTCCTCGCCCTTCGCTCGTTTCGCGCGGACCGCGATAAACGTGGCGAAAAAATGCGCGCTTCCTGCCGTGGTACTAATTACCGATGAAAATGAGTTTATGGATTGTAAAACGGCCAAGTTATTATTTTAATATGATCGTGATTTTAACGTGCTCGTGATTTTTATGTTACCGGGATTTTTGTACGATCATGACTTTAATATCATCGCGATTTTTTTACATGTTCGTGACTTTAATATGATCGCGATTTTTTTTACATGTTCGTGACTTTAATATGATCGCGATTTTTTTACATGTTCGTGACTTTAATATGATCGTGATTTTTACATGATCGTGATTTTTACATGATCGTGATTTTTACATGATCGTGATTTTTACATGATCGTGATTTTTACATGATCGTGATTTTTACATGATCGTGATTTTTACATGATCGTGATTTTTACATGATCGTGATTTTTACATGATCGTGATTTTTACATGATCGTGATTTTTACATGATCGTGATTTTTACATGATCGTGATTTTTACATGATCGTGATTTTTACATGATCGTGATTTTTACATGATCGTGATTTTTACATGATCGTGATTTTTACATGATCGTGATTTTTACATGATCGTGATTTTTACATGATCGTGATTTTTACATGATCGTGATTTTTACATGATCGTGATTTTTACATGATCGTGATTTTCACATGATCGTGATTTTCACATGATCGTGATTTTCACATGATCGTGATTTTTACATGATCGTGATTTTCACATGATCGTGATTTTTACATGATCGTTTCGTGTTTTACGAAGGCGAACGGGAAGGAATGATGCTGAGTGGTTGGCGTTTTATTGATGACGGTTGATTGAGCTTGCAACCCGGCGTTATTTTGGGTATTTGGGTATTTAGGTATTTCAAGGTTAGAAAACCGTAGAAATGTTTCTTTCGTTGACAAATTTTACCGTTCTTCGACGAGCCAATGCGAAAATGGGAGCCTCTCCAAAAATGAAAAAAACCTCAGCCACCACCTTACCAAACGTGAAGAATAAGAAACAAAACAATAATGCGAATAACAACACTAACCAATAATCCCGAAAACCCGGATGCTGAATTTCCCACCGAATTAATGTTTGACATAATCCCGAACAACGGAGAGCGTCTCGTGAGTAAATAGGTGCGAGTACATAGATAGTCGGTACGCGGAGTCTCGGAGGGTGGGCGAGGAAACGGTGCTTTGCGCGAACCCCCGCTCAACGTTGAAGTTCGCGGATAGGCGGGGTGGAGAATTAGAGATACCCGAGCTCGGCGAGTATAGGAGCTGAAGGCTTATCGGTAGTCGTCGGTGGCGGTGGATGAGCTTCGCCAACGGCGCGATCCACGGCTCGCCTCGCGTACGCCTTGGCTCGTGCCGTTAATGAGCCCGCATCGCCGCCGCGATGCGACGTGTTTCAAATGCACAAACACAATCTTAGCGGCGTACGAGCGTACCGAAACAGAAACCGGCGCGCGACGGGCGCGCACACACGGACGGACGGACAGACAGTGCGATCGGTACGAAGCAGACAAGGCAAATAGACTACCACACTGGGCCTAGCACCTGTCCCGTTGTCACCGGCTCGGGAGGAACCTCGAGGAGCGGACGGTGCGCGAAGGATGTGGAGATGGAAAACCACCGCAGCACGCGTATGCATATGACGTAGGAGACGAAAGAAAAAAAAAAAAAAAAAAAAAAAATTGTACGACCGTAAAATCGTCCACGGTCGTCCGAGGGCTCTTCCACGGGTCTTCGGGGTGAAACGAGCGCCCAGAGTGTCCACATAGAAAGGGAAAGAGTTTGCGGACGCGTCTGGCTGAGGACGACGATCCTAGAGAGGATAATAACGGAATTATTACTCTCGGTGTGGTTTATTGAAAATACGGGCAGCTGTGGCCATTTATGACCGTCCCAACGGTCGCCTGACATTGCGTCAATGTATGGTATTATCCTTCCCTCTTTTACTACCATATATATATATTTTTTTTAAATAATTTATTTATGGTTGTTATTGAAAAATCGTCAAAATAGTGTCTTTCAATGATAATCGATACGACTGTCGAGACCGCGAGTGCCATTGACGATAATGACGTGGAGAACCGGTATCGAGCATGGGCCAACGTCGGCCGGTGCTGCGCCAGTGCTGGCCCTCCGTCCCGCTCCCGATTGCGTATAAATTTATTTTATTGTTATCGGATAATAACATGGATTTGTTATATTGTTATTTACATAGTCACCCTATGGTATTATCATGCCCCGTTTTACCATATTTGTGTTTTTAAATAATTACTTTATTCGCGTTATTGAATTATCAATCCTACGATAAAAAATACTGCCTTTCAGTGGTTATGGATTCGACTGTGGAGACCGCGAGTTGCCATTGACGATAATGACGTGGAGAACCGGTAACGGGCTTGACCCAACATCGGCCGGAGCTGCGCCAGTGCTGGCCCTCCGTCCCGCTCCCGATTGCGTACAAATTAATTTTATTGTAATCGGATAATAACATGAATTTGTTATATTATTATTTACATAAACGCCGTACGATAACACGCCCCGGAGTCGCTGTCGACTCCGCACTTGACGATTTCGATAAACGGTCGAAAACAATAATTTCCGCCCTTATCCGCGGAAATACGACTGGCAAGAGAACATATAATTTGCACGTATTAAGTGTGATAATGGGCGGAGCATTATCGTTAGTCTCGAAGCAGAGTGAAAAAAAATTGGATTCGTACAATGACGAAAACAGACCGCGCGGCCGAATACGATGATCAAGGCGGTGGATCGCGTGAACGGGGAATGCCTGTAACGAGGATTCGGACGTGTGAGTACGTGGGTCGGCCGCCGGGGGGCCGCGACGGACCAATTTCAATGAAGGGGAATCGTTTCTTTTGCTCATTTCTCCTGCCTTTTCGCGGAACTTTGTGTAATATTAACATACAAAAGACCACTCGGACGTTTTGCGATTTTTTCATTTTGGCACGCGCACAACACCCTGCAATCCCCCCCTTCGCCCCCCCCCCCACCCCACCCTCGCGGACGCGCTGCCGCAAAACACGGCGCGCTCGCCGGTTGAGGAGAGTTCTGCCAGCTCTGGATATATCTGCACCCCCCGGGGTAAGCGGATATCCCACAAAGACCTTTATTGTGTGAAACTCAATACTCACTAAATACGTGCTGAACGCGCTCACCGCTACGGGACACGCGCAGCCATGTATATGTATTTTTTTAAATATATATATATATATGGTTTGCTTTGGGACTGAATTCAGTGTCCCGTTCACGGTGGGACGAACGGTGGGATCTGCGTGGATATATATACAAGTTTGAGGACGGGGATGTTGGGGGGATTTCTTGTGTAGATGCATTACTGCAATAACAGGATCTTTGTACACCGGAATAGCATAAAAGAGCATTCATGGCATTTTTTTTTGTTCGTCGAGTTTATTATATTAGCTTGGATTAATTTTGTGGTGAATGTTTTTCTTCTTTTTTACTGGGGAAATTAGGTTGGAGGCATTTTTTTTGGGATGCCTTTTTTCGTACAGATCACTCGAGAGTGCGAGCGATGTATGAAGGAAAATGGAAGCGGTCTTTAAAATTGGTTCAAATTTAATTTACGGATTGGGGACATTTTTTTGTTATTTTCATTATTTTGTATTTTACTGAACTTTATTAACTTTGATAACATAGAATCATGAAGGCACTTCGTCCAAGCTAATATTATTAACCGTTCGTTCATTGAATTTTTCTGTTTATTTTTCGTTCACAAAAAAAAATACAGTGAATTTGGTAACTATTTGTCTCGTTTCGCAGAAGGTAGAACGAGGTCGCGGCGTGACGCAAAAGAGCCATCGCTCGAGCGAGGAACGGTGGAAAAGGAAAAAAATCAATTATTCAAATGATCGAACGGTTCGCCGACGCACGCAAACAGAACCTAAACGACTACAAGCTCGGTGCGTGGATTCGTGGCAGACGTGAGTTGAACCACAATTACCCGTAACAAAAATATCCGACTTCGAACGTCCCAACCCGCGATTTCTTCGATTTAAATCGATTAAAAAATAAAACTGAACAGAACGCAAAAAAAAACCGAAAATAAAAAACAAAGCAAAAAGTATCCGCCACCAAGTCGAAAGAGAGATGTCGAGGATTCTACCAACTGGTGTACCGTCTATTGGAACAACTCGGCTGCGCAGGTGCGCGGACTCGGCAAAAATGAAACAAATAAAAAATAGCAAAAAATTAAAAAAAAGGTAAAAAAAATAAAATAAAAAGAGCAAGAAGAAAAGTAGGCAGTACAACGCACGAGAAGTACCGAGAGCGGCTTCATGCAGACTGCGCTCGCATCTGCTTCTGCGGCTAGCACGAAGACCACTGCAGAAGCGTGCAAGCCCCGTGGTTTGCTATTTTTTCTTGTCTTCCTCACTCGCCGTGTTGCCAAGCGCACGCTCTCGACTATCCGTAAATCATCGAATAATTCATCGCTCCTCATCGGCTCCCCGTTATTAATTATGGAAATTTCGTGAGGCGAGAAGAATTAATGGAGGCATCTGCGCAGGCGCAGTGGCGCGTCGGCCCGCGCGGTGGAAAACCGTCGAGCGTCCATAATTAAAATTGACACTGTTGGATGATTAAACCTGAAAGGACGGGGCGGAGGGAACGAAAAATAGAGAAAATAAATTTCGCGGCGAAAACCGGAGAACGAAGCAAAAAATAAAAATAAAATGCAAAAAAATAAAAGAATTTGACGGCTTAAAGAGCGTTTATGATAATAGCCCGCGAAATTGCCGGCGAAGTGACGACAAAAAAATTATAAAGAGGAAAATTGATTCGATCACGTGTTCGATGTTGCCGGGGGATAAACGAGAGCGATCGTCGCTTTAATGGCCATCTCGTCACGCAAATTATAGTATAAATCATCTCCGGAGCATTAAATTATGTACTCGTCGAGTACCCGGTTCATCACTCGGGTACTCGGTCAACTCCGTCGTGTACTTTGCGGCCTTGACGCTGAGAACATCGTTTCGGAGAAGAATCTTGCAGTGCTCGAGTACATAAACGTTTCTCCCGCGTCGTTAATCAATCTCCCTGATGAGCACTTTTTTTCTCTCGAGTTATCGAGGCTTAAGGTCCTGCTCGTGCAGTTTGACATTAATCAGACGTGACTCGCGTAGCTCATCCCGATCCGTCGGTACGACAGTTTAACGGGCAATCAGTTGCGGTCCAAAGTCAAACTGGGCATTGGTTATTTTCAAGATTTTTTTTTGTTCCGGTGAAACTCTGAACTGAAGTTCTTGATGAACGGTGCCTTAAAAAGTTCCTTCTTTTAAATGAAAAGCATTTAAAATGAAAAATAAAACTGCAATCAGTTCATCTAAGGGTCGAATTTTAAGACATTAGTTTGAACTTGAGATCGAACGTAAGATCAAACTCAAATTCGAATTTAATATCGAACTTGATTTCCTGCTTAAGTTTAATCTTACGTTTGAAGTCAAACTGGGCATTGGTTATTTTCAAGATTTTTTTTGTTACGGTTAAACTCTGAACTGAAGTTCTTGATGAACAGTGCCTTAAAAAGTTCCTTCTTTTAAATGAAAAGCATTTAAAATGAAAAATAAAACTGCAATCAGTTCATCTAAGGGTCGAATTTTAAGACATTAGCTTGAACTTGAGATCGAACTTAAGATCAAACTCAAGTTCGAACTTAATATCGAATTTGATTTCGTGCTTAAGTTTAATCTTAAGTTTGAACTTAAGATCAAACGTAAGTCCGAACTTAAGATCAAACTTAACTCTGAACTTGAGGTCAAACTTAAGCACGCAATGAAGTTCGGGCCAAACTTTGATCTTAATTTTGATCTCAAAAGCGATCTTAAGGTCAAACTAAACTACGATCTTAAGTTCACACTAACGTCTTAAAATTCGACCCTAAGATCCAAGAAATTAATTTCTTCCAGGAGAAAGTATATATGTAAATTACAAATGTATTTAAGAAAATATTAATAATGCGTGACTTGTGCAGCTTATCCCAATCCCTCTAACAGTATACAACAGTTTGGCGAGCAAGCAATTGCGGATGAAAGTCAAGCTGGGCTTTGGTAATTTTCAAAAAGATTTTTTCCTGATTTTCCGATGCTCTTAACTTAAGTTCCTCGTGAAAAGATCAAAAAGATTTCATTTCTCTACTCAGAAATAATTTTAAATGAAAAATAAAACTATATTCCGCTCAGCTAAGGTGCAGATAATGAATTTCGCTCAGGGAAAAACATATATGTAGGGTAAAAGTGGGGAATATGGCCCGGTCCATATATCATCGATTTACGTGTAGATCGAGGTGGGCCATATTAACTACTTTTACCCTATGTGGTAAAAAGAAAAACTGGCTCCACAGCTTTTTCGATTGCGGTTCGATTAATTTCGGCACGAGCCGTGGTGTAGCGAATCGTTTCGACGACATCGGTTCATTTTCTATCGCATATGGAACGATTCGACCCCCTGCGAGTCTCGCCTGCAGTTTCGGGTCTGGACCAAAAATTGAAGATGAAAAATTCGACTATCCATTAAGCGATACCTCGAATGCGAGGAAAACCGAGTCGAATTTATTTCGAGACATGTGCATCGATACGTCAGTGCTCCGGGGAAGGCAAGTGCAACTGCAGGCACTCCAAGCCTCCGGCGAATGTCTGCACCGCCGGGCTCACGAGGGGCTGATACAGACACGATTAACCCCCCGCTCACGCTCGAGAGACCCCGAACCAGTGATGGGGCTGGTTACGCTGACATTTGCCACGAGCCCAGTCACCTACTGCTTTTACGATACCAAATGATCCCTCGATGACGGCGAGGTCGATCGTACCATACGGAGTTAATGGTACCTTACAAAAACGCAGCCCTTTTGTTATTCGCTCGCGCCGAATTAAATTACCATTATCCGTAGAATTATAATATTAATTGTAATCCTAAATTCCAAAAAAACCGCGAAAATTAATTTTATATTATACAATGAATTTTCACTTAGACTCTCCAGAACTGAAAAAAATAGCTCTCGGTATAAAGCGTTTTTAATATGGTTAATAGAAATTTATTATAATTATAATATCCATTATAATTCTAAGTTCCCAGAAATGTGCGAAATTTAGTTTTATTTTATACAATGAATTTTCACTTCGTCTCTGCAAAACTCAAAAAAATGGCTCTCGGTATAAAGCGTTTTTAATATGGTTATTAGAAATTTATTATAATTATAATTATAATATTCATTATAATTCTAAGTTCCCAGAAATATCCGAAATTTAGTTTTATATTATACAATGAATTTTCACTTCGTCTCTGCAGAACTAAAAAAATGGCTCTCGGTATAAAGCGTTTTTAATATGGTTAATAGACATGTATTATAATTATAATATTCATTATAATTCTAAGTTTCCAGAAATGTGCGAAATTTAGTTTTATATTATACAATGAATTTTCACTTCGACTCTGCAGAACTGAAAAAAATGGCTCTCGATATAAAGCGTTGTTAATATGGTTAGTAGAAATTTATTATAATTATAATATTCACTATAATTTTAAGTCCCCAAAAATGTGCGAAATTTAATTGTATACAATTCTATAAAATTTTTGCTTCGACTCTGCAGAGCAAAAAACATTGCTCTCGATACAAAGCATTTTTAATAAGTTTAATAAATATAAATCTATTAAATAGTTTTCGATGGAAAAATAGTTAATATTTTTCTTCTCTTTCAATTTTGCATTTTTAAACACGCTTGAAGAACCGCACGTGTTCACCATGTCGAACACGTCACGCCGATAAATCGTTCTCTCTTTTTCTCGGACTCTCTCTCTCTTTCGTTTTCCGACAAACGACAGATAAAGAGACAATAATGCACGCTGGAAAGTCCGTCGAGATAATCAACCCGTATGTTATAATCGGCGCGTATTTGTTCCAGGCAGTACACATAACTAACACTATCGTCGACTCCCGTGTGCTTCACCTGCTCGCATAAAACCGAGCCAGTACGTGTACACAACGCACTGTGCGATTCGTCGCCACGTAGTAACTAACTAACTATATGTAGCGACACGGTAGACGCGTGCCCGCGCCGATATACTCTCGGATATGTATGAGCGTCAACCGTTACGCACTTTATTGTTTCTAGACTTTTTTTTTCATTCGTTTTTTTTTCTTTTCCTTTTTTTTTTTGCAGCAGCGTGAAACGAGAAAAAATAAATATTACGGGTGGACGGAGAAAGTGTGTACCGTTATACGCACTATTACGCGCTTAGTACTATCATTTCTAGCGGTACTGCAATTATAGTGCAATTTTTTTTTTTTTTTTTAATGCGTAAAAATTGATAAATAAAAAAAGTTTTAGCTCACGTGTTATCTAGTTTAAAATAACCACCGAGAGCCTCACCTTTAATTCTCGTTCGGCCAACTGCAGTAGCGAAAGAAGCAGCCAATTAGCTTCGAACTAGAGTTCGAAAACCAAAAGGAAAAAAAAAAAACAATCAGAAAATCGAATTCAAACCTAAGTTGTAGCTTAAAAAATATGATTGCTTCAATAAAATCTATAAATGATTAGTCAATAAGTAATTTATAAGTAAGCTATCTGTTAGGGTGAAAAATATTCAAAAAGCTCGTCGCACATTTAGCACCATCATTTCTAGCGGTACTTAGTTATATAATTTTATTTTAATTGTTTTAATATATAATTTTAGTTGAACAATTTTTAAAAAATTGTTTAAAACGCATAAAAATTGATAAATAAAAATAAAAGTTTTATCTCGCGCGTTATCTAGTTTAAACTCCAGTTAGACCAGCTCCATTAACGAACAAAGCAGGAAATTAGTTTCGAACTTAAGTTCGAACTGCGAAAACCAAAAATAACAAATTAGAAAAAAAACAGAAAATCAAATACAAACTTAAGTTTCAGCTTAAAAAAAAAATATTGCTCCAATAAAATCTTTAAATAGTAATTGAATAAATAATGTATAGTTGATCCATACGTGACGGTGAAAAATATTTAAAGAGTCGTTTATGGGTCTCGAACGATTATTTACGAGCTTCGCTGTTTCTTTTGCGCGAGGTTCGCCGGCGCATTCCTGCGGCGTCCGAAGAATCCGCCACCAACAACGCATTGTAAACTTTCTCGTGAAAGCTATGGAATCGCGTATTTGCCTATGAAAGGAATCGAAGACACCTGAGGCGCCACACACGGCGCGGGTAACCCAAAACCCTCCGCGGTAGCAGGCGGAGCAGACGTACATGGTCGTGGACAAAGACGATCAACCCTCTCGCTCCCGCTACCTTTCCCTCGTAACCCTTTCGAGGGCTCGAGATCATCTTTCTATTGACGAGGAGGAGTACGCCGCCTCGTGTACCCTCCATCGTCGCGGAGAGAGCCCTCCTCCGGCCTGCGGGACGATAATGAAAGACTCGCGACGCCAACAGGTTCGCGCGCTTCGGTTCTGCGTCACCCTTTCTCGAAACTCACTCACGGCGATTCCTCAACCCTCTCGGACTCTCACAATACTCGCTTCACCAACTAACCATGAATAATGAATAAAATCCGATTTTATCTACCAAATCAAACGAACGTTTTTTTTCGAATTTCACTTTCGAGTATCTGATGTTTGTAACATTGTAGGTATTTCTCGGTCTATTAAAAATGTTTAGAAAAAGTGAGCGTGTGCACTTTAGGCGCGATTGAAGAGAAACTTCTTCGATTGTCTACGTTCGTTTTTAATAATTAATCAAATTCGATTTTATCTACCAAATCAAGTGAACTTTTTTTCTTCTTCGAATTGCACTATCGAATAACTGATTTTCGTTACTTTGTAGATATTTTTCGGTCTGTTAGAAATGTGCAAAAAGTCTTTATGGAAAAACTGGTACATTAAATTTAATGTACAATTAAAGTAAATTGTTGGATTTAAAGTAATTTTATAGTAAAGTTAAAGTAAATTATGGGATTTGAAAAATAAATTATCGGCTGTTATCGGATTTACTTTTGTAGTAAAAGTAAAGGGAAGTATTAAAAGCCAGGTATTTAAAAAATTAATACCGGTAAATAACATTTCATACGAATTTTTTTCGCAGTTTACTGCGAAATCAGCCCAACACGTAACGTGCATTTTCACTTTAAAAAAATTGCTTCAGAAACACCTTGCTTCACGAGCGAAAAAATAAAGCAAGAAAAGTTTATAATGAATTGGTTCTCACGATTTACTGTCATTCACATCGCACAAAACATAATAATAAAAAAAAGGTCAAAAAGCATAATGCGGTTGTAACGAGGATGAAGAATGATTCTGTTGTCGAAGAAGTCACGGCGAGGGGGGGGGGGGGGGGGTTTCGAGAGGGACGGGGGGGTTGAAATGCATCGCGATGCGCAGCAGTCCGTGAAGTCGAAACGCGAGTTGTCGGGATGAATCAGAAAATTTCCATACGTAATTGCACCGATTACGGCTTCGCGCAACTGGTGTTACTGATGCGCCCCCCCCCCCCCTCCCCCTTAGTCGGCAAAGGGTATTGTTGTCGTCGGGTTCGACCAATGCCGACTGCGGCACCCCCGACCCTCCGATATATGTGCTGGTATTGCCCCGGGAGGGTTCTTGGTCCGCGTATCAACGACGCGCATTCCCGTCGACAGGCACGCACGCACGCGCGAGCGTTTTGCCCCGGGATGATGAAACGGATGCGAGCATCCGAATGTGCCACGCTTATCGCATCCACTCGGTTCTATTTTGTTTTTTAAGGGCATTGTCATGCAGACTCTGTCGGTAACTAATCCGCTTCCCTATTACGTCGGTGACTATCAATATTTCGGACCGAAGGGAATTAAGTTTTCGTGGACTATACAGAGGTGCATGAAACCTAATTTTCTTTTGTCCAAAATATTGATAGTCGCGAAGAAAATGGAGAAACCGATTTGTTACCGACCGAGTCTGTGTCACATGTCCTTAAGATGATTTTCTACTCAAGATGTCCCACGGGTCATTCGAGCATGACACATTTACCGATACTTGTACACCCAGAAAAATAATTTATTTGACGGCTACCGTTTATTTGGTTTCAGTAAAATATTTATTTAAATCAAGTAAATAGTTATTTAAATGCAATTAATATTTATTTAAATGCAATTAATATTTATTTAAATCAAATAAACATTTTACTTAAATCAAATAAACATTTTACTTAAATCAAATAAACATTTTACTTAAATCAAATAAACATTTTACTTAAATCAAATAAACGGTGGCCGTCAAATAAATTATTTTTCTGGATGTACTTATGTCTTTTAAGTAGAAAAATGAACATCTTCTTGTCGAAGAATCAGAAGATGTTGGGAAATCTAGATATCTAGGACCTAAAATCGAAAGGGCTCATCGAGTGTGTCCGAACAAGCCCTTCTGGCGTTGGCATTAATATCCATTACTATACGATGAGTGCAATAGGAACACCTCCTAAATGGTGTGTCGAGCGTTTAGATCGAGCATAAATTACACCGGTATTTACGACAGCTGTGCTGGTTTGGATGGTACGGAGTTAAACTGCGCACAGAATCGAGCAATATGGTCGTAAAATGGTCGAGCTGTAAATCGGATGGCAGCAAAACACATTCGGTAAAGAAACTACATATATATATGTACGTATGTGTTTACTATGTAAGCTAAAAGAACCCATCCATGCAAATCCATGAGTAACCAATGAATCGATTTAAAGAAACGTTCGAACATATCATTTGTGCCTCCGCACTTATTTGCCGTGTTGACGAATCGCTGAAACATCATATTAGTTTCGTTCAATTCATTGTAGTATTGTTATGTGCCGTTCTCAAACGGAACCGATTCGAGAATTGAACTGATGTTAAAACCGCAGAATGGGTCTTTGACATTCTTGGGTTATTTTCTTGTTCTTCGTTTCACTTTTTTGCGTTGTACAGTTTTTTTTCTTCGCTCTCGGCCATAAGAGCGTCCAAACATATAATAAGCCGTCATGCATGCGATGGCGCGAGTATAGAACGAGGTAACGAGTGTGTCCTCACCCTAATTGCAATATCGTTTCGACTGTTAAAATGGTTGCGTGAGCCGCGTCGGATACCGCCGAGTGTGATCATGTGAAATCTACCCCATCTCTGCTCTGGGCTCGAAACAATTATCCGTACCCTCTCTGAGAGTGCCGAGGGTCTGCTGCGATGTGAATTTTCTACCTCTCTCTCTGGCTCCCCGACGAAGCCCGGGTGAAACGAAGAAACGGTAGGAGGAGGATGGGAATGACTCCATTGACCCAGCATGATTCACTCCGCCGCGGGTCGGTGGTATAAAATTCGCCTCGTCTCAATTAATATGTACACGAAAGACCGGCTAACTCAATTTCCGCGTGAACCATACCGGGACAAGAACACAACGTTGTTGTAACAATTAATTAGTGAGTTCATTGTACGGTGACTAGCAATTTTTCTTTTTTATTGGAAACTAACAAAATTATATTGAAATAATGGAACTGCTACAACGATTTTTTATATTCGGGCCCGTGGATTTTTTCACACGCTCTAATTGCCTTAAAGGACTATCAGTCGTCGGGCATTTGTGAAAAAATTATTTATTACCGAGAAAAAAAATAAAACACGTTTTGCTGCCTAAAATCAATGGACCTTCCCCTGAGACAAAAATTAAAACCTAAGGAGAGACCAGTTCTTCGTCTACGTTCTTGACCTTACTTCGAGATTTGTCTACTGACTTACGATACCAAGCAAATGAGTCAGAGTCGATAGTGAAGCAGAGAGAGAGAGAGAGAGAGAGAGAGATGATCCCCCGACATGGCGTAAAGCATCACAATTCCGCAGCAGGGATGTCTCGTGAACAACGAGACGGCGAGGCCCAATTGAGCGAATTAAAGGATCACCCCAACCAGAGAGAAAGAGAAAGAAAGGGAGACCTTCACTCGGGTAAAGTGGCAACGCCGTTACTGCTGCTGCTGCCACAACTACTGATTCTTCTCCTTATACTATATATAAACCCCTCTTTAATTCGTTTATTATCGCGCTTGTTACAAGCGCCGACGTACTGTGGAACGAACAAATTAAAAAAATAAATATAAAAATTGCTCGCAGGCGTAAGAAGCAATCGAGAAAATTTAAACCTATATATATGTAGTTTATTGCAACTGTACCAAAAAAAAGCAAAACGAACGGTGCATAAATTAAGCGAAACAAGCATCGTCCGTCACGATCAAATTATATCGAAATAAATTCTGATCCTCTCTGGAATTTACCGTGTGGCTCGGGCAGTGCCATATGCCCGGAGAATCTACCCCCAGTAGACCGTCGGGAATGTAAGTGGCCGGAGGGAAGAGTATAATAACATCGGAACAAAAAAATCGAGACACAACGATAGAAACGAGATGGGCGGAAAGCGTGAAGAATTTATTCACCGCGATCGCTAATTTGCCTAACCGCCGTGACGATCGGTCTGCTTCTCGTGCCCTTCTTTACTTTCAAATATATCACCGTGCGCACCTCGTGGTCGCCCTTTCGGAAGAGAGCGAGAGGCGTTCTTACAGGCAAAAAAAAAGTGGTACTCGCACACCACTTATTTTTCTTTGTACAGTCTTTCGCTAAAGATCGAAGGGCTCGGTGTACTCGCAAGAAGAAAAGGAAACAATGACACGTAGGGGTTCTCCTTTTTCAGTTTTCTCTAGTGGGCTCCTTGAGACGATCAACAAGGTGGTATAATTATCGGTACGAGTATGTGGAGACTCTTTTAATAATTGAGAAAGAAATGAGCTACGGTGAACAAACTTCACCAGTTCATGCTCTCAACCGATTTTTAGTAGTAGGAAAGTAGTAAAAGTGCATTTATTGACAATATCGTGAGTTTATCCACTACACTGTAAATAAAAATTGTAAATTTAATATACCGGACTGGAAGATTTATGCAAAAACTGGTACATTAAATTAAATGTACAATTATGATGAAAAATTAATGTACTTTTTCATTGAAATTAAAGTAAATTATTAAAATTAAAGTACTTTCATAGTAAAATTAAAGTAAATGATTAAAAATAAAGTATTTGCAATGTTTTTAGTACACTGCACACTTATTTTTCATCGCAATTGTACATTAAATTTAATATACCAGTTTTTGCATAAAAACTTCCAGTTCGATGCATTAAATTTCATACGAATTTTTTTTACAGTGTCGGTTTATCCACTAATCTCTCTTTGTAGTAATTACAACATTCAAATAGACATTGTCAATGGCCGATCGACCGGATTCCTTCAACCCAGGGTTTTCACCATATTCGGATGAATTTATTAGTGTTTTCCTTAGTGTATTAAACTTATTGCCGTATTTTATTATTTTAGAATCGTCATATCTGGATTATGTACATCTACTAGTATACGATTTATAATTTTCATATGTTTACTGGGCCCATTTGTTGAAGCCGTTCGAAGATTCTGAGGATATTTCTTGTACACAAAAAAAAATGCATTCAGTTCCATCAAAGCTACGAACACTGTCGCTAAATCGTAGCACAGAAAAAAAAATATCATTGATTCAAGTAAAATTTGCTTGCGGGCAGCCAATGAACAGAAAATGTTGTTTCAATTCTACTTTCAATTCGTTCAATTTTATACCGGATTGAAACGATAATATATATACACCTTGCCAGTTTTGCCGTCATTGTTTCAATATCGTATGGAATTGTAAGAATTGAAAATATAATTGAAACAAACATTTTTTTCTTTGGCATCCCGCAAGCGAATTTTTCTTTCAGTGTGCACTTTACCCGCTCACCCTTCCTCTCACTCTCTCCCGATAAATTGCGTAACGGAGTTTCGGAGTGTACAGCTCATCTCTCGGACGGAGTCGGCAAAGCCCCGGGAAGATAAACATCTCGTGGCTTTCGGGTGTATGACTTCCCGAACGGGAACGTAGAAAGGCAGCGGGTGTATAATGGTCCCCGGCTATCCGACACTCGGATAATCTAGGATTCCTTCGTATTAACCCCCGGAGATATGCGGTTGAAGGAGGACCGTGTGGCTCAACGCAACAGATAGAGAGGGATGTGGACGGGAGCAGGATGGATCCTCGTCGGACCGTGCCTTTGTACAGGCCGCGGGCCTTTGTACGCCCCGGGCGAAACAATGCTCGGGCCGCTGAACGGGCACACTCTATACGCTGCTGCTCCTACCGCATAGAGCCGTAACACAAAATCTCTCGCTCCTGGGGAGTCTGCGGCCGTATAGGCTCACGAAGGGGGCGTGTTTATGACACCGGGCTAGATAAACAGAACTCCTCGTTATACACACTCACTTCCGAGGACACTGATCCTCGATGAATGCGTAATAACGCCCGGCGACCGCCGGATTCTCGATCGAGATTTCTCCGTACGACCCCCTGGATCAAACGGCTTGATGACCTTTTTTTTTAATAAGATGTTGTTCCATGGAACGACCAATGCTTCTCGATGCTAAACAGTCTTCACACTAGTCGGCACATGGCGCACGTTGTTTTAAGTGATGAATAGTTATTTAGTTAGATCAATATTTGTAATAGTAGTATTTATTTATTTTACCTCTTGTAAATAGAAAGTCTTGGGTATTAGGGAATAATTAAAAATAATCAAAAACATGTGTGGTGTAGCGAATTACTGTTAACTATTATTTTAAGATAGAGAAATAAGAGAATATGTGTTTATGTGAAATCTAAGAAATGATGTACAATTCTACTAAAAAACAAAGCAGGACATTTTACCATTTTTGTAAATGGCACATCCTTTTGCCAAGGGGATTCTTCCCCAGGAGACAAAGTAAATAAATCAAATAAGTATTTAAAAGATAATAAATGATTACTAAAAAAAAAATACAAAATATCATTTTAAAAAAATCGAAATTAGATTCAGTAAAGTTTGGGTGAATTTTTTTAGAAATCGAGCAACGAAATATAATGAACAAAAGGGTTGATTCGATGAAATTTATTTTATCGGAGCTTCGGGATGTTATTTTGAATCGTCGTAGGGACGCCAGTGATCGAGAAGGGCTGAGATACTTCTCGGAAGGGAATTAGCGTCGGGAAGGCTGGTGGATACACAGGAACCGAAGTGAAGCGGAGAGAAGTGAGCGAGGCGAAAGAGACCGGCGGTGAATCTTCCCACACCAATCAAAGAGGCACCCCTCGCGTGGCTCGGCACAGTATACGAGCGCAGTACACAGCGGCAGAGCCGGTATAGCGAAGCGACGGTACCCAATAGTCGCGCAGCGTCAGTATGTAGTCGGGGAGTCTCTCACCCTTCTATCGCCCACTGTGCTCCTCCGTCGTGATCCCCGGGGAGTTATCTGCCCCTAGCCGGTCGGATGTGTGCGCGCGCGCGCGCGCAGGGCTAAAGCTAAAAGCCCCTTAATTCCGTTCATTTGTACTCACCACTGGCCACCCGAGATGGATAGCACGTTATCTCATCGGCTACCGATCACTGGAAAATGAACGGAATAATTACCTCAATTTCTCTAACGAATCTCTCACGGTCATTTACGGAAACGATTTTTTTTCAATCCTTTTTTTTAATCCTAAACCGAAGACTTTCAGGCATTCGTGCCAATATTTTTTTTATGAGTAAAAGAGTGTTTAATTTTTTTCTAACGGCAACGAAACTTCGTGTCAAAAATCTCATGCGTGAGATCGTTCGTAACGGTGTCGCGATAGGGTGAAAAAATCCGTAGGCCCGAGTATAGAAAATTGTGGCAGGAGTTCCATTTTTTTAAATATATATTTCAAATATTAGATTTTTCAAGTTCTAGGTTTTTCAAGTTCTTGGTTTTTCAAATACTATATTTTTCAAATAGTAAATTTTTCAAATACTAGATTTTTCTAATATTATATTTTTCAAATTTATAACATATTTTAATTATTAGATCTTAAATACTTATTAATTTTCAAAATAATGCATTCTTTCCTGCAGTAATTCATGCACGAATCTGGAAATTTTGTCGCACTATCGGAGCAGCGTTAGGAACGAGGATAGAATTTTCGATGAGATTGTTTTGTCCCCGAGAAAGAAAAGGCAACGATATTAATTTTTTTCAGAAATAATGCGTAACTATAACTTTTCAATTCGATATCCTAATTCGCCGGTTCCGTCGCGTTCGATTGTCCTCGGCAACTCTGGCGAAATAATCGTTCTGGATGCGCGGCAGCGGTGGCCTCCACCTATATTGAACAAGCAAATAAACCGATATTTAAGAAACGTTTTCCCATGGATATACATAAACGATTGTGTAGTGGCGCAAGCCGGTAGCCCGGCAGTACGCAAAGGGGAGCTCTCTCATCTCCTCGCACCGACAGCAGCATGGGGGTACGGGTGAGCGTTCGCAGCGCAGTAACATGCCCCCCGCGGCTAGTGGCAATACGCTACCGGTCGACGACGACGACTGAGGCACTGAGAGCTCCGATCGAATGGAAGAAGGAGGGAACGGGCAGAGCGAATCGAAAGAGAGACGAAGAAGCACCCCATAAACATCGAGCTCGCGCGTTACCCGAGGCCCTCGAGTGCCTCGTGTGAATATTTGTATGCACTCGAGTACGCACTTCACAGTCTCGTTACGCCACGAATCACGTTGTTACAATCGCCAACACACATTGGTCTATGACATCCGGTCGAAAAAAACACTGGGCACTGTAAAAAAAATTTGGAAAATTAATTCACCGAACTGGAAGTTTTTATGCAATACTGGTGCAATAAATTTAATGTAGAATTGTGATGAAAAATTAATAAAAATAAAGTATTGAGTAATAAAGTAAATTATTTAAAATAAAGTATTTCCAATGTTTTTAATACACTGAACATTATATTTTTCGTCACAATTATGCACGAAGTTTGATATACCAGTTTCTGCATAAAAACTTCCAGTCCGGTACTTTAAATTTCATACGATTTTTTTTACAGTGTGTGTGTGTGTGATAAACAATGTCGGTTTATTTTTTTTTTACTTGGTCAGTCGCAATGAATTATAAATTGTCGCAAAATGCATTTATTTTTAAACGCATTTTTATTGTGAAAGCTAAAATGAGGGTTTGGGTTGTTCAGCTCGGCCAATGAAATTTTTGTAACATTCTATGTTAATTATATAAATAAGACCAATTCTAAATTTTCTAATGGTTGCATTTTAGCCGGTGAAGTTCAATTTGCGATTCACATTCGTGAATGGCAAATTTGTGTAAAAACGGTCCTCGTTCAATTATGAAAACTTTTGTGTTCGCGCGTAAAAAAAAATACTTTCCTTGTTTTATTAAAAATTAAACAATAATATAAAATTAAACAATAATATAAAATTAAACAATAATATAAAATTAAACAATAATATAAAATTAAACAATAATATAAAATTAAACAATAATATAAAATTAAACAATAATATAAAATTAAACAATATAAAAATTTAAAAAAGTTTTATTAAAAAATAAAACAAAAACATTTTCTACAGTAACGAAATATGGTTACGAAAAATCTGAAAAAATTCACAACGTACGTCCGAGGTGCGGATTACTCGATGGTCGAAAAGAAAGTGTCTTACGGAAATTCGTATTAGGTGTTCCAGATAAAAAAGGGCAACTCGAAATTGGAGTGCAAACTTGGATTTAAAAATCAAATTATTTGCCTTGAAATTAGCGAAATACAATCGGATCGCCTGTAAGGAATCGAATGGGAACGAAATGGGGTCCAACTTTCATAAATACATTGTCATTGGACTGAAGTTCGATGGTCCTTTGGAAATTTATACCATCCTATTTATGTATAAAATTTGAATAAGGCAATAGCTGTAAAAATGTATATAACATTGTCAATAAATTTTCCGCCGCTACTACTATATTGTCATTAATTTATTCCGGATTCCGGAATTGGGCAGAAGGTTTCAGCCGGACTGGGAGGATGACGAACGTAGCGAATAATGTCGTATATTTTAACTGTATGTTTGCCGGCACGTACGTAAATGCATTTCGAGGGAATGTCATGATGGACACGTGACCGAGAAGCACACCCCAGGTTCGACACGTGGTGCAGTGGAGGCGAGCTGCCAGGTGGTCATCCACGGTCACGCACCGCATCTCGTTAAACGCTGATACCGTGATAAGAGTTTTACAGGAGTGCGAGAGTCGAGGGGCGGCTCGTGCCATGCACCGCCACCCCTCTTTTGTAACATTTAGCGCACGACAAAACGAATGTTCCAAGTTTTTTATTTTTTTTTTGACGTCATTCGCCGGATCAAATTTATAGTTCCGAAGGACACACAAGTTCGAAACCAATTTCCGACTTAAGTTCAAACCCAAGCTCTAACTTAAGCTCAAACCCAATTCCCGACTTAAGTTCAAACCCAAGCTCTAACTTAAGCTCAAACCCAATTCCCGACTTAAGTTCAAACCCAAGCTCTACCTTAGGTTCAAACCCAAGCTCTAACTTAAGTTCAAACCCAATTTCCAACTTAAGATCAAACCCAAGCTCTAACTTAAGCTCAAACCCAATTTCCAACTTAAGTTCAAACCCAAGCTCTACCTTAAGTTCAAACCCAAGCTCTAACTTAAGTTCAAACTCAATTTCCAACTTAAGATCAAACCCAAACTCTAACTTAAGTTCAAATTCAAATTCCAACTTAAGTTTAAACCCAAGTTCTAACTTACGTTTAAATCCAAGCCCTAATTTAAGTTTGAACCGAAGTCCTAACTCAAGTTTAAACATAACTTCTAATTTAAGTTCAAACTCAGCTTCGAACTTATTTCGTAACTTCAAACTGAAGACCATAACGATGAACTAAACAGTAATTGAAAAAACAAATTACAATTCGAAGATTCGCAGGCAAAACGTAATCATGGGAATCACGAAATTCGAGACTCGATTATTTCGAAGTAGAATTTTCCAAGTGGGGAAAAATCCGTGGGATTTGTCGAGAAAAGGCGAGTATGAGAATGAAAGAATTTTCAACGTCGAATGAATGGATTAATTGTGAGTCGGTATGGCACTCGATGTGGGCGGTTTGACGGGCCAATAAGGCATGACGTGACCGATCAGCTTACCGTTCGGTTCCGCCGCTGGTATTGCTTTCCATCTATCTCTCCGTTGTACAGCGTATTCCGTGCCTATCTTTTCTCTATCTTCTATGCGGAATGTTCACACGAGTCCCGGCCTCGGCGAGCCACAAACACACACGGAAAAAAAGAGTATGTAGCGTCGAGTGGGCAGAGCCGGCAGACATTAGGGGTGACGTTACATAATAGGGGATGATTGCCGTTTGACGAGCTCCGAGGACTGTGTACGCTGGCCACCCTTCCCGTCGCTCCGCGTGCCCCTTTCGACCAAGCTTTTAATTCATCGGGCATCACCGAACTCGTTCAATAGAAAAACGGAAATTTTTTCTATTTTTATTATCCAGTTACGTTGTTATTAATATTTTTTTTTTTAATTTGTACGATAATTTAATACGTTCAAAATGTTCAGTTTGAAAATTAAGTTTCGAATTGACTTTGTGATTAAATTCGATCTCAAGTTTGAACAAAATTTTTGGGTCGATATGAGAATCGCAATATTATATGTGGTCTAGACTTAAGTTTGCTTATCTTGACGTTCGACGTTAAGATTAATTTCAATTCGGGCCTTACAAGGGATCATGTTCTCGGATCTCACACACGCACTCGCAGGCACTCGATCCGAATCTCAGATGAAAATTACTTACCCCAAGAGCCATGAGACAGATATGCAAATTTCGGGGTCCAAACTTTTCACTTTCACTTTCACTTTTGATTGTTCTTTTTTAGCGATGGATTTAAAAAATCAAGCTTTTCCTGTGACAATTTTCGTCTTCGTCAGCCTTCGATGTGCACTCGTTCTTCGCGCGAGTGCCTTAGAGTGCACGCTCGAGATCTGAGAACAGAAGAAGTGAATTTCATTATTACGCTGATTTCTTATCTTTTTTTACATTTTAATTAAAAAGTATATTTAAATTACCATTGCTTTTTAAAAAGAATTTAAACATAGAAAATACTTGCTTTTCATAAATGGGGCAAAATGCTGCAAAGTAATTTGCACACGGCTTCCTCAATTATTACAATTTATCGCATAGCTTCGTACATATTACAATTTATCGCAAAAATCGATCAACGAATTTTCTCATAAAGAAAGCTATGCGTAGCAATTGTATTTAAGAATCCTCACACTAAGGTAACCGTACCAATGACCGGACACGTCCCAGTGGCTGGACAAGGCGTGCATGCAAGAGAGATGGAAATACGATTTTCCATGCATGTCCAGGGACTGGGACTGCTCCCTTAAGTGTCCGGGCATTGGTACGTTTACCTTAACAAAAAAGTTCCTAAAATCATCGAAACATTTTCAAACCATGCTCCATAAATTTGGCTCCTTTAGACTATCTCTCCCTAGTCTTCATTACCCACTCATCCGCCAACATTTCAATCTCCAACAAACAATCGCCTCTTATTTTCCCTCCATACAAGAAAAAAAAAAAAAAAAATCTCATAGGTTTACAAGAACCTCAACACGCCTCGCAACTGCAAAACCGCGCCGTCCCGACATATGCCGCTTCGGCCGACTCCTGCACGCGGTATAGAGTTACCGAACGCACATAATATTACAGAGCCGAGTGCGCAAGCCCACGCTCCTTCTCGTCATCCATTGAAGCATCTCGCTCGTCCTCCGAGCGACAGGATAAATGATTCATGGGACAAGAGTTCTCCGGCTCGCTGTCCGACACCCGCTCTTCGACCCCCAACGAAAACTCATCTTCGCATCTCAGTTTTCCCTCCTCCGAACCATCGAAGCGCGTGCCAAAGCCCACCGAGCACCGATCATTCGATCCCAAAGGCAAACGAACGAAGCCCAGCAGGCGCGACTCGCGTCGAGCTGGCGGTCCAGTTTTCCCCAAAAACCGATCCGCGCTCGACCACCTTTGAATCGATGATTTTCGGTTAAATCGCACGGATCGTATTTACAAAGCTATCCTCAATGAGCTCAATGAAACGGGGACGCGAGGACGAGATGATGTACGAGTCGGAATTCCCCGGAGACAGTCGGTAGTCCTTCAGGATCCTTTTCGGTAAATTCCATTCAAACACTTCCACAAGGATTTTGGTGGTCCGATGTGGAGAGATTTTCAGACATCACGAGGTGGGACTTTGAAAACGGATTTCCGTTTTTGGTCCTTTGTCGATGAGGGAAAGACACGGGGCGCGTGCCCGATGTTCGAGTCTAGGGAAAGCAATGTCTGGCGAAATCTCGAGGCTGCGATTCACACTGGGCTGGTTAGGCATTGTATATTGATAGGTCAGATTTGGCTCGCCCTGGTGCGATTTCGGGGCGCCGGGGCGCGGTCGAGTGGATGTTTATGGGGTCGCTTATGGCGGAAGGATAAAGTCGTGGGAGTCGCTGAGGGAGGAGAGGAGAGCGTGACGCAAAAGATCGATTATCGATTTGCGAGTGAGAGAAAACAATAATGTTCCTGATTGTCGAGTGATCGATGGGCGGGAGAAGCAACGGCGAAAAGTCATTGTTTTATCACTCCTAAGGTTCTTCTTAATTTTGAAATAATAATTGTAGGGTATTTTAGGTGATATGAACCTTTCTTGAGATCAGTCATGGCGGTCCTCTAGGAAAAGAATCCTGTCGCCAGTTCTCCAGCAAAAGGATCTTGTCACCAGTTCTCCAGGAAAAGAATCCACTCGGCAGTTCTCCAGGAAAAGGATTCTGCCGTTAGTTCTCCAGCAAAAGGATTCCGCCGTCAGTTCTCCAGGAAAAGGATTCTGCCGTCAGTTCTCCAGGAAAAGGTTTCTGCCGTCAGTTCTCCAGAAAAGGGATCCTGTGGACAGTTCTCCAGGAAAAAGATTCTGTCGACAGTTCTCCAGGAAAAAATTCTGTCGACAGTTCTCCAGGAAAAGGATTCTGTCGGCAGTTCTCCAGGAAAAGAATCCACTCGACAGTTCTCCAGGAAAAGGATTCTGCCGTCAGTTCTCCAGGAAAAGGATTCTGCCGTCAGTTCTCCAGGAAAAGGATTCTGCCGTCAGTTCTCCAGAAAAAGGATTCTGCCGGCAGTTCCACAGGAAAAGGATCCCGTGGACAGTTCTCCAGGAAAAGGATTCTGTCGGCAGTTCTCCAGGAAAAGAATTCTGTCGGCAGTTCTCCAGGAAAAGAATTCTGTCGGCAGTCCTTCAAGACCCTTTACTATAAGATTGATTCCGAATTTGCACTCGCATTTTGTTCCGTTCGAAGCACGGAGATTTCCAGACATCACGAGGCGGGATTTTGAAAACGGACGTCCGTTTTTCCTGGATGACAGGACAGGCTGAAAGGCACGGGGCGCGTGCCCCGATGTTCGAACCGAGGGAAACCAAGGGAATTTCTGACGAAATCCCGAGGCTGCTATGTACACTCGGCTTGTTACGATTCCTATTGTACATATTCATAGGTCAGATTTGGCTCTCCCCGGTAGGATTTCGTAGGGCGCGGGGGCGAAGTCGAGTGGATGTTTCCGAAGTTGGTTCTGACGGAAAGATAAACTCGTGGGAGTCGCTATTGAGTGTTGGGATCGATTCCGGTGAGTAAGGACAGGCGAGCGTGACACAAACGATCGATTATCGATTTTCAAGTGAGGGGAAGTTACAATGTTCCTGACGGTCGTGAATGATCGATGGGCGGGAGAAGTACCGGCGAAAAGTAATTGTTTTACCATTTTTAAGGATCAAAAAAAAAAGTTGAAATACAAATTTTAGGATTTTTTGGTTGATGTGCATTAGAAACGCTTTTTTGAGATTCGTCATTTGGCTACGATAGCGACACGGACGGTAGTAAAATAAAAAATCTTGGTCATCGTCGATATGACACTTTGAGACACCTCTATGAATTTTTTCAAATTTTTTTCACAAATTTTTATTGTTATTCGGAGAGTCAAAAAAATTGGAACTAGCAAACTTGGGATCCGTGGGTGAAGGGTTGACTCCGAAGTGGAATCCTAAGATCGAACTCACGATTTAAACTCACGACGGTCAATTATAGTAAATCTTAAATGTTTTCCTGGAAGAAGCGATTCGGGAGAAGTACCGGCGAAAAATAATTGTTTTACCACTTTTAAGGTTCAAAAAAAATGTTAAAATACAAATTTTTGGATCTTTTGGATGATGCGCATTAGAAACGCTTTCTTGAGACTCGTCATTTGGCTACGATAGCGACACGGACGGTAGAAAAATAAAAATTCTTGGTCATCGTCGATATGACACTTTGAGACACCTCTACGAATTTTTTCAAATTTTTTTCACAAATTTTTATTGTTATTCGGAGAGTCAAAAAAATTGGAACTAGCAAACTTGGGATCCGTGGGTGAAGGGTTGACTCCGAAGTGGAATCCTAAGATCGAACTCACGATTTAAACTCACGACGGTCAATCATGGTAAAATCTTAAATGTTTTCCTGGAAGGAGCGATTCGTTTTAATCACGTCACGTTGAATTTGTCGCTCGGACGCGAGTAACTCTCCGGCGTTTGCTCAAACAAGGATGAATGGAGCGCTCGAAGACTCTTCGGTCCCCACAATGGATAGTAATAATTCTCAACAAATACAATATCCCATATTAGCTCTCGGAAGTTTCAAGATTTAAGTGGATCTTCACGTGAGTTTCCACACGAGAAAAAAAAACCCCTCCGTCCATTGTACGCCAATTGAGTCTCGTTTAGGCCAGGGGTTGGCCTCCAAATTGATTTAAATTGGCCGAGCAGTGTCGGGCCCTCTCGACTCCGTGAAAGGGAGACGAAAAAATGCGACGACCCACTCGATAAAAAAAAATGAAAAAAAACCTTAAGGGGATGTATTTTCTTGAATTCTTATGGCTGTTAGTACCGATATCGCCAGCCTTCATCTTTCCACGATACGGGAGCATTTTACTCGACGGAATCTGACCTGTCGCGCGGCTGGCCTACGTGCGTTTTGACTCTGACTCGAACGGGGTCTCTCGCACCCTATTGAGAAAAAAACGTTCGAAACATTTTTACACAAGAATTTTTTGGTTACCGGTGGAGCCATTAGGGCACCCGTATGAGCTCAGCTGCGAATCGTCACTCCGGCCGAGTACACGCGAGTATTAGGTATATCGTTGTCACCTATCGTACGTGAGATCTTTCGAACGATTTATTGTATTTCTTCTTTTTTTTTTTTGAAAGTTCATTCGAGCGTACACGAACTCCGCCGAGGGAGGTCTTCGCCGTGAGCGCGGAATTCCGATATGGGCAACCGTAATGAAAATAAAGAAATGATTTACAAATAATTTTCCGAATCGATTGATTGTAAAGCAATTGGATGGAATTCGATCAGATTCCGTTCGGATTGGATTCCGAAAAAAAATTATTTGACGGCCACCGTTTATTAAGATTAAGTAAAATAGTTATTTGATTAAAATAAATATTTATTTCATTTAAGTAACTATGTACTTAATTTAAATAAATATTTATTTAAATCAAATAAATATTTTACTTAATCTTAATAAACGGTGGCCGTTGAATACATTTTTTTTCTGGGTGTTACGGTCGAATTTTAAGACGTTAGTTTCAACTCAAGATCGCTCGTAAGGTCGAACTTAAGATGGAAGTTTGACCTTAAATTCGAATTTGTGTTCGAACTTAAGATGAGACTTAAAGGATGAAATCGAGTTCGAACTTAAGATAAACTTCAAACGACTTAAAAGTCGATCCTTAAACAATTTAATTTTTTTTATAGTTCATTATTTTCATTGTTAATAATCAAGATTTAAAAAAAAATGCAAAGTGTACCAATTTTTTTTTCTGTGCATTTATAATTTCGGGTCTCATATAATTCATAATTTCATTAAAGAGTTCTGATACTTCCGCCGTACGTCCTTTCGGGCACGCGACCGTCCAGTTGTATTTCACTCGCAGTCCGTCTGCTCCGCCGAAAGGGTTGAGCCGATGTAACCGGTAATTCTAACGGCTATTATGCGCTCACAGTGAAATTAAAATCGTTTATCTGGCCCGTTCGGCGTCGCTCCCTCGACCTTCTCTCGGAAGTTCGCCGCTCGGGGACTCCCCGCGGCGAAGATCCTCCGGGATCGTACCACTGGCACGCGCGAATCGTATAAATTTTGGAATTTTTTTATTTCGCATTAAAAGACCCCTGACACTGGTCAAACTGGGCAATGCATATGTTTGATATTATAATGGCCAGAGGACAGTGGCGATTCAATCAAGACTCAGCTGCTTTCATTTCAACTTTCAAGTTGAAATTTGAGTATGAACTTGAAGTTTAAACTTAAGTATGAACTTGAAGATTAAACTTAAGTATGAACTTGAAGATTAAACTTAAGTATGAACTTGAAGATTAAATTTAAGTATGAACTTGAAGTTTAAACTTAAGTATGAACTTGAAGTTTAAACTTAAGTATGAACTTGAAGTTTAAACTTAAGTATGAACTTGAAGACTAAACTTAAATATGAACTTAAAGTTTAAACTCAAGTATGAACTTGAAGACTAAACTTAAATATGAACTTAAAGTTTAAACTTAAGTATGATCTTGAAGATTAAACTTAAATATGAACTTGAAGATTAAACTTAAATATGAACTTGAAGTTTAAACTTAAGTATGAACTTGAAGATTAAACTTAAATATGAACTTGAAGATTAAACTTAAATATGAACTTGAAGATTAAACTTAAGTATGGACGTCAAAGTTTAAACTTAAATTTGAGCTAGGTAGTTTATTCATGCTTGAACTTCAATTATGGTCTTGAAAGTTTATGTTTACTTGAAATTTAATTTCGACCTCGAGTTTGTACTGACGAGTGTAAATTCAACCCTTGCACGCGAGCAGAGCATCCTTCCGATTTGTAAGTCGATGACATTACCGTGAAACCCGTAACCCGAGATCGCTCCGGCGTTTTTCCGAGGGGGTTATCAACAAATGTGTTCAAACATATAGGGTGTCGTTCGGACCGGTGGCGAGTTTTGAGGGGCTCGTATTAGTGGGTACATATATCTACCTATATAGGCTTTGGCGCAGTGTGTATACTATTATAGTTAGCCCTAGGCCCTTGTGTCAATAATCCACCCTGTAATCCTTTCAGCCCCAGGCTCTCACTCTCTTCATCCATCCCTTTATACAACCCTCTCGTTGATGCGCTTATAACCGTTGAAAATTGATTCACCAAACGACTCTTTAATTTTGTCGAATCAACACCAGACTTTGACTCGTCCGAGACATTATCATTTTTTTTGCAAAAAAAAAGTCTTGTTTAATCTTAAATATAATTATTTTTCTAGGCTTTAAAAGAATTAAAATTAATAGAAAAAAAGGGTTTTTAATTTCTGGCCTAAAAAAAACTTATAACCGTTAAAAATTGATTCAACAAGCGACTGTTTAATTTCGTCGAATCAACACCAAACTCGTCAGGACTCTAATAAAGCAATATTTCACCTTAAATAGAATCATTTTTTTCTCGTCATTAAAATAATTAAACTTAATAGAAACAGGGAAAAAGGGTTTTTAATTTATGGCCTGGAGCCGAGAAAACTCTTTACCACAAAAGAAAAAAAAATCAATAAATCGCGAAGATATCGATCAACGAGTGTCAAAATTGTTCCCAAAGCTTCGTCGCACGATGCGCGCTCACGCCTCGCCGTGACCGCGGTGCATCCCCTTCGAGTCCCTGTCCTCTCCGAGGGGTGGCCGTGCTCGAGCACCGGAGTCATATTCGCCTAGCCGATAAACGATAAGATCCCGAGACTGCGCTGTGTCTCGTTGGCGAACGTTTTAATGAATGTGGGAGACCCGGGGGGCGAAAATAGGCGATAAGGAAAACGCACAATGCAGGTACTGGGCGTGTGAACCGAACCGGAAAACTACCAACGCAATCACTCGATTCGATATTTTTTTATATACTAATTTCTACGATTAATTAATTAGAGAAGGGATGGGACTTTGGGGGATTTTTGGGTCGAGGGCTGTGGGGACTTTGACTAAGGAACGGTGCAGGGCTCAGTTCTGAATTCCAAGCTAGTCAGTTTTAAAGGGGCAATCACTCGGTTCAATTTTTATTTAATTCTAATTTCTTCAATTAATTAATTAGAGAAAAAATGGGACTAAAATGTTCCTATGAAATTTTTGGGTCGTGGGCTGTGGGGACTTTGACTAAGGAACGGTCCAGGGTTCAGGTCTGAATTCCAAGCTAGTCAGTTTTAAAAGGGCATTCACTTAGTTCAATTTTTATTTAATTCTAATTTCTTCAATTAATTAATTAGAGAAAAAATGGGACTAAAATGTTCCTATGAAATTTTTGGGTCGTGGGTTGTGGGGACTTTGACTAAGGAACGGTGCAGCGCTCAGTTCTGAATTCCAAGCTAGTCAGTTTTAAAGGGGCAATCACTCGGTTCAATTTTTATTTAATTCTAATTTCTTCAATTAGTTAATTAGAGAAAAAATGGGATTAAAATTTTCCTATGAAATTTTTGGATCGTGGGCTGTGGGGACTTTGACTAAGGAACGGTCCAGGGTTCAGGTCTGAATTCCAAGCTAGTCAGTTTTAAAAGGGCAATCACTTAGTTCAATTTTTATTGAATTCTAATTTCTTCAATTAATTAATTAGAGAAAAGGTGGGATTAAAATGTTCCTATGAGATTTTTGGGTCGTGGGTTGTGGGGACTTTGACTAAGAAACGGTCCAGGGCTCAGTTCTGAATTCCAAGCTAGTCAGTTTTAAAGGGACAATCACTCGGTTCAATTCTTATTTAATTCTAATTTCTTCAATTAATTAATTAGAGAAAAGATGGGATGAAAATGTTCCTATAAGATCTTTGGGTCGAGGGCTGTGTTAACTTTGACCAAGGGACGGTTCAGGGCTCAGTTCTAGAATCCAAACGAGTCAGTTTCAAAAATGCAATCACCCGGTTCGATTTTTTTTTCTACTAATTTCTTCAAATAATTAATCACACGAAAGATGGGATTAAAATTCTCCTATGGAATTTTCGGTTCGAGTACTGTGTTAACTTTGACTAACGGACGGTCCAGGGCTCTATTCTGAATTCCAAACGAGTCAGTTTTAAAAAGGCAAGCGCCAAAGGGCGATCGAGGGAGGCGAACCGGAAGCAGCCGGCACGAGCCTCTCCCGGCTCTTCTCGTCTGTAACTGTGAACGAAAGTAGATAGAAGGTACGTATAAAATCCACAGGCACGATAGAGCCGGAGTATCGGCCGTACCCCTTTCGTCATCTGCCGTGGGCGCGCAGACGCCCTTTCTCCATTTGCGGGTTTGACCCTACGAATCCGGAGGGGCTCGGCAAAAAAAAAATCTCGCTGAGAATACCCAGCAAACTGTGACAATGATATCTGTATAAGTTCGCTCGTGAAAGAATGGGTAAAAAAAAATACAAAGATGAAGATTCGAGAGCTCCGAAAACACCGGGTTAAAAAAACGCAACCTTCCGGGTGTGCTACAAAAATTTCAAAGATATGCAGCACGCGCCGGAAGCGGTAGATATTTTTTTACAATTAAATATAAAAACAACAATATAGTACCTTTGAAACGCGGGGCCGAAAAAATTTGAAAAAATTCTCAAAGATACATACCAATCCTCCGAGTGTGTGATAAAAATTTCATGATGTTTCGCCGAGCCGATTAAAATAATCGGTGCCTTTGAGGTGATCTAAGGGTCGAATTTTAAGACGTTAGTTTGAACTTAAGGTTCGAATTTTAAGACGTTAGTTTGAACTTAAGGTTCGAATTTTAAGACGTTAGTTTGAACTTAAGATCGCTCTTGAGATCGAAGTTTGGCCCAAACTTCATTGCATGCCTAAGATCTGTCTCAAGTTTGAACTGAAGATCGAACCTCAGGTCGAGCTTGATTTAGTCTTTAAATTTGATCTTATGTTTGAACTTAAGTTCAAACTTAAGCACAAAATCAAGTTGGAACTTAAGACAGATCTTGAGTTCAAACTGACATCTTAAAATTCGACTCTAAGGTAATTTCTCTATTAAAGCTTCGACAAGCAGATCCGAGAATGAGAAATTTAAGGTCAAGCCGTGAGAGCGAGGAAGGGCGCGACCACGTCGGGAATATAATTTTATCGCCAGCTATGCAACATTAATGGACGAGGAAGAGGCAAGGGAACGCGGGGGCGCGCGAGCACACGTGTCGGACAGGTGAGGGAATATCCGAGCAGCGAACGGCCGTTCGCCTTTCTCGGGCCGCCGCGACTCTTCCTACGTGTCGTCGCTTGCGGCTTCGTGGCACGCGACTAGCATTCTATTCGAGCGCACGAAAACACTCGGGACAGATGTACGACGGAACTTAACGCGTTCACCCTTTGACGAGTCTGGAATAAGAAAAGAAAAGAAATGAAGAAAGTTAATTTTCAACAGTAATTCGTGCCACAGGCTCCCGAATTCCGGAGGCTGCGCGGAGGAAGAGGAGGGCGAAGTGGAGAAAAAAATTACCGGAGACAAACGAGCGGTGGGAAACAAGAGGCTCGGAGCTTACGTGACCGGCGGCTTCTGATCCGAACAGATAAAATTCGAGAAATATAAGGCGCTCCTGCTCTTTTTACCGAGAAAAACAAAAAAACAGAAGAAAAAAAATCTCACAGCTCTCCAAACAGGAGAAACCGATTTATCTGAAAGTTATCAAAAATGTCTTATAAACCCGTATGGAAAGTAGCGCGTGTGAAATATTCTTACACGGGGCAGTTAATTGGAATTTCTTTTTAATTGTCCCGAGAAAAATAAACGATTCACCTTAATTAATTTTATGTTGCGACATGAAACTTAAGTTCGTACGTTGAATTAAAAAAATTGTAATTTAAAAAAACAAATTGCTAAAAAAAATATTTTGCCCGAGGTAGAAGTGACGAATATGGTCCGGTTAACGTGTAATCGATTTACGTGTTAATCGGAGTGATCGATATTCGTTACTTTCGCCCTAAATCCGATCGTGCGGCGATTCGCGCCTGAGGATGTCAAATAATTGTCTCCGATCGGGAAGCGACGAGGTGTGAAGGTAAACGAGAAAAATCTCAGCGCACGCTCGAGTAAAAACGAATTTAAAAAAAGTCCTCTTCACCCTCTCGATTCTCTTCTTTTTGTCCCCCCCCCCCCCCCGCGAGCTTTCGTCGGGTTTTATTGCGCATAAAGTTGCGGAGGATTTGCGCTGTCGAGAGCGATGACGGCTTGCGCTGGTAACAGCTCGCTTTCTGCACGTCGCACTTCCAGATAGTGTCAGGGACAGGCCGAACACTGCTCTGCACCGGGAAAGCACCGTTTACATCTCTGCCCGATATTCGCCGAACCTCTGTACCTGTGCGTCGGCTGTTATGCACACGCTCGTGCGATATCTGTGCGTTAGGCAGATAGACGGCAGAGGGATCTGACACGAATGAACGAAACGCGTCGGAATGGGATTTTGCTTAGCTGCTCGAAACGCGTGAATCGCCTGTATTTACACAGCGTAAAGGTTTTTGGCTCTTGAGGTCGAATTTTAAAACGCTAGTTCGAACTTACGATCCCTCTTGAGATCGAAATTCATTGTGTTGCCTAAAATCTATTTTAAAGTTTGAACTTAAGATTGAACCTAAGTTTGAACTTAAGATCGAACGTAAGTTTGAACTTAAGATCGAACCTAAGTTTGAACTTAAGATCGAACCTAAGTTTGAACTTAAGATCGAACCTAAGTTTGAACTTAAGATCGAACCTAAGTTTGAACTTAAGATCGAACCTATGTTTGAACTTAAGATCGAACCTGAGTTTGACCTTAAGATCGAACCTAAGTTTGAACTTAAGATCGAACCTAAGTTTAAACTTAATTTCGTGTTTGACCTCAATTTCGTGTTTAGGTTTGAACTTAATTTCGTATTTAGGTTCGAACTTAATTTCGTGTTTAGGTTTGAACTTAATTTCGTGTTTAAGTTCGATCTTAAATTCAAACTTAACATTGAACTGGAACTACAATCCAATTTGAGTCCAGACTCAAATCCGATCCGAAGAGCGATCTTAAGTTCAAACTAGCGTCTTAAAATTCGACCTTTATACTACAAGCTGGAACGCCTACAGCGATCGCAGAAATCAAATTTTGCATTCGATGGCGGTTTGTCTGGCTGCTCGAAACGCAAGCCTTTTCGTAAGGAATTTCGTTCTCTGCAATGAAAACGGTCTTAAAAAAAGCTTCCCCCTCGGCCAATAAATTTTTCAGCTCCGGATTATAATTAAGCAATTGGCTAAATTAATCTCATTAATCTTATCGAAATCCAAAATAAAATAATTCTATAGTCGAGATAATTTTAACTTCGAAATTGTTGCACACATATAATCGCGAGTAAAAATTTGGGCTTCGACAAACACGGCTTGTACCCATGCATCGAGTAGATGCACAAGTGCTCGAATGCATGGCTATGTCGCGTATGTGCTTGCCATGGCATATGTATATATATACACACATATATATATCTATAGGGATGCTATATACGATAGGACAATGGGGCCAGTTCCGGACAATAGCCGCGGCAACAATCAAATCAGTGCGCTATCAGCCCACCCCATTATCCCTTTGATCCGCGGCGTGCTCGCTCGCTCGCGTTACTCGCGGGGGCGGCAAACACTCCTGATTGCCCACCCTCTGTGTTTAAACAGCCTCGAACTCTCGCTCACTCGGATACTCTCTCGGCGCTTCGACGGTTATAGGAGAGAAGCTCCCGCCATACACCACCGGATCTCTGTGCTACCCCGTTCAACCCTCGAGAGAACGTCGATCCTCTCAACGCCTCGTCTAGAATCTTTGAACTTCAGTTAATCGCTGCGAAAGGCACCACACTATACTGTTTCGTACAGTTGGGCATTTTCTTTCCTTTCATTACTTTTAATGAATTTTATGTTCACTGTATTGAATTTATTGTTTTCGTAACTTTAGGACTCCATATATGACAATATATGTTATCTGTAAAAACAAAATCAGCTCTGAACGTTTAGCGACTCACATGAAAAATAGACCAAATACAAACATTTTCTAGATCAGCTAAAAAGTCTCAATGGTCTTTTATTATTAATAATTTACGTTCATGTATGCCAATGTATGTACCTATCAATAAAATCACTTTTAAAATTTAGCGACTCTAAATTGAAATCTTTTGTGGAGCAGCTAAAAGGACGATATTAGTCTCAATGGTTTTGCTTCGACGCCTTTACCGGTTTTCGTCCACCCTTTCCTCTTTTTTTTGTTCAAAGCATCTCCCAATTTTCATGTTTTCCTCTACCGTATAAAGTAATGTTTCCAACGATAATTCTATCCCACGAATAAATTTATTTCCGTCTCGTTTTATCCAGGCCTCCTCGGGGGACACCTGCTAGTCACGTGGTAGGAAGTGACGCCGGAGTCGCACAGGGAGAGAGGGAGGAACGAACGCACGTGCCCAGTTCGAGCTGTGGAATCGTCGAATCGCACATGCATGAAGTTTCAAGCGACTTTTCTAATTTTTTTTCTTCATCCAGCAAACTCGACTAATGTTTCTTTCCTGGCTTCGTTGTCCCACCGTCCAGGTAATCTTGACTGGCCTTGTGGGAACCGGGAAGATTCTCTCCACACACCGAGCGATATCCGCGATGATCCCTCTCCGTGCGTTTTCCTTCCCCAGCGCCGAGCGAACGAACGCTCCGACGAGTTCCACAGATACACGACGTTTTCGCGTTGCAGGATGTGTTTGCGTCCTCGACTGGCTGTGTTCGTACGTTCGATCGAGGCGTAACGGGCCGTTGTCTTGGATGCGGGTACCTGGAGTCGGGGGAGGGACGCGAGCTCCGAACGGAAGGTAGAAAAAGGCTCGGAGAAGGAGTGAGAGTATTGCAATGGGGTGACGGAGAAAAGCCCTTCGAGGCTAGGACCGACGGAATTAGAGAGAAAGACCGCGAGAGCTACCGGACGGATGGGACATTCTTTCCTCGTGCATGCCGTCCGACATACGTTCTCTGCTGTTACGGAGTTTGAAATTTCTTTTTTTTTCAGTTACCGCTTCATTTTATGTGCCAAAGGCGCTTCGATTCGGCGATCAAGTGGAAAGGGACTGTGACATTGAAAAAACAGATATCGGGTTTTTCGGAGCAGGAATTTGAAGCTTCGTATTAAGCAAGGATGATCCAGGGTTAACATGATTCTAATATGAATCACTTAGATCTCATCCGGGAATAATAACATTCATCATACAAGCTCGTATGATGATTTTTATTAACTCCGAAAGATCCAGAGATTTATTTTGCAGTTTTTATTAACCCAGGAAGCTGCAGGGTTAATAAAAACCCTCGATCTTCCAACTACGTTAATTAATCGTTACCAAAAGACTCGTATGATGATTATTATTAACCTTGGAAGCTTCAGAGTTAATAAAAATCCACGATCTTCCAGGGTTAACAAAGTTCATCGTGTAAACTCGAACGAAGATTGTTCTCAACCGTAAAAAATTCAGAGATTTATTTTGCAGTTTTTATTAACCCCGGAAGCTGCAGGGTTAATAAAAACCCTCGATCTTCCATCGACATTAATTAATCGTTACCAAAAGACTCGTATGATGATTATTATTAACCTTGGAAGCGTCAAAGTTAATAAAAAATCCACGATCTTCCAGGGTTAACAAAGTTCATCGTGTAAACTCGTACGAAGATTGTTCTCAACCGAAAAAAATCCAGAGATGTATGTTACAGTTTGCATCAACCCTGGAAGCTCCAGCATTAATTGAAATAATCGCCTCAGCTCGCTGATTAATATTTACCGCGAATGAAAATAGAATAAATTTTAAAAAATCATTAAAGATCTAACGAATCGTCGAGAGCATTCCGATGGATGGTCGAGGTATGACGAGCCTAAACAATTTTTCACCGCGAATTATAGCGTGCGACGTGAATTAATCGTTACAAAAAGGCCCTGAGGGACGATAAGGGATGACGCGATTGGCGATAAGCGAGGCCAAGGGAGGGGGTTTCGGACGGGGGATGAAGTGGAAGCGGCAGAGCGTTCATTTGCTCGGGCAAACCTATCCGGGGTTGACCGGGATCGATTCGCCGGTCCGATGAGTGAGAGCGAGCGAGAAACTAACCGAGGGCGACGGAAGAGCGTAGGGGAACGCCGAACGGTGGGGTGGTTTTTCAGGAACGATTAGGCACCCCTTGCCGACGAGCCCCGGGTAACCGGTGCGACGATTGGACGATCGTGGCCACTCCCGTAGGCGGTCCCAGCGGCTAACAAGGGACCCAAGAGACGAGACGATCCCAACAACGTGGCCTTGCGCCAGGCAACGTCAACTCTCGTTCAGTCCTCGGCTCGACTCCGAGACGCACGCACGCACGCACGCATGAAATTTCACAGAGTTCCGTCGAGCTCGAACTCCGATAACGGGAAATCTTCATTTTACCTGAAACAAAAAAATATAAAAAAACATTAAGTTTTATTGAATTGTGAACGGAAGCAACGAATTAAGTTTGGTCGGAAATATTGAGAAATATTTTCTCGGGGCTTTAGACAAAAGTACGAAAGTGATTCGCCGGGCTATTTTTTTGTTTGTTTTCATTTTTGTTCGATTGTTTGTTATTTTTTTATTTTTTTTTTTATTTTGACGGGACGTTAAAGTGTCGATGGATTGTACGAGGTGTTCGCCGATCGTTCGTATGGTGAGGAGACAGAACTGCAAACTGTAGCTTGTTAGTGCCAAGTGCCGTTTATCGTGCGCACTCGACACGATTGTCTCGCCGGCGGCGACGACGAGAGATATTTTAATCGGGAGGAAGGAAACCAAAGATCGAAGACCGAAGGGGCTCGACCGAGGGCAGGAAGGATCTGTGATTTTGATATCGAACCCGGTGGAACGCTTCTGGCGGAAACGATTTATCAAGGAGCATCGACTATGGTTGTGCTGTGAGTACCGATTCTGCGACATGTATTTTTCATCTTCTGCTTTTTTTTCTCATCACTTCGAATTTTAAAAAGGAAAAAGAAAATCCTTTCCAACGATTGAAGAAGCAATAAAAAAGTTAATTATTCCGATTCATGAATGAGAAAAATAATCGTTTTTCTGCGTTTAGATCGAGAAAGAAAATCGTTTGTTCTTCGATTTACTCCGAAATGGAGAAAAACTATTTTTTTTTGTTTTTACGTTTTAAATGAACATTGGATCGAAATCGATCGACGTGATGTCTAAATACGTTTTGGAGCAACAATGACATTTTGGCGTAATTGAGCCCAGCAAATCGGTTTCTCTCTTCTCTCTTCCGTTCTCGGCTTACTCCGGAATGGAGAAAAATAATAATTTTTGACATTTTTGCAAAAAACATTTAAAATGAACATTGAAACGAAATCGATCAGTTCGACATTTAAATACGTTTTGGAGCAACGATGACATTTTGGCGTAATTGAGCGCAGGCAAATCAATTTTTCTTCCCTCTCTTCCGTTCTCGATTTACTCCGGAATGGCAAAAAATAATTATATATAAACTTTTTTAAATGAACCTTGGAACCAAATCGGTCAGTTTAATACTTAAATGTCATGATGCAATTGAGAGAAGTAAATCGATTTCTCTCTCCTCTCTTCCGTTCTCAATTTTGTCCGGAATGGAGAAAAATAGTCATATAAATATTTTTTTTTAAATAAACATTTTAAATGAACATTGGAACAAAATCGATCAACTTGATATTTAAATACATTTTGGAGCAACGATGACATTTTGGTGCAATTGAGCGAAGCAAATCGATTTCTCTCTCCTCTCTTCCGTCTCCGAGCTAATCTAATCAGTGGGCGTTTTGCGGGCTCCCCATTGGTGTGTGGGCGTTATCCTCGCATCCCCATTGGTCGGTGCACAGAGGGCATCCTAGAACTCGCGGCTTAACCGAGTGTCTTCACCGCTCCGATCCCCGGGGTACGCGTAATCGGGGCTCTCCGATTCGCAGAACGTACACCATACTATTTTGTAGCGACTGTTTGTACCCTGAAACTTGTTGTCGCGATGGAACATCGTAAATTCGCTGACCATGGAAAAATCTCCATACGAATCTTTACCATTGTTTTTCTCGTTTCACCGATTTCCAAAAAATTGCGAAAATCTCGACGAATATTTATAAATCTTTACGAAATGTTTATGAAAATTTTACAACATTTTTAAAGAGTCAATGACACTTGGAGAATTTTTTCAACATTTTTCGACTTTTTCTTCCAAGTGTTTTTTTTTACGTTTTTCTTTTAAATGTCTTCTGGCTCGTTAAAGTATCCGTATCTTTTAATTGGCTCGATAAATCATCACGAAATTTGTACGGCGTCTTCGAATGGTTTATACCAGTGTTCGAGAATTTTTTCAAAATTTTGCTACGCTTCTTTCCATGTGACTATATTTTTTGGTTCTTTTACATCTCCACTGGCTCGTTAAAGTCCTGTATCTTTTAAACGGCTCGATAAATCATTGCGTAATTTGTACGGCATCTTAACCGGACGGTTAATACCGAGGTAAACGCCCTAATCGCCGGACACCTAACGGGGCAGTCACCGGACATCCATGAGACATCGCGTTTCCAAGCCTCTTGCGCACACACACTTCGTCCCACGTTTATCTTACAGTTTTTGAGAATAAAAAATCATAATAAATTTCCACGCTTCCATACAAATGCTTTTTTTACTTAAAAAAAATATCTTGATGACGCATTTTTCAAAGGGTTAATTCTACTATCAGTGAATTATTTTAATGTTCAATTTTATCCAACCAACCTTTCAAATTTCTTATCGGGGTGAAAAATCTTATTTTTCACTCCGCAAAGATTTTTAACATTTACTTAAATTAATCCACAAACTTTAGAGCACAATTTTTTACTATAACAAGCTCTATGGTTATTTTATTTTTCTGTAGCTATCTATTCTTTAATAAATGCATTACCCATTGAGATGTCGTTAGGCCCAGCTCGAATGAATTAAGAACCGGTGAAAAATTGGTACCTCGTTTTCTTTTTTTTTTTTTCTCTCGCATCTCGAACGAATCCGATCCGAAGGGATATGAGAGAGCGCGGAGGGCTCTCTCGCGTCGTCGTTGATCAAGGCGTCGACGGCTCGCGCCTCGACAGATCAAACGAGCCTTTGCCGGGGACGATCCACGCTTTTTTTATCTCCAATCTCAAAGGTCGCAAGCGAAGGATCGTCGGACCCACACTCGACCGGGTATCTCCCTTTTCCCTCCGTTCCGTCTCTCAGACCCTTTTTATTCCTCAGGAGCAAAGGATCAGAAAAAAATATTTTTTGATTTTTTTTTCTCGCGACTTTTTAATTGAAATTTTATATAAAGCGCACATTTTTTTTTTTTTTTTTAATCCTCGCTTACAGAATAGTGTATCCAGTGGAGTCGCGGCATAATGTATATCGAACGTCCCACGTATCCGCACCTCCGCTACGTCCCGGTCCGCCAAATTTGGCGCTTCGTCGACAAATCGACGAAGAACCGTTCTCCGAACCAGGCGTAATCGAGGAAGAAGAAAATCTCGAGAAACCGGAATTTGTTTTTTTTCACCGATAGACCGACAGGCCAGTACCGCGTTTTGCATTTTTTTCGGTCTATCAACTTTGCTTTTTTTTATACCCGACCATCGAATAAAAAAATAAAAATATTTTTGGCAAATATATATAATCGATTTAACCCTTTGAGGCAACGCTACATATCGCGCCTGAGTCGTTTAAGCGTATCTTTTGAACGACTCGACGGATCATCACTATTCGGTGATGATCGAGCCATAAGTGAATGTATGGTAAATATTTATTTACCATACATATGGTAAATATTTATTTACCATACATATGGTAAATATTTATTTACCATACATATGGTAAATATTTATTTACCATACATATGGTAAATATTTATTTACCATACATATGGTAAATATTTATTTACCATACATTGCGGTGCAAGATAAACTGGGCTCCGATTTTTGTTTTTCATTTTTTTGTCCCTTCACTTTTCATAAATATTAATATCTCGTATCGTGTTGCGAATAGATGGCGGATGTACGCGAAATCTTCATTGAAATTTAGTAAGTTAAGTTACAGAAAAATGTAGTCACAGGAAATTAACTCATCAGCCAAGCTGAATGTATGATAAATATTTATTTACCATACATTCGGGTAATCGAAGAACAGTTTTGTAATTTTTTTTCAATTTTTTTGTTTTCCCTCCCCTTTTCATAAAAATTAACACCCCATATCGTGTTAAGAATAAGTGTCGGATGTATGCAAAATCCTCAATGAAATTTACTAAGTTACGTTTAAAAAATTTCACAGGAAATTGACATATCAGCCAACGCGAATGTATGGTAAATATTTATTGACCATACATTCGGGCAATCAAAAAACTGTTTTCTATTTTGTTTCTTAAATTTTTTGTTTTCCCTTCCCTTTTCACAAAACTTAATATCTCGTATCGTGTCAATAAGTGGCGCATCTATGCAAAAGCTTCCTTCAAATTCGATGCACCAAATAAAAAAAATGTCACATGAAAAAAAAACTTATCGGCCAAACCAGTTGACTCGTCCAGCTTCCGACAGGCAATAAAACTTTTTTTTATTTCTTATTTTTCACCAATCCTCACAACCGTCTTTAGTACACATCCAACTCTAAATTAACTTGTATACCCTCGAGTGCGTTTGTCTCTCTTTCCACCGTAATCTCGGAACGAGATCCGAATATCCTGCGGACGCTCGAGCGACGCGAAGCTCTTTCACTCCTTTTCTCTCGCATGCGATGTGGAGAATACACTCCGGGCTCTCCTGAGCCCGAGATTTTTTATTTATCTTTTTCGTCTTTTTCCTCGTTTTTTTTTTTCACCGACCTTTCGAGATATTTAGTGGCCGCTCGCTCGAGATATCGCGCTTAATATCTGAAACGAAACGCTCACAGCTCCTTTGCACATGAATACCGTACATACGCGTATAAATACTTATACCCTGTATACATATCCACATATATTGCACCATAGTTATAGTAAGATTCTCGTCCGAAGTAATGTGCGCGGACGTTGCGTATTCGTGGCACAAACGCGCATATAACAACGAATATAAATAAATATATTCGTGGGCAGGCATGTGCGCCTCATAACACATATATATACGTACATGTACACACACACATTTTAAATATATACATATTATATATGTATAGATTATATATGTATATATATATGCATATGTACTCGGTACATGCTATATTCGCAGTGCAGCAAAATATATCGTACTAGCGGTTTAGATCACATGGTTCATAGCATATGGAATGGAATTTCGGAATTTCGAGATCCATTCCATGTGCTATGAAAACCGAAATTACGAAATTATAGCATATAGAATAGAATATCGGAATTTCAAGATCTATTCCATGTGCTATGAAAATTGAAATTAGGCAATTATAGCATATAGAACAGAATTTCGGAATTTCGAGATCCATTCCATGTGCTATGAAAACCGAAATTACGAAATTATAGCACATATAATAGAATTTCGGAATTTCGAGATCCATTCCATGTGCTATGAAAACCGAAATTCCGACATTATAGCATATAGAATGGAATTTCGGAATTTCAAGATCCATTCCATGTGCTATGAAAACCGGAATTCCAAAATTATAGCATATAGAATAGAATTTCGGAATTTCAAGATCCATTCCATGTGCTATGAAAACCAGAATTCCAAAATTATAGCATATAGAATAGAATTTCGGAATTTCAAGATCCATTCCATGTGCTATGAAAACCAGAATTCCAAAATTATAGCATATAGAATAGAATTTCGGAATTTCAAGATCCATTCCATGTGCTATGAAAACCGAAATTACGAAATTATAGCATATAGAATGGAATTTCGGAATTTCGAAATCCACTCTATATGCTATGAAAAAGGGGGGGGAGATCCGCTTCTCCGAAAGGGGGGAAGGAGGGGGACAAGCATCTAAACCAACAATCAAATCCACAATGTCCCAAAATATATACAAGATAGTTTGATATATCTATGTATCTATAATGTGGTTTGATATATGGAAATATATGTACACATTCGTGTATGTGTGCGTATAAAGATGTACATGTTGTTACTTATAGAGTGAGGGCACACGCTCTGCTTGGAGCTTTAATTTTCTTCCTTCTCCCTCTTAGCTTTCTCAAGTTAGTTCTTTCATTCTCTGTCCGAGGCTCTCTGCGCCTACAATCTCGCTCCACGATCGCCGACCGATGTATCATCTTACGCGGTGCTAAAGGCGATGACTTTATCACCGATCCGGGCAATCATTCACCTCGCTGACTCCTCGCCTCGCGTGGCCATCCCTCTGGGCCTCTCGCTCCGTCCGCACTCGCCGTCTCGCTCTGGGGGTCATTCTTCGCCTCTTACGCCAGTTCCTCACGCCTCGTTTAACTTCTTCACAAAAAAAGAATCTCTTTTCGGTGCACTATCTCACAGAGATTTGCCGAAAATACGAGAACAGCGGCATTCAATGTTCTCGCCGACGTAGGGAAAATTATTCGTTGGAATTCATTTTTTTCCTTTTTTTCGATAAAAAATTTATGGGTCAAAGTATATTTTTGTTTTTTGCGTATCGAGTTATACGGGCTTTTCGTTCTTTTTATTTGCGATTACGTGACTTGGAAAGGGTAAAAATAAATGAAAAAATCTCAATCACGCGGATCGACTCTCCTAGTGTGTCGTAAAAATTGGATACTAATTCGTACACTTCCGTAATGAAAATAAAATAAAATAAAATACAGCTGAAGGACTTAGGTCGATGACCATTTGACAATATATGTATGTTCTCACGACAATCGACGCTATGTCATGAAAGCAACCAAAATTCTTCCTCCTGGCATATCGCCAATAAATCCACTACTTCTATAAAATAAATAAAATAAATAAAATAAATAAAATAAATAAAATAAATAAAATAAATAAAATAAATAAAATAAATAAAATAAATAAAATAAATAAAATAAATAAAATAAATAAAATAAATAAAATAAATAAAATAAATAAAATAAATAAAATAAATAAAATAAATAAAATAAATAACGGACTTCGGTCGATGGCCTGTTGACATTACGTGGACGCAGTCATAAATCTGTAAAAGTACAAATATTTTAAAAACTGTAACGGTCGTTAACGCATCGTATGTATTGTTAACAAATGCACACTTACGATATCTAAAATAATCCTTCAAAGGATATCTCTGCCCGCGAAATATTTCGAAGTCGACAACAAAAACATTCCAATAAAGGTGCTCCTTAAACAAAACATAAAAAAATGTATTGCACTCGAATCGAACATCTCCGCGCTCGAGTCCTCGAGTGTCCCGGAATAGAAGCCGAGGGTGCAGTAAGGCGCGTTTGACGCGGGAGAAACGGACCAATAAGCGAATGAGCAAATTTCTCGGATGCACGCCTTTTCCACGGAGAACGGTCGGATAACTCCTCGACCGTCCGTTCCGTCTCTTTCCCGTCCGGGGCGGTGCACCGGGTCGTCCCACGAGCGTTCGGAGTTCGCGCGTTACACGTCGTTCCCGGAATTTTATCGGGAGACCCGTAAAACCCGGACGTTTACGATCGCTCGCGGGACACCTACTCTCTATCAACCGATGCGCGCGCCTCTTTCGTCGCGTGTACGCGCGGAGGGTCTCTCGCCGTCGCGTAAAACGACTCTGGAGACGCGCACTCGGAGTCACGCACGAGCGAGACCGTTCGGGAATTAAAACGCCGAGACGCGAAGGTGTAACGCACGGAAAATAATGGCGGAAATGGATGAGGACTTCATTTCTGAGTCGACGAGCCACACTGCATAAATTTCACGAACGGCGAAGGGCAAATCGGCAATGAGAGAGCGCGGGGCAAAATGGACCATTTCTACTTCACTCCAAATCGGAAAATCGGATTGAAAAATTCTGTTTAGATTTTTTTAATGGGGAATAACTGCGGGCGAAATTAGATTTTTTTTTTACTGAAAAAATTCTGTTTACTTTTTTTTTAAGGGGAAAATACTGCGAAATGCAATGAGGTACTTAATTTTTGTTGTTTCGACCGTTTCGTGCCTAAAGTGTCTCACCTTCGATATGAAAAGGTCCAAACTGTTCCAAAAGATTCTCCCTTCACGAGCTGTGAAGGCCAACTCGGTAGGGGAGAGCGGGGCAAAATGGACCATTACTACTTTAACCTTTAAATCGCAAATCCGGATTCAGACAAATAATGCGGAGATGGATGAGGACTTCATTTCTGAGAGTCGACGAGCCGGACTCTAAAAATTGCAAGATTCTCTTGCCAAAGATTGCAAATCGGCGGAGAAGAGTGCACCCAGAAAAAAAATTTATTTGACGGCCACCGTTCATTAAGATTAAATAAAATATTTATTTGATTTAAATAAACATTTATTTCATTTAAGTAACTATGTACTTAATTTAAATAAATATTTATTTAAATGAAATAAATATTTTACTTAATCTCAATAAACGGTGGCCGTCAAATAATTTTTTTTTCTGGGTGTGGGGCAAAATGGACAATTTCTCCTCTCCCCATAAATCGCCAAAACAGAAACAAAAAAAATTCGGCTCACATAGTTTACGTCAAAAACTACCCCATCAGTTATTTTTCTTTCAAACCAATGTTCTCAACTCGACAAAAAATAACCGACCGAAATTTCAATCGCCGACTCGGAAAACACGTTAATCGGATTATTTTCGAGGTCAAACGAACGATTCATAAATTCCGTCGACACAAATTTCGCACGAGCAAAATCGTCCGTTCCGAAAACGTCGAGAATGTGTTGGAAATCTCGTTAGAATTGTAGCCGCGGAAAAACCGGATTTTTGGGGGCCCAAAGGTTCGTCGCACAGCGGAGGACTCGAGGGTTCCGACCGAGCCCTTTAACACCCCACACCGATCGGGAATTCCAGATCGTTTTCCGGCCGCGCTCGTTCCTACCGCCGCGTCGATTCCCGTGGACGTTGCCGACGGTTATTGAACGTTTTCAATGGCGTTGTCTTAAATTCGATACAGTGAATATAATAAACCCAAAGTAAGACGACGACCACGTAGAACTGTGACTACGACCTCGCGAGCAGGTTGCCGCAAGATCGAGTGTATACAGTAAACGGGAATGTGGGCGGTTTGGTGTCGCTATAATTTCATGGTCAATGACTCCCCGGACACGTAATATCGAGACGATCGACGCGGAGCCTTGCGCGCACCTGAAAATCTTATCTAAATATTAAATCGGCAGCGCGGAAACTGTCTGAGCTGACAATAAAATTGACGACGAAATTGTATGTATAAATGAAAAAATTGTTTCTTAATTCAATCTGGAGACTGCTTTCTTATAAACGAAGTGGTACTCATGAACCTTCATTGTAAACACAGAAATTTGGAAAATTGGCTTATGCTTAATCGGTGGATCACATTTGAGGCTAAGTTTAAATTAAATATAGTTCAAATATAGTTTAAATATAGTTCAAACATAGGGGAAAAGTGGTGAATATGGCCCACCTCGATTCCCCACTTTTACCCTAGTTCAAATATAGATCAAATATAGATCAAATATAGATCAAATATAGATCAAATATAGATCAAATACAGATCAAATATAGATCAAATATAGATCAAATATATTTCAAATATAGATCAAATATAGATCAAATATAGATCAAATATAGATCAAATATAGATCAAATATAGATCAAATATAAATCAAATATAGTTCAAATATAGTTCAAATATAGTTCAAATATAGTTCAAATATAGTTCAAATATAGTTCAAATATAGTTCAAACATAGGTTAAACATAGTTCCAACACAGTTTAAACATGGTTCAAATATAGTTCAAGTTCAGATTAAATACAGATCAAATGTCGATTAAATTTCCATCGAACTTAGATGGTGAGCTAAAACAGAAAATTCGAAGCTTCGTGTTAATCTTTGGGGGCGATTTGTTGACGAAGCTGTGACCCGTTTTGTTCTTCGATCGGTGGAGCGCGCGAGCATCGCCTCCTTATTTCCTTGAACTTTTTTTCTCGTTCGGCCGGGTCACGCCGGGAATCCTGGCAGCGTTCGTAGGAATTCCGGGAAGTCACGGGAAGAACACGCGCTTGTCAGGCCACCCACGGGCACCCATAAGTATAATGCCCGAGGTGTGCGCGAGCGAGAGACCGATTCACGCGCTCGCGCGAGGTGTATATCCAGCCGGGGTTATACCAACTGAACCCGGTGCACAACCATAAATCGGGATTTTATCTCCGACTGTCGTCTCCCTTCGCCTCCCATTCTACCGCACTACGAACGAACCGTTGCGCAATTCCGAATTAGATCTTTATTTTCGTTTTTTTTCTTCCCGATGATCATCGCTCTTGCTCTACACAAGCCCACAAACACTTCCCACCTTGTTAACTACATCAGATACCGATTCGTCTACGAATTACTCAAAGAATTTGTTTCGTTCGCTCAGGACTTCATCCACCACGGCCGGGATCCAATCTGACTTCACTGTGGGAATTCGAAATTCGTGCTCGAACTTTGAGCTCGAAGTTAAACACGAAATCACGTTTTTACATCAAACTCGAACAAAAAATCAAATCCGCACTTGTCTTGAAATATAAGCGGTAAATAAATTTCGGGCTTGGGTTAAAACTTAAGCGGAAAATAAATGTTGAACTTGAATTAAAAACTAAACGGAAAATAAATGTTGAACTTGAGTTAAAACTTAAGCGAAAAAGAAATTTTGAACTTGAGTTAAAACTTAACCGGGAAAAAAATTTCTAACTTGAGTGAAAACTGAAGCGGAAAATAAATTTTTGACTTAAGTTAAAACTTAAGCGGAAAATAAATTTCTAACTTGAGTGAAAACTTAAGCGGAACATAAATTTCGTACATAAGTTGAAACCGGAAATTCGGGCCTAATATGAAAAAATAGGACTCTATTGATACGTTACTATTGTCGTTATAATCAGACAATAAAAAAGTGACTATTTATCAAGCATGCCTATAATCGAGATCGAGGTCTAGGGGTCATGAAATACACAAGTTACAAGCTTCCATCCAAGTGCGTGCTTGTAAGCAATCCGGACACTGATAGTCTCGCCCACCAGTCTCGAACACGATTTCTATACACGCGCGGCCAGTCTCTCTCCTGTCTCAATTAAAGTGTGAATAATAATTTCGTCGATGCATATCAAGCGATAACGTTACTGTCCGGTAGGCGTCTACGGCAATAAAAATAAACCTCTTGTCCGCTATGTCTGTCCGTCTCACTTTTTTACTTAAATACACAAAAAAAAAATAATTTATTTGACGGACGCCGTTTATTTGGTTTAGGAACAATATTTATTTGATTTAAATAAATATTTATTTAAATGAAGTAATATTTATTTAATTTAAATAAGTATTTATTTAAATTAAGTAATATTTATTTGATTTAAATAAGTATTTACTTAAATTAAGTAAATAGTTACTTAAATGAAATAAATATTTATTTAAATCAAGTAAATATTTTACTTAAACCAAATAAACGGTGGCCGTCAAGTAATTTTTTTTCTGGGTGTAATTGTCCTCGTTCATCTTATTTTTTATGTGCAACAAATCTTTGAAACGCGTGCGGCGATAAAAGTTTACGACAAATATCGATGGTTTTGTTTTTATTTTCGCAGGAGTCGAGTGGGCTCGCCGACGATGTCAGCGACTGTTGCCGGTAATCAGCAACAGCAGCATCCCCATCAGGAGTGGGACATCAACGACTCGAATGTACCGAGGGTGAGTCTATATTTATGTTTTTTATTCTTTATTAATTTTTTCCTAATTTTATATTTTTTTATTGTACGTGCAGTTAAATTTAATATTTCAAAATTTTCGGAAAACCCCTTTTGCAAACGGTTTGGCTCCGCGATAATTTTATTACCGGGCGGGCCGATGAATGGAAGCGAATAAAGAGCCGAGCAGTGCCCTCGATCCCCGGGATTGTCCAGATGTTCCGGTAAAATTTGAACCCTCCAAAAATTTTGACCGTCGAACTTTCCCGGATCTTTCGTTGCAACTCGATTTTGTAATTTCCCAATTCTTCGCACTTCGAGCGATACTTTTTTCAAATTCTTATTTTATTTTTACTCTATGACGCGGGATCGAATTTACGTGACGGATTTTTTTGTTTATAAAAATAAAAATATCTTTTTTGTTTTAAAGAATTTTTCTACGTTATTTTTTTCCTCACTTGTCCGAGCTATTTTTTTTAACACGAGAATCCGAGTTACGTTGCTATTTTTTTTTAACTGAGGAGAGAAAGAAGAAGAATTTTAATGATAATATTGTGTGTTCGAAGGTCGCCGAGTACGACTCTTGGTCCGAGTGGGCGGATGGACACGTGAGAAAAGTTTACGGTCCGGATTGCGAGGAGGCGAGAAGACACGCTTCCGGTTGGGCTATGAGAAACACCAACAATCACAACGTCAGCATATTGAAAAAATCGTGCCTCGGCGTGCTGGTCTGCTCGCAGGCTTGCGTCCTGCCGGGCGGCGGGAGAGTCCACCTGAGACCCGCCATTTGCGACAAGGTACGAGAAAAAAAAAAAATTAATTACAAAAAATCCCATTTCAATGTCCCGTAAATTCAATTAAATCTTATTGTTATTTTATTCGGACTCCCTCCCTAACCTACGAACATTATAATTTGTGTCTCCGGCGAGAAAGAAGCAGCAGGGAAAACCCTGCCCGAACCGACAATGCTTTTTTAGTTAAAAACTAAAACAAACCTCCGTCTCAATATCTTGTAAATAAAATTCAATTTTTTCACCTGAGACCGGCCATTTGCGACAAGGTACGAGAAAAAAAAATTAATTACAAAAAAAAACCATTTCAATCTCCCGTAAATTCAATTGAATCTTATGTCCGAACCGACAATGCTTCAGCAGAAAAAAAGAAAGAAATTTACAGTTAAAATCTAAAACAAACCTCCATCTCAATATCCTGTAAATAAAATTCAATTTTTTTCGTACTCCATCCCTAACTTTCGAATATTTTCCGACTTGTCTCTCAGGCGAGAAAGAGAGGAAAACTCCGTCCAAAAAGACAATGTTCGAACCGAAAAAAATAAGATTTACAGAAATGTTGATTAAAAACTAAAACTAAATCCCATCTCAATATTCTGTAAATAAAATTCAATGTATTATTATTATTTTTCGTACTCCATCGCTAACGTACGGATATTTTCGAATTTGTGTAGGCGAGAAAGAAACGGCAGGCAGAACCCTGTCCGAACAATGCTTCAGGCGAAAAAAAAAAATTATAAAATAAAAAACTAAAAAACCCCATCTTAAACCCCATCTTATTTATCCTGTGAATAAAATTAAGTGTTATTATTTTTTTCCGTACTCGCTCCCTAACCTACGAATGCTTTATAACTTGTGTTTCAGGCGAGAAAGAAGCAGCAGGGAAAACCCTGTCCGAACAGACAATGCTCGGGCCGATTGGAGATTCTATCCTGCCGCGGTCACTGCGGCTATCCCGTAACCCACTTCTGGCGCCACACCGACCACGCCATATTCTTCCAAGCCAAAGGACAACACGATCATCCGCGACCGGAAGCAAAATCGACGTCGGAGGCGAGAAGGAGCGCCGGAGCTGGAAGACGGGTTCGGGGACTGGCCGTTCTGCTCGCGCGAGACGCGGCCTTGGGATCCAAGGTACACACACATACGCATTACACCCGTGCACGAATACGCGCATGCCTTCGTGCTCGTACCTTTTCGCTCGCGATATAAAATCGATGAATAAACGATTTCGAACTCACCTCGCTTACTGTGAAACTGGAAAGCAGCGGCTTCCTGGCCGTTCGTGCCGCTCTGAAAAAATTGGCGCTGCGATCGAATGATTTCCTCGCCGAAATCCATCGCCGGCCGTTTCTTCGACTCACCGAATAATACGAATCCTTTGTCGTTCCAGCTCATGTCACTGAGGGGATCGAAGCGACCGAGCGCCGAGCCACTCGAGCAACCAGCTAGAAACACACAACCACCGCCGCTGATATCCGACAAAGGTTCGCACTTAATTGGATTATTTTGTTTGTTTATTTAACGGCGCGAGGCGGGAGCAACGATGGGAGGGACGCGACTGAGGGTTTCGTGTTTACGACGCTTTAGCGGTCAGGGCGCATGCGCGGCCGTCCGTGCGTTAGAAAAAAACATTGCACACGGGTGGTCCGCAGCGCAACCAATTGGAGAGCGAGAATCTTAATTTTGTTCGTTTGTAAATCGCCAGGAGTAATTGTACATCGCTTTGATAAAATATGTAAAGCTGTTTGCGAGGGAATATTAGAGTACATTTAACGAGAGGCTTAACCCGTGTTTGCCGACGACAAAAAGAATTTACGACAATTGAGAGCGGATGCGCGTTAGAACAAACGACCGTTCGAACGTTAGAAAAAAAACATCGCACACGATTGGGTGGTGGGTCGCAGAGCAGCCAATTGCAAATCGGCAGGAATAATTGTACATTGCTTTGAGAATATCTGCAAAGATATTGGCGAGACGAAATCAAACTACATTTTACGAGAGGCGTAAGTCCGGTTTGTCGGTGACAAAAGAATGCACGACAATTGACCGCGCATGCGCGTTAGAACAAACCATATATGCGCCTAACCGAGTAGTCTTAGCTTTCTCAGTAGTCAACCTAAACCGTTACATTAAAAAAATCATAAATCGACGCAATGTCGCATACAGCTTTGGAAAAATATCCATGCATACAGTTTCGGAGATTCCCGTAATTCTTTATTAACACGAAAATAAATAAATAATTTTTTCTTTTCCCTTACTCTGTTTCAGGATACTCGTGTTCGTGCTCGCCCTTCGAGTGCGTCTGCGGTCTGCAGACCGCTTCGAGCATCTCGCCCTACCATCCCCCGTCGAATCAGCACCAAACCTCGGTTTACCCCCATCAGTCCTCCGCGTCGGAGACTCCCTACTGGCTTCAGGAGACTCTGCACGATGCCCACCACGAGTCCGCCTCGACAACAGGTGGCTACTGTCTGCCTAACCAGCACGTGCCGCAGGAGGCCTCTTACCCGGACTTCCCCGCCTTCCCCGGCGATCTCTTCCAGCCCGAGGAGATCTTCCAGCTCGACCAGCCCCTCCGCCCCGATTTCCCGATGAACTCCCAGGACATAGCGCGCTCGCCGCCGAGCCTGCTCGATCTCGGCAGCGGCACGATAAAGTACGAGGTGAAGCCCACACAGGACCAGGCGTACTGGCAGCAGTTTCTCAGCGACGACTCCAGCAGCAGCCATCTCAGCCTCGCGCCCAATCAGGACGAGCGAATTCACTTCCCGGGCTTCGAGAGCGCCAAGAACGATCTAACCGCCTTCGAGGCCGACAGACGGCAGAGCGTCGGCGACAATGTTCATTACGCGAATTATCCCCGCGGCAACGAGCCAAAGGTCGGCAAGGATCAAACTTACTGGAGCCCGAATCCACACGACGAGCGTCTCCACTTTCCGGCCTACGACGTTCCGAAGAGCGGCGACGTGCCCAACGTCCTCAACGACCGGAGGTCCATCGACTGTTACGAGCAGGCGACCAACAAACCCAATCACCAAATCAACGCTCAGGGCGCTTACGAGAAGAAGTCCTCGCAGATCATCGACGAGGGCGCGATTCATACTAGTCAGAGCCCGCACCTGGCGGACGTCGTGCGAACCAACGACTACACGGGCTTCGAGGATTACCATCAGATGATAAACGAACCTGCACTCGCCAAGAGTCCCAGCGCCGAGAGAACCGCCCAGATTCCCGCTGCCCTTCATCATCAGCAGCAGCACAGAATTTTGGAGGAGAGACTGAGCTACGTCAGCCACGAACAGCAACAGAACACCGCCGCTCTGACGGAGAGACTGTTTCCCGAACAAACGAATAACATCGACGGCAACATTCATCATCAAACGAGTCCCGAACCTTTCTTCTATCCGAGCAACGAAAGATGCAACTATACATGCGAAGTCTTGGACACGAGACTTCCGCAGATGCACGTCAATAATAACAATAATAATCAGAATCAATGTCACACAGTTAACTACGGCGACGTCGGGGAATTGGAGTTACCGCCGTTCGTCGACTACACCCTGGTGGGAATGTTGTGCAGCTCCGGCGAGGATAATCCTACGGGAATCATCCCGAATTGTCCTCAACCCGCCCAAACTTACGTTCCTCATCACTAGATCTTAAAAATAGATTTATTAACGAATAGACATAGATATATATATTATATTATACGTGTATATTGTACGTAGGGGATTAACGATTTTTCTTTTGCGTTCACCTTGTATTTGTATTATAAATAAATCTATAACTAGTTGCGAATTGTTTGGAGTTGGACCTTCGTTCTCTTTTTTATCGACGAGAGTTGCTTCTTCGTTTTTGGTGGGATTTTGTTCTGTTTTTTGTTTTTTGTTTTTTTTTTTTTAATAAACGTAGCAGAGGTAACAACAGGACGCAATATATATATTTCGTCTGAAAAAGTCACATGGCTTTTATTCGTAGTCTTTATTGATTTTCTCGTTTATTTTATTTTTTTATAGATATTGTTTGTTGGTTTTGTTGTTTTTGTTTTATTTACTCGTTACCAGATACTCTCGCGATCACATTGGTTTGTTTGTCGTTTTTTGTTTTGTTTGTTTTTCTTTTCTTTTTGTTTATATCCATAATATATACATGCACGTGTATCGACATATCGGAAGCCGAAAGTCACGAGGACAGTCGGAGATACGCCCTTCCGATTTTCGGGCCCCGATATATCTGCAATATGAGTAATACGTGCATTGCTCATCCTCGATTACAAGCGAAATATTATTAATATATATCGGTTATTTCGATTTCAGCAAACGCAAGGGATTTCATTATTGTTTTTTCTTTTCCAACGAGACGCGAGACGCGCAAACAATCGTCAAACATTACTCTTTCATCATCACACCATCTCTCACACACGCGACCAATTTTAGCGATATTTATTATTAATTAATAATATATTTACAAATAAAATAAACGAAGCCGCCGCTAAAGCGTGATGAATCGAGGTACTTCAATAAGTTTTACACGGTTTGTATATGTGTGTGTGTTATATTGTTTGATGCGTGAATTTAATTTTTTCTTTTTTTTCAGTGCATCTCTTCCAGCTTCGTAGTATCGTAAGATTCATAAAAGTTTGTGACGTTGGTCGCTGCGAGATCGAGACTGAACGATCGCTCCTCGGATTTTTTTTTTTTCATTCATTCGTTTTTTTTAAACTCACTTTTATTTTTCGTTGAACATTTTTTTCATCGACCCTGACTTTTTTAGTGTAGTTGTTTTTTTTTTCAATTTTCTTTTCTTCCTTTAAACACTAAACTCGTCGTAATAAAAAGGAGTTTGCGATGCCCCTCCGTCAGCAATGAAAAAATATGAGCGATAGCCTCGAATCCTTAACGATATTGAGTTACATACCAAATTAACGCTATATATTTTAAAAATTAATTCGAAAGAACGCTCACAGCATTACTTTACGCGTTTTTAAAATCTTAGCCGAATATTAATATAACATATCTCGTAGCATAATGTATTCTTTATTTATTTATATTTTATAGATTATTTTTTGTTGTTTTTGTTTTGTTTCAGAATTTTCATTTTTTTCGTGTTTTATCCTTCGCTCGTACAAAATCAACAAATCTACGGTGTTTGTTTTTTTTTTTGTTAACGCTCTAAACATATTCCTCGTTTATCTAGGTGAAAAATTAACGCGAATCTTAACTACTTAGGGTTTTTTTACACTAGATAAATAAATGAGTGTCCAATTTTTTCGCCACGACTCCACCGCAATCATTTTAGTTTTTGTTTCATTATTTTTAACTCGGTCAACACTTTTTTTCTCGATCAATCTTTGAGTGTGAAACGAAGAAGAAAAAAAACACTGCAGGCACGTCTCTTTGATATTCTGATCTAGCGAGCTGAGATTGTGATGCTTCTTTTTTTCTACACCCTTTTTGTTTTCTTCGTCTACAACGAACAATCGAGATCGCGTCTAGGCATTCTATCGAAGCTATTCATCCCCTACGAGGGCGTCGATCATCGATAATAATCAGAAGACTTTAAAAATAAAAATAAAACTACACTCTTCTCGAGAAATTTTTTTCGCTTCTGATTCGCTTGGATAACAATAATTTACACGCGAACAATCATTACAGGCTCGGCCAGTGTGATGTATATTCGTAAAATAAATATTATAGCGTCGACCATCGATAATCATCAGAAGACTTTAAAAAACAAAAAAACAACAGTTGTCTCGAGAAATTTTGTTCGCTTCTGATTCGCTTCGATAACAGTAAATTACACGCGAAAAATCATTAGAGGCTCGGCCAGTGTGAAGTATATTCGTAAAATAAAAATTAAAGCGTCCACAGGACGCGACAGACGGAGATTGATAGAGAGTTTTGAGAGCGACAGAGAGATATTTTTATGCATATTTAATATGTAATATATTACGTAAGACAGTAATAATAATAGAGTGCTCATCGAGAGTTGAAGATTCTTTGCTTTGCTATTCGCAAGACTCTTTCAACCGCTCGACGAATTGGACTAAATAGGAACGACCGCTTGTGGTCGACGACGATGGCTCACATCGCGTCGACTCGAGCTTGAGAACGTCCGCGGATCGTGCACGTGCGTTACAGAAGAACAAAATAATAAAATAATTGAATTCGGATACTCGTTATTTTTCTTTTTACGTAAGTTCACGGAAATTAATCGAGAGTCAAGAGTAACGCACAATTAAGTGCGCATGGGCCCTATTTCAAGGAATTTCGAATGAGAGAATGATTGGTAGATAAAAAAATTAATACACGAACTTTGAAAAAAGTTTTCAGATTTTTGTTTATTTTTTCAAAGATTTGCTATTTTTATTAACTGAAAAGTTATAGAAAATCAGCGTTCAAATTTGCTTATTCGAGTGTTCATTCACTGAATTAACAAACTCGGAGGAAAGTAATTTTCATTCGAGCCCGATTGGCTTTGGAAAATTTCGTGCAAAAGATATTTTCACAATATTCCGCTCTGTCATTCGAAATTTCCCTCCTTCCGCCCTTAGTTGACGAGAAAGCAAAGTACGCATCACAATTTTCTACTATTCTCGAAGAATAAATATAGCTTATGGGTGGTATAAGACCGGACTGCACGTTCGCGGTTGGCCGCGAGCGAAAAAACCTCTCTGAATTATCGGAGAATCAAAAAAGTTTTCTCCCATTTCGTATTTAACAACTAAGCTTTAAACATTAAAGGTTAATAGTAGTTGTACTATTAATAGTAGTAGTTAGTTAGTGTAATAGTTTATATTAGGTGCAAAATTGTTACAGGACTCACTAACGATCACAGCTATTGTACGACAAACTACTGTAGTGCCTATTAAACGCCGCGAAATAATAATTATATCTTCGATAACGTTCATTTGTTGGTTTGTTTGTATTTTTTTTTCTATTCTCTCTCTCTCTCTCCCATCTTTCGTTAAAGTTATCACTATGAATGTAAGAATACTACGTCGTGCATCGGAAAATAATCAAATGAGAACCATGAGAATAATAATAAAGAAAAAAGAAAATCGAAAGATCGAACGAGCAAGAAAGAAATTACAATGAAAATTGATTAAACACAATCGTGGATACACGTGCAGGCGACGTTCAAATATACTTTCGATTTAACTGCTTAAAATAATGCTTCTATGTTTTGTTTTTTTTTTTGCTTTTTTCTTTTTTTGTTTTATTTTGTTCAATCTTTCTTCGAACCGCGACGAGAACGAGCACCCTAGTGTTACGATAGCCGTTGGCGCGATCGTCATTTCGTTCAATCTCCGCGAAATTGTTTTAACGATCGTACAATGTGCGTAACGGAGCTAAGCCACGAAGTTGACCGCTCAGACTTCGAGTTATCACCGCTACGACAGAGTCGATCGGTTAAATCATTCGCACGCGCAATTTTATCGACGATCTCTATTATTATAATTTTTGTTCGTCACGTACGATTCTGCAAAGTACAAGAAAAATCTGTGCGTCTCGTAACTCGGAAAATAAAACAGATTTAATTAGTCATTTTCAAATCAATTTTTGTTTGTTTATAAAAATAACGATGGAATTTCTACGCCAGTCATAATCGACATTTTGTAATTATAGTTTCCGTTTTATAATTACTGCGATTTCGAGGACCCGGCACCGATATACTACCGTATAAATCGGTCGGATAGAAATTAAGATCGTTATTTTTAGAACAAAACAATTGAATGATAAAAAAACTTTATTATTGTTTCGATTGTAAACATAGCGGATAAATTTTACTCACGAATAAATTCTTCACTAATTTTTGTGGTTTCTCTCTTTTCTTTTTCAAGACATTTCTTCAATGCGCTTTAAGTGTATGCTTTTTCGTTTTGTTTTTGTTTTTTTTTTTGTTCTGTGATTGCACAAGACGCTACGGTTTTACAAAATTACTTTGAATAAACGTATATATCCATATATTTATGTATATCGTATATATAATATATATAATATATTGTAATCACCGTACGTACGAAGCATTTTCACGTTTACTAAAACTTACGGCTAAGATACCACACAGTGCGAAAGAGTCGAGCGACAGTGGAGGAGCACATCGACCAACTCTCCATTTCGCGTCACACGAAACGAAACCGGCTTTAAAAAAATACGATGAAAAAGGACAAATAAAAAATTATTGGAGAAAACGATTTAATTTTTTTCATGTTTGAAATTTTCATGATAAAAAATTGCATTCTTTTCCTTTGTCTTTTATCGTTTCATCGTATTGTTTTAGAGCTGGCAAAGTGAACGACCTACTTTACACGAGGTCCGCCCTAAACGCTACTAGAGAGAAATTAAACAATTCGCACACTCCTGAACACGAACAAATCTAATTTTTCAATTACTTGACAAAACTTAGATTCGACAAGGGATTATCTTTTTTTTTGTAAGTAATTTAAAAAAAGTAGATTTGCTTCATCGTTGCGGACGATGAACAACGACAAGCCATTCGTTCGTAACTCGCGCATCATGTTCTCGTTACTATTTTATGCTATACGGGATAAACGAAGAATACATAATAACATTTTTTTGTTGTTTTTTTTCTTTTGTTGTTTGTTGTTTGTTCTCGTTATAACGCAGTCACAGCTATCCACAGCATTCGGCAATAATTATATGTTTCACTCGTGGCTTTTGCGGCTTCTCACACATTTTTTTAAAATTATATTTCTTTTTTTTACCATAATGTTCTTTCTTTCCTCGTCGTTTTGTTTTCTTCTTTTTTTGCTTTATTTTACTTTTTAATTTTTTATTTTAATTTTTTTGTTTTGTTTAAAGATTACCTATATCACAATAAAACGCCAGCGCATCCTTCCGACTCATTTCATGTCATCAAACTTGCGCGTACCTCTGTTAACATAACCGTCAGTTAATTGTAAAATTTTTAAAATTTTCATACGACAACATCGAGGATGCGTTTCGAGGCTCTGGCAGGTTCTGGCCTTGATCCGAGGTTACGGATGGTCGCGGCGACGTACGTCGTCGGAATCGCATTTAACCCTTATCTCGTCGGAACGAAACATTTTTCTCTCGCCCAGTCGATCGGTGATCGATCATTGCAGTTATCCGATTTTACTGATCGTCGACCGATCGCGCTTTCTTATTTATTAAAGACTTTCCAAACGCGAAACTTGGCAAATCAAATTTTGGTTTTTCCGCGCTCTGTAACTCTCCGCTCGACATTTCGGGCAACGCGATTCCACGATCACAGCGCTTTATACACCAGTTCGAAGAATCTACGGGGATTCTCGGCACATTCTCATCTTTAAAAAAAATTTATCTCGTCGACAGCACAGCGGCGTTTGCGATCAGCGTTCACTCTTCTAGATGAACACTTTCTTCTTTCTTCGGAAACCGAGCGATTACGACACGTAGGCGATCGGCTTGACGCGCACTCTGTAAAACTTGGTTCCCTGCGGCACATGATAGCGATTCTCCGGCTGCAAAAAAAAAAAAAAAATATCGCAAGTAAATAATTATTCTCCGTGATTTACAAGTGCAAGTGCATGACTGAATCGCATTCAGAAGGTATATGAAATTAATTTTTTTTCGATATACTAAAACAATTTTTTTCGAACCGACAATAGAACCGAGAATACAACGACAGTACAAGGGCATATATAATTTCTTGGACAGACGAAAAACGCACCTTTTTCGCATGACAGTACTGTTTGTCGACAACTTCGCCCAGGATGTGTTTGACCTTCGGCGTACCGTCGAGATTGAGCCAGAGTTCTAGTACATCGATGCACGCGGGATTCAGTATGTACGGAGTTCGGGACTCCTGTATGACGATGTAGTGGCTGCGAACGGTGTCCCAGACGACGAACACAGTGTCGCCGGGATTGCAGGACGTAAAGGTAACGCGGAGTTCCTGAACGGCCGGATACGTGCTGTGACTCTTGGCGAGCAAGTCCCGATAGTGCGCGACGACGTCCATACGAGCGCCGCATTCTGAGCCGCTGGCGTTGTCCTGACTCGATGTGTCGGACACGATCGCGACCGACGCGTTCATTTCTTTCTCACGAGTGTCGGTGGTCAACGGACTGCCGCTGCTGCACACGCTGCCGGCGTCGCCGGCCAGCAGAGCTCCGCGTTTCGAACGCTCGCGAACCAGCTCGATCTCCAGACGAACTTTGTCGGCCTCGAGTGCCTCGAATTTGGCCTCCATCGACTCTTTGCTCTCGCGAATTGCTCGCAACTCTGCGGTCAGACGCTTGTTGTCGAGCTCCAGAAGCTCGAGCCGCCTGGCGAGACTCTCCGGATCCGTCGTTGCCTCGAGCCTCACTTTCTTCGACTCCGAGACCTCGATCTCGTCCTTGCCACCGGACAGGAGACTCATCAGCGCGTCCTCGTGACTTGGACCGCCCTGGCTCATCTTCATACGACCGTCGCTCAACTCCTGACGCAATGCGCCACGCTCGACCTCGAGCTCGTGGACCTGGTTCTCGCGCTGCTTCAACATCATTCGCTCCGATAACATTTTCGTCTCCAGACGGTGCTTCTCCTCCTCCAGCTTTTCGACCTGCGAAATAATAGTTTTGGTCATTCTTTAAAATTTTAATCTTCGATGGGTTGAAATGGGCGGAACATACTTATAACGAATCGATAAAATTCCATCTTTTCTAACCGGCTTGATGAATCATTGCGAAATTTCAATTTCTCCGAGCATGTCATAGAAATTTCTCAATGATTCATCACACTCGGATGGGTGATCAGACTGATACCGTTTCAATTCTTTTAAATATTTTTATTTCAATTTAAAAAAATCAGATAAAATTTTGTTTTCATTTTTTTAAATAATAAAAAAATGCTTCTAATGGCATTTTGATTTTACATATTGGTCATTAAAGTTTGCGACAACTGCATCCTCTTACCTTCTCGCTGAGTGCTTGTCGAGCGCCGAGATCATCCTCGGTAAGTCGCCTGATCATCTCCTGGTACTGTTGACACTCTTCAACTAGAGCGGTCTCCCGCAATCTGTGAGCTTCGGCCTCCTCGACCATCTGTCGTCCCGCCAGACGCAACCTGTAGTCGAGCTTCGCCTCGAACTCCGAGTTCTCCTTCTCGATCGCTTTGCGAATCGCATCGGCATTCTCGATCTTCATTTCTTCCTTCAATTTCGCGATGATCGCTTCGTGATTCGCTCGCTCTATGACGTCAACACGCTGCAAAAAAAAAAAAAGAAGAGTAATGAAATCCGTACAGTTGTTTTGCGTTTCGCAGGACCGAAACTTTCCAGAAACGAATGTCGTCAACACTTTTTTGTATATTAAAAAAAAATGTCGATCGTTTTTTTTTACCTCGATCGTTCTTTTTTCTTTTTTCCGTACCTCGATCTTCTCAAGACTGGAGTCGCTGGGACTCCTCTCCATGGTCGACGTCGCCATCGTGACCATCTTGAATCTCGTCCTTATTGTGTCCAATTCGGACTTGTATTCCATCTGCAATTTGTCCGTCGCTTCCTTGACGGCTCTCTGCTGTTCGTTTCTAGCGTTCGCCAGGCTCTCCTCCAACTCCCGAACGTTCTGCTGGCACTGATTGAGGCTCTCGGTGATGGCCGCGATCTCGGCGCGCCTCGATTCGTTGGACTCCTTCAGGGCGGTTTCCTTGTCGAGCCGAGCTTGCTCCAGCGCCTCGTCGAGCTGCCGCTGCAGACGCGTCTGCAAGTTTCTCACCTCCTTGTGCTCGTTCTCGAGCTTCTGTCGCATAGTGTTTATGAGATACTCGCGATCGGCGAGCTCGGTCTCGACGTCCCTCACAGCGCCGTACATGTTGCGAATCTCCTCGTCACGATTCTGCAGGAGCTTCTTCACGTCGGTCATCTCGAGCTCGTGATCGACCGTCAATTCCTGCTCGCGCTCGCGAAGCGCGTCCTCGCACTTGCGCGAATGAAGCACCAGGGCGTGACGAACGCGCTCCGACACCTCGTTCAGATCGGACTTGTCGACGCTCACTTTTTCCCGCAGGATCGCCAGCTCCTCGCGAAATCCCGTCATCGCCTCGCTCGTCGCGATCTTCATACTTCGCAGAATACTCCGCAGACGCTCGACCTCGCCCCGCGTGTTGCCGAGATTCTCCTGTAACAAAAATCGTTTCAAGAACGCCGAGATATTTAATTGAATCTTTCGCTTCAGGTTTTTTTTCGATAGTTCGTGTCAAGGGATTAAAAAAAAAATGGGATTCGGTTTAACCCTTTGAAGGCTGCAGCCGGAGCGTCAATGGGTCTTGAGTTACAGAGAGCTCGAAGAAGGTTTCATTTTAATTTGTTTCAGCGTTTTAAAACCGACCGGTTTCGGTGAAACGATAAAATTCGATGATCACTTTTAAGTTTTGACGGATAATTGGCAATTCTATTTTTTTCTTTCTACCGATTCAGGATTATTTCCTTATTTCTACCTAATTTTTTTTCCTGCACTAATCTTCCATCAACGGAAACACCACATTTAGTCATTTAGTAAAAAAAATATATATATATATATAAAAAAATAATAATTGGTCTTCAAAGGGTTAAAGGATATTTGTACATATTTGGATAAACGTCGACGTGCGATATAATAATAATCATCGATATCTACGGTGGATTGTCGTACAATTAACGATGTACAGCCTCTGATTCGCGAAAGCCTCGAAAGCTCCCGCGAGCGTGTAATCGTGTCTATAATGTACGTATAATGTGTGTCTATCGTAATATGTTGTATAATGTGTGTGTATCGTAATAACGAGTCTTGCTCGGGGAATTTCGGGGATACGATAATATGATCTAGATCTAGATATCTTGATCTAGTGATCTAGATAAATATATATATTTTTATAATTTTTAATATACAGGAAATATTCGAGGAGCGGGATAAAGAGTGCGACGGCGTCAGCTATCCTGGAAGAAAATAATCGAGACACCGTTCGCTCATATATATTTTTTTGTTTTACACAAAGCGAACACGACACCGATATGGAGATGAAGAGAGGATGTGTCAGATAGAATGTCAGAGAGAGCAGCTAGAACAGAATGCGGCGCTCGTTAGCGTTTCGAAGCTTTGCGATGCAACGAGTGACCCTTGGCCTAGAAGCGGCCGCACGGACCAACTACGAGATATCTGCCATTCGTGAACAAAAGCGATGCACAGCGGTAGCGGCGGCGGCGACGGTAGCAGCGGTAGCGGGTATATTCGGTCAAGTTCAGCGATTTACACTCGAGATATACTTGAGAAAAGCTGCCTTTCTAAAGGTTCTACATGGTTGGAGCGGGGGGGGGGGGGGGGGGCGAAGGAGAAAGAGGACAATTGTCACATCGAGATAGCGATGAAAGTGTGAAAGTGCTAACGGGCGAATTATGCGAACAAACATCGAGGATCCTTCGCGGTCGTTCACTCGAACGGGCAAGCATCGTGAAGCAAAGTTGGGGTCACGAGCAGTGAGCAAGGAGAGACAGACACGAAGAGACGAGCGACCGAAACTGGCGAACAATCGACATTTTTTTAGGGTGACCGAAAGAGTTCAAGCCGGAGTATTTACAGTGAATAAAAAAGTCGGTGTCTATCGTGAGTCGTGCATACTGTGAGTCGTGTAATTTGTGATTCGCGCAGAGTCATCGAAATTTTTTTTACAATGTCGTACACAAGGAAAGCGGAGTGCGAGAGGCGTCGGTTGACTCCGGTGATTGAGAGACTTCGATAAATGCGGGTTGCCAGTTTCAGCGTTGTGACAGAGAAGAACGTAAGGAAAGAAAAACAATTTGATAAGAAAAAAACAAACGATAGGTGACAGAGGTAATGGAACGTTTTACCGCTACGACTACGAGTTCAGTTAGCGAGCCTGTAATTCGTCCAAGTACCTGAAGAAGGGAAACGATAGCCTGATGCTGACCGTCGTTCGGATGCTCGCTGAGGCTGCTAGGCAACGACTCGTCCATGTAAAATTCGGTACCCAAGAAATCGTTGTTTCCAGGTTCAACGGAGGGGCTGCTACCGCCGCTACCGTTTGTCTGATGATGCCGTTGCTGCTGCTGTTGATTCTGGTGTTGCTGATGAAGCTGCTGCTGAAGCTGGCCGTCGCACGCCACGGAACGTGAATGGGAGGTGGGGAGAGGACTCAGGGAACGCGCCTCGTCGCTCGTAGGACTCGAACGACTCGGACGATCGGCAATATCGACGCGATTGTAATTAGTTATACAACTCGCCGAGGCAAAACGATGATGACGATGATTGTTAATCAATGCGCCGTTAGAATTTTCGCTATTTTCCGCGCACTCGGCGAGCGGACTCAGCGGCGCTGGCCGCTCGCTGGTCGAGGGACTCGGAAAATGAAAGGAACCACCGGGCTCGCTAGACGACGAGGAACGGTTGAAATCGACAACGCGCGAGTTCAGGGAGGATACGTTTGTCGAGGTCGAGGACGAGGGAGACACGCTTCTCGAGCCATCATCACCACCAACCTCCAATTGCTTTTGAAGCTTTTGCTTCGCCTCGTCGTATGAATTCACCTTCGAGTCCGCACCGCCCTGGCCTATCTTCTCGAACTCCTCGGTGTCGGTCTCCGACTCGAAGCCAACTCTGTAATAACAATTTTTTTGAATGATTAATTTATTAAAAATATTTAATTATTTTTTATCATTTTTTTAAATAAAGCAATATTTGTGGTTGAAGTTTCCTACTTTAGGCATTTTTCTATGCGAGCTCACCTGTCGCCGACCAATCGATCGCGCCTCTCGTCCTTAGTCGGCATATCGACGGGCATCGAAATGCTGTCCTTCTCCTTCGTACCGTCGTTGCTGCCCTCGGTCAGACTCTTCGAGAGAAAGAACTGCGTTATGCTATTCAGATCCGGCGTGGACATCGACTCCGCCAGGTCCGGCAGCTGATCTTTCAAAGATTCCATGTCGTCGATCGTCAACTACAGAAAAAATACACAAAGCGTTACAAACATACCATTAACTTGATAAGCACGTTCCTTCGTAGAAAAAAGAAACATTCGTTTTTCGTTAATTTAGTTCGAAATTCTATTTTTACCTTAAATTCAACTCTCTCAAGCTGGGATTAATTTTTCTCCCAACTTAAAAAAACAATGTTTTCCATCCAAGGCAACTTTTGTCTACATAGTTTTTAGTTAAAAATAGTATTCAAAAGAATACCAAAAAAATCACGTAAAGGACACACGTTTGCCAGAAGCGAACGGTTAAAATGTTTCCTCTTAAATCATTCTCAGGCAAAATCTCACCTTGGGCAATCCGCTGTCGAAGACAGTGGGCGCCTGAGTGGCGAAGGGCGGCGGCGTGTCTTCTAGCCCGGGAAACAGTGTGTTCAAGAAGTGTCCGTCAAATTTGCTCTGAAACTCTCGTCGCCTCGCGATCTCCTCGCTGTGCACGGTGAGCAGTTGGCAAGCGAGGTTGCTTGCCCATACGAGAAAGGCTTGTGAAAAAGTTCGCCTTCTAACGACTTCGGACACGGCGCTCATGTACATCTGCGGCGCCAGATGAATCTGCTGCACGACCTCGAGGTGTCTTCTGAGACGCTTCAGGCTCTCATGATACATTATGAGCTTGCCGTCGACCTCCATCATTTTGTTCTCGACGTACATTATCCATTTCAGACGATGATAAATATTGACGGACAGCTCCTCCTTGGCTTTGGTGCAGCGACGTCGGATGTCCCGCAGCTGGCTGTGATTCTCCATCATGACGACGAGCTGGCGTCGATGGGAGGCGCACAGATCCGGCAGCACGCTCGGGTCGCCGAGATTGTTGGCTCGTGTTTGATTCTGGAGAAAGCCCTGGGCGAGTTCGCCTTGCTCCTGAACGAGCCGCTTCGTCTGCGCCATCAGCTGCTCGAGCGCGAAGAGACGCTCGCCCAGACCTTTGATCTCCTTCATCTCCTGCTTGTTCGCCGCGTCGATGGCAGCGTTCACCTCGCTCTTCAGAGCCTCCATCATCCGGCCGTCGAATTGCTCCAGACCGCGGGAACACTGCTCGGCCACTTGCTCCAGACTGCTCTGATTGTCCTTCGCGGAGATCCATTTTAGGAGGCTCAGCACGTCGTCGCTCGTGCACTCGGATACCTGCTGCTGGTCCGACGATGGCTGCTCCTCCGGACTCAGCAGACCCTCCGCGTGAGCTCGAAGCGCCGGCAGTATCGGAATCTTCGACAGAGTCCCCAGATCGGCGTTGAAGCTGGAGGGAAAAAAAGAACGACAAAATATTAGAATTAAAAAAAATACACTGAATAAAAAATATCGTTTCATTCAAGATTAAAAAATTCTTTAATTTCTTACAATTCCATGCAGGATTGGAACGATAACATTGTTGTTTCAATATCATGTGGAATTGTAAGAATGGAAATTTAAAAAATATTTCTTTGGCGAGCCGCAAGCAAATTTTTTTTAAGTGTACCATTTTTGGTACGAATTGTGCTCTTCTTGTTCAATATTTTTTATAAAAAATCGGAAGTGAATTTTTTTTTTTTTTTTCGTGATGAAACTTACTTGTTCAGCAGCTGCATATGCTGCTCACGCTCGGTAAGATACAGGGCGAAGCTCTGTTGGAGAACCTCGGCTCTGGATTGAAACATGTGCGTTATATCCTCGAGATTCGCCACGACAGCCGCCCAGCCTTGTTGCTGAAGATGTTGGTCGTGAACGAGGTGTTCGCAGGTCCGAGTCTGTTCCCTCGCGAGGACGCAGCACTGCTGAGCGAGCTGCGCGCGCGCGACCAGGGTACCGTAGGTCGCGGGCATCGCGAGCGAACCGTTGATCTGATCGACGAGATCGACATCTGAAAAAAATTAAATAAAATTAATAAATAAGCAAATAAATTTTAATAAATCATGATATAAAATTGTCATCAAATCGTTCGAGCGGCCGACAAGAAAATTCTTTTTTAAAAAATGTTTGAATGGTACAAAATTACGACAAGAAAATTGCCGATAGCAGCAAAATTGATCGAGAAAAAAAACGGACTTTGTTCGCTCCGGAACGTTTTTCGCTACGTGGATTAAACTAAAACGTAAGCGATCGTGGCTCGCGATGAAAATGCAAGGCCGCCGATAAACGCCGTACACGATTCGCTCGACTAGAGCGTTACATCATTCTTTCTCGATCTTATCTTGCGAGCCGCAGTGGCAAAAGAAACGGAACGTCGAACGAGTGGGAGTTGAAAAAGAATGAGGAGAAAGAAGGCTAAAAAGAGGTGGCAGATCGCGGGCTGATTAAGTTATCGATATCGATCCTCGACGGCTCGAGTGAGCTCATTATCACGCTCGAGTAAACCCCCCGTAAGCTTTCCGTCGATGTCACGAATAGAGTAATCACGTCTTCCGCTTAACACTCGAGTGAAGTTGAAGTGAATAGAGAAAATAAAAAATGTCTAAGGACACTGCGGTAACCGTCTTAATATACACGGTGACACGTGTCTCAGTTTTTTTCTTCAAATAACGAAAAAAATTATACATACGTATATCATACGTACAATTTTTTCGAAAACAAAAAAAATTGTACATATGTATATTATGCGTACAATATTTTCTAAAGTACAAAAAAAAATTATAAGTCCAACGAAAATGTTGCTATATCAATTTGTTTTTAATAAAAATAAAATGTATGTAAAATTTAAACGTCACTATGGATTATAGTTACGCGCAGGTGAGGAGAAGATATTATTCGATTGAAACCGAGTCGAGGATGTCAATGGGAGGGGGAGGGATGATGAACGACAGTGGCTAATAAAGCCGATAATCGAACGACCACCTGGTCGTTCGCCCGATTAATCAGTCCGATGTTTTGTAAAATAAAAAAGATTAAACGTCCAATAAAAATCTTAGTATATAGATATATATATATTATTTTTAAACTGTATAAAAATGGAAACTATCCATAATTAAAATTTCACTATGAATTATAATTACGTGCAGTTAAGGAGAGAATATTATTCGATTGAAACCGAGTCGAGGAAGTCAATGGGGGGGATGATGAACGACAGTGGCTAATAAAGCCGATAATCGAACAAACAACCACCTGGTCATTCGTCCGATTACTCCATCCCGAATTATAGGTTTAATAAAGCTTCTACTACATAGTTTTTTTTTATTTTTTATATAAAAAATAATATAACATTTTTTGAAATCACGATGTATTATAATTCAGTGCAGGTAAAAAGGAAATATGATTTGATTGAAACAGAGCCGAGGAAGTGAATGGGAGGGGGAAAGGTGATGAGCTATAGTGGCTAATAAAGCCGATAATCGGACGAACGACCGGGTGACCTCCTCGATCCCGTGCACGAGGCGGACTCCGGGTCCGCGATAGGCGTTGTAAGGGGTCAACGGGAATCGGAGCAGATTGAAAATTCGTTGCATCGTTCGCGTCGAGCCTTCGGGCTGTGTGTCTAGTCTCGTCGAGCTCATGGTGCTACGTAACGCTAACCGGGGGGGAGCAAAAAGGGTGAAGGGGGACAAAAGCAGCCTCGATCGATCACCTCGTGACGGACAGCATACACTCGGGCGACCCTCGGCCTCTTCGAAAGACTGTAAAATCGAACACGTTTATCCGTCGTGCGCTTAGGATAATGTCGGCGACAAAAAAAACGTACACAAGGCAAAGCACTACCCGGGAACGTACGCAGCACTGTCCCAGTTTCACGTATAGCAGTTTTTTTTTGCAGTTTTTTTTACATCCAACGACACAACATGCTCCGATAGGTTTAGAGGACAAACTCGCAATTGCACAGTTCAAACTTTATTCCGATCTTTAATTTAAACTTGAATTCGTATTAAAGTTCAAACTTGTACTTGAGTTCGAAACTCGATTTCGTATTTAAGTTCAAACCTGATGTACTTGAGTTCGAAACTCGATTTCGTATTTAAGTTCAAACTTGATGTACTTGAGTTCGAAACTTGATTTCGTGTTTAAGTTCAAGCTTGATGCGCTAAGTTCGAACTTGATGAAACTTAAATTTGTACTTCAGTTCGAAACTTGATTTCGTACTCAAGTTCGAAACTTGATTTCGCACTTAAGTTCGAAACTTGATTTCGCACTTAAGTTCGAAACTTGATTTCGCACTTAAGTTCGAAACTTGATTTCGCACTTAAGTTCGAAACTTGATTTCACACTTAAGTTCGAAACTTGATTTCGTACTTAAGTTCGAAACTTGATTTCGTACTTAAGTTCGAAACTTGATTTCGTACTTAAGTTCGAAACTTGATTTCATACTTAAGTTCGAAACATGATTTCGTACTTAATTTAGAGACTTGACTTGAGTTCGAAACTTGATTTCGTACTTGAGTTCGAAACTTGATTTCGTACTTGAGTTCGAAACTTGATTACGCATTTAAGTTCGAAACTTGATTACGCACTTGAGTTCGAAACTTGATTACGCACTTAAGTTCGAAACTTGATTACGCACTTAAGTTCGAAACTTGATTTCATACTTAAGGAAAAAATTTGACTTCACCCTGACTGAGCTTGACTGACTCGATTTCAAATTTGTAAATCCGTACTTAAAGTTCCCGCAAGTATTACGAGACTGTTGACTTGTAAGTGATGTGAAACATCGTGCGCGTGTGTGTCGGATTCTCGCGTCGACAAATGAAACAACGGGGAGGCGAGTTACGGTATCGAGATCGGCAATAAAACAATGTCTCCGTGTGGAGTTGGTTCGATCGTCGAGGGCCGTCAGGAGAATCGAGACTCTCCGCTGACGATGATTGCAATTGCACCGGGAGTGCACACACGCTGGGAGACCTCGATCGACGGATCTCTACGCTCCGTTGAATATCGCTCTCGGGATCTCTCACCGGAGCCTTCTCCGCGTATAATAATAACACGCGGCTCGGCGGCTCATCGCATGCGCTCGCGCCGCGTTCGCTGATAATTCGACGCGAAGCCACGGTTAATATTTTAGAGTGAACTCGGACCGATAATACCGAGAGCGTTCAAGAGAAAAAAAAAATAAGAGAAAAGAGGTCGCAGAGGAGTGGCCCGACGATGAGAAGCCGAGAAGAAGTAACACACGCGCGCCTCTCGTATCGATGATTTCGTGCCGACAAGATCGACGATGATCTCCTCGCTCGCAGGCCACAACGGTCCGGTGTTGCGTCAGTCCCTGCTAGTCAGCTGCTCGCTGCGTATGGCAGCGCGACGTGGGCTCGTTCTATCGAGTCAGCTGTGCGTATATAGCAACGCCGCGCTGTACAGGGCGATTCAATAACTGTATTTATGTTGTTTTTTTTTCAATTTTTTTTATTGTTGCCTTCTTTTGATGCAAAAAATTTAAGCAGGTGGAGGATGTTAATGGGTGGAGGAAATAAAGGAGTGGGAGAAAATCGAGGACCGGATTATTATGTTTGTAAGTGGGAGAAAGTTAATGAGCGGGTTGAAATTGGAGAGAATCGAAAGGGGACAAAATTGAGGACTGGGTTGATAAAACAAAATAACAACAAATGGGAATTAATGAGTGGGGCAAAATATTTACGACTGGATTGAACTTCTTTTTAATGGGATAACATTAACGAGCAGGGTAAAATTGATAAGGGGACGAAATCGGCGACGGGTTGAAAGTGACAAATGTGATAAACCAGATAAAAAAGGTCTGAAGGCCGGATAAAAGATTTAGTAAATGGGACAATGTTAACGAGTGTGTGAAAATAAATAACGGGACGAAATTAACGGGCAGGTGAAAATAAATAAAGGGACAAAACTGACGAGCAGGTTAAAAGAAAACAAATGAGACAAAATTGTCGACTGAGATTAGATTGAAGATCGGATAAAATTGTTTGTAATTGCAACCGCATTAATGAACGAGTTAAAATAAATGATGGGACGAAATTGATGAGTAAATTAGAAAAAAAACCAAATGGGACAGAATCGTTGACTGGGACGAAATTAATAACTGGGACTAAATAAATAGGACAAGAGTAGGACAAAAGCGAGCGGGTATTGAATGTTATGATTTCTCGTCTTATATGCCATGTACGCAATTTATCTCGGAAATTGTTATCGCCGAAAAATTGTCCTTCTGGCGCGATCGGCCGTGTCTGATATTGCGCAGCGTTGAAACAATCGCCGGGCTACGACGCAGTGCCCGATGTTAAAACTTGCAGAAAACATGTTTTCCAACAGGATAGGTATCGATAAATAAATGACGGAATAATACGTGTGTATGTATGCGTGTGCACGATAGTTGCACGGCAGGGAGTAAATAAAAGTTAACCAAACGTCGTAGAAAAAGCCTCGAACATTGCAATCGTAGTGCGACGTAAACAAACACCGAGCAGTTATTTTCATTTTTTTTTTTACTAACCCGTAATCAAGTTTTGACCTTGTTTTCAGGAACTCGGCGTAAATAAGTAAATCTTAAAATCCGGGCTAAAAAAATAAAAAAATAAAAATGAATTTTGCTGCGCAGAATCGCTCAAAGACCGCCCAACATTTTTCTGTCCCACTCGCGCTCCGCCAGAAACTGCGTATAAATTTTCGAGGTTTTTTTTTTTACGTTCCAATCTACGGACTGCGTGAATTAATTATGCAAACCTCCCGGAGCTGCGTTCGGGCCGATAGTGATTTAATCGCCGCTCGGTTGTTGCTCTCGAACACGCGAGCGAGTCTTCCTCCGATTCGCCAAATCGAAAGTACATTACTCGGGCTCCGAGTGAGAGAAAAGAAGAAAAAAATTAAACGATCAAAGAATCGCGCCTACGTGCTTTTCTCGGGTCGGGAATAAAACACTCGATGGCTTTGTTCGCCGAGGGAAAAATCTGCTCGAGAAATTTTCTTCGTGTTTTTTTTTTTTTTTCTCGTTTATATTTACATGCAATATCTACTGCACTTCTTTCACGAGCGTTTAGTGTTTTTTCTGGGACCGACCCAAGTGGGCTTTTATTAATATAAAAAAAATAATAATAAGTTATCTACAAGTCCTGATAAAAAATAATAACGATGTATATTTTTACGCACGAAATAATGTGTTCTATGAAACCGAGAGAAGGCGAGTCATTGGCCTCCAACTTTCTCGAGCGCCTACGAGCCAGTAAACAATTGCAAAATTGTATGTAAAAAAACATAAAAATAATAAAAACATAAGAATAATAAAATTTGCACATATAATTTAAACATAAGAATAATAAAATTTGCTCCTCTAAAAATAAAAAAACGATATACAAAACGGAGAATCATCGACGATTCGGGGCTTTGCGGCAGTTTTGAAAAATTCTTTTCGTGCTTTTCACTCGTTCAATTTAATTTTTTCGTTGGGCCTTGAAAATTCTCGTCCAGCATCCGTAAATCTAAACGACGGAAAAATTATTAAAAGAAGAAAAAAATCGAATAAAAAAATTGGTCTTCCAAGAAGAAAAAAATAACCCAATATACGAAATGACGAATCAACGATGCGGGGCTTCGCGGCAGTTTTGAAAAATTCTTTTCATGCTTTTCACTCGACCATTTTTATTTTTCCATCGGGCCTTGAAAATTCTCGTCCAACATTCGTAAATCTAAATGACAGAAAAATTATTAAAAGTAGAAAAAATCGAATAAAAAAATTGGTCTTCCAAGAAGAAAAAAAAAGAACCCAATATACGAAATGACGAATGAACGATTCGGGGCTTCGCGGCAGTTTTGAAAAATTCTTTTCATGCTTTTCCCTCGACCAATTTTATTTTCCAGTCGGGTCTTAAAAATGCACGCCAAACATTTTGTAAATCTAAAAGGAAGGAAAAAAAATTATTAAAAGAAAAAAAAAAAGAAAAAAAAAGAACTATCTTGCGGATAAAAGCTCTCGACTCCCGGGGGCAAAATATGTAATACATCATTCGCCTACGTTACCGTGAATGTGGATGTGCATATGTATGTATGGAAACTGCACAATGTTTCGCCGGTGTGGGTCGTACGCGTGCATGAACTCTCCGGCAGAATCGAAAAAGGTATATAAGCGCGTACACGAGCCTGTACGTGTGTGGGGCTTAAAACTCGGAGGCATTTGTATGCTTTCATGTGGCCAAACACGTGCCGGCCGGAAGAGAGGACGGGAGAAAGAGAGATGGAGAGCAGCATTGTACCAGAAAACGCGAACGATCGCTTTAATTTAAAGCTATCCAACTGCAATTGTGAAGGAAGCTTTGCCGATGCTTCCGCACCGATGGTCACAGGCGACGATGCGGCTGGGAGACGAGATCGGCGCGAAATTAAAGAGCGACAGTCAAGCCTCAAAAGCACCAGCTGAATGGTTAAGAGCAATAATCGCAAATTTCACATCAGTGGAAAGTTTAATGATTTTTTTATTTTTACGTTTTTTATTTCTTTTGTTCAAAGTTTCCATCAGTCTTATCCGTACTGTGTACTTTGCAAATCCATTTAAAGAACTGTATTTATAGAATATCCTCATGAAAAATGTGTTATTTAGGATAAATGGTTAAAAAAAGATTTGATCAAAAAAGAATGTTTTTGACGATCCCATTAAAAAAAATCCGTGGGTAAATAGAAAATTGGTCGATCGCAAACATTACTTTGAAAAGATTTATGCCATGATTTATTTTATAAAACGGAGATTCGCAAAGCTGCGCGCGCATGTCGTAAAAAAAAGATATTGCCTTGGGTTTATGGAAGGAAAAAAATTTGGAAAAATTCTCAAATGTGGGTAACAATTCCCTGGTTATGCTGTGAGAATTTTAAAAAAATGTTCATGGATTCTGAAGAGTAATGAAATTGGGAGTGGTAAATCGAGAATTCTCGTGGAATAGTGCGATACCGAGGCTCGATGAGAGCGTTGCGATTATTTGCGTCGGCTGACGACATCGGCCAGGTCTGGGAGGTGGAAAAGTGCGACTGTAGCGGCAACCCGGGAGACACCTCGACGGGGCAACGACGAAGAGCGGGTTTACGCACCGCGGAAACCTCGGACGACTCGACTCACTCGCCTCATTGCGATAAGTTATTGCGTATTTATCGCTTAGCCTTTCAGACACGAACTCCGTCTACTTGGACTTGGCGCAATGTACGATTCGTAGACTTTACGATCTACGGTGCAACACTATTATTATTGTTATAATTGCTATAAGTTTCATAATCGTTATAGTTGTAACAGTCGTAACAGTCGTAATAGTTGTAATAGTCGTAATAGTTGTAATAGTTGTTATAGTTGTTATAGTTGTTATAGTTGTTATAGTTGTTATAGTTGTTATAGTTGTTATAGTTGTTATAGTTGTTATTAGTGATTAACAACGAGGTCACAAAAATAACAGTTTCGTATTTGCAAGATCTTTATAGAGAATCTTCACGGTTAATTAAATGATGCGCTTTATGTTGGCTATAAAATTCGTTTCGTGTTTATCGCCCGCAATAATACTTGAAATTTTATCCCATTTCGTCATCCGGCTCTTGAAATATCACACAATTGCATGTTCCACCGATTCTCCTTGAGCTACAATTTTCGAGCGTTTTGGTTCAAATTTATCGTGACGATGTTTAAAAATATCCTCTCGTATGTGAGAGAACAAATTTTCAAGGGGGGAAACTTCGACGATATCGATAACGATATCGATTTCAAAATCGACGGGAGGATCGCTACTAAAAGCATATTATGGAAGTAGATAGCAGGGTCTGTGCATCGCTCACCGGAATATGCAATTACGTATGCGATACGCAGCACGGGAATAAATTAATTATTCGCTCGCGGCAAGGAAGAGCTTCGAGCTTCATTATCATGTTCCACTTTACTCCGCATAATCAATGTATACATAGTGAACAAGATATATACAAACGCGCCTGTAGACTGCACGTTGTACGTGTGTGTTTTGTGTAATTTGGGAAAATTTAAGTTGACAATTGCTGGACAGTAGGTCGTTCCCAACAGGCCCAATAACGCGACAATACTCCGATTAGACTTTACCGAGCGAGTCAGCGAGACCCCAGCTGCCGCGTACCGGGAGAAGACTCCGTACGCAATAATTAAATTCGCATTGTCGATGCGAGAACTCGACCTCATTCCTCGACCGGCATCTCGGCAGTCGAGTATTTACTTGAGGGAAAAAAAAACTTACCTAACACGACGTACGGTATGAGAAATTGTGCTCGAAGCATTTTTGATAACCCTTTCGATGGAATTATTGTTATTGAAAATTATTGTCGGCGCTTTATTGCTTTATGAAGAAATCAATTTGACGGACACACTTGTGGTCAAAAATATATTTTTTTAGACACTTCCGCCCTAAGAAAATAGTCAATTTAATAACCCTTTCGATGGAATAATAATTATTAAAAATTATTGTCGGACTTTTATTGCTTCATGAAGAAATCAATTTGCTGAACATTATTGTGATTAAATTATATTTTTAACACTTTCGCGTTATCGGGAAATAAATTGATTGTATTGTGACAAAAAAATGTGATTAAGTGTTAGTAATTTTTTTTTTCGCGCGTCCAGAAAAGTAATTTATTTGACGACCATCATTTATTTGGTTTAAGTACAATATTTATTTGATTTAAATAAATATTTATTTCATTTAAGTAATAATTTGCTTAATTGAAATAAATATTTATTTAAATCAAATAAATATTTATTTAAATCAAATAAATATTTATTTAAATCAAATAAATATTTATTTAAATCAAATAAATATTTATTTAAATCAAATAAATATTTTACTTAAACCAAATAAACGGTGGCCGTCAAATAAATTTTTTTCTGAGTGCGTGCTGATTAAAATATCTAGCCGTTCCGCTTGCATTGAACAGTGCGAGTTATCCGAACGAATTCAGAGCTGATTGAATGACTCTGCGCGTGCTGAGAGATGCCGATCGCGTACCGGATCGATATTTCCTCCCGGTGGAAACCAAAGGCTCTCATCGTCTCTCGTTCCTCATAATTTCCGTTCTCCTCGTCCTCGTCCGCCTCGAGTCACCGAGACGTCGTCGGATTATCGTACTGAGATAAGCGAATTGGGTCGATAGCCGAGTCTCGCGATACGCAGACTGCGCGTGTCTGGCGACGTTTTTATATTTTTTAAAAATAATTAGTAAAAAAAAAATGGAACACAATGTCCGTTTCCCCGAGCGATATCGAACCGCGCGAGTCCATCGGTTATCCGGGGTGCTGAAAATTGCGATAAAAATCCGACGCGGCGTGGAAACGAGATTACAAAAATAAAAATAAAACTGTGTCACCTGGGAAAAAGTTCCGGAAAAATCTATTTTTAACTTTGTTACTATGTTCTCAATTTGAGAAGAAAAAAATCATCATTGACTCGACAAATTCTTTACTATGTAATGCAATTTTTCTATGCAGCAGGAACTCGAGTGCTAATAGTCAAGTATGAGTTACAAAAAATTCCAATTTTTGGGTTTTTTATTTGTAATTAATGTAAAGTAATTTGTTTTTTAATGTACTCATTTTAAACTTTGACTTTAGCTTTTCGAACTTAAAGAAAAAAAACTATACCTGTTGCTTTATAAATAATGTATGGTTTGTTGCACAAGCGGAAATAGGTCGTAGACCCGAAATGGTTTGCTTACGTTCCTTTCTGCGCAGTACTAGCCCAAGTGCTAATGGTCAAGTGTGAAGAAAAAGTAATTAATATTTTTAATGTATTCTTTTTAAACTTTGACTTTAGCTTTTCAAACTTAAATAAACAAAAATTATACCTGTTACTTTATAAATATTGTATGGTTTGTTGCACAAGCGGAAATAAATGGTAGACCCGAAATGGTTTACTAGCCCAAGTGCCAGTGGTCAAGTGTGAAGAAAAAGTTATTAATATTTTTAATGTACTCTTTTTAAACTTTGTCTTTAGGTTTTCAAACTTAAATAAACAAAAATTATACCTGTCACTTTATAAATATTGTATGGTTTCTGGCGCATGCGGAAATACGTCGTAGACCCGAAATGGTTTGCTTGCGCTCCTTTCTGCGCAGCATTGGCCTAAGTGCCACTTGGTCAAGTGTGAAGAAAAAGTAATTAATATTTTTAATGTACTCTTTTTAAACTTTGACTTTAGCTTTTCGAACTTAAACAAAAAAAACTATACCTGTAACTTTATAAATATTGTATGGTTTGTTGCACAAGCGGAAATAGGTCGTAGACCCAAAGTGGTTTGTCTGTCTCGGTGCCCGGTAGGCAAATTGACTCAGTGGAACAAACGCATCGTCGTATCGTATCCTTAATTAGCTATAGAAGTCGGCCGAGGGGGAGCGAGAGAGCGTGCGTCGTAAATGAAGAATAGGAAAACCCAGTGGCGACGTGGTTGAGCGATTTATATATACGAATGCGTTACCACGCCAGGTGGTTCGTGCCGCCACCTCTCCCACGACCTCACCGCGCCACTGCAGGTTTATCGTCCGATAGCGGAGACTGCGCGCTCTCTATACCTTTGTTTTCCACTGCTCGCTAAACTCGCAACTCGCTAAAACGACGACGAAGGTTGCACTGCATTTGGGACAACGACGGTACGCTTAATTGGACCCGTCTTGGAAGACCGCGGAAACGAAGACAAATCTCGACCGATCGATAATTAACGATCGATATCGAAGGAAGTCTCTGTGGACACAAAAAAATTGTAGAATCGCATTCCCGATGAAAAACCGAAGAAACTTTCCCTCTGGCAAAATTTCGTACGACGCACAGTTTTCTAGTTGGAGCGCGTTGAAGTTTCAGCCAATCAGAACGCGCCAAAAGAGGATCTTCTTTACACTTTCGTATCTCGGAAACTATGGACTCTAGAAAAAAAATTCTGAAGACAATTTTTGACAGTTTTGAACGCTGAATACACACGTGCAATTTGTTTCATTAATTTTTCAGTGGTACTATACATATCAGATTAAATACGAAGCTCCGTGTGTGAGAAAAAAAAGTGCTAATACGAACGAACAGATAATTCAGAAATTGTCTCGTTAAATTTGTCCGTAAGGAGTTGCTTGATTGATCAATGAAATATCATCGAATAAACCGATTAATTTAATTATTACCTCCCGAACAGCTTTCGGCAGATCGGTCGTAAATTCGTAATTGAATATAAATCTTCACAGTTCGTAAAGGCAATAAACGTCTGTTTGCAATTATCGAAGTTTAATTTCCCGCGAAGTTTATCATTGCCAGGTCAAATTTGTACGGCTCGGAGCGAGGAATAACCGAGCCGTTAATAATGGATACAGCAAAGTGCTTTTAACCGCGTATCCCGCATTCAAGACTGTACACGGAATATATTATCGAATCCCGAGGTCAAACTAATTCGCAAACCCGACAGGATTAATTAGCTCTGTTCGACCATTAAACAGCACGAAACGTCGCTGCAAAATTAGCTTTCCACAATAATTCCGAACGTAAATCGACCTAATTGAAACTGGACATTAAAACGGTCCTCCGGTGATTTTGCTTTTAAACCCTTTCCCATCGTATCCAATTTTTTATCAACGAATCGGTCTCGAAATCCATAAAATATTAATCAGCTGTGTCCTCTACCAAAGGTCAGCCATGAAACACCTAATATTTTTCATCGTAAATTCGATAAACACATCCTATAAGCCAAAAGCATAAAAATCAACTGTGCCCCAAAAATAAAAAAAACAAAATCGAACTTATCGGCAATAAATAATTTCAAATAAATAAAAACCCAACCATCGAGCCAACGTTCTCTTACCAATTCCTCGTGTATTTAGTATTATCTCCCGATAAGAGAAACTCTCTCGAGGGCATTAGTCCGGGTCAGGAGCCAGCGAGACTCCGGATGCGATTGCAATAAAAAAAAAATGAATGAAAAAGAATAATTCCAAAAATTGTAAAATAATAATAATAACAAGCATATCGCATACGGGCTCGAAGTCTCGTTCTCGATCGAGATAAATCGGCGATCAGCTAAGGTTCCCGCAATCATTGCAGCTAATTAGACAAACATATAACGCATATTAGAGTTTTAACTGTCCAGATCAGGAGCCAGCGAGACTGAACGCGATTGCAATAAAAAAAAAAAAAAAATGAATAAAAAAATAAAAATAATTCCAAAAATGAAAAATAATAATAATGATAATAACAATCATATGGCATACAGGATCGAAGTCTCGTTCTCGATCTAGATAAATCGGCGATCAGCTAAGGTCCCCGCAATCATTGCAGCTAATTACACAAACATATAACGTATACTAGTTTTAACTGTCCAGGTCAGGAGCCAGCGAGACTCCGAAAGCGATTGCAATTTTTTTAAAATTAATAAAAAAAAATAAAAATAATTCCGAAAATGAAAAATAATAATAATGATAATACCAAGCATATAGCATACGGGATAGAAGTCTCGTTCTCGATCTAGATAAATCGGCGATCAGCTAAGCTGCGCGCAATCATTGCAGCTAATGACACACATATATGTATATATATATATATATATATATATATATGCATGTATAACGTATTAGAGTCCCAACTGTTCGTGATCCGATCCACGTGCGTGCAAAGCATCGTCGATATAGGAAAGGGGTTTGCGAAGCTGCGCGGGGGAGATCATCAACGGCGAGAGGCTCTACCGACTGCGGTGTTGCGCAACGAGAAGGCGCGCTAGAGCGCACACGCGGCGAGCGAGCGAGAAACAGTGAACTCGTTGCCCGTCGACGATGGTTCGGCGGTGTTTCTCTGTGTGTCGTCGGCACGCGTTTCGATTACGAGACACACTCGTTCGCAACTTCATAGCGCGGCGGTGGAACGATGCACGGACTATCGGCGTTGGCTCGTGTGCGCGAGAGGGAAAGAAGTCGAGCCGAAGATAAGATTGTCGTCCGTTTGGCGTCGTACAGTCTGGCAAGTGCTTAGCGGTCGTGCACGCGCGCTCGACTATGGAGCGATCGAGCTGCCGGCCTTTACTCGCTACGCGCATCTATAATCAAACTGCTATAAGCGAAGATGCAATGTTGCATTTTTATGTTTATTTTCTTTCGAGTTATTTCGAGGCTTCGACTTCCGGGCATGGAGTCGAGGCCTGCGAAGGTCGCGTTTAGGTCTGTACTTAAGGGTATGTGAAATTCAGCGGCCGATAATAAAAATTGTAATGTTATTTTTTATTATCGCTGATCTATAGGAATCTATTCTATTTCCGTTGGACAATAAAATTTCAGCCCCCTAGAACAAAAATAGCGTTACAGTTTTTAGTACCGACTGGATGCAGGATGGGCGAGAGGGAGGCTGACTCAGGTCACCTTGAGACGATAGGAAACCTTGCCGCCGCATTCAGGTTCAGTCGGTAAAGAAAATTTTAATCCATTCGCACACGTTTCGAACGACCTTAGACCATGAAATTCAAACTTTAACTTAGGTTTGAACTTAGGTTTGAACTTCGGTTTGAACTTAGGTTTGAACTTAGGTTTGAACTTAGGTTTGAACTTAGGTTTGAACTTAGGTTTGAACTTAGGTTTAAACTTAGGTTTAAACTTAGGCTTAAACTTAGGTTTAAACTTAAGTTTAAACTTAGGTTTGAACTTAGCTTTGTATTTAGGTTTAAACTTAGGTTTAAACTTAAGTTTAAACTTAGGTTTGAACTTAGCTTTGTATTTAGGTTTAAACTTAAGTTTAAACTTAGGTTTGAACTTAGATTTACATTCAGGTTTAAACTTGTGTTTAAAAGTGACAGCGTTGTAGTGCGATAGATTTAATCGTACAAAGACCGCATGTGTCTATCGACACCATGTTTCATCGTAATGACGTTATCGAGTCTGTTTGATCCGGCCCAGGGGCTATGTAAGGAACTCGTGCCTACGTTTGCTAGACGGGAATGGACATGCACATCGTCGAAGATTGAACTTGGATCGAAGAAAGAAAAGAAAAAAAAAAACTCACCGGAGCTGTAGTCGGTATGAGGCGTAGGTGGTATGTGACTCTCGATAGCGGCCTTGCTGAAGAGATAAATGGGATTGGTGTCGGTTCCCGCCGAGTACGAGCATACCCTCGCGTTTGGCTCCAGACTCTCGCCGCCGCTCATCAGCAACACCTGGTGCGGTGCCATAACTCCGCATCTTCTCTCGATCGCTTCTTTCAGCTCCGAAACGCTAATAGAGAAGAATATAAGATATATATATATAAATATCAATTTTGCAGCTAAACATATGTTTCCTTAATATTCATAAAAATCCAAAACCGTTAACGAAATTCGATGTTTTTCAGTTGCATGCGAAAAGAACTTAAATAAATATTACATAAATGAACTTAAATAAAATATCACGTAAAATATTATGTTAAATAAAACTATGACGTAAAACAAACATGGCACCAGCGACCCGTAAAAATCTATCTTCCTCATTAATCTGCCCTCCGCGCTCCATTTATTAGCGCCCGTCGCGAAGTGTCCGCGGATTGAAACGCGATAGTCTATCGGACGAATATACTCCGATCGGCGTGGCGTTAAATTGCCCCGGTGATACGAACCGAACGAACCGACACAGAGATTCTCGGTGAATGAAAAATGTGAACGAAAAAAAAAAAGAATGAAAAGAAACAAATCGCGTGACTATCTGTAGTAGGTAAGTAAAGCGAGCTCTCGAGATCGCGTACACCGTACGACGAAGATAAGTATGAGTAAGTGCAGGCGGTTTAGTGCAGGCCAAGAGAAAGAGATAGTTTAAAGCGAGGGACAGAAGTGAGGGAAAATGAGCTGAGAGCTGAAGATAGTAAAAGAAAATAAAGGAGGTAAACGAAAAAAAAAAAAGAAAAAAGGTAAAAAAGAAGAAAAGAAAAAAGGAAAGAAAAAGAAAGATGTAAAGAGTGGGAACGGTGCCGCTTGCCACTGCGAGCTACGACCCGGTTTTCACGAGGTGTGTACTGCAGTACACGTGTATACATAGTGTATATATGTATACGCGTGTACGTATGTATATCTATATATTTTGTAGACAGAGCCGTACAGAATACAAGAGAATACACAGAGTACACACCCAAGAAACACTGACGATAAATGCCTCGGAGTTGGGAGAACCGAAGCCAGTGGGTAATTGCCGGATAGCGAGTTTCCATATCCAGGCCGTTGGGACGCGATGGGACTCGGGATATAGATCTCGTTTCGATAATCGTCCTGCAACAACTCTCGGCCGTGTACACAGCGCCGCGCTATCAGCGTTATCCGGATCGTGTATTGCCTTTCCAAACGGCGATAGGTGGATTTTATAATTAAAAGTTAAAAAGTAAAAACAAAACGCAAAAAAAGGAAAAACAAATAGCTATTGGAATGCGATAATTTTGTCTGACTTCGCGGCTGTGGCGTAACGAGGTGCAATTAGAATTAAAGTGTCGTTGCAATTTACTGGAAATCGCTACCGTGATTTTTTTTTTTAGGATTATGTGTACGATATTGATGACGGATAAAATGGGCTGAAGAATTGGACGATGAAAATCATGGGGTCACGTTAAGGCTCGAAAACTGAGAAGATTTCTCCTTTGCTGTATTTCTCCAAAGCCAGCCGTTCTCGAGATACGAGCGGGCGAAGCCTCCAGCCAATGGGAGCGCGCGGCCGACCGTGGCGCCATCTACCGCGCATTCCTATTGGTCCAACTTTGATTGCCTGTAACTCGGAATCTACGCACTCTATCGAAATTTGTCAAACGACAAGTTTGTTTGATTTTCGATCCTGAACACGACCCCACGATTTTTATCCCATTTCGTCACATCTTCTATCCCTGATCACCGAATGTACAAATTCTCAACTAATTCGCTAAAAAAAAGTTACAATTTCGGTCCAGAGTTCGGACGACTCGCTCCTATCAACTCGCGCATAAAATACAAAAATAAAAATAAAAGTAAAAAAATTGATTTCACCGTCGTGCTCGACCACTGACCGCAGGAGTTGATCACGAGCGGAATATTTTACGAGTCGCTGTCGAGCGTACGGGTATTATTGTTTCCGTTGTCCCGGAGTTCGACGCTCCTTCGCGTAAACATTCCGTGTGTCTCTCGACGCTAAATAAAATTACGGAGAAAATAGGCGCACACGCGGCATGCCCGTGGACGAAAGGACGACCCGGATTTGTTTGCCCGCGACTCGAACTGTGCAGAGCGCCGTTCCCCGTTGGGTATGGCGTTGTAAACTCCGTCGCCGCAGCTACACGCCCGTTGGCAAGAAATTACGTTACCTCGTGTGGGGTAATTGCCGTCGGTCGTACTACTCTGCGTTGAGAACACCGAAGACCCGATCCCATATCCAGGCCGTGATGCAGCGTGATCGCATGCATCGTCGTTCGTTCCTCTTTTCTCTAGTTTTAGGCCTCGCGCACGGTTTTTCTCGTCTCTCCCAGGAGAGCGAGAGATAATGAGCTCTACCGTTAGTCTCGAAAATCGATTGGGACGCTCGACTCGGCACGGAGAGGGCGATAACTACTGGACAAGTAGCAGATAAGTTCGTGATACGAATTTCGTGCTCTCTTCTTATTCTTCTTTGAATAGTTTCCATTCTTTGAATTGTTTGCTCTTTTTCTTTCTAATTCTAATTCATTTTTCTAATTTCTAATTCATTTTTTTTTTAAACCGCGCACTCAATCTACCGTGCAGAAACGAGGTTCTTGAATTTCTCGGAGAGTTGAAAAAAATTCATAAGTGTGTGTCCCAAAAATGTGCGACGTAAATAGAATTTCGCTAAAAGAAAAAAAACATTATTTACTGATTTTCTTTCTTAATGACTCTTGAAAAACATTTTTTTTAAATTAAATAAACTTTTGTACTACGAATTTCGTGCTCTCTTCTTATTTTTCTTTGAATTTGGTCGAAGGCCCCTGAACGACTGCACAGCAAAATTGGTAACAAAGTCTCTTGTCCACAAACTTCCAAAATTATTTCCTTGTTAATTTTTCAAAATTAAGAAAAATGTTGGGCACTATACAAAAATGTTTGCTCATTTAACAAATATTTTACTCAAATGTTTACTCTTTCAACAACATTTTACAAATTTTGTAAAATTAATACGAAAATAATTGTGGACTTTTGTGTGGAGAAAAAAAGTTTGATAAAAGTACAAATTTTTTTTTACTGCGTAGGGGCGTTCAATGTGGCTACTAGGAAAGCTCGTGCCGGTTAACGCTCGATATAGTGATTTTTGTTTGATTATTCGGGGCTTCGTTATTGCCACTTGTATGTACGGTCGAGTTCGTTGGTTTTGTAGATTTTGTGTTTGTGATAATTTTTGGAGCTGAATTCCGTACATATATTTTTTAACAAACGAACGAACGAATTAATTGATATCACCAGTAACACGTAAAAAAATTCGTAAACGAAAAAATTAATTGGTGTTACCGATTAATTAATTCGGTACTCAAAAACCCGAGTAAGAACAAGGGCTCGATGAACCTATTTCACTGTAAAAGAAATTCCTATGAAATTTAATGCACTGGTAGTGGAAGTTTTTATGCACAAACCGGTACATTAAATTTGATGTACAATTGTGATAAAACATTAATGTACAGTATATTTAAAACTTCATAAATACTTTGCTTTTAAGAATTTACATTAATGGTCTTAAAAAAGTACTTTAATTTCAATATAAAAGTACATTCATTTTTCATCACGATTGTAAATTAAATTGAATGAATCACTTTTTGCATAAATACTTCCAGTCCGGCGCATTAAACTTACAATTTTTGTTTCAACAGTGTTATTAAAGTTGAATCCAAACCACTCGCGGATCACAGAAAAGCGCGTAGAAAAATCCATCGATGCTTCGTCGGGAATTCCATACTCTCTGGTAGAGACGAGATATGAATACATGCCGGAACGCTTCTGCAGTCGTTGGAAGGAGAAACACGCCGGAGGAGCTCCAGGGTGCGACGGTTGGAGGTTCGCTCTATTCTGGGATTTAGGTATACGCGCGAGAACCAACTGGAAAGGAGGATGCATAACGGGAGGAAAATGCTCGCTGCTGCACCGGGTGAGATGAGGCCAGTGTCAATAATCGGATCCGAGATTCGTTGCTCCTTGAACAAAAGCAATAATCGCTTTCGGGACGAGAAGGTGAGACCGAATGCCCGGCGTGTGAAAAATAGAGGTCGAATTTTTCGCTGCCTTTCGTTCTCGGAAACAACACGTTGGACGATGTGAATAGAATTCTCGTAAAAAAATTGTTCGCTCTTTTTATTTTCTAACGACTCGGGAATAAAATATTAAATTCATTTTTTTAAAAACCGCTCACTAAATCTACCGTGCGGAAACGAGGTTCTTGAATTTCTCGGAGAGTTGAAAAAAATTCATAAGTGTGTCCCCCAAAAATGTGCGACGTAAATAGAATTTCGCTAAAAGAAAAAAAAACATTATTTACTGATTTTCTTTATTAATGACTCTTGAAAAACATTTTTTTTTTTTCATTAAATAAACTTTTGAAAATAAAGCAAAAATGACTTCATCGAATTTCCCGAGGAGTGAAAAAAAAAATGTCATAATCGCACCTGCCCGTCGGAAATGATTCGGCGCTTCCCGAAGACCCGATTGGTCGATCGGACGAGGCGCTTCCGCGCGGCGAGTCAATTACGATTCCGAGCGCTGGGAAACGAAGCGTGGTAGGTCCGGGAGGCCTGCAGTCCCGACGCGTTCCGAAATCGAATCGCCACGAATCGAGGTAGAGCCAATACGGGGAACGTTGACCGGAAGAGCCCGGCGATCGGTGTTTGCGTATCCGTCGCTTCTCCGAGCGGCGACTCCCGGGAAAACTGCGAGGTGCCTCGCGACACGGGCCAGTGACCGCGCGACGAAGGAGTTTCGGTCGATCAGAAATACCGAGTAAGCAGGGGAGCCCGCGCGGAGGTGCAGAGCGTGACATAGATGAAGTACTACGAGCCGAGGGGGTCGAGGCGGGTTGCGTCGCAAACACCACCACCGACCACCGCGACGCAGTCGCTACGTCCGTTATTATGATCATTATACGGGATGGAGCTGTAGGCCGCTCGGCAGCGCGCTCGTTCAGTGGCGGCGCAAGTAAACTTAGCCCTTCGCTTGCGACACGAAAGAGCAGGGAGAGCTGGCGGCAACGGAGGAGTTGCGAGCCACGAGGTACCCCTCTCTTGAGAGAGAGGGGAACAGCTTGGCCGTGCTTGCGCTTGGGGTCAGCCAGCCGCGTTACGAGGACGACGAACAACTTCGCTAATACCATCGAAAGGCTTCGCTCCGGGGTAACGCCGGTCATGTTTACGCGAACGGAGCTTCGAGTTACTAAGGAGTTTTCGGTCGAGTTTCGTAATTGAGAACAATCAAATTTTTAAAATTGTAATTGGGACGAGCACCACGGTAAGTAAAGGTTTGGGGCTTTAACGGTCATATCGATCATGTTTACGCAACGCTCGGAGCTTCGGGTTACTAAAGAGTTTTGGGTTGAGTCTCATAATTAAAAACAATAAAATTTAAAAAAGCAAAAGGTTCGGGGCTTTAACGGATATGTCGTATTCACAGACGTAGATCATTTTCATTTATTTAACTTTAATTATTATGTTTTTAATATTATTTTAAATACGAGAAAAGGATTAATTAGTGAGAGGACTTATTTAACGGGCTCGAGGTGGGTGAAAGTCGTAAAACGTGGAGTTTTAATAGCTCCCCCTTGGGCACCGGAAAATTATCGGTGCGCACGAGAAACAGCTGCCCTTGTAGTAAACTCGCGAAAGCGTTCGTATTTTTCTAACGTCAGTTTGCTCGGTACATAAAAAAAATACTATGATTTTTCCATTATTTTATTACATACAATTCAGAGAGTCGAGAAAGACCAAAATTACACTCTGCATAGTACAAATGCGAAACACGTTTAATAAATTTATACCGTTATAAATTTACAAATTGAATTTAGTTATTTTTTTATTCTTAAAAGAATGTAATTAATGCCAATTGTCATACAAGTATCTAAATAAGCAACAATAACTTTCCAATCAGATTTCTCGCATCGCCCAGTCCGGCCCGGGCAAATATTATTTCAGTTCTGTTATTATTTCCGCGCAACCTGTAGCTCTTGCTTGCGTTATAACTTGAAAACTCGTCTATGTATAAAATTACGTGCGAGGAATAGTCTCGGTCGCGATGCGTATGACATAATGTTCTAAGAACCGAGCCACGGCGGCAGCACAGTGAGAAGCGCGTAATCGTCGATTCTATATATCAGCGGGACGGAAAGCGCGAGACGTGCGCTTAGGACACAAGAGTGAAACGGAAAACACGAGCGAATCGTATTCGCGCGAGACTCGAGTGGCTCGGAGACTATTGTGTGTTGATTCCGAGCGAGAAGTGGGGGAGGGGGAGGGGGTGAGAGAGAAAAAGAAAATTGTGCGGAACGCCGTTGCGACGAGTTTTGTCTCGTGTATAGTTATAGTTGACGCACAAGTTGGGAGGATAATTGTCGCCAAGTGCGCTGCCACGACGCGTGGAAATTTTCTTCTTCTTTCCCTTCTTGCCGAGAAGTGACGGAGGCGAGGGGAGGGGGAGGGGAAGAGATACAGAGACCGTGCGTGGTTTCATCAGAAATAGCGGACACTCCTGGTTTAATGAAACGAGTCGAGAAAATATGGCCGAGGGAGCGAGATGAAATTGTAAAGAGAAATTGATGGGGAACTTTTATAGCCGACTAGCCATGACCGCGCACTTCGCGCGCGAACCCCCAATCTTTTTGATTTTATGTCTTTTTTTTACATTCTGTGGTCGGCACTCGTATATGAGGTAGCCAGCTTTCTTTTGGTGACCCGTTTTTCCCCAGTACCCGGTTTTTGTCATTATTACCGGAGATAAGCTGGGTATATTTTGTCCTATTCCTCTCATCATGAAAATGCAAATTTACTATTTCTTTTGTGGCCCGTTTTGCCCTACGTTCCCTATACAGTGCACTGTATTAGAGCTATACAGCTAGACCGGCTGGATTTTATAGTTTGATCGGGTAGGCTACTTTAGCCTACTAATCTATATTAACCGGTTGAGCTATTTTAGCCGGCCACAAATTAGCCGCGTCTGAGCCGTCTAATGAAAAATAAATGGTCTGTTGTCTCTTTTTTACTTGCGTAAAGTACAAAGTATCGTAAGCACTTGAAGTATCAAGTGCTTTTGTACTTGAAGTGTTTCTGAAGTACCTTTTCCAAGTATCTAGCGTAAAGTGATATCTTTTTAAAAAAAGGTGAACATTGAAATTTTCACACTTAGTAACTTAAAAAAATAAAAAATGGAAATTGTCATATAGCTCTCTTATAATGTTCCCTTATTCACAAAGCTTCTCCTATGAGAAAGCATTTTTTGTATTATTGGCTTCAGACTAAACTGATTCAGGTTGAGTGCGAACGAATACACCAACGTCGCGCTTCACTTTGTCGGACGTGTTTTTTCACAGCTTGAACATAGAAAAAACGCGATTTTCAAAGATGACAAAAAATTCTTAAAAAATTCATACGTATTTTATGCGTATGCAAATTCACACTTCACACACATATGATATGCCAAAATTAACTGTCAAACGGCACAATACGACCGACGTTACTCGTCGAACGACTCCAGCTTCAGACTCTTACAGCAGCCATTCAGGGAGCATTTCTTAACCGCAACAATATATATATATATATATACCGAAAGTGCGAGTTATTTTTCTCGGCCCATGACTTTTTAATGTTGTTTCATACCGATAAGGTCAACCCTTTCGTACCGAACCTTTTCTTTCCATAAAGTCGACTTAAGTTCAAAGCTAAGTTTAAACTTGACTTCAAATTTAGTTCAAACTTAAGTGTAAACTTAGCTTCAAACTTAAGTTTTACGTTACGATGTATTTATTAAAACCGTAAATGTGTAAGAAAACTGAAAACGTCACTAGGCACGTTTAGTTCGCGTATGAATCAGAGGTCTGTCAGTCCAAGAATCTCGCTATTAATCTCTGGGATAAAAGTACCGTGCACAGACGCAAGATCGACGCTGCCAAGAACGCAAAAGAAACATCCGTGTTGAAGTTATCGAAAGGGAGAGAGAGTGACCGAGTGGGGGGGGACGAGAAATGTGGTAAGGTGTTATAAACTCGCGGATTTTCGTGGGCGTTGGATGAGAGATAAGTGTGCGAACAGAGAGAAAAATAAGAGACGAAACCGGAGGAACGGCAAGAGATAGACATAGAAGTGCCAATCGCTTCGTCGTCGACAAGCTGATGCAAGGCTTTCCTCGGCAGGAAACATCGGTTACGTACTGTGCCGCTCGTCGTCGTGCATCTATCTATATATGTCTGTACATGTATATGCGTACTATACTAAGCGCACACACAACGCTAATTATATCTTTTGCATCTAGATGTTATATATCGGCCTACATATTCTGCACTTCAGGACGGACGTCATTTTGCGGGGGGTGTGTAAAGACTTATAAAGTTCACGGTTGGTAAATGGTTAAAAAAAAATGATACTTTTTTTTAGCATTGGATGCGTAAAGTTGCCCATTTGGGAGCAAATTTATTCGGTTGTTTTTGCAGGATAAATATTGGAAATGGTCAAATATTGACGAGCTAAAAAAAACCGATCGCTCAAGTCGGCATTACGATTGAAATACAGTACTGTGCAAATTTAATTAAAACCAAAAGGGCGAAACTTCGAATTGGTCGTCGAATGAATGGAAGCGTGCATTTATCGCTTGGATGAAAAACTTGTATCACGAAAGAAAAGTTTGCAGCGGTATTATTTGTAAATGTATATATAAGTGTGCACGCAATTGTCGATTTATTATCATTCGTTGGTTTCTTTTTTTTGCGTGAGCTGTGAGTAAAATCTCTTCGAGCTCAACTCGGCGTAAAGTTTAACCGCGGCGACTGCGGTGGCTCACTGTGCTATCTTCGATGCCATGTACTCTTGTACACTGTGCTATCTTCGATGCCAGGCTCTTCATAAAATTTCGAAATTCAGAGTTCGATGGTCCACAGAGAGAATTAAATGCGTTGAAACGAATTGAAATTTAATACATCATTAAAAAATCCTCTATAATTCCAATGACGAAATTTGGTCTTCATTTTTCATCGAGTCGCACAAAAATATTTATAAAGCGATCGGAATTCCGAATCAAAGATTTATAAACATATATAAAAGTAAATTAAGAATAAAAAAAAAAGTGATGTACTTTTGTCGACAAAGCTTCTATGTAAAAGCATTTTTCGTCGCTATTTGGCTTCCTCGTGGAGGAAACTTTGTCGAAAATAAATTTTTAGCCATTGAAGTGATCCTACAGTTGGTAAATTAAACGAAAAAAATACCGAAATCACTAATTTTTGAACATTAGCTATAAAAATTTCTTAGCAAATTTTTTCGTTCGTCGTCGTCTCGGAGCAATATCTAACGTATTTTTTCAGACTGATAACGAATCCCCCACTTATTTTACTCGCAGCTAAATATTTTATACGAAAATCTGCGTCTGTAGTGAAGTGTTAATTTGTCATAAATTCTTTATAAAAAAATTAAAATCTGTTAAGCTGGCTCAATTAATACCAAGTTCAGTTGGGGATCTTTTTACCCCAATGTTTAAAAAATTTCATGGCATTTTTTTAATGAAAACAAAGCTACTTCTATGAAGTACAAAAAACGGAAACATTAGCTCTGCTGGGCCAGCTTTTTTGAACATTGGCTATAAAAATTCTTCTTAGTCTTATTAAATTGTTGTTGTTTGTTGTGGATATCAAATGTTAGTGTGAAATTTTGGAGGCTTGGCGCAAAGACACAGACATCCATTCAGACATTTCTTGACATTTTGGTACATTTTGAACACGTTCACATGAAAATATTGAAACCAATTTTTAAAAAATTGAAACCACGCTTCTTTTGTGATGAAGCAAAAAACAGAATAATTACCTCTGCAGGGCCAGCTTGATATCGAATGTAAGTGTGGCGCCGGTGTCCACGTGGAATATGTACAGCATCTTTGGGCCGGTCACAAGTCTGCGATGCTTTCGAAGATCAGGTCCCAGCAGCCACCCTTATTCTTATGGAATGATACTGGCATCCGCCGTCCCTCTTCCTGAACACGCTTCGCTCCCTCCGACTCAAATAAATTTTTCTACTCTTTCCTCCTCTACGGTTCTTCTTCCAACTTAGCTCTTCAAACAAAAAAAAATTCACAACTTCCTCTTCCCTAGGCGGCTCCTACAGTCAGCTCGATCGGGGCCGTACCCCACGTTTCCCACCGATCGCGAGGACGGCCCCCGTCGAACGAATACTCATGGATCAGCGGATCTTAGTTTCCGACCTTTCGCCTTCAAATTTCGCCGAGCTCTCGCTAAGGAAATTTTTACTCTTCGCAACGGATATCATTCAGATCCCAGTTCACCTCAGCGTTCGCTCGCCAGAGCTTCCTCGATAGATGTCTCCTCTCCGCAGCTGTGCTCCTGCGTTGGAAAACTTGCAAAAATTTTCTCTCAAACTTGCTTTCCTGCTCGACCGAGCAAAAATTATAAAAAATCTCTTCCTTTTCGACACTCCGCAAAGCTTCTCTGTCTTCGACGAGGTTATTCTTTCCCCAAAACAAAAAGAAGCTCGCTTACAAAAAAAACGACGTTTACCTCTTCGCAGAGAGAAAGAAAAACAACAAACAGCAGAAAAGCGTCTGTTATTATTTCACGCCAGTCTCTCGAACTGCTATTTTTCGTTGTTTGAGTTTTGTCCCAATGCGAGCTCGAGTCGCGGCGCAGATTGGTCGGCGAGAAGCTGCGCGCTGCGTTTTTCTTTCCCCGACTCGAGACTCGATCTTCGCCTCGAAGTTTCCAGTCTCTCGTTATTTATTTTTAACACAAAAACAGCGACGATACTGCGCGCGAAGAAAAAAGGAATCTCGAGCCTGCCGGGAGCTCGAGGGACTCTGCGAGACGGTCGCTCTCGTCTAACTTCCGAGCCACACTCGTTCGTTCACACCGCTTCGGTTATCCTTCGGATGAACGATCGTTTTTTTTATTTATTTACAAAAAGAAGAAAGAAAAAAATCGATCGACTCGATTTCGTTGAATGCAAAGGGAGAATATATATTTTTTTATTATTTTTTTACCGAGACGCTCGACGCGACGCGACTTGTCAGGCGGACGGCGCAAGCGAGCCTGACGGCTTAGCAGCAGCAGCGGCGCAGTGCACGACAGTCTCGCGTACTCGTCGGATGGCAGGGCGATCAGCTGCTCGGCCAAAACAAAGCACTCGCGCACCGTCCGAGCCTCCGCCGACTGCTTCTTTCGTGCACTCGAAGACGTTCACTCCACCGTCGATGCGTTTAACGCACGTTGCGTGTACGTCTGTCGTGCAAACGCACTGCTCGATTCTTCGTGCTTCTATCAAACTCGACCGAGGACGCGCGATTTTTGCCCGCGATCTTCTATCGCTCTATCTCTCGTTTTTCTCCGCTCTTACTGCTTTTTTTTATTCGGAAGCGAATTTCGCGCAGAGCGGGAGCAGCGATTGCGATAGCCGCGATAATTTATACCCGCGGTCACACCGAACCCCCCTACGAAGGGGCTAGAAACAGCAGCACGGCCGCTGCCTCTCGTCAAACAAAGCTGCGCCAGTAGCGCGAAACGAATGCGCGAGCCACAGAGTCCGAACAAAGAGAGTCTCTCAGGGGGGCTCCGCTGATACCTCGATTTGCTGCACTCGCTCGTTCACGATATTCCTGCGGGTTTCTTTTAAATCGTTCTTTTATTATTTTTAATTTCTCGAGCCCTCGAATCGTCCTGTTTCCCGTCGCGCTGCAAACTAATTCTCGCACGATTTTATCGGGTTTGACGCTCGGTTAGTTTTTTTTGTCTTAACGCAGGATTTCCTTGTTTATTATGGCTTTTTGTCTGCGTAGATTTTCTTATCGTTTTTTTGTACAGTTTTGTAATAGCTAAGACTTGTTTTTATTTTGCTTAAGATTTATTTATTTTCGTGTAGTTTTATTTTGTTGCGACGCGCGTTTTGTTTTGTTTCCGTTTTTTGGCTCTTGTTAACTCTCGCTATGTTGGGTTATTTTTATTTTGTTTGTTTTTTTTTTATCAACGGGAGTGTTACAACTAGCTCGGCCCGGTGCCGCTCGACATTTTGCTCTGACGCACAGCGTCGCCAGCTGTTTACTGCGAGTTGAGACTGCCGTGCTCGGAGACCAAGCACGGAGGACAGAACGGTCCGATTCCGGTGAATAGTTGCTGGGCGAGATATTCCTGCGCTACGGACGGCGCAGTGGGGAGGGCGAGAAAACACAACGGCCATTGCATGCGCGCGGATTATGCGCAGATTGTTTTAAATGCATGTTTATAATGCGTTGGTCATTGAACATCGCATGCATCGTGTCGATCCTCGTTGACCCTACGTGTTTTATGCAGTTGACATTGCGACTGAGGAAACATCGTCGGATCGATACACGAAAAAAAGGTTAGTCGGTCTTTGGTAGGGCAAATTGTCGAAAGCGAAGAAATTAAGCATCGCGCTGAAAATTGCAAACGCAGCGGTCCGCTCGCTCGATGGTACAGCGAGCCGCAGTTATAAGTGGACAATGTGTATAATGTGATCTAGGTCAGCGATAAATCGACCGATGTTGACACAAGACTTTTTCTCATTAAAATCATTGCCGTTCAATCGCACTCGTCAACTAGTCGGGACAATTATAAACGCTCGTGGGACTTTGTATCTCTGGCGGTAAATTAATGGAGATTGGAAATAATACGGGAGGACAATTTTATTCATTTTATCTTCGAGAAACATTTTCTACTCGGAGCGTTATTTTTATCCTGCGCCGTTTACACACAATTTATCTCTACCTGGGAACGTTCATTCGCAATATCAGGTAAAAAAAACCATTGCCACGTTTATAACATAAAAAAAATGTTGAACAAATTAATATGAAATGATTTGAATTCTTCGTGTCCGAAAATGGAAAACGGATCATTTTATTTATTCTAACATTGAAAAACATTTTCTATTCGGAGCGTTATGTCTACTTTACAATTATTTTTGTCTAAGAAAGTTTTTCGTAATATCAGTTAAAAAAACAATTGAAACGTTAATAACAAAATTTTTTTAATTTTATGAAAATAATAATAACAATAATAATAGAAAGATTTCAATTATTGCGTGTCTGAAGAAAAAAAAAACAAAATAGGGTCACATCCATTAATGGATTTCGCCATGCGTGGATGAAAAATGAAGGGAGTAACGCGAGAAAAAAGAGTGTTCCGCGTTTTCATCGTATTTTCGTAGAGTTGCGATGCGGCAGTGCTGCCTCTGATGGCTCTGGTGGCCGTGGCTCGTACCGAACGTCGTCGAGCGGCCATTGTTCTCTTCCGTGTGGAGTGTCTTCGACAGCCGCGACTCGTTGCGCACAGGACGCGTCGTGTAACGTGCAACGAATAGCACAAGATATCAAAATAAATAAACTCGAGTCACAGATTTCGCCCGAGACGTCACGACGGGCTTACCTGGCAGAACCTTTCGCGTTTGTCGCGTCATAACGAATGTAACCCTGTTACAATCGCCGGTCGACGGATATATAGAAAGTTCGGAACTTTTTAGGTACGTTTTATAGCTGTAGTCAACCGCCGCGCTCGTGTTTACTGCTCTTATCGATCTTCGTGCGCCCGTTCGTGAGGAAATGCACGATATTCTCTCGATCCACCTTCGAGATTCAGACAAATTAATCCCTCGGCGAACGACAATAAGCCCGGCTTGGCCAAGGTGCTCTTTGGGTGTCTCTTGTCTAATATCGAATTTAATAAGTCGCAGTCGACGTTTGGGTACAAAAATATCTCGTGAACTTGGCGAGTCGTTCGCTCGGAACGCGTTCTCTGATATTCGCACGCGTCGTCCCCTTTCGCGACGACTCTTGTGCTTTACCTGAGGTTTGTCGCATATAACGACTTTCATTCCTGAAACAAGACTCATCGCGTCGGCGAGACACGCTCTCGTCCGGGAATGACTATACGGGAAGATTCTCGAACGTGTTTGAACCTGCAGAGCAAATGAGAGATTAAAGAAGAGACCATCTCCCTTTTCGTTCGTAGCTGCAGGTAGACAGGGAGGGGGAGGGCGACGGGTGTATACCTACGACCTCGAGGCCCAAAGATATGACGCAGCGTTGCCACGTTACCGAGACATTGTTCCTACGAGAATTAACATAGATGTATGTATCACTGTACATGTATATATACATGTACGTAGAGTCATAGAATGTCATCATTGTCGGAAATCGGTGGAAACGACTGGCAATAGTAAGTCGTTTATCGATGCGCGATCTCTCAAGTCCAACACGCGATTAGTCATCATATTGAGACTTTTCAGCGAGGCGGCGAGAAGTCAGGGAAGCAATTTTGTAAACTGGTTTTTGTCTGGGAGACTTTTTCCAGAATACGAAGCTCGGGCGACACAAAAATATCTGATTCTTTCGGGGCTTAGGACTTGAGGATTTTTTTAAGGTGAAGTTAAAGTCACGTGATGGAGCCAGGTGTGTGAGCAAGAGCTCACACTCCTGGCTCGCCGCACACTGATGTTTGCTCGGTCGGTAACAAAGACTGTAATACATTATTTTTTTTAAGGACATGTGAAACGATTCAGTCGGTAACCAAAATCTGTAATGAATGCGATTCAGAGACCGTAGACTTTTCGGGAAAAAGCAAAGCATTAGCGGATGTACAATTTAATACCGCGTCCGATGATGCTTCCGTTTTATCCGAAACGTCAACCGGTTTTAAATGGCATTGATTCGAAAAATACATCTATCTCTCTCGCAATCATATGTCACGTGGTACATCTTTCACATGGCCTTAAGCTCGCTTCGAAGGGTTTAACTTATCGCGAAAAATAAATGACGGAATTCCAAATTAATTCGATACACGATAAACGTCAGATATTGCCGCGGTGAACACAGTTCGAGGTATCGCACGAAATAAGCACAATAATAACAACAATGACGATAGTTTTTAGCAGCTCTCGTGATCGGAAGTCGCAACATGCCCGAGCCTATATCCAGGTCCGTCCGTGCTGTAGCGTCGAGGTTCGATTTCATTAAAATTCAATGCGCACACTATGAGCACTATCTAACGGTGCGGATGGCATTGTATTCCTATCCTCTCGCGTGCAAGTACGACTCGCAGACTTTCAATTCGCGTGTCGGATACTTTCGACGATAGATCGGGGCGCGTCTACCTTGGGTCACGGCACGTAGATTATCATTGTTAAGTCGATCGTCGCTCGTTTATGTACTGGAGCTTGATAAAACGGGAATGCAGAATAATGCATCGCAATATTCATGCAGACAAAGCAAATTATAAATTCAAGTTCGATCGTGATGTCGTATCGAAGAGATATTAACTCAATGCCAAACTTACGTTTCACCTCAAATTCGACCCGAAAATATCATTCGAATGCAATGTATAAAAAACCCGAAAACAAATCGCAAAAATAATTTCAAAAAGCATAACTGCTGCACTTGCTATTTATATGAATGAATTTGAACAACAACAACGATAATAATAAGCGGAATGGAAAATAGTTGAAAGAATGGGAGAAATGTATTTGGTTATATGTTGTTAGAGAAAATGGAAAAAAACCTGCAACCCTTTTTTGGGCTTGGGTTTTTTTCGTGGTCCCTCTTTTTTTGGGTTTGGTTTTAGGGACGGGAGTCACTAATAATAATAATAATAATAATAATAATAATAATAATAATAATAATAATAATAATAATAATAATAATAATAATAATAATAATAATAATAATAATAATAATAATAATAATAATAATAATAATAATAATAATAATAATAATAATAATAATAATAATAATAATAATAATAATAATAATAATAATAATAATAATAATAATAATAATAATAATAATAATAATAGACGGTAGAGCGAGGGAAAAAAGTCGCAGTGCTGCGCACTATCAATGACCGGGACGTTTACCCTAGTTACATCTACCGTGCACCCTAGGATATACGTATAGACAACTGGGGGAGGGAGGGGGGCGGGAGAGGGCATCGGACACGTGGCAACGTATATGCCGACTCGGGATGAATGCGGTCTCCCCATTGTGCTATAGACTATTCGTATATATAGCATGTGTATTTTGACTATATAAGTAAGCCAACGGTGAAGCGTGCTGGGCTGGCGCGCCGCTTCCCCGAAACCCGGCAGTAGAATGCAACAGAAGTGAAGTGAAACGGCGGCGGAAAACTATACGCAGGGCGAACCGAGGTGTTTCTCCAGGCGTGAAGATCCGAATCACTTCAGCACGCTAGCACGAGCGCATATTCTACAATACGGCGCAAAGTACTTCGCGAAGTTCATAGCCACCGAGATAATGTAACGTTTGCGGATTAGTCATCGATAAGTACAGGTGTGCAGGCATCGATTCTTTTTTTTACGATATCTGCTTTTGCGTCTTGGATCTCAGTAAGATGGTAATTTATTTACAGATATGGAAAAAATAATTGTTGGTTATACGCTATTGCTAGTATTAACCCTTTATAAGTCACACCTTTGGGCGGCACCGTAGCAACGCATCGCCCCCACTCCACGTCCGTTAATCCCGTTTCGGTACGGTTTCGAGTCGTGCGACTTACAGAGGGGAATTATTAGCCCTTTAAGGCGGGAACTATGCGGCATATAAATTTATACATTTTTAAATAAAATTTTCCTTTCAAAATAGGTTTTGGAAATTTTTTGAAAAAAGCGAGCTTAAATAAGAAAAATTCTAAATCGTCAAAATGGTATTTTTTGTATTTGAAAAATTTCCGGGCCTTCGTAGCAGAGCCGGTGTTTCGATGACTCTGGCCATTTTGCACGCAAATCGAGGTAACTCGCAGGTCTGACTCATCCGTCTTTGACGCTGAGCGACTCGAAACAAACGTTACGCAATGAATATTGATTTCTTCGCTATCGACCCAAAGATTGTAAAAAGAAAATTACCGTACGTCGCATCGAAACTTACGGTTAACGTCTTGGTCTATCTCGGGCGTGCGCAGTGGTTCCGATATGTACGTCGCAGAAGCCGCCCGCACGTGGCAAACTGCTGCTTTATGTATACGCGTGTAGAAAGCCGAGGGAGTCGGTTGGGCGCGAAACGGGCGCGTGTCCACCGGATGTTGGCCTCGTCTATCCCCCCTTCATAAATATCCACGATGTACTATAAAGAAGTACTCTTGCATCATAGAACTTCACTCGGTTCAACAGTATTTTTTTTTCGACGAGCAAAGCAAACATTTTCGAGAGCTTCCGATAGGTCGTGTCGGCACGATTTGATTCACCGAATACTTACTATACGTATACACTTGGTCCTATGTTTCGCTAAGTCAGCTCTACAAATATCCCGCTCGCTCGCCCGTGCTCGTGTCTATATACACGAAGCGTATCTCTAGCTACTTAATACGCAGTGCTGATAATCCACGTGGCAGAATTTTCATCGTTACAACCGTGCGCGCAATTTTTTATTTACGGCGCAAAAATTGCTATTGGAAAAGAAATATGCTTACAATGTATGAAATTTATGAAATTTATGAAATTCATGAAATTTATGAAAATTATGAAAATTATGAAAATTATGAAAATTATGAAAATTATGAAAATTATGAAAATTATGAAAATTATGAAAATTATGAAAATTATGAAATTCATGAAATTTATGAAATTTATGAAATGTCTGAAATTCATGGAATGTATGAAATGTATGAATTACTAAATATTAACTTTATTTAAACAAATGATGTTTGACTATCATCGGCCACTTAAATATAGAGGTTCAGTGGGTTTATTTAAGTCCTACATAATAAATGATCAAAAAATATGTTACAAATATGCAAGCGACTATCGAACTGCACAGTGAACAAGGGAAAAGCCTTTTTGTTAGTTAATTAAAACTGCATATTTTGCGATACGTTAGATTGATCCGTTTCCTCTCGGCCATACTTGCTCAGAACCCGCTATCTTCGTTAATTTCATTCGTCAACCCGGCCTACAGATCTTATCTCGTTCCATAATAATCGCGGGCGTCCTTGGTGCTGCACGTGCTACTATTTGCCTGATTATGTGCGCGCGCAACTCTTTATTTACGTTGCTAAAATTCCCCTTCCCTCTTCCCATTTTTTTAAATCACTAATTTTCGATAAAATCTCCTATAGTGTTATGACAGGTCAAAATTTCGTCAGCCGAATGGTGTGCGATAATCTCACGAAACAAAATAAAAATTTCCTTGAACTCTCTCGTAGAAACATTCGAGTGGGAATAAAAATAAAAGCCTTCCAGCCTTCCGCTTGACGGCGCCCAAGGAGCATCTGCGCATGCGTACCAGTCTGACGACACTCGTCGCCCGAATTCGTCGACTGCCAGGCCTGCCATCGAAAGTGGAACCGAGTCCGTGAAAGAGCTGTCTCGAATGAATGAAATAAAAGGTGGAACGAGATAGACACACGTTATTATAACGAGGAACGGGCGCTCGCGCTTGGGTTTCTTTTGCGTCTCGAAAAAAAAGCGAGAACGAGTTGTGCTAGTGGATCCGAAAGCAAAGAATCGGGCAGAAAACTCGTAGGAAAAGGCAAGCTGCGCTCGCGATGCTCGAACGGTACGGGCGAGCGTTTCTACAACGTTTGAAGGTCTCCCAGGCCTCGGCTCTATAGCGCGGTGCAGGTTTAGTTAACTCTGAGTTGACTAGCGTTACTTTAGCGGGCAAACAGTCATTAGCCACTCGAGGGAAGACTTTACGGATAAAAAAAATGCATACATGTTTTATCACCGTTTAATTATTATCAGATGCTATTTAATTACAAAGTCTTAATATCATTTTACAATCTCGACTGCCCGATGTTAATTAAATACAAAGAAAGCATTTCCCAATGCCATGGTCTGTGAGAAATTCAGTGAAGGTCCTCCGACGACCAAATCGTAAAGTTCGAACTTCAGCCCGAAATCAAGTTCGAACTTGGGTTTGAACTTAAGCACGAAATCAAGTTCGGTCTTGGGTTTGAACTTAAGCACGAAATCAAGTTCGATCTTGGGTTTGAACTTAAGCACGAAATCAAGTTCGAGCTTTGGTTTGAACTTAAGCAAGAAATCAAGTTCGAGCTTGGGTTTAAACTTAAGCAAGAAATCAAGTTCGATCTTTGGTTTGAACTTAAGCACGAAATCAAGTTCGAGTCTTGATTTGAACTTAAGCACGAAATCAAGTTCGAGCTTTGGTTTGATCTTAAGCACGAAATCAAGTTCGAGCTTGGGTTTAAACTTAAGCAAGAAATCAAGTTCGATCTTTGGTTTGAACTTAAGCACTAAATCAAGTTCGAGCCTTGGTTTGAACTTAAGCACGAAATCAAGTTCGATCTTTGGTTTGAACTTAAGCACGAAATCAAGTTCGAGCTTGGGTGTGAACTTAAGCAAGAAATCAAGTTCGATCTTTGGTTTGAACTTAAGCACGAAATCAAGTTCGAGCTTGGGTTTAAACTTAAGCAAGAAATCACGTTAGAACTTAGCTTCAGGCTCGAGCGTGAAAGTTCAATCTTAACTGAGTAGCATATGTTTGGTGCAACACTTTTAACAAGAGGAGACTGCCAATGACTGTCGGACGTCCAAGCGTCGCAACTGATATATAATGTACAGCTGGAGAGCCGAGTAGTAGCTGACAGGCATGCGGGAGTTGCGTGTACAGAACGAGCGAGGTCAGGCTCACGCACGTGTTAGCGAGAGCGCTAGAATCAGCCAACTAACTCACATAGTATTATACTGTAGTGGTTAGTGTCGGATAAAAGTTGTAGTGGGAGAGGCCACGCTGCGCTTTGCTGCTTCAGGGATCTTCTCGTCGACGACGTCACGAGAGACTCGTTTTGCCTATCCCTGACTGATGCCACACCAAGGTTGATTAGTGGCTTCCCGGGTTATCGACTGATTCTTCTTTTTTTAACGCTATATACATAGCTCTCGTCTGCCCACCTTTTTTACTTTCTCGCTTTTCTGACAGGTCTGGCAACTTCGTCATTTTGCCGGCTTGCCGAATTATGCTCCACTTGTTTTTGGATCGGAAAACCTTCGGTTCATTGACCTTTGTCCGAGTCACGACAAAACGCCTTACGGACAAAAAAAAGTTTAACTCCTTCGCCTCCATTAACCACGAGTAGGTCGCAGAAAAAAGGAGAATAGTTTGTAAGGCGTTTTTTGGTTTTGATTTTTTTTTTCCTTAAAAAATTACGTTTGAATTCAGAGAGCATTGAAACTGTTTAACCCTTTTTTTGTCACTTAGCGGGCTTCCAATATCGCTGCCGATGCGAAAGATTTGTTGTTCATCGAAAAGTGTTTTCAGATATAATTACCGACGGTCGGTAATGTCGTTAATTATCTCCGGACCTAAAAAGACGAATTATAGTAAATGCCATGAGAATCTTGTTCTGCCTAGTCCTGGGTGATGTCAGATCAAGGTTGATTAGTGGCTTCCCGGGTTATCGACGCGTTATTTTTTTTCACCGCCCGCTCCTCGCTTTTTTGCTTCCACGCTTTTCTGATAGATCTGGCAACTTTGTCATTTTGCCGAACTATGCTCTACTTGTTTTGGGATTGAAAAAACTTTGGTTCATTGACCGTTGTCCGAGTCACGATAAAACTGGCCTCACGAACAAAAACGTTTTACTCCTTCGATTCCGTTAACCACAAATAGGTCGTAGGAAGAAAGAGAATAATTTGTACTTTTTTTAGTTTTAGTTTTCTTTTTTACGTTACGACAGAGTTGAAACCGTTTAAGCCTTTTTCATCCATCAGCAGTCTCCCAATATCACTGCTGATGCGATAGATTTTGTATCAGCGTTAAGTGCTTTTGGAGGCAATTACCGACGATCGGTAAATCTCGTTAAATTATCTTCGGTCGAAAAAAAATCGAATTATAGTAAATTTCCAAGAAAAAGAAAACATGTCTGAATAAATCGTTTCACCAATTGCGAAACCTTTAGAATAATGGAACCCTTTTTCACAGTTTCCTCGTTCTCCAGCAATCGCTGTAGAACGCCGAAAGCTGTTAATTATAATTTCCTCCATCGGCTCATCACATTAATTTATTCTAAAAAAAAAAAAATTGATAGCTCTTCGTTTCGGCTGGTCCGTTAATTTTTCCCCCGATCGTACGATCCGCTCGGCTTCGAAGCTGCCTGAAAAGTGCCCGTCACTCGACGCACACTGCCGCTACGACGCGACCACTCTTATTTGTAACGATTATACCGGTTCCGAGAGATAAAACATCGACGGTTAGAGCGGCAACGGCGCTGTAACGCAGCGTGTCGCCTCGGTTTGCGACGCAGCTGGAAATGATAATTGGGTTTCCGATTCTCCTCAAATGTGTCTCTTATCTTTTTCCTTCAACAACAATTAACTGCAACAACATTTAATTATTTTTTGTTTTTGTTTTTTTTTTTTCGTTTCTTTTATTGAATCGCTGGTCTTTGCAAATCAACAATTACGCGCTCGCGGGTTCGAGCCTCTTTTTTTTATTATTATTATTTTGTCCAACATTCGTTTCGCCCGCAGCGCGGCGCTCGTAGAAACCCGCGATCACACGTTCGATGCAATAATCGTTCGACAAAATGCGTCTCCCCTTCGCTCGCTCTATAATGTTAATTCTCATCGATATAATTGTCTCCGAGGTTATACATGAGTCTCTCTCTTTCCTTGTTTTATGTATTCATGTGACCGTTTCTGTGTTTGTGTATTTTCTTCTTTTTTTTTTTAACGTGAAATATGCGAAATTCAATAATCACGCGCGTGTACAATTACATTGTCTGTGTTATCGACGTGACAATATAGAGCTTCAATGATTTCTTTTTTAAATATAATAATAATAATAATAATAATTAATAATGATAATGGTAATGATATACAATAATAACGAGATATACTAATTCGTATTAATTAATATTCAAGAGATAACAATTAAAATATACATACATATAAATTACGAATGTGTTTTATATATATATATATATATATATATATATATATGTATATATATATGTATATGATAAAATTCAATCTGATTCATGATATGGTTCTCTCTCACACTCACATTATCTTTCTCTCTCTCTTGCTCCCTCTCGCTCGATCGCTCGTGATAAAATGATTAACAATTCAACGATTTTTCTCGTGATTCGTGCGACACTCTTTTTCCATTTTTTTTTTTTTCATTTTTTATATATATTTTTTTCTAGATACTTGTTGCTCCTCGCGAAGTTTGCCCACGACATATCTCATCGTCATTCCAAAGCACAATTGCAGCACAATTATCGTTATTCAGACAAACGCGCCTTCTTCCAAATCCAATTATCAAATTTTTTTATGTTTAATACGCAATAATTAATCGTATATATATATAACTCAAATATAGATTTTATATATAATATATATATATATTTATATATAATATATACAGTACACGTGTTTATTTTAATTCTCTCTTTTTTTCGAGTTTTTTTTTCGATCACTTTTTCGTGGGCTTTTTTTTAGCGCTCGCACGTCGATGCTCGAGCGTGCTCTCACGTCGGTTCGAAATTGCAACGTGCTCGTCGAGACACACACATATTCATTTAAATCGTCTTTTGACAAAAACAAAAAAAAAATTATCGATGTACTTGAAAATTCGAAAAATCAATTGGCAAAATACGAAAATTTATTTTTATGTATTCTTTTGTTCATTTTTCGAATACAATAAATGTTTTGCGACGTTCTTGCAGTGACTCTGTGACTCTCGTCACGTTCACTATGAGAGATCGATTGTTCGCCAATCGTCATTCCCCCCCCCCCTCCCCCACCTCAGATAGTACCGAAATAGCTCGCGACGAAAGATTCTTTTTATAGTGCAGTTCTCCCTTCGGTCACGAAGCTCTGCCCCGAATAAACTACGATCTTAATTAGAAAAACAAGAATAACAATTTTATGCGTTTAACTTTGACCTCTGAAGCTCGTAGAGCGAGACGATTCGAAGAAACGAGACGGAAAGTAGGAACGATAATGCCATACTAATTTATACGTCGTTTCACAACGATTGGCCGATGCGTAGTCGGGAAAAATAATCGAAAGTCAAAGTGCGTCGCGGTTTTTTCGCGCTCTCTCTCTCTCTCGTCAGAAACGCGTGGGGATAACTGAGGGTCTTTCAGTCGTAAAGATACGTGACGCAATTTTTTTGTGATTTTTTCCAACAAAGTTACAAAATGATTTTCTTTATATCATCAATTTTTTTTTTTGTCATTTCCTAAGGAAAAATTAGATTTCTAAATTATTTTCACCATTCAATTTTAACATTCAAAAATTCAAAATAATTCGACGTCGGGTTTTCAAGATATTACGACCAAAACGGAAATTCTAAGTTAAAGAACAATAAAGTTATATAATAAAGTTGCTATATGGTTTTCGAACGATTTATATCATTATTTTTTGCATTATCATTTCCTGAACAAACATTAATTTTTTAAATTATTTTCACCCTTTAGTTGCCGAGATATTAATTTTTTAATTTCAAAATAATTCAACGTCAGATTTTCGATATTACGGCCAAAACGAAAATTCTAAGTTTTTTTTTTTAACTCATCCAGTTTTCCAGTATTTGGCCCTATCAACGTTAGAAATTCTACCCCACCGAGATCGCGAAAAGTTTGCTTAAAATAATCACCGGAAATCAATAAAATTTTATTTGTGTGTGCCTCTCCACGTTCTCAGACAATTTATGAATAATTCGTCATTAGTCGAATCGTCTTAAGTCCGACGACGGGTAGACAGAAAAGTGTTTAACAATTCGTCACACTTTCGTCTTTGTTGTTTTCGTTTTGTTTGTTTCGTCGTTTCTTTATGTTCATTTTTTTTCTCTGTATTTTTTTTTTAGTATAATTTTATATACTAATATTTAATCGTTATAGACAGCGCGACGTGCAACACGCGGTAGAAAAGTTTCACTTCGGGGTACCCGGATTGGAAGGCATAGAAGGCACGCGGTACCTCGTACACAACATTTAAATTTATGAAGCTGTATATATTTAATTTAATAATTATATATAACGATATATAATCTCTTTCATCCCGCACTGACACTCTCTTTTTTTTCTCTCATTCCCGTTGCTTCTCTCGAACTCGAAAAAAAAAGAAAAAAAAAAATTTCAAAAAATGTTTCATACGAACTTTTTTTTTTGCTCACTTTTATCTTCGCAAAAAATTCTTTGACCGTCGCCTCGTCCAACCTGGAGATTTGATCTCGTGTCTCTCGATATCTCGACGCCCAATATGATAGCTTGTGGCTAAAAATTTTTTAACTCTATCCTCGCTTCTTGTTTTAAGATAATTAGCGATAGCCGAGTAATAAATAGTTTATTTTACCTAAGAAATATTTCGATACTTATAAATTCTGGGTCTAATCGATCTATCGTATTTTTTTTCTCGTTAGCGACAATTTTGTTATCTTTGTCTACTTTGTCGTTTACAATTTTTTGTTCGAGATATTTTCTTTTTTTTCACGTTAGACGCAATTATAAATTTTTTCGTGTAGAATTCTCGATCACATTCAGCATGTTATTTAGATTCGAAAAAAACGCGTCCTCGATCGAGACACACATCGTCAATAGTTTCCATTTTCTTTTTTTTTTTCATTCTCGGAGGTCTCTAGTCTCTCTCGCAGAACTCGCTGGTCTTATTAAAATATTCCGTGTAAAAATAGTAAGTTGCAACGTTCGCAAAGTGTTTTTTTTTTCCATTCACGAACGCCAAGCACAGAGCGAGACAGAAGAAAATTTCATATCGCGCGCGACGCTTGAAAAATTCAATTTTTGTGTATGTTTTTTTTCTCTTTTTGTTTTACTTCGCTACTTAATAATAATCTTGGACTCCGTCACATCTCGCGAATCGGCGGAAAAATCTTTTTTTTTTATACACGTTAATTTTTTTTCTCGACATTTTTTTTCGCAATCGTCGCAAATGATTTTTTTTTGCCTCTCTCGATAAATCTCGCGATTCGGGCCAATTCTTTGCGCGAAGCGAAACGTGTGTCTGTGTGTATGTGTGTGTGTATTTCACGCGAAAAATGGGGATCGACTCCAATCCCCTTCCACTCTTCCGTCCAAGATAAAAATGTTTCTTCCTCTACCGCTTCCTCTTTACAAATTTTTTCAATCTGTCGGGGATCGGCGATGTGACATTTTTTTATCAATCGTAAAAAAAAGTTATATCACACCCAATCAAAATTTCGTAATAATACCGTGCACTCTACGCAACTACGATAGATATTACAGAATAAAAAAAATATTTACCAATCTTTTTTTTACCTAAAATTATTTGAAAAAGAAAAAAAATGGATCGCGCCAATCCCCGACGATCGATATATAGAACATCATGACGATTCAATAAGAAATCAGCATCGATCTCTCGCAGACAATGAATCGTTATTGATTTTCCTCGAGGAAAATATTAATATATCGTAAAAACATCCTTAAATCTTTGAGTTTCTCGGCATCCGCGAGTGGCTCTAAGAGCGATACAAACTTTATAGTCTTGAATCGTCGAATTTTTATGGATTTTATTTATTTTTTTATTTTATTCTTTATTAAAAATTCTTCGTTGCGGCTGACCATCGCCTCGAGATTGCGTTACTTTTTGTGTGTTTTTTTTTATAAATCATGTTTTTCTTCTGTTCCTCGTTTCCAGAACGAGGAGTGAAAATTTAATTTTTTTTTTCGGCGCAAAAGCAACGCTTTTCGTTCCCGTTAGATGGTTTTTCTTTTTTGTTTTCTTAGTCGATGATTATCGAGCTTCGAGAGTGCGGCAATTTTGCGCGATTGCCTATCGCCTTTCGCCTCTCTCATCTCGATTCAATTGTTTGTTTCTTCGCTCTTTTGTTTATTTATTTTTATTAATTTTTTCTTTCATTCGCCGTCTGTGCAATTAATTTTTCTCAAGTGGGGTCCAACACGCGACGTTTCACCCGACTTCCGGCTGGCTGCTACGTCAACAGCTTGATGAACATCAGGGCCAGCGATATGTTGATGAAGAGGACAATCATTACGAGCTGCTGCCTCGCGAACCAGTCCTGTAACACGGAATCGCAAGAAACGATGAATTTCACAAATCACGGTACAGATATAGATATACACATTCACCATCGAAATTGCCATTAATTGCGATTAATTGAAATTATTATTATTATTTTTTAAATAAATAATAATGTGGTGGGCTTCGACGGTTTCGGCTGCGACCTCGGAGTAGTTCAGCGTCTGACGAAATTGCGTTGCTTTTGTAGTGTTAAATATATATATAATATATGGACTTACATGAATATGTGTTTTTATTATATCATGTATGTATATATATTATGTAAATATATATGGGGCATTCCACGTAAAATCGGCGAGAAATCAATTTTACTACTTGTTGAGAATTTTTTCGATGATCTTGTGAGTTTGTTCTTCGATAATTTGAGAATTTCTTTTTAATGATATTGTATTCGGGCCTTCTGGTATTTATATAAACTACAGAAAAATTGAAATCCATTGATATTTGAGAAAGTTATGACCTATTAGAAAAAAAATCCAATTGTGACATGAAAGAAACTAAACATTTGCAAATATGATAGTGAATATTGAGATCCAATAATTATGTTATCGGAATTGGTTTTCCGAGGATTAAAAAATGTCACTGCTGTTAAAAAAATGTGAAAAAAACCCGCGACCTTTATGGGTCGCAAGTAACATGATACTAAAAAATGAACAAACTCGACGCTTGGGCCGCTGATTTGACGTGGAGTGGCCCATACATTTAACGAATGGCTTGAATTTTTGAGCCATAAATATTTTCAAAAAATCTGCCATCCGTCGACGAAAGTGAGCTGCAGATTTGAAAAAAAAAAAATAAACGAAACGATTAATTTAAAATTCGCAGATTTTATTTGTTTTAGTATAGTTTTAGATTGAAGTGTTTGCGGTACACAATAGAATGCGATTGTGAGAGCGAGAGACAGAGAGAGCGATAGGATTAAAAAAATAACAAAAAAAAATAGGAATTATTTGAACTCGTATCGAGAACTCACTTTAACCTGAGGACTGATTAGGTAGAGAAGAGGATTGGCCCTGAGCCTCTCGCTCTCGTCGATCTGCCGGCGAACTTCTTCCCTCCGCATGCTGCTCAAAACGCTGACCTCTTCCCTGGACAACGGCGAGGTCGCTCTAAGCTGGATCGGCTGTTGAACGTCCGGCAGTGACTTCTTTCTCTGCAGGGGCATCGCCGCAACCGGCATCGCCTACAGACGGAGATTAGAGAGAGAGAGAATGTGTTTTGTGTGCCTGACTGCCCAACACCATGTGGCTCATTCATTAATTATTCTATATATTATATATACATAAAACTAAGTATTTTTCCATTTTTATTTTATTTACGAAAAACGTGGATCAGATAGCGGTAAAAACAAATTGCAATATTTAGAATTTGTTTTAATTTCGATAAAACTTTGACTCATAATTTTTTGATTTCTACATAATGAAAATTCGTAAGGAGGATAAGAAAAAGTTACGCATTTTTTTATAGTCGTACGCAAAATTTAGACCTGACAGCGATAACAAAAAATTGCAAACTTTAGAAGCTTTTTTTTAATTCCGATAAAACTTTGGGTCATATTTTTTCTTTTATATGTAAGAAAAATTATAATTCTTTTTATTCGTTTCCGTTATTGCAATGTATGCGCAAGGGCAAACGGTGAAGGCATTTTCCATTTTTATTTTATTTACGAAAAATGTAGATCAGATAGCGGTAAAAACAAATTGCAATATTTAGAATTTGTTTTAATTTCGATAAAACTTTGACTCATAATTTTTTGATTTCTACATAATGAAAATTCGTAAGGAGGATAAGAAAAAGTTACGCATTTTTTAATAGTCATACGCAAAATTTCGACCTGACAGCGATAAAAAAAATTGCAAACTTTAGAAGCTTTTTTTAATTCCGATAAACCTTTGGGTCATATTTTTTCTTTTCTATGCATTCCAAATTCATAAGACCAAGAAAAATTATAATTTTTTTTTCATTTCCGTTATTGCAATGTATGCGCAAGGGCAAACGGTGAAGGCATTTTCCTTATCCGCGGCAGCGTCCGCGAGGCCAGAGTCTCTGGCTTTCGCGCTCGGACTCTGGCCCGCGGCCAGAAAGCCGGAACTTCGAAATTTTCGTCGAAAACCTTGCCTTTTATTTATAAAATAATCTTAGAACGAGAGTTAGAGAATATGCGCACAGCCCTATCGATGATGTTAGAGACAGATAGAGACAACAAGCGACTCGCGACAAATTGTTATTGACACAGTGTGGCGAAGCTGATTGGCAATCAATTGTTTTTTTTTTTTTTTTTTTTTTCAACTTTTCCGACTCCGAGCACTGTCCGAAAAATTGTCCTGCGCGTTAATGATCGTACCTCCACGGGAGGCGCGACGATCCAGGACTCCGAGGCCCTCCTGGCCATCAGCGCGGGGCTGCAGAGGAGGGCTTCCTCCTCCTCGTCAGGCTCCGACCAACCGAACATTTTTTTCTCTCAAACTTTTCCAATCAGTCCCAAATTAAAAATAAATTTAAAAATGAAATGAAATAAAATAAAATAAAAATCTCACTGCCGACACTTTTTATTTGTCGATGTATCGTGCATTCATCTGGTCATATCCGGTAAATAAAATTTGAAAGTCGTAGGAAAAAAATAAAAATTGAATTTATGAATTTCATATTTGAGTCCCCATGAGATAATCTTGAGCGTCCTTGACCACGAGATTGTTCAGGGACGGAGACGGACGGATGTAGCTTTTCCCCCTCTCCGCCGCTCCGCTTTCCTTCCCTTCGACCGAACTTTCGAAGGCCGCCTTCCGCGCACTCGATTTTAGGGGTTGGCGGTTCGACGCGATTAATTTGTTTGGTTTTTTTTCTGTTTTAATTTTTTAATTTTTTTTTCTAGAGTGATCGTGATTGCGGCGTGGAGGGAGAGAGGAGAGCCGCGAATTGCGATGGGAACAACGAGCGGCCTCCTGGTGAGGAAGCCAAACCGCGTACTGATCCCTCGGACCTGCCTCTTGTTACCGAAATAGAAACATTTGCCGTTTGCCGCGCGTCTCCGAACCGAAAAAAGTTACGCCCCACTATCGCCCAAGATCATCGGTGACCGTCGAAATAGACGGCCGGCGCGGTCGCGCGAGCGAGTTTTCGCATGTTATTTATTGGGATTTGCGAGCACGAGGATGGCCGGGTAAGGCCCGGATCGAACCATCCGCTTGATCTATGATAGTTTTGTTTTACAATAATATTGGAAAAATGAATCCACTTAAGTCAGAATCCCGATACTTTTTATTCTGCCCGGACGAACACTTTTTGCGCAATCGCGCGAGTTTTCGCATGTTATTTATTGGGATTTGCGAGCACGAGGATGGCCGGGTAAGGCCCGCATCGAACCGTCCGCGTGATCTATGATAGTTTTGTTTTACAATAATATTAGAAAAATTAATTCTCTTAAGTCAGAATTCCGATACTTTTTATTCTGCCCCGACGAATACTTTTTGCGCAGTCGCGCGAGCGAGTTTTCGCATGTTATTTATTGGGATTTGCGAGAGCGAGGGTGGCCGGGTAAGGCCCGGATCAATCTGTCCGCTTGATCATTGACTGTAGTTATTTTTTAAATATTTTTTATCAATACATTTTTGCAATCATTATAAAAAAAGTCAATCCACTTAAATCAGGATCTCGACAATTCTTATTCCATCCGGACGACCACTTTGTCTGAGACACGGTCCAATATCGCCAAAAACCAATATTTTTTGGCTTTTTGGTACCAAAATCGATACGCCGGACTGCACCCGACGCACCTGTCGCCGCCTGCAACGGATACGACATCGCGTGCGTGATCCTCAGACTCCGGAAGTCCACCTACAATTAATATAGGGGAGAGCGGGGCAAAATGGTATAGCGGGGCAAAACGGGATAATGAGGCAAAACGCAATTTTCCAATAACTTTTGGATGGTGACGTGGCCTAAAACGGGGTTGTAAATCCGGATGTACCGTTCGGATAAAATGGAGCATCCAAAAATTATTGGAAAATTGAGTTTTGGTCTCACTGTCCCGTTTTGCCCCACCGTCCCATTTTGCCCCGCTCTTCCCTACCTAAAATCGCCCTGATTTACGTGGCTCAGCCCTAAATCAGCGCGATTTACCCTGGACCATATTCCCCTCCTTGCCCCTATCAAAAAAGATTTTTTTTTCTTTCAATAAAAAATAAAATAAAAAATAAACAGACGCAGCCGGCTGTAATTTGCCCGGCCGAACCGCATCCGGTCTTCGCGCCCTTTTTTTTCACCCACGACAAATTCGATGTCGAGCGCGCTCACCGACCACCGTACAGTGGTGAAGCAGAGCGGTTTTAGCGAGAAACCACGCGGGCTTCTAGCATTCGTGCGCGCAGATGCAATTAGGAAGGAAGAGAAGCGGAGGAGAGCGGAGGGCGAGACCGAGAGAAGCCGAAGCTCGAGCCTCGATCGAGTCGAGGTCGCACTGGCTCCGCATCAGCTGCTCGCAAACTCGATCCACCTACGAGTACCTCGAGAGCGGAAAACCGCGATACGCACTCGCCTGACCGAGTGGCCATCGTCGTGGCGCTTGTTTTCCCTCCCCTCCCCTCCCCTCCCGCCCCTCGCTCCCCTCCCCTCTCCCTCCCCAACCCCCTCCCTTTCCTCCCCCACAAAACCCTTTCCGTCGCTCGACATCTCGGCCGTTTCGCTATCAGCCAGCCTTCAGATTGGGGGGGGGGGAGGGGGGGGCGATGGACCAGAGCTGCGAATTCATTGGCCCGTTAATGAGCTTCGGAGAACTTTGGGATATACAATAGTGACGCGAAGTGGTTTACCGCACGATGAAATTTTACCGCTAATGGTCTTTATAAGCGATAAATTTTATGCACCCCCCCCCCCACCCCCTCCCCCTCCCCCTCCTCCTCCTCCTTGTACTCTGGTCGGAGACGAAAATACCCTTCCGCGGAGGAATTTTGTTTTCATTTACGCTCGTACCGACAAAGCACAATATTGGGAACTTTATTCCTGAAATTCTAAAACGGGATTCTCCCATGTGGGGTTTATTTATTTATTTACTTTTCTGTTATTATCTGTTAGGGGTTCAAAATTTTATTTAATGAACGTGAAGAATAAGGTGGACGATTTTTTATTAATTGGTTTTTTTCTTAAATCGCGAAATTTTTTAATATGTTGTATCTCAGATTCATCGTAATTATCGCCTATCGGGTTTTCGGGCGGGCACGCACCGTACTGTTTTTCGACGCCTTGCAACAATCTAGCTGAAGCAAAATATCGGGAACTTTATTGCCGAAATTACAATATCGTGTTTTCTCAACCGGTGTTTTTTTTAAATCTATTAGTGGTTAAAATTTTGATTTAATGAACGTGATGAATAATAGTGGACAATTTTTTTATTGTTTCTGAAAAATGTTCTGTTTCAGGTTCATCGTAATTATCTCCTATCGGGTTTTCGGGCGGGTACGCACCGTACTATTTTTCGACGCATTGCAACAATCTAGCCGAAGCAAAATAGATCGAACGATTGCAAAGATAGACGGAAACAAAAATACACTCGGAGCTCTCGAAATATGCGAACGTCTTTTCTCGAGTGCTCTCGCATCACGGACACAAATCTGTCGACACGAGTACTCATTGTCTCTTTCTTTTGCCTCTACCTCTCGCACGCAACGCTACCAACTTTTGGCAGGGCCTCGGAGACGAAAATCGAACGCACCCTTATCTGCGACAAAGTTAATCAGCAGAAACTCATTTGTTTTTTTTATTTTCAAAGTTTGCAAAGTTTGCTCAAAAAATATTGGTGGTTTTAAAATGAAGTGCATATTTGAACAATTCAAACTCAAATTTGAACTCAGAATTTATGTTTGGAGAAAACATTTTTAAGAAATTTAGATTTTACTTTCCACTTCCTAAATTCAACGAAATTATCGATTAATGATGTTGATTGACACACGCAATGAGAGCAGTCTCGACTCCACCATCAATTTTTCGATATATGTAAATAATAAAAAAAGAATAGTACTGATAAGAGAATAGACGAAAAAGTTACATAAATTTTTTTTTTTTCGTTTTTTTATTTTTCTTTTATTTATTATGTTCCTAGGCCCGGCAAAGGGCCCCTGCTATCCTGGCAGGTTGTGCTTAATTCTCGTCACAGACATTTATTTATTTATTCATTTACATCGTATATAATATATTGTTTTTGTGTTGTGTTGGCTGTTTTTTTACTCACACATGCAGACATCTCGATTAATATTTAAATGAGTAAAGCGACGTCTTATTAACTTATACGTGATCGGTAAACACGTTCTTGTGCGAGCGAAAATGATTAGAAAACGGATCCCAGGCCCAAATTTTCAAAAACAAATTCGATCTTGAGGTTGAATTTACCCATAAAAAATTTGGGTCTCGAATCTGCTAATCTTTTATTCTTGTTGTTTTTTCATCATTTCTCTGTCAAACTCTGAGGGAAATAGTATTTTTAATTATTCGTTAAATAGATCGTCAATTAATATCGTTTCAATTTGTGCAGACACGTTCATAATTTTACAACTATTTTTTGTTTGTGATTTTTTCTTTTGTTTTCAATAGAGGTACAATGTTTCACCGTTGCGAAGAAAGACACTTTTTAATATTAAGCTTGGCACTTTACGTCGATCAAGAAACTCGACCCCCTCTTTCGGGCTGTACACAAAACGCGGAGATGCAATTCGTGTAATTCGTCAATTGTGAAACGATCGAGGAGTTTCGATGTTTCGTACGGTATTCCTAGAAATTTCACCCCTTTGTCGGACGCTCGCGAATTTAATGACTCAAGTTTGTGCTCGAGAAATCAAGTTCGAATTAAAGTTTAATTGATTAAAAAAAAAAAAAACCTTCGCGACGATTCTGTATTAGCGACGCGTTTTTTCATTTTTCGGCAATTACATTACATAGTCAGACGGATATTACTTTTTTTTATTTTCGTAGTTAATCACGAACGGTGAGTTATTAATCGCACGCTATAGCATTGTTTTCGTACAGTTAATTTACAACAATTATGGTATACATGAAATGCATTCCGGTACAAGGTCATCGCTATGATAATAACAACAATAGTAATAATAATAGTACAACGTTATGTATAGTACAGTATAATGTTATTTAAATATAATTATCTAAAGAGTAAAGAGTGTGGCGGTTAGAAGCATGCGTTAGAAAAATAATGTATCTCTGACAAACATGTGGGAAGGCGGTGGTTCTGGGGGTGTGGAGGATACGGAGTTATTTCTTTTTTTTATCACCCATCATCATTCCTCGAGCGTAATTCTTAATTTTTTTTCGCGTGTGGTCCCCACCGTAATGAAAGTTTCGTTTTTGTTTTCTTAAAAAAAGATCCTATTAACGGTGAAAAAAAATACGCGACACTGTTTGCGCCCAGCCAGCGAAAAATTGTCTCAAAATGATAGTCAATGACAATGAAATATGCGGGTTTTAGGGATTCGCGTGGTTCGAGGTCAGTGATTTTTTCGAGTTAAGATGGTCATTCGTAAATTCAATTTTTTTTAAATTAACAAATGTATTTTTTTATTTCGCAACATCATTTTGTCTTTTGTTCAAATTTGACAGCAATTAAATATTTCGATTTAATTAAAGATTGTCTAATCGTATTGGTAGTTCGAAGCAATGTCCATCTTGCTCCAAAAGGTTCGGGTACATTCTCGTGGTAGTGGTTCAAATAGATGCTCCAAAAAAGTTTTGAATATATAGAGATAAATATTATATCAATGCGATGCAGTATTATGTTATAAAAAAAAAAAAAAAATTATAAAATTGTCGAAAAATCTTCCGGTCCCCGCCTCCACACCCGCGCCACAACCTTACCTTCCCGATCACTCTCCGTTACGAATAATATTATAATATTTTATCGATCGCCGGCACGATTCGATCGGACGTTAATTTTCTCCTTTCTCGTTGAACAATAACGTGAGCACGCGCTCCCGGAGCACGATTCGCTTATGTATTTTTTTCTCCTCTTTAGGCATTCTTCCACTTGTATATATAGATATAATATTTATTTGTATTATACAATGTATGTATGGGACGTTCCGTGTCAAACAGTTTTTTCACACGAATTCAAAGTTTTTTCAGTTCAAAAGACCTCGAACATTAATTTATTTGTTTATTTATTTATTTCATTAATTATTTATAAAACGTTGCTTCAATCTTGCCAGAACTTTTGTTATCGCATGTCGAGACTGTAAAAAAATTGCCAAATGAGTTTTTTTATTGTAATTTGAAAATTATTTTTTATAAGTCGTATATACGTGAGCAGAAATGGCGTGAAAATTTGAGCTTATTTCAGGTATCCGCTCGACACAGAACACCCCATATTATACATGGTTTAGGTACACGTTTATTTTTTTTCCATTTTCCCTTTACAATTCGCTCTCGGCGAAGTCACTCTCAGGCAAATATTGAATATTAATGTTAAATTTAAAAAAACTGTTCAAACGACAACGCCGACGCAGAGAAATAAAAATGTATTATGTTTGGAGGGCACGTTTGTTGCTTGTCTCGCAGTGAAGGAACTGTGCGGTATTATACGATTTATCAGTATATATATATAACAATAAATATACTATATGAATATATAGATATATATAGTATATGAATAATAGAATATTTTTTTTTCTTTTCTCTTGTGAATTATTGTTCTCCGAGTGTGGTCTGTGAAATTTGTTTTTTTAAATTATTTTTTTAGACGTTCAATCAAGTATACTATATGTAGTAACGTGTACGTGAAGTCTCAACAATTAATTTTTATCGATATTCAGTTAATCTTTTTTTTAGCTGTACGAGTTTGGAAATTTTTTATTTCTCGTTTTTTAAGTTTTAATTAACATCGAACATTACGCGAAACGAGCACGTGCCTCTGAAGCGATGAAATTATTGTCGCCGACTCCGAAAAATTTTCAGTTTTCAACCCTGAATTTTTTATTTCCTTTTGTCGTATTTGTTTATTTTATTTTTTGTTTTATCTCTTGCAGAGAGGACTCTCGGACCGGAAGTGAGGCCCGCTATCATGTCTTACGGGATCTACGTGAACTCGCTAGAAAAATAAGTGTGTACGATAGGCACTATATTGCTGGCCCGGTCGAAGAGCCCTCGAGGATTTATCTCGTCTCAACGAAAATTTATCCGACTCGAGTCGATTATCATCGGCTCGACAGGCACGCGGCTCGGACTTCGCGACAGAGCTAGAAACAACGACACGTCTACCAGGTACACATCATCTCTACCACCCAAATGGTTCGATTAATCCGTTTTTTTCGTAATTTTTAAGTTTTTTTTCTTCATTACTTTAGTCAATAGTTTTGGCGATTAATTTTTTTTTTTTTTATCGAGTCGTCACATTTTTATTTTTTCCTCCAGTCAGGAAAAATCGGATTTTCAGGCAGGATGAATGTCTCAGTCGCTGATCGTGAATTTTCAATTTTTATATATTAAATTTCTTTTATCGAACCTTTAACTGTCATTGGAAAAACAGCGAGCTTTTTTGTATAATTAAGTTGCAAGGTCCGTAGACATTTTTTGGTTTTTCAAAAATATAGTTTGCCGCTCCGCAATCTTTAAAAAGTTCGAAAGCTAATAAAATTTCAGTAAAAAAAAAGAAAAAATCCGCAGATGTGAGAAAAAGAGCACTTTTTCTATCGGGGCGAAAGAAAATTGATTGCAACCATTAGTATAATTGTTTCGTCGCATTGAAGGCAAAAGTTTGTCGTTCAACTGAAGGGGGTTTGAAACTTGTTTCCAGCGACTGGGACATCCAACTAATTTGCGGTGCGCTCGTCGCAGCGCGTGCGGTTCACCGTATACGACATTAAAACTCTGATTAAAACCGTGAGCAAATACTCGGCTCTCTCTTGTGAATTCTCGCGCTCGACGCGATTTCAACAGTACGCTAAATGGAATCAATTTATAATTTATCCTTCACAAGCTCGTTTTTTTTGGCAAAGATCGAACTTACTTTGAATATAATATTCCTCCGGACAATTATACAATAATAATAGTTTTGTTTATACAACAAAGTGGTCGCAATATCGAATTTTAAATTCGAAGTTTCGGAAAAAAAACAGTAAAAAAAATTGTTTTCAAGCTCGTAAGACAAGTTTAGTTGGAACATATCGCACTCGGGAGTAGTTATTTTATTTTATTGTAATTTTTTTGTTGAAAAATAAAATCGAGTGCACTTACGTCCATGCATCTTAACCCCGCGGGCTCGTCTTTGTATACTGTGTATATATCAATATAATAATACAATTTTTTCTTTTATTTTTTTTTCGGGACAAAAAAAATATAATTCGCGAACGAAATAATAAGAGTGTCAAATAATCGACGTATATTTAAACTTGTTAAAATGTACTTATACTCATAGGGTAGCGCGGCCCTTTGATGTTGCGGCGAAGCAGGCGGGGACCGTCCGGCTCGTGTCCTGGGTACGCATGCACAGAACACAGCACAAAACACCACACAGTTACAGACAGACAGAGACAAATTTGACAGTGAGATAAAGATAGAAAGAGATCGAGAAAAATTGATAAAACGTGAGGAAAAAATGTTTAATTATGAACGAAAGAAAAAAACGTGAACTGGCGGCGTTTAGATTTTATCGCGATCAGACAGGGCCGATGATTTATGAGAGATCGGAGGCAAAGGCTTTTAGGCAAGTGTGCCACAGAATAAAAAATAAATTCAAATTCTTGACGTTTCAGAAAGTACTGCGATACTTAAGAAAAAAAAAAAAATTGTACAACCTTCATCGAAGACAGGGTCTAATTAACATAGATCGATAACGATCTAATAACGACTATTTAGTTAAAAAAAAAAACATTTTAATTACGACAATTCCGCGTTGGATTCCAAATTTTAAGGGCCAGTACGCTCACCTAAAAGCGTTAAATTTACATGGGTGTTGGCATGGGTAGAAATTTATCAAATAATAATAACATTAATAATAATAATAATAATATAATAATAATAGTAATAAAAAACTAAATAAAACTATTAAATTTTGCACAACCTTTATCGAAGACAAGGTCTAATTAGCATGGATGGATGAGGATCTAATGACGCCTATTTGATACAAAACAGAAAATTAATAACGATAATTCCGCGTTGACTACCGAACTGACTACCGAAGTTATAATCCAATTACGTTAATTAGGGACGTTGAGTTGTATGTAAAGTAGGAAAGTTTTATCGAACGACGAGGGATGTGATTTATTGCACGGTCGCAGGTCAGCGAAATCGGTCCCGGGGTGGAAGCCGATCGGTGAAAAAAAAAGTTTGCCTCGAGCAACTCGGAATGTCGGACGATCGGGAGGATTAATGAATTTATTTAACGAGGGTCGGACAGAGTATGAGAGCGAGTGATCGATGAGCGGGAGGTAGAGTAGGAAAGTCAAAGTAATGAATTCAAATGAATTTAATTCGCAGGAAGTTGTGGACTCACCTTGGGAATTCCGATCCCGGCACCGACTCCAGCAGCGACGGAACCCCGGCCGGGCGGGACGTACAGGCTCTCGGTGCGCTTCGGCTGGCCCTGACTCGGGAGGATGTCCTGACCGAGGCCACGATTTTTCAGCAGCGCACCCTCGAACTGGCTCGAAGTCGGCGGTACGTACGTCGGCGTCGCCGCACCGCTGCCGACGACCGAGCCGTTCAGCGGCGTGCCTGACCTAGCTAGACTCGCACCCCTTGCGGATCTTTCGCCGCCACAGAAAAAAAAAAATTATGAAAAAGCGTGATAATTTTGTTTTTTTTAAGAACTCTTTAGGTAATTTTTTTTATCTCTCGGTCGGTAAAACAGGGTTAATTTCAAGATTAATTTAGCTCGCTCCAAGGTTTGAGTCTGAAGGTGAAACTCTCAAATTCGACGAGGAGATTGAACTCTAGCACGGATCTCTGGATTTGATCCACATCACTTGTGGATTTTTGCCGCCACAGAAAAAAAAATTATGAAAAATCGTTGTAATTTTCTCTCCTTTTTATTAACACTTTATGTAATTTTTTTATCTCTCGCTCGGTCAGACAGGGTTCATTTTTATTGAGGGTTAATTTATATAATTTATTCTCGCTCCATGGTTCGATTCCGAAGGTGAAACCCAAGTTCGGCGATGAGATCAAACTCGAGTTTGAAACTCCGAATTTGATTCTCCGAACGTTCGGATTCGCGTGACGACGCGGTGATGTTTTATGAGGTAATCAATTTTGTTTTTTTACCTGTCGGCGATGTCCTGGTTCGGTCCGGCCACACCCTTGTCCACGGACGGCTGTCTCGATCCGATCAATCGATTGTGGACTCGGGCGTATCGATCCACGGAACTGTCTCGACTGGGTGGCCTCTTGTAGTGGTCCAACCTAATTAAAAAAAAAAAAATTACATCTGACATCAGTAAAAACATTTTCAAATATTTTCAAATTTTGTTGATCAAACTTTGACAACTTGTTGCTCCACGGAGTTTAAACTACAATTTAAAAAATCGAAAAGTTAAAACGATAAAACAATGTGAGATTCCGATGATTTTTGTACCGGACAAGTTTCCATGGGTTGATGACTTTCTAAGAGATTTGGCGTAAAAAAATTTGTCGAGATTATCGAAAGCACAGTCATAGAATTTTGTTTCCTTCACCTGTCGTTCAGAGACTGATTGACGACTCCACCGCCGGCAGGACGATCCTGGGGATTGAGAATTCGCGAATTCCTTCGTATACTCGTAGAGCTCGGAGGTCTCTGGGCGTCCATCGTCGCTCCGTCGTTTTGGTACTGCGATTGTTGTTGGCCGGGTTGTTGCCCGTAGATGGACTGAGGGTTGTACTGATGCTGTCCGGGTCCGTACTGGTTCGGTACCGGCTGAAACAATTTTTTTTGAACCCCACATTCAGCATTACCAAAGTGAATTTCCGATTATCCGTTTCGTTGTCAAAATCAATTTCCAAAAAATCATAATTTTCATGTCGGACGACTCGATACGATTACAAGAAAGGACAACATACACAGAGAGCAGAGAGATCGTCGACAGAAGTTTGGGTCGAAGTAGCTGTCCCAGCTAATCGACTCTTAACAGTAATGGCAATTCAACAAGTAAAAAAAAAAGGTAATGGAAATAGATAAACACGAAACTCGTTTCGTACTACGGGCCAATTTCGGACTCTAATCACTCAGACAAGGGGGGGTTGGATGTTAAACGAATTATTTGGAACTATGTTGGATGCAAATGATTCACGGGACAATCTCTAATCAGCGTCAACACGAGTCTCGTGCTAGCTTACACCGTAAGGCTGTGTTCCAAATTGATTCATTTGGGCCATTCCCATTGGACTGTACATTGTCGGTGTCAGTGGATACAATATCTAGAATCATAAAGAAACGGAAAGAAAGAACGAGGATGTTCTCCGAACTGTTGCCGGTATCGTCGGTGATCCGGCAAAAATTTCCTTCGAAGGATCAACGCGACTGACGATGAAAAAGGGCTAACGATTCACCAAAAACAACCATCGTTGCGAAATTTCGACCACCTATAATAAGACCTGGTATTTCTTTTTCACCTGTTGACTCGAGTACGGCTGCTGGAACTGAGTGGGATATCCCTGCGGGCTCGGATTCTGCGGATATCCTGGATAGTGATCGGTCTGTTGATTACCGACGTTGGGACTTTGAAACTGGGCGTACTGGCCGCCCTGAACGACGAACTGGCTGGGACCGCCGCCGGGTCCGTAAGGTCCTCCGCCACCCCCGACGGCGCTCGCCTCGTAGCCCATCGGATACGGCCCCGGTAAGCTGTTCGGAAATTGATTCTGAAGTGGTATCTGCTGTTGGCTAGGATTCTGCATCTGATTCGGATAGGGACTTTGGCTGTACGGATTTTGGCTGTGGGCCGTCTGGGGCAGTTGATTCGACAGCTGATTGCTCGACACGGGATTCATTTGATTCTGCATCTGTGACTGCATAATCGTTGGATTCTGTCCAGCGGTCATCTGGTTCTGGGCGGGCTTCATGCTCGGGCGTCTTATCGACTGGCCGATGGACTGACCGAGCGACTGTCCGAGACTTCCGGTCCCGCCGGTGTCGACGACGTTCGACGACTTGAGCGGGCTCGACGTCGCCGACTGATCGTCGATGCTCGATGGTCCCGAGCCTGGATTGCCGGCTCCGGATTTCTGAAGTATGCTCTTACCCGGCATGGCGTCCTGAGGCGGTGGGACGTACTTCGGTATCTGACGATTTCGTAACCTCTCCAGTCCCGGTTGCCGGAAATCCGGCGCGAATTGCCTCGCGGTCTGCTGGGCCAGCTCGGAATTTTCTCTCGCGTGCTCGGCCGACAGATCGGCGGTCTCGGCCCGTTTCCTCGCCATTCCCGCTCTCGATGCGGCTATGTCGGACTTCTGACGGGACATCCTCCTGGCGGTCTCCGAAGCGGCGACCGCCGCGTCTATCCTCTCACGAAATTTTGCCGATCTTATGAGAAACAGGTGTTTCTTCTTCTGGGACGTTATCAGGACGTTGTTCTTGTACTTTCCCTCCTCCTTGCTGCCGTCCCGAAAGGTCGTCACACCGTAGCCGTACTTCCGGTTGTTGAACCACTCGCCCTCGTAGCGGAGACCGTCGCTGCGCTCAGATATTCCGAAACCCGTTCGCTTGTCGTTCTTCCACTCGCCCATGTAGGTCTCGGTCACGGACGCGTCCATCTGCTCGTCCTGGAAATCGAACAAGACAGTTTGGCTATCGAATCTCATCGGGGTGGAGCATTTTATTTTTGGGGACTCCGGGCCAGAACACTGAGAAAAAGGATAGTATTTTCTACTATACCACACCCAGAATAGTATATTTCGATACTAGAGGCCAAAACGAGCAGTGCGCAAGAAGCGAGATGGCCTCGTGTATCGAACCATATTTTTCTTTACGAAGGCAATGCAAAATCCAAGTTGTGCACCATTCACAGGCATGCCCAATGGCGCATGCCTGTGGCGCCTCGGTCGCCTCGATGTTACCATAGCAACCGCTTGGTAACAGTGCGCAAAGTACTTTGCGCACTGGTGAAGGCATTTTGCGCACCGGTGAAAGTATTTTGCGCATCGCATTTGCGTATCGTGCGGGAATCAGCCATTTTGCATGCCTGTGAATGGTGCGCAAACGAGGATTTTGCATGCATGAGTAAAGAAAAAAAAATTTATTTGACGGTCACCGTTTATTAAGGTTAAGTAAAATATTTATTTGATTTAAATAAATATTTATTTCATTTAAGTAACTATTTTCTTCACGTAAATAAATATTTATTTGAATCAAATAAATATTTACTTAATCTTAATAAACGGTGGACGTCAAATAAATTTTTTTTTCTGGGTGCAATAGTTCCCAGGGGAAACGTCTATATAGATAGTTTTTGACAGTATATATTCAATTGGTTACATTATAATTATTGTTGCAACCATGACTTTTTGTCACTGTCGTAACTATAAAATGCAAACGTTCCCCCTGGGAACGATTTTTTATGGTATAAAGTCAGTATTGTTATTTTTTTTCAGTGAACGACTCGGAATCGTGGAGTACCTCGATCACGAAGGACGCATTGCTGTCCGTGTGCACGGAAGCCGAGGCCTGACTCTGCGAGCTTTCGGTCGACATCCAGGAAGCGGAGCTTGCATTGCTCCTAATACTGCCGCCGGTTCCACGCTTCTCGAGGTCTCCGGTACTTCTTTGCTTTCGAATCTTAAGGCCCTTTAATGAGAGAAAAAGGAAAATATGTTTGTACAAAGGTCAATCGTGGTGTGGGATCCTGGTCCGCCGGAAGGACGTATTATTGCAACGGTACCGAGAGGATTCCTTTTTTCAGCGACTTTTCCGTGAGACTTTTTCGCCTCGCTGGTGGATCGTCACTTCTAGCTTTGAGGACGAAGCCACCCCGGCTGTCGTCCACCCGACGGTCCCGTTTGTCCGTCGGCTCCGGCGTCGGTGCCGCGGCCGGTGCGCCATCCGTGCTTCTCAGGGACGTCAGCGACGCCCGGATGGCCGCTTGTTTCGGTGGCTTGTAGTGGCTCGCCAAACCGAAGGGTGCGCTCGCCCTCACGCCGTAACCGTGACGCATACCTCGAAGCCATTGGCCCTGATATGTACCTGCAAACAAGATCGTTTCTCAATTTTCATTTTTCATTGTGTTTTCCAAAATTCGAGAAAAAAAATGGCAGGATCGTGTTCGGTGCACGAAGACCAGAAAACATTTCCTTTGCGATAATTTTCTAAAGTGCATAGTTTCCGAGATACGATGGTATCAAGAAGAGCCTCTTTTCCAGCGCTCTCATTGGCTGAAAGCTTTACCTTCGCTAACTCGAAAACCATCCGGCGTACAAAGTTTTACCAAAGGGAAAGTTTGTTCAGTTTTGATCGTACAACGCATCCTCGCAGTTTGTTCCCTCCCAACTACATAATTTTTTTTTTTTCGCGTAACGTCTGACACAATCGAGAACCCAGGCTCTCGCGCCTCGCTAAACAGTTATTTATACAATCGTTTCATTTCGGTCTCTCTCCGCCCGAATTATCGCGACACTGACAAAATGCTATTTTCACAGTGGTAACGTTCCACTTTGTATTTAGAGCTGTTATCGATGCGTAGAACAGAGCTCCTGTATCGGCGGTTGTATCGGAATAATTGCACTATTGTTTTTGCCAAAAGGTGGACCGGATTTCGAAACTCACGTTTGACTTATCTCGTAGCCCGCGAGGGCTCGTGGATGAGTCATCGAGGCGATGAGCTGCTGTGCAAACACACAGCGGTGACTCGCGTCATTCAAGGAGCTAACTGAGCGTGCGAGTAAGCGGGGGAGGTCTCGTCAGAAAACTCTCGAGTTTACTCCGCTCCGTATACTTATACACGGCGACGCGGTACGACGACGAGGGCGGGGGGAAACGAGCTTTACGTTCTTCGCGTGCGTCCTCGTCGACGGTTGTGCGCTCCCGGGAAATCGCGTTGAATCGTCGAATTCCGATCCCCTTAACGTCATCGAACAAATCCGGAGTCGACGGCCACCGCAACGCGACCTCGTCGATGTACAGAGTTTCCAAATTCTCGGCGCGCGTCAACGACGCTGTCGTTCGTTCCTGTCTTGACTCAGCAATTTTTTTTCTTTCCGCCACCGATACCCTCGGGATCATCGGAAGGAGAAAAAAACGAGACATAGATAAACGACCGAAACGAGAAATGATTGGCTGTTCTGTTCCGAATTTTGATGAGTTGGAAATTAAATATTGGCGTCAAGTCTGTATTTAAGTTTGATCTTAGGTGTGATCTTAGGTGTGATCTTAGGTGTGATCTTAGGTGTGATCTTAGGTGTGATCTTAGGTGTGATCTTAGGTGTGATCTTAGGTGTGATCTTAGGTGTGATCTTAGGTGTGATCTTAGGTGTGATCTTAGGTGTGATCTTAGGTGTGATCTTAGGTGTGATCTTAGGTGTGATCTTAGGTGTGATCTTAGGTGTGATCTTACGTGTGATCTTACGTGTGATCTTAGGTGTGATCTTAGGTGTGATCTCAGGTGTGATCTTAGATTTCAACTTAAGTTTGATGTCAATCTTGAATTTCGATATAAGTCAAGATTCATTAATATCGATCGTATTATTAAACCTTGAATGTACCTTGACATGCAAGCAAATATTCTTCGTTAGCATATCGAAACTTTATACGATACATTTACGTAATTTATGAATAAAATGATCGCGCGATATTTTTTCATTCGTTCCGTAGAGAAATGAAATGCGAGTAAAGATGCGGATAGCCGGGCTGAGATACGGGTCACGTGCGAGAGCAGAGCGTCAGGCACCACCCCTCTGTCCGATACTCTCGTTCCTTCTCTCTTTCTCTTTGCAAACGGTGTCCTCGTCGTCTGCCGCAAGCTTCGCTCGCGTGCTTATCCAGGTCAACTCTCGCAGCCTCTATACATCGCCACTAACATTTTTCCTACGTATATTTCTACGTTCCATCTCGCTCGCTCGCTTTATCGCTCTCCGCTCGAAAGCTCACGACAGAAAAAAAAATAACACGCTGAGAAAGACAGAAAACCCTTTCTCGCGTACAACAGCGATTCCGTGTATAATAGAGGAGTCAACGCTCGTAGCGTTCCGATTGTACGGGAATGAGAAATTGGGTGGCTGACCGCGTCTGATGAAACCATGCTCCACTGTTCATTTCCCGATTTTTTATTTTTTTTTTAAATCTTCCAACACATCACTGTGAAGCGACTTATCGAGCATCGGTGACAATCGGATAATTACACGGGGGAACACGGGGGAACAATTTAGGGGGGACAAAACGGACTATTTTTTACCAATTTTTATCGGCATCCAAAATTAAGCCGGTCTTCAATTTTGCCCCTTTAAATAATCGTCTCTTCGCTTCCGGTTTCTCACTTGTGTTGTTTTTTTCATTATTGTATCTACTTGGCTCGAACGAGTTAAAGTTATTACGTATTCTTTCGCCGGAAACGCCTCGAATAGGTCGACGATTAGTCCAAGTGGTTCCCGGAATAACCCGGAGACTCGGATGCGAATGAAAGATAACGAAAAAAAATAAATAAAAAAAACTGCACCACCAGTGTTCTGTACAGAATGTGTGCGAGTTCGCTCGAGAGCCTCCAGCTCCAGCGAGCCAGCAGCGGGGCACGTTAGGAAGCCTCGAAGTCGAGAGGGTCTGTTCGAGGGACTGTTGGCTCGAGTCCTGAGCGAAGATAACAACATCGACGATAAGAGGAAGAGTCCGCGAGTAAGAAAACGCGGAGATCTCGATCTCGAGGGTCGTCGGAGCTCCTCGGCTCGGGCCAGCTACTCGTACTCGCTTTTCTCCCCAATCGCATCACCGGAACCTTTCTTCCTCCCTTAACGACCGCTCGTCATCCCCGCGGATGCAATCATCCGCGGGATCCGGAAGTCCGTTCCCTGGACGCATTTCCTCCATCTGTATTGTCCAGGGACGGCAATGGCCAGGACGGTCGAGACTCGACCCACTGCGAACCAACCTCTACGCCAATAAGAATTAAGAAAAAAGCAAAAGAAGGTTTATTCCTTACAACGGAAGTAGATTCGAATTTTCATTACATTCGTTTTTTTGTATTCTCCTATATTCTTTTTTGCTTCTTTAGTTTAATTTTTTGTTGTTGTTGTAATATAGTGTAATTTTAAGTTTATGATTTGTTATTTTCATTGTTTTAATTTTTGTTGCGACATTTTGGTTGTCTGCCGTTGTATTTTTTGGGCACGGTGTCCTTAAGGGGGTTGCCAGGACACACCCAGAAAAAAAATGTATTTGACGGCCACCGTTTATTAAGATTAAGTAAAATATTTATTTGATTTAAATAAATATTTATTTAAATCAAATAAATATTTTACTTAATCTTAATAAACGGTGGCCGTCAAATAAATTTTTTTCAGGGTGCACGAGTAAAATAAGACTATACTATTTTATTCTATTCTATTCTACTAAAAGAAGATTTTCTATTCTAGGAAAAGGAAGAACAAAATCTGTCGGTGTATTTATTGCTTATAACGGAAGTAGTAAAAGAAAGAAGAGAATCGAGGTGTATAATGGACCAGCTCTTTTGCGAATGAAAATTCAATTCGAATCCTTGTAGCGAAGAGCTACCTCGTTAAGCCCGAAGGTCGCGGTCGTGCATGGATAATTCAACGTGTGGAGGCCTCGAAGGGTTGAACATAAAAAGGAAAGGAGCTTTGAGAGGAAAGGTATAATTTGGAAGGTCGTAGGTTCGAATAGGTCGAAGGTATTGAGGTTGAGGTGGAGCGACGCGGATTGAACGGAATCGTCGATAGGATACATTTTTTTGACGTCAAGGGTTGAAGGTATAATTGAAGAGGTAGCGAGAGGGGAATATCTCGTGCAGCGGTTTCGTCGTTTCTGTATAAAAATTGGTGTAAAAAATTTGAAAGAAAAATTTAGCACTTGTTTGATTAGTTCGATTAATTAATTCCTTATAATGGAAGTAGGAAAGGAAAGAAGAAAATCGAGCGGTATAATGGACCAGCTCTCTTTGCGAATGAAAATTGAATTTGAATAGTTGAAGCGAAGAGCTACCTCGTTAATTTAACGCGTGGAGGCCTCGAAGGGTCGAATATAAAAAGAAAAGGAGCTTTGAGAGGTAACGTATAATTTGAAAGGTCGGAGGTTCGAAGAGGTCGAAGAGGTGTTGAGCTTGAGATGGAGCGATGAGGATTGAAGAGAATCATCGTTGAATACATAAATAAATAAATGTTAAGAGTTTACGGCATAATTGAAGACGTCGGAGCGATAAGGGAACATCTCGTACAGTGGTTTAGCTCTTCGAAGTACTTCGGTCCATTCACTATAGTCCTTTTGTGGATAAAAATTGGTGTAAAAAATTTTAAAAAATTAAAAAATGAAGCGCTCGTTCGATCAGTGCGAAGTGGCCCAACCTCCTCGAAGCTAAACCGGAAGGAGCGACAGAGGAAGTTCTCGTACAGCGGTTTATCCCTTCGAAGAACTACGGTCCATCCACTATAGTGCGTTTGCGGATAAAAATTGGTGTAAACAAATTTGAATAAAAAAAATTCCGCACTCGTTCTATCAGTGCCGAGCGGCCCAACCTCCTTGAAGCTAAACCGGAAGGAGCGACAGAGGAAGTTCTCGTACAGCGGTTTATCCCTTCGAAGAACTGCGGTCCATCCACTATAGTCCGTTTGCGGATAAAAATTGGTCTAAACAAATTTGAATTTAAAAAATTCCGCACTCGTTCTATCAGTCCCGAGCGGCCCAACCTTCTTGAAGCTAAACCGGAAGGAGCGACAGAGGAATATCTCGTACAGTGGTTTATCCCTTTGAAGAACTGCGGTCCATCCACTATAGTGCGTTTGCGGATATAAATTAGTGTAAACAAATTTGAATAAAAAAAATTCCGCACTCGTTCTATCAGTGCCGAGCGGCCCAACCTCCTTGAAGCTAAACCGGAAAGAGCGACGGAGGAATATTTCGTACAGCGGTTTATCTCTTCAAAGAACTGCGGTCCATTCACTATAGTCCGTTTGCGGATAAAGATTGGTGTAGGGGAAAAGTGGTGAATATGGCCCACCTCGATTAACACGTAAATCAATGATATATGGACTGGGCCATATTTCCCACTTTTACCCTAAACAAATTTGAATAAAAAATTCCGCACTCGTTCTATCAGTGCCGAGCGGCCCAACCTCTTTGAAGCTAAACCGGAAGCAGCGATAGAAAAATATCTCGTACAGCAGTTTAGCTCTTCGAAGTACTTCGGTCCATCCACTATAGTGCGTTTGCGGATAAAAATTGGTCTAAACAAATTTGAATAAAAAAAATTCCGCACTCATTCTATTAGTGCTGAGCGGCCCAACCTCCTTGAAGCTAAACCGGAAGTAGCGATAGAAAAATATCACGTACAGCGGTTTATCCCTTCGAATAACTGCGGTCCATCCACTATAGTCCGTTTGCGGATAAAAATTGGTGTAAACAAATTTGAATAAAAAAAATTCAGCACTCGTTCTATCAGTGCCGAGCTTCCCAACCTCCTTGAAGCTAAACCGGAAGGAGCGACAGAGGAATATTTCGTACAGCGGTTTATCCCTTAGAAGAATTGCGGTCCATTCACTATAGTCCGTTTGCGGATAAAAATTGGTCTAAACAAATTTGAATAAAAAAAATTCCGCACTCGTTCTATCAGTGCCGAGCTGCCCAACCTCCTTGAAGCTAAACCGGAAGCTTCCGGTTGCCGCGCGAGCTCTCCCTTCCTCTTCGGCCCGCCCCTCGGCGGGCTTGGGCGTTAAAACGAACGAGCGGAATGCAGATACGAGACTGCGATAAGCGAAACGGCAAAGAGTATAATTATGCATGTAGCGGTTGATAGTCCCGACTCGAGTTTTAACAACTCCGGTGGCGCCTGAGGTACTTATGTAGTTTCTGGGTATACGGCCCTGACTGCCAGCTACACGGTACTCTGGCCGGCCGATGCCGCTGATTCTGGCTGGTCCGACTGAAATAGCCGGCCACGTCTCACGATGCTGCTCGTCGCATGCACTCCTCGCCGACGAGCGCGGCCACTATAGCGAAAGGGTGTCGGATACTTGTGTTGGTGAGAATTAGTCGTTTGCGAGAGAGAGGAGTGTATTTCCGTCCGCAGCCTCCACCGGCTGAGAGACCCGTCGCTACCGACCACCCCACGAGGAGGCTCCTCTCGGTGTACCGGCGGATCGGCTCTTTAACTCGATTAAAAAAAAGGCACCCAAGGGATGAATTACCATTTTTGGGTGATAAAAGTATAATTCGGAAGGTTGGAGGTTCGAGTAAAAAAAAGCATCGAAGGGATGAACCAACACTTTTGGGTGACTGAAGTATTATTTGGAAGGTTAGAAGTTCGATTTAAATAATAAAGGATTGAAGGGATGAATCAACATTTTTAGGTGACAGAAGTATAATTTGGAAGGTTGGAGGTTCGATTAAAAAAAAAGAATCGAAGGGATGAATCGACATTTTGGGTGACAGAAGTATAATTTGGAAGGCTAGAGGTTCGATTTAAATAATAAAAGCATTGAAGGGATGAATCAACATTTTTGGGTAACAGAAGTATAATTCGGAAGGTTGGAGGTTCGAGTAAAAAAAGCATCGAAGGGATGAACCAACACTTTTGGGTGACAGAAGTATAATTCGGAAGGTTAGAGGTTCATTAAAAAAAAAGCATGGAAGGGATGAATCAACATTTTTAGGTGAAAGAAGTATAATTTGGAAGGTTAGAGGTTCATTAAAAAAAAAGCATGGAAGGGATGAATCAACATTTTTAGGTGACAGAAGTACAATTCGTAAGATGGAGATCGCCGGAGGTCGGAAGGTCGAGGAAGATCGAAGATTCGAAGGTTGAAGGTTTGAGGCGGGTTGAGCGACGAGGATGGCACGGGCGAAGGCTTCGAATTGTCGAATAAAAAATTTAAGGGTGTAAATCATAATTCAAGAGGTTGGATGAAGGTCGCAGGTTTGGAGATTAGAAATGCTCACCAAATGTTCTTCTGCTCATGAATAATTCGGGAATATTTCATAGGGAGGTTTGATCCTTCGGAAAAGTGTAGCGTAATTCAGATAATGTGAAGGTGCTCGTATCGCTTAGAGGGCTCGATGAAACATCATGACATTTTTAAGACGCCTTCAGAAGGTTCTTATCTCCACTCGACAATTTTTTCCAATTTTTTTCGCAAGTTCGAGGGAGATCGAAGGTCGAAGGTTGAAAGTTCGAGACCGGTTCGATGCCGGTTGGGTGATGAAAATCCAACGTTGCGAAGGTATCGAATTGACAAATAAAAAAATTAAGGTTGAAAATCATAATATCAAGAGTTTGGAGGTTCATTGAAGGTTGCATCGAAGGTTCGAATCTGCAGATTTGCATATTGTAAATTCGAAGAAGGTTGCGCGACAGGAGTCCTTAAATTTTGTCCTGCTTGCAGAAAATTCGACAATACTTCACGGAGAGATTTAACCTTTTCGAAAGCGAGCAGCGTAATTTCGATAAGGTCAAGGCGCTCGTATCTCTTAGAGGGCACCCAGAAAAATAATTTATTTAACGGTCACCGTTTATTTGGTTCAAGTAAAATATTTATTTGATTTAAATAAATATTTATTTGATTTAAATAAATATTTATTTGATTTAAATAAATATTTATTTGATTTAAATAAATATTTATTTAAATTAAATCAATATTTTACTTAAACCAAATAAACCGTGGCCGTCAAATAAATTATTTTTCTGGGTGGGCTCGACGAAACACCACAAAATCTTCACGACTTCACGCTTCCAAAGGCTCTCATCTCGACTCAAGAATGTTCCCCAATTTTTTTTTAATTTCTCAAATTCCACCAATTTCAACAAAACATAATAAGTATAGAAATATAAACCCAGTGTAATTCCAACCCGACCTCCTTAAGAGCGGCACTTCCGAGTGACGAAGATTCACGATTTCCTCGCTCTTTCGGGGTCGGTCCATTCCGAAATATCCATACCGCGGACTCCCTCGGGGCGCTCGGGTGTGGAAAGATCGTTGTGTAAATACGACTGCGGGGGTGTCGAGTTTGGCTTGGCTCTCGTCGGGTCTCTGTGTGTATGTAGGAACGGTAAGCCGGAGTCCGAGGGTTACGCGAGGCTAAATTACGTAACTAGGGTGTACGACCCACTGGGAAATTGGTTTGAGCTGAATTAAGGCATTACACCGCGCTCTCCTCCGGCTCGACCTTCCTCGCTCTCTCGCCGACTATCGAGCACTGTCCCGAGAATAATGCAGATTTGTATGTGCAGTCTTTCTCCGGTACTTCGTCGCGTTCGCTGGTGCAGTCTTATGGCCCGAATTGTTCATTTGCCTTCGGTGAATGTCCTCATTTTCCGTACCTACGGAGACGGCAGGGCAATTTAATATAGAACGAGCGGGCCATATAACGAAGCAAGGGAGTCGGACGAGGGGCCGGGGGGGGGGGGGGGGGGGTTGGGTTGGGGTTGAGGGTGAGGAGATCCTTTATTGAATTTAATTTCGTCCAAAGAGCGGAGATTTATGAAATTGCTAGGACATATTAAATTTTTAGAATGGCACTCGAGAATCGGATGATCGATGTGTTATTGCATTCGATTAATCGCTATCGGTAAAACGTTCACAGCTCGCGAAGTGATCCATTTTTTTTGTCGCATTAAAATGATTAAAATTATTTTTTTTCGGATTTATGTACGGGTTATTGAATGAGGTCGCGGAACGGGGAATTAATTTGGAAGAGTTTGATTTTGATTTTTAGGGAAATACGAACGCGTCTGACCACACAGGGAGTCGAACTACTTGCAGCTGGAAACCCAGTCCTGAATTGCTTTTTCGATACAATTCCAATTTTTTAAATTGTGGAAGTTCAATTGCAAAAATGAGGGTAATTTATTTAATTAAGTTCAATTTTGTAATAACGAAATCCCAATAAATTTCAGATATACAAATTATAAACATCGAACTTTAGTTCGCTTTGTGTGCGCAGTAAAGTGTTCGTAATCTTTTTTCATTTCAAAAAATGTATTTCCCAACTTTCCGCGTGCAAAATTATGATATTCATACAAATTGAAATAGCGCGAGTAAAGGTCAAAAAATTTCAAATACACAAATTATGAACACCTAACTTTCGCTCGTTTTGTGTGCGCAGTAATGTGTTCGTAATTTTTTTTTCGTTTCAAAAAATGTATCTCCCAACTTTCCGCGTGCAAAATTATGATATTCATACAAATTGAAATAGCGCGAGTAAAGCCCAAAAAATTTCGGGCATACAAATTATAAACACCGAACTTTCGTTCGCTTTATGCAGTAAAGTGTTCGTAATTTTTTTTCGTTTCCAGAAATTTATTTCATAACTTTCCGCGCGTGAAATTATGATTTTCACATTGGAACGACCCTCGGCGAATTAACCCGCGAAAAATCTGCTGTTTCCGTGCCGAGACTCTCAATTAAGAACGCCGCGGGCGTAATCGTATATACCGTGAGAGGAGAATGGCGCGGAAAACAAAAGCCGTGAATTAAAGGGTTATCTCCCGAGTCCCGTGGCTCTCTTTTATTACACATACACACACCCACAGTCTGTCCATTTTTGCCAGCGAAGGGCGCAGATCGGGGGACGAGTCGAAGGGAACGCAATTGTCTCTGGTCTGACCGTGGAAATTCTCCGGGCTATACGCCCGAGGATTTATCGTCGTTTCAATTTTACGACATATACGTCTGGGCTGAGTTAAAGCGAGAGTGAAACGAACGAGGGGGAGACGAATCGGGTCACCGAGACATAGGTCTGCCCGCGGAGCTTTCATCCCTTGAATTTTAACGAAGACATTTTTTTGATAAATGTTTGTCGAGATTTTTTTTCTGTTTTTTTTTGTACTATAAAAAGGTTAAAAACGGTATTTTGAAAACCGGACGACTGGAAGACGAACCGGGTCACCGGTTCGGACATAGGTCTGACCGGCGGACGTTTCAACCCTTGAAATTTTACGGAGAAAAAGTTTTTGATAAATATTTGACGAGATGTAAAATTTTTTTTTAAAGATCCTACAAAAGGTTTGAAAAAACGGTGTTTTCGGAAACGAACGAGGAAAAGACGAATCGGGTCACGAGGACATAGGTCTGACCGTGGAGCTTTCATCCCTTGAATTTTAACGAAGACATTTTTTTGATAAATGTTTGTCGAGATTTTTTTTCTGTTTGTTTTTTTGTACTAAAAAAGGGTTAAAAACGGTATTTTGAAAACCGGACGATTGAGAGTCGAACCGGGTCAGCCGGGCTTGCCCGGCGGACCTTTCGTCCCTTGAAATTTTACGGAGAAAAAGTTTTTGATAAATATTTGACGAAATGTAAATTTTTTTTTACTATAATTTTTACAAAAGGGTTAAAAAAACGGTATTTTGGGAAACGAACAAGAGAAAGAGGAATTAGGTCACTGGGACATAGGCCTGCCCGGCGGAACTTCCATCCCTTGAATTTTACCGGGGAACAATTTTTTGATAAATATTTTATGAGATTTTTTTTATAGTCATTATAATTTTTTTAATACTAAAAAAGGGTTTGAAGAAATGGTATTTTGGGGTCGTAAAAAATTAATCGAGGAACGTGCGCTTTTCGCGGATGCGGAGGCGGTCGCTGGACCGTTCGAGAACTCAATTAGACGGCGACGCGCGGCACGGGCCGTAAACTCGAGAGATTGATAGCGGGTCATCGATGCGAGTCGCTTAAATGCCCCTCGGACGCCCAGCCTCCACGGACCATCTCGCTCTCTCTCTCTCTCTCTCTCTCTCTCTCTCTTATTCGGCGGTTCTCATCCCACCAACATTGATATTTATAAATAAATGGCCGGGCCACGTGTGCATACACGGGTTAAATGAAACGGCGCCTCCGCGAGGGCGGCCGATCCAATAAATCCAGGCATTTGCCTCTGCGATCCACGACACTGTGCGGTCGTTGGTTTGCGCGGAATTGAACGCACTGTAATTTACGGGGAAAGATTTTTCGCCGAAATTCCCTCGCCGCTCGATTACGATCGATAAATTGCAAATGAACACAAAAATGCACAACCCATGTTTGTAATCATATTAGTTAAAAAAAATGTCTTTATAGAAGTTATAGAAACGATTAATTTTTCTATTACCTTAGAAATGAAGATTTTTAGCTTCTTTGTTAAGAGTGAAATTTCAATTTTCTAAAATTATTGTTCTAATTTTTATTTTTACGTACCTAAAAACAAAACGAATAAACTATACAAATTTCAGTTTTGTTTTTTTTTCGTAACTAAAATAACAAAAAAGTATAGATTCTCGTCCGGATTTCGTTGCCGAAAAAAGCGATCCGATCGGTCTTGAAAATAAGCCGCGAGGCGACGAGGGCTTAAGGGGTAAATTATGGAGACACGTTATCACCGGTTGACGTTGTTATGCACGTGTGGAAAACCCTGTGACGAGGCCGCTGACCGTCGCTGCTCGATTACAATTGATCAATGATAAAATTACAATTGAACATAAAAATGGAATATAAAAACGATTTTTGTTACTTATTATTTGTCATTTTTATAGAAGTTCTTAATTTTTTATCATAATAGAATTTAATATTTTAAAATTCCTTTTTAAAAGTTGAATTTCAATTTTCATGATACCCAGCAATCAATCACTTTCTATAAAAATGAAAAATTATCGACTTAAGAGTAAATAATGCATACTTCCAAAATGTTGATTTTTACCAAATACAACAAACAACAAATATGTTTTTATTTTAACCAAAGTAAAAACGCTCGTCGGGATATTGTTGCCGAAATAAGCGATCCGATCGGTCTTGAGAATAAGCCGCGAGGCGACGGGGGCTTAAGGGGTAAATTATGGAGACACGTTATCACCGGTTGACGTTGTTATGCACGTGTGGAAAACTCTGTGACGAGGCCGCCCGACGACGTTGGACGGTCAATGAATTATCCCCATGGACGAATATCCAAGGGAGTAGGTGTGTTGCTCGAGGACGGCAACAGTGTATATATACGCATTTGCCATCGCTTCACGGCTCGTCGGGCGAAATTACCAGCGTGCTTGCACGTCGAGCCCGGAGGGATCTTCGAGCGAGAGCTTTACCTCTCGGGTATACCGTGGGAGCCCTCGCGAGCCCACACACACTAACGCACGTTATATTTGCACGCACACAGCCCGTTAGGTATATCCGTCCCGATGAATTAACAATGAATTACCCTCTCTAACTTACGTCCGAGCGAGCCACCTCATCCCCGTACACTAGAACGACGCAACAGCACGCCACACATGCGATCCCCCATGCCGTGGCGTTAATAAATTATAAATAAATTATCCACCGGCTCGACAAACGTTCGGGACATCCGACGCGCGAGCGATGCGCCCCGCGGAACGCGCGCGCGCATGCGCGCGAGCGGTTATTTTATACGTAATTTAAAAACGCATTCCGACGCCGCCTGTTTAATGAGTCCGCGGCGTTAAACGAGTCCGAATGCATTTATAAGCGTTAGTCACGTCTGCAACACGTACGCTTTTTTTGTTTTTTGTTTATTTAATTTTTTTTTTATGTTTGGCCATGTTTCTCAGCTACTTTGGTATTTTTGAGCTTCCGAAGCTGAAGTTAAATGCTCGTTAAATGAGTCCGAATGAATTTATCAGCATTAGTCACGTCTGCAACACGGACGAAATTTTTTAATGATTTTGTATGTTAAAAAAAAAAAATTCTTCGACATGTTTTTCAGGTACGTTGGCATTTTATTTTTGACCTTTTGGAGCTGCTGCGGTCATCCAGAGGGACGTTTCTCGTAGACCGGTCGACAAATCGGTACGGGATTTATATAACTTTCTGGGAAGGTCGGCAACGTCTATTCGTGAGTTTTTGCAATTTTTTTTTTTTTTTTTTACAAAAAACGAACTTTCGTATTCCGCCCTGGAAGGGTCAAAACCGATTCCGTTAATTTTTTCCAAACACGGACCTTTCCACTCAAGTTTTCTACTTTTGAACAGAATTTCGCGAAGTTAAAACATAAGCGATTCTCTTATACACGTTTCACCATCCCTCCGATTAAAAAAAAAAGACTATAAAAAAAAGAAAAACCCTCGCAAAATAACTCGTTCGGCTCGCCCGACGTCCATGGAATTAGGCGCGGTGCGCGGATTCAAATTGGTAGGCTAATAAAATACCGCCGAGAGCCCTGATGGAGTTATTATCCTCCGCGTCTCGGCGCCCATCCGCATAATTTCTCGGGAACATTAATCAATGAGCAATTAAGCGAACTCGGAACCAAAATTCCCGGTCCCGTAATTTTAACACTCGGCGAAATATTCGCCTTCTTCAACTGCAAACTTTTTGAGAGCTTTCCAAGCTTTTTCCTTCCGAACGCTGCCGTAAGATTCCGGGAGGGAGGGAATGAGAAATTGCGGGTCGGCATGGGAGAGCGAGGAACGCTCGGCATTTGATATTTATGAGGATTGCGAGCAGGAGGTACTCGTTACTCGAGGCTGTGCACCATGCCGATGCAGAGTGCTGCTTCTGCTGCCGCTGCACTCCAATATATAGTCGGTACGAGCTATATATCGCCGTACGTGCATTCGCTCCACCAAATCCCAACGCGGTCACTCGCCCTTCCAACGGCTTTAACGCACTGCGAACTTACGTCACATTCGTCGTTTAGCAAAAAAAAAAAAAAAAAAAAAAATCGGCTATTCTCTACTTTTCCGGGTATTTCGTAGCTATGGACGTTGTGCCGTATGTAGTTCATGCCGCAGTTCGATATAAGGGGAGACCGGGGCGACTTGACACACTCGATTTTTCGACGATACAAGAAATGTGCCAGAGTCGGGATTTTTTTGTACAAGTGGGCGAACACTATTTCTCGAAGTGTGCCAAAGGGCAAAAAGACGCGTCGCGGAATTGCGCAGGTAATAATTATTCGGTAAAATAATAAAAATTAACAAATGAAAAAATGAGGAATGTGACCATTTTTTTAAATCGGCAACGGAATTCGTCGAGAAAGAGATTTTGTTATCTGCAAGGGATTCGTACGTTTGGAGTTTGGTATCTTGTGGCATAGTTCGAGCGGCAAAGAAGACTTGGCAATTAATTAAACGTCGTCAAATTTACCGCAAAAGTAAAAAAAGGATATCTGATTTAATAGTCGAACAAGTTTAATTTTGGATAATAATTTATGTCACATAAAAATACCAGAAGCCTCCAAATAGCCGACAATTCCCTCCCCCGCAATATTCCCCGAAAACCGGCGACAAAAACTCGAGTTCATTAAAAATACTAAATCCCCGCCTATTGTCCTGCGCGACCCGTTGTCACAAAACTTTGTCCCGCTCATCGGTGTAACTGCTTCGCCACTCGCCAATTCATTTCACGCCCGACAACGCCCCCATCGAAAAAAATAAATAAATATAAAAAACAAACCAAAACAACCAAGGAAAAAAAATCCAAAAAATATAAAAAAATATAAAAAGTAAAAAAAAGTATATCTAATTTAATAGTCGAACAAGTTTAATATTGAATAATAATTTATGTCATAAAAATACCAGAAGCCTCCAAATAGCCGACAATTCCCTCCCCCGCAATATTCCCCGAAAACCGGCGACAAAAACTCGAGTTAATTAAAAATACAAAATCCCCGTCTATTGTCCTGCGCGACCCGTTGTCACAAAACTTTGTCCCGCTCATCGGTGTAACTGCTTCGCCACCCGCCAATTCATTTCACGCCCGCCAACGCCCCCATCGCAAATATAAAAAAAAAAACAAACCAAAACAACCAAGAAAAAAAAATCCAAAAAAGATGAAAAGGATCAAATCTAAATTCCAAAAGGAGCAAAATTGCTTCGTAAAACTTAGCCCGGGCCTTTTACGATAATTGCCGACGACAGGCGACCGTCGTCGGGCCAATCTTTCCGACATATCATTCGCCATGTACGAACGTTCCTCGAGCTCTAAGTCATCCGGAGCATCGCCGAGCGAGGCGGGGACGTAGTGCCGCGTAAAAGCGCGGAGCTGAGGCCGCGTAGCCGGTGGTGTTTCACGCGGATAAAAATAAAGAGAGAAAAGGGAGCGGGATTCGGGAGAGTCGCGGGTACGCACGATGATCCATAGAGAGAAGCCGCGTGGTGGGGGCCGAGCGAGGAGAGCCGGGATGGAGCGGGCGCTGCGAGGAAAACGGCCTCGATACGCCCCTGGCCGGGTCCAAATCGTCTGATCTTCTGCCCGACGTCCCCGACGACGCGTGGACGCGTCTGCCTTCGAATTGGTCTCGTTACTTCATCACCTTCCGCACTCCGAAAGCATCGCCGACTCTCCCCAAAGCCCCTTTTACCATTCTTCTTGCGCCCTTCCCCGCAGCCTCGACCTGTCTCCGCTCGTCCGCACTGTCCAAGTGTCAACTGCCTGTCCCAACTCCACGACCGGCTTTACCTAGTCCGCTCTCCTCCGCAGCCTCCGTGTCAGCCACTGCAACGACGGGGTCAAGGTCGGGCTTGATCCTACACTTCCGTCTCTCAAAAGCTCGGAAACCAAACAGAGGCAGCGGAGATGATACCGGGGTGGAGCGGCGAGCGGATGGTCCTCCGGGCTCTCGGGATCTTCCACAGGGAGTGTTTTGGACGTCACGATGGAGAGAAATTTCGGAGATAGGATTCGCTTGGTTCACTGAGGAAAAGAAATTATTGGAGCAAATGCGCGGTGCAATCGGTCGGTACACCAAAAATGTTTAGGGTAAAAGTGGGGAATATGGACCGGTCTATATATCATTGATTTACGTGTTAATCGAGGTGGGCCATATTCACCACTTTTACCCTATTTCGGTCGACAAATTTTGAATGAATTGAAGCTAATAATCGTTCAACAAAACAATGCTTTATTTGTACCAAATAAATAACAGCTTTGAACGTATGTCACCGCGACTTTTCGTTAATCCAACCAATGTTTTTTCTCAGTGTTCAGGCAGCTTTTCCAAATTCGATGGCGAGAAAGCACAGCCGTTTCCTTGGTGGAAATTTTGAAGCGCGACCGGTCTAATGAGATTCGGGAGAAGCCAATAGGAAAAAAGCTAAATTTCAGGGCCTCATAAGGGCAGCTGTAAAATGTCTGGGAGGGTTTTTAGGTCTCACAGTTCTAGGGTCTGGTGTGGATTGGATTTGGTACTTCGGGAACCCTCCATATAGGGTAAAAGTAGGGGAGGGCCCGGGAAGGGTGGGGAATATGGCCCGGTCCATACATCATTGACTTACGTGTTAATCGAGGTGGGCCATATTCACCACTTTTACCCTACCTTCCCTATACCTTCGGGCACTTCCCTATACCTTGCGTCTGGTCGTGAATGCGAGTGTTTCTATCTCTATCTTAAGACGGACCGAGCCGCAGCGCACATAACTACGAATACCACCATCCGCAACTCAAATCTATGTCAATCTTCGTCAGTCTTGTGCGTGATGGTTGGAGCTTGTCGGTGCAGCGAAGCGCAAGTGGGCTACGGCCCGTAAGAGTTGAAGGAAAACAAAACATTTGGCTTCGTTCCGTTAACTCGGTCACATTTGCCTCATTAGCGGCACCAGAGATGACACTGGGACGAAGCGGTGGCGAGATCGTCGCCCGGGCTCATAATGGATAGAAATTGCAGAGATAGGATTTGCTTGGAGCAATCAACTTTTCGACATTTTATCGCGAAAAAGCACAGCCGCTTCCCTGGTGCACATTTTGGAGCGGAGGCTGATAGGAAAAAGGCTGTTCGGCCATTTCAGGCCTAAACGCTATAAAATGTCTGGTAAGGTTTTTGGATCTCACAGATCTCGGTTGTGGTATGGATTGGACTTGGTAGTTCAGGAACCATCAACACTTCGCTCCACCTTGCGTCTGGTCGGTAACAAAAACTGTGTTGTACCCCGAATTATTTTAAATTAATAAAATCGTGATTAGCGAGAATCGAACGATAGTCGATTCTCGATGTCGAAATAGAGGAAATAAAACAAAATTGCAGACGTATCAATTTGCACCTCGCGGATCGCGATCGGGAATTGACAGTCTGAACTCGACTAGAGAACAGAGAGGTTGATCTGAGGTTCAGGCTCACGTTCAGAGAATTTAACAACTGTAATACGAAATATTGACGACGAAGAAATTCATTACCACTTTTGAATAAAACTTGTTATTTAGTTTGTGTAAACAAACTTCAGTTTTCACTCTTAATTTGGCAACGATCCCAAATTACCTTTTAAATTATATTTATTGACTTCGCGTACAACAACTGTAATCAACTTTTTTTCCAAGGGTACCGGTATGGAAAAAAAAGTTGAGTACAGATTTCGTTACCGACCGGTTTATTTTACATCCCGCTAATCGAACGCTGAAAAAAAATCGCTTGCGGGCTGCCAAAGAAAAAAAATGTTTCTTTCAATTCTACTTTCAATTCTTACAATTCCATGTGATATTGAAACAACGACGGCAAGACTGTCAAGGTGACATATTATCGTTTCAATCCGGTATGAAATTGTACGAATTCAGAGTAGAATTGAATCAACTTTTTGCTTTCTTTGGCAACCCGCAAGCAAATTTTACTTGAATCAATGATATTTTTTTTCAGTGTGTCACCGCAACAAGAAAAAAATTTATTTGTCGGCCACCGTTTATTAAGATTAAGTAAAGTATTTATATGGTTTAAATACATATTTATTTCATTTAAGTAACTATTTACTTAATTTAAATAAATATTTGTTTAAATCAAATAAATATTTTGCTTAATCTTAATAAACGGTGGCCTTCAAATACATTTTTTTTCTGGGTGCGAAGTTGACGTCCGAAGCTAGACGTCATTGTCTCCTCCGTCAACGAGCAACGTTCAGTGTCGTTCCGTTAACTCAGTCACGCAAACCCTTTGAGATCTCTGTCGAAGCTCCGTCGGACTCTCGCTCTCCCTCCCTGCAACCCCGAACCCTCATCGAAGAGCCATCAAGACCAAGATAACACATTTTCAACGTATCCCGAAACGCTTGTAACTGCCCAACGAATTTCCCTTTGATAAATTATTGCCTTCCAGCTTGAACTAGCGTGCACTCCATACATCTCTCCGCGATGATGGAAATTGACGTTTACCAGGCGTTTACAGTCGCGTTTACGTCTCCTCGCCGGAGACCATCAACCGTCGCGTGTCTCACTTGTTCATCGCATGTTGCGTTGTACACAAACGAGGTCCCTCGGGTTCGTTGAACCCTCGACGTAAACTCACCGAGGTTGACGGCGAATCTTTGGCATTTCGATTAACCCGGTTCTCCAAATTCGTTCCAACAGGGTCAACGCGCGGACCGTTCGCAAAAAGTGGGACGGAGCGGACAAGCGCACTTTTAATCTTTAAGGAATCTTCAAAATTTTGGGACAAATGCAAAATTGTTGAAATTGTTCATCCGGCGGTTCAGCGGACGCTCGTCATTTGACCTTTCTCAGAAGAGTTGAGGACCATCGAGAAAAATTTATTACAGTTTTTAGCGATTGCATTTTCTTGAGTGAAATTCGGGCCACTTTCAGCTCACGGCAAAACCAAATCTGGACCCAGTGACTGTCCAGATCTGATTACCAGTGAATATCCAGCGTCCAATCCACTGGGCTATTGTTTCATTGCTCGCCCACCCCGGAACCTTCTAAAAAAAGAGCTCAAGAGCGTTTCTGCAAACTCCTGTACGAAGCTGAATGAATACAACCTGTATATAATAATTTCCTTTTACCCGGAAGTGCTTAACATCGATGCAAAAAAATTGATCACAGTTTTCCTTATGGACCTCGTTACCGACCCTAAAAATTCATTCCTCACCTTCTTGCATTTTTCAGACGCTCGCAATTTCATCGTTCTCAGAGAAGTTAAGGACCATCTAAAAAAATGTCTTGAGCGAAATCCAAGCCACTTTGGGTTGACGGCAAAACCACATTGGCGAATACAGTACACGACCGCGTTTCTCCCAACCGCATAATTCCAAACGACCGCGTATTTCCGAAAATGACGACCGCGTAAGTCCAATTCGGCCCCTTCTCAAGGTCCGTTACCTGCTTGGTGGGGAAACAAACGACTCCTTCCCTTTTGCTACCTGCGAATGAAATCGTCGCTGTTGTAATTCCGACAATTTTTGCGTATGGAAAGGGACGTCGGGCAGGTACTTGGGCAGGTAGTGGGGTATCCAACTTACGCGGTCGTGCTTAATTGGATTGGCTCCCGAGGATCGGAGAAACGCGGTCGTGTACTGTATATCGGTACTCGGCCGGTAATCGAATCTGGACCCAGTGGGTGAGACATCCAGGGTCCAAATCACCATGCTATCGCTTCACTGCCCGCCCACCCGGGATTCTTCTAAAAAAAGAGCTCAAGAGCGTCTCTGCAGGCCGAAGCGAATAAAATGCAATGAAACTTATCTTCCGCGCACTGCGCCTCGGTGTGCTTTCTCTCGGTCTCCGGCTTGTCTCAAGTTCCTGCTAGCTGGAACTTACACTTCAGCTTCGGGGCCACGTCGTTCGGCTTTTCTATATCCATTCCGAGAACCTCCCCGGGCCACACGACACTCGGACGAGACGCCGTGCGGTGGATCGCAGATTTTCATAACGCCGACGAGGGAAATTGAAAAGAAGTTGCGACACACAATTCCTCTTGGTTATAAGTTTCCGCGGATTCCTCGGAGGAGCCCACGGAAGTGATATCGGAGGCTTGCAATATTGACTCCGGCCTCGAGGCACAAATAATTCGATAGCCGATAATTCGATTCAGACTAACCGGAAGTGGGCACTTTTGTCGGGACTCGGCGATACTTTGACGAAACTTTTCCTCTGCCGGAGACACTGCGTTCGGAGTGATACAAATAATTCCCAAGGATATCGATAATTGCATAGCGCGATGGCCTGACGGCCAATCACCGGACCAACAACTCCACAGCGATACTTTATGCAGAAACTGGTACATTGAATTTAACGTACAATTGTGATAAAAATTAATATACTTTTTCATTAATTTTCATTAATCTTCATTAATGTTAAAGTAAATTATTAAAAATAAAGCATTCCCAATGTTTTTAATACACCGAACATTCATTATTCATCACGATTTTACATGAAATTTAATATACTAGTTTTTGCATATAAACTTCCAATCCGATACCTTAAATTTTATATCAATTTTTTTTACGGCGTATCCTTCAATTATTTTCGTATTTTTTTTTCGTATTTATTCATGGATTCATATTTTTCAACACGAAACCTTTTTTTTCTCTCGTCGTGTGTGTTATCGACCTTATCGCAATTTGCCGCGTCAGCAATACAATAGAGTGGCTGCGATGACGATGAAAGGCTTTTTACGAGTCGTTAAATTGAAACGCGATCAGTCGACCCCGTTTTCCGTGAATTCGCTAATGTCGCATATGCAGAGCTGCGAACTCACCCTGTACACTGTTCTCGTACGGCGGGGACTTGGCCGACCTTCAGCACCCTCGTTCGACGAGAAAAATTAAACTTCCCAATCCCTCCGATCAACAAACCCACAGCGATAGCCTCGAATTATTTTCATACATTTTTCGTTAATTGATGTATTTGCGTTTCTCGACGTTGACATTTTTTTTTTTTCATCGTTCGTGTTATCGATCTTACAGCAATTTGCCGAGTCAGCAATACAATGTTGGATTGAAACGCGATCGGTCGACCCCGTTTCCATGAATTCGCTAATGTCGCTTATGCATAGCTGCGAACTCTCCCCGTACGCTGTGCTGGTACGGCCGGGACTTGGCCGACGTTCAGCACCCTCGTTCGAGGTGAAAAATTAAACGGGCACTTCCCAACTCCTCCGAACAACAAACCGCTCAGCCATATCCTTGAATTATTTTCATACATTTTTTGTTAATTGATGAATTTATGTTTTTCGACATGAAATCGTTTCCTTTTTTTTCATCGTTCGTCTTATCGACCTTATCGCAATTTGCCGAGTCAGCAATACAATGTTGGATAGAAACGCGATCAGTCGAACCGGTTTCCATGGATTCGCTAATGTCGCTTATGCATAGCTGCGAATTCATCCTGCACACTCTGTTCTAGCTCTGCGCGCTAGTACGGCCGGGACTTGGCCGACGTTCAGCACCCCCGTTCGGCGAGAAAAATGAAACGGGCACATCCACAGCAATACCCTTCAATTATTCTCATAATTTTTTGGGTAATTGATGGATTCAAGTTTTCCGAGATGAATTTTTTTTTCTTCATCGTTCGTCTTATCGACCTTATCGCAATTTACCGAGTCAGCAATACAATGTTGGATAGTCGCAATGTTGGGTAGAAACGCGATCAGTCGACCCGGTTTCCATGGATTCGCTAATGTCGCTTATGCATAGCCGCGAACTCACCCTGCACGCTGTGCTGGTACGGCCGGGACTTGGCCGACGTTCAGCACCCCCGTTCGGCGAGAAAAATGAAACGGGCACATCCACAGAAATACCCTTTAATTATTCTCATAATTTTTTGGGTAATTGATAGATTCAAGTTTTCCGAGATGATTTTTTTTTTCTTCATCGTTCGTCTTATCGACCTTATCGCAATTTACCGAGTCAGCAATACAATGTTGGATAGAAACGCGATAAGTCGACCCGGTTTCCATGGATTCGCTAATGTCGCTTATGCATAGCCGCGAACTCACCCTGCACGCTGTGCTGGTACGGCCGGGACTTGGCCGACGTTCAGCACCCTCGTTCGGCGAGAAAAATGAAACGGGCACTTCCCAACCCCTCCGACCAACGTCGGAAACTACTGTGCCGAGATACTCTGCCAGGATCGCAGAACCTCGGGGAGAATCCGAGGGGATGGTTCTCCGTCCACGGGAGCCGGGGCTTCTACGGATTATTCTTGACGCGAACGCGCACACCGACTCGTGTAAATTCCGGCGAAGAGATACACGAAAGGGGGGTTGTTTTATGAGAGAGCTTCGACGCGCACACACAGGGACATAAACCGTCCCCTCCGAGCTTGAATACACAGTCTATCCTTAGTCAACGCTGAGACCCCGTTTTTTTTTTGCCGCATATTTGCCTCTACTTTGTTAAACTCCGGTGGATGAAAAGGACGGGAATCCTGAATAAATCTCGTTTGCGGAGCACGAAGTTGAAAGAGCTACCGAATAAATGAAACTAATTCCTAGTTTTTTTTTTTTGAGAATTCATTTGTTTCGCTAAATACCAAAATCGTTGGCTTGAGGAAAAATGGGACAGGACGAGGAACGAATTTTTAGGCTCGGTAAACATTAATCAATTTTTTTTCCCGAATGTCAACGAGTTGCGCCTCGTTGCCAAATTGTGGAATTTCTCATACAAAGCTTGAATATCTTATACAAAATACAAAGTTATAAATTGTTATAAATAATTATACAGCTTATACAAAACTTGTATAAGAATTGAGTTTGAGTTTGACCGTGAATGATCGCTTGGTAGAAAAAAATGATTCCAGTTTTTATTACCGACGGTGGTAATTCGTAAATATTGTTGCTGAATGCGGTGAGTAATGAAAACATGTATTTCGTTAACACGCTGCGGCTTCCGAACGGTCTAATTTCAGGCTCTTCTTTTTTGGTTTTTAATGAAGAGACTCAACCTTAACGTTTCGACCCTCTTCAGAACGGTGTTTATTTTTCTCTGTAGTTAAATTAAAAGTAGTTACATGTCAATATATTTCTAACCTATAATACTTAAGTTATGCCTTATCATTCTTATTTGTTTCCCTTCCCTGATAGACTAGCGGCACGACAAGTCGCAGTTGGCTCAATAATTGCGACATGTGCCGCACATGTCGTAAGTATCGCGCCAATATTGCTACTTTGCGTGGCGCTTGTCTATCAGGGTTATATTACCTGGTTCTTTCCATAATATTTCTTTCCTTTCATTTCGGGTGCTATTCTATGTGTGTGCTCAAAAAAGACGAACCCGAAATTAGACCGTTCCGAAGCCGCAGCGAGTTAAAGAAATACATTCGTAAATATTTTCCGTAAACATCGGATCGAAAGGAAGCTGCGTGTCGTCGTCAACGAGTTTCGATGAGTCTTTATTGGTATTGAGAAAAATGTGACAGAATAAGGAACAAATTTTTAGGCTCGGTAACGAGGTTGGTCGAAAACTGTAAAAATACATTTTTTTCACCGATGTCAACGACTTCGTTCGGTTGAAAAAAAATACTGATTACAGTTTTTATTACCAACCGTGATAATTCGTAAATATTTTCCGTAAACATTGTCGAGTGAAAGGAAGCTGCGTGACGTTGCCGAGTCTCGATGAGTCTTTATTCCCCGGATAGACACACATCCTAGATATAGCGAATGCGAGATCGGGATACGTGGGCGTCGATGCTCCCGGAATCGAGACGGTCGGTTCAACGGTTTGACGTCAATACCGCGAAAACTCTTCGGGCCTGTTTCTTTTGCTTTCACGGTGTTTGTCTTATTTTTCCCCCCCGTTATTAATAACCACCGAAAATGATTATTAATGAGTAATTTCGCCTTATAAATAGATTGCTCGGTGGTGAAAATAGAAACTGGGGGGAAAAACCAGTTCGTCGCCTTTATTATTCTCTCCGCGAGGCCGAGAGGGTCTCGCCCAACGGAATCTCAAAGGGGTATAGGAGATTGGAGCTGTTGCACTACGGCAAAGAGAAGTACGGCAGGCCTTCGAAGCTCTGGGGAACTGCACGTGCGACGTACCCGGGCATCTCTCTAGGTGCGTTCCAGGGACATCCGAAGTGCATCGCCGATCGAAGGTCGCATCGATTCTTGCCGCTATACGAGACCCTCCCTAACTCTCCCGAGGATACGCTATCGCAACCCCGTGCTGTCCCGCTGTTGCACAATGCACCGCTAAATACTCGTTTTCAATCTCTCATGGGGAGGCTTTTGACACGTGCGAGATCGATGTCGGACGAGGTCTGGCATTGGATTGTTTTATTTAGTGCGTTGAAACGATTGACTATGCAAAAGCCCATTCGTAAAGTGCTAGTTCCTTTTTGTGTAATATGTTTTTTTATTTCTCTCTGGTCAGAGGCAAACCTGTTCTTTTAGTTTTCTTATGTTCGAGAGGAAGATGCGTCTGATAACTGCACTGTAAAAATAAATTGTGAATTTATTGTAGTGGAACTTGAAATTTACTTACATTACTTACATTAATTGAACATTGATGGACTTTATCGGAAAATTAAGGCACCAGATATTAATTTTGCACACCTTTTGCCTGAAGGTTACGAGAAAGAATGGTGCGATCGTCGTTAAAAATATCTTCAGCCTTTTGGGCATGATAAATTGAGCATTGTTTGTTATTTCCTATTAAATTTTTTTTTTTCGAAAATATGAGAATTCAAATTATGCGATCGTGTTCAGGGTTCGAAACTGAGCAAATTGTTTCCTGGAATAATTTCTCTGAGATGCATACTTTCCGAGATACGATGAAATACGTCCCGACCGAATTTCGAGCGTTCCCATTGGCTGAAGGGTTTATCCGCCTGTAACCGGAAAACTACACGTCCCACGAAGTTTTGCCAGAGGGAAAATATGTTCAGTTTTCATCGCGGAACACAACACTCCAAGTTACTATAGCGAAATCGCAAACTGGAAAATACTAGGGCTGTACAGATAGCCAGCTAATGGATTTTATAGTTTGGCCGGCTAAGCCGTCTTAGCCGGCTAATCCGTTTTAGCCGGCTAAGCCGTCTTAGCCGGCTAATCCGTTTTAGCCGGCCAAACTATATTAGCCGGCTAAGCAGTCTTGGAATTTTTGGACGATTTTATTTCTTTTTCAAAAATTAACTGCTACGTATTCCGACGTATTTTTGCGCGCTGAACACGAATCCGTCGGCCTTTTTGGCCTAAAATACAATGCGATATTAGGGGCTCAATTTTACGCACGATTTTATACACTTGGCAGGCTAAAACGGATTAGCCGACTAAAATAGTTTAGCCGGCCAAACTATTAAATCAATTAGCCGGATAAGATATTTTAGCCGGTTAGGCCGGCCTATCTACAGCCCTAGAAAATACCGTTGTCACAAAAAGGGTTAAAATTGGGCGGAATTTTATACAAAAATGGTAAGAAAAATTGTAAACAAAAAGTCAACGATAACCGAACGGACAAACAACTTTCCAAATTTGATTTAAAAAACTTGTTGTCAGATCGACATCCGAAAGAGTCTCGGGGAACCGCCACAGCCTAAAATATAATGTTCCGCTATTCGCGCATCAGGTCTCATATACGTTTCACTCCTGACAGCTTGAAGCTTTTCTAAACATCGGTCGAACTAGCTGCACAAAAAAAAAAAAAAATCTACTCTCGCATCGACTCCTTTGGCCAACCCAGATCGTAAACTCCAAGTACACGTGCCGGCCCCGCCAATCGACATTTTTCCATTTGTTTATCTCGGGAACTCTTTCTAGCAGACACGTAGAAATGTGTTAATGCGTACAGTTAAAACAGCTTTCCCCATCTCTCCCTATCGTCCCACAGCGCTCCGCAGCCTTCCGAGACCTGCTCCGGCTCAGCGTATGCACGATTTATTTGACGTTTGAAGCTTCAGCCCTGCGTGGCGATTCAAAGCAATCGCCCCCCTCCCCCCCCTTCAACCCGCACAGCGCCGGGCGTCAGTGGGGCAAAAAGGCACACGAATGAGTTTCTCGCGGCTTCACGAGACACGATTTATTTACTCTCGTAGCTCGACGTCCCGTGTTCTCTATCTGGGTCGTGGCACCCGAGGCGAGCTGTTCAACCCGAAGCGTATCTCATCGCTGGTTACGAAATTCTTCGGCGTTACTCGACGCCCGACTCCCGAGGAGACGAGAAAAAAAAAGTACCCGAAGACGAAAACGCAGTTGAAAAAAAGGAAGAAATGAGGGAGAAAATAAAAAAGTTTCTCGAGATCCAGAAACCTTGGTGGCAAGGTTATTACTCGGAGGCCGCAGCCTCCTTTCGTCGCTCGCTTTCCGGCGTTCTCGACCGAAACCGGGTTTGCGAATCAAGCCCGCGAGTAAATTTCACATTACAGATAAGCGCGGAATGTGAGGAAGAAATAAATAAAATAAATAAAATAAATAAAATAAATAAAATAAATAAAATAAATAAAATAAATAAAATATATTAAATAAATAAAATATATTAAATAAATAAAATATATTAAATAAATAAAATATATTAAATAAATAAAATATATTAAATATAAATAAATCCAACGAATAGCGATCGATCGGGAAAGAGCGGCGAGAGAAAAAGGTCGACGAGTGTGGTCCACGGGGCGCGGGTTACGAAATTCCTCGGCGTTACTCGACGCCCGACTCGCGGAGAGACGAGAATCTGAGAGAAGAAAAAAGCACCCGAAGACGAAAATGAATTTGAAAGAAAAAACGACGAAACGAAATTGAAAGAAAAAACGACGAAGAAAAAATAAAGAAAACAACGTTTCTCGAGATCCCGAAACCTTGGTGGCAAGGTTATTGCCGAGAGGCCGCAGCGTCTCTTGGGTCTCCCGCTTTCTGGCGTTCTCCACCGAACCCCAAATCGCACCGAGCCCGGGTTTACGAATCAATCGAACCGACGAATAAATTTCACATCGCGGAGAAAGGCGGGATGTGAAAAAAAGAAAATAAAAGAAAATGTTAAATAAATAATCCATCGAATAGCGATCGATCGAGAAAGAGCGGCGGAAGGAAGATATCGAGTTTGGTCAACGGGCTGGAGACGATTTTAGATCGATCGAACCGACGAATATATTTCACATCGCGGAGAAAGGCGGAATGCCAAAAAAAATTTATATATAAAATAGATAATCCATTGAATAGCGATCGATCGAGAAAGACCGACGGAAGGAAGATATCGAGTTTGGTCCACGGGCTGGAGACGATTTTGGATCGATCGAACCAACGAATAAATTTCACATCGCACAGAAAAGCGGAATGCGAAAAAAAAATAAAAGAAAATATAAAACGGATGTTCCATCGAATAACGATCTATCGAGAAAGCGCAGTAGCAGAAAGAGATCGAGTTTGGTCCACGGGCTGGAGACGTTTTTCTTTTAAAAACTTTTTTCTTGAAAAATGTTTTAAAAAAATATAAAATAACCCATCGAATAGCGATCGATCGAGAAAGCTCTGCGAGAGATAGAGATCGAGAGTGTTCCAGGGGCTGTAGACGTTTTTAGATCAATTGAACCAATGAATAAATTTCACGTCGCAGAAAAGCACAAAATGTAAAAAAGGAAAATATAAAATAATAACCAATCGAATAGCGATCGATCGAGAAAGCTCTGCGAGAGAAAGAGATCGAGTGTGGTCCACAGGCTGGAGACGTTTTTAGATCAAGGTCGGGCGAATATACGCGGCCATCCGAGTACGGAGTGACTGAGTGAATATGAAAAGATTGAAAAATTGAAACTCGTGTATTCGAGACAATATTTGCCTCCGTGCTCGGAATATTTCCATCGGTTCCCCGGCATTCCCAGCGGAGGGGGGGGGGGGGGGGGGGCAAAACGGACGTCTTCTCCATCCTCCAACAAGACTTTTTTCTTGACCCCAAAAAATCCTAAAAATGCAATTCCCCCCCCCCCCCATCTACCACAAAGCTCAATATTTTCCGATGAAATTTCATTCCCACGACTGTCAGTCCACAACATGCAACGCCAAACCCTGCCGAAAGACCTCGAATAAAAAATGAATAAATAAATCATCCCCGCGAATTTTGAACGATGGAAAATCAATTTTGTCTCTATCGGGCAATCCTCACTCTCTCGTGTTCGTTATTAAATTTTTCATCAACCGCTTTAGGCGGATCGTTATTTTTTTTTTATTTTTGCGGCAATCAATGCGCAGTTAGGTTGGAATAATCCGAGGATTCGATCATCCTTGGCAACCAGGGGGGGGGAGAAGGGGGGAGGGGGTTGCTCGAAGGGGGGGGGGGTGGTTCCGATATATCGGATACTACGTTTCTCGTCGCTGTCTGTGCGTTCTCTCGTGAGGAGTAAGATGCGTCCAAGGTCGTACGCGACAGCCTCGACCCGGAGGGTGGGGAAGCTCGAGGTCGGGAGGAAGCGCGACAGGGGTTGATGGGTTCGCCCCGTCCCGTCTGCGTGTCTCCGTACCTCCCCTCAGCCGCGCGGCTCTTTCCAGCACGAACGTCGAGGATGGCGCGAGGGACGGGGGGGAGACAGTTTCACGTGCCGTAACACGTGTGCGCGCCGTTTATCGAAGGCTTATCGCGATTAGGAAAAAATAAATAAAATAAAACAGCAAATAAAACATAAAATAATTTTATTTGTTTTATAAAATAAAACAAATAAAATAAAACGGAACATTTCCTAGCGACTTGGATTTTTTTTTCTATGTCAACGGTTTTGAAAAAAGAGCTCATAGAAGTGCCGTAACACGTGTGCGCGCCGTTTATCGAAGGCTTATCGCGATTAGGAAAAAATTAAAAAAATAAAACAACAAATAAAACATAAAATTATTTTATTTGTTTTATAAAATAAAACAAAACATTTCCTAGCGACTTGGAATTTTTTTTCTATGTCAACGGTTTTAAAAGAAGAGCTCATAGAAGTGCCGTAACGCGTGTGCGCGCCGTTTATCGAAGGGTTATCGCGATTCGGAAAAAAAAAAATAAAACAACAAATAAAACATAAAATAATTTTATTTGTTTTATAAAATAAAAAAAAATAAAATAAAACAAAACATTTTCTTAGCGACTCGGAATTTTTTTCTATGTCAACGATTTTAAAAAAAGAGCTCATAGAAGTCTTTCAAGACTGCGCGCGTTATCGGACGTTTCGTCCCAATATTAAAATCGCGGTGTAAGCTCGACGATGAACCGTGACTGGGTGAGCGGCGAGCGAACTGGCCCGGAACACTGCCCGATATTAATACACCAGACTTCTATTGTTCGGCAACATAATGGAACGAGGGTGGTACGCGTGTGCGTTGAGTAACAAAATTTTAAGCCGCTTTGCCGTAACCACCGGTCGATAATAATTGCCGAGTGATAATTCGTTGTCCCGGTGCCGGGACACGGAGCAGGTTGCGCAATGAAAGTTTCCTCGTATTTCAATCTCGGCAGTGATTAAAAAATTCGGATCTTAAAAAAAACAAAAAATCATAATGTTTCTCGAGCAAGTGAACCATCGCGCGCGTGACAAGTCTTCGGGACAATGAATTAGTGATGATTCATTATTCCGGAGCCGGGACACCGAGCAGGTTGCGCAATGAAAGTTTCCTCTAGTTTCCATGTCCGCAGACAAGAAAAAATTAGGAGTAAAAATAATCTGGATAATTTTTCCGGGTGAATCCGCAGCTCTCAGCGATTAGCCCGTATCGGAATCTTCAGCGAAGTGTCACGAGAAACGGATGGAAATTCTTCGGATTGAATGGCTTTGGTAAATTCGTAATTGTGACGATAATGTCGGCGCGCGTCTTACGTACGTATTGTTCGGCAAAACAATGGGAACAACGATGGTAAACGCGTGTGTTGAGTAACAAAATTGTAAGCCGCTCTGCCGTAACCCCCGATCAACAACTCCACACCGAGCAGGTTACGCAATGAAAGTGTCCTCGAGTTTCCATCTCGACAGACAAAAAAAAATGAGATATAAAAAAAAATCTAAGGACATGTCTATGTCCTTAGATCTTAAAAATGACTATATCGTTTGAGAGATATTACACTGAGGAAAAGAAATGGTTGAATTAATTACATGCGCGGTGACATACGTGCAAAGGTGTATTTTGTTGGTAGAACAAAATTGTTTGTTTCAATCGACAAATTTTGAATAAATGGAACCAAATAATCGTTTAACAAAACAATGCTTTATTTGTACCAAATAAATAACAGCTTTGAACGTATGTCACCGCGACTTTTGGTTAATCCAATAAATTTTTTTCTCAGTGTACCATAGCACATAGTAGTAGGGAACTAGGGCGCCACCTATGGTAGGAAGTACCGGGTTTACAAGAATTTTTCGTAGATATTATGTTAAAAATTCTTGGAACATCTGAGCCTTTCCGCCATAGGTGACACTTTAGTGCCCTACTATTGTGTGCTACGGTAATTTATTTCACTCGGTGCGTAAAATGCAGTTTTACGCACGCTTCGCGCGCGTAAAACCTTGTGAAATAAAATTTCGTACGATACGCGTGCGAAAAAAGTTTTCTTAACTCGTGTGATTGCAACACTCGCTTACGGCTCGTGCTGCAAACTCACACTCGTCAGAAAAAGTTTTGTCGCACTAGTATCGTAATGTACTATTTTCTTAGATGATCGCACTGAGAAAAAAAATTAGTTGAATTAACCAAAAGTCGCAGTGACATACGTTCAAAGCTGTTATTTGTTTGGTACAAATAAAGCATTGTTTTGTTAAACGATTATTTGCTTCAATTTATTCAAAATTTGTCGATTGAAACAAACATTTTTGTTGTACCAACAAAATACACCTTTGAACGTATGTCACCGCGCATTTGCTTAATCCTACCATTTCTTTTTCTCAGTGCGGTAGTTTTTACTGGATGATTCTCTCGGTGTATCGTTGCTTTTACTATGTAATTTTTTCTCAGTGCACGCGTGACAAGTTTATCAGTCGCGTGTGCTCCGCTCTCGCGCTGCGTCTCGACTTCGCTCGCGAGGATATTCGGTCTACCGAGTTGGAGGAGAACGTGACTCCGGGCCGAATCCCAACTCTGAGCGATCAGCCCGAAGCGGAGCGTTTGGCGAAGTGTCGCGAGAGACGGATGGAACGGGCGCTCTGCTAGATTCGAAATTGTGACGATCGGCGATGATGAGGTCGATTGGTACTCACCACTATCGGCGTACGTCTCCGAGCCGTAACCGTCCTGAAGACCGCTCGCCCAAGTGCCCTCGTACCTCGCGGTCGACGTCGTCGATTGTCTGACTCCGTAACGACCCTTGAATCCCTGAGTCCATTCGCCACGGTAGAGCCAACGTCCCCTCGTCTCCATCCCGAGACCGTGACGCTTTCCGTTCTGCCATTGTCCCTCGTAAGCCGAACCGCTGGTTGACACAGAATACGAGAAATTGATAGAGTACAGTAGAATCTCACTTGTCCGACCTTCGATCAACCGAGCCTCCGCGTTATCCGAGGCGTAGGTTCGGATAATACGGAGAACTCGGATCGAACGGTTAAAGCAGCAATGACCGCGCGCGGAGTACAGTAGCACCTCGCTTATCCGAAGAGCACCTCGCTTACCCGACTCGTGGTATGGACTCGGATAATACGGAAAAGTCGGATAAAACGGATAGTGCAGCAATGCCCACACGCGGAGTTGTCCGCAAAGACAACTTTGTTGCATACGCTCTTAGGGTCGAATTTTAAGACATTACCTAGTTTGACCTTAAGTCCGAACTTAAGCCAAACTTCGATCTCAAGAGGGATCTTAAGTTCAAACTAATGTCTTAAAATTCGACCCTTAAACTTGATCAAGTTTGCTATATATTGCGAGCTGCAAATACAACAGTTCCGATTTTAGAGTCAATGGTTTATGTTCATATGAAGCTAATGTTAATTAACGAAATTGTAATTGTACTTTTTAAATAACTGAATTAACTAATATAGTTAAAGTTTACATGAAGTGGTGTTATTAAAAAATATATATATAATATATAATATATAATATATAATATATAATATATAATATATAATATATAATATATAATATATAATATATAATATATAATATATAATATATAATATATAATATATAATATATAATATATAATATATAATATATAATATTAGTAGAAGTTTTAATTGAGTATGTTATCCGAGATTTCACTTATCCGACTTACGCTCTCCCCCGTATTACCTCGGATAAACGGGGTTCAACTGTACAGGGACATCGCTGTCGTTTTAAGGTTGGCGATACAATTGGCCCGCCGAGCGGACGAGGGAATAGAACTCTCGAGACTCTCGTGCACTTTCTCGTCTCATGGGAGACTCGTGCGGGATACATGCGGAAGCCGACGTATCTCGGTGGGCCAAAAATTGTATCGCCGTATATCGCACTGAAACACGAGTGGAGATCGGTGGAACGGAAGACTCCCGGGGTTCGGCGATAACATCGCGATACGCCTGGACGACCGGTGTAACTACTTGTGGCCGTCTCTTGTGAAGTGTTTCACCGTTGTTCGGAGGGTGTTTTATGTACACACTAGCGGTTATGTTGGCGAGCGTGCTCGCATCGATAGCATGTGAAAATCCATTCCTTATGAAATGGAATTCCGAACTTCATTCCATATGCTGTGAAAACCGAAATTACGAAATTACGACACATGGAATGGAATTTCGGAATCCATTCTATATGCTATAAAAACCGGAATTATAGCATGGAATTTCGGAATTTTGAAATTTATTCTATATACTATGAAAATCGGCGAGGCGTGGTGTGAGCTTCACCGAAAAGGGTGTGCGACAGGGGGGGGGGGGGGGGTGGCAATATCCAAACCAACAAACAAATCCACAACTTTCCAAAATATATATCAGTTATAAGGGATTTTTTTAATTTCCGGAAGCGGTTTAAGCCTTTTAATTTTAAAGCCATTTTTTTCAAGCTAACATATATACATTTTTCCAAAGTTAATATATTTTGGCTTGTTTAAAATTTGACGATTTTTTTTCATCGACCTGGCGCACCTTCGAATGAATTTCAAACCGAATTTCCCTGGTCAATTTCTGTTAAAAAAAAAAACAGTATAAATAATAAATCGCGATCGGGACTTCGGAGTGTCGATTCGCCTGGCGAGTCGAGAACGCCAGTGCGCTGCCGGAATTGACGAGCCGTCGAGAGGTCGGATTTTCCCCGCGATCGTAAAACTCGGGACATTCGTACGATTATCTTTCTTTTTTTCTCATCGCCGCTATCGAACGACGACAATGAATAAAAATAGTAAACTGGAGCGTCGGTATTAATAATCCCGTAACAGTGACCGCGATCGTCAGCCCGAATGACACGATAAAGATTAAAGGTACGATACCGAGTCGGCGAGAGACTCGGGCGCGGCTCGCGACGTTAAACCGAACGAGAATCGTTTCCAGACGGAGTTCGGAGGAGGACAGGCCCGTCGTTTCTCGTTCGCGTGATGAGATAACGTCACTTGTCGGCGTTGTCATCGCTGCCGACGTTTTTCCTCCGTTCGAAAGCCCCCGATGTTTTCGTGTTTTCGTGCCACGGAGACGGAAACCCGGTTACGATTATTGTCAACCTCGCAATTGTCATCCCCTTATAGAACCACGGAACAAAAAAAAAAAAATTTCGAACTCCAATAGCTATTTTTTTTGTTTTACGAAAAAAGAAATTAAGACGGGTTGATCGATAAACAAAATAACAAGTGTTTCTACATATGCGTCGCATATGAGCTCAAGATGATAAATTCAATATTTTCCTCACAAAAAAAGGTCAAATCCCATAACCATTTTTTTTTTTACAAAATGCATGTCTCGTTAAAAAAAATTAAGACAGCTCGCCCGATAAAGAAAATTGCAAGTGCTTCGAAATGCTCACACATCTGCAATTCTCCTCTTACACTGAGAAAAAGCATGGTATTTCCTACTATAACGAATAGTTCCCAGTGGGGACGTCTATATAGATAGTTTGTGATATTATATACTCAATTGATTAAACTATAATTACAGTCACAACTATAATTTTTGGTCATTGTCGTAACTGTAAAATGTAAACGTCCCCCTGGGAACAATTTACTATATAAGTTTTTCTCAGTGCAGAATATCGACTCAACTTCACTTATAAAAGCTATTCCAACGTCACGAAAAAAAGAAGCTCAATCGACCAGAAAAATATTTTTTTACAACATGTATGTCGCTATAAAAAAAAAAAAAAATAAACCCAGCCCGCCCGACAAAGAAAATTGCAAGTCTTTCTAACTGCACGCACACGGGAAATTCTCCTCTTCGGATATTGACTCAAGTTCACTTACAAATTCCATTGCAACGTCAAGAGAAAAAAAAAAAAAAAAAAAAACAAGATATATATAGTCGTGAGCGACAGCTGCAGGGTTAGCTGTAGGCTCCTGCTGGGTTCTACACGGACCAGGAAAGTGGGGGAGCTTTCGACCTTGACACGTATCCTGGCGCCCGAAAGGGGAAGGGACCGGGCTAGGTATCTATATATATACACATACACACACACACACACACACACGCACACTAACCCCGAGAGAAGTAAGAGGGGAGAGAGTTCTTGTTTCCCGATAGGGGAGCTTGCAATCCTGAAAGTGGGTCACGGAGTGCAAGGACAACGAGTCCGGGTCACTGGGAGCATCCGCGTGGCGGCCAGGCGTTGGCCGTACGAAAGCTTCGGGGAATGGACGGTAGAGGGGGTAAAAGCGGTGAGGGCCGGACACCCCTTTGGTCTCGTCGTTTAGGCTCCGTTACCGGGAAGCCCGTCCGAGATCGGCTCGCCGGACCACCCACGAGGGTAGAAAAGCTCGGAGGAACGAGATTGGAAACGCTCGTTCGTTTCGGAAAGGGAGCGACGAGGCGACACACACCGCGAACTATAAAAATTTCGAGATCGAAACGTGCTCGCTCTCTCGGGCTGTTATCCGGAAATTTTTAACGAGCGACGAGTCCAGTCGATTAATTTTTTTTTTTTATATCTATCGGGGTTTCCTTTTTTCTGCAAGCTCGGGAGACCTCGAAAAAAGGTCGGGGAATTTTTGTGATTAAAAACTCTGTCGAATTGAGAGGTTGATCTGGATTCGGGGTCCTCGATTCGGAGTAATTTTTTTTACATATTGCCCATACTCGATCTCCATTCTGTTTCGCGGCGTCTTAGTTACTCGGGTAATAAAAAAAAATGTAATCGAGTTATGACTATTGAGAGAGATGCAAATTAACTAAAATAGAAGGCACAAATTGAAACAAATTTAAACGGATAAGAAAGGGGCAAGTTAACTAAAATAAGAAGGTACAAATTGAAACAAACTGAAACGGATCAGAAAGGTTCAAGTTTTTTAAAATAAGAAGGTCCAAATTAAAACAAACTGACACGGATAAGAAAGGGGCAAGTTAACTAAAATAAGAAGGTAAAAATTGAACCAAAGTGAAACGGATCAGAAAGGTTCAAGTTTGTTAAAATAAAAAGGTCCAAATTTTAAAAAACTGAAACGGATAAGAAATATGCAAGTTAACTAAAATAAGAAATTACAAATTAAAACAAATTGAAACGATTAAGGTAGTCTGAGCAGTACAGTCCCGCCAAACGTGAGTTTCAGGGAAAAATTCAAACACTTCCCGATGGGACAAAAATCTGAAAAAATCAAGTATATGGTGGGTGCTGCAAAGATTGTTTTTGTGAAATAACAATTCCAATTTGTCATCAACAAATTGAATAATGATTTTTATCGTTAATTTGTCAATAACATTTTTGAATTATTATTACATAAAAACAGTATTCGCGGCACCTCCCATATGGTTGATTTTTTACAAGTACAAATTAACAAATATAACAAGTAACAAATTAAAACAAATTGCAACGGACAAGAAACTTGCAAATTAACTAAAAAATAAAAGGTACAAAGCAAAGCAAATCGAGTCGATTAAGATCGGCACAAATTCACCAAAATAAGAATATGAGAACAAAACCAAATGCGAATAAAAAAATTGAAATAAAAAAAGCAAGAAAATGTCTGACTAAAGATCTTACCTCGGCCACGTGTAGACACCGGAGACCTCGAAGCCGTAGTGCCAGCTTCCGGAGTAAGCGCCCTGACCCTTGGGCCCGGTGCAGACGCCGTGTCCGTGCGCCTTGCCGTCCTCCCATCCCCCGCAGTAAGTTCCACCGTCGTCGAAGTCGAATCTACCCCCGTTGACCTGAGGACGATTACCAGCCGCGCTGGCCGTGCCGGTCGCTCCCGGCTGTCCCGGACTCGTGCCGCTCGACTGGGGCGGCAATTGTGCACCCCCGGCGATCCCGTTCGGCGCACCGGACGAGCTCTGCTGGCCCGTTTGGCCCTGCGGCTGCTGTTGCTGCTGCATTATCCGACCTGAATCTCGGAGATCGTTCGTCTCCTCTGGCTCCGACCGACAGCGCGACTCTGTCGATCCTTCGGGATTATTCCCGCTCGTCAGCAGGAACCCTCCGCTTCTCTTATTCCCACCCGACGTCTGTCCGTCATTATCGTCGTCCCCACGCAGCGGCCGATCGGTTACGGGCTTCGGTCACGGCCCTCCCAGCAAACCCGAGTTCCTGTGCACGAAATTCTGGTTTTTTTGCTTTTCTTTTTTTGGTTTTTCTGAATTCTTTTAAAGCTTTTTGTTTTTTTTTTATTTTTCGCGAGCTCTCGAATCGATCGACGAAAGTCCGGATAGCGCGAGTTTGGCAAACGAGTACCGTGAGCGATCTATACGTAATTGATTAAAGGGTACACCCATAAAAATAATTTATTTCACGGCCACCGTTTATTTGGTTTCAGTAAAATATTTATTTGATTTAAATAACTATTTACTTAATTGAAATAAATATTTATTTAAATCAAATAAATATTTTTCTTAAACCAATTAAACGGTGGCCGTCAAATAAATTATTTTTATGGGTGTACGAGGACCAAATTTTTTGGATTTTTATCCACTGTTTTTTTTTTCCTGGTGATCGCTTGGTCGGTGGATTTTTTGCTAATTGCCCGTTTATGGTATAATAAATTAATTAATTAATCAAAATTGATTCATTATTAGCATGACGTGACCCAAAAAAAAACGACATAGATTAAAGCGTTTTTTTTTGTTGCTTTTTTCTCGATTTTCTCTAATCGTTCGACGAATCTCCGGATAACGCGAGTTAGGCAAACGAGTAGTCATTAATTAAAGGGTACGCGAATGAGACTTTGTGACTAAAATTTCAAAAACTTGCGGATGAAAAGGCTGTGGATAAAAATTCAAAGCTTTTTCCACTAATGATTGGCCGATGGGTTTTTGGGTAATTGCCCGTTTATACTAAAGCAAATAAATAAATAAATAAATCAAAATAGATTAATTTTTAGCATGACGTGAACAAATAGTCAACATAAATCGTACATGACAATTGGACAAAAAAAAGTTTGAATTTGAAAGGTCGAATCAACAGCTTTTAGTCTCGTCGGGTCGTAAACGCGAGAACAGGGGGGGGGGGGGGGTAAAATCGCGTAGCATAGTAGAAGAATTCACGCGAGGTTTGTCCCGTTTTCTCGCCCGCCGACGTGGCTCGTTCTCGTATAAATCGGCCAGCTACACACTCTCGTTCGTTTTCACCGTTCGCGCCGTTCGGAAATAACCGGCCTTCGCCCTCGTGAAAGATAGAGAGCGAGCGGGACAGGTTTCGAGCCTCGAATAAGAGGAACAAGCGTATCAAGAATTGAAGGTGTCGAGCTGAAGCGACTGAATTTAAAAAAAATTTAAACAATACCAATTTACAAAAAAAAAAAAAAAAAAACACTTTTTTTCTCAGACAATTATCGATCTATAGATCGAACTAAGGAAAATAAAATTAAGCGATGATGAAATCCGATCGGAGCGAAACAATTATAGAGGCCAAGGCCAACCGTCCCAATTATCGGAGTGCACTGGTCGACGAAAAAAAAATCGATCGAACGTTATAAAACATAAAAAAAACGGCCACGCGATTCCCGCACGTCCTGCGGGACACGATCTACTTTCGAACTCCCTTAAAAATAGACGTCGTCGACCGCGGCGAGAGAGACGCACGCGAGATCCGGAATCTCGGACCGGGTTTGAGAGCTCGTAACGCTCGCGGACACTTTCTTCTCGGAAAATACAAATATATACATGTATTTCTGATTTTTCAAAAATATTTCACACTATTTTATTTATTTTTCCATCTCCCTAAAATCGACAAAATTCGATCACTGTCGATGCCTCTGCGCGATCGATCGACAGATTCGTCGGAATTCTTCGTCTTCGCGCTTGGAAATTCCCGGGATCCGCGGACACGAGTCACCTTCGACACACCACGTCCATATTTATATTTCAACACTAGTATTTTTTTAAAATAAGTTTCATTATTAATTTTTATTTTTTATTATAATTTTTCACCCATTATTAATTTCGACATTTTTTTTTATATAGATATTTTTTTACCAGTGGATGGGTAATAGCACTGTGCACGACGTATTTCGAGGCTGAAAAAACTACTTCGCGTACTACATATACTATATATACATTTATATATAAAACTGTTCCCCGAGATCGGTTGGAGAGGCTTCTCGGGGCGCGTCCGTGCCACGCCGCGGCCCTGACGCGAAAAAGCTCGGGTTTGCGTTTTCGTCTTCGTGGTCGACGACGACGACGACGACGAAGACGACGTCGACGACGACGTCGACGTGAGCCGCACGCGCCCGCCCGAAAACGCGAATCGCGCTCGCGCCCCGCTCGATTCGTGTGGGTGGAGAAACGGTACGTCGATTACGTGCCAGTTGCTCGTAATATATAAATATATGTATGTGTGTGTGTACGTGTTAAACATATAGCAACTACATATTTATGTACTCGTATATAGACGAATTTTTATCTTTGTATAATAAACCGGTGCCAAAAGGATGGTTGGAGCTTCGTTAGAGTGAGCGACACAGTAGTTGGCTCTTTTTGCGGAACCATTTGAAAAACAGTGTTGCTATTAAAAAATGCAGTGGTGTTATTAAAATTAAACTATTTCATTTTTACTCAAAAAATTTGACTCCCGAGCCTCGAAATTTCTGTACCGAAAGTTTAATATCGAGATCGGATCGGTAATCCATATTTATGTACTCGTCTATAGACGAATTTTTGTCTTTGTATAATAAACAGGTGCCAAGAGGATGGTTGGAGCTTCGTTAGAGTGAGCGACACAGTAGTTGGCTCTTTTTGCGGAACCATTTGAAAAACAGTGTTGCTATTAAAAAATGCAGCGGTGTTATTAATATTAAATTATTTAATTTTTACTCAAAAAATTTGACTCCCGAGCCTCGAAGTTTCTGTACCGAAAGTTTAATATCGAGATCGGATCTGTAATCCATATTTATGTACTCGTCTACACAGTAAAAAACATTTGTATTTTTTACAACAACTGATTGTCCACAAACGTCCACAATTTTTTATTTGTTAATTTTGTAGTTTTACACACAAAAGTACAAACTAATATTGTCAATGACACGGGAAATAAAAGAACAGATTCGTATATTCAAATAAGTGCCAATCGAGTTTGTTGCTTATTTAACAAAATTATTTTTACGAAATTTCGCATTCAGATTTTACGAAATTATTTTTTACTGTGTATAGACGAATTTTTATTTTTGCATAATAAACACGTGCCAAGAGGATAGTTGAAGCTTCGTTAGAGTGAGCGACACAGTAGTTGGCACTTTTTGCGGAACTATTTGGAAAACAGTGTTGCACCGGTGTTACGGTTATTTAAAATTTAACTCTCGAGACTCGAAGTTGATGTACCAGAAAGTTCAATTGCGAGATCGGGTTTGATGTCAAGTTCGAAGTTGAATTAAGATCGAATCGGATCGGATATTTAAAATTTGACTCTCGCGCCTCGAAGTTGCCGTACCAATTTTTAGATCGGATCTGATCTAAAAATCAGTCAAGTTCGAACACGGACTTTAATTTTCAGAGGTTTATTTCCGATGCGATCTTAATTGGATCGGAAATTAATTAATAATTATCTTGGAAGAAGACACACTATTTTTCCGCGGCTCTGACTTCGTCCAGGATGATTGATTTTTTTTTTACTTCTTAGTAGTTAAATCGATACGCCGGAGAGTGGGCAACGTTTGTGTCAAGTTGGAATACTAATGCCGTATATCGTTTACGAATTACGCGATGTAGACGACAAATAGCCCTGCACGAAATTAATGTCAAGATTAATTTAAAAACTAATCCTGAGATTACTCGCCAAATTAATATTAAAAATCGACCTTAAGATGAATCCGGTTTACGCATAAAAATTTTGTTATTTTGTATAATAATTTCACAAAAAAAGTTAACACAGTTCAGCGAGAATATTTAGCGCAAAAACTACCCACGAGCGCTATCCACGAGTTTCCGTGTATTCATCCGTGTCTATAGAGAACTCTGTTCGGGCATTCTCGCGTACGGCTCTCAAACACGCCCGTCAGTATCAGTGAGTTTCCGTTCTCGAACTCGTCCGTACGCATGCAATTGTGTTTACGTCTGACTCCTCGAGCGATTCACGGAGTCCCCCCTCCCCGCCCCCTTTATTTCCCACCGTGGTGTTCTACTTCCCTCACTAACGTATACGTGCGGAACTTGTCCGCTCGTTTGTAAATTTCGCCAGAGCGTTCGCTTCAGATGCGTTCGTGTGCTCCGGCAGTATCGTGCGGAACGGAGCGGGGTAAAACGGAATACCGGGGCAAAATGGACTATCTTTACCAACTTTTCGCAGGATATACCAAAAATCTTGCGACTAAACAAAAACGGCGTGCGACATCTATTTTTCTGTGCACCTCCTACACCCAGAAAAAATATTTATTTGGCGGCCACCGTTTATTAAGATTAAGTAAAATATTTATTTGATTTTAATAAATATTTATTTCATTTAAATAAATATTTATTTCATTTAAATAAATATTTATTTCATTTAAATAAATATTTATTTCGTTTAAGTAACTATTTACTTAATTTTAATAAATATTTATTTAAATCAAATAAATATTTTACTTAATCTTAATAAACGGTGGCCGTCAAATAAACTTCTTTTGTGGGTGCAGGTCCGCACTGTTCCGGAAACTCCAACGTTTTCTACAGACATTTTTCACTGAGTCCCGCTTGAGGTGTTTTATTGCATAAAGAAAGGTCTCATCCCTTGTATCGGAGGAGTGGGGCAAAATGGACCAGTGTCCATATTGCCCCACCCCTCCTCTCGGGGTCTAAGTCTCTCCAAGAAACTTTAACGTTTTCTACACACATTTTTTTACCGGGTCCCGCTCGAGGTGTTTTTTTTTTGCATAGAGAAACCTTCCATCTCTAATATAGGACAATGGTCCATTTTGCCCCAGCCCTCCTCCCGGGTTCAAAGACTCCCCAGGAGACTTTAACCTTTTCTACAGACAATTTTCTCAAAAGTCCCGCTTAAGGTCTTTCTGCATAAAGTTAAGTCTAATCTCTAATATAGAACACTGGTCCATTTTGCCCCCCCCCCCCCCTAGACGCACATACGTACATCCAGTGTATGCGCGTTTCGGCCACCGCTCGCTCTTCTGAGGTCCGCGGCCGCCGAGGTTGTGTGCGGTACCGGATAGCCGAAAAGCTATACCGGCCGCGAGAGCTTCACCGGCTCCACCACTAGGAACGACGCCGTTACGCAATGCTTCTATAAGCATCCGTGATCTGCTCGGAATGTGGCCCCGCGTCGGCAGCGGCAACGGTTAGTTAGCTCTCGGGAAGGTACGAGCGATAGAAAGCTCGATAGAAATCGAATCGATTAATCCCTTTCTTCCCTCATACATTTCCTTCCTACGCTCTCTCCTGCCCACCTGCCTACGTACTCGCCGTCCCCGAAGGGTCTCCGACCACCCCCGAAGAGACCAAGATCGACTCATCGTTTTCTCTCGGCACGGCTCTCCCGAGGCGACATTCTCAAAGAGCTGATCACGAGGGTCACGTGGGAGTTACAGGACCGATGAGGACCGGTGGGAGGATGACGATCGGGAGCCAATGAACGAGTATTCGCATACCTGCCTTGGAAAGTCACTCGAAAGTGATCAAACTTGACGAATAGTTCGATCGGATACGTCCACTTGGTGTTTGATACGAGGAAAAAGAAAAATGTTTCTTTGAACTCGAGAAAACATTTTTTTCTGCAGGTGAGCGGGACAAAATGGGCCAGTGGGCCAAACTCAATTTTCTAATAATTTTTGTGTGCCCCATTTTGCCCCATCGTGCGATGAAAAAATTATTGGAAAATTGCGTTTCGCTCGACTGTCTCATTTCACCCCGCTCTCCCCTGTTTTTGACAAAAAGAAAAAATATTTCTAACCCTCGAACACCACACACATGGGTCTGATATCCGACGAATTTCAAGATTCGACATCTGTAGCTTGATTCGGCTCAACTGAACCGACTCGAACCCCTTAAATCATCAGCTGCTACTACTCGGCCATTTTTTTTTAGTTCGATTATGTTTTCATTAAAAATTTATTTTTTCTTAATGGCAAAAAAACAAAGATACTAAAATAAACGTTTTATCATCTCGAGTGCAGTTTCGTCGCAAAGAAAGTTCGACCGGCGTGGAAGAGTTGTACCGGAAGTCGGTCGGGGCGAAGGATTTGACCCGGCGAGTACAAAGCCATTGATAATTGATTAACGGGAGCTTCGCGGACTTCTCCCTGGCGATGTATATATAAATATATAATGCGTCCACTTTAGCGAAGCAGCGACACAGCACACTAATTTCTCATCATTTTCGCCGGAGCAAGTTCTTTGCGCCACCCTCCCCCGTCTTCGTGAGAGTTGGCGACCCGCGACGCGACGGGTAAATATCCCGGGGAGAGTGGAAAAAAGAAATGAAGAAGCTGAAGAGAAAGCTCGAATAAAGTGTCTATGGGGAGAGCGGGGCAAAACGGACCATCTTTAAAAATGCTTCGCGGACCGTAAAAAAAGTCTTCTCTCAAATGAACGACCGTTTTGCCCCACCACCTGCGACATCCCCGCTCCGCCCCCTCGAGGCCTCCGGCAGGCTGATCGCGACCCGTTTATCCATTAATTACCCCCTTTTCCAGGCCGTCAAAGAACAAACTGGCACAGTCCCGCGACCCGGGACTACCCAAAGCAAAAGATAATTGGACCGTCACAAAGGCAAAAAGTTGGCGACTAGAGAACAAAAGCCCGAATATTAATATCCTTCAATAATGTTTTCAACGTTTGAAGAAATAAAAAAAATTTAACAGAAATTGATTATTCATCAAAAAAGAAAAAAAAAGAATCGCCCAAAGATCCTTTTTTGCACATCTGCATGTACGAAGAATTTTTTTGCTCGGTCGTCGCGACGTTCTCCTCCCTTAAGGTGGTCCTTGCGAATTGTGTTCACTTCCCATAAGTTTCAGAGAAATTAGATCCGTAGAAAGTCACAAAAGTCACTTTCAATTTTGAGCCTCTACACGTTTTCCCATATTAAAAAAAAAAAATGCAAAGTGAATTTAAAAATCCGAAAAAATTCATACGAATTCAGAAAAGTGAAGGAAGCACTTTCATTTTCTTTTTAAAGTTAGCATTCCGGGAAAATTGTATAACAATTTTATTTTTCATCGATTCGTCAATAACATTTTGGAATTATTATTATGCAAAATTGATCTTTTCAGCACCTTTAATATGCTTGATTTTTTTTTCAGATTTTTACACCATCCAGAGGTGTTTTAAATTTTCTCTCATTTCACTGAAACTTATGCGAGGTGAACACAATTCGCAGGGACCACCTTAAATCACTGTTCGACGGGTGCCAGTAGGGCGAGTCCAGTTTGGTCAGACGGGGGAGCGGTGAAACCGAGACCGGCAACCGCGCTTCGCTAAGCGGTCGCGTAAAGTGTAGGTTGAAAAACGGTCGGAGGGCAGCAGGCGGTAGGAGAGCAGTGGCTCGACGAAGAGAAGCCGAGGCGTCGTCTCGGTCGTTCCGGTGCTCTAGGCTCTAGGCTCTAGCCGGTCAGCAGCAGAAGCGGCGCGGAGCTACAGAGCTACCTCTCTAGCTCGCTAGGGCTTCTATTTTTATCATGGGGTAGCGAATTGTTCCACGAGGCGGGCAGCAGCAGCAGCAACAGCAGCAGCAGCAGCAGCACCGGCAGCAGCAGCAGCAGCGGCAACAGCAGCAGCGGCAGCAGCAGCGGCAGCAGCAGCAGCGGCATACAGCCAGTGAGGTCCGCAGCCGTGCGTTCGTCAATGCGACGACCGGGTTCAAACCATTTATAAATAGTAAGAAGTACGAGAGAGTGAGAGTCGACGGAAAATCGGCGAGGATGCCGGATAAACGATGCTCGCTGCTGCCGACTCTCCGCTCTCCCTCCCGCTCCCAGTGTGCGCCCCGCAAGCTCTCCGACTGTTTCCGACTGACCAGAAACGAGCACGTCGACGTTACGAGAAACACCCGATCGATCCATCGATCCATCTTTACCGGCGCGCTGCACGGGGGAAATACCCCGGGGCTGCCCGAGAGAACAAAGAACCTCGACGCCTGACGGTGTGTGGCCCTCGAAGACCACACGCTGGCGAAAAAGTCCAACATTTTTTTTACATTTTTTGTACTCGACCTTCCGTGGTACGAAAGGGTCCGCGGATATGAAATTCCTTCTTGAAATTCAAAGTGGAAGGATTAATTTTTCTATCATTTTACTACTTTACCATTTTACCATTTTGCCATTTTGCCATTTTGCCATTTTTGCCATTTTTGCCATTTTTGCCATTTTTGCCATTTTTGCCATTTTACCATTTTACCATTTTACCATTTTATCGAAACACGAAAGCACATAATACTCACTCTCCTTCACTCTCTTCACTCTCTTTATACAAATAATGTATAGGGTAAAAGTGGTGAAAATGGCCCACCTCGATTAACACGTAAATCAATGATATATGGACCGGGCCATATTCCCCACTTTTACCCTATGTTTTGAATGGCACTATGAATCATTTTCTTATTGTAGAAATTAATTAGCCTGATGAGTATTTTTTCTATTTTTATTTTTTTATTTCTTGGCCTAGCGCCAACATTTTTTTTACCCTTTTAAAAACATAAAATTAATAAATCCACATTCCAAAAAGCTCAATTAATGAAAAAAAGGTGTAAATGAAAACGTCACTACAGACTAATCACGCGAGTGCTACGCAGTCTCGGGACTATGAATACCGGTGCCTTAGTCAATAAAAACCCTGGAATAGCCAACGACTTTGTATCGCCCACGTTGCATCACTTTGCATCGTTTACCCTGCGCTCGAAACCTATCCCTCTCGCTCGCTCGTTCCCTTGGCACATGAATGCATATTCTTCTATGCGCACCTCTCTAACACTCCCACCATCTCCGACCCCCTCTTTCTCATACGCTGTTATACGAGATTCTCGGTTGGGGCGTGTTGAACGGCGCTAAGTTGAAAATAAAACGCTACCGGGAGAGTATTACACTCGCTGTCTTAGCGAGAAAGATATTAGGACATGAGGGACGGGAGAGGACGTGGAGGAAGATTGTGTGAGACACACATCGGGGATACCGGTACTCGAGTGAAAATAACTCGTGCCTCTCTAACGAGCGCGGGGATCTCCCTCTCGAGTTTTCATTATAAATTCAATTTAACACGAGTGTTTTTTTTTGTGAAAACATCTTAGCCCCGCCCCTCTCCCCTCCCACCCAAAAAACTGTCCTCAAAAAAACTTTACGATCTTGCGGCTTACGGATAAGCCGTCAAAACTTTTTTTTCCCTCAACTTACAATAGATTTAGTAAATAAAATAGATTTGGTAAAATGGCCGAAATTAAAAAAAAAACGGTCGAATTGGAAATTGAGTAAAATGGTCCAAAGTGTCCTGAAAAACGGTCCTATTGGATATTAAGTAAAATGGACAAAAGTGTCCTGAAAAACGGTCCTATTGGATATTAAGTAAAATGGTCAAAAGTGTCCTGAAAAACAGTCCTATTGGAAATCGAGCAAAATGGTCAAAACTGTGCCGAAAAAACGGTCCTATTGGAAATTGAGTAAAATGGCCAAAAGTGTTTTCAAATAGTGTAGTATTGCATATTGACTAAATGGTCAAAAACGGTCCGGTTGCAAATTTAGTGTAATGGCCATATTGGTCAAAATGGTACATTTTCTATAGTTGTATTCTTCACCATTCCCGAGAATTCGAAAATTTCGTGTAGGAATTTATCAACGCGAAGAGAGCACGAGTCTCAAGGCTCTCGGGCCGTTCTCTACCCATTGGGGGAGGAATCCTCCTCGGAGTCTGATGCCCTGGCCCCTCGAGACTCGAGAACTACTGGACCGAAGAGAGCAGCTCGCCGGACTACGCGGTGACACACGCGCGAGGTTCAATGGACTGTCCCGGTTCCACTATCACTGTTCTCCATTTCTTGTCTTTCCTGGGCTCCGAATCAGTGTGTATTTGTGTCCGGAGAAAAGTTTCAAAGCATGGGAAGAAATTTTGTTTTTTTAAAATTCGTTCAGAAAAGTTAAATCCCGAGGGGAATTAACCTTTTCAATTTTCGTCTGACAGAATTCAATTTTCGGTAGTTAGTCTCGCATTTCAATTTTATTTCGAAATAAAATATTCATATTTGATAAGGATTTTCGTGGCTGCTCGACCATGAGCTTTTGGAGCAGCAAAATTATAAACCTTCATTCTCAGAACATAAACGACTTTAAAAAAAATTGGACTTGCTAAAAGATTTATATAGGAAAGCGTTCTTACATAGGAAACATAGGAAAGCTTAACTTGTAGTGACAAATTTGAAACGTTAAATTAATAATCTCAAAATAAAAAGGTTAAATTTCTCACACGATGCTGATGTGACATGTGAGTACGTTCACTTTTCTTAACCCTTTCAGGCGCAGTGCGTAGCTACAGTTTCGTCAGCGCATCGAACCACGCTCTTGCACTGATGCAACACCTTTATGAAATAAACATCAAAGTATCATCGCGAAACGGACGTCGAAAAAAATATTGAAAAAAAATAAAAATAAAAATAATTATCTCAATTAATATTTTCAATATTTTTTAAAAAACGATTTTGCAAAAACGCTATTTTGCTTAAACTGCTCGATTAATGGTCGTCAAATTTGCATGACCTGACAGAGAATTAATTTTCTATTAATTTAATAAAGGAATTAATTGAATTAATAACGATACCTCAAAAAATCCTTTTTCTTTAAAATTTTTTCGTTTGTTTTTACCGCCAAAACGTTATTGCACACAAGCCCGAAAGGGTTAAAGAACGACCATCCTCGTACTCCACGTGACTGCTCCAATTTAGTTTCCACGAGCTCCGTTCTACTTTTTCCTTATCCTCCGATCTCTCGGGGCCCCTTTGTACCCCATTAAAATTACGACAGTCATATTGCAACATAAATATGCAATCGGGCTTACACACAACTATACTTTACACGGTGCGGACGCGATCGATCGACGAAATACTCGGACACGTGCATTAGTTTTTCTCGCGCACACACTCACACGAGCTCCCGCGCCTGTTGGAGCTCTTACTCTATGCACGCAACGCGATCTTACACCGAACGATAACACGAGGAGGCGCGCACGCACTTCCGCGCAATACATCCACCGTTTTATCCTACGTACTAAAATAACGAGCGTGGAAGAAAAAAAAAAGTATTATCGAACCGACCGAGCGGTATTTTTAATTTTACCTCATTTAGTAAATTTCAAAAAAAATTATTAATTTTCTATTTTTATTAATCTTTTTTTATAACGATTATTATTGGTATCGCATCGTTCGAAGCACTGCGCGTGGACGTGGCGAGGGGTCGAAACTCGAATCGCGATGCACTGTACCCGTTTCACCTCGATTCACCTGGGAATCACCTCGATATTATTTGCCGGCTCGCGCACGACCCTCGCCGCCGAAGGGCTCCTCGCAGTCCCAGTACTGCCACTACGAAGACGAAGAATACCGACGACACAATTATTCGACGAGATAAAACAATTTTTTTATTACTTCATTTTTTTTCCAACTATTAAACGATTCTTAATTTTTTAATTTTTTTTCAACTATGGTGACAATCGGTGTTTACCCTTCTTTTAATATCCCGACGATCCGAAGCTCCGGCATCGGGATGTTATAGTTATTTTTTATTTATTTATTTTATTTTATTTTTTTTTTGTATCAAAACAGCAAATTCCCAATCCTCGGTATTTTTTGTTTCTCCCGTCCGACTCGCCGTGCTCTCCTGGCCAGTAGTAACAGCCGCAGTAGTATCGGACGTCCTGCCTCTCGCAGCTCTCTCGTGTGTGTCCCTCGCCGGATCGCTGCGGTCCTCTGCGTCTTCGTTTATCGTCGATTAATTAACAATTTTTTTCTCTCCTCCCCGCCGTCGACGTAGCGCCGCGTTTTTGCACAGCTCGCCTTCCGCGATGCACGATTTATCTTTCCGTATTCTTTATTTTTAGTCAGAGTGTATTTTAGGCTTTTTTTTCGTGGACTTTTATTATTTATTATTTTTTATTTTTTTTTTCGAAACTCTCATTCGGCTTTTTTGGCGAAAATAATTTTGGGTATTTTTTTGTTTTTTTTTTTTTTGGTTAAATTTAAATAACGACGTAACTTTCGAGACTTCGCGGAGAGAGATTTTTCAGCGGTGGCTGAGAACGGAGAGTATTGTACGGGGTCGTGCGTCAGGGTGGTGGCATGATTGCGACTACCTCGTAGTCTCGGCGCTGCCCTCGCGACGACGTCGACGTCCCGACGCCTCGTCGTTCATCCCGGAACACATGCGCTGTTCGATACCGGCCTCTGGCACGCTTAAGGGGCGCCAGGAACGCCGCGGACGCCGCCAAACGCCGAGAACGGGAAGATCGGGCCGGTCCGATGCGTTACTCGCCGCCACTACTTGCTGCACTACCGGCCAGCGGAGCGAGCTCTCTCGGCCGTTTCTCCTTCGAGGGTTCGACAAAGTGCATGCATTTTTTTTTTTTTTTTTTTTTTTTTTTTTTCAGCGTTGCAGTACTTTTGAGTACTGCGGAGGGAATTAATTTACACCCGTACGGCACGCGTTATTTCTGGAGTAGAAATATCGCGCAATTTTTTTTTCCGCAGGTATTTGCATCCCTGCTGATGAAGTGGAGGGTCGTCTGCGGATTGCTGAAGAGCCTCGGAGGATTAAGAGATCTCGCGAAATAAACGAGGCGGAAGACTCGCGAGGGACCTTCAGGAGTTCTTTTTATTTTTTGGCTCGTTCGCTCAATTTCGTGATTTTTTTTATTTGCGAAGAAAATAATGTGGTCGAGCTTGTTAAATTATCGAACAGTTTCCGAAATTCTAATGTGATATTTTTTAACATAAAAAAATTATAATTTTTGGGGTTGATATTAAACAAAGATTGAAAAGTGGCGATGTAAGAATTCTCGGAGGGTAAGTTATTTATTTAAAGTCCAGAACCGATTTATTGACGATTCAATTGAACAAATCTTTTTTTCGAACAAATTCGAGGAAATTTTTTTTATCATGGTCTTCGCTTCATTACAATTGATCGCATAAGTTGAATGTCTCAATTACCATCGCGTTAATTATTGGCGAGACGAATTTTACGGAGCGTTGAATTTTGTACCAACTGTCAGGTCGTTTGTTCCCTCGACAGTCCGACAGTCGAGTTTTTGTTGACTTTCGGTGATCGACCGCTGGTAAAGTCGATCCCACATTTGCGTTGAGCACATGTCGCGGTCGGCTATAAAAACAGCAATCCCATTTTTTTTTTCAAGGACGCTAAAACCTTACTTCCAAACTTTAAAGGATGTATGTGTTAAAATGTTGGGAATTACTCCGAGGGTAAAACAGTTGCTTACCTCCGATTTTCACTATCGTCAATAATAACCATAATTTTCCTGGGGAAAAAAAATTACTGCACGTTCGGTGCTCACCATTTTTTTTCCGCAGATTATTCGCAGTGCACGACTATGTCTCGTCGATAAAGATAATCCCCACCTCTTACGATCGCTCATGAATCGGACAGTAGGAGCCGCTATTTTTTTTCGTGACTCATCTCTATAAATCATTGTAGATAATCCATGCCTAATTCGTATTTCCGGTATGACGCCACTTACGGTCGAAAAATGAAAATGTCAAACCGGAAGTGACGTGTTTCGGATATGCCGTCGTCACTTCCGGACGAATAATGAGATTTTCAAACCGGAAGTGACGTATTACCGGTATGACGGCACTTCCGGTCGAAAAATGAAAATGTCAAACCGGAAGTGACGTATTTACGATAGTCGTCACTTCCGGTTGAAGAATGAGAGTTTCAAACGGGAAGTGACGTATTTCCAGCATGACGTCACTTCCGGTCGAAAAATGAAAACGTCAAACCGGAAGTGACGTATTTTCGAAGTCATCATGAGATATTCAATCCGAACGTGACGTGTCTCCGGTATAACGGCACGTCGAAAAATGGGAAATCCACATCGCTAATGAGGTATATCCGGTACGACGTTTTTTTCGGTTTTGACGTAAAATTTTCAAACCGGAAGTGACATTACCGGAAATATTTTTCTGGACATTTCTTGAACGCCACAGATAGCAGGTTGCAAAGCCACAGATGCAACCAGTGACAGAAACGTGGAAATTAAGGAACACAGAAAGGTGGGTAAAATACCGTATGTGATACGTCTCAAATGTATTCGAAATTCATATCGAACGTAGCCAAACGTATGAATTAAGAAACGCGGTGAACGCATCAACGCCAGCAAACCTTAGCGGCGTGCGAGGCGCGCGCGATACAGTCTGGTAATACCGAAAGATCCGTACAGATTAAATCTACTATATCCGGGACTCCCACTCGCCGGTCATATTATTGCGTACGACGTTATCGTTCATTTCATAACTAAAGATATTCACGACTATATTGTCCTCTCGATTCGTCAAAATTATCTTATTAGTGTTTATTCGCTCATTATTTTTATCGGATCTTTGAGCTCGGAGAAGAAAATCCGTCCGCCAGGATGGGGGAAGAAAAGTTGAGTCTCCGGCGAAGAGAGACGATAACTGTGCGTGCTCGTGTGGAACTCGGGTCAGTGAATTTAGAAACGGAGTCACAAGCTCAGTTCTTCTTAGTCACAGCTCGAAACAGATTCGGAGATTCCGTTCCGTTAACTTCCTCTATTGAGCAACTTATTATTTAATTCGTTGGATTAAAAGTTTTCATTTAAATCCTTTAATTAAAATATTATTATACAATTCATTTAATTAAAAAAAAATTATTATTTAATTCATTTAATTAAAACAAAATTATTATTTAATTCATTTAATTGAAACAAAATTATTATTCAATTCATTTAATTAAAACAAAATTATTATTTAATTCATTCAATTAAAACAAAATTATTATTTAATTCATTTAATTAAAAAAAAATTATTATTTAATTCGATTAATTGAAACAAAATTATTGTGCGTACGCAATGAAAGTGGTGCATTGAGTAATTGAAGAGACATGTACGGGAGGAGAGAGAAATCTTTCGACTGCCTGCCGAAGCACCCTTCAACCGTGAGTATCGAATTACCTCGTCGAGTGTAGATTTACAGTAGACTCGCTCGTGTGCATCGCGGTGCAGAGAGACGTGCGGGTCGAGGAACATCGAGAGTGAGGCCAGACTCGCGGCCTCACCAGACCCTCGCGAGGGCTTCGGATTGCAACCGGTAATGGAATTACATCGCCGGCGCGATGAATTTTCAACGAGATCGATTTTTCCACTCCACTCCGCTCGGCGTTTACGTGCAGTAAGGTGTGCGATGTCTCTCGATCAGTGCGGCTCATCTACGTATGTTATCGTCTGTCGTTTATTCATTTTTTTCTCTCAGGCTTTGTACGTCATTCGGATAATGTGAGGAAAGTGAAAAAAAAAACGTTGGTTTCAGTAATAATATGTGCGTCATTCTGGTGGACTGGAAAAATATTTTTGTCGTCTGTGGATGACAAATTTGTTTTTAATTGTCCTCTAACTTTCGTTTCGATGCTCTTAGAATTGTCTGAAACGTCGATGCACCCAGAAAAAAAATTATTTGCCGACCACCGTTTATTTGGTTTAATTAAAATATTTGTTTGATTTAAGTAAATATTTATTTAAATTAAGCGAATAGTTACTTAAATGAAAAAAAAAATTTTAATCAAATAAATATTTTACTTAAACCAAATAAACGGCGGCCGTCAAATAAATTATTTTTCTCGGTGTGAATCTATAAATTTTACGCAATATGATTCAGCGCAAGTAAAACCTCGCCAACAGCCGATTGCGGATGTGATCGATAATTGTCGTTAATAAATACCCGCGAATCGTCGTAAATAATACATCGTACAATAAATCGTCCCATTGATGACTGACCCGCTCTCTTCGTGAGGAAATGTTCGTTGGCCATTTAAATATTACATAAGCGTCCCGATACGTCCGTGGTGAACCCGTTCACGAGTTCAAAATCCGCCGCGCTGAGTTTGTTATTATCGGTCGAATGATGCAAGAAATCTATTATATCTCTCATATTACGCGCCTCGAAAAAATTAATAAAAATTAATAAAAAATTAATGACAATAAATAAAATAAAAATTAAAATCTACTCTTTTTTTCCAGGCTCGAAGTTACCGAGAGTTCGAAGAGGGTTATCGTCGATAGGTCCGAGAGAATGGATCTGCTGAGCTTGAACTTTTTGGCTCTCGAGTTGCGTGAGACATCGAAGGATTCGGACGATGACTCGATGAACGAGGAAATCGGTGACGAGAGAATCGACGAAATTTTAAAATCGACCGAGACGATTTTGGAAAAGTCGTCGACGAACAATGGGAGGAAAAAATTGCGTCGAAAAATCGGCTTGGATCGCGAAAATTTTGGTGGCGAAAATTTTGGAGCTTTGGACGCTGATAATTTGCCGGTGATAAGCCTCGACGAATTGGCCTGGCACGACAGCGCCGTTGACTGCTGGGTGGCGATTTACGACTACGTGTACGACTGCACCGAATTCCTCCGGAGTCATCCGGGCGGTCAGGACGTTATTCTCGAGTACGCTGGAAGAGACGCGACCCTGGCCTTCATCGGCACCGGACACTCGGTCGGGGCTCGAAAAATTCTTGAAAAATATCTCGTAGGAGAACTGCCTGCTCACGAGAGAATCTTTCGGACAATCGGTGGTGTCAAAATCGTCGAACAGTGACTCAAGATCGACGATGCCGAGAAGAGACACTTTCCAGTGGGCAAAATGAATTTTTAAAAAATGTAACTTGAACAACGAAATTTCTATGGAAATTAAAAAATTTCTATGGAAATTAAAAAATTTCTATGGAAATTAAAAAATTTCTATGGAAATTAAAAAATTTCTATGGAAATTAAAAAATTTCTATGGAAATTAAAAAATTTCTATGGAAATTAAAAAATTTCTATGGAAATTAAAAAATTTCTATGGAAATTAAAAAATTTCTATGGAAATTGAAAAATTTCTATGGAAATTAAAAAATTTCTATGGAAATTTTAAGATTTCTATGGAAATTTCTAATTTCCAAAATTTCTGAATGAAAACTTCAACATTTTTGTGGATAAACAAATATTTTAAAAAGAGGCAAGGGACAACGGTGAAACTCTCGTCGGTGACACGGCGATAACCCGCAATTATCATTACGCAATTATCATTACAATTATCATATCGAACGTGAATAATTATCGTTATGGTTCGGAAGGGGCGCAGCTATGCACTGAATTGATCTCTATAGGACAGGCGATAGTCGGAAAGAAAGAAAACAATTCATTATGCGGAAAAAAAATGACGCAGAAAATGAAGAAGTGACGAAAGAAATATTATATCTTCGCGATAGTTAGCCGGCGAGTGATATTTTATGCGTACAATGTTGCAGGGAATATTTTCTTTTGCGCTGTATTTCTCCGCGAAAAATTGCGGCTGGATAAAAAGAAATTCATCGGAATTCATCGGACAGACACCGTTCGCATCGACCTTACCATGTTTACTTTTGTAAGAACTTGAAATGCTATTTCAAGGTCGTTGTTGCATCTTGTCCGAGGGGAGATACGAAATCGCTGTCTGTTGCATGTCACAGCGGTTCAACAGCGGCATATCCCCTATCAAAATGGCGTGGCTTGAGTCGCATTAATCTTGCATTAATCGCTAATACACGCAATCTCTATGAGAAAAAAAAAAATGCTCGCATTAGCGTAGACCCGAGACGCCGCATGACTTTTCAATTATCTATACTCAATGTTCATTAAATTCCATCGTCAGCACTCCGGGCGGGCTATCGCCTGTCCGCATAATTTTACATATTTATTTCATACTTAATACTTCTAAGAATCTAATCAAATTTTTAATTATTTATTTTATGTATCCGTCACTAAAGCATTTCTTTTAACTGTAATTTTGCGGAGCGGCAAAGTTCCATCGCTGCCTGTGTGAGCAGATTTTCGGTTTACATGTTCCGCTTTTAATATAATAAAAAAAAAAATTATGTCCTAAAAAACATTGTCGATATAGATTATACATAAATGTTATCATGAATTTCGCTGTACTCTGTACTCACAGCATATCCTCTTGTATACCGGAGCTTAACAGCGGTATATTGCCTATCAAAGTGGCGTGGCTTGAGAGTCGCATTAATCCTACTATCGCCAATACACGCATCTGTATGTGGGCAAACATGTGGAAAAAAATCTCGGGTCAGCGCAGGCTCGAGACGCTCCGAGACTTTTCAATCATCTATACTCAATGTTCATCAATTTTTTCATCAGCACGTCGTGCGGACTATCGCCTGTCCGTTATGCAACTTTCACGGCTCCATGTATTAGTTGCATAATAGTACATTTCGATACGAGTGCGAAAAAACTTTTCTGACGAGTGTGAGTTTGCAGCACGAGCCGAAGGCGAGTGTTGCAATCACACGAGTTCAGAAAACGTTTTTCGCACGCGTATCGAACAAAATTTTATTTCACAAGGCGTGAAAATGGGGGTTTTCGCACGCGAAGCGTGCGCAAAAACCGCCATTTTCACACCGAGTGTCATAAATTCATATATTTATTTCATAGGAAATACTTCTATGAGTCTAAAAAAATGTATTCATCACTAAAGCGTTTATTTTAACTCTAAGTTTGTAGAATGGCAAAGTACCATCACTGCCTGTGTAAGCCGGTTTTCGGTTTACATATTTCACTTTTTACTTCTGTTCATTTTGAAGCGCAATTTAAAAAAAAGAAAATAACTGCCTAAAAAAAATTGTTGATATAAATTATACATAAATTTCATCAATAGGTTCGCTGTATACCTCTTCTGTAATGGCGCTTTCAGAGACAAGTAGAAAGCACGATTAAGTCGCAGGTGAAGGCAAATGGGTGTAATCCATCCGTTTATATTGTCGATTCTGCTGTTTGACGCGTATTACCTTGCAGTTTTAAGACATAAACATACATTTAATCTATGCATCGATATACGTAACGGTAATCGGGTACGCGAAGGTGTGAAAGTGCGGTTGTGGCTTACGGTTACCATTATGCTTATTTGTAGCTTATGGTATTATGACATCGGATATTGACATAGATCGAATTAAACCGCTCATTTATTTCCGTATTCAACCACAATATTATTTTTATTTCTCCTGTCCTCACCGACTTTTCTACAAAAGTCCATGATTGAAATTGAACCTGATATGGTAAAAGGATGCATTACAGGCTGATACAAAATTCCCATTTGGATACGAAAAAAATACCTTCAGTCCTTGAAATAAATTTGAATTTTATTCTCTTCATTTATCTTTACACTATACAGGTTCTTAAATCAGCGTTTTTTTAATTTAATTTTTATGTGTGTGTGTTTTTATGTTTTTGGTGTGTTTTTCTTTTTCAATGTCTAATCCCTTTTGGAAAATGGCAGTAGTGCTCAAACGTATATAGACCCAAAAAGGTGGCAGTTTATTCAGCTAATTATCAGATATATATTTTAATAAGTAACACTTAACACGTATCGTGTTTTTTGTTCCTTCTGCCAAAACAGGAGAGCAGCTTCCGAGTGCCCACGTTTATGTCATTTTTTTTTAATTCGCCGTTAATTCGTTATTTTATATCGATCTACCATCAGTTTCGGAAAAAAGATTAAATTTATCGCGCACTGAACTTGTTTGTTTAAGTATTATTTAAGCATTCGTTCTTTACAATAAAGCTCACTTTTCTTAGAAATTTTAATCGCTACGTTTCAATTTATATTTCAGTTTAGACTTTTCTTCAGATTTACCTTTGTAATTTTTTTTAAACAAACACCGATCAACTTGAACATTCAACTTGTCAAGGTAAGAAGGTTCGACTTTAATTTTTTTTATCTACTCACGGATAGCGTCGAATAATGAGGCACAGTCTTCGAGAGTATTACGATTAAGATTCAGTTAATCAGTTAATGATTTTTTCTACGATTTTTTTTCTGTTTATTCGATCCACTTCTATAAAAAGTCGGTGGGACACCATATAGCGATTTTCTATCGGAATTATCAAAGATTTAATATTCCTATTGTTGTCGGGTCGTTCGTGCTTTGATTGGTCGAGGTACTATGACCACGTTCGCACTCACGTGCGAGCGAAACCCGCGCCGTAAAATGTGCTGAAGACGCACCGTGTATTTCTTAATTCATCCGTTTCGGTTACAATTTAGATGAATTCTAGTGAAAAAAATTCAGTGTAACGTCACTTTCGGTATGAAAACCACATATTCAAACCGGAAGTAACTTCATACAGGAAAACAAGTGAGCCCAAAATTTCAGTTTTAAACCGGAAGTTACGTTATGCGTGAAAGCGTCACATTCGGTTTAAAAATTTTGCTTTTCGACCGGAAGTGACATTTTCCCGTATGACGTCAACTTCGGTTCAAAAGTGCATTTTTTAAAGCGGATGTGACCTTACAGAGAATATTTTTAATTTTGCTCTGGAATGTATCTCGAATGCAGCCAAATAACAGAAGCATATGAATTAAGAAACACAGGAAAGTGGGTTGAAGAACGTGCGTGATACGTCTCAAATATATTTCAAATATGGTCAAATATATTTGGAATTCATCTCAAATGTAGCCAGCGACAGAAACGGATGAATTAAGGAACATATGGTGGGCGCTCCAGCGTCAACGAACCTCAGCACAATATAGTCTAGTATTATTAAGTTTGTTTTAGGCACTCGGCAGCTTTTTTTCTTCGTTTTTACCCTCTTTTTAGAAACACGAGTCTGCTTGATTTTTGGGTCTCTAGGCTATAGCACTATGACGACAAGCACACTGAGACACTGCGCCAGTTCGAACCCACGGAATCAACGGCTCACGATTCTTTATATTTTTACAATCTTAAGTCCCCTCACGCTTTTACATCGGACAAATTATCATTTCTGGCTTCTTTTTTTAACTAGTAAAATCTCATTCTTCATTTCCTCTCCTCTACCTTCCGATCACTATGGATAATAATTAACAATTTCAAGAAACTTATCGATTAAAGTATATCTCTCTTACTTCATATCGCTCTGTTTTTTTTTCGTAAGCGTAAAATTTCGATCCGCCTAAGAGCTACATTATCATTGACATAGCTAAACAATAATATATATTTATATGTATATGTATAACGTCGCTATATTATTTATATAATTTACATGGCTTAAAAATAAATTTTCAGAAACGAAAATTTTAAGAATAAATGTGCAAGTGTGTTTCTGTGTGTGCGATGTATTTTTCTTATTCATTTTTTTTACGTACGCGCGACGCATCTCGAAATTCACAATCGAGGATAAGTTATCGTGAAAATTAAGTCACATAAAGTTATGTGAAAATTTAGTCACATTGGGAACTACCGCAGAAACAATAATAATCGAGAATATTGATCACAGTCAAAAAATTTAATTCGGATTCACTTTTAAAATTAAGCACGTTCTTACTACAGTGGGTCTGTGCGATCATTACGGAATTTCATGACGAATAACTTTCAGAGTTCTGAACAGATTTTTTTTGTTGCATTTAGTGACAAACAAAATTGTTGACAGTGATAATAATAGAGTGAATATGTTAGATCGCATGTGCCGTCTTGGACGATAAGAGATGGTCCCTGATGCGAACGCGATTGATCAGGAGTGATTCGGAAACAAATCAACCGTTTTTTTTCTACCTTTGTTTCCCTCTCGACTAAAGCTACGATTATTAATCAACTAATCGCACGACAGCATCTTTGTTTCCCTTTACGTTTTGCGGACGGACAGTAATTACATTTTGTTTCCTTCGTATTATTTTTTTTTTTACATGGTGTTCCATCTTAGTGTTGATTTGCTTTTTGTCTCACGTGAGTGCTCGGAGTTGTTGTTAATTTAGAGTTAATAATAATTAAGTACAGAGTTAATAATTAAGTTTACGATGGTATGAAATAATATCGGTGTCTTGGAGAGACGAGTTGAGAGTTCAGACCGGATGTCGAGATTTTAGGAACGTACGATGTTGAATTATTTCGGAGCACCCAACGAAAGAAACGACGTACAAGATAGATTAGCGACTTCATAACCGAAAGATCGTCCAATTTATGTTTTCTATATATTATAATTTATATTAAATAAAAATTTAATATAAATCTAATATAATTGAATAAAATTATCCATTTATAATAGGACAATTTTATGATAAACAAGTGCTTAAAAAAGGGTAAGAAAAGGAGAAAGAGAGAGACTCGAAGAGAAGACAAACAGTATATTTTTTTACGTATCAAAGAAGTCTCATGAGATCATTTTATTGGTTCGCCGTACCTGAGACGCCTATTAAATGTATAATAATAATAATAATAACAATAAAAAATTGGAGTATATCATACTAAGAATCTCCACGATTGGCACTGAAATTCAACGATCGCACGAACTGAGATTAACGATAATAAATAATAATAATAAATATGCATTTTAGACGATAGACGCTGCATTTAGCTGATATGCTCACGGTGTACTATATTGCTCGAATCCTTAATGAAATAATCTAATAACAACGACGGTAGATAAATAAATAAATAAAACAATAAATAAATAACAGATTAATTCGTTTCTTTTTCTAAGACTAAGCTGTACACAATTTGTCGTTACGATAAAGACGATTAGTGAAAATTAAAATATATTCGCGATAAACGACGAAAGGAGAGTGCTACTGTACGAACTAATATCGTGAAGCATGATTTACATAGTTTAGTTTACAATGTGTGAGGTACGTTAGGTTTTGTTTCTTGTTTCTTTCTTTTCTTTATAAATCTGTTCTTTGACTAAAAAAAAAAAATTGTTTCGATAGTATTTCTTTCCGTTTTTTTTCTAAGCATTGAAATCTTGACCAGTAGCAGACTCCCGAATGTACATTAAACTATATGTATATTTATATATATATATATATATTATTCTGTCGCCGATCGCTCTACCCTCTCCGCTCCGATCTGTCGTAAAACACGTCACCGCCGACAACTAAATATATCTAGCGTACGTGAACGATCGGTAAATATCACTTGATCCGATCTCTATACAATCCCTAGTTTTAAGCGAGTTTGAAAATACTGTACAGAAAGTTATCTACTACGCGACGTAATAAGCGTATAATAACCGCTCGCGGTTGTTTTTTTTATTTCAATTTTTTTAATATCCTAGTTACTATTATAAGTATTGTGTATTAGCGCGATCTAAAATGAAAATTACGGCATGAGTTTTTTTTTTTTTCATGTACGGTTCAGTTTCTGAAATTCAGTAGATTTTTTTTTTTTTTTTTTGCAGTGGGAAGAATAATTCTGTAATTTACATTTTCACAGTTAAGTCTACCGGTTTAAAAATTATCTTTAAAAAAATTGACATTCGGATACAATAAAGAAACAATAGTTTTTCTAATAAAATCAATCTTCCAAGTTGAGATTTTTTTTCAAATCAAATATCTAAAAAAACATGTTTACAGTCGCTGATTTAAAAAAATGTTTAGTCACTAGAACTTTCCACTGAGGGAGAAACTGAGCCACCTTGGGTTTCGCGATATAAAACGACGAAGTAACGACGCGTCGCTTATGTGCCTATGTATATATGCATGTATGAGTGTGTGTGTTTCTCGAGCGCGTATTACCGATCGAAGTACGATTGAAGTACACTATGTATGGATACAAGTACATAAACGACGAAGTTAGATGCGCGACAGCTAAGACTACAGACAGAGAAGAAGACTCTACAGGAGGAAATTGAGGATAGTGGAAGATCCTCTGGCACCTTTTGCAATTCGCGTCTGTCGCGTGTTCATCTCTTCAGGAAACGGAAGAAACCTCGGCTTTTGTCGGGCGGTGGTGCCATCAGCATCGGCACTTGGTTCTTGTGCGTTATGTGAATCTGCAAAACGATTCGATATTTATTGTACCTTAAAATTTTTTATTAACTGAAATTGTTTAAATATAAAACAAGCGGTATAACTTTAATATGAGCATCGAGTGAAGTGAAGTTAATTTCCATAATGTTCAAGCCCGAAAAGAGTTTGAACTTTGCAGAGAAGAGTTATCGTACGTTCCCTTCAAGTTTCTCACCGTGCACGGTCCCTGCATCCACGGTTCGCCGTCGATCTGCATGGGAAACCTCTTGGTGGTGGTGATGGTGACACTGCTGCACTGAGCCAGTCGCCTTCCGGATTCCCGGAGGCCGGTCTTGACCTGGCCCATGTGCAGACAATTGTCCAATCCGATGACCTCGATGAGATTGTCTCCTATATCTGTAGGAGAGAAGTCCCCTAATGCACTCGTCATTAACTAGCTGTTCGTACAATCTCCTTGAAATTCACTCGCTCAATTTTGAATAAAAGAATTAACAAATCGCGACAAAAGTCTAAAAAATCGAGGAAAAAAAGCAAGCATAGAATAGTGTTTTTATTTGTACCGACCTTGAATCGCTGCAGTGAGGTCGACGGAATTGAAGCTACTCGTGCTCAGCTCCTTGTCCGGCCGCTTCTTTCGTTTGCCGAGACGATGACGTGTGTGATGCTCGCCCCAGAGATTCGAACCTCCGTGGGTGAAGGGAATGTTCAGCAGGGCGACGCCCTGTAGCGACGGACCGTGCGCCAGGTCCAGAGCAGTGCCGTCGCACTGAGAGACAAAAAAAAATCCCATCTCTTAAAACCGAATTTTGTCATCTCTTCGGCATCGTGGTTGCCTGTTCGCTGTTGTTAGTATGATTGATTGTTTTTTTGTTTCTTGTGCTCACAATAATCTCAATGTTCTCGTGAAGATTCTTGCAACTCGCGGCGAACTGCTCGGAAGTCGCGAACTCGAAGTACCAAAGCTTGTTCTTCATTCGACTTGTGAATTTTTCCGGATTTTTTTCGCGCTCGAGATGAAACTTGTTGCAGATCGCGGCATCCACGCCGATGGAGAAATAGTTGTTTATTATGTTGTAAGGGATGCTGTCCTGATTGGGCTTTCTTTCTTCCTTCTGGTCCGTTACTTCGATGTGCCATCGGTCCATCATCACCGGAGTCGCCTTCTCGATTTTCTGAAAAGTTAGTATCTAATATATATTTTGGAAAACGGTGGATTTGTTTGTTGGTTTGAACGTTTGTCCCACTCCCCCTGTGAAAATCAGTGGATAGCATATGGAATGGAATTCAGAAATCCAAAATCTATCCCATATGCCATTTTTTTCGAAAATTCGGTTTTCATACACTGTAAAAAAAATTGGTATGAAATTTAATATACTGGTACTCGAAGTCTTTATGCATAAACTGGTATATTAAATTTTATGTACAATTGTGATGAACAATTACCGCGCGGTATATAAAAAATTAAGAAATACTTTACTTTTAATAATTTATAATTTACTTTAATTTCACTGTAAAAGACCATTAATTTTTCATCACAATTGTACATTAAATTGAATGTCCCAATTTCTGCATAAAAAGTCAATTCCGGTGAATCCAATTTACAATTTTTTTTTCACAGTGGAACATATGGAATGGATTTCAAAATTCCGAAATTCCATTCCATATGGAAGTCACATTATTTGTCTGGCATATCTACCATCAATATATCGATATAAAATAAAATCTCACTTTGAGAACTTTGTGTATAGCTTCACCCTCGTAACCACCGCCCCATCGCAAACATCTGGCCAGGTCGTTGCCTGTGCCGAGAGGAATTACACCGATGGCTGGCTGGTGTTCAAACTGAACTCGATCTGCAGAACAAAAAAGGCATTAAAATTTACAAAAAGTCATGGTCAATATATGTGCTCTATATTAAGTAGATATAATTCGAGCGTTCTCCGTCTACAGTAATTGAAACTTCTCGTTGAAAAATTGTGCAAACAATTAACGCAAAATCCGGTTACTTTTTTCGACTCGACGATTCGTTTAATGAAATGCTTGAATCTCGTCCGAGCAAACATGAACTGACCCATCGTCTCGAGGACCCACCCGACCGTGCCGTCGCCGCCGCAGCATATGACTTTGAAGCTCTCCACATCCTTGAACATCTGCAGACCCTGCATCGGTCCACCCGTCGCCAGATTGTGGACCTGTCGCGGATTCAGTATGTACTGAAACTTTCGTAACATCCGTTCGCCCTGTCGTCCACCGGACTTCGGATTTATGAAGACCAGAAGTGGAATCGAGCCGCACAGCGGTGTTATCTGGAAGGACATTGCCGGCTGCTGGTTGGACGAGCTGCCCGAAGTCAGAAAGGCACCCTGCCGAGCGGAAATTAACAGTAAATAAAAATCAATCGAGATAAAATGGTAGATGGTTCGACGAGCTACCCGAAGTCGGAACGGAAATTCACGATAAATAAAACAAAATTAGATAAAATGATAGAGTTGGATCTCAGGTTCGTTTTCAAGACTACGAATTTTACTCCTGGGAAACCATTTTTTTTTCTTCGATGCGTACCGAACCGATGGAAGACGTGTCCTGGCCGTGCTTGCTGCCTCTTTTACTGTCCCTCGACAGCGATCTCTGTCTGTCGAGGACGACCGGACAAATAGCGTTCGGTGGAAGAATGTGTATCGCATTCTCTCCGAGTGTGCACTCGGTTCTAATTTGGGACACGCAGCGATTATGCAGCTGCAAACAAAAAAGCAAAAACAATTTTCATTAGGTCACATTTTTTTTAAATCATAATTTATTGAAAATAAAATAAGCTATTGGGCGTCGAATGATGAAGAACAAGAAAGTAACTCACCGTCAATTGACACCATCGACAGTGAAGACCTGTGATGCCGTTGTAACTTTTTATAGTTTTTTTGCACTTTGAGCATTTTCCGTGACAATTTCCTTCGACCCAGTGGTGAGCCATCGTCTGCGATGTTTTTTTGCTTTTAACGTAAGTCGCTATGCAGGACGCCGGAGCTCGCTGGACGCATCGCTCGTGCACCGTGTATTTGCAAACTAGACGGAAGAAAAGGTGACCAATGTTATCATTGGGTCGAAATCGGCCATAAGACTGAGATATTTTTTAAACTATATATTTTCCAGTCGGCTCATAAATGTGCTTGAAATCTACAATTTGAGGACTCGAGTTAATGTTGTTAATATACTGAACGTTAATTTTTCATCACAATTGTACACGAAATTTAGTATTTTATTCCCGACTTTTGCAAATCCGACTATTACAAATTTTTGCATAAAAACTTCGAGTCCGGTAAATTTTATTTATCGGCAATTTTTTCGTTTACGCTGTACTATATTTTTTCCAGCCGACTCATAAATGTGCTTGAAATCTACTATTTGAGAAGTCGAATTAATCTTCCTAGCCGAGTCAAGACCAATTCGATTGACCAGCGAAAAATCGATTTCTTAGAATTGAATTTGCTTATCTCAGTCCCTTACAGGAGGGCGAATATGAGGGAGGATAGGAATGAGATTATGGAGTCTGTAACGGAGATTGAAGCTGCACAGCGTCAAGCGAGACGCGATCACTTACAGACGCAGCACAGACCCTTCTTGCCAAGACCGACGAGCATGTTAAGACATAGATTGCAATACGCCGGTTTGCTGAAGTGCTTCAGCCTCCAGAGATGATTTCCGTCCTCCTTGACGTGGGAGTCGAGACCGAGCAGCACCAGCAGAGGGATAGTGGTGAGGCCACCCCTCTTCCACTCCTCGAGGGAAACCGTACCGTCGGCGTCGTAATCGATTTCTATCATCATATCTTTGAGGATCTGCGGAAAAATAAATTTGTCATCAATCGAGACGAATAAATCGGCTGTTTATCCACCTGCTTGGAAGCGGAGAATCAATTTTTATTGAATTACGACTTAAAACTCTATAACTTATATCCGAGCGTCGCGGATTGGTAAATTTATTACGAAGTCATCGGGATTTAATTTAATGAAATTTCTTGATTAATTTTCATCAGCACGGGCTGTAAAACAATGTTAGTTATTTTAACGGCATCGGTCGGTTGATGAAATCAGTATGTTTGTTCTACATGAAAATATTTCAGAATTATCGGTGAAAGCAATTGTTTTTTTTTTATTTTTTCATTTTTTTCGGATTTCAGAATTATCGGTAAAATCAATGGTTTTTTTTTAATTTTTTTTTCTTTTTCGTGTGCGACGAACATTTAGTCCGAAAAGTGCATCGAGACCAAACTGGGACTCTATCGCGGCGAGATTTTAATTGCAGTTAATCAGCCTCGCGCAAACACGTGCAGTTTATTTTGGCACGGGAATTAAACTGGGCCGAGGCGTACGCTCGTCCCGTGAGTGCACACTGTTGTGCAGTGCAGCATTCTATAACTCTTTGCGTTATGTGTGCGCGTGTATTGTCAACGACAGCAATTATATTGTAGAGCTTGAACTATTGCCAAGTACAATTCGTTCGCTTCTCGTGTACACTTGAGGACAGAAACAAATTAACCCGCGGCTTCAAATTTGTAATGAGTTACTCCGTCCATTGTGACATCGCTTCCGGTCGAAAATTCTGATTTTCATGCCGGAAGTCACAATAACCTGACACAGAAAAATGCGTAATTTTTTTTATCAGCTCATTTCCGGTTTTCAAATTGTATACAAAACTGAGCGGCAAAAGTGACCCCTCATTTTCCACAATCGCGAAGAGTGAAAAAACGAAAAAATAAATTAAAAAAAAAGAACACAGAACAAAGTAAAGAAGACAAAATTAATTCGAAAAAGAAAACAGAGGTAAGAAAAAATTTAATTGGAAAAATAATGATTCAACTCACCGGTTTTAATTCCGTAACATCCCAACCGAGATACTCAGCGACGTTCATCATCTGATTAACGATGCAGTCCATTTCCTGCAAAATAACGACCGAATTAGCTCAGTGAAAGAGCGCATTAGCTTGATTAAATGTCGTCGGTGGGTTCTGCACTGTGCAAGAGAGATCCATATAACGCAACGTATAGGGTGATATATATAGGCGAGACGTTTGATTTTACTGTCACGGCAATAAAGCGCGCTTCTAATTTGTCTCGTAAAGCTTTGACGATACTGTCGCGAATTCTTTTGCTCATATCGCTGAGCTGGCGTCCTACAGCAATGCTGCGAGATATCTGTCGTATAAAAGAGAAGCTTCTGCGGGGGACGCGCTGACACATTTCGTTCTGCCCCATGAACCCACGCTGACGTTGGTAGGATTCCGCGACGTTTATAACGACTGTTCGAGTAAAAGCAGAATGCTCTTTTGCCTTCTGGTTTCCAACCCTCCTTGCGTTTCTCTCGTCTCTCGTTTCCTCCGCCACTACTCGTTTCTCGTACGAAGGAGCATCGCGAATTTATTCGTCTACAGGAAAACGTCACTTCCGCTTTAAAAATCTTAGTTTTCGACCGGAAGTGACGTCTTGAGGGAAAACGTCACTTACGGTTTTTAAATCGCAGACTTCAACCGGAAGTGACGTCACGTGGGAAAACGTCACTCCCGGTTCGAAAATCTCAATTTTCAACCGGAAGTGACTTCATGAGTGAAAGCCTCACGTTCGGTTTGAAAATTGACATTTTCGATCGGAAATGACTTCATGAGTGAAAACGTCACGTTCGGTTTGAAAATTGAGATTTTTCGACCGGAAATGACCTCATGAGAGAAAACGTCACTTCCTGTTTGAAAATGTCAATTTTCGACCGCAAGTGACATCACGAGGAAAAATGTCACTGCCGGTCGAAAACTGAGATATTCAAAACGGAAGTGACGTTTTCCTCGAAAACGGTACTTTCGGTAAAAAAAAAGTGACGATACGATAACTTAGTAATGAAACGGGCAAAGCCCTCGGGCAATCTGAGGGTTTGAATTAATGTCGACTGAGCTCCTAGTCGCGCAAAAGCTAAGTTCGGTTCAAAGCAACTGTGCAGCCTCAACCGCAGTATACACGATTCCCATACATGGTGTTTCTCCAACCTAATGACTTTTTAGCGGAAATGACGTTTTCGTTGAAATGAGTTTAGCATAAGTGATAACCTAGTGATAACTAGTTCTTCCACCGCTTAGCATTCGATATGTTGGCTCGTAGATGCGACGACTTATACCTAGCGGTTGTGAGCTCTTAGGGGAGACCGGGGAAAATGGCACAGCGGGGCAAAACGGAATAGTGAGGGCAAAGCTCAATTGTCCAATAATCGTTGGATGCCCAATTTTGTTCCAACGATACATTCGGATTTTCAAACCCGTTTTGCCCCACACACCACCATCGCCATCATCCAAAAGTTACTGGAGAATTCCGTTTTGTTTCATTATCCCGTTTTGCCCCGCTGTGCCATTTTGCCCCGCTCTTTCCTACGCTGCGAACGACAACCAATTATTCATCGGGACATAAGGGCTGGTCTCAGGGGGGTGAAAGAAGACGAGGAAGAATGAGAGGGCAGCGAGAGGGAGATTAAAGGGGTGGAGTAAGAATGCAGCGAGGAACGCCTAGTGTTGGCGCCAACCGGTGCTTGCGACGACGGGCACGCTCGGTTAGCGCACGAGTTCTTTCGATCGCTTCTATTTTTTTTTTTTTTTTTTTTTTTTCCTAGCTCGTCCAGCGCCCGCGCGCGCCTACCCGAGGACGCCGGGCGTCGACCACGCCACCTTGTCCACCCTTGAATATTCATTGCTCAATTTGGTGCTTTAATACGCCAGGTGTAAGAGATTAAAGTAAGGAAAATAGTGGAACGAAAAAATAAAATGAAAAAATTGTGACGCCGGGAAGAGGGTGGAGATAAATGCAGGGGAGACGAGAGTGTGGAAGGGAAATAAACAATTTAGCTGTACGATCTACTCATCGTTTCTCTCTGTGGCTGCGCTGCGAATGAAAGGCAAACTAGACATTGGTACTATAGAAATAATATCGGGCGTCGAGCGCTGTAAGGGTCGAATTTTAAGACATTAGTTTGAACTTAAGATCACTCTTGAGATTGAACTTAAGATCGAAAGCTTGGCCCCAACTTCATCGCGTGCTTAAGATCTATCGTAAGTTCGAACTTAAGATCTATCGTAAGTTTGAACTTAAGATCTATCGTAAGTTCGAACTTAAGATCTATCGTAAGTTCGAACTTAAGATCTATCGTAAGTTTGAACTTAAGATCTATCGTAAGTTCGAACTTAAGATCTATCGTAAGTTCGAACTTAAGATCTATCGTAAGTTCGAACTTAAGATCTATCGTAAGTTCGAACTTAAGATCTATCGTAAGTTCGAACTTAAGATCTATCGTAAGTTCGAACTTAAGATCTATCGTAAGTTCGAACTTAAGATCTATCGTAAGTTCGAACTTAAGATCTATCGTAAGTTGGATAAGGATATGCAAAAAAAACTTATTATCCTCGACGTATCGTTTTCCACCCATCTTCACAGTCGCAGATCATGTAATTGAGGAGAACAAGTGTTCTCCAGCGATCATTCTATAGAAACGGATTCAATAAATTATTTTGGCAGATTATCTATTCATGACAGTATATTGTCATCAAAGTTAACCCCATTTGGAATCCAGATACAGATTCTACACCGAAAGGGCGTTAAAGTTCGAACTGAAGATCAAACACGAGATCAAGTTCGAACTGCGGTTCAATCTTAACTTCGAACTGAGGTTCAATCTTAAGTTCGAACTGAAGATCAAGCGCGAGATCAAGTTCGAACGGAGGTTCAATCTCAAGGTAGATCTTAAGTACGCAATGAAGTTCTGGCCAAACTTCGATCTTAAGTTCAAAATAACGTCTTAAAATTCAACCCTAAACCTGTTTGTCCTGCCTTGAATATTATTATTTGAAACTCTAATACGCCCGGTAAGAAATGAAAGTGAAACAAATTAGTCGAGCGAAAAAAAATTGCGACACTGAGAAGAGGGAAGGAGAAATTGCCGGGAATACAAGAGACTGGGAAACGGAACGAAGCAATTTAGCTGTACGAACTACTCATCGTTTCTCTCCGCGGCGACGCTACGAATGAAATACAAAACAAGACATCGATGCTATAAAAATAATATCGAAGGAGACGATAAAACACGACGGCTAATAACGTCGAAGCGGAAAACGGGATCAGGGACTCGCTCGATTGTCGATTACCGTGCGTACCAGACGATCTCCTGGGCATCGTCGCTGCTGCTCGTTATCGACCGGCGAGTAGTAAAAGTGCATGTGTACACCGACCGCCTTCTCGTTCTCGAGTCTCCCTCACTCTCCTTTTCGCGTTCACCGAAACGCCCGAGCTTATTCTCCCCGGTTTTTTTTTTTTTTTGCAAAATTTATGTCGTATTCCGTAAATTCTTCGCGAGGCTACTTCCACGAAAATTCCGTACCTCGGTATGCACTCGGTGGACTGCAACGCAGAAGGCGCACAGTATATTCCACTTTGTTACGGTCAAAGCGAATCTTTCGCGGTCATAAATATCCGGGGAAAAGTCGGGAAGGCTGACAGGTCGGGTTCTCGCTAGGAGGCAGGAGCGCGCCATCGAGGAGATATAAAATCTTTCTGAATTCTAAAAGTAAACTTACTACCAGGCGCGAGGGTGATTTCATATTATTATTATTATTATTATTATTATTATTATTATTATTATTATTATTATTATTATTATTATTATTAACTTGGTGGTGGATGTGACGTTGTATGAGACTCACGTTTGTATCCAGGACTCCGTTGCCGTCCGTGTCGTACAGCCGAAACATGACTGAAATGGCAGCGCCATAGGCAGACGATTAGGGAAATATTATTTTAAGACGTTACACGCACGGAAAGATACATGGAAACCAAAAATTGTCAGATATCACTCCGGAAACCGTGAAGTCTTGAGGAGAATTGGAAACTGAGCAATTTTGCCCTTTGGCAAAACTTTTCACGGTCCATAGTTTTCGAGAGACTGAGAGTTGAAGTTTCGGCCAATCAGATCGCTCGAAAAGACGCTCGTACTTGAAACCGTTGTATCAAGGAAACTATGCACGTTGGAGAGAAACTTCAAAGGGAAGTTTTGTTCGGTTTTCACCCGAGAACACGAAACGACGGTTGTATCGGACATTTTTTGGATACCATATACAAAATCATGCGTTTGCATTGATCAGATGTTTATAAAGATTTTTTTTTTTCAATTTCGTAGATCGTATACCTACATTCCAATTTATCTTCGGGTCTTCCAGCCTCGAGGAGCGACAGGTAACAAACGATATCCTTGAGACTGACTTTGACGGAGTGGACGTCTATGGTGCTCTGCTTTCTCACTAGATGTCTCATTTCTGCAAAGTAAAAAATAAATGTATGTTGAAAAAAAATTGAAAAACAAAACAAACAAACATTGCAGCGCGTTCTACGAGGTATCGGACTAACGAGCGCTAATTAGTCGTTCTCCATATGAAAAGGAAAATCAGTGTTTTTTATTCCCTTGCACAACTCCCCCGCGTAGTCTGTGCAGTGCTTTCTGTGCAAACAAGAAAGCAGTGAAACTTTACAAGAATAACCATCCGGGAAGATAAAGTTCAAAATTATTCTTCACTGTGCATACCTGTTGCGTCTGGGAGTGCAAAAAAAAAAACTACTCGGAAGAACCGACAAAAAGCTACGTACATACACTACTCTTCACTAAAGAATCTTTGGAAAAATATATTTTTTTTATTTTGTTTCTTCTCATCAATCTTGCAAAACAAAAAGAAAAATGAAAAATAAGGGATATTTTTGCGAAAAGCGTTACAGATATACGTTGCCGGGATGAAAAAGAATTGCGGGTCTCTCGTAAGCACGTGGTCTTACGAATATTTTTTCAAGCCCAGCGTAGGTTTTTTCTTTTTTTTTTTCTCTAAGCGAATGATTTGTCGATTCCCAGAGTCAAAAGAGAAGTGGAAGTGGGTACTAGTGTTGACGCGGAAGATCCAACGGACCCGGTGAACTCGTCGTCTCGAACGCTCTCTCGCTCTGTGTGTGTCTCGAAGTCGCGCACGCCGTTCTCAAAATAAATTTGCGTAAGCTCTCCGCGATACCTCGGTCCGCTTACTCCTCTCGTCTGTCTGTCCGTGACTGCCGTTTCGCCGTTCCCCGACAGAGACTCGACGTTATTTTATATACACCGAAGATGTGTGTTTTGTCTCCCTTTCCGCGAAATCGAATGACGCTCCGGCTCGTTCGTGCGCGGTCGATGCGAGCGAAAAATCAAATCAAACATCGTTTCTCATACGCGTCCCCCGTTCCACCGAACGCGGCGAATGCCGATATGTAAATAGAAAAATATTCACGGCCCGGAAAACACAGAGGGGAAAAATAAAATTTCATTACGCAAGCCGAAGCTATGAAAATAAAAATGATTGAATATTGCAAAAAAAAAAAAAAAAAATCATACGTCTATTTATTTTTCCAAACCGACGGCAGTATTTTGTTATCGACTGCGCGATCTTTTATGAACTAACTGCACAAACGCAACACTCTCTGAAAAGCAAGATATTATTTTTTTCATAAATCAAAAGATCGGTCGAAATTTGAAAAAAAAAATAACGACTATGGAAATATAAAAGATTGAATATTTCAAATGAATATCGTTCGTCTATTTATTTTTTTAAATCCACGCCAGCATTGTGTTATCTACCTTGTTATCTTTTATGCACGAACTGCATACACGCAAACTTCTTTGAAAAACAAGATATTATTTTTTGAATTAAAAAAAACATAGGAACATTTTTTTTCTTTATTCTCAAATGGATACTTTTAGTCGTCGGTCGTATCAATTTGGCAATTAATAATAATTGATAATTTACCAAATACAGCCACAATAAATTAGTTGAGATCGTGCTCCAAATAATCGAATTTTTGCCTATTTACCCATTTTATGATACTGATAACGATCAGTAAAAAAAAAAAATTGTATCCCACACACAAGTACTTTTCCGTTCACAAACCTTCCTTCAATCTCGCACCTGGCACGTCCCGAAGGTAGAAGAGATTGCCCTTCACCATTTTGCTCCAACTCGTCAATCGCCTCCCAGAAAGCTCCAGCAAATATAAACTTCTCACGTAAAAAAAAAAAAACAACTTCAATCCCCAGAACCAACCCAAGCTACCGCGACGTGTTCATCGCAGCCCGATCGCGCCTACATCAAAACTTCCTCAAGAGAAAAAAAAAGAACAGAATAACCGAAAAAACCCAAAATTCAATACTTCTCAATTACCTCGAATTAAAACTCCACCATCATTTTCAATTCCAAAAAAAAAAAAAAAAAAAAAAACAAAAAAGAAACAGAACAAAAACCGAAACTCGCGAAATTAGTTTCCCGTCCGGCGTTAACCGCGCAGCAGACACGGGCCAGCGGTACGTAAAGGGTCGGACAGGATAGATCGAGGGTGTATAACGTGGCGTGAGCTATCGAACGATTTAACGTCTCACGTCAGCTTCCGGATAGCGCTGGATCGAAACACTTGTTGCTTCCCGTACGAGTCTCGGCTGACTACTGGCGAGGCGTGTGTGCCGTTGCAATGTTGTTACATGGACTAGAAAGTCTTGCGACTGCGTATATATATATACGATACAAAATTGACTATACAGAACGACGTATAGGGAGAGAGAGAGAGAGAGAGAGAGAGAGAGAGTGTGATCGGTTTAAGCTCGGTTCCTCACTGGGCGCTTAGCCGAGATCAGAGATCAGTATAAACTAAATACGTGTGACGAGGCTTGCACGGTAGAAACGGCCTTTCGGACGATATCGCGGTCCCGATGAAATGACGTCGGCTGCGGGAGCGACTCTATTTCAGGTTCGGGTGCCTCTGGCGAGAGTCGGGAGCACGTGTGGTCAAGCTTTTGGTCGTCCGTGCTCCGCTCCGTTTCCCCACGGCTCTCGGAAAGGAGAGAAATTAAAGCGGAAGCTTTCGGACGGTCGGAAGATGGAGATAAGCCTTATGCAGATGCGGAGGGCTTTAGCCTTGCGGAATGCGCTGATAGCGGCGGTAAGGATGGAACCGATTGGTCACTAATGGCTCGTCTCCTCGGTACGATACCGTGGAACGGTAAAAGATTTTTCGGGGGAAGGCAGTTTGCGCTGTCGCCAGTGGAGAGCGCCAACGGGTGAGGCGGGAAAAAAGTATGTTTTGAAATTTTTATTGTTACTCTGGCGAATTATGGAGATTGGAGCGCTTCACAACTGGTCAAATGAACGCCAGATTTCTTAGTCTTTTGTACTAAGTTTTACGGATTTATTGATTATAGTGGATGATTAGTCGTATCGCAGCTGATGTTCTTGAGCTAGAGAAACATTAATTGCAATGGATTTGTTAAAATATTTGACTGATTTGTGCTAATTTTTCTGAAATATATTCAGTTTTTTCAAAGAATAATCCGTAATTTTTGCTCGGTTTTGATGGAATTTAATGCAATGTTTGACGACTTCATTCCCTTCCTTCAAAGATGCTCTACAGATTCGCCATATAGATATTCGATTATATTTTTCGTTTAAAAACTACAGCTGTTTGTTTGTGAAGGAATTTCGTCGATGGATAAAAAAAGGCTGTCATTTTTAAACGGAAAATACTATTGAATATCTAGATGGTGAATTCGTAGAGCGTCTTTCAAGGAAGAAAATGAGCCGCTATACATTAAAATCGAGTAAAAATTACGGATTGTTCTTTGAAAAAACTGAATATGTACCTTTTCGGAAATCAGCATAAACCAGTTAATATTTTTGAGACTCCATTGCAATTAATGTTTTTATACGTTGAGGACATTTGCTGTAATACAAAAATAACAATTCACTATAATCAATAGATGCGTAAAAGTTTGTATAAACACTGTAAAAATGTAGCATTCATTTGACTGGTGTAAATCGCTCGAACCTCCTTAAGCTCCTCGTCGATCGAACGCTGAGGAGCGATGAATTTGTGTCTCAAAGTTTGATCTTCGTTTCGCCCCCAAACCCGCCTGGAAGCTCGACCCTATTAAGAAGACTTAAGCGATTTATCAAAATAAATATATTTAAAGACCTGAAAAAAAAAAAAAAAAAAAAAAAACTATCCAGGACGTTCACAGGACTTAAAGGATTTCAAGGACACTTCAATGATTTCTCAAGGAGGAGTAAAATTCAAAGACCACTTTAGAAGGCACCCAAACTTCCGGTTGCAAAGTTTCACCTATGCGGACAGTCCGTTGCTTTCGGTATTTGAATAATCCAAGAGCCGAGCTCCGAATCCTCCGCGTCCGAAAATCCTCCCGAATCTCCGAAAGGTCAACCGACCGGAATCGCGTGTCTCGAAGAAATCCGCGTCTTCGCGGATTTTCCCTCCCCCCGATAATCCGCCTCCGACGATAAACAATCCGTCTATGAATAACCGGAACAGTCCGTCGAATTCCCTGGAGCATCGGAGATAGACGATCCGGAGTTTCGCGTATACACGCGCGTCGTCGCCGACGGCGGAGAGAGAGTTCCTGACGTCTTTTCCCGACGCGTCCGCCAGCGCCGCGACCCGCGTCTCCGCTCCTCTCCTCCTCGGTCTCCTCCCTCGAATCTCACCGAGAATCCAATTTCGTTTGGCCCCGAGGATGAACGTAAACGTCCCGGACGTCCAGACGTAAATATTGTCAGAAGTTCGAACTCGCTCCGAGGCGCATCGGAGTGAAACTCACCGTCCGGGAAAGCCTCGCGGACATTCGCTTTGACCGAATCCGACGAGCCAGCTTCGCCGCTCCGCCTGACGACTCAATGCGAGACGATGAATTTCCGTGGTCCAAACTTCCGCGATTGAACTTCCTCGTAGGTTCGCCGAAATTTTCTCACCGGGGCTGCCAGATGTCGCGATCCCGGAGACTCGCGGCCCGAGGACCACCTTGAATCTTCAGCTCGAGGCCGCCGTCGTCTGACGTACGCACTAATTACGCTCGCGGCATCCGCGCAGGCCGCGCGAAGACGCTACGACCCCTCCCGAATCGTATATCCACCTCGAATGTTCCTTATCCGTCGTTCCGAGCGAAAGGTTGAATCTATTTCCGACATGTTTACGGAACTTTGAGACGACGGCGATGGGAGAGTTGGATTCTAGACTATATTTTATGGAAATTTGTGTCTTTGTGTATGTCAGCTGTCGAGGAAAATTACAGACTTTGGGTGAGGGGTGGGATATTAAATTGTTTTTATTTTTTCGAAAACAAAAAAAAATTAATTATGACGAAATTTATCCTGTTGTGGGAGATTGATAATTGCTTTTGGGTGTGCATTTTGAATTTCAAGACGATCACACGTGTTGAATTATTATTTTATATTTATGTTTACAGAACTTTGAGACGCCTCCGATGGGAGAGTTGGATTCTAGACTATATTGTATGGAAATTTATATCTTTGTGTATGTCAGCTGTCGAGGAAAATTTCAGACTTTGGTTGAGGGGTGGGATTTAAATTGTAAAAACTCAAAACACAAGCACATCGACCACTGTAGGATATGGTTTTTTTTTAAATATTTGACCTTTTTTTTAAAATAAATACATTTTTTTATATTCAAGCTTTATATTCAACCCCTCAACGAAATTCTGAAAATTTCCACGACAGCTGAGAAGCGCGAATAAATTCGTGTAGAGAAAAATGCGATGGGAGAGTTGGTTTCTATCTTCCTTGATTCTACACTATAATTTATGGAAATTCATATATTTGCGTATCCCACCTATCGAATTATTATCCCCACTGACTGTATGCACAAGAAAAAATACTGAATAGAATGCGGAACGGTATTATTCATGGAAAAATATGGACGAAAAATTGGTATGTACCGTTCGATGTGAACGATACGATACGCCGTCGCTGACGTCGTCGGGATGAAAGAGGTCTTTTCCGTGAGCGATAAAGTAAAGGGAAAGTGCACTCTCGTCACCCTCGACGTCCCCTTCTAATATAGTTGGAGAACTCTCGGAGTGTCCAGGGCTGACTGGATTGTGTTTGCTCGGATAGAATAGAAATGGCGGACCGTATACAGATATATACTATAATACACCTATTCAACCGATCCATTTGAGCCTGTCTGTCACGAAGGACAGAGGACAGGATTCCCTCTACTTTTATTTATTTATTTTTTATTTTATTTTTTTCTTCTTCTTTCATACCATGTCATCGCTGGTTTCCGCCACCGAGCGAGCGCCGGTCGTCCGAGGAATGGACCCTTTATGACTGGAGAGTAATAGCATCCGTCAGGTTCAGCTGTCGACTGATGTGTCAGAGATGAACGGGAAGGACGGGGGAGGAGGAGGCAAGTACTAGAACCTCCCTTCCTCGAGTGTTATTTTCTCATATAAACACTCTATTTTAATCTCATTCCTTCGACGCATCTCCCTACATTTGTGCTTCGGCATTTTTACACGAATTATTGTTATTGCTGTTATTACTAACAGGTTGTTGTGGCTCGTCTACGGACTATTTAATTTTGAAAACCGGAAATTTAGGTTTCCGGAGATTTACCGGGAATACGTCACTTCCGATTTGAAGATCGCATTTTCCTACCGGAAGGAACAGATTTTCGATACGACGTCACTTCCGGTTGAAAAATGAGATCTTCAAACGGGAAGTGACGTACTTCCGGTATGGCGCCCATCGAAGTCGACTGCCCGGATTATTTTCTCTCGTCCCGGAAGTCATCGATTCACCTTGACACTTTGTTATGTAGAATTATTATTTTGACCGAGTGAAAAGTGTGATGTGCAGGTCCAACGCGCAACAACATCGAATTACTTTGGGATGATCGATAGGGCAACATTTTTCGTCGGATACCAAATCGGAGCGGGGAACTCTTTTAGCCGGAGTGCAATGACGATAGTGGCTCGTCGTAGATCGTCCGCAAAAAAAAGAAAGTTGTTGGCGTATCCGGCCGGTGGGTTTCGGTACATCGGTCGGGGAGATTTTCTATCTCGAGCCTCTCCGTGTCTGTAGATTTTGCACGATTGATGGACTTTCGGAAGAGTGCTGCGTCACTACAGCGTGAAACCGTTGATGGATGATCGTTGCTTTCGAAGGGAGAAACGGGGCTAATAAGGCGGCAGTGTAGACGACAGAGCGAGTACCGAGGGACGGATGGAAGGGAATGGATGGCAAAGATGGGTAAGAGTGAAAGTTTCGCTAAAGCTTGTTCCGGAGGGCTCAAACTCCGTCTGGACCGAGCCCGGGAGGCTGCGAGTAGCGAGCGAGACCCTCCCGAGAAAACTTCGGCCAAAGATTAAATACCGAGATTGAAGTGCGCTCCTGATAAAAAAAATGACGAAAAAAATGTGAGAAAACGAAGAGAAGTGGAAAGCAAAAATTGCTTTAGCAGGCGATACGGCAGTCGGGAAAAAATCCAAGTCTAAAACGTAAAAAAAAGAAGAAAAAGTAAGTAAACGGCGAGTGAAAACTTCGTCGTAACTTTCCGAAGTTTCGGAGTAGAAGTTTATAGCTCGTGAGAACTATCCTTCGACTTTCGACGGAGAAAAATGAAAATTTCACTCGCGGGTCGTGGAATTTTGTGGGCGACGAATTTGAGAACCGAGGAGGCCAAGACGTGCCGATTTCATTTATGAGAGACGAATAAGAGGACGAATCGTGCGAAGCTGGAATATCAGGCCGAAAACCGAGAGCGGTAAAAGAGTTCCGAATGAAGGATGCGCGAATTGTCGAGTAAAAAAGCGGAAGCTGCACAAAGGAGAGAGCGGAGTCTTGAGTAAGAGAGCGGGGATAGGGTAAAGCTCGGAAGCTCGAGTAAATAAGGAAGAAACGTGGGGAAAGAAGCGAAAGAAATAAAGGTCGTGGAGTGAGATAGTGCACTGGCAGTGCGAAGCTCTCACGCTCTGACAGTCCATCTGGCTTAGGAGAGAAGAGGGAGCACGGCGATGTTTGCGAGCGTTCGCTCTTTGCTCGCTATCCCGTTCCGTCCTCTCCGGGGATCGATTTCCAAGCGTGATGGGCTGGTACTTCCATGCTTTCTCGCGGATATTACTCTCTTATTCTCGCTTTATGTTTCTTGCGCTCGGGCCTAGACAGGGGAGAGCGAGGGAGAGAGAGAGAGGGTTCGTGCTCCACGTCATTTCTTGATCTCCCAACGGATTTTACGATCCTAGCGTGATATACAAGCCTCTTGAGCTAGACGCGGAAGAGACTGAGGGAAACGACGGGATGATACAATTTATGGTCCAAACCTAGGGTTTCATCCCTTTTGCACTGAATCCTCAGTCTGCCATACCTCTGGACACAAATTTCAACCCAAGTTTGAACTTGAGTACAAACCTAAGTTTGAACTTGAGTACAAACCCAAGTTTGAACTTGAGTACAAACCTAAGTTTGAATTTGAGTGTAAACCTAAGTTTGAATTTGAGTACAAACCTAAGTTTGAACTTGAGTACAAACCTAAGTTTGAACTTGAGTACAAACCGAAGTTTGAACTTGAGTACAAACCGAAGTTTGAACTTGAGTACAAACCTAAGTTTGAACTTGAGTACAAACCGAAGTTTGAACTTGAGTACAAACCTAAGTTTGAACTTGAGTACAAACCTAAGTTTGAACTTGAGTACAAACCTAAGTTTGAACTTGAGTACAAACCTAAGTTTGAATTTTAATTCAAACCTAAGTTTGAACTGAAGTTGAAACCTAAGTTTGAACTGAAGTTGAAACCCAAGTTTGAACTTAAGTTTTAACCTGAGATTGACCTAAAGTTTAAACCTAAGATTGAACCAAATTGAACTCAAGTGTGGAGTCAAGTTGGCCTGAACATTCGAGGCAGGTACCACTTGCGGTTTCACTCTGTTTTTTTGTTTTTCGTCTATCTAGTGTTTTTAACTTAGAGCAAGCTTCCGGTCAACGAAAACGAAAATATGAAGGAAGAGAAATAAAGAAATTTTAGGCGCAAAGCTCGAAGCTCCAAGATTCACCTTCCAATTTTCCGTTGTTGACGAGCAACGAGTTGTTGGACTTTCTCGACGAGTTTCGTGACATCTGACTGTGACTCGGACTGCTGTCGGTGCTTTTCTTCTCGAGTACGTCGTGACAGCTGTACGACGTGTGGGCGACAGTCAGCATCGGATGTACGCTGCCTGTGAAAAGCACCACGGGAATATTTGCGGAAGGAACGAGAAGGGCCCGGGAACGAGGGATTTGAAAGGGCGAAAAAAGGGGAGTTTTTTTTTTAAGATTAATGAATCGAAGATTCTTCGGGGGGAAACGGGAGCTCGACCGAGCGACGAAGAGACGCCCGCTCGAGCTCCAGAATCGAAAGTCGATATTGCATTCTACCGATCATGCGTGCCATTTTCACGGAACTCGGAACTGGCCTATATTCCCGTCTTTTCTTCACTTTTTCATTGCACCGCGCCCGCTTTCACGGGTGCAGCGACGCGCCACGCGATAGATCTGAAGACGATTTACACCCGAACGCTTTCACACAGGCAACTTTTATACTTTTTTTTTTTTTTTGTATAAATCGAGAATTTTTTTTTTTATCGAGATATTTCTTTCTTAGTTTACGAAGCAAATTTTCAATCGTAAATTCGATCTGGGAGTCAATATTCATTTTTTTTATTGGTAATTTGATTACGACTGAAATAAAAATAAAAAAATTAATTCGATATTTCTTTTTTTTTTTTTGCACGAATGAAAAAAATTTGGAAAATTTCTTACCGCCCCTCGACTTGGCCGATGCCTCGCTGTCCGTCCGGGGATGACCCAGGGCCTGAATCTTCTCCGTTAAACCGTGAATCTTGTCGGCCAGCGAGGAACCACCGCCGCTGTGACTCTCCGTCGAGACGCCGGGCAGGCCTGTGCTGTTAACGTTACTGCTCGACGTCGTGTGCGATGTGATTGGGGCGCACGCGGCCGTCGACGAGAGAGCAGCCATTTCCTGCAGAGAAAGCTTTTTCTGTGACATAAATATTTGAAAAAATAGGATGCGGACTTCCTTCGGGCTCGGAGGACCTGCGACGCGATCGGACAATCGTGTAACAGTATCGTTATTATTAAACTTCTATTAATTCTTTATTTTTATTATTTATGTCGAGGAAATATGGCCCAAAAAATGAAAAATAAATAACTTACAAAAAATGTTTTTTCTTAATTAAAAAAAAAAATTTCATGTTAAGAAATATTAAGGTTTGTTCTTGAAATGATTTTTTTTTACACTTTTTTACCGCTGCTAATTTTCCTTTGTGCGTTTGCAAAGCCGAAATTATTTTTGGAGTGATTTCTGTTGCGTCTTGGGCCATTTATCCTGAATTGAAAGAGACGGTTTGTTTCTCTACTTTTTCGATTTGTGTGTGTATATGTATATATATATATATGTATATCGCACCTTGAAAGCCTTGCCATCGATTCCACGGGTACCTTTCTTGATGAACGATAGAAAAAGATGGCGGGACAGCTCGTCGGGCGTCTTGACGTCGAGGTACGTGTCCAAGAACTTGCGAAAACCCTCGTAATCGATGTCCTGGAATGAAACGAGCAAAAAATAACCTTTAGATGGGTAACCACCGATTCGATAAATGATTAAGCTTTTAACGGTAAGTTGTAAGACATTGGCTCAATTTACTGAAGGGTAAACGTTCATTGAACTTCGAGAAGATTTATTTTAACTTTTTTCCCCATTTTCTTTTAAGTGAAATCCAGTTAATTGAAAATTGATAACAATCGATATCCATTTGCGAATCAACCATTATCGATTTTTTAATAAATATGTACATACATAACGAAATATATATATCAAGAAGATACTTAAAAAATTTATATTCATTTTATTAAAGCATTAGATGGATAAGCACCGATTCGATAAACGATTGAACGTTTAACGGTAATTGGTAGGATATTGCCTGAATTTACTGAAAGGTAAACGCTCATTGAACTTCGATAAAATTTATTTTTATTATTTCCCAATTTTCTTGAAGTGGAATCCAGTTAATTGAAAAATGATAAGAATAGATATCCATTTGCGAATCAACCATTACTGTTTTTTCTATAAATATGTACATACATAACGAAATATATATATCAAGAAGATACTTAAAATTTATATTCATTTTATTAAAGCATTAGATGGATAACCACCGATTCGATAAACGTTTGACCGTTTAACGGTAATTGGTAGGAATCGCTCATTCAACTTTGATAAAATTTATTTTTTTTCCAATTTTCCTTAAGTGAAATCCAGTTAATTGAAAATGAATGAAAATAGTTATCCATTTGCGAGTCGACCACTATTGTTTTTATGTATTGAATTTACTTTTATAAAAAAATATGTCAAGTAGACATTTTTAGAATCTACATCCATTTTAATCCATTTTACTAAACATAATTTTAATGATTTTAATAATACCTTTCTTTTAATAGAAAAAAAATCGGGTCGGTGAATTTTTTCATCGAAAGAGAAAGAAAAATGTTCTCCACCCGCATCGCGATTGTGAGATGATGGTCGGGTGGCTTGTGCCCGCTCGTCTGTCTAGCGAGAAAATTGCTCGATCTGCTCGTCCGGAGTTTTCTACTTGGATGTGCACATCGCGTAGGTGAACCCGATTAAATTAATTGGTGGAGTTGGAATTTCGGGAGGTTTGCGCGCGCACACACACACATCCATACGTGCACACTTACACGCGGAGCAACCGCGCGTTAAACCGTCTGTGAAAAATAATTCTCACTCGGGCGATTGGCTCAGTTCCCGGTAAAATAAACTGCTGCGTTCACCTCAACTCTTTGCTCCATATATTCCGACACCCTTTTGCGTTTGGAGCAGCGAAGGGGTTGCCTTTTCGCTGCTCCACTCTTTCGTGCATAGGATGCAATTTATTCCCACGCATCAGGTGTTCCCCCCTCCCCCCCCCCCCTCCAAGGAGGTAATATAAGGTAATATAGGTGGTGCACAGCGCAGCAGGGAAACTCAAACGACGAGGATTCCACCAGCTGGTTCTCACTTAATCATCTTCATCGGCTCTTCGTTTACCTTATTCGTCGTCGCTGGTACGTGTTATATTATTTTTCATCCGTGTCATCGGCACTTGCTCTCCTGTCGTTGCAGACCTTTCGTTCCGTAACACAGATCTTCTGCCTGACAGAATTAAATCTTTTACTAAAAAAAAAATTTACTAATTTTTTTAAATGTAAAATGCTTCTCACTTTGTTCGAGAACATCTTCAGCCGAAGATCTTTTAGCACCGAGGTGTAATATTTTGAAAGGCACAATCACATCTCTACCACTCACGACTATACCAAAATCTCTACCAGAAAGGAAAAAAAAAAAATCTCTACCGAAATTGAAATAAAACTCTACCGGAATTGAAATAAAACTCTAACGGAGTGCAAGTAAAACTTTACCGGAATTGATTAGACGGTAGCCTTGTATTCCGGTAGACTTTTATTTTCATTCTGGTATTTTTTTTAGTTTCTGGTAGATTTTCGTAGAGTCCTAATACGGTAGAGTTGTCAGAGCTGTCTTTTTTTGGGTTATTATCTGATAGAGTTATGAGTGATAGAAACGTAAATGTACCTTTTGAAAGGGTTTCAGATTTTTTTTATATACGTGAATAAAGAATTTAAAGATTTTCGGGTAGACAGACGAATTTTGAAAGAATTCATTGCACCAAATTTTAAGGATTTTTCATTAATTGCAACTGACAAAAAAAAAAACATTTCTCGGTAAAATTTTGGGCTTTCCACAATCCCCATAAAACATCTAGTCTCGTCGGCGACAATAACTTAACATTCCAATTTAAAAAAAAACAATTTTTATCATATTTTTTATAACATTCTTAAACGACTCTGTAATCCCTCTTCAACCCGAAGTCTCCTTCGTCTAACATTCTCTTCACCGCTCCCCAGTCTTTTCCCCGATTGATCGATAATTCAATTCACTCAGGCTCGCGGATCGTCTACAACGATCTTCGTGTCCCGCTTCTCTGTTCCATCCGGTTTTAATAGGAATTCAAATTCTCCCGATACCGTGTCAAAACGACCAGAAGACTCGGCCATTAAAATTCAATCGAGGACACACATAGGACGAGGAACCGCGAGAAGATCTCGTCCCGCTCCCCGAGGAAGAAAGCTCCAGCCTGGAATCTATTTCCATCCCGAGCTTATTCCCGCGCGGTGGCTGAGAGCGGAATGAGAGATATAGCGAAACGAGATGAGCGAAGGCTTTTCTTCCCTCCGGAATTCGTCCGTCCCGCTGTGCAGGCGCGGAACTTTTTTGGCCGCGGAAGCTCTGGAGGGGGGGGGGGGGGGGGAAGCTCGCGCAATCTCGAGGGTTTTTCCGGCGGGAGGCGAAGGCCCGGTAAAACGAAACCGAGGGTCGGAAACTATGGGTGCAGGTAAAATCCAGGGCCACTTAATCTGCATAGATATTAGGTCCATCGTGATTGAAATAGCTGACGGAGTTTCCGATTGGGGAAAAGAAAAATTCATTCCCTCAAGCCCTGAGAGCCTGTGAGAGAAGGCGGGTGCACCGATCCGTTAAAGAAAGTAGTGAAAGAAGCAAACAAGGGTACGGAAGTTTGGCGGGAGTTGGAAAGACAAAGAGCGGCGTTGAACTGGCGTTTTGGCAGTGGTGAGGCACGAACTGCAGGCAAACAAAGCGTTGAGTAGTCGCGGTGCTGTTTGGTCGGACGCTCGTTTCCAAGTCTCTCGGCGATTGAATTTTCACGCTCTCGTTCCGGAAAGGTTGTTGGTGCGAAGATTTTATGGAAATCTTGGGGGGGGGGGGACGTTTTTGTTTGAGACGCAATTTAATGTAGCTCTTGAATTTCGGGCTCAACGTTAACCACGAAATGATCTTATGCTTTGCCATAAAATTATCTTCAAGCGTACCCATGGAATTATCTTCAAGCGCAGTCATGAAATGATCTTCAAATTTAGCCATGGAATGACTCTCACACTTCGCCATGGAATGATTTTCTGACGTACCCATGAAATGATCATCAAACTTAGCCATGGAATGACCTTCAAACTCAGCCATGGATTGAACTGGATTGAACTTCAAACTTCGCCATGGCATGATTTTCTGACGTACCCACGAAATGATCATCAAACTTAGCCATGGAATGACTATCACACAGCCATGGAATGATCTTCAAACTCCGCCATGGATTGATCTTCAAACTTTGCCATGAACTGATCTTCAAGCGTAGCCATAGAATGATCTTCAAACTTAGCCATGGAATGATCTTCAAACTTAACCATTAAATGATCCTCAACCTTAGCGATGCACTGATCCCCAAACTTAGCGATGCAATGATCCGCAAACTTAGCGATGCAATGATCCCCAAACTTAGGGGTGCAATGATCCTCAAACTTAGCGATGCAATGATCCTCAAACTTAGCGATGCAATGATCCTCAAACTTAGCGATGAAGTGAACTTTAAACTTAGCGATGAAGTGACCTTTAAACTTAGCCACAGAATGATTTTCACACTTACTCGTGAAATTATCTTCAAACTTTCCCGCGAAATGTGCTTCAAATCTTAGCCATTAAAAGTTTGGATCTTAGCTATTAGATGGAGTTCGAGCTCAGGCATGAAATGATGCCTATTATTTTCTCGGCTGGTTAGAGATGCTAAGGATTCAGCAAGATGATCAAGGAAACTCTGTTACGACTAGCACGGTTCAACGAGCAAATTTCTCGCATCCACTGTCTCCCAATTGCCAGTAGATATCTCCCGGCGTTGTTGCATCTGCATCATTGCCAAGGGTTCTCGTTCCGCGCCAGCAGAGCTCGCAACTCTCGCGAAACTCTGCTAATGAATTAATTAAGTAATCCCGAGCAAGACTCGAGCGGAAGGCTATTATACTCTGTCGATACAGCCGGCGAGGCGAAGCTCGAGAGAATCGAACCATCCCTCGTGCGCGCGTTCCACAGTCTCTTGCCATTTTTATGACGGACTTGCAACGACTCTAAATCCCCTCCGTTTTTAAGTTCTCTCTCCCGTACTCGTTAGGACGGAAACTGAGGAAACTGCCAAGCTCCGAGATTTCGCGTATCGTTACCGGGTTCTCGCGACGGAATATCAAGAGAAGGCTATGACGGAAAAGTTCGAGCGGCTAATTACTGGCTCTCCGTAATTGAATTAATCATTCAATTATCTCGGCCCACGATGGATTCTTCGATGGAAAATAAAATTCCGTGTTTCTATGGAGAGAATTTTGTATTTCTCGAAGAGAAAAAAAAAATGAACGTGTAAACTTCAGTACGGATGAATTTGGTGAAGCGCAGGCGGAGAGGAACAAAATTCGTCGACTACGTGAAGAGCAAGGGTGGCTTGTTTCTTTATGTATCTCATCGATCGAGTGCTCACTCGTCTGGCAGCCATCGATGATGTTCCTTCCATTTACTTCGTATTTTATCTACTGTGAGAGACGTACAATTCCTCCGAGGCTTTCATCCAAATTTGGCAACGTTTCATTGAGCCCTTCAAAGGATACGTAAAAAGGTGCCCTTTGGCCGAAGCACGGTACTCGATGCACTCGGTGCTTTTTCAATGGAAAAGCAAACAAGAAAATTACTTCGGGGATGGAAAAAGGAAAAAAAAAATTTGAAAGAAAAATCGAGCTGACCTAAAAATCCTCCGAGGCTTTAGTCGAAAGTTGGTAACGTTTCTAGTAAGGCTTGACGCTGTCGGAAGCCACTTTGGCCCTCCGGAGTATAAACGCAATTTAAATTAGCAACGCAATCTAATAAACGCACTTCCGCTCCTCAAAAGGTTGAATCAGCTAATGAGGATGCGCCATTCACCTTTCAGAGGTTTAACGAGCTGCACATGTAAGCTTGCCCTTCGGAGCACTAATAATGAGGCCCTACATATATACGTACGGCACTCGACCCTAAACCCGAAAACTTCGCCGACTCTAACGACCAATTTCACCGCTACCGCATCCCTGACCTGCCCCAACGTACACTGCCCGTCATTACTGCCTGGTTTTTCGGTTTTGCTGAATATCTTGCTCGATGTCTCAACGGGATCAAAGACATCCGGCAAGACATCCATTAAGACATTCGACAAGACTTCCAATCTTGCTGGATGTCCTGCTGGATTGTCCTTCTGAATGTCCTGCTGGGTAGTCCTTCTGGACGTCCTGCTGGATTGTCCTTCTGGATGTCCTGCTGGATGTCTTGCTGGATTGTCCTTCTGGATGTCTTGCTGGATTGTCCATCTGGATGTCCTGTTGGATTGTCCTGCTGGATTGTCCTTCTGGATGTCCTGCTGGATTGTCCTTCTGAATGTCCTGCTGGATTGTCCTGTTGGATTGTCCTGTTGGATTGTCCTGTTGGATTGACCTGTTGAATTGTCCTGTTGGATTGTCCTGTTGGATTGTCCTGTTGGATTGTCCTGTTGGATTGTCCTGCTGGATTGTCCTTCTGGATGTCCTGCTGGATTGTCCTTCTGGATGTCCTGCTGGATTGTCCTTCTGGATGTCCTGCTGGATTGTCCTTCTGGATGTCTTTTGAGATGTTCTACTGGATGTCCTGCTACATGTCCTGCTGCATGTCCTGCTGCATGTCCTGCTGCATGTCCTGCTGCATGTCCTGCTGCATGTCCTGATGCATGTCCTGCTGCATGTCTTGCTCATATCGTTGATCCCATTAAAACATCGAGCCAGATATCCAGCGAGACATCCAATCCCGCCGGGTCTCCTGCAGGATATCTTGCTCCATATCTTTGAGCCCGTTCGACCGAAGACATCCATCAAGAAATCCAGAAAAACCAGACACCAATGGCGGTCACTGTACACACATCCATCCGTACCTCTTTCACCTCCGTATTGAAAAATCACCTTCGTTTCCCATCCCGACATCCTCAAAGTCCCCGAAATCAACTTCCAGCCTTTCCGCGGAATCGATCTTCATTCTGATACCGAAATCTGGGCCATCCTCCACACAGCCAAGAGACTCGCGACGGAGGACGCCGAGAGCTTTCGCATGAATGAGACACGACACGGCCATTAAGCTTCTCTTCCAGAGAAGACACGAACTACATCAACACACCAACACACACACATACACAACCTCATACCACATCTCTCTCAGACACCCCCACGCGTACGCGGAGAGATAGTCAACGCGAGGGGGCAACGGGGCGAAGGGAGGGGAGGAAAAGCTCAATAGCCAGGAGGTAGCTAGATGATGGCACATCCGGGGTACAACAACGACGCCGAGAGGACGCCGTTCAATGGCCTCGTCAGGGACTGCCAGTGACGTCAGAGCCTCGGTGCTCTGGGAATGACGTCACCGTCGGTTTCGAGGGGCGGCCGAAGGTGCGGAGAGAACCAGTGAGTTTCTCTCTGGGGCTCTCCTACCAGTTGTCGAGGGGGGCGGGGGGGGGGGGCGATATCGGGTAGGCGGGCTTGAATCGGAGCTTTCGAGTCGGCCAGTGAGCGGGCTCACAGCTATCTGGGTATAAGTAGCTCGCTCTGAAAACCGGGTCAGTGCACAGACGAGAGGGGGGGGGGGGGGGGGGGGTTGCGAAAAAAGAAGCTGATACACTGATAAGGCTAGGAGGACAACGACGAGACCACGAGACCCACGCGGGCCATCAATGGCTGCGGAGGGAGGAACTCGGCTACGGCGAGAAGTTCTTATACCGTTATCAATGAGAGTACCGAACAATTTTCCACTCGCAAGGCCGGAAATACTCGGAGATTGTTTCCCGTTTATTATGAAAAGTAAACCGGGAAGAAGATCCGGAGTGCATTTGCGTAATTTAATTGGAACCGGGAGGACCGGCCGCCCAAGCTTGTCGTCCGTGTGACGCTGTAATTGGGTTTGATAAAGCTTTTTTTTTAAATGAAATTTTGTCGTTTTACGCTACAGGGTGAACAGGGTGAACTCCCAGATTCTCTGTTCTTTGAATCAGGGCTGTATGCACGAGTCGACGAATTTGTGGCAATTGCATTTGGTTTTTGTCCGACGAAACATACTGGTCTGCAAACGGGCCGTTTTTTGGTCCAATCAATTTAATCTAAATTGATTCAAGAGTCGTTTTTTTTTTTTTTGTCGTTTTATGATGCAGTGTGAACTGTTACATTCTCTGTTCTCTGAATCGGGGATGTATGCACGCGTCAATGAGTGCGAAGCAATTGTACTTCGGTTTTGATTTGACGAAACATTTTGGTCGAATCAATTTCAACTAAATTGATTGAAGCGTCTTTTTTTAAAACTTTTTCGTTTTTTTTTTTTTGCTACAGGGTGAACTGTTACATCCACCGTTCTCTGAATGGGGATGTATGCACCAGCCAACATATTCGTAGCAATTGTATATGGGTTTTGATTCGACGAAAAATTGATAGATTCATTTATTCCGTCCGCAACGGGGCGTTTTGGCCGAATCAATTTAATCTGAATTGATTCAACGGTCATTTTTTATTAAATTTTTCGTTTGATGCTATAGAGTGAACTATCGCAGTCTGTTCTCCGAATCAGGTATGTATGCACGATTCCACACGAAGCAATTGCATTTGGCTTTTGATTCGACGAAACATAATGGTCGGCAATCGGGCCGTTTGGTCGAATCGATTTAATTCAAATTGATTTGCCGGCGGTTTTTTTAATCCAATTTGCAAGCGAATAAAATGCAAATCTGCCGGTCGATTTATCACAACAGTGCGACTGCGATTCTATTTTTCGCACCCAGTCATAACCCGAAGTAAATTGTACCGAACCCATTAATACCAATTGTGTCTTCATCAGCGGTAATTGCGACAACATTTCCTTATCAACTCGCCGGCCGACAATGACGCACTCGCTGTACAAAGGGTTGAGGGCCGGGGACGAGGGGCTCGTAACGGTATAATGAAAACACAGTGGGTGGAATGAAAATAAACGATGTAACGTTTCAGGGGGGAGAGGAGACAAAGAGCTCCGGTCCATTCGGTGCGTCCGCGGTGGAGAAAGAGTGGACCGGAACTCGGTCGGGGGTGATTTTTCCGCTAAATGCAACCGGAGCGGTGGGGTTGTGACGTGACAGTTGCATGGACCACTGGCAAAATTGCGAATACGCTACGGACGCGACGCTCGAACGGATATAACGATATTTGGACATGGAAATGTACTCGCACATGCACGGACAAACTACTCTTCAATCTACGTTCAGTCCTGCGCGTCGATGATCGAAAATAGCAATTGACCTGTTTCCGACGGGAACCGTCAATCAAGGAGGAAACGCGAATAGGGGAGGTCTCCGTTCCGCCCCGCAATAAAGGTCCGTACGTTTAACAATAGTTTTCCATAAACGTCCACGATATTTTTATTGCTTGGTAATTTTGCTTATTCATTTTGTCAATGAAACGCATATTTGACAAACAGAAAACAAGTCAAATTAAGAAGAAAACCTATTTCAATTCCTTAAGGATCGAATTTTAAGACGTTACTTTGATCTTTAGATCGCTCGTGAGATCGAATTTAAGGTAGCTATGTCGCTTCCCGCTCATCTCGCATAAGTTCAAGAAAAGTAAGCGAATATTGCGAATACTTCTCGATGATATAAAAATCTGAAAAAATTCATGCAGATTAAAGATACTGAAAAGATTAATTTTGCACAATAATAATTCCAAAATGTTATTAAGAAATTAGTCAAAAAATTTTTCGTAGCAGAATTTATACCTGGATCCTCAATGCAGTTAAATTTGATGACGCTATACGGTCAGGAATGGGTGATCTGGCAAGCGAATTTCTTGAATCCGTTTCTATGGAATGATTTCTGGAGAACAATTGTTCTCCTCAATGACACGATCAGCGATCATGACCTTGGGTCGAAAATGATACGTAGAGGGCGATAAGATGTTTTAGATACTTATCACTTCTTATCAATTCGATTTTGCGATCGAATTTGAGTTCAGACTCAATTTCCGACTTAAGATCAAGCTTAAGCACGAAATCAAGTTCGTACTGAGATTCGATCTCGAATTCGAACTTAAAACAGATATTGCACACGCAATGAAATTCGATTTCAAGACCAATCGTAAGTTCAAACTAAAGTCTTAAAATTCGACCCTAAGAGCCCAACACCAACTCAAAAATTACTTAAAAAAAAACTAGTTGTGATTTATCTCTTGTAGTGTACTCGAGCAAACCCACTGCCCGGAGTGAAGCACAAAGCCTTTCCTTAATTTTTCTTTTCCAGCCCATTCTTCGCAAGTAACCGTGCAACACAAAGTCCAGCCATGGAAGGAGCTCCCCGAGCAGTGTCAACAATTTAGGGACCAAGAATAGCTTAATGCTCGTCGATCGTTCGCGGGGTGTTGGCCACGAGGTCGTCGTCATCGTCGTCTCCGTGGTGGGCATCGATGTGCGAGAAAAGTCACCTGTGTGGGTCTTCCAGCACGCGTCGGCTGCGAGAGAGCGCGAAGCTTGCAGCCCTCGAAGGTGTGCGAAGTTGACTTCACTCGGGAGGGGCGGGGGAGGGGGTAGAGGCTGAAAACATTGAAGGACGGAAGATAGAATGGAGGTTGACTTCAATTAAAGCTCTTATGAAGAGGTTCCACACCCTGTTCAAACATAATAAGCCTTCCATCCCGAACCGGTACGGCCTGACTCTTTTTCACCCCCTCGGCTACACCTTCGCTCTGGCTTTCTCTCGCCCGCTTGCTCACGCGTTACCTCTATGTTCTTTTTTTTTTTAGCTGGCTCGACCTCCTTCGTTGCTCTTGCGGATAAGCATAGAAACTTCCGTCCCCTTTGGCGCTGTCGGCTCAACGTACGCATTGTGCACAAGCTATTATCTTTTTTAAGTTCCGTGATCACGTTGCAACACTGTACAACAGGTAGTGTGCGTTGTATATTGAGCTGGTTCGATTATCATGGGATGTGTTTGTGGGTGCGTTTTGTGTTAACGCTCGGCAGAACCGACGAAAGGCTCTGTGGCTGGTTGACAATGAAAGTCGGTAAGTCGGGTCACTCAGATGAAAATTCGTCATTTTTTTGTGCCGAAATAAAATGGCACCTTGCTTGAGTCATTTTTTAGAGGGACATTGTACCTTGCGATGGTTATCGAGAAACAAAAAAGAAACAATAAATACATCATTTTGACCAACGAATCAAATAAACGGAAAGCTTTTTGACAAACCAGCGGAAAAAACAAAATGGTAAAAATGGCACCCAAAATACACAATCAGTTCCACCTTGCAGATTATCGGGATATCGACAACCAAAGGTCAGAAACCTGGGCGCATAAAAAAGCGTTTTCTCACATCCCACCTTCCCTCATGAAAATGGTAACTCCTTCGCACCGTCGCGAGGTAAACTGTTTTTACATCGTAATGGTCACCGAGAAATAAATAAATGAAAAAGTTTGATCAATGAAGCAAATTAACAGAAAGATTTTCTTTAATTCAGCGAAACAAAAAATGGTAAAAACGGCACCTAAAATACGTGATCAATCCAACCTTGCAGATTATCGGGATATCGGCAGGGAACGGTCAGAAACCTTGGCTCATAAAAAAAGTCTCACATCCCACCTACCCTCACGAAAATGGTACCTCTTTCGCATCGTCGCGGGCTGAACAGTTCGGTACTTTGCTCACGACTTTCCGGAAAACTTTGGCCATGACCAACTCGGCGCACTTTGAGCCCGCCCAAAACGTGACGTTTTCACTCTGCCTTCTTCCTCATACAATTAAAACACCGTCTGCCTCTCCCTTTGACCTCTTTCGTATGTTTCCCCTTAAACACGGAGGTAAGCGAGGCTTGCGGTGCACGGAGGATGCGTTCGCTGAATATCCAACGCGAAAGTTGACGCTGCGGCGCTGCGCGTTCCGGAAGTGACTCCGGGATGCAGTTTTGGTTCTCACCGCGTCGCAACACTCCGGATGGATGCCGTGACTTTGGTCGTCGAAAACTCGTGGCCAAGCGACGGCAGCGGAGGAGCGGCTTGTCGCAGCAGAACGGAGCTCGCTGCGGCAGCAACGGAGCGCGGTTGTGCACGCCCGAGGCTGCAGAGCTCCTGCAAGCGGGACGCAGCCGAGCGGCATGAATGCATGCATGCGTAAGCGCGAAACTCACGCTCGAGCGAGGATAGAGCCAGTCGTCGAACCCGACGCGCATCCAGCGTATATTTTCGCTCGCCGCGGGACAGGAAACTCCACGGGCGACGACGGGACGCACAACTGGCCGTGCTCCGGCCCGCGTCGGGGACACGCTCGTGAATGACGGGCGACGCGAGCCGCGGAAATTTTCCTCGCGCCCAAAAGCTCCCGACCAATTTCTCATACTTGCCTCGCACTCGGCGGAATTATTGGCCGGTTCACTTTTTTTTCTTATGTACGGTCGACGAGGGTCGAATTACTCGTGCATACTTTAGATGCGCTTCTTGCTTTTCAGAAATGTGACTGAAAAGGTAACTGATTTTTTTTGTTGGCTTTTTTGCAAAATAAATCTTGAACGTTTAGCAGTTCATAAAGGCCCACGATTTTGTTCCTGTTAATCGGATAATCTTTTTCGTCAACGAGATTTTATTTAATTATTTTGGTGAAATACGTGGTGAAAAAAGCTTGTACGTTTCGCGTTTATAAAGGCCCACGATTTTTTCCGTGTTAATCGGGCAGCGTTTTTTGTCAACTGAATAAAATGAAAATGAGTAAAATCGAGAAGAAAGAACAATTGTTGGACGCTTATTGGACAAGACAATATCTTTTAGATGTACAAACTTTAAAATGTTCGATTCTAATGTTCCATAACATTCAACAACTCGTGCTATCCAAATAAGGCAAGACATTAAAAAATCTTTCAAAAATATAATCCATTATTTCTACATGTGCCTCCTCGTCTAGATATCTAACTTGTTTTTCTTAATATCAAATTTTAAATAAATATACAATATTGAAGACACTTTCAAGATATTGAAACTGCGATGAAATAATATAATAGAATAGTGTTTTATTCGTGTCCTAGGGACACCGTCCCAAACATAGAACAACGAATATACAACGAAGAGTAAAGGCGCAGCAGAAAAAAAGAAAAGTAACAAATCAAAATTGAACTCAGTGAACTAATGAGCCCGTCCGGATCGGAAGGCGCCAATAAGTGCGACATTCGATAATCGTCGATATTCCGTCCTCGTCGCCTCGTCTAGATATCTAATTTATTTTTTTTAATATCAAGTAAAAAATAAATAAAAAATATTGAAGGTACTTTCGAGTTATTGAAACTGCGATATTCCCTCCTCGTCGCCCCGTCTACATATTTAATTTGTTTTTCTTAATATGAAATTAAAAAAAAAAAATATTGAAGCCACTTTCGAGATATTGAAACTGTGTGTGCAATAATATAATAGAATAGTGTTTTATTCGTGTCCTAGGGACACCGTCCCAAACATAGAACAACGAATATACAACGAAGAGTAAATGCGCAGCAGAAAAAAAGAAAAGTAACAAATCAAAATTGAACTCGGTGAACTAATGAGCCCGTCCGGATCGGAAGGCGCCAATAAGTGCGACATTCGATAATCGTCGATATTCCGCTCCCGTCGCCTCCCCCGTTTATCCGGTCGTTCTTTCCACCCCTTCTTTCTTTCGTCCCAGCTATGACGTCATTCTGCGGATGCTCCAGTGGCGGAAAGTGCAGCGACCTCCGTGCCCTCTCGTCCTCGGTTCCTCCCGCCGCGCCGTCCTCGCCCCGAGCGCGAACTCTGTATTATGCTTCCCCAAACTGCTCGCGGCGTTGTGACGTCATTCAGCGCCGAGAGTGCCGTTTTCTCGCTTTATCGTCGGTCGGTTACCATGGACACGATGACGTCGTCGTTCGAGGGGAGCGCGAGAGGCGGTCGAACTTTCGGCGGGGAACGAGGCTCGGCCTGCGGAGGGAAAATCGCGGAGAGGGGGGAGGGGGGAGGGGTGGGGGGGGGGGATTTACAGAGAAACGGGACAATGAAGGCTCAGAGGGGATGACACGAGGATTGCGGTCCATGGAGAACAGATTCTGTAGCGGAAATTCATTGAACAGTTTGCAAATTCGAATCGAGGGAACGAAATTTAAATCCCGGAAGGGAAAAACCCCCTTTACGTGTCAGGCGCACTCTAAAGTTTACGGGTTTACGGGTTTTGTGCGACAGTTTCAAATGTACAGGGTAGAGCGGGGCAAAATGGGGCGGCGGGGCAAAACGGGTCAATCTGGTAAAACAACATTTTCTAATAATTTTTGGATCGAACCGCGGGGCAAAACGGCGCGGAAAATACTGACGTATCGACGGGGCGTTTTGCCCCATCGACGGGGTTCAACCCCGTTTTGCCCCATCGGAACCATCCAGAAGTTATTGGAAAATTGCGTTTTGTCTCATTATCCCGTTTTGCCCCGCTGTGCCATTTTGCCCCGCTCTCCCCTAGGGTAAAAGGGGGTGTGAATATGGTCCGACTTCCACTTACCGTGTCAATTGAAGCGAGTCATATGTTTACCATAATTACCATTATTACCTTATGTGTTTCTTTACTATAAAGAAAAAATTTAATTCGTAAGCGAGGAAAAAGTAACTTAAATTTTTTGAGATTTTTTTTTTACCCCGTCGGTAATTGTCGGACTTTTGATTTTGATTCTGTGGCGGAAATACATTGAACAGTTTGCGAATTCGAGTCCGGAGAAGGAAATTCAAATCCCGGAAGGTAAGCCCTATTTCCGTGTGCGGGGCACTTTAAAGTTTACGGGTTTACGGCTCTTCTGCCTGAGTTTGAAGACTATTATATATAGACTAAAAGGGGTGAATATGGTCCGGTCCAACTTTCACATACTCAGCGTCTAAATCGAATTCAGCCATCTTTTTACCTTATATGACCATTTTTACCTTATATGTTTCAGTTTTTTATTTTATTTTTTCAGAAAGAAAAAGGGGGCAAAACGGAACGGTGAGAAACGAAGCCCCTGGTTTCAAAGGTATAGATTTTCTACCATTCGCTATTAAAAGAAAAAATAAATTATAAGTGAGAAAAAAAATTACCAATTTTTTTGAGATACATATATTTTCTTAATTATTCCCTCGGTAATTGTCGGACAATTTTTGCCGTTCCTGTTCAAAGTCTGCGGTGCAGCTCTGTTTTTTCGTCCCCTGTTTTTTCGCGCTCCGAACGGCGAAGCGCGAAGTGCGAATGGAAAAAGTCACGTGGAAAAATGCTAACGAGCAGAGGAGAACGGAGGCGGGATTTTATGGAGGAAATTTCGTGGCGTGCGGCTGGTCGACGAGCCGAGGCGACCAAGGCGGTATGGCAAACTTTTGCGAGTGGATGAAGGCAAAGGGAGAAAACGAATAAATGTGGGGACAAGGAAGCGAGCCGCCTCTGTCCCTCGAATGAGCCGGAGTCACGGAATTTCGTCGGCGAACGAGTTTACGAGGCTGCCGGGAAGGATAAAGTCGCTGAAAGAGGAAAAATTATGCATCCGGCGTGGAGACGAAAAATCCCGGTGACCGCTCGAGAAAAAAAAAAAAAAAAATCCGAGTAACATAAAAACTGATGTGAAAGAAAAATAGAAGACCAAAAAGTAATCTCCGCAGAACGCACGGAGACAAAGCCGTGGAATTATTTTATTGCAAAAAAAAAAAAAAACAGAAGAAAAAAAACATCTGTTCATAACAGATAAAACCCGAGCCCTGGGAAATAATCCAAACGGGCGAAGTTTTATAGAACTGAAAAGGCAGGGAAAAAAATCCACCGCGATTGGGGAGAGATAAAAGTCCCAAAAGAAAGAAGAAAAAAGCTTCGGCTTGAATCCCATGACCTCTTTTCGTGGCACTCGCTGTCGCGAACTGTCGTGTTGGGCAAAAAAAAAATGAAGATGAAAAAGACACGAGAACTCATTAGCGACTTCGTTAGCTCGAATTAGGCGAGAAAAACGGGCAGGAGGTGAGTGAACTAAAAAAAAAAGAATCTAGTGCGGATATTCCGGCTAGAGTGCATGAATCAAATTGTTAAAAAAGAGCCCAAGAAATTTGAATTGGCAAAAAAAAAATCTGATACCGGACAGTTTAGTTGCAAAGTGACTTTTAGCCGCGCCGCGCGGCGATCCGGAAGCCTATCTTACCATTACCTACACACGTTGTACTAAAACAAAAGAAATAAAAAAGTTTGTTCGGCTTTAAACGTATACACCGCATGGAGGGACGAAACGAATGGCCAGCTCAGACGGCGAATACACGCACATCGAATTTTTATTTTATACCTCCAGAAAATTCAAAAATGTTGAATTTAAGGACCACCCTAACGGTCATCGAAGGTTGCACTACTTGTGCATACTTTAGATGCGCTTCTTTTTGTTAGAAATGTGAATGAAAACGTATCTAAATTTACAATTTAAAAAAATTTAATTTAATTAAACGTGGTAAAAAAAAACTTGAACGTTTAAAGAACAGGTAATAAAATACCCCCATAAAGGCCCACGATTTTGTTTCTTGTTAATCGGACAGTATTTTCGTCAACTGAATAAAAATGAAAATTAGTCAAATGGAAAAGAAAAAACAATTTTTGGACATTTATTGGACGTCACAATAAAAAGCCCAACAAATATGAATTATCAAAAAGAAATCTGTTACCGAACAGTTTACTTGCAAAGTGACTTTTAGCCGCGCCGCGCGGCGATCCGGAAGCCTCTCGTACCATTACCTGCACACGCTGTACTAAAATAAAAATAAAAGAAATAAAAAAAAATATACAAATAAAAAAGTTTGTTCGGCTTTAAATGTATACACCGCATGGAGGGGCGGAACGAATGGGCGGCTTAGCCGGCGAATGCACGCACACGGCTGGCCGTCGGAATTAAACTTGTCAGCCCCAGAGTTCGCCGAGGTCGGCTGCAAGCTACCGTCCAGCTACACATGCAGAAAACTTTCGATGAAATTGACCTCGAATTTACCTCGATATAATTTTTTTTTTTTTTTACAAAAAATAAAAATAAAAATCTGTAGCGAATCTGCAGTAGAAAGTGAACCAGGGGGCTGAAGGGGGGGGGGGGGGGGTGTCGAGGGCTTCACGAAAAAGGAAAAATTCATAGTATATTATAGCATGTTCTGTGTCGGTGCACACCATCGGGCGCGGCTGTTACCGTATTACATATTCAGGGTGCGTGCGGCCGAACGCGTGAGTGAGGGGATGGAGGGATGAAAAAAGGAAAATATGTAAATTCGCCCTTCGATCCTCCCGTCCTTCTCACTCTGTTATTTTTTTGTCTCTTTTTCTTTTCCGTCTTGTTTTCGTTCTTTTTATTTTGCCGAGAGCTCGGGTACGAGGATTCAGTTACCGAGTGGCCACGAGTCGGAGAAGCGTGAATGCAGACTTGTGTAACTCTCATCCTATCAGGAGGAGACACGAGACGGAAAAGATCCTCCCGTCTTCCTGTTGAATATTAACAAACGGGTGTCTTAGGTCCGCCGGACGTGAGGAACATTATTCCTGGTATTGGAATCAAGGCCTGTCTGGGCTTCGTCAGGGCCCGATGTAACGCTTAAAAATCCCGATCAAGGAAGCTGGATGAACAGTGTTTCCACCAATGCTGTAGTGGAAAGTTTATAGCGTTACATCGGTGCCGATTAGATCCTGACAAGATCTAGTCAGATCCTCGTCAGAACCCGATGTAACGCTTAAAAATACCTATCTAGAAAGCTCCATGAGCAGTGTTTCTGCCAATGCCCTAGTGGACATATTATAGCGTTACATCAGAGCTGGTAAGGTCCTGACCAGATCTCGTCAGACCCTCGTCAGAACCCGATGTAACGCATAAAAGTGCCGATCTAGAAAGCTCCATGAGCAGTGTATTTGCCGATGCCCTAGTGGACATATTATAGCGTTACATCAGGGCTGGTAAGGTCTGGTAAGATCCTGACAAGGTTTAGTCAGGCCCCGATGTAACGCTTGAAAATGCACACCGGCAAATCTTCATCAGCAGTGTTTTGAAAATTATATAGCGTCACATCCGAGCCTGACAAGACCCTCATCAGACTCTGAAGTAACGCCGTAAAATGTCTACCATGGTGAAGGTTCTCTTTACCCTCGACGCAACGGAACGTCCCTTGTGTGGCTGATCAGCCCAACCTCGCGCATCTCTGAACGCGCGTGTGATTTCCTCGCGATATAAGCCTTTGTTAGTCTGCCGCGTTAGTTTCTGTACCGATGTGAAATAATGCAACGCGTGCGTGCAGGGTAAAAGCTTATACAGCGTGGAATTACATTACCGGTGCACGCACGACGGAACAGAAGCGCGTGTTTCTAGTCCTCACATTCGCGTCTGCCGGACGTTCGTAACGCGCCCGATGACCTCATTTCATCCCTCTATGGTTTTCCTACCCTCCGGCCCAACCCTCCCCACTCCCGTCTCCTCACTTTTCCCATATACACATCCACACACGTATCTCCGTACTCTGCCTCTTTGTGTCCGTACCCGACGGAGCCTCTCGCTAACGCGAATGCTAATACGCCCGAGAGCCCGAGCAATGTCGCTCGCGCTTCAATCCCTCTAGCTATTTCCTGATTAAGCCCCGCCGTTGGAAACTAGCAGCGTTAAAGCTTATATCTGCCATTCCGTACGGGGTTTTCTCCGCGGTGCATCGGCGTCATTCCGCGAGCAGTGGATGACACGGAACGCGCGCTCACCCGCCCCGGCCAATGACAAAAGCGAGCTCGCCGCTGCGAGGCCACATGGGCCACGTAAATTCGCGCATGCATGCGCTGCTCGTGCGGCACGCATAACCGGATTAGCATCTGCTAATGGACCGGACTCGACGCACGATCTTTCTTTTTTGTTATGCATAATTCGTGACAGAAGGACGGCAGAAGTGTCATGCATGAGCTCCGTCCCGTAGCTTCTTCTTTTGCCCATGTGGCTTTTGGGTGGTTTTTTTAGTTTGTGATTTAGGTAATTTGTTGTAATGAAAGCGAGGTCGAATGCGGGGGAGAGATGGAGCTTGGGTAATCAACGGCGATGCCTCACAGCGTGTCGGGTTAATCCACTAAGGCATCCGTTCGCAGCTGCTGGAGAATGATGATATTGCCTTGGGGAACAAGAAATTTGGATCGACTAGTTCATCAGTTGGATCGACTAGTTAATCGGTCGGACCGACTAGTTAATCGGTCGGACCGACTAGTTAATCGGTCGGACCGACTAGTTAATCAGTTTTGCCAATCAGTTAATCAGTAGGGCCAACCAGTTCATTGATTGAACCAACCAGTTCATTGATTGAACCAACCAGTTCATTGATTGAACCAACCAGTTCATTGATTGAACCAACCAGTTCATTGATTGAACCAACCAGTTCATTGATTGAACCAACCAGTTCATTGATTGAACCAACCAGTTCATTGATTGAACCAACCAGTTCATTGATTGAACCAACCAGTTCATTGATTGAACCAACCAGTTCATTGATTGAACCAACCAGTTCATTAGCCGGACCACCCAGTTAATTAGCTGTACCTGCCAATTAACCAGCTGGACCAGTCAAGTAATCAGTTGGACCAGCCAATTAATTAGTTCTACCTGCCAATTAACCAGCTGGATCAGTCAAGTAATCTGTTGGACCAGCCAATTAATTAGTTGGACAGTCAATTAATTAGTTGGATAGTCAATTAATCAGTTGGATAGTCAATTAATCAGTTGGATAGTCAATTAATCAGTTGGATAGTCAATTAATTAGTTGGACTAACCAATTAATCAGTTGGACTAACCAATTAATCAGTTGGACTAACCAATTGATCAGTTGGACTAACCAATTAATCAGTTGGACTAACCAATTAATCAGTTGGACTAACCAATTAATCAGTTGGACTAACCAATTAATCCTAGGAACTAAACGATTGACGAGAGCAATTTCTTGCCCAGATCAGAAATCGGCGGCTAAGCCTTTCTCTCTTGCAAATTGCAAGGGAAAAGGCAACACCCATTTTCGTTATCTCCCCCGCAGTAAAAGTCCAGGCCGCAATCGACATGGACCATACCATACATAAATCACTCGACAGTTCCACCAAAACCCCGTCCATACGAACCACTCTCGGCCGTCCCGACTTTCCTCCGCCGAGGTCCACTCACCCAGCCTGCGTGCGACTCGCCATAAACACAAATGCCCGACAATCGCCGGAAATGTGCGTCAGTAGTGACGTTACGTATAGTCAACCCCAACCCTCCGAAGGGGAGTTCCTCAAATTCTCACTGGCTTTTCTTCACCATATAATTCTCATCATTTTCTACCACAAGTCCTCATCGCTCTTCCTCCCCATTCCTCTGCATCGCAGCTCCCCCTTTGGCCGCAGCCCCACGATTCTGGCCATCCATCCGCGACTCCGCTTCCTCGTTGCCAACCCTAAACCTGTCTCCCTATTTTTTTTTTCTTTTTTCTTTCCAAAGAGCGTGATGTCCTTCGACCTTCGTCGCCGGCGCGGGAAGTCCGTGGACGAGGTCGCGCGGGAGCTTGACTCACCGACGGAAAGTTTCCGATAGTGACCTACCGGACTATCGCGAGTAGAAGGGTAGTTCCTCGTGATATAGGGCTGGACTACCGCGGGGTTGGTTCGCCGTGTGATATAGAGGACAAAAGCCGGAGCCGGCGAGGGGTGAAATAAAGTGGAGGAGGTGAAACTACCGAGCTTTTACCCACTTGACAAAGTTTCCTCTGTTCCATTGAGCCCGCGAGAGGCTTGGGTGGAGAGGCTTTGTTCTTCGATTCAAATCTCGCGCAGACGATCCCTCATCCACCCTCTGGTTTTACCTCGACGAGATAGGGGAAGGGGATACGATGTTCCGGTTATTATGAAAACCGCTGCGAACCCGTCCATAATCCTCGGAATGTACGACTTAATTAATTCGCAAAGGGCGCTATGAGAACGCCACCACAAAGACGCGCTTAGCAGCGAGGAGGGAAAGGGTTACGAGGCAATTCGTGAATGGGTAAATTTTTTTCGGTGGAATCCCTTCGCAGGTGCAAATGAATGAATTTGGGTCATCAAATTAGGTGCCTTTTATCGAGGGACGGGGAATTGGGCGTTTAGGTGTTAAGTCTCCATTTTTTCAGAATTTTTTTACAGTTTAGGTAATATCCTGACCACTTGAAGATCGTGGCCTGACTAAACCTGGAGAAAGTATTAAACCCTTCTTATTGTACTCATTATGACATCCGATACGATGTCATCATACGAGACATTTGATATGATGTACGGATTGTTGCAAGGTTCAACTTGGTGCTTGAATGTCTCGATTAATAAGCAATGTAGCGTGCTGTTCATCAATGCCTGGACGATCTGAATAAGCCCGCTATAGGAAAACTGACCTGACATTCGTGAAAGGAAGTGTAAGACATAATTAATTCGGATCGGGCGCGATGAGAACGCGACCGCAAAGCCGACTTTAGGGACCGGGAGGGCAAGGGCTACGACGCAATTCGTGAATGGGTCAATTTTTTTGGTAGAATTCGTTCGTGGGTGCGAATCGACGGATTTGGGTGATCAAGTTAGGGTCTTTTTATCGAGGGACAGGGAACTGCGCGTTTAGGTATCAACTCTGAATTTTTCAGAATTTTTTTACACCGTTTTGGTAATATCCGGACCTTTTGAAGATCGTGATCTGACTAAGTCTGGAGAAAGGATTAAACCATTTTCATCGTACGAGGGAAAAGTGGCTGTACCGAGAGGATAGCCCGATACAACTTGGTGCGTGCATGTCTTCACTAATGAGCAAAGTGCGACAAGACAGACGGCAAAAAATAAAATTATCGTGACACAAACAAAGCACGATGATAGTGTGATAACGCAGTCCGGAGTAATTACATTATATTCAGGGTCAGCCTTGTATGTTTTATGTGACTTAATTAAGGAGCCATGTAATTGCCTCTGAAACAAACAGGCGACGGATAAAAGACCTCTAAGAATGAAATCCGGCAAGTAACATTATTAGCTATGTTAAGCGCCACGGGACAATATCTCTAAAATCTCCTCCAAGTACAGTAGACGATCGCGTATTTCCAAACCACGTAAATCCAAACAATCGCCTATTTCCAAAAAAATACGCACTTTACACTCTACATTTTCTATTTCATTTTTTGAACGAATCAGCACGCTTATATGAAATTATTTCAAAAAAGCAAAGCTCCTCTACGAGGAATCAAATAATACATGGGCCATCCCATCAGCTCTCAAGTCTCACCAATGATCTAAGAAAAAAATGTATCAGAGCACATTTGAAACTTTTCCGAATTTTTGAGATTACACACATTTTTTACCAATATTTATTTCTTTTATATTTATACATATTTGATGTTGTTTTTCACGAAAAATATTTTGTACTATGTATTAAGTATACCAAAACTTAATATGCCTCTAGTTTTCAGTTCTCCACTTTTGAGTTCCGTGTAGGGGAGAGCGGGGCAAAATGGCATAGCGGGGTAAAACGGGATAATGAGACAAAACGCAATTTTTAAATAACTTCCGGATGGTGGCGATGGTGGTACGTGGGGCAAAACGGTTTTTAAGATCTGGATGTATCGTTGGGACAGAATGGCGCATCCAAAAATTATTGGAAAATTGAATTTTGCCCTCACAGTCCTGATTTGCCCCGCTGTGCCATTTTGTCCCGGTCTCCCCTAAGGAAGTTATTCACTCAATAAAAATTATAATTACTATTACAGCATGAGTCTTGTTTTTTCATACACGTATTAGTTAAGGGCGTGAAACAACGAACATGACAATCCCCCGGTTATGCAAGTCCGTTCGAGCTCGGGATATCGATACTTTCCCATAGCCAACGCTATCCTCGCCCGGTGAGCAGATACCGTTGTGCCCACCTATAGACGTCTCATATTTCCGACGTGCTATGATCTAAGTTTAGACGGGGAATGGTTCTACGGGCTACACGACAGTTTATCCTGCCACCCCCTGGCGCTGCGGGGATGGTTCCATGTCCCGTTCCGTCTCCCACATCAGACCCGTGTGTGTTATCCGTGTGCGTTTGTGTGTGTTTTTGTGTGGGCTATAAATGTGTCCAGCGATCCTGCACCAGTCACGTATCGTCATTCACTTCGCTCCCTTTCCAGGTCGTTATCTTCGTGTCAAGGGGACCGAGATAGATGACCGTTATAGACATAAAAGACTAAGAGTCAGACGGCGAAGAAAAAAAAGTTGATGGCGCATTCGCCGCAAAAACGAGAGAGCGAGAGAAAGAAAAGGGTCGGACGCGGAAAAGGAAGCGTCAGAGGAGAACCGCCCGAAAAACGGGGAAAGAATCTCTGTATAGTAAATAAATGTGGCCCGGGGGTTTGGCGGAGAGACGAAAATGGGGATGACCTAAAAAAAAAATATGACTTCTTTTCTTCGCTGTCCCACTGCGGTTGCTTGGCCTCGCGTTTCTTCACTTTTTGTTGTGGATTTTTTTTCTCCCTTTTCCTTATCGTCGACTATACCTCGTCCTTTTATTGGCCGCGTGCCTGGACAACTGTTCCTGGCTTTTCTTCCACTGTACTCTGCTCATCGCCGGGCGGCTATGAAGACCCACCGAAAACTCCCGTCATGTACTGAAGTCGTTAGCCGACTTCGTGTCCGTGAAAGCTTCGCGAAACGAAGAAATTACCGGTGGAGCTGAAGTGGAAAGACTTTTTTTTATTTTTTTTTTTTAGGGGAGAGAAGCTGAAGGAAAAATAATTATCCACGAAGTGCTGAAGATATCTAATCTTTCGACTGAAACTGGTGAAACAAAAAAGAGAAGACAAAAACTTCGAGCCCAATTGCCGGAAGGTAGGTAGAGATTTTTTTAATTTTAATTTTTTTTTTTTTTTTTTTTTTTTTGTAACACTTTCCATATCCCTCTTTTTTCTTCAATGTTTATTAACACAGAGCGGAGACTGGTAAAAACGTATGCACGTGGCGCAATCTGGCTCGGTTCTCCGTACGCGCGAGGATAATTTAATTAGCGGACGTACTGGTGCGTAAATTGCGGCTCCGTTTCATTCCCGCAAAACAGACCCTTCGCGCGGTGGGACACGAGGCGGATGAGGGAGCAGAACGAGTAAAAACATTATTATGCACATGAGCTTTTTTTACATAGCGTCGGTTGAAGTGAGAGAATTACCGGTGGGAAAATTGGTGAAAAATGAGGCTCGAGCAGAGAAGAAAGAATTGTGATAGTGAGAGAAAGAGGGATTGAAAAAGAAAATAAGGAAGGAAAAGCAGCAGCGATGGGATTTTCCGACCTCGGTTTCCTTTCTCTACGATTCTGCCTTTGCCTTCTATTGTGTTCATCGACGCTGTATTGTGCGACGATGGTTCTGTCTGTGTGTGTGTGTGTGTGTGTATGTCGGCGTTAACGTGTATCCGGTACACGTGCCTAGGCAGTATTTCAAGATCGTCCGGGCCGCACCGGAACGACGGCAGAACACGGCTATGAGAGGCAGCTGTTGAGCCCGACTCCTCTTGCCGCTGATCGAATTACGTCGAGATCTTGATTAAGCCCGCGCTTGATATCCGTTTGGCCTCGATCGCGCTTTCCTGTGTTCAACCGATCCTTATACTCTCGATACACGCTTCCGTACGCTCCACTGGGGATTCTACACGAAACACGGATCTTTTCTTTCCATTTTGTTTCGCTTCTTTTCGCTCTTGATCCCAATTAGAAAGCAGAGTTGCGCGCTCGCCGATGCCCTTGCCAGGGACGAGATGGCGTGTGCAGAAATTCGAGAAATAAAAATGTGGATTCACATTCCCGGTTGAAAAACGAGCCAACTTTTCCTTTGGCATTTTTTCCTAAAGTGTCTAGTTCTCCAGTTACGAGCAGTTTAAGGTTACGCGCGCATTAGTTCAGGGACGCGCTCGATAGGCGGCGCGCACGGCGGTGGCGCGGTTGTATCTGCCGACTGATTTTTATTTGTTTGCAGCGGGAAAACGGTGCACTTTAGAGAAATATTTTATAGCGAAAATTTATCAGGTTTTCAACCACGAATATGATGCTGTTGGTGGGAAAGGCCTTGGCTCGCCGTAGGTGGAATAGCGGAGCGATATTCCCACCGACATTACAAATCCTCACACTGATAACGCGAGCGGCGACATAAACCCGGACCGCCCGTAAAATCCCGGACACAGGTTTGAGCTTTCACGAAAATAATAAATCTCACGGCCACACCACCGTCCACAATATTGCATGTCGCTGCGAGACGAGCGACTGGGCTCTTTAATCGTGTCTCGACGGAATTAAGTGCGCTCGTTAACCGGTTTCGCCGGTCTGCCGGTATTTCCTGAAAGCAGATAAAGAGGGTTGGACATTTACATCTCACCGAGGGTTAGGGGTACAGCTCGAATGAATAGTGCCATGCAAGGCTAACGCAGGTCTTAGGATCTCGCTTCTGAGCCAACTTAGATCAAACGAGCTCCACGACCGGGGCGGGGTCAAACGAAGATACGCAAAATTGAACTCGAAGCGAAAGAACCATCTCGGTAAGGAATGGGGAAAACGGAGATGACGAGTTAGAGAACGGGAAACGAGGTAAAAAGATGTCGAAGAGGGTGAATTCGGATTACGGACCCTCGAAGGCTTCGGTATAACGGCGAACGGCAATCCTGGGGAATGAAAGTGACGGTAACGGGGCTGGCTGAGGTGGAGAGGAGAACCGGAACAGCACCAATGCAATCTCTTACGGTCGAGTGACGCCTCGGTATCCATTCGCCGTCGCCCATCCAGACTCGGGCAATCTAGCCATGCGCCGGGCAACAACGTGGGACGACGAGGTTGAAAACAACAACGAGCCCTGACGACGTAAGATCCATCGTATTTTCTATCCGTGCCTGCAGCCGTTTAGAACGTCTAGGTAGGTTAGCTGGATGAGAGAATCGTGGAATTGGTACACAAGAGCTCTTCGGCACGAGGTATTCATTGTATTGGAGGGAAGCAAGTTTGCGCCGAGCGGAAGTGAAAATTGCTCTGTGCGAGAGGAGTGAACTGGGTAATCTTTCTCCTCTAATCATCATGAAGGGGATCCAGGAAATTGCGAACGCGAACTGATGACAGTCTGGATGGCGCCCGACGTACTGGGACTCTCTTCGTTAGAGGCGAATCGTTTGCCACTCCGTCTTCCTGCGAGAGGCATTTCACGCCGGAGCAACTAAATGAGGAAGCGATGTCTCCTCGGATAGAGTCCTCTTGGCAAGAACTTCTTCGTTTTCTTGTTATCTTGAAAGGGCTTCGGGATGTACTGATGAGGCTTTCTCCGACATTGTAGTCTGCTAATAGCGGGTCTTCCACACCCAAACCTCTTGTTTCCTGGTCTATCCGTCCTAGTACATTAGCAGTTTTTCTCCTAATCAGCATCTTCCTTTCTTTATTATCACTCAATCCGACGGAAAATTGGATACAGCGGCGCTCCGTCGGTGGTATCGACCCCAGTTAAGACTTTACTGCCTCTTCCTCTCGTCCTGGAAGTGCCTCCGCGTCTTATCCACTCTCAAGAGCTCACGGCTACCTGCGGACTGGCTCAATCTTGGTCTTACGAGGATTTCTGTCGTTCCATCCGCAGATACGTCTTCTAACTCTCTCCCTGCACCTTCCACCGGCTCTCCTCAAAGCACGAGGATTTCCTCAAAGCGCGGTCCGAATTACCGGTCCGGATCGGGAGGGAACTTCGGGGAAACGCCAGGACTCCCCGAATGGATCAACGGACGGACCACCAAATGCTTTTTTTGTAACTCATGCATGAAAAGTGCTGCTTTATGTGGGGCCCGGCCGCGACATAATGTGGTGGTTTTCGAGAAGGCGTCACATAAATACTCGAAGCGTGTCGTAATGAGTATTTACGACACGCTTCAAGTATTTACGACACGCTTCGAGTATTTATGCAACACATAAGCGTATCGTAAATACTGTGCACATGCGCACGCCGTCTGTTTGTCCTTTATTGTCGCGCCCGGCCAGCAACATAACCTAGCACCTTTCATCCATTCATCACAAAAAGTAGTATGCGATACTTGTACGTAAAAACGAACTCCCGACGACGGTTGTGAAGTTGCCGCACTCGCCTTCTCTCGCGCTACAACAGCACTCGACTTCGCCTCGTGCCGTTGTAGCGCTCGATCCAGCTCGTGCAGCCACTTCCCAACCTTCGCCGAAAGTCCGCTTTTACGCACTAGTATCGCAAAGCACTATTTTTAATTGTCGAATAACCGCGGAAACGAGTCTTCCAGGAAAGTTGGTAGTCGGGAATTTATAAAATATGCAGATCCATGCCTCGGGGCTCTTTCTCCCAAATCGCCGGACCATCTTCCTCTCAAGTCCACTTCCTCCCTTCCGCCGCGCCGTATTTCCGTCAAATCCATCGTGCGCGCGGCGGCGCTGAGGAAGAAAGGGAATTCATCGGCTACGATTAAAATTTTATTGCCGACTCTCCCACCGACGAAACTTCGAAGCGATTAAACTTTCATGTCACCTCTCCGGTATAACCCGGGATTGTTATCTTTGGCGAAAGTCCGAGGCTGGCAGGGGTCCCTGGAATTCCCGGTAGGTGCTAAAATAATTGAGGACTCGAGCGCGATAAATAAAATGGTGGGCCCTGAGGAGGGTGGGACGGACTTTTAGAGCTCTTCCCGCTGCATAGCTCGGTTATTAGACGCGGGACGGGGAATCGCACGATGACGAAGCTCCGAAGGTTGCCGGGGAGGTGTGGAGAGAAAATCGCGAGCGATGTAAAGTATCTTCCCGTTCGAGAACTAACGACGGTATAAAGTGGGTAACGATGTGTGCTCGGAGGCCTCGCGCTCTCCCGTCGGAGAACAGCGTCCTCCTGACGTCACGCGAACGCTCTTCGGGCCGGTCGTAAATGTTCCACCTTCTGTCCTCGATCGCGCCGGCGAGCTAAGAACGGATATAAGGGGAAAATAAATTGCGAGGGTGGGTGAGTGTTATCGTCTTATAACGCGTACCGTATAACAAGGAGGACATCCGACGGCGACGACGAGGCCGGGGCGAACACTTGGGGGATGCGCCGAGGGCGGAAAGTCCTGCTTAGAGCTTAGAGCCCTTTTCCTGACTCGCTTTTCATACTCGGCCCATTTGTTATTGTTATTATTCTTGTTACTGCCGAGAGGGAATAAAGCTCGAAGACGACCGAGCCGAGGGACGAGAAACTTACAAAAATGAAGAGAAAGGAAGACAAGGAGAGGAAGCAATGCCGAACGAGATACGAGAGCTTTTGAACTTTCCTCGCCGAGAAATGAAGAGAATATGAGGATACTCCGTTCTCGTTTTTTTTTTTTTTTCTTGGAGATCATCCGAGCAAAGTTGTAACGGGGAAAAAAATTTGTTTTCGGCGTCGAGGACACTCGGGCGAGCCGGCGAGTCGACCGAGTGAAGAAATTTTCGACGATGTCGGTGCCATTTTTATCCCCCCCGAAGAGAACATCATGTCAAAGGGGATGAGCCATGAATGACTAATGACGTTGTAAAGCGCACGGAGAAAAATGATCTCTGAGAAAATGTGGATGGCTCATAATTTTTCGTTCTAGCGAAAAAAAAATTATTTCCGCTGCAGCCTTATAGTTTATCATTGCCAGATTAAGCAGATAAATTAGTTACGGTCTCAAAATTCGGTATGCTATGAAAACCGGGGATGCGCAATAAAAAAGATTTGTACATTAAACAAACCTTTTTTGACCACAAATATCCACAATTATTTTGTTGTTAATTTCACAAAAAATATTTGTAAAATTGGCAGAAATTGTTGTAAAATGGACAAGATCTTTTTGGAAAATTAACATGAAAAGAATTATGGATGTTTCTGGATAACAAACGTTGGTACCTATTTTACTGGATGTTTGTGTGGGGGGGGGGGGGGAGGGGGGGCATCTAAACCAACAAACAAATCCACAATTACCCGAAACATACATATATGAATATCGGATCGGCGAGAAATTTGTACCGAGCGGAAGATGAGCAAACGGGAAGAGAAAGAGTAAGTTTTTGGATGTGCAAAAGCTCGCACCCGAAAGGGCGGCAGATCCAGGTTCGCTGTTCCAGGATGGAACAAAAAACGATAGAGAGGCCGAGGCTGTGACGTTGTAAAGTACACGAAGAAAAATGATCTCTGAAAAAATGTGGACGGCTCGTAATTTTTCGTTCCACCGAAAAAAAAAATTATTTCCGCAGCAGCCTTATAGTTTATCATTGCCAGATTAAGCAGATAAATTAGTTACGGTCTCAAAATTCTCGCTGACCCAACAAATCTTCCTCGTGGGTATAAAAAATTAATCGAAAAAATCGCGCGAATAAACCGTCGGGATTGTTCCCCGTCTCCCGTGAGGCGCGGAGACCGAGTATAATGAGCTCGTGTAAAGTACGCTCGGGATGTAAATTTAGGTAGTGGCCATACGGACCAACCCTGCTTACACATCCGGCCTCATGCATCTCGGAGCTTTCCCCCTGTTCCATTCCGCTCCCGCGCGTTCACGAAGGTTTATAGCGTCGTACGTTGCGACCTGTGTGTATCGCGAGTGCAGCCTACGTACCCTCCTCCCCCACCCCGGGGGTGGGGGAGGGGGGGGGGTACAACGTATTGCGCCATTGCGCAATGGTTTCCCTCGCTCGGAACACCGGAACGCTCTCTCCCAGGTACCCTACCATCCTTCCCCTCTCCCCCCCCCCCTCCCCCCCCCCCCCCCCCCCCCACCAGGCCTTGTGCGAGGAGATGCGATGCGAATCTGCAAATGCAACCGGCACGCAATTTCGGTCCTACTAATAACTGTTTCGCCGGTGCATGCAAATTAATGCCGTGCATCTCGATTCGCGCAATTACCAAATTTACATCGCGACTCTGGTAAAGCTCGTTCTGATAAAAAGAGATATTTCAGGGGATGAGGGTTGTTGAAGATAGATGGAAGGAAAAGAAGGCCGTTAAGCTCGTTAATATATATATATATATATTTTTTTATATATATAGTGATTGTGGGTACGGGAAATCCCATGAGGCGAATGCGCATGCGCACAACGCATTCTCGCAGGCCGGTTCGGAGGAGCCCGTTCGAGAACCTATCGATCGATAATCGATATTTCGAAACGTATTCTCGCGACTCTTTGCATAACCAGGGAATTTCATCGCTCGAGTTGACGCACAGTGATTCCTTCCCATTTCCAACTGTTCTCTTCTTCCGGACTGTTCGATATGCGCTGTGGTGGATGAAAAAAAAAATGTGATTTTTCGACGTTTTGGAATATTCTGAACACGTTTTCGTTAAAATTCAGATTTTTTTTAACAAGAACTGCGGCGGCATGCACATTTCTTTATTTTTAATAGTGATCATTGTTATGGGGAATCTCATTGAACGAATGCGCATGCGCACGACGCGTTCTCGCTGCGCAATCGGTGGACCTCCGTAAAGCTAGCAGAGCAAAGTCCCCAAAATTATTTTACTATACACAAAAATGTGCCTTTTATGTGGTATAATTGTGTGTGGAAATAATTATTTTTGTGCTCTTCTGGACTTTCTATTTTTAATTATTCGCCCAAACGAGAGCGGAAAAATGATAATTTCACATAAAATTAGCACATACAACGCACTTAATTTTGGTGTATAGTAAAAAACATTTTGGTTTGCTCTGCCAGCTTTTTATGCGGTATAATTCGGTGTGGAAATTATTATTCCTGTGCTCTTCTGGACTTTCGATTTAAAATTATTCGCCAAACGAGAGCGCAAAAATGATGATTTCACCCAAAATTAGCACATACAAAGCCCTTCATTTTGGTGTATAAAAAAATAATGTTGACTTGCTCTGCCAGCTTCACGGAGGTAACCGGGAGCGCGTTCGAGGGCTGCGATCGATTGGTAATCGATATTTCGAGGTGTATTCTCGCGATTCTCTTTGCATATCCAGGGAATATCATCGCCCGAGTCGAAGCGCAGTGATTCCTTTCCATTTCCAACAGTTCCCTTATCCAGGCCCGATGAATATGCGCGTCGGTCTCGAAGACCCGCTGGCGGCTCGCGCTCTGTCTCCGTATCTCCGCGGGACAAAGCCGAAGAAAAAAGGAAAACGGGACAGAGACGAGGCTGAGAGACGAAATCATATATTCCAGGAGGGCCCGCGAGGGGGAATTTGCCTGCGGTGGGTGTATTATTCATCGGACCGCAGAGGCCTCTATTTTCGAAGCGCGGAGACTCGCGCCGTAGAGACGAACGAAAATTGAAGGGAAGCAGTTGGCGGAAACGCCGGAGAGGAAATCCTTGCCAATCTCTTGCGGTTCGGATGGCGAAAGGGGTTGGCGAAACTGGATCGTCGACGAACCCGCGAATTCACCGAGTGTCGATCGCGCGGTCGAAGGAAAAAAGAATTCGAGCCTGGAAATTGAAAACCGTATGAAAAAAATATATATATAATAATAATAATAATAATAATAATAATAAAAGAGAGGAGTATCGGCGGAACGGTGGTTGGTGTGTATTCGCGGGGAGAGGCGAACCGGCAATTACGAGGCGGTGGACGCGGAGCGTAGTTGTCAATAATAGGAGACACTTTGCCCGGTCCGACACCTGGCTTCTCGCACCGGAGAGTGTAATTTTATTTATCGCCGCGAATCGACGCTTCGGAGTGAATAGAGCCGCTTTCCCACGGGCAAATTGATTGAACGGGGAAAAGCTCTTTTTCAACTTGGCTAAATGGTTGAATACGAGGCGTTCGATTTTTTTATTTCTTCTTTTAATTCGTTCGCTAGAATTATTTGAAATTGATTTCGTTCTCAAGTACGGATTTGGATGATTTTTTTAACGTGTTTTTTGCTATTTTGTATGCTAATTTTTATTTCAGTTATTATAGTGCAGATAAATTTTGGTATTTCTCTGTTGGTAAAAAAGATTTCGAAGCTATTCGCACATTTAATTATTTAGCACGTGTCCGGAACGCGTCGAGCCCGAATTAGTGTTTTCAAATTGTTTCCGTCCGTCCACGAATTTCATCGAATTAAATGGACTTACCCCATCGGGATGGTATTTTTGTACGCTGCCGGATGTAGTTCCAGCGCCGCAGAACTCCGGGAGGACATCCTCGAGCTTCCTCGTGGAATCTGCGGAATTTGGGAAATAAAGTATTAAATAAAATCGCAATTTGGTACAGGTATTTATAAACTGCAGAAAAACGGTCTGTTATCCACGGGAACAGAAAATTATCAAGTACTAGCTGTTATGTTAGCTCGCGCGCATCGGGCGCTCGCCCGGATCGCATGGTTCATAGCATGCGGAAATCCATTCGATATGGAATGCAATTTCAAAATTCATTCCATGCATGCTCGGAAAACCGAATGTACAAAATTATAGCACACGGAATGGAATTTCGAAATTCATTCTATATGCGCTGAGAAGAAGGATAGTATATCCTACTATAACGAATATTCCCCAGAGGAAACGTCTATATGGATAGTTTCTGATAGGATATATTCAATTGGTTAAACTATATTTATGGTTGTAGCCATGATTTTTTGTATAAAATATAGACGTTCCCCTTGGGAACTATTTTTTATGGTAAAAAGTGAGTACTGTTGCTTTTACTATGTAAATTGTTCTCAGTGTGCTATAAAAACCGAAATCCCAAAATTATAGCATACAGAATGGAATTTTGGACTTTGGACATTTATTCTGTACGCTTTGAAAACCGGGGATGCGCAGTAAAAAATATTTGTACATTTAAGAAAGCTTTTTTTGTCCACAAATGTCCACAATTATTTTGTTGTTAATTTCACCAAAAAATATTTGCAAAATTGACAGACACTGTTGTAAAATGGACCAAATCTTTTTGGAAAATTAACATGAAAAGAATTGTGGATGTTTCTGGACAAGAAACGTAGGTACCTATTTTACTATGTGTGCGTGTGTGTGTGTGTGGGGGGGGGGACATCTAAACCAACAAACAAATCCACAATTACCAAAAGCATATATATGAATATCGAATCGGCGAGAAATTTTCACCGAGCGGAAGATGAGCAAACGGGAAGAGAGAGAGTAAGTTTTTGGGTGTGCAAAAGCTCGCACCCGAAGGGGCGGCAGATCCAGGTTCGCTGTTCCAGGTTGGAACAAAAAACGATAGAGGGGTCGAGGCTGGAGGAGTTAAGGGCGAAAGAAGAACGGAGAGATATAGGAAAACAGGAGAAGAGGCGGATACGGTACGGTGCTCGTAACCGTAATTCTTCCGTCACCCTAATTTCGTTCGGAGGTGCAATTTTTCCTGCTTTCTTCCGGCCGGAAGAGATCCTCCAGCCACCGCACGGTCTTTTTCTTTCTCGCTACTTTTACGACGGGAAACGATTTCGCTGCCACTTTCCCGACACGGAGCACACGAAGTTAAAGAACGAAAGAATGCACGTGCAAAAAAAGAAAATGGAAAGAGTCTCGGAGGACGGAAAAAACGTGAAAGCTGCTTTGGGGAAAACGAGACTGGCAATCTGACGATCGTGTGAGTTAATTTAGTTTTTATTCCCATCCGGAAGAGTCTCGGCATTGATTTTTCAAGGTCAAACTTCAACGATTTTGATTCCAATTGATTTAGGGTGAAAACAAAATTCATATACTTCATATGTGATGAGAAAAAAAAATATGTGTATAGTTTATTTTTGTTTGCTTTAATAATTTTATAATGATATAATAATATTATGTATTATTAATAAATTTAATATTACTATTAATGTTATGCATTAAATATTATTATATTATAATTTTATAAATTATAATGGTCGCATTTATGGTATATTGTTGAATTCTCCACCGGAAATGGAAAGTAGGTCATCGGTGATTTTTTTTTTTTTGTTTAATAAATAAAATAATGTGGAGCGCGTATGTTGGGGCGATTAAGATGGAAAAGGTCAAAAACGAGGTGGAATATTGTGATGTGATCGTGGGTCCGTGGTTTTGTGTTATAGCTGTTATTTATTGATAGGATCAGCTTTACACCCTTTATACTGCGAGCGCATGGTGCTTGCCCCGGATTTCGGGCGTTTACGTCACGGAGATGCACTTAACGTGCGTACCGGACGATATTTTCGTTCGACGGTCTTCTATTTTCGCGTTCGATTGACGGCTCTCGGTGGGACGGGCTAGAGAGAAATACAGAAACGAGGAGGAAAACCGTGAGAACGACAGAATTACAACAACCAAAAATAGATTTGTAAATATTAAATAGAGAAAAATCTATTAATACGAAGAAAAATCTAAAACATCAAATAAAAAAGTTTCCTCAAAAAAAAAAGGATACAATATTTTAGGACCTCCGACTTTACTGTTTGAATACATGAATTAACAAAATCATAAATAAATAAATGATTCACGAATTTAAAAAAAAAAATTAAAAATCCCAATAAAAAAAATCATGATCGAGGAGATTAAACTGAGTAATGGAATAAAAATTTCGTTCGATTACCCGGTAATTCCGGCTTAAGCTCGAAATGAGATTAATCGAGATGGGATGGAAAGTGGATGGAGAGTCCCGAAATTATTAACGACCATCCGTTGGTCGCGAGGCCGGATGGGGAACACGCGTCGCCCCGCGTAAGCTAGAGTTTCTCTCGTCGGCACGTTAACGTGCCGTTTTCGACGTGTAACTTCGGGGATAAATCTCGTCAGCGACCAGGCTGCCGGTGCTACACCCGCTCCTCTTGCTCCGCGCCGCCCGTTAACGCAGGCTATTGTAACCGTTAAAATAGAAAAGTAATTGAATCTCGACTCTCCTTCGGTAACCCCCCCCCCCCCCCCGCCCTCGTATTACACAGGCTCGCGTTAGAAATGGCTTGTTATCCGGAAGCAAAGGGGTCGGAGGAAGCGAGGTAGCTCGTTATATCGGCATCGCATGAGCAGCACGAGCTCACAAATTGTGCCGCGAGGAGGGACGAGGAAAAACGGTAAACATTATTTTATGCGGGGGAAACACTCGGCGATCATTGGGCGTATTATTTTCTCAACTTCCTTCACTTCCGGCTCGATAATTCGGTGTTTCGTCGTCGACGACTTCTGTTCGAGGTTTTATTCTCCCTGTGCCGAGGAATGTCGACTCATTATTTGAGATTGTGAAGGAGGATAATTTTTGTTTTTTAAGTATCAAGACCGTAAACCGGAAATGACTTTGGCACCATTTTGGAAAATGTCGACTCATTATTTGAGATTCTGAAGAGGAGAATAATTTTTGTTTTTTTAAGTATCAAGACAATAAACCGGGAGTGACTTTGGCACCATTTTGGAAAATGTCGACTCATTATTTGGGATTCTGAAGAGCAGGATAATTTTTGTTTCTTAAGTATCAAGACGATAAACCGGAAGTGTCTTTGGCACCATTTTGGAAAATGTCGACTCATTATTTGGGATTTCTGAAGAGCAGAATCATTTTTGTTTTTTAAGTATCAAGACGAAAAACCGGAAGTGACTTCGGCACTATTTTGCAAAATGTCGACTCATTATATGAAATTTTGAAGAGCAGAATAATTTTTGTTTTTTAAGTATCAAGACGAAAAACCGGAAGTGACTTCGGCACTATTTTGCAAAATGTCGACTCATTATATGAAATTTTGAAGAGCAGAATAATTTTTGTTTTTTTAAGTATCAAGACGAAAAACCGGAAGTGACTTTGGCACTGGAAAACCGTCGATCGTACAAAAATTTTGTAACGACGTAAAATATTGGTCTTTGAGTGAACTTTTCAATTATATTTTTTTCAAAGTCATTTGAACATTGCGTTACTCCATTTCGAATAAAACAACTATACGATATATTATTTTCATCGAACTTAATAACCCCGGTGGTCTTAAAAAGATAATTTCTGTTTTTAATAAAAATTTAATATGAAAACTGCCACGACCTTCGGAAACTTAAAATCTTTTCGATAAACGAGAAATGTAGTTTGAATTATTAGATTTACTTGCGAAGATTATCGTGAAAGAAAAATTGACTGTCTGAACGTGACGACTGAAACTCCTGTGGGGAGCAGAAGTTGCCAGTCGAGGTCGGACAAGAGCGGCAAGTTCGCCGACTGTAAGTCGCCGGAGGCGAGACCCGGGAGACTGGAGGAAAGTGCAAGTGGAAGTGACCTCCGGCAGGAGTCAGTTGGGGTCAGATTTCGCCGCGTTAAACTTCCATGGCTCTTTGCCGATCGCCCTCACGCAACCGCTCGCTCGCGCAGTAGTGCAAGTACTTATGTGATCAGACTCTAATCTTCCAATGGATTCGTGGCCTCAACGGAAAATTAACTGTGAACTCAAATTCGTGCTCGGGAACTCGGAATACAGAACGAAGTTGGGAATGAAACTTGCACCGGAAATTCGAGCCATTGTGCAAAGCAGGGATGGAAAAGGTAACGATGAAGAAGCCGGAAACTGAAAATTGTCTTCCCGCTCGGTAAATAATTAAATGTAACAGTAGGAATTAAATGTAACGTATGCATTTTTTTTTTATCACATTTTTTTTCGAAACAGAGTTGGGAATGAAACTTGTACTGGAAATTCGAGACATTGTGCAAACTGAAAATTGTCTTCCTATCATTGAAATAATTATATATAACGGTAAGAATTAAATGTAAGATATAAACATTAAAAAATAGCAATTTTTTCAACTCACAGGCTGCAAAGTCCTGAAGCTGTTGAAATTCGGCCGGTGACAACTTATCCCAGTGAAGGGTCATCATTGACACTCTGTATTATCGGATTCCTCGATGCTGGACACCGCGGATCTCGATCCTCGACGCATTCGTCACCTGAAAAGATAAAGAAAAATTAAGGATAACTTCTAATCTTCTTAAACCTTTAACGACCAAAGAGCATACTTAAAAAAAAATTTCGAAGATGATTTTTGTAAATACATACAATCTTGTAAATACTGCAAAATGTTCTATAATAATCTTGATTTTTTAAATTCCTATTGCATTATATTGTCGTAGAGCTACCATTGGTATATTTTTTCATCTTTTTATATAATATAATAATCTCGTGAATACATAGAATAATTCTTTATGTATTTACTATTATAATTTTTTAATAGGCGATGAAAATTTTTTATTTATGTTAATATTAATATTAATGTGCATTGATTATTCAGAAGCAACACAGGTACGCAGGCGATTGCCTGCGCTCCAGCGATGTCCACAAAATCCAATTAGTTCGGAAGCGTATTCGTGCCGAAGTACCGAGAATTCTCGCCCGGAGCGTCGATATAAATCTATGAGCTTCATAAATTGAGTTTGGAAGGGATATGAATAGCAAAAAAAAAAAAGAAAAACAAGCGGATATATACCGAAAGGGACCGAGGTAGAGAGAAGCTGGAAAACTGATTGCCGTGCCAACAGCACGTAATTGACGCGCTATTTATATTCATGCGAATCAGATCCGATACGACTCTGTTAATACAACCATTTATGCCGCAGGGAAATATGTAAACCGCGAAGTTGGATATTATACGCCTCATCCATCACGCGGAAAATAATGCAGAAAATAATATTATATGTTTCACAATTACTTATCAAATTCGGTCGAATAATCGGCGATGTCGCTTGCCGCGTTTACATGTTCGGTTGTTCGGTGAACTGTCGTGCATATTACGAATTATCGCGAGTACGACTTTTATTTGTTTTCTCATTAATAAATGATTGTATCAAAAATCCACCATGATCGATAGTTCGTAACAGTCTGCCGACCGTGTAAAAAAATCTCCAGGCACGGATATAAAAAATTGTATGAGCAGTTCAACTTTTCACACTATCATTTTTATTTATATTTTCTATTTAAAAAAAAATGGAAATCCTCCGGCATTTTTTTATACACGGACCCATGGATTTTTTGCCACGACCACAACACCAGTACGAACGATCAATCAAGAGGGATTCTCCATTCAATTTTTTATCACCGAGAAAAAAAATAAAAACTTGTTTTTCATTTTTTTCTCTCAAATCCACGAAACTTGAGTCTGGTGTGATTGGCCGATTTAGTTTCAAACGCCTGTAATAGTTCCGCTATCCACAATATCAAAGCGAAATCCTTGCCTACACGTTGCTTACTCCCTGCCGTATCGATTTCACTACAAACAAGCAAAAAAATATGCATCCGCGGCAAAGTTGCACGACGATTAATGGACGGCTCCGACAAAATTGCATCTCCCAGGATCGATTAACCGTCCCCGCTCGCATCGTACGAATACCGTTCCAATTACGCCCGCAGGACTCTCGATAACAATTTTCCCTGCGGTAGTTATTTCGCATGTAAATTCGTTCGAAAAATCTCTCAATCCGATATGTGTATTCGAATATATTCGAGAATCGTCGGACGCGCCCGGTTCCGGCGAGAAACCAGGCGTGCGTACCAATAATCCCTTAAACCATACGCCGATAAATGGATGTATGGCGCCAATGCTCAGCATTACACTGAGCTACCGAGCGACTCTCCCCGTCCTCCGTACTGCGTCGCTAAAATCACACGGTCGTATCTGCTACGCGTAAAACCGGGAGTTCGGCCCTTATTATAAGATTCTCTCCAAGCAATATATTGCTCTGAATTACGAAATTCCATGCCTGGTATGACGGGGCTTTATGGAGAATCGTGATTGGAATATAACATCGGACGGACGCTTGAAATTGGTCGCATTTCCACATAGAACGAACTATAGTATAAGCCATGCTCCCTCCCTCTGTACAACCCGTAGTATATTCAGTACTGGCACGTAGTTGTGACTCGCTGTGGAGTAGCAAACTTAGAAACCGGAAATTCAGATTTCGAGAGATTCACCAGAAATACGTCACTTCTAGTTTGAAAATATCGTTACGTCATACCGGAAATGCATCACTTCTGGTTTGAAAATCTCATCTTTCAACCGGAAGTTACGTCATACCGGAAAAGCATCACATCCGGTTTGAAAATCTCATTTTTCGACCGGAAGTGACGTTATACCGGAAATACGTAACTTCTGGTTTGAAAGTCTCATTTTGTTAAACCGGAAGTGACGTCATACCGGAAATACGTAACTTCCGGTTTGAAAGTCTCATTTTTAAAAACCGGAAGTGACGTATATCCGACATAACGTCACTTCCCGTCGAAAAATGAGATTTTCAAACCGGAAGTGACGTATTTCTGGTGGAAAAATGAGTTTTTGTTTTGCACACAATGATAGTGCACAGCGATGTTGGGCGCCGCATTATTGTGCGCAACTCACCGAGACGCACAGCATAGCACAGTATAATAGAGGAACAGCTATCAGACCTGGGAACGGTCCGTAGGGGGACTGAACAATGAGCTCCCCCTTCCCCCTGGCCTCAGGGGGTGCGACAAACATAAACAAATCCACAACTTTCTAAAATATATAAAGGGTAAAAGTGGTGAATATGGTCCACCTCGATCAACACGTAAATCAATGATATATGGACCGGTCCATATTCCCCACTTTTACCCAAATAGATCAGCATAGCCGCGCCATTAATGAGCACATAAAGTATCGGGCCACTAATCGGACTATCGAACCCAAAAAAAAAAAGTTATTTGCAAAGAAGTTCCCGCTTTACAGATGCGAGTACATTTTTTTAAGTTTGCCTAAAACTAACGGGGTACGATCGGTATAATGGAGGATTACCGTTAAAAGGCTCAAAGGGAGCCGCCGGGCAATCTCTACATATCTCTCGGACCATTAGCGCATCGATTATTATTCCACCGCACTAGCTCGTTTCGATAAAAGCCTAGGAGTGCACTCAATAACCCTGCGTATTAATGCCCATCAACCCGCCCATCCAACCCACTTCGCTGGTCCCTTGATGAATCCTTCATTATCGGATCATAGAATTGGGTTACACACTTTTACTATTTTCGTCCGAATCAATCCCGATGGGTCCATTTAGAATGTTTTCTTTTTATTGGTATGGTTTTTTTTGTTGGAACTCTCGCGGTGATGAAGATCAATATAAGGACCAAGCTCCAGGGCTCCTGAAGATTTTATTTTACCTTAGATGGCAACATAAGAAGTTTGAGCTCTTCATCGATTTTTCGCTAAAGAACACTTACTAAAAAAATAATAATAATAATAAATAAAAATAAGAAAAAAAAGTGATTGGTTCAAAAAGAGGAAATCGAATCTCACGGATGACCGTCCGGTCGATCGACCACACCGGTGCGTCTCCGGGTCCGCAAGCGGGGAAATTCGATCGAGTCAATCGTCGGCATCGTCGACTGCCCATCAGCTTTTTTTCTTCCTCATCGGCGAGGATTCTCGATTCCCGCGAAATCTCTCCGGGGTATCGGGAAAGCGTCTTGCTCACCGGCAGCGGCGGAACTCGGCAAAACTCGCCCGAACAACCTCGAACCAGTTTCGACCTCCCGCGGGAGCCTTCCCGCGACGAATGCCGAGTATGTGTTGCTCCAGAAAAAAATATTGCCATTTTTATCCTTCCTATTTAAAAATTAAAGGTAATTCGTATGCAGAAAAAATAAAGAACTAAAATGGCAACGTACGAGATAACTTTTTTAACATTTTTATTATACAAGATTGGCTCCGATCGGGGAGTGCGGCAGGTTTGTTTTTTTTTTCCTTCTTTTTTTACTTTATTTTTGTCGTTGAAGCGATAGCTCGAGCGACTCGGAGTAATCAACCGATCCCCCTGGATTGCCACCGTACGTGCGCGGTTGGTAGAAACTCAGTCAAACAAGAGAATTCGATAGTGACAATCTCCACGTCGAGTTCAGCCCACGCCCTCCCCTTCCCACCTTTCACAATAGCGAAGCCACACATGTGTCCTATGTAATCCAAGCTCACGGAAATGGATACAGGAAAGGGGATGGATCGAGAAAGTACAGTTCCCATGGAAACACGACCGGTCAACGCCGGATCCTCGAATCTCGAACTTTAATCCCGGTCTAGTCGACGTCAATTCAATTTCACCTGTTTTTTTTTTACTTTTACATTGTATTTTTCTACTATTTAGAACGGGATTGAAAATTGTGGTCTGCGAATTGTCAAATGTAGATGTCGAGTTTATTTATTTTTTTTATCGTGTTTTAGCCAAACGTCTCGTGATTGAGAAAAAGTAACCCGAAAACTTTTAGTTTTCAAATATTTTTAATTTTGTAATACGTTTCTTTATACCATCTTCTAAAAACAAAGCAATATTAATTGGTCAATGAATACTCGTTCGTCTCAACCACGTCATTATTATTACCATTATTACCATTATTACCATTATTACCATTATTACCATTATTACCATTATTACCATTATTACCATTATTACCATTATTACCATTATTACCATTATTCGCGTGAGAAAGGATAGTGAAAAAAAATGTTGGTAATGCACAGCGGCGGACTTACTTAAGTTAGTTTTCTAAAAAGTATCTTAACCTATGATGGACTTCGTATACAGCGAGCCACGCTCCAAAGTTTCTCACTTCCGATGAATTATTTTTTGTTTTCTCCCGTTTTCCCAACATCAGCGGAGCGTTCTTGCGATTTCGAAGAAAAGCGCCGTGGAGCTAAAGGGCTCTGTTAGGGGCCGGGAGGGGGGAGAGATCAAGGCGAGTTTGTGTAAAGCGCACGGACCTTGGGTGTCTGTGGTCCTGGCTTTTCGGGTCTGGGTACCGATGAAATCCGGTAACGGATTGGAATCCCCTTAATGTCCCGCGAACTCCGTTCAGTTCTCGCTCCCTTGCGGTATCGGAGGGAGATGTGGGCGAGAGGCATGCAGAGACGGAGAGAGGGAGGCAGGGATTGAGAAAGAGGAAGATGGAGGAATGGCGAGGACGGCTTTCGCAGGCACGACCGAAACGCTAAAGCCGAAGCTTTTCAGTGAGAGCTTCTAGACAGTAAAAAAAAAATCTTCGTACTTTCAAAAAATATTTCTTGACGGCAAACATCCACAATTTTTATTCTGTTAATTTACAACATTTTTTTTTGGTTAAAAAGACGGTTCGTTGAGAGAAAAAAAATGATAACATTAACGGGAAAATAATTGTGGACTTTCGCAGACGAGAAATGTTCAAATGTTTGTTAAATGCACAAGACTTTTTTTTACTGTGTATTGTAATAGAACCGTGATTGAAATAGAATAGAATATTTATTGGTTTTAGCTAAAGACCTTTTACAAATTTGATAATTGATAGATATTCGTGATCTTGGTGGTACACACATGAAACAAGATACAATAGAGATAAAAGGACATCCATAGAAATCGCAACTAGGACAGAATTCGGTCAATCGGAGAGAACGAACGGTCTTTACAGCTGTCGGAGACAAAGTCGAATATTTTTGATATTGTCAACCGAGGGAAACTCAAGACCAGAAGCTAATACGGAGTTCTCGAGGAAAGCATCTCTGTGTAGTTGAAATAATGGGCATTCAAGGAGTAGATGGTAGTCGCGATTGGAATACAATATATAACAATGTAACATTGCATGGATGCCTGAAGTTGGTCGCAGTTGCAGATAGACCGTACTATATGTACAAGCCACACTTCCTCTCTCCGTAGAACCAATAACCCAGATAGCATTTTGCCAACAATCCACCAGCAAATAGACAGCACATGTCCGCAGCACATTTGCCTTTTTTGCCAGCAAGTTGTCAACAAGGCTTGCTGATGTTTTGTGTCTCACTATGAAGATGTATTTGCTTGAGTCATGGTTATTTTAGGTGAAATAAAAAAAAATCTATAATAAAATTTGAGTACTTCCATAGATTCTCATAAAAATTTAATATCAAGGATCGTCAGTGCTAGTTCATTTGTGTGTCATGTTTTAGAAAGATATATCGACGCTTAAATGAACCTGAGCGTTGACACAATTTTCGAACAAGTTTAAAATCCAAAAACGCGCATTTACCTTTATGGTCTATTTTATTAAATGCAGGCATATTTGTGGCAAGGAAACAGCAATTCTTGGCTGCAAGCAATTGCACTTGTTTGCCAGTGCTACGATTGGCTCTCCAGAAATATATAAGGCACTAGCAGGTTGTTGTGGCTCTGAAATTTTACGTCGCCTATGAAATTTTGATTACCGAAGCTTTGCCAGGAACGCCAAACTTCCGGTTCGGAAGCCTTATTTTTCGAGCGGAAGTGACGTCGCACCAGAAATGCGTGATTTCCGGTTTGAAAATCGCATTTCGCGACCGTTAGGGTTCGGCGATAGATAACCAATCGAGAATAAAACCGAGGGACGGAACGATCGGTTTTCGTTATTAGCGACATCGGTCGTGTCAGCGGCGTTAAATGCGCGGTCGCCAGGCTAGGGTCATCGGAGGAACACGGGAGCAAGTGTACATAGTCCAGGTATTACATAGATAGGTTTACCGCTCGTAACTAGCGGGCTGTGCCTTCGGTATACCGAGCCCCCCCCCCCAATAAATCCACTTTCTCATGATATATCGCTCGGCGCGTAATCCCCTGGGAGTTTGACAGTCTTCCGCCGATCCAGCTCCTGATTTGTTGCCACCGGACGATCTGAACGTCCGGCAAAACTAACGGAGGATCAAGAAAAAATAATGGCGGAAACTATTTTGAGGGAAAAAAAAAAAACATTTTAATCAACCGACAGCGGTGAATGCGCGGTTGGCGCATGGCTCCGGTGGTCTTCCAAGTCAAGCACAATCATTCGCGGTCAGTGCTTGGATGGGTGATCGCTTAGCCGTGCGCTCGCTGGCGCATCGACCGTTGAGCGGGAGGCGCTTTCTTCTGAAACATAGGTGTTTCTGCACCTTACTCAAGTGCAGAAATACCGGAGGATCAGTAGAATTTCGCCAGCTGTACCGACATGGGTTTTTCTTTACTCATGCATGCAAAATCCTCGTTTGCGCACCATTCACAGGCATGCAAAATGGCTGATTCCCGCACGATACGCAAATGCGATGCGCAAAATACTTTCACCGGTGCGCAAAATGCCTTCACCAGTGCGCAAAGTACTTTGCGCACTGTTACCAAGCGGTTGCTATGGTAACATCGAGGCGACCGAGGCGCCACAGGCATGCGCCATTGGGCATGCCTGTGAATGGTGCACAACTTGGATTTTGCATTGCCTTCGTAAAGAAAAATATGGTTCGATACACGAGGCCATCTCGCTTCTTGCGCACTGCTCGTTTTGGCCTCTAGTATCGAAATATACTATTCCGCAGTTTCCCTGTGTCCTCGGCGAATGCGGTACAGTTAGGGGGAAGTGAGTCGGCTGCGGACGCACGGAATTAGAGTAGGTTAGCGAAGTGCGGGTAGGAAAGTGTTAGAATAGGTACACGGTTAGGCTAGGGGGCTAGCTAAGGTAAAAACCCCTAAGAGGTATAGCTGGAACGGAACATTAATAAAAATAAAAAAAACACATTTTAATCAATTTTTGTTTTCGGAAATAAAAAATGGCGCCGGAAAGGTAAGCTCTTCGCCCCCAGGGCCACTCAATAACATTCTCATCGTTCGGTAGTTTTTCCGAAGCGTTGTTTATTTTCATGGGGGGGGGGGGGGGGGGGAATTGATAAAAATAAAAACAAAGAATCGAAGCATCGACCATCCAAGAATTGCGGGAAACGCGTCAGGGGGAATCAGATACCATGGAAGAGTAACGGGCGCTCCGGGCTCCTCGGCGAAACCGCGTACGATCGATGCCCGGAGTTCCCGGAGCACTCGGAGGGCAGCCGGGTTTTTCGACCGGGAGATGACAAACGCGACCTGCCCGATGGGATAAAATAATCGAAGCCCCGCGGCACTTTTTCAGTCAACCTTTATGCATTCTACCCGGAAGCAAAAAAACAATTGAGCTTCAAACTTTGTTTATTACGCAAGTTGAAATTTCATTCATTGCGCCAGTTGAAACTTCATTTATTTTACAAGCTGAAACTTCATTTATCATTCAAGCTGAAACTTCATGCATTGTTCAAGCGGAAACTTCATTTATCGCTCAAGCTGAAACTTCATTTATTGTTCAAGCGGAATCTTCATTTATTGTTCAAGCGGAATCTTCATTTATTGTTCAAGCGGAATCTTCATTTATTGTTCAAGCGGAATCTTCATTTATTGTTCAAGCTGAAACTTAATTTATTGCTTAAGCCGAAACTTCATTTATCGCTTAAGCCGAAACTTCATTTATCGCTTAAGGCGAAACTCCATTTATTGCTTAAGCCGAAACTCCATTTATTGTTCAAGTGGAAACTTCATTTATTGTTCAAGTGGAAACTTCATTTATCGTTCAAGTGGAAACTTCATTTATTGTTCAAGTGGAAACTTCATTTATTGTTCAACCCGAAACTCCATTTAACGTCCTAGCTGAAACTTCATTTATTGTTCAAGCCGAAACTTCATTTATCGTTTAAGCTGAAACTTCATTTATCGTTCAAGTTTAAGTTTTATTTATTGTTCAAGCTCGAACTTCATTCGTAACTAAAATTTATGTTTCCTTCATTGCTCAATCTCAGGGATGAACAGAAAACCTAAATTGGTTGGATCAGTAAATTCATCCCAGTCTTCTTAATTTCCGGCCCATCGTTCAGTGTTCCCTGCCTCATCTACAAACCCTTCCGGGCAGTTCGTTTTCACCCATTATAAATAATTGAGAATCAATTGATCAAACAGCCTCCGCGGGTGAGCCCCATATTTGTTCTCCGGGTCTCGGAGTCACAGGAGGCTTGTGTTTTATGTAAACTCACCCGCGTCCGCTTATAGAGCGCTCGACCGTCGAAAGGTACGAAACAATCAAGCGCGGTGCGCAACGTGAAATCACCAGTCTCGACTGCCGGAGGCCCCGGTCCAGTGTGCTGGCCCGGAGTTCTGGGGTCATGGAACTCCGTTCGCTCTTATGTGCGGGGAAAACCCCCGAGACCGGAGCTTCTAGATGCAAAGATGTTTGGGAAGAGAAACGGAAAGAAATATAGTTGGAGAGGCTTAAGGAGATCCGCATGGAAGCTCGGTAGGGTTAGAGCCCAGACTGGTCGTCCGCCCCCTTCAAGGCTCCTCTCTCCGGCTGGATGGGCGCTAGAGGGTAGCCAACCGGGGCTGTCAGGTCCGCCGCTTGCTTTCGCCGGGTAAGGAATCAATACGTACTAACCGTGAGGACGGAAAACACATTTGGGCGACCCACGACTAACGCGCAAGGGTGATGAGATGAGGAGCTTTCACTAAAAATTGAGAAACCTCAGACACCTCGAGGACCGTTTTGTTCCCGGGGAAAATACAAAATTGATGGCACGCGAAGTTTCCGGAAGATAGGATATTGAGGGACAACGTAATGATGGTCCACCGAGAGGCTGCTGTTGAGAGGGAGACGAGGATTAAGAGGATAATCGAGAAACAAATAAATTTTAGATAGCTATCTAGCTTCGCCGGGTAAGGAATCAATACGTACTAACTGTGAGGACGGAAAACACGTTTGGGCGACCCACGACTAGCGCGCAAGGGTCACAAGATGAGGAGCTCTCACTAAAAATTGAGAAACCTCCTCGAGGACCGTTTTGTTCCGGGGGAAAATACAAAATTGGTAGTATCGGATGTTTCCGAAAGTTAGGATTTTGATAGGATATTGATAGGACATTGAAGTACATGGTAATGATGCACAGAAAAAAAAACATCATTGATTCAAGAACAGTAACACTTGCGGGCTGCCATGGACATACGCTGTTATTTAAAGTCTATTTTGCTTGACATAACGACGCATGATAATGAAACTATTACATATCTTCTCATAAATTTCATAGACATTCGATAATTTCGATATATAATTGTTAGAATGAAAATAATAATTACACTGACTACATATGTCAATGGCAGCCCGCAAGTGTCACTGTTATTGAATCAATGATATTTTTTTTTCAGTGTGGTTCATCGAACAGTTGCTGATACTGCAAGCTCCAGCCGATGCTGGAAAAAATGATCGAAAAAGTCATGAATGTCATTTTACATTTATTTTACTACTGAGTAGGACGCTTGTCATTTTCTTGCCACTTCGCATGACTTCGGATAAAATGACGTTTATTTTTACATACAAAATCACGTGACCTGTGACACAAGTAGAAAATTAGGGTCATTTCAAATCAGCGGCCGCTTGCGTTCGTCGGGTGAGGAATCGATACGTACTAACCGTGAGGAGAGAACACGTTAGGCCAACCAACGACAACCCCAGGGTGACGAGATGAGGAGCTTCCGCTGAAAACTGATAAACCTCGGATACCTCGAGGACTATCTTGTTCCGGGGGAAAATACTAAATTGATAGTACGGGAAGTTTCCGGAAGATAAGACATTGAGGTCCAAGGTAAGAATGGCCCATCCAGAGGATGTCGTCGCCGCAAGTTCCGGCTGATGGTCCAGGAAGCGTCTCCCTTCTAAGTGAGAGGAAGATCGAGAGGATAATCGGAAGAAAAAACAAATTTTATCTATCCTCACGATACATTTTTTTCCTCCACCGCCCAAGCCTCTTGGGAAAATGGTGAGGGAGTGGAAAAGGAGACAAACTGTTTCGCGGCGAAGGAGACGAGAGCTCGGGCTGGTCCGGCCGCATTCGAAATTCGATATCTCGTACAATAATAAGGACGATAAATTGCTGGAAGCGACGGCGCGATGCCGGGGCACTTGCGGGTGAAGAGCCGGTGTTGTAGAGGCGCGTCTGCAAGAAACGGAGCAGGGATGCGAAGATACAGAGGACGGAATGACGGGGATGGATGCTCGATGGTAAAACGTCTTTTCCTGGGTAGGGAAATGAGTTTGCCGTTTCCATCTCGTTTACATTTTTCGAGTTCCGTCGGCCAGCTTGATCTTGCTGAGTGCAGATGTGCAAAGAGGGCAGTTACGGATGGGAAGAATTTCATCTGATCGCGTCTTCCTATTATATTTTTAGTTTCGCTTCTAATACCAGTTTCCGCCCACAGAAAGCTTGAGGGACAAATTATTAAGGGAAAACATTTTTACCTTTTAACGGGAAACTTTAATATTTCGAAGAAATATCAAAGCCCTTCGCAAAAAAAAAAAAAAAAAAAAAATGGATTACAGTTTTCGTTCCTGTTTTCCGAGCTTGATTTCGCTGAGTGCAGATATACAAAGAGGGCAGTTACGGATGGGAAAAATTTCATCTGATCGCTCTTCCTATTATTTTTTTAGTTTCGCTTCTAATACCAGTTTCCGTCTACAGAAAGCTTGAGGGACAAATTATTAAGGGAAAACATTTTTACCTTTTAATGGAAAACTTTAATATTTCGAAGAAACATCACAGCCCTTGGCAAAAAAAATGGATCACACTTTTCGGTACTGTTTCACATCGCCTTAGGATAAACCCAAGCCCGATCTTGATTTCGCTGAGTGCAGATGTGCAAAGAGGGCAGTTACGGATGGGAAAAATTTCATCTGATCGCGTCTTCCTATTATTTTTTTAGTTTCGCTTCTAATACCAGTTTCCGTCTGCAGAAAGCTTGAGGGACAAATTATTAAGGGAAAACATTTGTACCTTTTAACGGAAAACTTTAATATTTCGAAGAAACATCAAAGCCCTTGGCAAAAAAAAATGGATCACAGTTTTCATTTCTGTTTCACATCGCCTTAGGATAAACCCCAAGCCCGAGCTTGATTTCGCTGAGTGCAGATGTGCAAAGAGGGCGCGTGGGAAGAATTTCATCAGATCGCTTCTTCCTACTATTTTTTAGTTTCATCTTCAATGCTCATCCCAACAACATAACAACAAATTTAAACTATCAACGGCAAACTTTACTATTTTGCAAAAAAAAAGTTAAAGCCCTTGGGGGAACAAAAAATGGATTGAAATTTTCTTTGCCGGCTGAGCCAGTTTCGCATCGCCTTAAGATAAACCCGAAGCCCCAACTCGCCGTCGCTCTCGAATATTGACGCGTGCATAATAATTGATGCCGAACATGGTATACGGCGACTGCACCCGAGTTCAGTGTTGACTTTAGCCTTAAGCCGGACGCGGACTGCGGCCTCGCAAGTCCCCGGTGAGGAAGCTTACCAGAGATGAAAGGAGCCAGAAGCTTCTTTCAGTTATGATAAATAAAAATATTATTCCCTCACCCTCGGGCCAACGTGGTCGTGTCGGGAGGGGAAAAAGGGTTTATTCGCGGTGACGATGGAAAAAAAGAAGGCCCGAACCGCCCGAGGTCGAGGGTTGATAGCGTGAACGACGAGGCTCTCTGCGTCGGTACACCGCGGGAAAATAAGGGTGAGAAAAGTGACGAGGAGGCAAAACCTGCCCAGCCGTCGGACCTCGGCTTCCCGTGCTTTACTTTCTCCTTCGCTCCCGCGGCCTCGCGTTTTCCGTTTTTTTTTTTTTATTTTTAGTTTTATTTTGACCGCACACTGGAAGCTCCAAAGTAGCGCAGAGCCTCTTTGAAGAGCCCTCTCGGTTTTTTTTCCCTCCGCCCCGTCGGTGGCGAGAGGCGAGGCTCTTCCTTCGACACTTCCAAGGCGCGAGCTCCGGCACGGCGAGGCGGGGCAGAGAAAGTGTGTGGAAGCCGAGCGGCAGCGCACCAAAGAGTGCAAAGTAGATAAGTACCTCGGCGGCTAGACGAGCACGAAGTAGAGAAGGCTCGGGAATAGTCAGACCTACGGAGAGACAGCGAAGGGCCGACGCGCGAGACCCGAATAACATTTTCCTTCCGTCGACGGAAAAACAAAAAATTGGCAAATAATAAAATCGCAAGAAAATAAGAAAACCAATAAATGAAAGCTTTGAGAAATAACATTTATTTTTGAGTCGGAAATAAATAGTGAGAGTTCGTGGTGCGAAAAAATGAATATTTTTTTTATTGGTTCATTATTTTCGACATTGATTAATATTTACTAGTAGAGAAGCCTCGGGAATAGTCAGACCTACGGAGAGACAGCGAAGGGCGGACGCGCGAGACTCGAATGACATTTTCCTTCCGTCGACGGAAAAACAAAAAATTGGCAAATAATAAAATCGCAAAAAAATAAGAAAACCAATAAATGAAAGCTTTGAGAAATAACATTTATTTTTGAGTCGGAAATAAATAGTGAGAGTTCGTGGTGCGAAAAAATGAATACTTTTTTTATTGCTTCATTATTTTCGGCATTGATTAATATTTACTAGTAGAGAAGCCTCGGGAATAGTCAGACCTACGGAGAAACAGCGAAGGGCGGACGCGCGAGACCCGAATGACATTTTCCTTCCGTCGACGGAAAAACGAAAAATTGGCAAATAACGTTTCGCAAAATAAAAATAACAAAACCTGATCTGGCTTGGCGACAAATGAAAGCGTTGAGAAATAACATTTATTTTTGAGTAGGAAATAAATAGTGAGAGTTCGTGGTGCGAAAAAAATTGATATTTTTTAATTGGTTCATTATTTTCAACAGTGTTTGATATTTATTAGTAGTATGTATGTATGTAGTGATTTATTCGTATGATAGGACCAGAGGTCCTCTAGGCACGTACACTGAGAAATTCCACCAAAATAACAGTCGTAGCATAAATACAAAAAATATCAAGACATGGAGAGAATATGTGGAATATAAAGAATATAAAATATAGAGAAAACAAAAAGAAAATAACAATAATAATAATAACGACAGTGGTTAATATTTACTAGTAGAGAAGCCTCGGGCATAGTCAGACCGACGGAGAGACAGCGATGGGCGGACGCGCAAGACCCGAATGACTTTTTCCTTTCATCGACGGAAAAACGAAAAATAACATTGAGAAATAACATTTATTTTTGAGTCGGAAATAAAAAGATAGTGAGACCTCGTAGTGCGAAAAGAAATGTATATTTTTTAATTGTTTTATTATTTTCGACAGTGATTAATATTTACTGGGTATGTGTTGGGAGAATACGATCTATGAGGACTCTCGTGATACTTGGTGCAAGCAAACACCCACGCGTATAGTGGCGCGTGGTGGCTAAATCAACTAATTCGTGAGGGCAAACACAGTGATCGGCGTCACACAGGACGCACTGCAGCGTTGCGTCGATTGGCTAGGTAGGTGTGTACAATATCTCACGATGCGTGGTTATATATAGGTATATGTAGGTGTATATATAGGTGTATATATATATATATATATATCCAACGCACACGTGCCTATTGTTTGGATCAAGTTCTGCCACGCGCCCGCTTATCTCTGCACACTCGAAGATTAAAACCGCCCTTCCAGACTGGCTGTCAAGTTTTCCCTCAACAAATATCTTCCATCCGAGTCAAGAACCTACGGATCAGGATGACGATAAATAAATCGCCGACCGTCTGCTCGCCTCGCTGGAGAGAAAAGTTTTCGACGCCTATTCGACATTCGTCGGAATCTTCGGTATGCAAAAAGTAAATATTATGTCTGAGATCTCAGTGACGGAATGCTGTGGTATAAAAAAATAATGCATGTTCTCAAAATAAGCGGAAAGATGGAGCGCTTTGTTCTACGTGCCAATCCGAGTAAACTTTTCCTTTGGCACAAGTTTGTACGATGCATAGTTTTCCAGTTACGAGCGTTTGAAGCCTTCGGCCAATCAGATCGCTGGAAAATCGGCTCTTAATTAAAACCTTCGTATCTCGAGAACGGTGGACTTTAGAAAAATTTCGCCGAGGGAACTTTTGTTCGTTTTTGGACCCTGAATACGACTGCACAATTTCTGGTCGCATAAAAAAATCGATGACACTAGTCTGGAGCCAAACCGTTGTATGCCCTTAAAAGAATGTTTAACTTTTCATTAGCATCTTCCCGTTTCGAAATTAGATGCTTATTATTTCCTTGCTATAAGTTCCTTGTGGTATAATCGAAGCTTCGTTACACCGTGGCTCTCTTCCACTTTTCTCGCGAGTGAGAACGTCCCCCTGCTGATCGACAAGTAACACGCGGCGCTGACGTTGTAACCGTTGAGCAACACGCTTAATATCCCGTATACACCGATCGTGCGCGCGACCCGCGATTATTTACACGAGACGTGCGTACACGCGCCTTGATTTATTTACCTTGGTTTTCCCGTGAGCTCGGACGCGGTGCCGTCCCCTTGCAGCGAGCGAGGCACCGTTCGTACAGGGTATAAACACGAGACGTAAAAAAAGTGCCGAGAAAATAATGTAAAAAAAAAAACAAAAAAAAATGTTAGAGTCAAAGAAAAGTCGAAAACTCGCGATGTCGGGTCTCGATTTATTGTATCCCTGAGCTCAAGCTGGGGATCACCGACAATCCCGAAGCGTCAGCGGCAGATACGGTAAAGACCCAGCAGACCCAAAGCTCCGGAGATCGATGTATCACGTAGGCTCTACCGTATCCAAAACCGCCTTTCGACGTTCTTCTCAAGAGAGGCGGATGAGAGAGTCTTGCGTAAAAAAAGGTTTCTAAAAATAGTTCTAAAGTATGTAGTGTGTTACGCTTAAGGCCCGGAGATCCGTGAAATTCGAACTTAAGTTTAACCCAAGATGGAGCTTCAGTTTCACCTAAGCTGGTGCTCAAGTTTGAAATCGAGTTTAAATCTAAATTGGTGCTCAAGTTCAAACTTACATTTAAACATTAATGCTCAAGATTGAACTTGAGTTCATTCACAAATTTAAACTTAAATTGGTACTTAAGATTCCAAAAGGAAGGGAATTGGGGAAAATATCTTCCAAAAATGGGGAAAAATATCTTCCAAAAATGGGGAAAAATATCTTCCAAAAATGGGAAAAAATATCTTCCAAAAATGTGGAAAAATGTCTTCCAAAAATGGGGAAAAATGTCTTCCAAAAATGGGGAAAAATATCTTCCAAAAATGTGGAAAAATGTCTTCCAAAAATGTGGAAAAATATCTTCCAAAAATAAATCCACAGCACACATACCGTACCGTTGCGGTCAGAAAACCCGGTGGCTGCGTAACTCACAAACCCGATCGTCCCGAAGTTTCTACGTTAATCGATCCGAAGCCCGAGACAGAGAAAGATTAAGGCGAAGGCGCCTTGGTGTAAAAATAAACTCCGCTTCTCCCGTAATTAGGAAGCCGATTATAAGCCCCAAATGTAGATACAGATACCCCCGGGCTCTCCAGGGTCGTCGCACGTTCAGCCCGCAAAAGCTCCGCTCGTCCCTATCGACAAGCTCGAACCACCCCGAGCCTTAACTCTCCTCGGCCAACCATCGAAGCTCCTTCGGCCGTCTCTCAACGGGGAGACACGCGAACGATTAACGAGCTCCGGTGCTATAATAAGGCGGGAAATAAAGCTCCAATTAAGGACCTCCCCTCGGCGATAAAGACCTGCATAAGAAATTCCCAACCTCGCGAGCATCCGAGCATGAAATCGACGACGTGAGACACGACTCTGATTTTTTCGACCTCTGGAAGCTTTTCTTACGCTTTTTTTTTAAAGAAAAAAAGAGTTAATCACAAAAAGCTAAAAATACAAAGATGAAAAGGTCGAGCAAAGCGAGGCAAGAAGAGTCAGCGGCCTACGGACATTTAACTTTTTTTGTTACATATACATATACATATACATATACATATACATATACATATACATATACATATACATATACATATACATATACATATACATATACATATACATATACATATACATATACATATACATATACATATACATATACATATACATATACATATACATATACATATACATATACATATACATATACATATACATATACATATACATATACATATACATATACATATACATATACATATACATATACATATACATATACATATACATATACATATACATATACATATACATATACATATACATATACATATACATATACATATACATATACATATACACATACATATACAGTAAATGGGTGAAACACAGCGGGAAATCTGGTTCATTCTGTTGGAAACGTGTAGCAGATGCAGTGGAGTGCACTGAGGCATATACGGACAAAAGTGAGGGTGAGGTATGGTCTTCATTGTCTGGGATAATGAAGGTTCGGAGACCAAAACCCCGCCGAGAGGAGCGAGCTATATTAGAGATGCAAGAGAGGCACTGCGGGACTCGGCCGCTTGTTACTGTTGCATGACGTGGACCAAGAGGAACTTTCGGTAAGACGGCGAAGCGGAAGAAGTTTTATTTGCTCACCGGGGAGAGAGTGTACCCGGTGGTAAAAAAAACTTCTTGCTCTCGTTTCCGTTCCAGAGGGGCGGGAGGGGGGGGGAGGAAGCACGAAATAATTGAGTTCTCGTTCCTAACTTTATTCCTCGTGAATTTTTGGATCTTTCGGAACAACGAAGAACGGAGGAAGTCAAATCACAATTCGACTTCCGGTTTTTTTTTTTTTTGTGCGACCTCATCTGGCCTCGTTTTGAGGTCAACCTTGTCAAATAATATTATTCGACGATTATTTTATTTTATTTATTATTAATATCGTTAAAGTTTAAAAATGATTAACGATATCTTTTAATATCGTTATCGTTAAATTTTTTTATTTGGTTTTTTGTGTATTCGAAGAATGCACTCAAGACAAGGATCATTTTTTTTCTTCATTTTTAGGTCTTCGTGGGAACGCAAAGGGATTGCCAAATTCCGGATAAATCGGGGTGGTTTTTAAAAAATTGTAAATTTACCGAATGATGTTGTATTCCGCCCGACTCTTGTTTTCATCAATTTTACTGTCTCTTAGAGTCTTTCCAGTGCCATGTTTCATACTTTTCACGTCGTATCATAAAAAAAATAAAATAAAATAAAAACATGAAATAGAATAAAAGAAAGGAAATAAAATCTCAACAGTGGAAACAAATGAGGTTGCGTTTTCGGCGATTTGTCATGGCAATTCTTTCTTTTTTCATTCTTTTATTTTTTTCCCTGAAATATCGCGCTCCAGCAAGACGCGAGAGTCGCGATCCGTCTTTATGAATTTGTAATGGGAGGGAAAGGGCATTTTAATTAAATAAAAAACTAATTTTAATTATATTAAAATACAATAAAATAAAAAGACGTCGAAAAGAATAAAAGAAAGGAAATAAAATCTCAACAATGGAAACAAGTGATGTTGCGTTTTCGGCGATTTGTCATGGCGCTTCCTTCTTTTTTCATTCTTTTATTTTTTTCCCTGAAATATTGCGCAGACGAGTGCGCTCCAGCAAGACGCGAGAGTCGCGATCCGTCTTTATGAATTTGTGATGGGAAGGAAAGGGCATTTTCACACGGAGAGATGTACACGAAGCGCCGCGAACGTGACGAATAGCCAACGAGACCGAGGAGAAGTGTTGGCGGAAGAGATGCATATAACAGTGTACAAGCTGTATTATTAGTGGGTAAGAGAAACGTACGGAAAGTCGCGTGTACAGTCGGAGCCGCCAAGGGTATGAAAATACCCGGATGCGCCGCGACGATGAGGTAGAAATTGAGAATGAGAAAACGTCAGCGTTGCATTATTCAAAGAGCCCCGCGTACGTTCGCGAGTAATAATAAGCCCGGTCGAGACGAAATTTCGAGTCTCGATGGGTGCGGGCATTAAAGCGAGGCGCGACGATAAAGCAACCGGCGAGGAGTGCCCGAGCTATGATGAACGAGGAGCTATGAGAAAATCCAAAATTATCGCATTCCTGCTACACGGTGCGGTATTCGCGATATCGCGAAAGTTCGCGACTGTCGACGCCGCGCGAAAGCCCGGCGGAGACAGGAGCTCCAAGTTTCTGCCAAGTGTATCGCAATAATACCGTTACACGAGATTAACTCGAGCCATCGCGTGACGCATTGTCGAAACGATCCACTTTTAATTTTTGATTTTTTAATTTTTTTAAATTAATTTTTTTAATTAATTTTTATTAATTTTTTAATTTTTTTAAATTAATTTTTTTAATTAATTTTTATTAATTTTTTAATTTTTTTTTATTTTTTTATTTTTCTTTATTAATTTTTTAATTATTTTCAAAGACAAGAGCTCCAAGTTTTCTGCCAATTATGCTGCAATAATACCGCTACGCGAGATGAACTCGAGCCATCGCGTGACGCATTGTCGAAACGATCCACTTTTAATTTTTGATTTTTACATTTTTTTAATTAATTTTTTAATTTTTTTCAAAGTCAAGAGCTCCACGTTTTTCAAAGACAAGAGCTCCAAGTTTTCTGACAATTGTGCTGCAATAATACCGTTACGCGAGATGAACTCGAGCCATCGCGTGACGCATTGTCGAAACAATCCACTTTTGATTTTTATTTTTAAATTTTTTAATTAATTTTTTCTTTTTTTCATTCTTTAAACAAGTTAATTTAAGCTATGAGAAAATTCGAAATTAGCCTATTCGTTATTTCGTATTCGTGCTACACTATGCGATATCGCGAAAGTTCGCGACTGTCGACGCCGTGCGAAAGGCGGCGGAGACAAGAGCTCCAAGTTTTCTGACAATTGTGCTGCAATAATGCCGTTACACGAGATTAAATCAAGCCATGGCGTAACGCATTGTCGAAACGATCCACTTTTAATTTTTGATTTAACAATTGTTTAATTAATTTTTTTCTTTTTTTTAATTCTTTAAACAAGTTAATTTAAGCTATGAGAAAATTCGAAATTATCCAGTTTCTTATTCCCTATTCCCTATTCCTGCTACACCGTGCGATATCGCGAAAGTTCGCGACTGTCGACGCCGTGGGAAAGCGCGGCGGAGACAAGAGCTCCAAGTTTTCTGACAATTGTGCTGCAATAATGCCGTTACACGAGATTAAATCGAGCCATGGCGTAGCGCATTGTCGAAAGGTTCGACTTTTCATTTTTTATTTTATTTTAAACATTTTTTACCCTGCTTAATTTAAGCTATGAGAAAATCCAAAATTATCGCATTTACATCGTGCGGTATGCGCGAAAGTAGCAGCTGGCGACGCCGTGGGAAATCCTGGCGGAAACACCAGCTCCAAGTGACTTGCCAAGTGTACTGCAATAATACCGTTACACGAGATTAACTCGAGCTATCGCGTAACGCATTATCGAAACTTTTTCTTTTTTCTTCATGATTGTTTTTTTTATTTTTATTTTTATTTTTTCTAAAAAAAAATAATTTTTTACATAGGAAAAAGTTTTTTAAATAGGTTCATTTAAATTTTGGCACTTCATGAGCTGGGACATATAGTTACGTATTTACACTTATATATGATTAATCTATAACTTACAGACGAGGAAATTTTTTAGTACATTCTCATAGACTATTCTCGTCGCTATTCAGTTTTTAGTCTCTTTTTTTCATAGGTTTTATTTTTTTACGAGAAGAACTGGAAAGTCGACCCACAGCCCGCTCGACACATGACTGACACCAGGGACTTTATTCATTCACAGAAACGCGACGGATCGATGAATAAAAAAATTAGATCGCTCGCGATTAAATTCACATTACGTATTAAATTTTCCGAAGCTCGGATCCTTTATTTATCCTGCCTTTGCTATAATCTTTTTTAATTAATTTTTTCTCCACGCACAGTAAAATAACTAACAAAACCTTTCTCGACCAAAAAAGTCAAAAATTAATTTCTTCTTAATTTTACAAAAATGTCTCTTAATTATTTAAACATTTTTTGTAAAACCGACAAAAAATCGTGAACGTTTGCGAACCAAAAAGTTTGTTAAGTGTCCAAATATTTTGTACCGTGCAGCGCTCGTCCCTCTGATTTCCACGAACCAATTATCGTCCTCCTCACCGCAGTCAACAAAACCCTTGAAATTCGCGAAAGAATTTCGTCGTCTACCAATTTAAAAAATTTAAAAAAAAATCACATAAGATCGAAGCTTGTTCGGCCGTGAGCTTTGCTCGTTCATTCGATAGAATTTTGTCTTTCGCATCGGCGATCCCGGAGTTCGCTCGTGGATTAGCCCGGAGGCGGAAGCGCCAAAGCCCCCGAGCAACGGTACGTTTTCCATGGTCTGGCAGTGGTATCGGGCCGGGTCCGGCGGGACGCCGAGACCCACCCGAGCGTGTGCTAAATTCCCATGGAGGTCTCGTTACTCGATCCACGGAATCTCGTTAAAGTAACCCCGAGCGGGAAAAGCCGCGGGAGCCAAATTCCACCTGGTAAGCTGGCCTGCATTGGCCTTGCAGCGGCCGGCTGCCAAGAGTCTCGCTTTTCCGACTTTCATTTTCTCGTCGACACACGAAGTTCAGACTGCAAAGTATCGTGTGTGCGCGGCGCAACGGTGTGCCGGTGCTGGTTCGCGGGTTCGCCGGGGGCGACTCGAGCCGAGTGACGGCAACTGCGTTAGACCTACCGAATTATGTCGTTACACGTTCGATCGCCCGCGCCAAAGCGAGAGGCGTCCATGGCCGCAGCTTTTCGACCCTAGGAGCTTCTAAAGCTCGACGGGGTTTTTTGTTTTTTTTTGTTTTTTTTTTTTTTTTATGGAAGGGGATGCAAAAAGCGTGGACGGTATGCATAGAATTCTGAGAGTTACTTTTCAGTGGGTTTTTTTTTCTGTATTATCAAAGAGTGATGCGGGGGTGGAGCACATAGATTGATGTGTCCTACGCATGAAATTTTAGGATTTTTAAATTTTAGGCGCTAAAACTGAATTGTTTTTTTTTTTAATTTTAGGCGCTAAAACTGAATTTTGTTTTTTTTTTTTTTTTAAAAAAAAGCAAAATGCCTTACGGGAATTCTGTTTTCCCGCTGAGACCTACCGAATTATGTCGTTACCCGTTCGATCGCCCGCACTAAAGCCAGAGGCGCTCACGGCCGCAGCTCCGACCAGGAGCTTGTAAAACTCGACGGTTTTTTTAAATTTTTTTTATGGAAGCGGATGCAAAAAAGCGTGGACGATATGCATCGAATTCTGCGAGCTACTTTTCAGAGGCTTTTTTTCTGTGGTATCGAAGAGTGACGTGGCGGTGGAGCACATAGATTGATGGATTCTATGCAAGGAAGTTTGCGATTTTTTCTTTTAGGCACTAAAACTGACATTTTTTTTTAAGTAACAAATAATCAAAAAATTACTTACGGACGTTCTCAAAATTACTTGAAAAACGTGCAGAGGAGCTGTCGCAAAGCTTTACAGCCACTACCGGAAATTGAGTAAAAAGGTTATACTACAATTGGATGTACTCGCGAAAATTGAACTTTGCTTTTTCTAATTTAAAAAAAATCAATATCTGTAAATTAAATCACTTCCGGACATTGAGTGAAACAGTCGTGAGTACAATTGGATGTACACGATAAAATTAACATTTTTGACTTTTATATACATATATATTTTTTTTAAATAAAAATGGCTTAGGGGCTTTCCGCAAATTAGTTGGAAAAAGTGCAGACTGGCAGTCAAAAAGCTCTGCAGCCACTTTCGGAATTGAATGAAACTGTCATGAGTACAATTGGGTCTACAACTAAGATCATCAGTGAAAGCGGCTTCGGTAGTTTTACGGGAACCCTGCCTAAGCGCCTAATTATTGAGGACACTTTTCACTGAAGGGAACACGTCACAGATCGCCGATTCTTAATGGTGGGGGGTGGCGGGGCGCATGCTGCTAGCAATGGTTGAGGCCTATTCAAATACAGGTTCGAAGCCCCTTCAATTCGTAATATCTTCAAACAAAGCTTCCTCGATGAGGAAGCAAAATCTATGGGCGCAGCTCGATTTTATTTTTTTTAACTGCATCCCTAATAATGTTCTAATGTTATTTTAGAAAAAAAATCGAATACAATAGTCTGGAAATATATATTTTTTAAAAAAGAATGTTGCTTTTCACGCCGCACTACATGCAGCTGATGCTAACTGACCCAATTTTATGCTCATGTAAAAATTAAGGAAAAATTAAGGAAAAATTAAGGAAAAATTAAGGAAAAATTAAGGAAAATTAACGAAAATTAAGGAAAATTAAGGAAAAGTTCTTAAAAATTCTTAAAAATTCTTATAAAAAACCTTATTCATTGCTTTATAACATTTGTGATTTTTAGTTCCAAAAGTAGAAAAGTCGTTTTGTGACGTATTCCCTTAAAAGTCCCTCGACGGATGTTATCACATTTTACGAAAAATGTAATATTTTTATTCCAAATCCGTCGTAAAAAAAAAAAAAAACGTAGACAAATTACTCTACTCGGGGGTGAAAAAAAATCGCTCCATCGAGACTGGATGCAAGTTGTCGAGAGTCCGTAGTCGCATATAGATGGCTTAATGCCATAAGGCCATAAAGGCTTTGTACAAGAATAGCCCGTACGCTCCTCCGGCTTTGGACGGTCGGTATAGAGACTCGTCGGAGTATCTCGTTCGGTAGAGTGATCTCGAGTTATGAGAGTGTATAAAGGCGAGAAGAGATGGGAAAGCCTACCGGAGAGTTCGGAGTGCGGCACGAACCGATCGATCCCCGAAGTGTCGGGCTGCGAGCCTTTCGAAGTGTCGCGACGTAAAAGCTCTCCCCCTCCTGCCGGTTGTTAAAATCCCGCGACGACGAATAGGCTCGGGCCTCGAGCGGGTCGTGAAGATCGCGCAAAGGAAAGCAGTTATCGGCCCGTCAGCGCAGCTCTCGGACTCGCGGCCGCAAAACAAATTCCGCACTGGAGCGGATCTCGAAATTGGTCTCGTAAACCAACAAGGAAGTTTAACGACTAAAGTAAATTTGAGTAAATTTGTGATGAATTCAGTTTAACTAAATTGACAATAAATTTAGTTAAATTACAAAATTATAGCAATAAATGAGCCTTTTGTTGCAACAAGGGCCCCGTTGAATTTTTGAAATTAAGTAAAAGAATTGTGTTAATTTAATTAAGTAAAAAATAAATTTAACGAAATTTAAGGATGTTAATTTTTTATGATAAAAGAATAAAAATGAGAGTGTCGGCGCGTTGAATCGGCGAATGAATTGGATCGGTTCGGAGTCGAGTCGCTTTATAAGCGAAGAAAGAGAAGAAACTTCCATAATAAAGTTTAAGGGCGGTTAAGCCGCAGAGGGCTTAACCGCCCTTAAATCTCGACGATAAATCTCGAGTGTCTTCGCGGTATGTTAAGTTTCGATCGGTAAGGCGTGCGCGTACGGTCCCACCACTTTTTATTTATCTATTGAATTTTCCAGTTTTTCGATTAATTATTTACTTTTATAAATAAAGATTATTTTTCTAAAATAAAAAAAAATTGATGTCTTGTGTGAGAGATGGGAGAAAAAAAATGAAATATTAAATGTGAATTGAATCGAGTTTAATGCGAGCTCTGTCAGTTCCCACGTGCCCCCGCCACGTGCACGATTCAAGTCGAATCCAGAGTTGCGTCATCGTCAACGGTCTCTACCTTCGTCCGGTTCAATCTCGCGGGCAATCTCCTGGCTAATGTCAGTACAGCCAAAAAAAGAATTTTCTAGATGAGAGGGACCCTTGGAGCCCTGGTTTGGCGCAGTTATATAAATTCGCCACAGGCAAACGACGCAGATACACAAAGTTCCCGGAACTCCCACGGATTAATCTCGTCACGGATCTACGCCAGATTCGATTAAAAAGAATATGCGACTCAGTTACCACTGCCTAATACACTAAACAGGATAAAAAAAAAAGTTTCAAAAATTTTTTAACAAAAAAAATATATACCCCATTTAATATACAGATTAATATAGAACGAATGTTGGGAGTTCGAAGAATCTCTGGTTGTACACTGAGAAAAAGTTACATAATTAGAGTGACAAGAGTAACTTTCTATTATAGAACATAATCCGCTGATAGAATCTATATTTAATAGTTGTGCCCTGTAAATGGTAAACACTTTTATAAGTTCGAGTCTCATATTTGATACGCCGTTATTGCCTAATATACTAAATAGTCATAAAAAAATGATTAATGCATTTCTTATTTACAAAATCTTCAAAATGTAAAAAAAAAATATATAAACATCAGTTAATATATAGATTAATGTTGAACGAATGTTGGGAGCTCGAGGGCTCTCTAGTTGTACACTGAGAAAACATTATCTAATATATATTTTGGAAAACTGTGGATTTGTTTGTTTGTTTGTTTGTTTGTTTGTTTGTTTGTTTGTTTGTTTGTTTGTCCCACCCCCATGACCCAATTATTGACCACCCCATTGACCCAATTATTGACCGCCCCCATTGACCATTGGCAAAAAATTTGATATTCGATACATAGTGACGGATTGTTGATTAGCGATCAATGGTTGAGATTTTAATTGTTGGTGGGAGGAAGTGGGATCTTTACTTAGCTTCTTTTATTAAACAGACATCGTAATGATACGTAACTAACGATTGTTGATTAGCGATTGATTGTTGGGATTTTAGTTGTTGGTGGGACGGAGTGAGATATTTATTTTGTTTGTTTTATTAAACAAACATCGTAACGATCGCATGGGTGGGTGGATTTAATGGAAAAATATTTACCAACATCATTTATTAACATTATCACCAGCATCGTTACTTTGCAAACTGTTGCAATTCTTCAATTTAAAAAAAATGATAAAAATATCAAATTTAACGCATTGGAACTGCGAGCGCACGAAGCGCGCGAGCCATAATAACCCGCTAGTACTCTATAATATAATTTTTTAAAATATTATTATATTAATATAATTAATATAATATAATAATAATTAATTAATTAATATAGAACGAATGTTGAGAGTTCGAGGGCGCTCTGGGTGTACATTGAAAAAAATTGCGTTGTTAGAGTGACCAGAGTAACTTCCTACTGTAAAATATAATCCCCCGAGGGAAGGTCTATACAATAGAGCTTTATTTCCACTGTACGGCTTTCTCCTTTTACACACCCAGCAGCTCCTTGCACGTCAATACGTAAACCTAAACTCTGTGAGCACGAACTACCAACAAAGGCCATCCGCAGCTTTACCACATAAACAATACGGTGTCTTTACATCATTGGCTTTCACGGAAAATCTATATATTTTGTAGTTGGAACAATAATCACAAACGATAATAGAAAATACAATTATAGCTTGACCAATTTAAATGCCTTTCAACAGAATCGATGTGTACAGACGTTCGTTTAGGAAATTACTCCCTATAGTAGAAACAACTATATTTTTTCTCAGCCTACGTCTCTGACGCATTAAGCTCGTCCGGCTCGAGATCTCGATTTCTGGATCTCGTCACTCCTTTGCTTCACGTCTGGCAATGCGAGCGTTGGAAAAATACGAAACAGACCCGGTCGTGAGGGCAAAAAATTATAAAATTTTTCTGAAAAAAATTTACGCGTTAAACTTGTCTCTTTTTTTCTATCCGCTTTTCTTCGATCTGCTTTGTTCGAAAAAGATATCCCGATACTCAATGTAATTATTTGACGGAGGAATTGTTCGGTTGCTGTACAACTGACGGCTCCGCTGACGGGTCGAAATGAATGGGGAAATTTATGCATGAAAGAAGCGCTGTTAACGAGATAGACGGGTAATAATCGACGACAGGGAGTTGGCGGTGGCGCCAGATGATTCGCTCTTGGGTAGTACAGGTGGTCACGCGCCCGGGGGACTCGAGTCTCCGATGTCATTGGCACCCGATGGATCTCTCCAAAGCCAACAACAACTCCTTACTGTCCGGGCGCTCCGCAACTATTTATCATTCTCTCTAAACACATGTATCTCTTCATTCTCGTCCTTCCGTTACGGTTGACACACGGGAGAGGAGAATATGACAAAACTTTCCGTGTTCAGTGCGGAGCGGAGAATGGTTTTTTTGTGTCGATGTTAGAAGTTAATCTACTGAAACACGACGATAATTTGATGAGCCAGGAAATTAACTTAGCGAGCCAACAGACAAATTTGATGACCCAACAGATAAATTTGGTGGTCCAACAGATAAATTTGATGGCCCAACAGATAAATTTGATGGCCCAACAGATAAATTTGATGGTCCAACAGATAAATTTGATGGCTCAACAGATAAATTTGATGGCCCAACAGATAAATTTGATGGCCCAACAGATAAATTTGATGGCCCAACAGATAAATTTGATGGCCCAACAGATAAATTTGATGACCCAACAGATACATTTGATGGCCCAACAGATAAATTTAATGACCCAATAGATAAATTTAATGACCCAATAGATAAATTTCATGACCCAATAAATAAATTCGATGGCCCAACAGATAAGTTTGATGACTCAATAGGTACATTTAATGACCCAATAGATAAATTTCATGACCCAATAGATAAATTTCATGACCCAATAGATAAATTCCATGACCCAATAGATAAGTTTCATGACCCAATAGATAAATTTGATGGCCCAAGAGATAAATTTGATAGCCCAAAAGATACATTTGATGACCCAGGAGATAAATTTGATGACCCAAGAGATAAATTTGATGGCCCAAGAGATACATTTGATAGCCCAAGTGATAAATTTGATGGCCCAAGTGATGCATTTTATGGCCCAAGTGATAAATCTGATGGCACAAGAGATAAATTTGACGGCCAAAGTAATTAATTTCTTGTGTCAAAAAACAAATTTGTTGATCCAAGAAATAAATTTACTGACCTAAGAAATAAATTTGTCGCCCCACAAAATTAATTTGCAATATAATTATTTTTTAATGAACCATTCTTTAAAAAATTATCTCGAAAGCCATGACGCAGATCTTACGGCACTCGCTCCGCGTCCCCCTCCATGACGCTCGTCGACACCTCCATTCTCATTAATTGTTAATCCGCGAGGTGGGAAGTGTGCTCGAGGAACGGGTGCTTCTGACGCATTACGCAATCGCCAAGAGTACGTTTCGGTACTCTCGTGAATTTAACTACCTCACTTATTTTTCTTTTTCTTCCTCGTACACGCAGAGAGCTCTGTGACTGTACGTAACATAGCTTGCGGTATATAAAGAGCTGCCGTACGAGCGCATGAAAATACGGAAAAAGGAGGGTCGAAGCGAGGAGGGGGGTGGGGAAGCGACGCTGAGGGAGAAGGAAAAAAAACAGCGAGTAAGAGAGTCGGTTCTGGTTCTCTCGTTACTCCGGGGCTCGTTCGTCGCTATGGTAACGTAACCTCCGTTGGTTGACCTTGAGAAGGGGATGAGAAACAAAGCGTGGAGATGGAACGACACGAGAAAAGGGACGTGTGGCACGCCCCGTGCTGTACTGACGTGCTCGCGGAATTTATATATAAAATGTGTGTGTGTATGTGTGTGTAGATATATATATATATAATTTTTTTTATTTTCGTCCATCTACGGCTCACTATCATCTCCCGAGAGAATTGAAGAGGATGGGGTAATTGAAATTATTATCTTTACAAAGGTTCCCTATCGGGGCGATTTTTTTTATTGACATTTTTTGTAGTATCGTCGTCATGCGAGCTTTAGGTACGAGAAGGATTTTATAATTTCAGTCCGAAAAAATCACTTTTTTCATTTATTGATCTCAGAAGATTTTTTTATAATTTAATTTTCGAACCATTTGATGAATGATATAATTAATTTATTATTATATAATAGTTCTTTCTTTTTGTGTATCCAAATTTCGGTCTAAAATTGGAAAAGAGTAATAAAAGAAAAAATGCCGGTTGAAAAGGGAATCAATTCTTTGACCGATTACTTGCTTCGCTTTAAATTTGGAAAAAAGATTTTCATACAGTTTTCCAAATACGAAAATGCAGCGTCAAACTTGTGTTACATTTGCACAGAAAGACATGAAAGCTCGACGAGCGGCACGGTTTTGCGTGGATAATTGGAGTTTATCAGGTTGTTCGACAGCGAAGAGAGTTGGAGGTGAATGTACAAGTCGAGAGACTTAAGGCCACGCGAGAATCCACGGAATCAACAACCTGTTGGAACGCAGCGCGTAACACGTCGAATAAAAGAACCCTCAAACGCGAAAGACGTTTATGTCTTCCTCTCTGTCTCATCCCTTTCGGCGTTGCAGTTGAGACATCGTCGTCACTGTCGGAACTCTCCCTTGCCACTACGTCGAAGGAAAATTCATTCCTTTCAACGAACGGTGGGTGTTCGAGAGAAAAAAAAAATACATCCACTCCGTAAAGCTATGCGGGGGAGGAACCTAAACGTCGCTCCAATTTCGAACGGCGGGGTACGCCGCGAACGTTCAAACGTTGTTACGTCGTCTCGATTAGAGGGCTGCTACAGCGGCGTACCCTTTTATATCACGTACCTAAAAGCCCGAGTGTTTACCAACTCGTAAGAAGGGCGGAGTTTACGGAGTTAAACCTCGTCCCCGTTTTTCTCAAAGGAACCCGCGGTGCAGTGGTAAAAAAAAGAACTTACGTCGGAAAAATGTTTCCTGATAAAAAGCAAGCCTTCACACAAGAAGTCGTGAAAATTGATGCAAGTAAAAATGGCGGATTCATGATCGTGGTTAAAAAGCGAACAAACTTTTCCTTTGGCAAAACTTCGTGCGATGCATAGTTTACGAGATAATGCGGTGTGGAGCGCGCAGCCAATGAGAACGCTGGAAAACCGGCTCTAAGTTCACTCGCTCGTATCTCGGAAACCGTGCGGCCTAGAAAAAAATGCTAAGGACAATGTTTGTTCGGCTTTGAACAACGAATGTGATGCAACCATTTTTGGGTCTACTTTTGGGACGGCGTTTGCGGGGCAGCGGGTTAATCGGGTCGGAGATGAAAAATCTTAATTTTTGGTAGGTTAGGACGTTATTTTCTGGTGGCTTGTTGCCAGTAATGGTGCTGGTAATAGCATTGCAATTTGACGCAACAAATCTTGTTCCTCTTTCTCGATTGAACCGAGCTTACCAAAGGCAAATAACCTTTGGAGAGACTTGCCTGGTTAAGAAATTTATGCACGATCGTTCGGCACGCCTCGTTTTCGTCAAAGTTCAAAAGAAACGTATTTCCTGCCCTCGCCGCGCTATTTAATACACGGCGATAAAGTTCAGGAGCGAAATAAAAGAGCGCTTATACGACGTCGTTTACATGGGAAACGGTGGAACGAGCCGTAGGCGAAAACGACCAACGAAACTGACGAGGAAAACCGATCTGGCTATCGGCCAATAGGAAAGTTCTGGCCATTCGGCGTTAGGCTTCCTTTCGCCCCCTCGACGGTATGTATACATATACGTAACTTCCTTTCGTGTATTTTTTCGCTTCCTAGGATGAAAGGTACAAATGCGAATGATCGTAAAAATCGCGTTTCGCTCCGGCGCGACACTACCGGGATCAAATGCAGCGAGGAAAAACCAACATTGCAAGCGTCCAACGCCAAAGGGCCTCCTAAGCCTTGTTCGCGTCGTGAAACTCTTCAGCGAACGACTTTATCTCACAGCCTCGGGCATCAAAGCACTCGAGCTTTACTCGGTATTGCGGCGTGGGCGTCGAGAGTACTACACGAATCATAAATTTATACACACTTCGACGCGCGTGTAACGAGTACGAGAATTTTATTGCGATGTTGAAATCGAAAATGATGATTAATAATTCATTCGAAAAATGCTAAAGTTTTTTGAATTTTACACCATAATATGATTATGGTAAAGAATAATAATAATAAAATGTTAAATTTATTATATTTTTGATAAAAATTCGTTCGATTTTTATCAACGACATTTTATGATAAAATATACAGGGTGAATCGGAGAACTTTAGTGAAAACGTCGAGTGGAGAAAACATAATCCGCCGGATTTAGCAAACCCGTCTGTCCATCTATCCTTCCCCCTTTCAATTTCTCCATCCTTCCGTTAGACCGATTTTTCTATCTCCGTCTCTCGTTCGCTTCCTCGCCCCAATCCCAATATTTCCCTCGCCGTCTTTGTACACGACGAGTCGGCCTACGTCTGTCCTGTAAACAAACTTTGGCTCGAGTGGTTCCACTACAGTTGGGCGTGTGTGTGGACCTAACCGCCTGGTCTTGCTTCGCCTTTTTCCCGTCCGGCTTACTCTCGGCATGCCGAGCGATCGCCGACGTTCAGATATGAATAAACATCTTTATTAGAAGAAAAAAGTTTAGCCAAAAACGATACTTGACTTTAAAAATGCACATATCCAAAATTCTTTTAAAAATTCCAAACTATTCGTTGACACGACCCGATCGCTTCTTTACCTCAAAAATAATAAAAGAGAATAGAAAAAAAAAAATGAAAATTTTAAACTCCCTGGAGGCGAAAACTGCCGTTAACAAGTGGCAACTAAATTTTTTTTTTCGTTCTCGATGCTGCAACTCGCAATGCCAGCGTTACATATTTCGGTACATGTACCGTACTGAATACATATTTCTCTATTTTTTAATTAAAATTTACAACTTTCCGATATCGCGTACTACAGCTTGTTCTCCGTCATTACCATGGCTTTGCTGACGCAACGGTGTTTTAATACAACAGAGAAATAAAAAGGGGGATAAAAAAAAATCTGGCTACGCGGGGACGATGGAGGCAAAAGAAAGGGTCTTTATATTTCCTTCGGTTAACTCTACACGTTTCCAATATTCGAAGGCATGGACCCGTGTCTCTCGCTCACCATCGGTCTCTCATTCTTTTTCTCTGCGTTCCTGCCACACCGTACCTTCCGCTCTGAAATCGAGATATGGAGCCGCACGTAACACCCATCCCTCTTCCAGTATATTGTACGATATATATATCATGTATATCGATATATATGGGCACGAAAATACTGTAGGAATCGGAGAATGAATGTATAGCATATTCTCATAGCTTATACGAGTAGGCATTCAATCCACGTATCCTCGTGAAAGGTTCACCACGTAGGTCGCGGATGATGTTCTATCCTTCATCTACTAACTTATCATTTCTTTATTTTCATTTTTTTTTTGTTGTCTGACTGAGCTGGCAACAAATTTCGGTACTTTTAAAGAAAGTTTGAAAAATTGTCGATCGAATATGACGTTCATTTTGCACCAAACCCAATAAGGGAGAGCGGGGCAAAATGGCACACCGGGGCAAAACGGAATAATGAGACAAAACGCAATTCTCGAAACACTTTGGGATGGTGGCGATGGTGGTACGTGGGGCAAAACGGGTTCGAAAATCCGGATGTATCGTTGGGGCAAAATGGGGCATCAAAAAATTATTGGAAAATTGAGTTTTGCCCTCACTGTCCCGTTTTGCCCCGCTGTGCTAATTTGCCCAGGTCTCCCCTATTTTAGATTTTAATCCCAAAAATTCGATTTCAGAGTAGAGCTAACTGTTTTCAGTGCATAAAATCGAAGGTACAAATGTCCCACTGCATTTCCGCACAAAAAGTCCAGCGGATTCGTGTTCAGCGGGAAAAAATTCAGTCAGGCAAAATTCAAGGACAATTCCAGGACTTCAAGGTCTTCGAGGACCGCTGGTCACCATGTATTATTGTAAGTAAAAACATAATATTAATATTATTAATATCTGGTTCGGCAACTTGTGTCGAGTAAGTCTAAAATAAAATACATTTTTTTTACCAGAGTAAATTAAAAATAAATGTATTTTATTTTAGCAGTATAAAAATAAGCGTAAATGAAACAATTTGAAAAATCTGTAGTACATTCCTATCCGAGAATAATAATGGAATTTTTTGTTTTATAAATCTAATTTCGAGGAAAAAAAATCTACGGGATTGATATGTATGTTTTGTTGGAAAATTCGTTGTGTGCGAGGCAATTATTAAAGATTTTTTTTTTCACGACGCAATAGTCGTATTTTCCTTTCGGACTGCCGCGACGAATCGCTTTTACGCGTCGGAGCTTCAGCCCGGCATTGTTCTCGGAGCTCTCCCGGGCACTCTGGAAAAATTCAAAGCAGTGCGGCGGGGGCTTTGAAGGGTGGGAAAAAAAGCGTCGAGGTAGCGAAAGCTCTTGTCGAACGGTCGACGAGGGTCGCCGCCGTCGAACGAGAGACATGTATGTGTGTACGTGCGCTCGCTCTTCGTACAGTTGTGCCGAGAACGCGTTTTTTTCGGCCACTCTGCCGGCAAATCGTCTATTTCCTCGACCAGGCTAAATATTTTTTCTTCTCTCCCTTTCAATTTCTCGCAATGTGTTACAACGCGCGACTTATCTCGTTCTCCGGAAACGAAAAACGATGAACTCTTCTCGACGGCTCGACACTATGAAAATTATATTTAAAAAATGCATGTTCCATGTATTCTTCTTTTATTTGTAACCCAAATATATTTTTTAATTTAATTAAAATCTGATAGAAAAACTTTCCATGATGAAATGCCATTCGTCAAATTTTTCAAAAAAAATGTTTAATCAACGTATAAGACCTTACTCTTAAAAGCAGCAGTTCCGTCTTTTTTGCTGTGTTTCACATATCAAGCGGAAAATCTTGAATCTACGTGAAACTTCATTAGCATAAAAAAAAAGAAACTAACAACTTTTGTAATCTCCAAGACGAAACGTAAAAATATGATGTTATCGGACTAAAAGATTTGAATTCCGGGTAAAAATATCGGGTTCAAAAAGTTTTTTATTTAATTCTCTATTCTCTATTTCTGAATTCTTAATTTAATTATTTGTGGATGAAGTCGAATGGAACGAAAAAAGAAATATATATATATATATATATACACATATATACACGTATATATATATATATATATATATATATATATATATATTTCTCTCGATAACTTTTCGCCTCTCGATTACGAAACGTTGGAGGATGTTTATAATACAGTTTTTATCTCCGCCCCGCGTACATCGCCGTCGGCGGTGAGAAACTCGAGAGTCTGGAGAGCGGACAGGCCAACGGCGAGTAACCGCAAAAGCTTCCTATACCACCAGGAACGACGTTAGTCGTCACAGTCGTCGGATCCTCGAGGAGAAATGTGTTAGCCGCGCGGAAGTAACGAGGTCCCTTCTCCCCCCCCCCCCCCTCTCCCTCCCGGATCGTATATCATTTGCTCCGGCGATCCGCACTGAGATAAAAGTTTTAGTTTCCTTACGGTTATTGTAGGGACACACACAGAGGACACGCAGTAACCCAGTGACACGCGCTAGAATCTCTGTCTATGTCTCCCCCCCCCCCCTTGTGTACACATCGCAATCTCACGACATGGAAACATTATACGCGAGATTCACGAGCCACCGACACATGAAACTTGGATATCGGAAAGTTTTTATTGTATCGATTAATACCGAGCGGTTGAACACATGTAGAAAGATTTGCGACCGTTGTCGGTAGGAAAACATAAAGAAGGAACATATAAAGGCGTTACCAGGTTTGGAAATGATAAGGTGGTGTCGTTACCATTATTTCGTATTTCTTTGAACCATTTTCGGGGCTTGTACTTTGGGCTTTTCCCTTGGACTGGAGGGGTTTGATGGCTCGGTTGCACGTGGTATCTGATCTTGGTATTTCCGGGTGACCACGCTTTCGTGAGTAGGGTATAAGGAATATATTAAACTTTGTTTCACGTTAACTTGTTTACGGACACGGATAATTTTGTTTCTCTTCAGTTTCTTCATTCCCATGTTTCATTTTTTAGCGTTTGTTATCCTTCATGAGTGAGGTTTATACTACAAGCAGTGAACCATGCTTGTGCGGCTTATCGACAACTTTTTTATTGTTCAATGAGTTCATCTCATCGGATCTGTATTTGGGTGCTTTCCCTTATTTGTGCAATTAAATAAATAAAGAGTTATCTGGATGAATTCGCATCGAATGTGCTTTGGGAAGACGGCTTAAAAAAAAAAAAGTGGTTAACTTGTAGAATTTTATTCTCCGCGTGAACGTCACCGAGGACAGTTTGTGCGATGCAAAACACGACCGTTATAACTTGATTAAATTTCGTCTCATGCAGACATCTTCAGGGCCAAAGTATACACTTGGTGGCGTTTCGCTTAAATTTTTTTTTTTTTTAAGTACTTGGCGTCGAGACGCTATCGCGTCTCGTGTACATACCAAAGGAAACGCGCAAGGTCACGTGATCGCCGTGAAACGCATAACTCCCGTCTTTCGCCTTTTGGGCAGCCGAGGGTTAAAAATAAATAAAAATAAAGAATAAAGCGGGTCTTCTCGCGAATAAAAATTATTTAAGAATTAATTAACGGCATTGGAAGCTTTTTCACATAAACTGTCTCCGAAATTTCAAGCACATGTGCTTGACTTTTGTAAATTTCAGACAAAAGGTTTGTAATTTAATGTCTGGTATTTTCATTCTACGAAAAAGTACGTTCTGCAAGTAATCTATAACCAAATTTCAAGTTCCAGGACATTATATTTACAATTTGTTTTACAGCGTACATCATTTGCTCTGGCGATCCGCACGGAGATAAGAGTTTAGCTTCCTTACGGTTATTATAGGGACACACACAGAGGACACGCAGTTATCTTCTATGCTGCCCCCCCCCCCCCCCCCCCAAAAAAAAGCACGCCACCGTCTCACGACGTGGAGACTCACGAGCCACCGCGACACATGAAACTTGGATATTGGAAACTTTTTATTGCATCGATTTTAATACCGAGTCGTCTACACACGTCGGGAGATTCGCGAGCGTTATCGGTACGACAAAAAAATAAAGAATAAACGATAAAATAAAAATGCTCGAATTGCTTTTTGCTACTGAAATTTTTGTTTTATTATTATTTGCAACTCTCGTCGATTGTATTCGAACGTGAGTAAAATGGTTGAGGAGACTTTCCTTTTTGTTTACTGCATTGAGGTTCAGTTATAGCGCTATTCTTTGAAATTTTGTAAGCCAGTGAAAAGCCAGAACGATCGAAAAAATCTTTTTTTTTACATCAATTTCTGAAGCGCGAATGAAGATGGAAAATAGAGCTGTGTTTCGATCCGCTCGGCAGTGTCGCGTGATTTCTATCGCAGTGTTCATTCGGCGTGCGTTCGCGGAGAGCAATTCCAAATTTCAACCAGTCAAAGGCTTGTAAAAACATATGAGCGATTCGGTTTTTGTTTTTTTTTAGCACGTTTCATGTCGGGGCGAGTATTGACTTTTTCGCGTATCGAATTACGGGCGTACCGCTATTTGCAGAATTTACATTTAACAGGGTTCTTTCCCTTTTTTCGAGCGTTTATCTCCGCCGGCATATTGATTTTTCGAACCGGAATGGAAATTAAACGAAAGCTGAATTTCAATCCGCCGTGAAATATTGGAAATTTTTCGTTCCGCCGTTCGAGAGTGTGCGGTCGTAGATAAAACCATCAAATGAAAGTCTACACGTTCGCCCCCTCGGCCGAATACGTGTGAGTGACAATAAAATAAAACTTCGACAGAATCGCCGAAAAAATATCGTTCTTTTCGCGAGGAAATTAAAAAAAGATAAATATATTATTCGTCCCGGGTTAAAAAGTGGAAGCCGAATGTGCGCGAATGTTCTTTGCGAATCCTAAATTCGCGGGCTCAAGATCGGCGAAGATTCGAGTCAGTCTGACCTTAGGCGTGAACACTTTTCCGGCTCAGCCGCTCGCCCCAACCGCCCAAAACTCTCTCTGTTCGCTCCATCGAGCTGAATTTACCGAAGACCGAACCAAAATATCATTTTGCTTTCGAGAAAATTTTTTAAAAAATATTGATTTGATTATTTAATTATATATATATTATTCTCCGCCGGATAAAAAATGCAAGCCGAACGTATAGGAATCTCCTTTGCAAATCCTAAATGCCGCAGACTCAAGATCGCCGGAGATTCCTATCTAAGATCATAGACGTGAAAATCTTCCCGGCTCAGCCGCTCGCTTCTCTCCCGCTGGCCGCAGAGCATAGTTCCAATCGCCACCTCCCAAAACGATGCTCTATGTTCGCTCTATCGAGCCGAATTTACCTAACGACGAACCAAAAAAGCCTTCCCGCCCGGCGATAAAAAATAAATGAAGTAGAAACGACAATTCCGAACTCACCATTTCTGCGCCATCACAGTCCCCCGCCTCCAGTGACAACGGATCAAAGCGATCTCCTTTCCGGTCTCTCACACCTCCGCGACGGTTTTGAAAGAAAACAAAAACAATGTTTTTTTTTATCTTTCTTTCCTATCACCGAATGTACTCGTTAAACCGACTCGTACATAAGAACCGAGGATCACGAATATTCGTCTCGAGTTTGTATTTCGTTCGAGTTGTGAACGCGATCCGAACGACGACGCGACGAGGACGACGACGCCAACGGAGAACGAAGCGCACACGCGTGAGACGCGGAACCGACTGGCTCGCGACCGTGCCAACGGTCGTGCCGCTCCCCCTCCCCCGCCGCCCCGCGCAGCGCCACCTGCTACTCCCTCCCGCAGCTATCTACGCGCTTGTACCATTGTTTCGAGAGAGATGAAATTTCTTCTGTCACAATCCGTGAGCTTCGACGTGCAAGGGATACCTGCGTAACTCGAGCGTGTTAGGGCAGGCGGTTTACGGAAGCGACGGCTGCACGCTCGGCCGCGTCCCACCGACCACTGACAGGCGCGTCACGCTATCGGGGTTGCGTTGGCATGTGTCGAAGAATTTTTGGCGGGAAGAAAAAAAAATGGCGCATGACGAGCCTGCGAGCTTGGCGAATCTGGTTTTAGAAACTGATATGAAATCGGACGCGTCGGGGGGATTCACGAGATTTGTTTGGTGGAACAGGGAAACGAAATTTGTTTAGTTTCGAGCATTTGACACAACGAATCTAGGCCGAGATCCTTTGTTCCTTGTAAACTGTGTACCGAATGATGACTGAAGATATTTGCGGGACATTAAATTTCATCTTTGTGCGAGACTCTGCTTCAGAAAAAAGATTGCTCGCTCGTAGAATTTTATTCTCGAAGTGAACTTCCCCGAGCAAAGTTTGTTCAATGCAAAACACAGCCGTTACGATGACATTTAGTCTGATGCAGATATCTTCAGGGTCATACCGAATTAGCGTCTTAAATATGTGGAGTTAAAAACTAATAGGAAATTGGACACTGGGGGGGGGGGGGGATTTAAGAGAAAGCCGTTACGATGACATTTATCTGATGCAGATATCTTCAGGGTCATACCGAATCAGCGTCTTAAATATGTGGAGTTAAAAACTAATAGGAAATTGGACACTGGGGGGGTTTAAGAGAATTGTTGATGGAAGCGAAAAATGAAATTTGTTTAGTCCCGAACATTCGACACAAAAAGCAAAGCTTCCTCTATGAGGAAGCAAAATCCACACCGAGATGCTTTTGTACACGGTGAACTGTGCACAGACTGACTGTACACACCCAGATATACAAGTGCCGTGCAAAGTAGCAATATTGGCCCAACATTTGCAACATGCAGCACATGTCGCATTTATTGCGCCAACTACTACTTTTCGTGGCGGTTGTCGATCCAGGCAAATGTGGTGTACTTCAGAGACGGACCGGGGGAGGGGGGGCGCTATATGTGGTGGAATATTTGCTCCAAGCAGTCGCAGCTGCTCGTCGCTTCGGCGAATCGTTCGAAAGCTTGACGCTACTCGAAATAAGACAACACGGGATGGGACCCTGGAAAATCTCTCAAAATCGCGTAATAAATTTACCTTGTGGCATAATATACTATTTATTCCAGGTTTTATAAATTTATTATTCAATATTTTAGCACAGTCGAAACTTGCCGGCTGCATTGCTTCTTCGAATTGGCAACACTGTATTCACAAATGTTTTTCGTAGCAATATGTTATCAAACATTTATTCATTCTTGACCTACTTTGTCCGTTTTTTTTTAGTTTTTCTTTTTAATTGTGCTCATTTCCACACCACCCTGAGGTAGAGCAAATGGCGCGTTATTTTTTATAGTGGATCCCCAGTAGGCCTACCACTCTTAAAAAAAAGACCACGAGATTCGGGTAGAGTTTTATGTACCGGATAATTTCGTTTATCTTTCATCGCTCGCTAATTCTCTGTTTTTATAACTTTTTTTTTTGTTTGCATTGAGTCAACGATTATTTCACCCAGTATCGTCGAACACGAAACCGACAGCACGCGAGAACTGTCTGTCGACGAGCACGTGCTTGTTTCGCGGCTAAAAGTACGATAGCGAAGTGTCAAGCGACGAGCGCAAGTCTGGTCTCCGTCGCAGAGCGGCGTCGACTGAATTAAAGATGGCGGCGATCAGCCGGGCGAGTCGGGCCTCCCACCACGGTGACGTCACACGCCGAGCCTCCGTGCGCGCGGACCGCCCATCACCGGCGTACACTCGACAACCTTATGTCGCGTACGTGTAAAATTAATTATTCAGAATATAGTTATTAATGATTCGTCGTGCGATGAATAATCAGATGGCGTGTCTGCGAATATCGAATCGAATCCAACGGTTTGAAGCCTCCAGGCTGCTTGCAAATTGCAACTCTAATAGCCGTGCTTAAGGTAGTACTAGCACAATGACTGACGCCGCCTAAGTTCGAGAGAAAAAAAAGACGAAGATTACTAAACGCTTCTCGATGAGAAAAAAATCTGAAAAAATTCTAGCATATAAAAGGTGCTGAAAAGATTGTTTGTGCATAATAATAATTTCAGAATGTTCATAACAAATTACTGAAAAAAAAAATTGTGCAACAAATTACCCGGCAACCAAATTTTTTTTATTACCAAAATGATTTGTTAATTTTTCTGAATACGTATGAATTTTTTCAGAATTTTATCTAATTTATGAAAATTACGATTTTAAACAAATTTTAACATAAAGGAAACGAATAACATTTTGGGATCATTATTATGGACGAACAATCTTATCTTCCATATGCTTGATATTTTTCAGATTTTTATCCGATCGAGAAGTGTTTGTAATTTTCTTTTATTCCTCTCAAACTTAGGCGGCGTCAGTCATTGCGCTGGTACTACCTTAATCGGTATCCAATTTTCGGTCCAGTGTCTTCGTGTCGACTCGTCAAAAGTTCACACGACATAGCCTTCAAATCCGAACCTCTCAACGTCCATTACACAAACGACTGCAGCGCCACAACGATAATCTCTTCCGCAAAGAAACTCTCAATCCTGCTTCCGCTGCATCCGCACCTCTCGCCGTAAAGGAACTTTGAACGTTCAAAGTACCGTCCACTGCAAGTATAAACAGCATTTACAATCCCCCACCGCCATCGTTTACTCCTCACGATCGGAGCCACGAAAACGTGACGGTTTATAAAGCCCCGGCTCTCCATTACATAGTTTCACAATATGTTTAAACTAAACTACTCGGACACCGTGAGCTATGTTGGATTCGGCGCAAGTTCCACGCGTACAGCACACTATGCGGAGAGTAACTCACTTGACTAATGTCGCAATCATGCCGTCGCTCGACGAAGTGGACAACGGATCGAAGCGGATGGATACTCGAGACGTATACATCGAAGTTTGTTCAACGAGATTCAGTTAGGCGTGAGGAGAGGCAACCTCGGTATGTACTTCGCCGAATGAATCGTGTCTCGTGGGCACTGGAACAGCACAGAGAGTACAACCCGCTACATGGCAGCATTGGTTCAACGACGGATCCAAAGATACACATATGGGGCATTCCACGTCACATTTACCTGACAAAGAATGAGGACATTGTTATAGTATTCTGGTACTACTTTGTGCGTCTCTGTGAGTTATGCATAACAATGCGATGCACAACAATGCTGTGCACTATCGTCGTGTGCAAAGAACTCATTTTTCGACCGGAAGTGGCGTCACACCGGAAATGCATCAGTTCCGATTAGAACATCTCAGGTTTCTACCGGAAGTGACGTATTTCTAATGTGCGTCTCTGTGAGTTATGCATAACAATGCGATGCACAACAATGCTGTGCACTATCGTCGTGTGCAAAGAACTCATTTTGCGACCGGAAGTGGCGTCACACCGGAAGTGCATCAGTTCCGATTACAAAATCTCAGTTTTCTACCGGAAGTGACTTCATATCGAAAATACGTTAACTTCCTATTTCAAAACCTCATTTTTTTCGACCGGAAGTGACGTATTTCCAATGTGCGTCTCTGTGAGTTATGCATAACAATGCGATGCACAACAATGCTGTGCACTATCGTCGTGTGCAAAGAATTCATTTTTCGACCGGAAGTGGCGTCACACCGGAAATGCATCACTTCCGATTAGAAAATCTCAGTTTTCTACCGGAAGTGACTTCACATCGAAAATACGTCACGTCCTATTTAAAAATCTCATTTATTTTTCGACCGGAAGTGGCGTCACATCGGAAATACGTCACTTTCGGTTTGAAAATGATTCAAACCAAAAATGATGAATTTCTAGTAAATTTCCGGGAATCACAATGTCTGAATTGTAAACTCCGTAGTCCATGGCAAGGGCGCGAAGCGTCCGAGCCAAAACCACCTGCTGGTATATGCTTATATATACAAAAGTCTTGAGGGTTCTCCCGATGTCGATTTGGCGTCGAACCGCCCGTATACTTCTACGTGTTGTCCGGAGACACACGTACACACACCATCCACACAAACTGACCGAATTTCGCTTAGGGTCGGTTTGAATAATTGAGTAATCGCAAGCACGGTGCTTAAGATCCTTCGAGGGTTTCGAGTATCGGAGGGCGGCGAGTGAGAGGGGACAGTGCCAAAGGCTCACGTGCCGGCACTCGTTCTCCGCGGCAAATTCTAATTAGCGTTTGCTCACTCGGGACCTCTCGTTGCATTACCGACCGCTCCGCGAGTTCGCGGGTCTGGCGACCCCCGACCGTTCGGCAATATCTGTGCAAACGGTGCAATCTGTGCGGAGCTCCGGTTCTCCGGGTTTGAGTTTGTTTTAATCGACGGGGGGAATCCTCGGCGAATATGAGCCCATTCATTCGACGGTGAAACGCAGTTATGCGCTACTCAGGATTGGAACATTCGAAGAGCACAGTGGATCGCTCAGCAAGCGGCATGCCTAATGCGGAGATCAAAGGATGTGGAACTCTCGCCCGGGGAGCCGAGGTGGAATCACCTGGGCTTTGAACTGCGGTAATAATAGATCGGGGGACGGAGCCACGGTTCCCGATTGTTTATTCTCGCCGCCCGGCGAGTCGGCGGTGCGGAAAATTGTCCGGTTAATTATTGAGAATTTGGGACGCGTATCGCCGGGATTTGCTATCAGCGGTGGCGCAGTGGTAATGATCGACGGATAGGCGAGGGCGGGAGTTTCGAAATTGTCGTTTGCGATACGAGTGCGGTAAAGCGAACTTTATACGCATGCTGTGAAGCGACTCGACAGTCCGTGTATAATGTTCGCTAAACCGCACCAATATCGCGTATTTTTTGTGACGAATGCGGGAGAAGCCGCTACTGCGTGCCTGATGATTGGGACGCATGTGCATATCGGTCCAATCTTACAATGTAAAAAAAATTATTTTGAAAATTAATGGACAGTATTGGAAGCTTTTTCTACATAAACCGTTTCTGAAATTTCAAACACACGTGCGTTGCAATTTTACAGTAAAATTTGTATTTTTTATGAAAATTTTTGTAAATTTCAGGTAAAGGATTTGTAACTTTAATATCTGGTATTTTTATTTTACAAGCAAAGTATATTAATGTTTAATTGATATGAGTAATGTTAGCAAATTTCAAGTTCCAGTACATTAAATGTACAATTTATTTTTACAGCGTACTTTACGCACGCTTCAGGGTGCGTAAAGTAAGATTGGACCAATGTGCGCATTCGCCGGGTATTTATAGTACACTTGGCCGTAAAGCACTACTTTCGCCACTCGTGGCAAGAAAAGTAACATTTTACATGCATGAGTTACGAAAATTACTATTTCCTAACGCATGCACATAAAATCCACCTTTTCAGTTCTGTGAAGTGAGCGAAGGTGCACTTTTTTGCACGCAAACAAACGCAATACGGCCCGTTTTCTCGCACTAGTGCGAGAAAGTGCTTTTCTGCGCACTCTTCACAAAAACCGAGAGCGTGAATTCCCTTTCCACGTCCTTGCCATACAAATAACTATTTTTCCCGGTATTTAGGCGCCGGTTAACAATATTCCACAGGTACGAGATTGAGCGAAACGCTGTGTTACAACTTTACACGATAATCCCATTAAAATTCGACAAGGCGCTATTCGCCCGTAACTACCGGCTTTGTCTCTGAGCTGTTTTCGGAAGCAACTCGAAGCGGTGTAACCCTTTACTATCCGCGAGGTAACACGCGCCTCGAAGCAGAGCCAATGCAACTTCCCATTCAGGGCGTGTGTGTGCGTGCACACGCACACAAACACACACGCTCTAATACTCCGCAACGCCGAGAGTTCGCGTTGTTCTCGCGTACAACTATATTACACCATATTAACAGGGCTCGGATGAAAGTGGCTATAAACTTGAGAGCGGTACTTAAAAGCCTGCATTAGCGATGTACATACAATGATTAATCCCTCCTAATCCCTCGAGGGTCATACACTGTGTATACTGCGAATATATTACGAAATTTACCGCTGTTTGTATAGATCGCGCGATCAAGATAGCAATGTGGGCCGGATATAGCCGCGTCGCATTGCCGCGAGCAAAAGAAAAGATCGTCAATTTTCGTTTGTTTTTTTACCGATGAACTCGCGACTTACCTACTTATCTGCCGTTGAATCGGATCGAATATACTTCAGTCGTCGAGCGACAAATAAATGCGAAAAATTCGTACAAATATTTTTTTATTTCCTTACAATAATGAGGGGACAAAACATTTTTCTTTTATCCCGTAAAAAAAAAAAAAAAAAGTAAAAATACACAAGCACATCTTATAATCTTTGTAATTCTTATTATAGAATGAGAGACGAGACTTTTAAATGCGATGGCTTGTTTCTTTTTTCTTTGTTCATTTTCTTTTCTTTTTTCTCAGTATTATAAATATTATAACATAGAAAATTATCGAGATCGATAAATGCGTTAATATATATATACATATGTATATATATATAATGATCTACCACATTCGATGCATAAAAATGTCGAGACATCGATCATTTTCTTTCTTATCGGCCGTTGACCGCCCAATGTAAACAATGCGCAGGAAACTTAAATCGATGGAACGATAACGGGATCCGGATCTAAATTATAATTTAATTGGGAGTCTTTGTCATATGGGTACTGAGATATGAACAAGACATCGTTGCGGCCGAGTGAGTAATAATCGCACTTTTTTTTTTAAAGGAAATTAAATAATACACGGCTGGAAGATCGATATCTGTTATTGCAACGACCGACATCGATTCAGGAATGAGTGAAGCCTTTTTTGCAATTACTCTTTTTTGCGATTTTTTTTTCTTGACGATTTTATTGTTTTTCGTATAAAAATCTGACACTCGGAACTTCTAGAGACAGTAATTAGAAAAATATATTTCGCGCATTCCTGAACATACATTGAGTAAAACGCGTGAATTACGTAAAACGTCACAATAATTATCAATTAAGTAGTATTGAACTGTACAACAATTGAAACAAGAAGAAATATATTCCGCGACATCTTTAAACGTTTCGTTATTGTTCCGTCATTTTCCCGAGAGGAGCGATGACTTTTGATTCCCGGTTGCTTTTTTCTCGATAGACATTGCGCGTCTATCGAGAAAAAAGAAACCGGGAATCAAAAAACATCGCTCCTCGGGAAAATGACGAAACAATAACGAAACGTTTAAAGATGTCGCGGAATATATTTCTTCTTGTTTCAATTGTACAGTTAAATACTATTTAGTCGATAATTACAAGGAAGATCTATATCTGATACTGCAACGGTCGGCATCGATGTTCAAGAAAGAGCGAAGCCTTTTTTGCAATTTTTTTCCATCTTAAAGATTTTTTTTTAATATAAAAATCTCATATTCGAACTTCTAGAGAAAGTAATTAGAAAAATATATTTCGCGCATTCCTGAACATATATTGAGTAAAAGACGTGAAGTACGTAAAACGCGCAGGCGTCACAATAATTATAAACTAAGTAATATTTAACTGTACAATTGAAACAACAAAAAATATATTACGCGTCAGCTTTACACGTTTCGTTACTGTTCCGTCATTTTCCCGAGAGGAGCGATGACTTTTGTTTCCTAGTTTCTTTTTTCTCGATAGGCGCACAATATTTTTTTTCTTTGTTTCCTCACTTTTCGCTTACAGCACCAATCGTCGCGGCGAGCGTTTCGCATTGACCCGTTCGACGCGTTAAATTTCTACTCGGTTCGAAGACCGTGCGACTGGTTTCGCTTGCCAGTAATTTTTTTTTCTCCATTCTCAAGGACGGTTCGTGACTCGACGACCATTTCGAGATCGAACCGCGCAAACCGTACATTTGTCTCGCACAAAGTATCGAACGAGAACCCGAGAACAAATGGTCCGACGGAGCGCAGGTGACGAACAGTCACAAATATTATTCACAGTTGAGTTCTAATCGACTCCAAGCGTTCACGAAGTTTCCTGTCTACGCCGTGACGTCGGTGAGTTCGCGGACGTGATTTCTCAGAAATCCCATAAACTCCGTGAGAGCTATGGTGAGTGACTTGTCGATAACCGTACGAGGTATCCAACCCTTGAGGTTGGTGTTTAGGATCCAAGTGAAACGACACTTACCGGGCGAGCCTCGATCATCATCGCCGCTCCTCTCGAGGGCCTCCGTTGCCCAGCATACCAAACCGTTCTCACCCCTGCGGACATAAATTCGCGAGTCCAGGATTTAATATTGAAATCGTCGGGTCGTCACAGTTTTCAGTAATTTTTTTTTGAGATAAAAAAAAATTTCACGATTTTAATGAAAACATGTCCAGAATGTTCCAAAACATAAAAAACACAGTTAGAAACAATAGGTGTGTTTGAAATTTCACACACAGTATGTGTGGTTAATAGTCAATATATTTTCAAAATTTCATTAAAAAAATTGGCAGTTGTTCTTTTTTTTTGTACGTGATTTTTAGTTTCTTCAAAAATATTTATTCGCGCTCTACGTTTTTTTTTCAATAAATTCGAAGCAGAAATGTAATGCAACTGGCGAAGGGTATTTTTTTCGATAAATTTGGATCGCTCACCTAACATAATTTTTTCGACTAGGTATCGACGGACAGTGAATCGATACTCCGCTGCTTATGTGGTAAGCACCGTGGGTTCCACGGTGCCTGAGAGTGATGAAGTCTCTCGGCGTTATTATTCCACCGCCGTGAGATTTCGTCGATTGGTAAACGATGTCGGTGTCCTTGTCTATCGTCTGTAATACATTTTTGCGAAATTGCAAAAAATGTTTGAATTAAACGAAACTAAAAACAATTTTTTTGTCGAACGATTTCCATTCGTTCGCATATGCATGCTGCACCGGAAACTGACCTGCATTCTCTTCATTTCCATAACGTGCTTGTTCCACGTTGGTGTCTCCTCGACGTTCTCGTACAGGCAGTCGAGCAATTCGGAAGCTGGTGCGTCAATCACGCCCTGAAAAAAAAAATAATAATAATAATCATTTAAAAAAATAATATTCGGTATCTGAGAAATTACGTTTGTTTATCACGATTCATTTCCGGCAGATCATACATGTATAAAGAGACATTCTGTAATGCATAGCCAAGAATGGAGAGGACACCGAGTGACGAGAAAAAAAAATTAAACTTTAACATACCTCGATTTTCATAATTTTTCCATGAGTGCCATTCATGGTCGATATCGTATCACCGGTCGCAGTGGTCTTTATCGTCGTCCATTTGTCCGACGTCAGAAGCTCGTACGAACGACCGATCAGATCGGAAGCTTTACTTTTATACTCGTCTATCTACAAACAAAAATTTTATTGGAATTGACCTGTTTAAATTTCAAACAAAAAATTCTAGCCTCACTCGCCGATACGACGTTAATTTTTTCCTCGAATCGAAACTTACTGGAGATTCTTCATTACAATCGACGTAATCCCTATCCTGAATAATTTCGACGCGGGACCAATCGTTATTAACGCGATCTCTCGTGAGTTCGAATGCGCCGAACAAGAAACGTAAAATTATCTCCCTATCCTGTCCGAACAGCGCGGTCGTCACTGACGATGGCAACATTTCGACGGATTTATGAAAACAAAAGTGCGTTTTTGAAAAAAAAAGTTTGAAACGTAATTTTTTTTCTTGTATGAAAAAATAACGATCGCGCCGCTGGAGTGTGACTGAACTCGCTCTCTGACGTTCGACTCTATTTAACAACGGATAAGTTACGCGCATAAAAATGACCCCCCGCAAGAAAGTACTAGAACTCCCACCCGGCTCGATCGATTCAATGGCTGGACGAGGGTTTTCATCCGGGGAATTTCGTTCGGCTTTCTCCGTTCATAAAATTCGATCTTAATCAATAGATCGATGTGATCGAATCTCTCGCACGTTGCTGAGAAAGGCGCCTGGCGAGTGTATAACTTTTATCGGCCTTATCTTTATCAAGTGCATGTGTACTGGCGCTCGGTGCTAACGGACTTCCCTGATAAGTTTGATCGCGAGGATAAGACGAGCTGATAATTGTCGCGATCTACGCACGGACATTTCTCTTTTTTTTTCTTTTTAAGAAGAATCGTTTGTCTAGAATTTTTTCTACATCGTAGGCAAGCAAAAGTACTACACGTTTCCTTTTTTCCTTTCAAGAAGAATCGTTCGTATATAATTGTTTCCACAACGTTGGCAAGCAAAAGTGCGACATCTTTCTATTTTTCTTTTCAAGAAGAATCGTTTGTATAGAATTTTTTTGCACAACGCGTGTAAGCAAAAGTGCGTCTTGATGACAATTTATATATGGAATTCAGGTAGACGGAAAATTACCCGAGTCGTGTCTTACTCAGGAATTTCTTCCGCATACGGAACGATGATTAAGAACTATGCCGAGGGGGCGTACTTCGATCTTTAATCACCTCTGACTATCCTGGCCACGTGTATGCGTGACGGACTCTTAACCGAAAACGCGGAGGCAATGACGCAGTTTCTTTGGATTTCACGTAACTATTTTCGATTATTCTTCTTTTCGAAAGAAAAGAACGTTGGTACCATTTGGGTACCTTTTGAGTCGTGAGTCTCGCCATGACGGGTACGTCGCTCGACCAATTTTCGATGCTACCGGCGCTGATCCCGACTTCGCTGTGCCTGTCGTACTCGTCTTCCGAGTGATCCGGCGAGTCCATAGGTGTGAAAAAATTTCCTGGATTCTCGACTCGACCAATGAGATCCTCCAGTATGTGTCGTATCAACGGTGCTCGCTCTGGATCCATGGCGCTACCTGCAATGTTATTTTGTCGTCATTATTATTATTTTTATTTATTTGATTATTTCTCTATAATTATCAATTTTTTCTACAAGGATGAAATTCGGATGCCTACCCAATAGCCACTCCCTGGCCGCGGTTTCTTGGGGTATAACCCGACAATCGAAGAACCACGCTTCCCCCCAGGCCAGTATGAAGGACGTTATTATGAGAAATCCTTGAAACGCAGGCTCACTGGTCTGGGACCACTGAACAAAATCATCCCCCAAAAAAAACATTGTATTCGTATCAGTTCAAGTGGAAAAATGCCGATTCGGCAGTAATGATTGATTAATCTGTTGATACTCACGTCGAAGAATGATACTTTGGCTATGAGAAAGGCACACGTCAAGGTAGTGGAGATCTTGGAAAAAAAAAATTCAATATATACATCGATTCGAATGGGAACTTTCGGGCTTAAGTTAAAAGTTAACTTCAAATTAGGTCTCATACATAAGTTCTAACTTCATATTTTTTTCAGATAGCACTAAATCATAACGCTACAAGTTTTTAAAAATTGTTATTCATGCCTAAAAAAAAAGTTATTCGAACGTACAGCTATGATGAGCCGGTGGTTGAGGTGCAGCAGCGCGTAAAAGAGAAGTAGCACCGTGAATCTGCAGGCCGCTGCCATCTGAATAAAAAATTTGTCAGTATTTTTTATTATCATTTTTTTACTCATCTTTTAACAGCACTTACTACAACGTCGAAAAGCGAGGTCGCCAAGCGATAATGTACGACCTGAACTTCGAAAGCGGTTTTGATGCTTTCTCCGGCTATCTGAAAAACGAATTAAATTTGTAATTGCATTAACAAAAAAAAAAAAAAATGTCAAATACACAATTAAAATTTTTGCATCATTTTTTACCATTGTGCAGATGAGCCAGACCAGAGCCGTGAAGATTAAATCGAAGGTGACCAACAGACAGAAGAATCTTCGGACATTCGAGATTTTGCCGTTCGACCTTGCACCCGCTATGAGATCCTCGCTCGGCATGTCGTCCGGTGTTCTGTTTATGCTGCTGATGCTACGCTGTGTGTAAGAACTCCTCTGGGACTGCAAGGAGGCACTGAGAAGGGACTCGGCCACAAGGGCCGCCCTTCTCTGACGATGATCTTCCGCCATCATCCTTGCGACTTAAATTTGTCTCTGAAAGTCCAAAAACGAATGGCTTTAATAAAAATTAAAAAATAGTAAAAATAAATAAATGAGTCGAAAAAATAAATAAATAAATAAATGAATAAATAAATAAATAAATAAATAAACCATATTCAAGAACGAGACGAGTCTAAAGTGGAAATTTTCCTGCGAGTAATAAGCGGATAAGGAAGGATTGACAATCAATTACATGATCCAATTAAATTAGCCAATTAATTAAATTGCAATCTCAAAAGTGATTAATTAATTACGTATTCAAGCTGTGTGCTCGGAGCAGACTATTATTGTAACTATTATTGCTTTCAATGTGCACATAACTGGATTTTCATTCAGTAAAATTTATTCATAAAAAATAAAATCTTTTATTCAATGGAATTGTTAAGATTCACGATACGAAGAAGTGGGTGGCGCTTATTTCTTCGAAAAAAGGGTTTGGCGCTCTATTCTTTAATTCAATGATTTCTGGAAGTGCTCTAATATAAAATGCCGATAAGTCACACAAAGAATCACGTAAAAGGTGATCCTTCGTTCAGATTGTCGAATACCTTCGGGAGGATTCTCGAGCCTCGATTTTATCAGCATGTACATTATTATCAAAAACTTCATTCACTATTTACCACTCTCTCATTAAATAAGAAATTTGCAGTAAATAATTGAATCATTGGTCGAAAATTATATAGACAATTATTTATTATTTTGTTGATACATGTTCGGCATTATTATTATGAAAAATATTATTATTATTATTATGAAAAAAATTATTATTATTATTATGAAAAATAATCAAGGGGTTTATCATTGAATAAAATCATGATTATGATTTCCTTGATCATTTCAATAAAAAAAATCAATCAGATCTCCAACAACCGGTGATCTGGATAACGTCGCCCCCCTCGACGAGATATGTATTTTTTTCGCCCAAGTTTGGAAAGTACCGATACGAAGTCTGAAATATGATATGAAATATATTCGAGCACCGGACGTCGGCACGATGAAGAGGGGAACCGATAAGAACCATTCAGGCCGTCCGGGGTTCCCACAATTTCAAGTGTCGAAAAACTTCAGTCGGCCCGAAAGCGAAAGTTAAAGTCGAATAGCGTGCAAGGATAAAACACGTCGAATTAGGTGGCGCGCAATATATTTTGGGACTCTTCACGCTGACCAAAAAAAATGCATTGAATTGATTTTTATGATTAAAATTATTATTATTTTTTATGATTAAAATTATTATTATTTTTTATGATTAATTATTACTTTTTTTATTATTAATTATTATTTTTATTATTTTTATTATTTTTATTATTAACAAGTACGAGTTACACCGACTCGGTCTCTCACTCGCCGCGCCAATTGCGCAACGACATTGTATTGAATAATCACGACGATAAAATATACAACGAGGCAACGACTTGGGGCTTATACATAGCCTTTGCACGGCATTCGCCTCTTTGATATCGACATCGAGCCCAGTTGCAGCGTGTTTGTTAAACTCAATAAAAATAAAGAACCCGGATTTCGATACTAACACTGAAAGTCTAGTTTTTGTCCCTCGAGGATATTTATTTATTTATTTATTTATTTGTTAATATAAGGGACAATTCCTTTTTACCAGATTGTTACATACAACTGTGCTCATAACGCGTATAATGCATCCATGCACAGCAAAAAAAGTTTGTACTTTTTCCAACAACTTATTGTCCACAAAGGTGCACAATTTTTTATATGTTGATTTTCCGATCGCACTAATCGACTCTAGTTTTACGAACAAAAGTACAAACTAAAATTAATCCCGGGTCTTAATGACCCGGGAAATAAAATAACAGGTTTGTATATTCAAACCTGAACAAACGAGTTTGTTCACTTATTTAACAAAGTTAAATAAGTGAGCTTTGTTGTTTGTGATTTATTTAACAAAGTTATTTTTACGAAACTTCGTATTCCGATCTTACTTTTTTTTAAACTGTGTACAGCAATAGAAGCGATCCAAAACCGATAAGGTAGAGCAGTTAAGGTAGTACTAGCGCAATGACTGACGCCGCCTAAGTTTGAGAGGAATAAAAGAGAATTACAAACACTTCTCGATCGGATAAAAATCTTTAAAAAATCAAGCATACGGAAGATGCTGATAAGATTGTTCGTCCATAATAATCATCCCAAAATGTTATTCGTTTCCTTTATGTTAAAATTTGTTTAAAATCGTAATTGTCAAGTATTAGATAAAATTTTGAAAAAATTCATACGTATCCAGAAAAATTAACAAATCATTTTCGTAATAAAAAAAAAAATTTGGTTGCCGGGTAATTTGTTGCACAATTTTTTTTCCGTAATTTGTTATGAACATTCTGAAATTATTATTATGCACAAACAATCTTTTCAGCACCTTTTATATGCTAGAATTTTTTCAGATTTTTTTCTCATCGAGAAGTGTTTGTAATCTTTGTCTTTTTTCTCTCGAACTTAGGCGGCGTCAGTCATTGTGCTAGTACTACCTTAATATACACAGTGTGGTATAGCTATAGTTTCAAATTCGAAAGGAGCGCTAATACAATTTTTTTACTTCATTAGTTTCTAGAGCTCATTCGGCTTTCCATTAATTAACCCGTACATTGCTGTATTACAAATTTATTATTCATGCAATATTTTTAAAAAAGTTGACGCAGCGAAGATTGTTCCGAACGGAACGTTCGGAATGTTGTGTAAACACATGTTTATCCGGTGCTCAATTAGTTTGACGATTAGTCTCGAGAGTGATAACAGATAAATGGAGCAACGGTACTGCGCCGGACTCTGATTCAGCCGAGCTTGTCAGCTGATAGTATTTAACTCTCAATGAGCGCTCAAAGAGCCTTCGATAGAGTCGTGTCCAGTCCGCGCGTCGCTCTCGAGGACGAACGGACGCGTACGCTCTTTATCTCCCTGCTCCTTTTTCCTCGCTGTAAAATCCGCACCGAGTCACGCGATTCAGCAAACAGATAGATTGTTCGATTAGGCTGCCGGACAACAACGAATGACGTACGAACGCACAAACACATCGACGCAAACCTTCAGGCACGATCGAGGCTCGCTCGGCGAGCAAACAAACGAAATCTCCCGAATCGTAAATATTTAAGTTTTCCAACAAATTTGAAACGCGGCAAAAAAAAAATTAAAAACACTGTAAGGCATCTCCTTGGTGAAATAAAAAGAACATCTTTCGATCTCTCGGCGACGAAAAAACAAAAGAAATCTCTCGGTTCGTACATTAAGTTTTCCACTAATTTTGAAACTCGGGAAAAAATGGTTTAAAAAACGCGATCATTTATTTTATGTCTGAAAAAAGAACGTTTGTCGATCATGCGGCGAAGAAAAAAATGGCCATCGACTTTGTCGAAAGTCATTTTTTGACGTACGCTCGAGACATAACCTCAAGAAACAAATTTGGATGATCCGAGAACGTCCAGCAGCAGACGCTGAGGTATTCGCAAATACGATTGGCCGATAAAATCTAAAGCCAATGCGATAACGAACGATTTCGCGAGGTCACGTGTCCGCGGGAGAGTCTCGAGGAACTCCTTTGAGCCGTTCGCATAACTTGATAAGCTATCAATATTCCTAGTATTTTCGGTCGAGTTAATTACTTACCTCACGCCAAGAGAGAACTTTCGTTCGATCGACGCATCAGCGCGGAAATCGGCCGTTCGGTGGCATCGCGAGAATCCTCGTAACCACCAACAATCACTGACTTTGACAATCGCGACACCGATGTTTTGTTTTATCGAGATTTCAGGCTCGAAAAACTTTTCTTTCCTTCGGGATAAACACGCGAGTTGTCGGAACGCGCACAGCACCACTGACACCCACACATAATGACAGTAGTTCGCTATCTCGACGCCGATAGCGCTTCGACAAATTTTTCTACGGATTTTTTTTTTCTTAGGGCGAGTTTCAATATTAGCTGCAAAAGCTCGCAGTACTGCAAGCCGGCAACAAAAAATGTTATGAATTTAATTAAATTTAATAATGTAACTAACTAATTTACTAAATAAATAAATGACTTAAAATAATTATTGAATGTCCTGAACGATTTTTATTGAAGATATTTTATAGAAGAAACGAAGTAATGGGTTACTTTTTTTTAGTATTTTATTCAATTACTCAATATATTTTCTATACACTGTACGGTAAAAATATACAAAATTACTTTTTTCATATGACTAAAAAATGATTTCTATATGTTTCGACCCTTTCGTAAATATTTCACAAGAGTTCGTTCGCTGAACGAACGTCGGTGGTAACTGGAGTTACAAAATGCGTTTTATGTACACTCGCCACATTTCCCTCTTCATCAATTTGTTAATTTTTTTATATATCATTTTTTACATCTATTTTTATACGTATTTAGTCTAATGCAGATGATTGCTCAGTCCTTGAGAACTATCGTTCGAAGAGCATCCTCCGGATTGATTTCTAAACAGGCTGTGGTCCCGACGTTGAACGGCACGCCGATACCGCCGTCGAGGACTAAACCCGCGTCGTAACACTGCGATTGCACCGTCAAGTTCGTGCAGAAACCTCGCGGCGCTATGCTCTTTGGTAGAGGCCAAATGTCGTTGAGAATTATGTCTCGGATTGCGTAACTCATTCTCAGGTCATCTGCAATCATTTTCATTTTTTTAAAATCATATTTACACAGTAAAAAATTGATCATATGAACTTCACAACAGAAGATTCTCTTTGCTTGATTCTATTCGGCATCTCTTTACTTGTTAAAGGATTATTCCGTTCTATCGACGTCTGTGACGATGGCCAGGAATTTAAAAAAAGAGCGCATCGCGAATACCCAACATAAGAGCCATTTTGATTCTCAGTCGTCGATATTTGCAATGCATTGTTTTTTTATCTCCTTGAAACTTACCGGCAGGAAATTGCAGACTATCGTTGAAAGACGCGCAAATTTTGTCGACTTCCTGTTCCGTGTAATTTTTCGTCGGATCAGCGACTCGCAGCAAATCTTTGACCATCTGCCCAGTTAGACTGTTTATCGCTCTGTACCATGAGCTCGAACCCGTGCCCGTGCTGACGCACAATCCGGAACTCTTGACTTTGTGAAATTCGGCGTCTTTGCCGACTCTGATGTTCAACGAACTTGTCCGCGCCGATAGAGATTCGCCGATGAAAACCTGCATTGGAAAAAATCGACGAATAGTTAATTGAAGTTCGGAATCAAGGGGACTCAAAATATCTTAATCGTTCGCAGTTGACGAACGATAGTCGTGAATTTTTCAGTTTGTTCGGTGCCAAAACTCACTTCATTCAAAGCCAACCACGGTAATCTTCGTTCCCTTCGAACATCGGGCGTCGAGGCTAAATCCCCTCTGTCGTCGGCGTGAAAACTGCACAAAAATTTGATTCACGTTGAAACAATAATGCAATGTTATTTAGTCGTTTTATCAACAATGGGAAGAGCACATAAATAAGTGATTCTTATTTCCAGTATAACATCACTTCCGCTCGAAAAATGAGATTTCCGAACCGGAAGTGACTTAATTGCGGTATGACGTCACTTCCGGTCGAAAAGTAAGATATAAAAACAGAAAGTTACGTTTTCCCATACGACGTCACTTCCGGTAAAAACTATTACCTGTGAATATAGCTATTATCCGTAGCAGAATCTTTATCGGTGTAATAAGGTCTGTATCTTTCCTGTCCCAAGATTCGTCCCTTCTCGTGCATGTGAAAAGGAGGGTTCCATATACCGGTCCCTCTGAGTATAACGCGAATTCTGTTTCTCATGAGATACTCGTACTCTCCTGCTCTCAGCATCTCAAATATCATTGGTATATTTTCGGTGTAGCTCGGGGAGAGCATCAGATATCCTTCCGACGTTGTTGGATCGGAATTTACGCCCAGCATGGGTTTGCTGTTGTCGTAAATGAGATTCGCCCCTAGGAGGAAAGTTCCGTCTCCGCCTATCGTCAGGACCATGTCCGCCCAGTCGAAATCCGCTTGATCTATTCCCAATCTAAAAACGAACCAACAAATAAATAAATGAATAAATAAACAGATATATCGATATTATGTCTAAGATATCGTGACCTGCACAATAATAAAAAAATATTGTGTTCAATTTTTGCTAAAGGCATAGAAATTAGACAAACCCGTGAAAAAATTGATAAATTAAAAAATCGTATGGATCTAGGCCAAGGTATCGCACGGCTCTATATTCACTGTAAATCTGAATAATGTGTGTCTGCAGGAACGAAAGAAATGGTTTATATTGTTATTATTCATTTGATTAAAATGGCATTTCCACCCATGTAGCATTTTGCATGTAGTCACAATATTTTCAACATTATCGTTTGTCAGTTATTTAGAGCTTGGAATTTTTTTTTAATGAAAATTAAAGGCATATTTTTCATGTGCCGACCTGTCCGAGAGTTTGTACTCAATGTTTAGGTTTTTCAGTGTCTCAATGGCTTTCGACACCACCGCTTGATTCTTCCGATGACTGTCGAGCATCGCCTGGCAGTCGGAGCCCCTCTCAGCGATCATCGTTTTAATTTGTTTCTCGCTGAGTTTGGGCTCTCGAAGCTTTTCAAAATCATATCTGGAAACTTTCGCGAGCACCAAAACCCTCTTTGGCACAAGCGTCGATTCATAGCGCGACGAAATTTGGATTCCCTTGAAAATTCTGGATGACGAACGTAAAAGCTGCAGCGTTCCTGATAACAAAAAAATCATTTTCAAGAATGAATAAAATTGGGAAAAAAATAAAAATGATTTTTTTTTGTTTTCTTATCGAGACAAGAAAATCTAAGAAACAATACTGGTCAACCTGCTCCTTCTTTGTGATCCCTTTGTCACATTTTGTAGCACACTTGGACTCTGCGAAATGTAATTTTAAAGACAGCTCACATAAACATTGGACAATAAATTTAAAAATTTAAAAAACAAAAATAACAAATTAACATTTTTTTTCCATTCAAATTCAATTTTTGTTCAAAATGAAATTCTGCAGGCGAAAGAGCTGTGACACAAACTCAAACCGCGGACACCCAATTGTTCAAAACCAATCAATACTCGGGCAATATCAATAAACACTGGAAAAAATTATGAAAAATCTGAATCGCAGATACGAGTTACGAATTATCGATAATTTGTTCATTCTACATTTTTTTTTTTACAATTTGCACATTTCGCTCTTTCACTCTATCAAAGGTAATTTTACGTATAGTTTGCACGAGCATGAGGCAATAAATTCGTTTCAGCCTCAGGCTTAAAACATCTTCCCTTGCTGCTTTAGACCAGTCGTCAAGTGCCAGCTTAAAAGATCTATCAAAACTGACGTCGAGTAATCCATCAGTATGAATTTCCCACTATCGGTACGCGATGTGACATTTGAACAAAGGTCTCGTATTAATTGGATTACCTAACAGTGCAGCAACAACGACAGTCCGAATTTTCGTCGGTCGATGAGAATAGCCATGGAATAACAAAAAAATATCTCCGAGGATTGTAAGATCGCGAACTGTCACGTGTTCGGAAAGTTTTTACAATCTTAGCGTTCGCGATATGCAACCGCATAACCTTGCGTCTCATTTTCCGCCTGGATGATTTTATTATTTTACCTTGTGCGTATAGTTTGTTTATTTGATTCACTTACGAAAAGTTTCTCTTCTAACACTGTTGAGAACAGTCATGACGTTGACAATGAGGTTTTTAACACATTAAACACTAAACAAATGAATACCGGGCGACAATGACACGGACGCCCGACCACTCGCCAATGAACGCCGACGAACCGCGACGAACGAGCCCGGAGTAGCTCGCTCGCGTTTATCTCGCATACTATACGTTTATATCACACACTATACGCTGCAAAGTGTAGTAAAATCTATCTATATTAAAAAATGCATGCTTTTCATTTTTTTTTGAAAAATGTTCTACCCCCGTGTCTGCGTGAATATTTTACGCTGCGAGGTCGCTTCCGGTGTAAATTCGGATCTTCAAACCGGACGTGACGTCACAAAGAATTTCAAATATTTTCGCGTCTCTTCGATCAGCTGCTATGTCGCTTTGTCGAACGCTTCGTCGTTCCGAATTTCGAATTGTGACTTCTTGTTTGAACTTCTTTTCGCGAATAAACTACACATGTGAGCACAGATTAAACTATGCGGATTTAACTATGCGCAGCACAGATTTGTCTTGAGAAATACGAACGGATTATTCAATCCCAATACTTACCTTTGACAACCTCCAAGGTCAGTGAACTCTTCGTTGCTCTTGACAATCGCATCGTATTATCTTATATATATATAGGTATACTGTTCAACAAGGGAAATGAAAAAAATACAACCCACCATCCGAATATTTTCATCAATGCCCGTATTTTCTATTTACACGCTTCGCTTACACTTTATATTGTTTTATTTGCAATACATTAATGTTTGACGCATTTGAAATTTTTTTTCGCGAGTAAACCGCAGATGTGACCACGGATTAAACTATACAGATTAAACCACAGATTTATCTCCAGAAAGACGAAAGGATTATTCAATCCCAATACTTACCTTCGACAGCCTCCAAAGGCCAGTGCACTCAACGCTGATCCTGACGATCGCACCTTATTAATTTAGGTATAATAAATATATATGTACTGTTCAACAAGGGAAATTAAAAAAATTCAACCCACCATCCGAATATTTACATCAATGCCCGTATTTTCTGTTTACACGCTTCGCTTACACTTTATTGATTCATTTGCAATACATTAATTAAGTCTGTTTAAATAGCATTTTTGGAGACTCGCCTATCGCGAGTCTCCGATTATACTATAGACAATCATTACCGCTATATTGAATCCCCACTCCTCTCTATCTCTCTCTCTCTCTCTTCCTCTCTCCCTCTCTCTCGCTCTCTCCCGTTCTCTCTGTGTGAGTGTGTGTGTGTTTGTTTATTTGTTTTCCGTTCAATCAATCATCGACGTTTTAGCATTTATCGATATAATAATTGTTATCATAGTTCCTATTATCGTTATTTATTAATATTATTATTATTATTATCATTACACTATTTTAATATGTATATATATATTTATATATATATATATATAATGTATCGTAAAACCGACGTTTAAAAACTAAAATTCGTATAAAAAGCGTCGTTATTCGTACTAACAATGTAACTGTACTATTTAAATAATTAAATCTTAAAAAATTATTTTGTTTTCTTGTTTGTTGTTTTGTTTGTCGGATCGTGCTGTGACGTGTTGTTTTTTCTTTCGTGTACGTGTAGGTTCGAATGATATCTAACACTCCGGCTATGATGTAACGTATATATAGATCGTGGACAAAAGAGAGATTTTTTTCTACAATTTTCGACGCAACGTACTCCACCGATCCATACGATCATTCGGTCAGGTCATTTTTTTTTTTATGAACAAAAGCCGAACGGGTACAGTGCGCGATTTTAACCGAACGAATAATTAAAAAATACAACATTTCTTTCATGCTCTCAAACACACGTTATCTACAGTTACAGTGAATACGGTTCGCTGTGTGAAACATCGGCTAAAAATTATCCCTTTTTCTTTTTATTTTACGTTTTTTATCGATTCGGAGTACGCTGCATCAAATTTTTCACGGTCTTATTTAATTTCGTTCTGTTTTTTTTTTTCATTACATGAGCACCCTGCAGGCCACAATTTCGTAGACATATAACTTCGACATATTTATTTATTTATTATTCAATTATATTCAAGTCGTGCAAATACTTTTTTCCTTTTTTCTTCTTTCTTTTTCTTTACTTCTTTAAATATCTACGAATGTTTACCGTAATAACTGTTCGTTTACTTACTATTTAATGACCTTAACGTGGTTTATTCCGTAGCTTAGCATATCGTCGTCGTTAATACCGCCAATAATTTACATCGATTACATTTACAAAAACAATTGGGCTTTTTTTTCTTCTTTTTCATTAATAATTCAACGCTCGCAATCCTCGGGAACACATTCTCATCCGTACTTGGCGCAAACCCCTTGCTGCCTTGACCGACTTGCAATCTTTCGCGCCAGTTTTTCTCTCACACTATGAATTAAACGAGAAAAAAAATACGATTGCCAGCCTCTGAGCTCAATCTGTGCTCGCCTTTTTCAGCCAGCTCGCGCTATTACGTATTTGGTAAAATTGTAGTTGTTACACGAAGGTTAGAAGACAGAACACGCGAACATCGGCAGAATCAATTACGAGTTGCGTCAGTTATAAAATTATCGAACGTTTCGTTTTTTTTACTTTGTCATTTTTTTAACCATAAAAGATTCGTCACCACCGTCGAAGTTGGTTGAAAATTGCGAATTAAGAAATGTGATACTATCGAAAATTTCGTCCGTCTATGCATGTATCTCTCTTTTTCAAATTCACATTCAATTTTTGCTTGAAATGGACATTCCGTGGACAAAAGGAAGCTTCAACGAAAACTCAAACCGTGGCCAGACACTCGACCATTCAAAACCAGTCGACACTGGGAGGATGTCAATGAACACACAAAAAAAAGGATGAAAAATCACAAATGCAGATACAAGTTACGAATTATCGATAATTTGTTGATTCTACAGATTTTTTTTTTTTTACCATCCGTAACTTTTTTCTTTCAGTCCACACATACGCCCGTGCTAACTACCGATGCATCCACTTAAGACGAGAGATTCTCTATACAACGACGTCTATCTGTGTTTCTTTTATTATTATTTATTATTTATCATGCGTGTGGACTCCACCTCGGCTTTCATTCTTACCTAACTATAACGATTTCTAATGCCACTTTTCGAGAAGATCGGATACTTTTTTTTTGTTCTACTCTCTCTTTCCACTTTTCTGTGTATATATGTATATATATATATATATTTTTTTTTACATATATATTTATATGCGTGATGAACCCGCTCGTCTCTTCGGCCCGCGATCTTCTAATTAATTATCATCTAGTCGGCGTTTAAGTCCTACGTGAGGTCGAAATCGCAAGATCTCCATATTCGATATATACTGTGTGTATACACTTATGCACATGTACATACAATTTATCTATCGTTGTTCTTTCAATCTCGAAATTTTTTTTTGTGCATTTTTTTTTGTTTTCTTGTCTTTGCGATAAATACATCCGGGCATTTAATTTTTTTCCGATGGTACAATTTAAAATACTGACATGCAAATACAACTTGACGGCTAACGAAGGCTCACTCGTTTCCGCGAAGGACTTTTTATCGGGCATTTTTTTTTCTTTCGTTTTGTTCGTAATCACTTCGACCGTTATAAAAAGCTCCTAAGTTTCATCACACGACGCGTCAGCGTAGCAGTGACGGAGAAGAAAATAATATACGATCAAAGATACAATGCGAATTCGGGATTTTTCGGAGTGCGATCTTGTTGCAGGCGCAAAACTGAGCAAACTTTCCCTCTGGAATTTTGTTTCAAAGTGCACAGTTTTCGTGACACCGCGGTCCGAAGGTTTGACCAATCAGATCGCTCGAAAATCGACTCAAACGCAACGCGCTCGTATCTCGAGAACGATGGACTCTGGAAAGATTTTCCAAAGGGAAAGTTTATCAATTTTTTGAACATCCAATACGATCGCACCTTTGTTTTTGTTTTTTTTTTTCTTCTCGAAGGGGGGAGATTGATTTTCATATATTTTATATATTTTCTTCTCTCGATCATTACTTTGCAAAATATATAATTTTTTTTTCATTATGCCGATAGCGCGTCGTAATTTAAGCCTATATAATACAACTGCGAATTGAATTTCTAAATCGCTTTAGGCAGAAATAACTCGTTTTCTGTAAGTACAACGACCATTCTCTCTTATCGTTTTTTTTATATCGATTGTAATTACGTTACGAATCTTCGTGGTAATTCTCGGCGGAGCATCGTTCCCAAGAATAATATAATGTCGACGACCACTAGAACGCGGCCGGTCTCTTGGAAGTTGATTATTTTTTCCGTATTTATTTTATTCGTTTGTTTTAATTATTATTATTATTATTTTTTATTCAATCCGTATCACTCACTATTTCTGTGTGGTTATCGGAAGATGTATAACCTCACTCGATTAGTAGTAGAAATGCGCAAAACTGTTGCAAGTGTTGCGCGATCTCCCCGAACCTCAGCTGTGTGTTGGCGGGGGAGGGGGCGGTGCACCGGTTATCTCGGTCCATCGCATCTCGAAGAAGCTTCGCATACCGTGACCCGCCTTTCCCACTGGACTATCGTCCTCGTTGAATACCTCGCAGTTGATGAACATCTGTCTGACGTCGGTGCAAAATTCGTCGCGCGACTTGTACCTGATGATCAGAGGGAGGCGCATCATGAGTTTTGTTTTTTTTGCCATTCTTTTTTTTTTTTTGGTCATATATTTTTAACACGTTTTCCACGCAACGCGAGATTAAGAAGGTTTCTCGGCAGTACGTTCCAATCATAATCAAGCTCTCGTTAAAAATCGGGCAACAAATGTCTAGGTCGTATTAGGGTGAAAAAAAATAATAAGCACACATTCCCTTTGAAATTTTTTTCTCGCGTCGTTCTCGATACACGCGGGTCAATAGAAAGTCGGTTTTGGAGAGATCTCATTCGCTGAAACTTATAACCGCTTGTATGTCTCATTTTTTTCTTCCAAATTTGGGATTCTTCGTTTACGGATTTTTCTTTCTTCAATTGTTTCGATTTTTTTTTCTTCATATTTGAATGTTCGAGATTTCTACGTTTACTTGACACAACTAATGCTGTCTTGTTTCATCGGACAAAAATGGACTTCATCCGCCGCTCGTTAAACGATGCCCAAAGTGATAACAAAAAATCGACTGAGTTCTACGCATAAAATTTTTTTAACCCGAAGTAAAGAAAAAGAAGTTGAGGAAACGAAAAAAAAAGAAACAAAAAAAGAGTCCTAATTTAATCGGACCGTGCTACTGGAAAGCCTTCTTAAAACTTGCGTTATTCGTAGGATAAGCGTATATAACACTTACACAGTGTCCTGCAACTTCTTCTTAATCGTACTGAGATCCATTGGTGTTTTAATGATCTTTTTGTATGTCGGAAATTGTTTGGTGTTCACCGGCAACAGAAACGGCCAAGCCTCGTCCTGCTGTTCCAATTGTTCGAGCAGATGCTTGCACGGTGCAAGCTCGCGTTGCTGTTTCTTCGTCAAGTTCCTGTTGTTTCCTCCCCCTCCACCTCCGCCTCCGCCAAAGCTCGCACTGGCGCCTCCCGCACCTCCTCCTCCTCCTCCTCCTCCGCAGGCGCTGCCGGTGTTGCTAGCACCTCCGCCGCTTGCTTCCTTCCTCGGCGAAGCTGTCGGTGTTGGCGGTTCCGACGAACTGACATCCTCTACGTGCGTGTTCGATGCCGTTGACGGCGTTGGACTACGACGCAAAACAACAGACATGGCGTTATTTCAATCGATCTCCAATCACGCTAGATTCGTACCGGATTAAGAAGCTTCTCGACGCAGAGTTTTTTTTTGCTTTTCTTTTCTTTCGTTCGCTTAGTCTTTTTTTATTTTTCTCATTAAAATTGTTTATCGTCGCTGTAGTTTCGACGAAATTGTTTTTTTTTTGTTCTCACAGTGAGCGAGTTACGTTAAAGAACGGAAACGTACATTTTTTTTTTTGCGTTTTTTCGACAGAGTTCGAGAGAGAGAGAGTTGGAATCATCTCCCAGGCGGAGACGACGCTGAGCGAATGTTCACGCAAAGTTGACGGATTGACGTACAGGGTGTCCCTATCAAACGAGTCTCATAGGTTTTGTGTTATTTTTTTTTTTATTAATGCAGAGTGCATCCCCCATCGAAACGTACCATTATCACGAACGCTCGAGGCAACGTTACCGACGGCACTTCTAACGTAGGAGCATACTGCATCGAGCCTCTCGTGGAACACCCTGCATGAAACAGATTGGGCTCTTGAGACAGCAAAGAGGCGTGTGTATATTTTTTTTAACGTTATTTTTTCGTTTTCGTTCGACGATTCTATCACACAGGCCGTGGGGGGGCTATATATATAGTTTTCTTTTATCCTTTAATATTATTCGTAATAATATATATAAAAAAAAAATATCGTCGGTCTTTTATATAATAATCGCACGATCGATGCAGAACTGTATATGCAGACGGTTTCGTTTCGGTTTTAAATCATTTATTCAATTCGGGAATAACTTGCTTATCAATTGCGTTCGATTAAATATTCATTAAATTAAGATTGAGTTTTCTTTTTGTGTTTTTTTTTGCGTTTTGTTTTTTTTTTGTTTCGTTTTTCGTGTAAGACGTGAGTGTAAGTTGATCGGTGTTGCTGTTGTTGCTGCTGTTTCTTGTTGACACAGTGTTCTACTTGTGTGTGTAGTTTTTTTTGTATGTGTTTGTTTCTTAAGATTCGGTTTTTTTACGTGTTTCGGTTTTTCATTTGTTTTTTTTCTTATAAAAAACATGGTGAATCTCAACGAGCTGGCACGTTTGTTTGGTTTTAACGTAATCACCTAGCTGGCGGATGATCGGAACTTTCACTGTCTCGGGTTGTCGATCCCCCCCCTTTGGTGTGACTCCGCCGAGTGCTGTTTCTCTTCTTTGGTTGTTTACTGTGGCAGTTCGAACAGTACCATTTCCCTCTTGGCATCTGGAAAATCCCGATTTTTTTTTGTTATTCGTTGTTTCATGGCAGCGAATTAAAAAAAATAATTATTTCTCTATAATGTTTATACATTTTTATTTTTTCTCAACGTACCTTCGGCATAACGGGATTGTGGCAGTCGGTGTGATAAGCCCGAGGGCACAGCTCGCACAGGACCAAATTCTTGCCAACCCTCTTTCCGCACACCAAGCAATTTCTCTCGCCGGTAGCTTTGTTCATGCACTCGTGACAATACCTGTGAAAAAAATTAAAATAAAAAAATAGAATTAGATTAGCTTTTCGTTTATTGCAATTGTCATTTTTTTTCGTTGCGAGGTTTCGTTGAAATTACTCACCAATCACCATCAGGAATGTTTTCCATTTTTGGACGGAAGCAGTAAGTATGATAGCCGCGGTCACAGCCGTCGCAGAGCAGCAATTTGTCCTCGTTGTCACCGCTGTGACAAAACTGGCAATTCTGCAACAGGGAAAACTCTCGCTATTTGAAAACAGGAAACCGGTGAGAATGTGGTTTCGTTTTTTTTTAATTGTATCGTCAGCGAGAAATTATCTCACATTTTCGGTACAACAAGTTCGACCGGACTGCGGTAGTACCAGCCGAGCCACAAACATCGATACAGCGTAAGCGTTTTAATCATGCAACGAAGAAACATTTGCAAAACTTTTTTTTCCAACAGGGATTATGAAACAAAAGCAAATTGTACGACAAACACGAAAAGCGTTGACGAGTTAATCAAGAAATTGCTCCAACGATTTATGCGATGAAAAAAAAAAATCTAAAAATGTTGCTAACAGATGCTTGCTAATTCGACGGAAAATAATTATACAATATGGGACGGGGGTTCATAGCTCATAGGCGATAAAAAAAATCGTTTTTTAATGTAAAAAAAAGCTCGCGATGAAAGTGAATTTTTGTGAATAAAAGAAAAAAATTTACATCAAGCAAACAATTCAAATGCGTTACTAGACGAATAGACGGCAAGCGGCTGTTACTTTTACATGCTAATACCGTTACGTTAAACTCTGACCACTTTTTAGCTTTGTATATTTTAATTTTTGTTAAGACCAAAAAAATGCTTTTTACTGCGGAATCAAAGTGAGTCCCAGTTATTACCGAAGTGAAATAATGATTAATGAATTTTTCGTGTAAAGTTCGGACTCGAGATATTAGTTGGACGCTTGCACGTTCACAGCGATGCAGACAAGATCGGCGACACGCGGTGTTAACGATTAGTAAACAGTTATCGGCGTCTAAATATGCGACCCCAATATATATATTTTTTTTCAAACAAATCAACACAATCTGTGTTTGTCCGTGTGTGTATGTTTGACAATCAAGGATACGGCGTGTGGAAGCGGATGTTTTATTGTAGAGGATTTTTTTTCTACCACATTTTTCCAATTTTTCAGTTATTTTTGTCAATTTTTTTCGTGGAGAAGCCTGTTGGTTATTCATTGATGTTCAATGATCGCCGAGGATTTTTCCACGAAATATATCGTAGGGAGTATTGTGCAAATTTTTCCGTGAACAAAAAACAATTACGTTATTCTCCCGATCGGATAACGCGGAGGAAAAAATTCGGTGAAAAGGGAATGAGGAATGCATTTTTTTTCGGTTAGTAAGTTAGTGCGAATACCCACAGAGGCCTGAGTAGTAGTCAATAGCTGATTGTACTGAGTGGTAGCTTTGAGTGAGACGCAGCGGTTTCGTAGCTTGACGCAGACCGAGTTTCTAGCTGGTGTTAGACTCACAGCCTTCATGATGCTCTTGTCCCAAGCGATGCTGGCCTCGAGCATGTAAAGTGCCATTGCGAGTTGTGCCGACGTGTGAGCGCGCGCCGTAGCTTCGCGCCAGTTGTTCAACCCTCGCGGTGTCGTCTCCTCTTGGGGCGGTGCTGACTGTCCGCCCTCGGATGAAGAGTTCAAACTTGCGTTCGCTGCCGCTGCCTGCTCTGCCTTTAACGCTGCCAGATTTGGATCCCCGGTGCTGAGGGTAAAAAAAACCGAAAAATCAATTAGTAATGTTTCGAATGATGTACGGCAAACGACCGCTAAGTTGCGTGCTCGAGAGCCAAGCCAATTAGGCACGACCGTATATAAGTTGGATCTACCACTGTCTGCTTTCCCGCACAAAAATGGAAATATTGAATTGGTATTTTTTTAAAGTACTAAAACAAAGTCTTAGAATCGGAGTATATCAGTTTGCCGTAGTACACTGAGTCATAACGAATAATACTTCGAATGGAAACTATTCGAAAGTATGCAAGAATCCTAGAACTCATGTATCATTTTTCCTATGTTTTAACCCGTAACTTTCTTCTACGTACAAGGGTCCTATGAACTGTAAATGGGGTTTGCCGCGCATGAATCTCTTCCTTTTCTGATAAGGAAGACAATGGATATGCGGCAAATTTGATTTTATTAAAGTTTTGGGGGGGGGGGGGGTGAAAATCACACTAAAGCCCAAAACGTAAGAAAAATTTACAAAAATTGTATTTTTTCCAAAAAAACTTGTAGTTTTTTTTTAAATGTCCCGATTTTGAAATTTCAAACGCCATTTTACAACGGAGACACCAGACTGTTAGGAAAAACTAGTCCCACTATATTCCGTTCAAAAAGTCTATTTATTTTTCATTAAAAAGTCTAAGACTTTGTTAATACTTAAAAAATACGAATTTAACACTTCCGTATTTGCAAGGTTTAGTACTTGCCCACCCTCCGTTCCCGTATACAAACTTGTACGGGAAAGAATAAACAAGCAGGAACGATTTGATAAGCCGGTGACAAAATGGAAGGAATGTTTCGTCTCCCGCCATGCAGATAGACGAACTCCCAGAAAAGGCCGATCCAACTTACCCGGTCGTTCCTCGTCGGACTTATCCGATCGGTAAAACATACGCGGTCGTCTACTGCTATTAATAGATATACATACGCACAAGTTGGACGAGAGATGGAACTTACCAGATGCCCAGAGGTGGCTTCAGGTATCTCCTCTCGATGGCGGCCTCGAGCGAGAGTAACCTCTGTCTGGCTTGCTCGACGGCGTTCACCTGTTCCATCTCGTTGAGTTTCTCGATCTCCTCGGCCTCTTCGGTTCCTGCCCTCGGAGGCAACTTCCATCCTTTTACCTGCATGCTCGCGTTTGCAACTTTGTCCTCGAGAGCTTCGACCTGCTCGAGCAGCTGGGCGTCGACACGAAGAGCTACTTGTTCACTCCAGTCTTCCGGACGATCGGGCCTCGATATCGGAGGGTCGCCCTCCTCGCTCGAGGCCGAGCCCAGATCCGTCGCCGAGACGTTGCCCGCATCCACGTGAATTTTTCCCGTTACCGCTAGGAACGATTCCATCGTCGCCCAGGTCGTTCGCTTCAATTCTCTTTCTCGAACTCCGCGGGAGTGCAAGTGCTCGAGCAACTCTTGGAACGTATCGACGTCCGTTATCCTCCACCAACCGTAACGTAGATCTGAAAAAAATGCATTTAATAATTTTGATCACAAACTCAATAATTTTTTTTTTTTTTAATTCGAGCGGAATCTTGGCGAAATGTGAATTCTACCTTTCGGCACAGGCTTAGCCTCTCCAGGCGGTGGCAAGCCGTGAATTTTCAAATACTCCAATTGCGCAGCCTCCTCCTGCGTGAGGATGAGAGGAGCCGGACTGTCGCATCTGTCGTAATTCGGACTAGCCGGCGGTGGGAATATCGGTATTCTCAGTTCCGTCGGTTCGGCTATACCGAAAATCTGCTTCGTGCTCGGTCCAGGAGTGTCGCAGGTCTCACGCGGCAAGATCGAGAACCAGTGAGTCTCTGTGTTATCAGCTGAAATCAAATAATAGCGTCGGTATTGAATTTTCGTAAATCGATAAATCAATCGGTTTTATCGAGTTTTTTTTCACCGTCGTCGAGTAATTTTACTAACCGGAAATGAAGCTGCCGTTGAGTTCCTTCCCGTTGTGCAAATTATTCATATGATTGTATTTATCGCCGTTGGGTATCGTCTCGACGATCTTGTCCTCCATCATCTTAACAACGGGCTTCGGAGTGTCGCACTTCTCGCCATCCTCGCCCTCCTTCTTGATCTCTTCGACCTTTACGTCAACTTCCATATTGACAACCTCCGTTTCCTGCTTTATCTCCTCGGAAGTGACGTTGGTCTTGGCGTCGGCCATCGTGTTGTTGTCGTTTTCCATTTTTATCTCCGCCTTCGGACTCTTCGCCTCTTCCTCGCTGACAGAATTCTGCACCGGTTCTTTCTTGCAATTGATTTCCTCCACTTCGGTTTTGGGCTTTTCATCGACGGGCTTCAGATCTTCCTCTTGTTGCTCGGCCACGTTGAATTTCTTCTCCTCCTTGACCTCATTCGGCGCTTCGTTCTCGCGATTCTCCGTGTCAATTTTTTCGACTTCCTCCTCCTTCTTCACCTCCTCGGCGATCTCCTCGATCGGTCTGTCCTTCCACTTCTCGTCGAGATCGGCCTGAAGATCGAGTATCTCCGGCTCGGCGCTCTCCATCGCCTCGACGAATATTCCACCCGAGCACGGCAATTCCCAGTATCGCCTCCAGTAACGATCCTGACCGAAAACGTGCGCCCTCAACGACTTCGACGAACAGTTCAACTTCTGCAACTGCTCCTCCGACTGTTTAAGCAGCTTGTCCAGCTTCTTGCCCAGCTCCTCGCCCGACAAATTCTTGTCCTCCTCCTGCACATCGAAGAGGTAAATCTTTTTAGAGATTATAATAAGAGTTCAAGGTTCTGGGTAGAAAAATTAAATTAAAAAAGGCCCGAAATGTCGATTGCACATTTTTTTTAAATCGAGTATCGACTTACCTCTTCGGGCTGAGTGCCTTCGCTCTCGTTCTCGGACATGTCCTCGACCTCGTCGTGAACTTCGTCGTGAGTATTGGATTCTTCGGGTGTCGGAGTCGTGCCGATGGCTGTGGATGTCGTGTTGCCTTCGCTTCCCTCCTCTCCCTCCTTCTTCTCGATCGTGATCGTGTCTCCGGTCTTGTTGATTATCACGCCGACCGCTTCCATCCGTAGCTTCCGGCTGTGCAGTTGCCTCAGTCTGCGATCGAACGGGGAAAGAAATATTTTATAATGAATCAATTAAGGTGAGGTCTCGATCGATTGATGGTCTAACCCTTCAAGTACGGGATCTTCGCTGAGCGAGGACCTCGATTCCGGACTATTCCGCCGGGTTCCTTGCTCAGCTGGTACTTACATTTCTCGGTACGAAACTCGCTATGCCTCAAGAGATATTGATGATGTCGAAATTGGGAAAAATACTCTTTCAAGAGTAATGTTCACTAAATTATATTTGTTTAAAATAATATTTTATCGTCAACATATAGTGTGCTATTGTTATTCGAAACTTATATTTACATCTCAGGTGTGAGGGCTACATTTTTACAATTGTTTATCTAAAATTGTATGCACGTTTTTGTTGAATTTTTTCAAAATAAATGTCAAAAAAGTTGCTGCAGAGCAACATTTGAGGAACAAAGTGAGGAATATACACAAATATAATATCGTGAACATTACTCTTCAAAGACGATCTTTCTGAATTTCGTCACCATCAATATTTTTTGAGATATAGCAATTTTTATACCACACAATGTAAGTACTCGCTGAGCGAACGCACCGAACGTGTAAGCTTAATAGTAATTGTTATCTACCGACGCAGCGTTTCTCCAAGTTGGACCAAAAGTTAAAAGTCCAAACTCACTTTCTGATCTTGGTGTCGAGAACGAAGCGTTCCTTCTTCAACTGCGCGACGCTCTCGAGACCGCCCTCGATCTGTCTGATCACAGCCTTATTTTGCAGCAGCTCGTTGCATAGAAAAGCGAGCATCTGCGCTTTGTGCGTGGGATTGAGAGCGAGGAAGGGCTTGTCCCGGAGTCTCTCGGACATTTTCCATGTCTCGTTGTTGTGCAGGTGTTCGTAGAATTGGGCATTCTTTCCGGAACCCGAAGACGGATAGTCCCCGCCGTTCTGATGATGATCGGCGAATCTCTTGTCGCGCTCGCGCTCGAGACAAACGCCCGTCAGCGCTTTCACCTCACCGGTCGCGTTGGCGTACAGGTATATGCGCAGAACTTCGCTTATGTTCGCGTGGGTTATGTCGGCCTGTCGAAGACTCTGTCCCAGACCCGTGGTGTGACGAGCGGGCTGCGGTATTCCCGGATCCTCGATAGCGCAGACCAACAAGTGGGTCATCACCGAGAGCATCTCCTCCTCGGCTTCCTCGTCGTTCAACAGGGCGAGCTGCAGACTCTTCAAACTTGGCAGTGATTCCATGTCTGCAATTAAAAAAAAGTCATTATTTACTTGTCGCTTTAAAAATTGTTATCGCAAGCAACTATTTCTTTATATATATATTTTTTAAACAACGAAAGATTGTTTTTACGAAGCGTTAAATTTATTGAATTTACCAAAGCCCAGGGTTTCGCCAAAGTTGTGCAAGAACTCGAAGACCATGACGATGTCCGAGAAGGCTTGACCGGAGAGCTTCAGACCTGGTAATCGTTTTATCTTCGGGAGGGCCCTGTGATCTGAAAATTAAAAAATTATAAAAATTAATATTATGTGAGCTTGTAAATATCGAATGAATTTTTTTTTATTAATCCGATATGAGAAGAGATTCTTACCGGTAAGTTCCATATCTTCTACAGGCTTTCTGATCTGTTCGACCAGCTCCAATTCCATTTTTCTCTGCTCGGCGCGCTTTTCCTTGTTAGCGATTCTCTCAGCTCTCGCCTCCAGTCGTTTCTTCTCTCTCTCCTCCATTCTTCGACGATTCTCCAACGCTCTCACCAGAGCCATGTGCTGTCGCCTTCTCTCACGTTCCTGAATTAACCCACAAGCAAGAATTTAGATCGTGTGTGTAGATGTTTTTTTTTATCGAAATAGATTATAAAAAAGCATTGCTGAGGATAATTGGAATTGGGGTAAATTATGTTTTTTCCGGAAAATGGTGTCTCCTTCTCTCGTTCCGTTTCTTGAGGATAATTTGTTATTATCTGGCACGAGTAAACGAGCACACTCTCGGCAAGTCAAGCCTACAACCGTCCCAAACACGCTTTATCAACTACCATTACGAATTATAATAACCGATTAGTATTAATTTATCTATGCTCTTTTTTTCGCACGCACTCTACCAGAGAGGTACAACACCGTGCATGATACGTTTATTTAAGAAGAAAATTTCTCGACCAAGTCTTGCAAATTCAGAAATTCGAATTGACGAAACATATTTTATAATTTTTTTTTTTCAACTTCAGTGAGTTTTGAAGTCGAGCGAGTAAAATAAATTGAAAAATGTATTGTACAGGCTATCAAAAGAGAAACACGATATTTCTGTTTTTAAATGCTAATAAGTCTCGTCCGTACCGCTCAATTCGTCTCAAAGTCAGAACTAGCGCCAATCTAACAGGCGCGAAATGGAATTTAAAAAAAATTTGATCTCGCCGATCGAATAAAAAAATGATATATATATATTTTTCTCAACTTATACTTTAGAATTGATAGATTAGATGGAGAGAGGAGTAGAAGCGATAGCGTAAGACATGTAAGAAGGCCAAGCGACGAGGGCACTAAAAATCGATTCTAACGTCTCACAATCGTTTTTATTGTCCTACTTGTTTTAATTGTTTTATTAGCAGGAATTAGTGCGAGTCGTTGTCGAGGGATAACGCTTAGAGATATTGAAAACTAACAACGACATCAAGTTAGTATTGAGTTTGGTGTGTTTTAATTTTTTAATTTTTTTTTTTTTTTGTGCTAGATTGGGTATGAGACATACCAGCTCGACGGTGTAGAGCATCTCGCGCTGCTTGCTGAGCTCCTGCATGTACATCTGCAGCACAAAACACATCCAGTCCACCAGTGCTCAAACCTCAAACTTTCGTCACGAGCAAACTAATAATCTTTCACTCTTTTTACGTCTTTGCCCAATATTTTTTTCTCTTCTCCTTTCGCAGACCTGTTGCTTTTTCGTAACCATATTGGATAAAAAAAATTCTAGTAACAACTAAACTCATCCCAACAAATCCTGTGTACTGCAATCGAGTACGAACAAACTGGTACAAAACTTAATACGAATTACAGCACAAAAGTATGAAGCATCACATTATTGACGACACAAACGTAGACAGAGAAATTTATTGTCGAATAGACGAGAATGGAATGTGAAAAATTTTCACGATGAAAAATTGTATGGCTTTCACGGGTTCACTGCTCTCGGAGACACCGAAAACTTTTATTTTCTCTAAATTTTGATTGGGCGATTATTTAAAAAAAAATAAAAATATAAATTGTCCCATTACTTAAAAAATTAAAATTATGTGGTCTCATTATTTGTAAAAATGTTCTAATCAAAGTGAATGCTTTACAGTGTGTCTCCGAATTTTCAAAGAGGTCCCGCGACTCATGCACGTTAAAAAAAAAAAATTACGCTCGAACTTGCCACTAAATTCGTTATAAAAAATATTTGTGCTTATCTCGCTTGAAATTTATCCACGATATTTACGAAAGTTTTATTCGAAAAATTATTACAATATTCATTTTTTTTAACAATAAAGCCTAAGACAGTGAACCTGTTGCCCGACAAAGATAATCTACATTATTCAAAGCCGTAGTTTCCGGTCCAGAGATATAACTCGAACGTACGTAGACAAAATCACGAATTAATAGAAGCAACACCTATCTACGAACACACTGCAATCTACCTCGAGCGGCGCAGTCGTTAAATCTTTATAATCCTGTGCTAAGCTCACCTGTTCCTTAAGCATAACTGCCTGCTGCCTCTTAAGCTCCCGTTCCTGAAAGGAATAAAGAATTTTTGTTAGATTAACAAGAAAAGGAGAACGGAAAACTCCGAGGAAAGACGAAAGATAATTTAAAAAATTCTTCGTATTTCGGTTTTTTACCTGTTGCTTCCGTTGCTGCTCCTCCATCCGGATCTTCTCCACTTCCTCCTGACGTTTTTTCCGAGCCTGCGCATATGCCAAACTCACAGTAAATCGTATTCGTTTCATCTTTTTTTTTGCATTTTTTAAAAACATATACATCTTTTTTTTGCTACGTTAATTTAGACGATCGTGGTAAAAAAAATGACCAAAAGTTAAATTTGTGATGGAGAAAGCATGGCAATTATCAACCAAGAGAATAAAACGTTAAAAACAATTTAACGCACATATATACATATTTTTTTTTTATAATTGCGATTGATATAAAAAATTTTAATAGAGCGAGCTTCTCATCGAATTTTACCTGGTTCATACTTGCCACTAATTTTGTTGAAGCTATTATTTTTTTTTATTTGATTTTTTCTTTTTTTTCGTAAATTGTGCTGTGTGCCTGGTAAGCTGAAAGCTCGCGCGGATACGAGAAGTCGAGAGTTTAGATTCGTGCGGTTCGATCGCCAACTCGAAATGAGGCCTAACAAATTCTCTTCAAAAATTCTTTTTCTTCTAGTTTTTTTTTTTCGTTCTTCTTACTGTTGCCGATATTTTTTTTATTTTTCCTAACCATTCGTGAAGCTTCTTATATGAAGGTAAAGCGACTATTGTTTCACGAGTGAAACCAGAGGCGAAGAAAAATAAAGCTCTACTCTAGGAACTAATCGTTTTGCAGACAAAGTTTTTTAGACAAGTTTTGATATTCCATCGTTTTCTTTTTTTAATTCACGCGACAAGACAGTTACGATGAAAAAAAATTAAATAATAATTTTCTATCACTGGAACAGAAAAGTAGAACGTAAGGACGCTTTTTTACTTTTAGGAATATTGAACTGTGCACAAATTGGAGAAGTAAAATTTAAAAATTATAAATGTACAATTTTCCATTGGACAACCGACGTAAATTGGAATTGATTAAAACTCCTAGTGTGACCTCAGCAAAATTTTTTCATTCGTCCATTGAAAGGTTGCAAAAATAATTGTTTAATTTTGCGTCCCTTTTTTCAATCTTGTCTGCAATGCTCAATCTTCTCGAAAAACGAAAACCACGATTCAATGCGATGAGATGACTAAAATAATAAATAATATCGATAGCACGTTGTCACGTGAGTTATATTTGTCATGAAAATAAAAATGAAAACAGTTTAACGTGACACGCATCTCTAAACAGCGAGTGTCGTACGATTAATCGTGGTACGCACACTCAATTTTTTTTTCTCTTTATACCAATAATAAAGAAATCTTATAAAACAATTTCAATTGAATACTTGACCTTGTATAAAAAAAAGAATTTCATGCATAATACGAAAAATTGTGAAAACTAGCGTTTTCGAGTGAATAGATAAAGATAGATAGGCCAAGCAAAGTATGTAAACAGCTTAGTAGCTTACTTCCCAATATAGTGAAAGAAAGAAAAAAGAAAAATCGTGGAATATTAATATCATTAATAAAGAAAAACCAGAAGATGATAAACCCACGCAGTAGAAGAAGAAAAGTACGAATAAGAATGATGTAAATGTAATGAATAGAAGAATATCGTGAGGGAACTTTGGGACAACAAAAAAAAATCATAGATACGCACTATAAACACTGAAACACGAAGAAATTTTTGTTTTCGTTCGAACAATAATAATAATAATAATAATGATAATAATAATAGTAATAATAAATAATTCGAAGATGTTATTTAAATAATGAAGCGAAGAGCGTCCATGCAAGGGCCAAGCAATGATCGGCAAGTGTATGCACATATTGTATCGTGAATGATAATCTCGCCTTAAGCATATGATAAACAAAAATAAAAATAAAAAAATATAATAGATAGATAGTAAAATGTAGCCATCGATCATAGTAGAAGAATTAACATTAATAATTACATTAATTTATTAAACGTATAGAGATTGAGATTGAATAAGATTTATAATTAAACGTCAACGCGAATAGTATATTTAATGTCCATGTAATAATGGAATTAAAAAAACAAATTAACAGTAGTAGCAGTATAGTATGTAAATGTAAAAATGTTGTATACTTGGCTCTCGTCAAAGAGATACTTCAAAAAACATTTGCATGCTGGATAAAATTATTATTATGATTATTATTATTATTATTATTTTAGCTAGCTGTTATATATAGTGACAGGAGAAGCTAGGCACAGGATAGTATTGCGGCAGATGGTATTATCGTAACTACCCCTACGAACGTCAGCATTTCTTTTTTTTTCCATATGTATATCATTTTTTTTTCGTTTTTTTTTTTCGATTGTACCCATCAATTCTTTCTCTATACTTTCTCTCCCTCGTATATTGCCGGGACGACAATTCTGCCTCTCGCAGCAGCCGTTTTTTTTTTTTTAAGCGAGCTCGAGCTGCACGATATAAAGTATCGACATCCCCATTTCAATTTTTTTTTTCTTTTGTTTCTTTTATGTATATATATAACAATTTTTTAAAAATTCTCTTTCGTTTCGACTCGACGGTGTCGGAGAGCTGGTGTTTGTGTGTCGTGTGCGCGTACGTGTGTTTCATCTCTGAGACGAGTCTGGAAGCTTCGGGGTTATCGACTCGAACCACGACCGTCTCGTGATAGATTTTTTATTTTATTTTTTTATAGAAAAAAAAAAAAATATATAAAAATAAAAATAAATGAAAGAAAAAAATATATATTGAACAATTCATTTGCCTCGCACAGCCAAGCGAATTCTTCGACTAGGTATGTGGACTAATGCGGGGATAGTCGACGAGAAAAGAGACGGTGTCGGTCTACCTTTCTCGAGGATTTCTCGTCGCAAACTACGTAATTTCTCTACTTCAGCTAGACACATGTGTACTGTGGTACTTTTTTTTGTTCTTTTTTTTCGTCAGGATCAGTCGTTCGGGAATGTGAGACTCGGCTCCGTGGGCGAAGGATGCTCGGGCTTTTTTTTTCGAGAGATTGGACGAACGGGGTGTCGCGGTCGGTGTTGAGAAGATTAAAGACCGACCGTGGCACTGTAAACGATGCTTCTCGAATTATTAATTCACGTCAAAATTTACGAATATTTATGCAAAATAAATGAAAAATTCATTCTGATCTGAATGTCTTCCCCACCATTGCCTGGCGTCCACATTTTGCCAACATCACATCAAAACCCTCAGTGTGCAAAAAAAAAAAAAAAAAAAAGCTTGAGAACCCTGTGAAAATTCATATAGCATCATCCACAACGCCACAGGCCGTATCTCTCATCAACCCAACACGGCCCTTTCCCTTCGCTGTTAAAGCCCTCCGGATACAAATTCCACAGTTCATCATTTTTAAAAAAGCCTCAAAAAGCTCCACAAACTCCAGGAGTATGATTCATAATTCCCTGAAGAAAATCTCTTGGACAGGCACTCGAGGGCTGGGTGGTCGGGGTCGGAGGGTGTTTTTTTTCGTGGGGATAACGACATCTTACCTCCAGCATTTCCTGATTTTGCGTTTGGGTCTGGGCCTGCTGGGTGTTGTTGTCCAGTTGTTGTTGTTGTTGTTGTTGTTGTTGTTGTAGTTGTGGTTGTTGTAATTGTTGTTGTTGTTGTTGTTGTTGTTGTTGTTGTTGTTGTTGTGGTTGTTGCTGCTGCTGCTGTTGTTGTTGTTGTTGTTGTTGCTGTTGTTGTTGTGCTTGATGTACGATCATCGAAAGGCACGCGGTACCGGAAGTGGCACCGAAATTCATTCCAGCCATTTCCGGCGGGGTGACCGAGCACGTGGTGGACGTCGTGGAGAGGGCTCCAACGCCGATCGACGACGAGGTTGGCGATGTCGCCGGTGGCGTCGCCATCGAAGCCGCCGGAAGCGGTGGCGGAAGCGACGGTGGCTGCGCCGGTTGGGCATTTATCGGCATCGATCCCATCCCCGATTTTTTCGTCGGCAAACCATCCGAATCACCGGAATCCACGCTCTGCATCACGTCCCGATTTCTCCATGACTCGGCGATGCTCACCCGATTCTTCCAGATCGTCGCCACCGTACTGCTCGCCAGGCCCAGCTCGCGGGCCACGTCGCTCTTGCTCTTTCCCCTCTCGATCTCTTGGATTATCTTCATCTTCTGCTTGATCGTGAACGCCAGCCTCTTCCGACCCTGCGTCAGTTTTCGCATCCACGCCGCCAAGGTCAATCCCAATACATTTTTTTAATCTGTCTATTGTTTCTTTTTTTTTAGGGTCGCGCTTTTCTGGGTTTTGTTTCTTTTGGTTTCTAAGTTTTTTTTTTGTTTTTTTTTTTTTGGGCTCTTATCCTCTATCCTACTGGATACTCATGTGCTTGGAGAGATTTGATCGGGGGATTTTTGTCTTTGTGTGTTGCGAGGGTGTTTTTTTTCGTGCGATAGATGGCGTTGTAGATTCGAGTGAGTGCGGGGGTGTGTGGGGGTGGTTTTTCTGTCACAGCTAATTTTTTATTTTTTATTTTGCGTGGAGGGAAACGACAAGGTGATTGGGGATGAACTACCGAAATGTAAATGCTTCACTGAAATTCCATGATATTTCTAAGCATTCGGGGGCGTGAGTGACGGGCAAACCAAAGATGGGCAAACATTGAGTTAAAAAAAAATTATGATTCGACAGTAAATTCATGAATTTTGTAATAAACTGAAATTGATATCGACGATAATTCGAACGTTGCTCGTGAATTTTGCAGAAAATCTGGATGATTGTGATATCCCGTATGAAAATAATTGCGGACAGTAATTAATTCGTGACGGCTGTCGGTAATTTTAATCGTATGAATGCCCAGCTTTGGTGAGTGTAGCGCTTCGCCTCTGGTGCATTGTAACGCGCAACCCCTCGCAGCTTCTGTCGCTGTCGCGTTTGCGGATACAACCCACCGATCGATGAGACGGATACTCGTTATCGAGATTTCAATGCTCGGATTAGAGAACCGACCCCGGTGAATCATCCAGCCCGCTCCTCTCTCCATCCTGCCACTCCCCCCTGTTCTCACTCACTGTCCAAACTCGTCGTTTCACCCGAAATTTTTTTCACGCTTTAATTCGACAACGCGTGCGATCGAAATTTGTGCTCTGAAGGATTAACTCTTTCGGTAACATTTTTTTGATCTACTGCATTAGAAACAAAAAAAAAACCAATACTGCTATATTTCAAAACGGAACTTAAAAAAAAATATTGTCGAAGGAATTTTTTTCAGCGATACTTCAATCGAGCATTAAAAAAAGTTTCGGCAAACCGGAAGTGACGATACGGAAAATATTATGAATTTTTCTCTGGAGTGTATCTCGAATGCAGTCAGTGACAGAAACGCGTGAATTTAGGAACTCAGTAAAGTGGGTCGAAGAACGTGTGTGATACGTCTCGACTGTATTGGAAATTCATCGCGTTGTAGCCGGCGACGGAAATGGATGAATTAACACACAGTGAGCAATCCATTGCAAACGAATCTAAGTCCACGATAAAAATTGTCACGATTCTACGGACATCGTAATCGAACAAAATAAATATTACTCGTCCCGTCGGATTGCTGAGCTGCTCGTCGCGAAAAAAAGAAGAACATATTAAGTCGGATAAAACTACGACAAAAGACCCGAAGGGCGATAGAGGAACGAACGAGACAGGTCGGATAGAGAGAAGAGTTATTGATCTGTTGGGCAATTCGAGTTACGAGCTGGTAGACACCGGAGTCGTTGCCTCGCCGTCCTGCTGTTGTCTTCTCTAACACAACACCCACACACACACACACACAGGCACACGCACACGCACACACACAGACAATTCTCATTTCTCTATATATGTATTTCTATCGAAGCTTCCGGTTCTACTGTCCGCTCGATAGGAAACCAATCAGCGAAATCCGACTCGGCGCGTGTCTCTGCCGAGTACGGATATAAATATATAGATATATATATATATGTAAAATAATATATACGCTGTAGTGATATTTGTATATTATATACATCGTCATATGGTCATGTATATAAAGCTGTAGATGCATCGGCACACATTTTCTGTCAAAACGACAGCGTTTGGTTGCTCTCAACGTACAAAGTGTTAAAAAAAAATATAAAAAAAATATTGGGTTCTTGGGGTTTTTTAGGGCACGGGGGCGTTCTTCGGGGATAAAACAAAATCATGTAAAGAAACAAAAAAAACTATGAACAAAAAAAGAAAAAAAGATTGTAAACAAATATTTGAAAAATAAATACAATATCTGTACAGCTATGAGAGAGAAAGATATAAGAAAGATAGGAGGACATGCTGGGCTCTCCTGTCACTATCGCTAGCGTCTCTGGTCGGCGGGTTCCATCCTCGGATAAAAATTGCCAAAATATATTTTTTTTCTAAACACTTGAAAAAAGAAAAAAGAATTATGGAAGTTTGATTTGAATTTACGAAAAATACTTATTTTTTCGGAATTTAAGCTTCTAAATGTGATTAGAGTTTTGGTAATTTTTGGTCCTCGGATTGCGTGGCACAAAGGTACAAAAAGACGAGGTTTCTCTTTTTCGGGATGTTAAAGGGTTAAGAAAATGGAAGCGAGGCTCGGGGAGGCAGTGAAGGTGTGCGAGTATAAAAAACAGTCGCTATATAGTATTATATTATACATGACGTCTATCAGTTATAAAAGGAGAATATATATGTATAGTTATGTATACAAATAAACACCCGGTGTCGAAAAATTTGCCCACAAATTTTGTGACAAACTCGATTCGAGTTTCAAGTCCGATGAAAGTTTCTCGTTGGTAAAATTTGTATTCGGCTCGTAGTTATCGAGTTACGAGCCGCATACTGTAATATCAAACAAAAAAAAAAAAGTAAAAAAAAGCTCGATGTCAACATTTATCCAAGTTCGAACTCCAAATACGAGCCAAAATTTTCGTGCGAATTTTTCAAACACCACGCGAGTCATGAAAAATATATATATAAATATAATGTATGAATAATATGTATAAATATGTATATAAATACGGCACACACAGAGAGCATGCGACACGCACGGCAGGTGGACAAAATACAAAATGTATATATGTATATATATGTATATATATATAGGTATCCCAAATAGAAAGAGAAGTAGTTCGTTATATATGTGAATGAAACAACGAGAATTGGAGTCAAACCACGTGTGCGTTTTTTTTTAGTACACACGTGAGGTATAGATTTTTTTTTAATGTAGAGAAAAGAAATAAGCGATTTTTTTGTTTCGTAACTCACCTCGAGAAGCTGCTGATTTCGTATCTCCCGTTCCCTTCTCACGGCCTCCTGGCGCTCCGTTTTTTCTTGTTCTTTTATCAGTCTGCCAAATTTTCACATGCAATTTCATTTTTTATTTACCGAAATTGCATTTTTTCGTAAAAAAAAAAAAAAAATTACCTGGCTTGCTCCTTGTGTCTCTGAGCTTCCTCCTTGGCGAGTTTCTTCGCGTAAGCGAGTTTGTCCCGCTCGTACTGATTGTTGGCTCTGACGTCCCTGAAGCCACCGGCCGCTCGTAGCTCCTCCAGTCGCCTCGCCACTTCCTGGGACCCCAGTCGTACGAATTCGGCCTCGGCGAAGCCCATCGTCGGTTGGAGAAACTCACCGACCAGCGGTCGCGAGGAGAAGGAAAAATTTGCTGTCGTCAACTCGGCGGGGTTCTGCTGCTCGAGAAACTGTAACGGACGAAAAAAAAAAATGTATCAAGAAATTCTTTGCAAAATCGAATAGAATTAATCTCCGAAACATAAAAGAATAATGAATCATGAAATTCTTTGCAAATTCGAATAGAATTTGCGAAGTTGCGAAGTTAAATGAACGACGCACGACGGAGGAGAATTAAATGATCGCGAATTAGGGGATTCTGACCTTCAGTAAATCGGGACTGCTCCTGAAAGTTTTCCCGCACGGACTGTAGTACGATACATCGCCCTTGATTACGCCGGTCTTTCCGAGGCCCTTGATAACGGTCTCGCGCTTCCAGCCCCGTTCCAGTGGCACCTGAAGATCCTTGTCGCTCGGATTGAGCTTTCTTCTCTTGGCGCTCGGTGTGCCCTCGGCATTGTCCTCGTCCGTGTCCGTAACAACGTCCGTGTTGCTGCCGCTCTCGCTCGTCACGTCCATGTTGCTCTCCTCGCCTGACGCCTCCAGCAGCTTGTTCTTCATTTTCTCCTGCAACGAACGCTTTATTGGGGGAGCGTAATTTAGTGCGAAATAATAATAAACGAAACAAAACTAAGCGAAACGAATGAGTGAAATAAACTTGAAGTGAAAACTGACCCGAGACGATTCGCTCGAGATTGTGCAGTTTCTTTGCCCCATCAGTGTGCGGAAAATAAACGCTTGACGCATAGATTATTCCGTCGATAATGAAGTTTGAGGCAAAGAGGAAAAAAAACAAAAGCGACGAAAAAAAAAAAACAATTGACAAGAGCCAAAAGTAAATCGATAGAAACGGAAGACGAGCAAAAAAAAAAAAACTTAAGCGTTTCGCGATAAGTAAACCGAACTCAAATTGTTAATTATTATATAATTGTATAATCAATAATATAATATATGAATACATTTTCTTAAAATGTACATACTTTTTTTATTTTATATAAGTATAGAAAAAATAAAATAATTTATATAATTCTCCATAAAAATATTAGAATTATTTTATCGTTTTACCTGACTCTTCTCGTCGCCCTGGCCGGTGGCAGAGGCGTGAAGCTGCGCCGCTAGTATGTTCGACCTGAGCAACGAGACTTGATGCGACAGCGGTACGTTCGGATCGAGCGTAGGCGTAGGTTTGATGCCCAGTGCTCTGCTCTGGGCGAGCAACGACGCCACGGTGTTTTTCTTCGGTTTCGATACACCCCGACCGAGATTCCTCGGTCTGCCGTCCTTGTGATGAGTCGTCGTGCTCTCGCTCTCCTCGCTGCCGCTGCTCGGCCTCTGCGGCGAATCCGCTGCCGCGAAGAGCTGCGCCAGCGACGGGCTCGGCGACGCCGAGACCGGTACCGAATTTTGCGGCACTCTTCTCGGCTTCGGGCCCGGCTTTCTTCGAGCTGAACGAGAGGGATAAACTACTATAAATCATTTGTCGGTAACCCCTTCCGATTAAATTCACTTAATCAACTAATTTTTTTTTTTAATTGTCTTCATGATGCATGAATTCAGGACTTTGGTACATTCACACGGAGCTCCGTCAATACTGTGACGGATATAAATCTACAAATTTATGTGAAGCATCGGACTTTCGTTTTTCAAGCTTTAATATACGACGATCTTTTCGATCGTATTTTTTAATACCGAGGAACCAATAATCCGAGATCAATGCAGAGCGTACAATTAAATAAAAATGTTAGGAAAAAATAGAAAAAAAACACATTGCATTCTTACAAGTTCTGTCGGAGGTCAGTAAGGACTGGCTGAGATTGCTCAGTTGACTGAGGGGTTGACTGCCGGGTATCGGTGAATTGCTGCTCGTCGAGGCGGGTTTCAGCGAGAGATTGAGCGGCGCATCGGAGTCATTCGCGTTGCCGCCACTCGTGTTGCTCGTCGTGTAGATCGGCGGTGCCGAGAGTACCGAGCCGTTGGTGGAGTGCGCCGGTAATTTTATCACTTCGACGCGATCCACCGGGTCCCTGTAATCGTTCGTCTCGTTCTGGGAGCCCGACGTACGATTGTACTTCCGCGGCTCCATCATGAGCGAGGTTGTCGTCGTGTTCGTCTGATGGGCGCTCATCGCCTGTATCGGCGGCGGATGAACGCTCACGCTCGGCGAATCCAACGATATTGTCTTCTTCCGTCCGCGATTCGTCGTCCCAGGTATCTTCGGGCCGACTATACTCGACGTGTACTTTATTATCTCCGTGTCCGGCGGTAGGCGAACACCACCTAATATACTGCTAGGATCGCTGAAATAAAAAAAAAATACAAAACATATTAAATTTCAATTCCATGGAAAAAATTTGGTATTTAATTATTTCATTCGCAATCTGATCCCCAATTTAAAATACACTGTAAAGATAAGTTGTAAATTGAATGTACTGGAACGTGAAATTTGCTTGTATTACATACATTAATTGAATATTAATGTACTTTTTCGTAAATCAAAATACCAAATATTAAAATTACAAATCTTTTGCCTAAAATAAAAAAAAAAGCTTTTATGAAAAATACAAATTTTACTGTAAAATTGCAACGCACATACGTTTAATATTTCAGAAACCATTTACGTAAAAAAAAGGTTCCAATAACGTTACTTAATTTTCACAGTAAATTTTTTTACAGTGTAGACTGGTTTAACCCGTCTTTTAGCTGAGACTTGAAAAAATGTTAAGCGCTCTTCAGTGAATAATGACAAGTAAAACGAGTACGACATTTTTTGATTATTTCATTGAAAAATAAAAAATAAAATGAGTACGATAGGGTAATAGTTTTTTTGTTTTTTTTATTAAAAAAAATGAATTTCCAACGGACTATTCCGGGTTTAAAGGATTGTTTTAAAAGTAATCACCTTCCTTCCTTGGCAGGGCTAGTGCTGCATAGCGGCATGTAAATAATTAAAAATTGTTCGATTTTTGTTTGTTTTTATATTAGACGAGTGGTAAAAAAAAAGAAATAGATTGTAGGCGCATTCGTTACCTGACAACGTTCTGTGACTGCGAGGTTGGCGTACTGCTCGCCGAGGTACTGTGATGTGTTGAAGATGTGATGGGCGCCTGGCTAACGGCTAAGCTGCTTGTGTGACTACTCGACGTTCCCGAATTACTACTGCTCGCAGACGTCTTGTGACTCTTGCTTGACTTAGCTGTGGTAGAGACAAGGAATTAGCGAGCAGGCCGGAGCCACCTCTCTCGACGAATCTCAGACGCGCGTCGTACACGCACGATAATCTTTCTCGCATGTTGTGTTAAGGAGAACCGACTGATCGAAACAACGACACACGAAAAAGAAATGCAAGCTATCAAGGCAAGTTTCAAAGAATTCGAATAAAAACAAAACGTGGCAAAAAGAAATAAGATATAAAAATCAGCGAATTACCTCAAAGTGTGATTTGACGGGACAGAAATAAAAAATTACAGAATCGATGTTGCTTTCTAGCTGAAAAACAAAACAATTCCACTAGCTTTCAGCAATAAAAAAAAAATCAATTCTCCTTAAAGCGGGTTGGACTCGACGATTTCAAGCAAAAATAAAAAGGCACCTCTCTGACGAAAATCGTCGAGATCAGCCTTAAATTGTAAACAAAATCTTCGTGTGTGTACCGCGTCCGATTCAATTGTCCGCGGATCGTATGATCGCATCGCTTGTAATGAAAAATAATTGTCGATTCGATGAGTCGATAAAACTCGTAGACTTACACTTAGTGGACTTGTGGGACGATAGGGACGGTGGGTTAAGTAGCGATGCAGGATAAGGTGGCAAAAGGCTCTCGGCACCGGGTGGAAATCCCGGTAGACCAGTGGCTCCTTGTATCCTCGCCAGATAGTCCTGAGCCGCCAGATGTGAGGCCATTGTCCACCAAGCTGCGCTCGCTGGATTTATACCTGCAAAAAAAAATATATATATTAACACAATAATTACGAAACTTGATTTATAGATGATAAAAAAAAATCGATACATCATCTCGCGATACAACTTGCTGCGAAAAGGCTCGAACCGATCGGGTCGCAATTTACGCGCTGGAGTAATTTACAGTAAATTTAAAGGGCTCGAACGAGATTGGGTCAAAACAGTAAAACAGTGTCGATTACCGACCGAGCATTTTCGTAATGTACGCAATTAAAGTAAAGCGTGTGCGGTCTCCGGTGTTTGAAACAACCGCTCTAGCTTTCGCACGTGATCCAATTACCTTTTGCCGTATCTGTGTCCCCGCGGCAAGGGTCCGCTGGTTTAAACCAACTTGAACGTTAAACTCGATTCGGGATGTTCTTGGATACCGAGATCCCATTAGGATTACACAGAGGTCGAGCGACAGAGGGACAGTGGGTCGAATTTCAACTCCGCAAAATCAGATCGCTCTCGGAGCGTTAATAGCCAAATCATTGAATCAGCAACAGTGACGATTAAATCCTCCAACGACCCCAAAATTTACACAATCCATTTTTTTCCAGTAAAAAACGATCTTTAAACACTGAATTAAAAAGTTGAAAAATCAAGCTTCAAGTTTTTCGTTTATCTTTCGTTGCAAAAATAGTTTTTTCCGAATATACGTAATTTCCGGTTTGCAAATCTCATTTTTCAACCGGAAGTGACGTCAGACCGAAGATACATCGCTTCTGGTTTAAAATTCTCATTTTTCGACCGAAAGTGACCTCATACCGGAAATACGTCACTTTCGGCTTGAAATTTTCATTTTTCAACCGGAAGTGACGGCAGACCGGAGATACGTCACTTCCAGATTGAAAACCGTATTTTTCCACCGGAAGTTAAGTCATGCCGGAAATCATCACGTCCGGTCGACAAATGAGATTTTCAAACCGGAAGTGACATACTGGAATTACGTTACTTCCGGTTTGAAAAGTGCATTTTTCACGAGGAAGCCACGTCATACCGGAAGTACGTCACATCCGATCGAAAAATGAGATTTTCAAACCGGAAGTGACGTATTTCCGGTTAATCGCCGGAAATCTAGAATTTCCGGTTTTTAAATTCCATAGTCCATAAGTGAGGGAGCGGAGCGCCCGAGCCACAACAACCTGCTAGCGCATTTATATATGTATATAGTGATAATAACCTAGACTCGCAGCTTGGCTTGCGGCCACACTGAGGGTGCCAAGGCTGCCATGGGTGTATGGGGGCGGTGGTGGTGGTGCGGAGGCCGGTGTGTGGCCCCCGAAGCCCGGGGCCGTCCCGCCTCGGCCCAATATCGCGTAGGCTGAGGGTAAGTGATGAGCACCGAGGCCATAACCGCCTGGCATACCGCCGAAGATCGAGGACGCTGCGCTGTCACCCCTCGGCCAGTAAGCTGCAACAGAAACGCGTCCAAAAATATCCATGAGTAACAATCATAATAATCATAGTAATAAAAATAATAATAATAATAATAACAGCCCTTTCTCCCATTTCACTTTATCATCGGAGTGGGACGTAATATCTTTATTGGAGGGATGAAATATGTGCACGAAAATACTGGCCACTCGTACATCGTACTAAGAGCCTGAAGTTAATATTTATCGCAGTTAACTATAGGGAAAAATTAACGATTGTAAATTATTATAAGTTTCTCTTATCTTTATCCTCTCGATGTGTTACATAAATTGTGCATAACGAAGCGGTGATTATACTCATAAAAAAAAATCTGCGCTTTTCCCGTCAAGATTCGTTTGTTTTTAAGTTAAGTCCAAACGAGAACTTAAAGGTAATTGCAAAATTCGAATTTAATCGCTGTAAAAAAAATGCTTAAATTTTGGTGAGGTTGTTTTACGTAAAAGAATGTTCGCACTGACAGTGAAGGTAGTGAAAGTTAGAGGCGCCAAATTGTGTAGTCCAGTTTCGCGAACGAGTCATTATCTTATGTTTATGGAACATTAAAGCGCGGCTATGTCACTGCGGTGTCGCTAACGTTGTAATTGCCAACGAAGTAACAACATAGCGCACAGCGAAAGAGTCATTATTTTCGTGAAAAAAGACTGCGGTTTACCGGTCAAGGTTCGTTTGTTTTTAACTTAAGTCCGAACTCGAGTTTAAAGTTAATTTCAAAGTTCGAACTTGACCACCCGGAAAAATTCTTACATTTTTCGTCGCATTTTTTTCGCAGAATAATGTTCACACCTATGGTAAAGATAGTGAAAATTCGAAGCGCAAGATTTTATCAGCTGGGTTTTGCGAACGAGCCATTATATCATGTTTATGGAACTCTAAAGCGCGTTGTAATTACCAACAAACTAACAACATAGCGCGTAATAAAAAGTTTATTATACTCATTAAAAAAAAAAATATAAAAAAAATAACCTGCGCTTTTTCCGTGAAGGTTCATTTGTTTTTAACTTAAATCGAAGCTCAAGTTTAAAGTTAATTTCAAAGTTCGAACTTAACCACACGAAAAGAAATTCTCAAATTTTTGTCAAAGTTTTTTTGTCGCAAAATAATGTTCACATCGATAGTGAAGATACTAAAAAATCCGAGGCGCGACATTTAATCGGTCTGTTTTGCGAATGAGCCATTATATTATGTTTATGGAACTCTAAAGCGTGTCTGTGTCACTGCGATGTGACAAACGTTATAATTACCAACAAAGTAACAACGCGGAGCGGAAAATAGGTTGTACAACCGAGTGAATAATAACGGTGCGGAGCACAGTTACTCATCGCTCGAGTATCGCTTGTACGAAACGAAGTGAAACTACTACAAGTGCAAACGAGTATTCGCGAGTCATTGGTGCGTTACGATTTAACGGTTGTCGCGGGCGAGCTAGCGCGGTCTCCGCGACGCCGGGAGACCATGAGAACCGGAAGTGCAAGTTAACGAGCACCCGGAAGACCGATGCGAGACGGCCCGAGGCACGTCTCGAGCCAACACCGAACCGATGTACCCAATGTATAAATAACATCCGGTGGATTCAGGTTTCCGGCATGGAATTCAAGCCTCTTAAACTCTTCTTTTCTTTTTCGCGCAATCGATTCGTCTTAAAGAACATTCGAACCCAGCTTAAAAAAAAATAAAAAAATAAAAGAATTTGCTTAGGGGCAAAATGGGACAGTGGGACAGAACGGAATAACGGGGGCAAAACTCAATTTTCCAATAATTTTTAGATTTCCCATTTTGTCCCAAGGATACATCCGGATTTTCAACCCCGTTTTGCCCCACTTACTATCACGACCACCATCCAAAAGTTATTGGAAAATTGCGTTTTGGCCCATTAACCCGTTCTGCCCCACTGTTCCATTTTGCCCCGCTCTCCCCTATTTCGACTTTAAAATTAACTAAAAATTTATGCCAAATGCTACATCGCTGAAAATCGTTTTGGAGGGAAAAATCGTTTAGAATCGGCGCCTGAAATTCCCAGAATTTTACGTCATTTATTTTATTATGATCTCCAAACACATTTCTGTCTTTAGAGCAAAATTGGCACTTATACCGGCTGAAAATACCGTATATTAATTTTCATACAGAAATTCCTTTTCTTCACAGTGTTAGAATGCAGCTCGACGAGTCTACGATATTCAAGAGATTAAATGCTTTCCGGCTCCTTTTTTGCATACGACTCGAATTAAGTTAACGATCGAACGATCGATACTGTGTGATTATTGATTACACGGACACCATTCCATCGATCTTTTATAATAACAATAATAATAATCGACAAACTCTTTCCCTATTTCTCGTTCGCGGTGTTGTATCATGTGTGCAAAGATTGTATGTATATATATATATATATATATATATATATATATACACATATACATAATATATGTATATGTATACATATGTAACGAAAACGACGAATTGCCGTTTGCTCGATCGGGCGCGTTCACAGACACACATGCAAACACACAGAGCCGTTCTCGCTCACGTCGACGATATATACTTATGTATAATATACCGTTGATTTCCGACGCGGACGCGCGCGGCCAGCAGCAGTGGCCTTGGTCAAGGCCGCGTGGCATTGAGAGTTTCCCTCCCCCTCTTCGACATTTAATTTATACCGGACGTCGAACCTTGAACTTGAATCGACTCCGTCATATATATGTGTATATACACGTGTATACATATATATATTTTTTTAATTCAAATTTTATTTTCGCCGAAGCGCCAGGAGCAATAGCGATGCAAAGTGAAAGAGAGAGGAAAAGTGGAATCGATCGATAAACCGATAACGATAGTTTCGATGGAATAATTCAGGGTAGCCCGAGAATATTCGTCGATAATACAGTTTCACTTTTTTTTTTTTTTTTTGTGACTCTCCGAAAAACGAGCCGTTGCGGAGTGCAAGGAGAGAGCCGATGAATTTTTACCTAATGTATTCCTCCGCCTCCCGAATACATCGGGCGGTTTTTTTAGATTTTTTTTTTAATTCAAATTTGGCGCGCTCGCTCCGAAATTTTTATCCGCGAAATTGTCGGGGTGAAATTAAGGACTTGTCAGACAAACCTATCGCCTCGTTAAATCCTTTCGATAAACCGATTTAAAAAATCTCGAAATTTTTTTATTCTCCATAACAAAGCTTCCTCTACGAGGAAGCGAAATCAACCGAAAGACCTTGAACTTTGTGTGACTTCGCTTCCCCTCAATTCCCACGCTCGTCCCTCATTAATTTCGCAACGGATTACTATTTTAAAAAAAATTAATTCATTTTTAAAATAAAAAAAGACATATTTTTTCACAAATCTACGGGGTTGATAGAATAAGGAAGAGATAAATTTATGCGACAACACGAGGGTGAAAGTACATGCGAATGCGGCTGGGCGAGATTGCGCGTGCATGCGATCGCACGAGGGGGAAAGGAAAATGCGAGCGAGGGAACTCTCCCTCGGAGTATGCTGAGTGAACAAGCACGCGCAGGGGTTGCAGTTGCGGTCGCTCATGGTTACGATCCATGCACGTATTTCTATTCAACACCTATATATACACATACATATATATATATATACATAAATACGTATCTATATATATAGTAGTTGCAATGGGGCACGGGAGAAATTGCGTCACGATAGACGAGACGACAAGGAGGGAAGAACTCGATGACGAAGACGGGAACGAGCTGAAAACGGAATCGACGGGTGGAAAGTGCACGCGCGCTCTCCCGCCCTATGCTCACCGTCTAAACTCTCCATAACACATGTGTATGTACAACACATATGTGTGTATAGATACATGTAGAGACTGGGGGACTAAAGTCGTAAGGGCGTATGTTGGGCGCGTATGCATGCGAGATACGCCCTTGTGGTTTTGGTCACACGACATATGTGTGCATATATGTATATACGTATATATGTGTACGTATGTGTATATATAGGTATCCTGGAGTAGATAAAGTGTCGAGGGGCGCGAGGCACCCTATAACGATACTTAACCGTTCAGCGGAGAGATCCATCCATTAGAACACTAAATACAAAGGTGGAAGAGACGACTTCAAAGGGGAAAATGGGAGGAAAAAAAAAGAAAAAATAGAAGGTGGAGCGTGTGTGCACGGTGGAGGGAACTGGGGTCTATGATCGCTCGGCGTGATCGATAACTGGGTCACCGGGTTAATTCGTTAAGGTTTTTTCCTTTCATAGTCTGTTTTTTTATTTTTATTTTTATTATTTTTTTTTTTTTTTGAGCGGGTATGACGAAGGGTGGAGGAAGTTGGAGTGAAAAAAAAGTTTCGAGTGCGGTGGGGTGAAGTTCGCAAGGACTCTGGAGAGGTCGATGAACTTTGAAGGAAATACGAACTTTGCTCGGGGAGGAATTAAGATCGGGATAATTTTTTTTTTTTTCGGCACGAATCTGTTCGTCGACGAGACTGGAAATTTGGACAAAAAATGTTCTCGGAAAAGTGTACACATTTTTTTAAATGAAATAGACTCGTGGAGGCGGTAGCAAAATTTTCAGCCGATTCCGCGATGAGCACAAAAAAATTTTATTTGTTTTATTAAATTGTTCTTTTTTGAATGTTTTTAAGTAAGAAAACATCATCGAGCCAAGGTTGAACCAAGGCCGAAATTCATCTCAAACCGGTCGAGATAAATATACGGTCTGCGTAAGTGTCAATCTATGTTTTTCTTTTCATTCAACATTTTATCGCGTTCGAGGTCATTTTTTGAGTCGATTTCATGAAGACCGTTAAGAATTATCCGTTGCGATTTTTGAGTAAGAAAAAAATCATTGAGCCAAGACTGAACCAAGTCTGCTCAAGTGTGGATCGATGATATTTTTTTTTAATTCAAAATTTTATCACCTACGAGATAATTTTCTGAGTCGATTTTATGAATATCGCTAAGAAGTATCCGTTGCGACTTTTGAGTAAAAAAAAATCATCGAGCCAAGGCTGAACCAAGTCTACTCAAGTGTGTATAGTTGGTTTTTTTATTGTTGTTAATAAAAAATTTTATCTCGTTCGAGGTAATTTTTTGAGTGGATTTTATGAAGATCGTTAGGAAGTATCCGTAGCGATTTTTGAGTAAGACAAACACTGCAATGTTGCCTGATCGTGACAAACGAGAGGGTGCGGATGGAGAATGTCGTTCGGTTCGTCCGGCGAGGGGATGGAAAATGGCCGTATTATTAAATCGATCGGTCTGCTCCGCGGCCCGCGGGAAGCTCGTCTCTCTGCGAGCTACCCGCGGGCGGTGGAGCGCACGAGGAGAGAGAAAGAGTTCCAGGCCAACCCGAGAGAGGGTGAGGGAGCCGGGAAAACTCGTCGGCAACCTGCATCGGGGAGTTCACGAGAGGGATCTCCCATTTACGAATTCCCATGTCGACTCTTCGAGCAAAATAAAATCATTCGCTTTAGACGGAAAAACTACTCGCTGCAACGCTGTATGCACACGATGTGCGAGCAACGATTTTTAACCCTTTTTTCCACGAAGAAAAAAAAATCACGAAGCTCAAACTCTGATTTTTGTGATTTACGCCACTCACTTCGAAGAGGTAACTGTTCGAAGTTGTTTTTATTTTATTTTTTTGTCTGGACTGCCAAAGGAAAATTGAAATAAATTGTGACTGCAAAAAGGGTCAAGAGCAACAATTTTATTTAATTTTTTTGTTTTTTCCAATTGTCTCTTGACGTTACACCAGTCGGGATCAACGATAACTTTTCTCTGCAGTAAAAAAAAAAAAACGTGGGAATTTGTATGGAAAATAATATTTATTAAAGTGGATAGCGAATAGTTTTGATTTTACGTTAATTAATCAGCCCTTTGGCTCTGGCTAAGAAAAATATGAATTTCTCTCTTCGCAATCGTGGAATCGCCTTACAGAATTAAAAAAAAATGCAATATATTAAGCCAATTGAACGAATTTCGTATAAAAATAAAATGTTTCTGCTGTTAAAATTCATAAGTTGAATTTTTTATGGTTTTTATCGAAACGGGTTTGAATAGAGTTTCACCGTTGAGGGTTTAAAGATCTCGTATTTTTGTCTGCAGCAGACAAACAAAATCCAGCTGAGTGATGAGGTTATTTTTTTAAGAAACATTAATAAAAATCTAATAAATTCAGTTCGTTCTCATCGCACCCGAGTTTGACCGAGTGCAGCGTGTCTCGACCCCGCGTTAAATCCTCATACGCCTCACTCGACGTGCGACGGTCTATTTTCTTCGGAGGCGCGAGGAAAATAGCATTCGTCGGACGGACCAACGGCGAGTGAGAGACACGTGCGCGAGTTCGGGGAGCAAAAAAAAAGCGTCCCAAAGCCGAGAATAATATTCCCACTCTCGAGTCTTTATGCTCAATTCTCTACCAAGAACGGCCAAATAAAAAATGTCTCCGCTTTCAACAAAAAATTTAATTAAATAAAATGAAACAAACAACAATGTCACGTGACAAAAAAAACCACTAACCGGAAGCTAAAATAAAAAAACTCATTTAAAGAAGAAAAACAAACAAACACAACTTCTGTTCGAATTTTGATGAGAATCTCAGTGACCGGAAGTTGAGACTAAAAAAATAAAATATAAGAAACAAAGTCGACGAAGAAGAATCGCTGACCGGAAGTGGAAACAAAAAAACTCATTTAAACAAGAAAAACAAAAAAAAAACTTCTTTTCGAATCTTGATGAGAATCTTTGTGACCGGAAGTTGAGACTAAAAAAATAAAACGTAAGAAACAAAGTCGACGAAAAAGAATCGCTGACCGGAAGTGAAAACAAAAAAACTCATTTAAACAAGAAAAACCAAAAAACCACTTCTTTTCGAATTTTGATTTTCATCAGAATCTTAGTGGCCGGAAGTTGAGACTAAAAGAAATGTTTTAATAAAAAAAATGCATCTTCCTTAAATTTTTATAGGGTCGAGATGAACCGAAGAGCAAAATTGGCACGAAGTGAAATATTGTACCTGAAACAGCGGCGAGTCGAAGATTTTCCCGGGCATCGGTTCGCTGCCAAGGTTGAAGGATGTGCGCGAAGAGTTCGGGTACTCACTCCCGGGAGGGAAAGCGGCAAGAGCGAACGGCGAGAAAGGATTACGGCCCGGACGAAGTTGGTGAGCAGCGAGATGGCGAGTTCTCTCGGAGAGATCGGAATGTCGATGGTTCTCTCCGTCGTTCCGTCTCTCCGGGGGAGGAACGTACAGCGAGGCGGCGAGAGGGATAGGATAGAGACGGAAGAGAATAAGACGAGGCTTGCTCGAGCTTTTCGCTGCTGGCTCCACTCCAAATCGGTTTAATTTGGTTTACACGAGGAAGTGTCGTACGTCTCGCCGAGTGCCGATGGCACTTCTCTCGCGTCGTCCCGTGGAATCACGGAAAGCCGTATATAACGTCGGCTATAGTGGTCCAGTGTATATAGACACGCGGGGGTGTCTAAGCACTGGTCGCTTTGCTCTCGAAGGGGAAAGCCTCGCCGGAATCAAATTGGATCGCGATTGAAATAATCAGGTCGCAATCTGTTACTCGAAGATTTTTTTTTTTACACGAAAACGATAATTTCGGATGAATCAATTTTTAAAAAATATATATCTTGAATATATATACGCAGAAAAAAAAATATCATTAAATCAAGTAAAATTTGCTTGCGGGCTGCCAATGCAGTAAAAACGTTGTTTCGATTCTACTCTGAATTCGTACAATTTCATACCGGATTAAAACGATAACATATCACCTTGACAGTCTTGCTGTCGTTGTTTCAATATCATATGGAAGTGTAAGAATTGAAAGTAGAACTGAAACAAACATTTTTTTCTTCGGCAGCAAGCGAATTTTTTTTCAGCGTATAGTAGGGTCGGTTTTGTTTTTGGAAACGAGAACGATTTTTATCTAATGTATACATTTTTTAATAAGATATATACATCTTAGACGGATATATATATATATATATATATATGTAGAAGGGTTGGTCGGATGGGAGATACAATTTTGAGATTCGTAAGGCGGGTTTGAGATGGCGATTATGATGAAACTTTTTTTGCGGGGGGGGATTATGGATCGTTCCTCATTTCATACCTTTGGCTGTCTCCACGAGAAGCCTTTGATCATCCGCCTGACAAGGCACGAGCTTAATTACCGGCGATCTTCCGCGGACGAGGGTAAAAAATGAAAATAAAGTGTCGGGGGAAAAAAGTTTGTGATGAGTGAAGCGACGACGCTTGTGTTTTTAATAAAGCGACGTTGTCGGTTTTGCCTTCCGACGGACTTTCAGGCCTTTTATGCGGGACTGTACGATATTACACATTTCCGAAAGACTTTCAGTTGTGAAGGATTGGGATATATCGTAATAAAGTATCCGTGTATCATCCCCCATGCACCCCCTCCGGAGCAGCCATCCAAGAGCCCAGCCTCCTCCCAACTCCTCTCAATGCATCACGATTATACTTCTACTCCAGGCAAACCCCCCCCCCCGCCCTTCCTCAAATTAAAAACACCCCCAAAAAAATGATTTCCAAGTTAGCGAAAATTTTTATTATTACCCAGAAGAAAGAAAAATATCTACCAACATCTAAAATCCCAGTAAAAAAAACCGATATCTTCATCCCCGATCCTCCTGCAATCCCTCAGCATCCCAACATTATCCCCACGAATCCCCATCCTCGACAGGACCCCCCGCAAGAACCGAGCCTCCTCCCAACTCCTCTCAATGCATCACGATTATACTTCCATTCGAGCACCCCTCCCCCTCCCCTAAATTAAAAACACCCCAAAAAAAATGATTTCTAAGTTACCGAAAATATTAATTATTCCACAAAAATAAAAAGTATCTCCCAACTTCTAAAAACCCAGAAAATAAAACCTATAAGATATCTTTATCTCCGATCCTCCTGCAATCCCTGAGCATCCCCACGTCTCCCCATCCTCGACAGGACCCCCCGCAAGAACCGAGCCTCCTCCCGACTCCTCACAATACCTCACGATTACACTTCCATTCTCCTCTCCCCTCGTCCCCGAAAATCTGCCCCGGAGCATTGCCATCTCGCGCCTCCGTGATCTACGTGTTCCGCGCTCGGGCGCGACAGTCCTACGCTCGTGACGCTCGTCGGACGATCCGCCGAGGGGAGAAACTGCCGCAGCATCCTCCACTCCGTGCCCCCCCCCCCCCCCGCCCCGGTCGGCCCCAGTCGGGATGGTTTGAGGTGGCAATCAATAAATATACAGAACCAACCCAGAGAGAGAGTGAGAGCCAGAGCCAGCGCCTCTCGTCGCCTATGTCCGTCCGTGACTGCGCTCCCCCATCGCCCCCCGGTCTCGCGACCCAGCGTTGACCCGCCAGAGCCGGAAGCCCTCAGGAGCGACGAGGAGCCTCCGAAACATACGCGGAGATGTAGAAGCGGAAAAGCGAAAGAGACGCGGTAAAGCGGGTTCCGGGTATACCGCAAATAGAGGGGGGCGAGGGTGAGGGGTGGGGGGGCGGCTTCGGAGGGAAAAGAGCAGAGAAAGACGGAAAGCTGCGTGGACGCAGCGCGATTGCCTCTGGGAAAGGGAGAAGGACGGGAGAGCTGGAGGGGCTCTCGTACAGGGGATGAAGAGGAGCAGCATCGAGTCTCTGCGAAGCGCTTCTGTATAGCAAAGCTATCTACGGTTCTCTCTCGCTCGTCTATCTGTTTCTCTGTGGCGAGATGCACGTAGGTGAGGTCTGTGCATGGTAGCGATGGCTGAAGTCTGGATGCTGCGGATGTCGTAGCGGCGTCTCGTCGCCGGGCAGGTTCGAGCTGCGGGGCAGCTCGCACGGTTCGTGTGCGCGGCTGCGGGTCGGTGGTTCGCTAGGTGCGGAGGGGGGAGAGACGGAATGGAAATAAAACGAGAGCCGACTCTGTCTCTGGCGTGGCGGAGTGAAGGAGAGGAGTAAATGTGGGGGAGAGGCGAAAGGGTTGAGGAGAGGAAGAGGCGGAGAGCGAGAGAGCCGGATCGAACGAGCGGCAGATGCGGTTTAGGCGAACGGCGAGGAACATTTGGCCAAGCATGAGCGTTGCTATGGACGTTGGTGTCTTTGTGTGTCTGTCGTTAGTTGGGCTCTCGGTAGGTTTTACGCGAGGCGGAGGTGACACGCGTGAGGGTGGGTGGGGAGAAAGCGCGTGGAAATTGAAATGAGATTGTGGGACGGGAGGATCGGGAAGTACGCGACGGTCGCTGACGACTTCCGGTTGGGAGAGGATCGATCGAGGGGATGGCAATGAGGGTTTGTTAATTGCGCGGGTTGGACTCGGATTATAGGGTTGATCGTTGATTTGAATCCAAGTTTGTACTTAAATTTGAATCCAAGTTTTGTACTACAGTTTGAATTCAAGTTTGAACTCAAGTTTGAACTCAAGTTTGAACTCATGTTGGAACTCAAGTTTGAACTCAAGTTTGAACTCAAGTTTGAACTCAGGTTTGAACTCAAGTTTGACCTCAAGTTTGACCTCAAGTTTGGACTCAAATTAGAACTCATGTTTGTACTTAAGTTTGAATCGAATGTTGTACTTAAGTTTAAACCTAAAACTGAACTTAAGGTGGAACTCCAAGATTATATTTAAATTCCAACTTAAATATAGACTCGAACTGGCCACTGAAACGATTCCTCGATGACGTTGGAACATCAGAAGGGAAAGCAATGGCTCGACGGGAAATGGCAAATGAGTGAATTTAAAATAAAGAAAAAAACAAACTATACAGGAAGAGGCAGCGAGTTTCTCCGGGGCCAATGATGACCAGTCGCGTACAGCATCTCGTAACGCGTCATGCCACGGTGAATTAAAGGTCGTATTTACGAGCGAAGCCAGCCAGGCGCATCCTACAATTTATACTATCTTCCATATCCTCACACGGAGCGTTTGTAAGCACTATCTTTATCTACGCCAACGCGTGCAGTCTTCCGAGTTAATAAAAACTTAGTTCTCATACAAATCGTGTGCATTATAGACACTGCATGCAATACAGGGTAAACATTGCGAGTACAACGTCCCGTTTTAATGTGGCAAAATCATTCACTAACGGTGGTCGGCCTTTGCCACTTTTACCATCAATTATTTCCCTATTATCAATTATATCCTCTTATCAATTACACCCTACAATAATTTTTTTTTTATTAGAACGTAATAAAATTTAACGGTGAGGGGACTTGAAAAAAGTGTACTCACCACCAAACAGGGCGCTTGGATCGAGCAAAGGGTTTGCCTGGTCGGCCTGGAGTTTCTCGGAGGCGGAGGTGGCCCCTGCTCCCGCCGCCGTTGCCGTAGTCTCGCCTCCACCTCCACCTCCGCCCGACGCGGAGTTCTCCTTCTCCATGCCAGTCTCCTGAAAGTATAAACACACTTTTTTTATGGAACACTTAATTTAAACATAAAAAATATATATATTGTACCGAATATAGAAGTGAGGATAAACAGAGACTCACAACATAGATAAATGACCGGAATAGCTCGGTATGACAAATGACAATCCGAGAGATTACCGATTGACTAAATGACAAAAGTCTTGATCGGACTTTCAGAGAGAACAGACGGTTGACAGTTTGTGCTCGAGATATTTAGCTGAGATTGTACTTAATAATATCCCCAAAACCTAATACGCGCTAATAATAATATAAGTTATAAATTTTTTATCAACTATGTATATATTTCTTTTTTTATACGAAAGGAAAGTCAGGGTAATTCAGAAAATTTCGTCAAGGAGGCCAGATGGGTATCTCGATCCCATTTCCCGGGCATTTATTGCGAGCACGTTCGGCCCGTTTAGTTGGCAAAGCTCGTTTACGAGCTCGCGAAGCTGCGGGTCGGGGAGGTGTAAAAATTTCGAAACTCGCGTGTGCGGTGACGGTAAAAAGCGACGAGACTTTATCGACGGGTCAGTGGTACAAATAATTTATCTCGTTTACTCGAGCATGTATACGTATATATGTATAATCTTCCACGTGGTTAAGTTTTTTTTTTTTGTTAAATATGTATATACGTTTTCGTATATGCGAGGGTCGAACGAGAGTGTAGCTTCCTCTCCGGCGCTTTAAATAAAGGTCGTCCTCCCCTCCATCGCCGCCCCTCCAGCGCTTCAATCAGCTGACTGGCAGCGCACAACTTCCCTCCCGCCCGTCGACTCCCTCGATCTCCTTCTCCCTTCGACTTTCTCCGTCCATCTGCTCGCTCTTCGCTTCTCTCGCAGACACACACAGACGAACGCGTACGGACACAGCTGTTGTATAAATATACATCGTTACAACGTTCGTTGAGGTTGGGCTAGGCCTGGACTAGACGTCTCTCGCGTAGGCGCAGCGACGAGTCTGAAAGCCTTCTCTCTCCCGCTTTGCCCGCTCGCCTGTTGTTGTTATTATCGTAGCTGCGCCTCGGCTCGGCCGTTCTGGCGAAGTGTACAATTTTTCGAGCCTCCTTCCGCTAATGCGCCCTCCGCTTCGAGCTCGAGTTGCTTCATTGTTTGGGACGAGGCGTGTGTGACTACGAAGATATGATGTTGCTTCAAATTCAAATCTTCTTTATTTTCTTCATTTACCTTTTTTTAATTCGTTCCGAGCATTACACTTTCTCGTTAATTCGCACAGAGGTTTTTTTTTCTTTCTTTTTTTTGTGACAATTGCAGAATTTACGATGCGATAAGTTCGTAGGGAACATTTTCTTTCGTTTCTTTTTGTTGTTGTTTTTTTTATCGGGTGGAAGATATGAATACTTCGAGACGATTAAGCGCTCGAAATTTCACGCGGAAGTGAAATGAGCGATTATCTTCTTGCAATATGTTTTATTTATTCGGTACTGTCGAGATTTATCTGAATTTGAGGTTTGGGCGTTCAAATATGCGTTCGACGGTAAAAAGTAGTTAACCACCTCGATCTCATGCTCAAACTTTATTTTCTGACTACCCTCGAACTTACGCGTGAAACTAAAAGTTCGAATTTAAGTTCGAACTTGGACTGGAAGTTCAAGATCCCACTAAAGTTCGAACTTGGACCGGAAATTCAAGTTCCAACTTAAACCGGAAATTCGTCTTACAATTTAAGTTCCAACTTAAACCAGAAATTCGTCTTACAATTTAAGTTCCAACTTAGGCCGGAAATGGACGTTCCAGCTTGACCCCAAAGCTGATTTCATTCATTCGACTACAAATTCGGCTCTTAACGTAATAAAACACGGAAGAAACGATTACTCTTCTTTCTTCCATCATACCGGAAGTCCGACCACCCCGTTGTTAATTAATAACAGCATATTCGAGTCCTCTCCCCTACCTCCGTTCCCAATTCAACTATTTCTCGCCAATGCAGCAGCAGCAGCACAACGCGAAATCGTCCAGTTCCGCAATATCGGATCCCGTCCGTTTTCCTTCTTTTGGCTTGCCAGAACGCGCTCCGCGTATTTTCTCTCTTGCTCCACCGCACGGAGAGCAGTTTCATGGCTCTCAGCCGGGCCGAGAGCTCTGCCGCCGCTCGAGGTATCCGCCCATCGCTGAATTCGAGGGAATGAGAAAAGCACGAAGCGAGTGAGAAAGACGATAAAATGGAGGGAGAGGGGTAGGGGAGGGGGAGGTTGACTCCGCTGAAAGAGGAAAAGAGCTGAAAAGAGAAAAGCAGCGAGAGGGGAAGAAGCGACCGTGGGGAGAAGGAGAGAAACAGGCCGTGCGGCACACGATGTCGAAAGGAAGAGGAAGAAAAGCTTCGAACGCAAAGGGAGAACGAGATAGGAAACAGAGAAAGACGGATAGACACACCGGTCGGGCGCGCGACCATCGATTTCTTACTCGGCATTATGTTCGACGGCCATGAGCAGACCACAATCGCGTACATCACATATTCCTCGCGATATCCGCAGTATAAGTCTGGAGGATTTTATTTTCTTTTTTTTTATGAAAAGTGATTACTTTTATTTAGTTTTTATTCCTGGAAGATCACTGAATTTGCATATTCGCGGAGGGTTAATTACTTTGGTTCGAGAATTTTTTTTTATTGAGAAATTTGTAACCATTCTGTCGAAGATAAGATAGAGGTTTAGGTGTTCCGAAAAGGACGTGCGCGTGATGCACCAAGGAAAGAAACAATAATAGATTCTGTCCGGAGAGTCGTCATCGTCAGTTCTTCCTCGCTTTGTCATCCTTAAATTATCCGTCCTTTTTTCCTCGTAACGTGAATATTGCGAAGCAACGTGACGATTTTCTCGTCCCGAAAATTGCTTAAATTGACCTAATATTTCCGACCCTTTTGTCGCAGACAAGATAGAGATTTGTTGCTGCGAAAAGGCATCGTATATGAAGCACCAAGGAATGACACAATAATCGATTTTTTCCCGGAAATTTGTCATCGTGCGTTCTTCCTCGTTTTGTCATCCTTAAATTATGCCTCCTTTTTCCTCGTAATATTAATATTGCAACATGACGAGTTTCTCGACCCGAAAACCGCCAAAAATTACCGAATATTTCCAAAACCCTTTTGTCGAAGATAAGATAAAGATTTGTTTGGTCCGAAAAGGCATTACATATGATGCATCAAGGAAAGATACAATAATAGATCTTCTCCGGACAGTCGTCAGCGTTCGTTCCCCCTCGTTTTACTATCCATACATTATCCTTCCTTTTTTCCTCGTAACATAAATCGATTCAAAGATTCCACTTCCGACATATTCCAGTATAACTACTTGGTAGCGTCTCGCTTAAAATTATATTTTTTTTCAAGTACTTGGCGTCGAGACGCTACCGTGTCTCTTGATATTGCAAAGTGACATGGCTATTTTCTCGACCCCAAAACTGCCTGAGGGTCGAATTTCCAGACGTTCGTCCGAACTTAAGTTCGCCCTTGAGATCAAACATAAGATCGAAATTCGGCCCGAACTTCAACGCGCGGTAACGATCTACCTCAAGTTCGAACTTGATGTCATGCTTAAGTTGGATCTTAAGTTCGAACTTCAGATCGAACTCGAATTACAATCGAATATGAATTCAGATTTAAGCTCGAATTTGAGTTCAGATTTAAGTTCGAATTTGAGTTCAGACTTAAGCTCGAACTTAAGATCCAATCTAAGCTGGAACTTAAGATCCAACTTAAGCTCAAACTTAAGATCCAACTTAAGCTCGAACTTAACATCCAACTTAAGCACGAAATTAAGTTCGATCTCAAGAGCGATCTTAAGTTCGATGCCAAGAGCGATCTTAACTTCAAACTAAGATCTTAAAATTCAACCCCAAATGGACCTAATATTTCCAACCCTCCCTCGAATCTCCGGAGCAACCTCAAACCCCCTCAAAATCCAATTATTCATCGATATACCTATCATGCATGCATTCTGCATTCCGGTTACGTGATTCCGTCGATATCTCCGCTTTTCTTCGAGTGATCCAGCCTCTGCGGCACGAATTATATCTTCCCGCTCCTATTTATATATACACATATACATATATACATATATATAAATATACATGTATACATCGATGGATATATATATATATATCGAGAGTCGGATCGCCGATGGGGAGAGTGGGAGAGCTCCGAGACAAGGAAGGTTGGTACCTGGAAACGGGAACTCTCTGGTAACTCTCGAGGCGAGGAGGTGCGGATCGCCGTTCTTCCAGCAGCTCTCGTTCTCTCCCCATCTCGCTCCTTCTCTCGCTGCCGGGAGACAGTATAGCTGCAGCGAGAGAGCGTTGGTCGCGACGTTGGCCAGGACAGGAGAAATAGAGACGGAGGGAGATAGAATTGCTCGGCGGTCGGACGAAGCGCGGCGGTGGCGTGCAGGCGGAAGCGAAGGACGAAGAGGACGAGGGGAGGAGGAGCAGCAATCAATACAGAGCCAGCAGAGCAAAACCATCCCCTGGTTCTCTCTAACCGGCACGAATACGGCCCCTTCTCTCTTTGCTCGTTACATATATACATATATATATATATATATATATATAATATATATGTGGACGCAGCAGCAGCAGCAGACGTTAACGGTGTGCCTCCTACGCGAGCTTCGCTATAACGCGAGCGAGGCACGCTCGACGTGTATTCAGTGCCACGGAGACGAAGTTCAGCCGAGGCGACCAGAAATGTACGAACGTTGCTGGAGCCGGTGGGAAACACGGATAATAGTACTCGAAACTCGGGAGAATTGTTGTGGGCACTTGATAAAGCCGTCAATTAGACGTTTTGACTATGACAATCGATGGGGCAATGTTTCGTGGTCGAATTTTGTTTTTTCTTTTATTTTATTTCATTTATTTAGTTTCTGCGGGTCTGCGAGTGCGATTGAAACGTTGCCGGACGCAGTAAGGTAATGGAAACTCGGGAACATTTTTTTTTTCTTACTCGATACATTGGTAGGGCAATAAAGAAAATCATTAAAAAATCGATAAAATTATAATAATAACAATAATAATGTATGGTTCAAATGGAATGAATGAAAACTGTTTTTTTAATGTACTTACAATTAGTTACGTGGCCTTAGCTCATAGTAGATTCCGGCACCACGAAGCCCCATCACAACTGCAACAGAAACGAAAAAGACATAAGACATTGGATCACAAAAAGGAAAAAAAAACTGTCCGACTGGAGCGGGAGAAAGTGGCGAGGAAAAAAATGTTCGCACAGGCTCGCGTAATCGCAGCGCGGGAGCTGGCGCAGTGCGAGGCGAGAGAATAAACCGTCGTCGTGCCCGAGACGACCTTCGGACGACGATTCGAGCGAAGGAGCGCAGCTTACACCGGATCGCGCGTACGTACCTTAGCGGATATATCTGGGTCGAAACCGCTCGCGCGAGCTCGAGTTTCGTCGAGGATGGGAGAAGAAAAATCAACGTTCCCGCGAGTCGCCCATCGGCGAACTTTGCAATTAACAACGACCGCGACCATTCTCGATAATGTCGACGGGCTGATTCGTCATTCTCATTAGCGCGCTCCCGCCCGTGACGCGCACGGGCGACTTCCCTGTCGTCCGTGATGGATAACCGGTTTTACGTGGAAAATCGTCGGAGTTCGAATTTTTGGGAGGGAACGATGGGACTTTCATTTATTTATTTTTTTTTTTCACAGAGAAAAGAGGACAGTTGTGAAATGACAAAAAGGACACTGGCAAGTATTTTTATACACGTAGAAATTCAAGTGACGCTTCGATTTTTGTTTTCTCCTGGACGAGTGAAAACTCTGGGACGTCAACGTAGATAATAATAAAGACAATGGCGATGGATATTAAATACCATAATTTTTACACTATACAATTTTCGAGTACCAACTATTTTTATTATCATTTACCGACACGATAATAAATACCGGACTAGCCGCCTTACTGTTATACCGTCTGATAATCTTAAATGTTTGTTCAAATTAATATAATAATAAAACCAATCAATGGTGGTTTAATACGGACCAGCCCGTGCAGCACGTAAATCAGGGAATAATTAACAGTGCCATATTCACCCATTTACCCTCTGCAAAAACCGGGAAGTGGACTTACCTATCGCTCAAATAAAAAATCTACTTAAAATAACGAAATCAGCGTTCGGTCCTACTCTAAAAAAAAAAAATTCTTAAAATAACGAAAGCAGTGATCGTTTCCTCCGGACGTATCTAAAGAGAAATATCAATTTATCTTTGGGTACGGAGAGGAAAAACCCCTATCTCAAAATCGGCGATCAATTACTTAACGGTACTGTTATTGACCGGTGCTGCCCTGCTCGATCGGCAAGCCCGGGCGTTTGTCTTACGCTGCGGAGAGCGGGGCGTCGTTGCTCCGGGTACGTAACTGGCCGCTATCTGGCCCGCACTGTCGAGTTCGTTCTGTCCCCCCGAGCTACGTCGCCGAGCGTAGGTCTCTCTGGACATTGAGCCGTATCACGCGTAGCTCGCACGATTGAAGGAACGTGCATGGAGGTTCCACCGCCGGAAGACTATAGCGTTTTGCAGGCGACGCGGTCGCGGCCGACAGACCGCGTACAGAGCCGGCGTAACTGTGGCCAGGGTCCGGCCAGTGTCGGCCCGGCTACGCTAGATCGGGCGCCGCAGGTGCTGCGGGATTCGCAGCCGAACTGTAATCGTGTAACCGTGCTGCAGGCGCGCGATACATCAGTCAGTGTGCTGTCGTGTGTTTCTAACTGTTTCCACTTCCATGCCCCCGGAACAGATGCGGTTTAAATCAAAATTCGTAATCGGGGACGTGCGTGTACGTCAATCGGACGGATTAGAGGCACGAGGGGTCGCGCACTATCGATCCGCGGAGGAGTTTCAATACCTTTTTCGCTTCCGAATATCGAATAGAGCAATGAACGATGGCTCGAATTTTTGGGGGTCAATTAAATTAATGGCTCGAAATTGGCGATAAATGGAATTTCAAATATGAGGATTAATTTGAGGTGAAAATTAAGGATTCATTTGAGGTGAAAATTAAGGATTAATATGAGATGAAAATTAAGGATTAATTTGTGATGAAAATTGGGATTTAATCAAGGTAAAAATTGAGAATTCATTTAAGGTGAAAATTAATGTTTTTTGAGAGAAAAAATTTGAGGATAAATTAACGCTAAAAAAATAAAGAAAAATTGAATGAGGCCCAAAAATAAGATTCAGTATAAATTCCTGGTGCAGTATTCCCTACCCGGTTCTTTTACTCATCATGACCGCAGTGCTGCGGCTCGAATCGTTTTAATTTACATAAAAAATTAATTAAAGAAAAATTCCCTAATAAAAATATTCCAAGTTTTCTCCAACGCGGGAGAATCATAACGAGAAACGGCGCGAGCGTCGAAGACGCATCAACCCCCGAGGCTTTTCGACGGCGCAGCGTCGCGTGAGCCGCACAAGAGCCACACTCGCGAGATAAGAATGAGGAGAGAATGAGCGAACACGTGAGAGTGTAATACGCGAGGGTCGAACGCGCCAACGGAACGATACTTCCCATCGTCTACACTCCCCGGCCCCTTTTTTTGCTTAATTTCTTTCTCTCTTTCCATTATTATTATTTTTTTATTTTGTTGCTCACTCGCCGCGCTCGTCCGCCGTTCGACATCATCGACTAACTACCTACCGCGCGCGAGCCTCATTGCGCCGCGCCGGTTAAAGGGGGAGGAAGAAGAAGACGAAGAAGAACCGAAAAAGAAGTAGCGAAGCGGCGAAGAAGAAGCACTGGGAAAAAATTACACAGTAAAAGCAACTATATTGACTTTTTACCATAAAAAATATCATATATATAAATAATATATAAATAACCCTTGATCACGAATATGACGTTCATTTTGCACCAAACTCAATTTTTCGATTTTAATCCCACAAATGCGATTTCACATCAGAGCAAACTGTTTTCAGTGCATAAAATGTCTCACTGTACTTTAGCCCCAAAAAGTTCAGCGGAAAAAAATACGTCGAAATACGTGGCAGTTCATTAAAAAAAAAGACAAAAACATTTACTAAACTAAATATACATTTTTAAACAAAGTCAAATTTTCGGGGAAATAAAAAATTCAAGGACATTAGGTGAAATTCAAGGACATTCCGGGACTTTTTCAAGGTCAGGCGAAATTCAAGGACAATTCCAGGTCTCCAAGGACTTCAAGGACCGCTGGACACCATGAGAATGTTTACATTTTATAGTTACGACAATGACAGGAAATCATTGTTGCAACCATAATTATAGTTTGACCAATTGAACATAGATTATCAGAAACTATCTATATAGACGTTCCCCCTCGCAACTGTTCGTTATAATAGGAAATACTATCCTTTTTCTCAGTGAGAAGTTGAAGCACCGAAGAAGTAGAAGAACAAGCGAAGAAGAAGAAGCGAAGAAGCAAAGAAGCGAAAAAGAAGCGAAGAAGAAGTGAAGAAGAAGAAGCGAAAAAGTAGTAGCGAAGCGGCGAAGAAGGAGAAGAAGCCTCGTGTCTGCTTCTTCGAGAGGCCCAATGGAAACCGGTAATCGCCGCCGTTGCTCGGAGAGATTCGCTGGGCGATGAGGAGCGAAAGATCGCGGCTGAGTAGGGGCGGGAGGGAAGGAAGAAACGCGCTGGTGTATAATACGCGATTCGAGATTTGGAGCGCGAGCGCGGCGGCGGAATACGCGAAAGGATCGCGCGATGCGGCGAGCGGTATCGCAAGGTGTGCGGGGAAAAAAGCGGAGCGAGCCGAGGTGGAATCTCCGAGTTCCCGGCAGATATTTTAACCCGGTCGAAACGAGAAATCCTCCGCGAGAGTCCGCGAAAGCTACGGGAGTGAGATGAGTTCTCGATGCGAGAATATTCTTCCACATACTCGCTGAATTTTTAGACGCGATAAAGAAACGTGTAAGCATTACCGGAGACGATAAGTTGGATTTTATATATTCGCGGAGTCGAACAGGAATTTAATCGCGGTTCGCGGCGTTAATTGGTACTTGGTCCCGATATTTAGTACTGGGCATTGCGCTGCCCAGTGGCAAAGCGTGCGTCTGTGTGTGGGGAATTTAATAGAGGCATGCAAGATGGTATTAGATTCGAAGATTTTTTTTTTTTTTAGGGAACAACGTTCCTGCGCGATAAGATGAGAAGCTGCAAGGAATTTAAATCGCTTTGGGAATTTTGTAACTTTACATTGTTGTTTTTATATCCGTGGTTTTGGTGCGGATTAAGTTGTACGCATTAAATTGTTGTAGCGTTAAATATTATATAATTATTTGAACACGTGTTCACATGACATAATTATATGCTTGCAAAAAAAAAAAAAAAGTAGTGCTCTGGCACTTATAATATTACTTATCTTTAGTCCTTTTTGTCAACACCCTCCCAGTACAAAAAAAAAAAAAAAAACAAAAAAAAAAGTAAAAGAAAATAAAAAAAAATTCTCCCATAAAAAGTTTTTTTTTTTTATGTCTTCAAGAATTTGTAATGAGCTATCGAGCAGAGGGCTCAAAGATTGAGACGTAAAACGACGGGGACACAGTGTAGTCTGACCTGCGGTCGAATTGGTGGCGAAAGAACTTTGTTCGCCATTGTCGGATACGAGTCTTCGTATATTCCAGCTCGTCCAACGTTTAAGAATTTTTCCGATTCCAGGCTCTACGACGACGAACCCGAGAGACCTTCGGCACTCAAGACACGCTCGTAGGTGTCTTTCGAACGACTCTTGGAACGCCGGAACGCTCCAATGCCTCGGAATAGTTGCCCATAGTTGACTATACCGACTGTGCGAGGCACCTCGCGGCGGTCGTGTGCAGAAAAATAACTATATATAGCGTGCTTAAAACCAGAAGGGCGGATCTCGCGCGCTGCTACACAGGAGATACGCCCTTACAATTTTAGTCGCGCGCTATATATATATATTTGTTATATATAATGTACCGGTGTAGGTGGTCACGAGGCCGTAACGAGTCGTCAGAGCGAGTCGCCGAGAGTCTTCGGGTAACAAACGAGAACAAAAAAAAATATAAGGCATCGGAAAACAAAGGAGAAGGAGCGAGATGGAAATGAGAATTGTCGCTTCCGCTAGATCGTCATCGCATCGCCCCCGTTCGTTTTACGCGCGTGGAGCCTTTAATAAAATTTTAACCCTTCTACCACCGCGGTGGCAACATTTTTTTCTGCTACGGTCAGGCAACCTTGGACGAGAGCGAATTTAAAGTTAAAAAAAAAATTTAAGTTGTTTTCATTTAAATTTTTTTATGCGCTCCAAACCTTTAATCATGTTTACCTCTTCGCCGCGAGGGCGAATTTTCGTCGAGAGTTTCACAAAGGTTGTTGCAGAAAGTAACGCCGAGAAAAAAAAAGTTGGATTTTTTTTAACAATGTAACGATTTATATAGCCGAAGCCCGCTATTTTCTAAAACTTCAAAAATGTTGATGACAACACTCATTTTGATTTTTTTCCGCGCTCGAATTCAATGCATGTATGTTTTTTTTTGGCGATCCTAAGATGAGAGAGAATTCAGAGTGTAAAAAAAAGTTGTTTTTTTTTTTACGATCCGAGTCTTTAATTAAATTTAACCCTTTTCTGTCGCACTTTCGGTGCCCGTCGCAAGGGCGAATTTTCTTCGCTACTTCAAAAAGGTTGCGGAAAGTAAAGTAAAAAAAAAGTTGAAAGTTTTTTATGTTTTTGTTAAGTAACGGTTTATAGTTTATAACCGAAGCACGCTATCTTCTAAACGGTACGGTAAAAAAACTCCGAAATTTTGTCATGTTTTTGTTTTTTATCCACGCTTCAATTATATCGATGTATTTCATTTTTCCCCGATTTTTTTTTCCACGCTCCAATTATACAAATGTATTTTATTTTTTATTTTTTTTTTACAGTTAAAATTGATTGCATGCAAGCGATACGTTGTCTCGAAAGGGTCGATACGCAAGGGTCGATCAGCGTGTGTTTACACCCTAGCGTGTTATCTCCTGAACTGTTATCAGTGTGCACGCTAGTCAGTACTAATCATACGCTGGAAAGTATTAAACAATTCAGGTCAAACGCGCGCGCCTCTCGCCTTTAATCTTTGTCCGATACATAGCGAAAAAGTTTGAGTCGATTAATTTTTTTATTTTTTTTCATAATTATTTTTCTCACCAATTAATAATATTATTCAACCATGCCGGTGAGAGAGCGACGTAACGCGATAAAGAGGTGATGACTTTCGAAAATCTTATTGAATCTACCGAGTTTTCTGCCGCTGCCGAGTCCGTCAACGAGGGACACTGGCCGAGCGTCGGGGACGACGGAGCGAGCAATTTTTGCCGCTTGAATCGATCCGAACGCACGCGGAGGCACGCACGCGAGTCGACACGCACGGGCATATATATATATATATATATATATATATATATATATATATATATATATATATATATATATACGTACTGCACTCTCTGACGTACGAGGGAAAGACAGAGGTAAAAATAAAAAGTTATTTATTTTTTTTTTACGAGACGAAGCGAGGTAGCGACGGAGAAACAAAGATAGAGGAGCGAGGGGGGAGGAGGGGGGATAAAAGGTAAAAGGTAGAACCGAGAAGGCGGTGGCCGCCGACACCGGCCGAACGAGTTTGGCGGAGGGACAGAGCGCAGGAATACGCGAGGATATTCGAACGAAACGGGTCTCTTTATATATGTTTTTTTTTTTTTTTTTTAATCTTTCACGAGTTCCTTATTTCGCGGGACGAGAGAAGAGAGAAAGACTCGGGCATCGCGATCTCGCGACTGGAATCGAGCAGCGTACGGGGGACGCGAGGGCGAGTTCCGAGGACTTCCGTTTCGCTAAGGGACTCAATCACGCCGCGTCGGGTGAGTAGGAAATATTTGGGAAAAATAAAATAAACGACTTTTATTTTATTTATCAATGAAAATATTATATTGATGAGGATTAATCAGGCTACTTGAAATATTGAAAAAAAATCGATAAGGTCGATTAACAAGTTGCAAAAAAAACTAAAAGTAAATAAACAAACATGTATTAAAATTATAAAAAATAATTTATAACATTGAGGAATAATATCTGGCTATTTGAAATGTAAAAAAATCATCAAATCGATTAATAAAAGTAGCAAAAGAAATATTTTTGATTTGCGTACAATTTTTTTTTTCATTAATCTTCATTCGATGCAAAGTTAACGAGTTCGAATAATCGTAATCGATTCTATATTAAATTCATAGCGGAACGATTTATGATATAGATATAACGGCGCACTAAAGTGCGGTACTTCCTCATTCTGCTTCCTCGCTTTTCTCCTTTCGAGCTCGCGTTTTCCTCCCGTCCCATGGGCTCCCTCCCCCCCCCCCTCGCCCGGCCTTCCTCCGGAGTTCGGGCACCTCGTAGATGAAAGGAGATCCGAACGAAAGAGCGGATAGAGAGACCGAGGAAATTGCGCGACTGGATTCCCTGGGGGCTGTGCTCGTTCGCGAAACTTGGCTCGGCCTCAAAAGAATCGATTTCTCTCATGCTTCCCCCTTATATACATATCTAACCCACACTAAACTGCATACAGCATTCTATCTCGGCAAGCCTCCAGGGTGCTCTCGACTTCCTGTTAAATTAGTCACAAATCACAAAAAAAAATTATTATTATTATTATTATTATTATTATTATTATTATTTATTTTTATTTAGCCATTCTTGCCTTTTATGGCTTTAGAATATAACATATGTTTTACATATCCACTGCACAACTTTAGTCTAGCCGAATAATAATTATTATAAAAAAAAAAGAACGGAGAAAAAACACGAAATTAAATTCTGGTTGCATAAAATTATTTTTTTTAATTCTATTGAAATTATTATGCAAGACCCATCGAGCTCGAACGAGCGGTTCGGGTTGAATTAAAAATGCACGAAGCGTGAGTTTACGGCAAATGTGCGTCGATACAATTGAATTGATAATCCTATCGTGAAACGGAAATACATTTTTTTTTTTTTTTTTTTTTTGTTGTGAAATTGGTTTTGAATAGAGGGTGTAGAGGATTGGAATAAGAGCTTGTAACTACAACGAGTAAAGCTGCATTCGCTGTAGAGTTGAATGCGTATAGTGGCCGGTAGCCTCGCGGAACGATATTACGAGGCCGTTAATGGCGTAGCGCGGTCGTTAAAGCCCTGCCGGTATTTTAGCTCCCCGCCTGTGTGCCTCGTTCGGAGGATACGGGCGAAACTCCCGCGAGAATTCGATTCAAAATCTACACTTCGGAGCAACAGCGACTCAAATGGAAAATTTATTCGTCGGGACAATAAAAACAAGTCAGATTTATTTTTACTCAAAAACTTTCCCTAAAAGAAGCCCTAAAAGGCGCATCAACCGAGGAGAATTCGGCAATGCCAAAACTTAGCAGTCTTTTTGACGACCGTAAAACTTGAGAAAAAAAATCCATCATTTATTTTCGATTGGTTCAAAGACTCTTTCAAAGTTGCTTTACATTTTCAGTTTAATCCATAAAAAAAAAGATTGAGTACGTCGTTCCCAAATCACCGATAAGTAGATCCCTTTCCACCTTGACCCTTTACTATCTTTCCTACCTTTCCAACCTTCCCACCTTGACCCTTTCCACGTCCGAAAACCCCCGCACGGCAATCACGGTTTGCCCTGTCGTGAAATTAATTTTCGCTCCTACGTTAATTCCGTCCCCTCTTCATCCTCGCAGTCTCGACCCAACACCTTCGCTCCCTCGCCCGTAAAAGAATCATCGAACAAATATGATTTCTCGACAAAAAAAAAAAAAAAAAACATCGTTTCCATCCATCCATCATTTGTTTCCTTTCCTTCAAACACGTTTAAGGGGAAGTAAAATATCGCGGTCGGTAATGAAAACTGTAATGGATTTTTCTCATGGGTGCTAATTTTTTTGAGGAAAAGGCAAATTCGATCCGGATGTGCACGGTAATTTCGCATCCGGCGCGAATTCATTTTTTTCTCAAAAAAATTAGCACCATTGAATAAAGTTAATTTGAAAATTGCAACTATATCTCTCGCACTGACAGCTGTTTCACTTCCCCTTAATTCATAAAAAAAAAATTAATACGTCCTTTTCAAATGGCCGGTAAGTAGATTTCCGACCTTCCCACCTTGACCTTTTCAGCGTCCGAGGAAAACCCCGCACGGCTCTTTCCCCACCGCCAAATTAATTTTCGCTCCCGCAACAAATCCGTCTCCTCTCCATCCTCGAAGTCTCGACCCACCACCTTCGCTCCCTCGCTCGTAAACAAATCATTGAACAAATATGATCCCACGAAAAAAAAAAATATATATCGTTTCCATCCATCCATCATTTGTTTTCCTTTCCTTCAAACACTTTTTCAAAGTTGCTTTACATTTGCAGGTTAATTCATTAAAAAAAAAAAACACAAATTAATACGTCTTTTCCAAATGGCCGGTAAGTAGATTTCCTACCTTCCCACCTTGACCTTTTCAGCGTCCGAGAAAAACCCCGCACGGCTCTTTCCCCACCGCCAAATTAATTTTCGCTCCCGCAACAAATCCGTCTCCTCTCCATCCTCGAAGTCTCGACCCACCACCTTCGCTCCCTCGCTCGTAAAAAAATCATCGAACAAATATGATCCCTCGCCAGCCCGATGACGTCCGTTCGCGCGTCTCTGCCCGTCGCGTCCATCGTGCACGGCGTGCATCTACGCGCGTCCGTTAATCTATACACCCGGCTTCGAGGAGACTCGTGGAATAGTACCGAGGCTACGGCCTATCGCCAGGTCAACGGTGATGTCCGAGCCGCGAGGCTCGCCAGCGGCGAGTCCTCCTCGTCGAACACACGACGATCGAGCGGCTCCTCCGGCTCGTTCAGTCCGCGGAATGTCCGTTCGTTCGAGAGATCCCAGCCGCGGCAAGTTCTGCCTCTACCTGCGATGAAAAGAAGAAGAAGAGACTCGAGCGAGAGGAAAGATATAGCGAGAGAACCTCGCCAGGAGACATTCCAGCAAGGTCGCCGTACGTCTCGCTAGCGCTTCTCCTCTTCCCTTCTCTTCCTTTTATATGCCCTCGCCTCTCCTCCTCGGGCAAGCTCCGTCCACTCTCTTCTTTCTTTCCATCTCATCGCCGCACGCTATGGCCTTATATATACATATATATATATATATATCTACAGATTCACATACATGTACAGATGGACATACACACATACGGTTACACATGTATGTGCAGATATATCTATATATATACGCATATATGTGCAAATATGTACAGTAGAATCCCGATTAACCGGGATGCTTAGGACCCGATTATCCGGGATTCCCCAGATAATCGAAATGCCGGTTAATCCAAACTAGACAGCAAAAGTACATAAGTCCATAAGCGCTAATGATACAACTTCATTTCGCCTAATTACAGTGACATTTTTACAACTTGCACTTAATTGTTAAATAGTGGGAACTAGAATGTAAAGCTTTGGATATATTTTTTCATTAATAGTACGTAAGCTAGTATTTTTTTTGGAAGTACTCAGTGACTTTAGTTTGCTCCGCGCATAATACAAAAAACATCTCGGAAGACGCACCGTTAATCCGCTTCCCGGTTAATCCGACCCCGGTTAATCGGGGTTCTATTGTATATGCATATGCGGATACACATATATGTGCAAATATGCATATGTATAGGCGGATACACATACATGTGCAAATATGCATATGTATATGCGGATACACATACATGTGCAAATATGCATATGTATATGCGGATACACATACATGTGCAGATATGTGTATACGTATATGCGGATACATATATATATATGCAAATATGCATATGTATATGCGGATACACATATATGTGCAAACATGTATGTGTTTCGGCGGATGTATGTATGTGTATGTGTGTGTGTGTGTAGGTAGGTGTACAAGTTGCGAGAAGGCTCGCTGGCCAGATATCTCTAGCGCTGCGCGGTTCGGTTCGGAAGGCGAGAGAGAAAGAAAACAAAGGTGGACGAGCCGCGGCGAAGGGAGAGGAGGAGAGGAGGCTTTCGATCGTTCCGCGATGCGCGAACCCTGAGAGTTCGGACGCGCAGGATCGCTCTCCTCTCGACTCTCTCGCTCTCTCTCGGACGGACGAAAAAAGAAATTCTTTCAGAGTCTTTGTCGGAAGGGAACGCGTCGCCGATGCCCTTGCCCCATCGACTGATTTCTCTCTGGCGATCCTGCCGATTAAGCGAATTGATTAATCCCCGGAGCCGAGTTTTCGGCAACATTTTTTTACCGCTCGGCAAAGGGTTGACGAGTCAATTTGAATTTTTTCTTTAAAAAAAAAATTTAATTATTAGGTAACAGGCCGAGTTTCTGTCTTCATTCTTGCTCTTTATCAATTTTGACCTCCGCAGCTTGAGGCTGGATCTAAGAATCATTACCATGTTTGTGCATACCCTCGATACCCCGATACTCGTGCTAATTTAATTTTTTTCGTGTAATATTTAATTCCAACTTTTCCTCCCCTCCCTTTCGAATTATTAATAAATTCTCTGTACGAAATGTCATAGTGCGTGCAATTAACCTTTTCGAAAGAACCCGCAGCGCAAAAGGGTTAGCGATTCAATTTGAATACTTTTTTCAAATTTGTTGTACCCTTTTTTTAATTACATATAAAACATCGGACGATTGGCACTTTAAATATTTTTTTAATTATAGAAAATACCAGACCGACTACTTGTCTCATTTTTACCCCGCATCAATTTTCTTTTCCGCAATTTGACCCTGGATCTACGAATCGTCACCAAATTTGCACGATACCTTCGATACTCGTGTCAATATACCCCCCCCCCCCCCCGCCCCTCGAATTTATTAAAAAATTCTCCCTACGAAATGTCACCCGCCTCACCGAAGCATCCATCCCCAATTAACCCTTCCGAAACAACCCCATAGAAAAAAAAAAAAAAAACCCTCCGGATTGTCTTTCAATATCCAATATAATCCATCACCGCCGAAAAAAAGCGTCAAAAACAAGAGATATGCCAATCTCGTAATTGCCTCCGTGCGCACGAGCTGCGGGGCAAAGCGCGTAGGCGTCGAAGCCCGGAGAACCTCGTGTACGCGATTCTCTCCGCTCCGCTCCGCCGAGCCATGGAAGCAATATCTCTCTCTTTGCCTCTCCGCGCTCCGCTCGCCGGTCCGTAGAGCGACAGCCGAGAAAGATAGAGAAAAAGGGAGAATTGAGATGGCGAGCGAGCGGCCGAGGATGGCGCAGGAGAGACAGAAGCATGGCCGGGGGCCGAGGGGGGTGGAAGGGGGGGGGGGCAGAAAGAGGAGAGAGAAAGAGAGAGTGGCAGGAAGGCGCTCGATATTTCAGGCGGTCGCGGCCATACGCGATAGAGCCGCCGCCGACGCTGCCGCGTTGCCCGCTCGGCGGGGGCCGCGGGGACGGCGGGGGGGGGGGGGGGGGGGCAAGGGGGCACACGCCCAGGGGTTGTGCGGTGTCGACGGCGTCGCCAGCGCGAGCGGCCGGCAACGTTACGCTACGAGAAACGTACTCTTTCTATCCTCCGCCGCTTTCTCTCTATCTCTTCTTTGACTGCAATTCTCGCTCGTTTCTCTTTCCTTCGCCCGCACATTTCCCCCGGGTCGCGGCTGGGGGCCGAGTCGTCCCGAATCGTCTAGCTGCACGCTCCCGCTGCAGCGCGAGGCACTTCCGGTTTCGCGCTGCCACCGCCGAGAGACAACGTTGCGACGGGGAAAAAGCTAATAATTCGACGCGAATGCCTCACATAAATTTTCCGACTACGTTCGTCGTAACCTGTATCGGGCAGTTTTTATTTGTTTTTTTTTCGGCTTGGGGGCGCGGGACTCTTTTTTCAATTTCTAAAAAAATGTTTGCGTTTTTTTCCTGAGACACGTGGAATTTTTATTATTTTGGGATTAAAAAGACAGGGTGAAAAAAATGTGTGATGGGCAATTAATTGGTTAAGACCATTTTTTGTTTTTTTATACCTTGATTGGCATTTACGCACCTCCGAGTCCGCGGTTTCGAGTCTGCATTGCCGAGGCGAAAATGTCGAGAAACTGTCGCCAAATGAGATTAAGCGATTGCAGCGAGAGCGTCGGAGGGGCGGGAGGAGGGGGGATTAAACAATTGGCGGAGATGACGAAGTCCCATGGCGTCTTTCGAGTTCCGACAAACACGTGAACTTACGTATTTTCGACGAAATATGCGAGTTCCTTGTTGCTTGTCAACTCAGTTCTTGAAAGTTCAAAGGTTCGTGAGGAAAAAAAAATATTTCGCAAAGATACGTGAATAATTTTTTTTGTTTCATCGTTTATTATTATTATTATCATCATTTATTTATTTATTACGTTCTATAGGGGACCCTTTTTACAAGAATATAGTGTAAAACTGTGCGCGTTCGTGCACAAGTTTTGCCCATTAAGCAGTACGAAGCTACCCAATGGAAGGAAAAAGAAATATAACATACACAGCATTATTATTATCATTTAGATCGAATTTTGGTCCGAAGCCTCTAATCGATCTGGAACTGTCGTCGCACAAGTCCAAATCTATTAATACCGGAGCCTCTCTCAATTCGCGCGATCGTAGATTCTCGAAGTACCGAGAAAGAGGGAGATGTTCGCATCGTCCGTCCCGAAGCCGGCCGGACTGTCCGCGGAGGGCACCTTGGGAGAGAGAGAGCGTCCGGGAGTTTGTGCTCTCCGCGCTCGCATTCTCGCACGCGTGATAGGTATAATCGTGGCCTGACCGGGCTTCCACGTCGGCGTTCCCCTGCCGCGCATACTCGGCCGCTCTTATTCCTCGAGTTTCCTACACGCCACCATTGCATACCATGAGGTCGTTACATGTACACGATTCTCGGTACTGCACAGCGAGAGCAACCGCCGCCGCGCCGCGGCGGTGTTACAGATACGCTCGTAGGTGTGGGTAGGCCGACTATCGTTTAGTGCCGTACAGCGATAGACGACCGGAGATACCGGCCGAGCGAGAGAGATTGAAGAAAAAAAAAAACATTGGGTCTGAGACTTATCCGAGCCTGATCCGTTCTCGCGAGGAGGCGAACGGACCCCGAGAGAGGAGAGATCGAGGATAGCGATTGCCCGCGGCAGCGCACCTATTATTAAGAAGGCGTAGACGAGCGATGATGTCATCGCGGGACGTGCCCGGCTGAGCCGTGCGACCACTCGAGAGACGGACCGAGAGACAGACACGGAATTTCTCGATCGAAAGAAATTTACGGGGCCTCCGAGCGCAGAGTTCCAATCTCTATCCGAAGCGAGGAGAATGTGTTGTAGGAGTTGAAATTGAAACTAAAGTTGGGGACAATTTTTTGTTCGATTTAAATCTGTGCCGATGAAGCTGGACGATTTAATGTCTATTTGATAAGAGCAAATATGTCTGGGTATAATTTTTATTCATTAACTGGTTAATGTAGACACTCGACTAGGCATGTTTACATCCGGTTCGTACGAAGCGTCGATTTTAACGACTCAAACCTCATTTTTTAAATATTATTTATATAACCGACACCGTTAGGTGCCCGGTCGGTGTGTGGCTTCGGCGGTCTTCCGAGTCAAGCAGCTTTGCTTGCGTCCAGTAGATGGATGGGTGACCGCTTAGCCTCACACCGGCTTGCACATCGAATGTTGAGCGGCAGGCCAGTTTTTCTGAGTTCTTCATGTTAAAACATCGAGGAATCACAAAAATATAGGGCCGTCTGTACCGACACGGGTTTTCCGCAGTTTCCCCGTGTCCTCGGCAAATGCGGTACGGTGTAGCTAAGTCGGCTGCGGACGCACTGGAAGTTAGGTAGCTTAGTGAAGTGCGGGTAGGGAGTGATAGGGGGGAAAGGGTCGGGTTACGTAAAAACCCGACGAGGGTATACGATGGAACATACAAAAATAAAAATAAAATATTATTTGTATACTTATTTTATTATATGAGCTTACCAATGCGGAATTTTGTAAAAACGAATAAATAAATTTGACGATTAGAGATATGAGCAATTTATGATGAAAAAGAAATGTGTTCTTTGACCCTGATTGATACCAATTGGTGTAATTTTCTTGTCAGAAAAAATAGCGCGATTTTTCAAATTTCAATTCGAAGCGCAAACTGAGCAATGACGAATAGCGGTAAAAAATCCGACGGCGATATTCTTCTGACGTCGGAGAAATAGTGAGAGACACACAGGGCGTCACGGGACGCTGCGGAGGGGATCGTTGAGCAGATATATCGGGGACAGGTGCGGAAAAGGGGGTGGCGTAGGACGGGGATGTGGAATGAGGCAGGACAGAACAGAACACGGGACAATTCGTTGATACCGTCCGGTAGCTCTCTCTCGAGCTCGGGCCAATAGTATCCATGGCGACAACGATCGCTGAGCCAACGATGTATATATATACATATATATATCTATATATACGTCCTTCTTCGACGCTTTATATCCCAGGTCGAATCGGGAAGCACGTAGGAGGAATGAGGGTTCGAGATCTCGTCGTAACTAAAGCACGGCAAAAGGGATCGGTATGAATTAAGGTAGCTGCTGCGTGGCAGACTAGTCAAATTAGTGCTAATTTTTTACAAATGTTTATCACAAATTGTATGCATTGATTGACGGTAAATGAGGCTGATTTGTATTACTTTATGTTTCCTCGATCAAGAGAAACGTTAATGACGATGGTCTTGCAAGAACAACAAGTGGTAATTGCAAATTTCCGGGATTTTATTCCCATAAACAAATTGGTGCCATTTTTGTACGGCCGAAGCTATAAAAAAACCACTCGGCGAATTTCTAGAGCAACGTTTCAGGATCAAAATTAGCCGTGGTACATTGAAACGAGTTTAAAAATAAGGATTCCTCTCTGAAAAAACTCAACGAAAATGTATCGTAATGGAAGTTTGCATTTATCAGTTTATGTATTTGCAATAACATCGTTATCAATAGTTTACTTGATTGAGGACCTATACAGTGATACAAATCGAGTTCCGTTGCTGTTAATAAATGCACATTTTGGATAAACAATTGTAAAAATTTAGCAGTCGTTTCCGTGCAGTACTTAGTTACCTTAAACAAATTCGCACATGGCCGGTGCTGTCTTAAAACTATCGTTCGATACATAAAAAAGAATCACTGCAAAGGTTAATAAAACAAAACTTAATAAAAAATAATAAAAAATGGTAAATCGTTTCAGATATCGAAAATATTGTATTTCGATGTTAAAAGCTTTTTTGATGTATCGAACATGCCATAAAGAAAATAAAAAAATGTCCACGCGGGTTTCACATCGAGCCGGTCCGACGTTAAAAATGTTTTCCGAAGAGTGAAATCCAGGGATCGACGGAATGAGATAAAAAAAATACACCGATAACTCGGTTAGTACGGTCTAGATCGTGTGTCCGCGGCCTCGCATGCACCGCGCTCGCGTCCAGCCTTGATTGACGCGATCGGGTTTCATCATTTTTTTTTTTTTTTTAGATTTACCGCGAATATCGAAGATACTATGTAGATTGTATTTAAATAATAATAATGGTGTATAATAATCGTTTCTTCCTCTCGAGGAGAGGAAAAGGGCTTAACGCCGTCCCTCATCGATCGACCCGGTGACCTACACCATGGACCTCAAACGGGACATCCACATATATATTTTTGTTTCCACGCTGCTAATTCAAAAACACTTCTAGATACTATAAAAGTCTAAAGAGAATTAAACATATTAAAGGTACTGAAAATATTAAATTTGCATAACAATAATTCCAAAATGTTACTAACGAATTGATGAAAGATCAAATTGTTCAACAAATCTCCCGGAAACTTAACTTTTTTTATGAAAATGATTCGTTCATTTTTCCGAATACGTATGAATTTTTTGATATGAATTCACTTAACATTTTTTTTGTATGGGATAATGTGCAGAAAGTCACAAAATTGAAAGTGAATTAAAAAATCTGAAAAAATGCATACGTATTCAGAAAAATGAACGAATCATTGTCATTAAAAAAAAGTTAGGTTTCCAGATTTTTTTGTTATTTTTCATCAATTTTTTAATACCATTTTGAAATTATTGTTACGCAAAATTAATCTTTTCAGCACCTTTAATACGCTTGATTTTTTGTTTCAGATTTTTATACCATCCACAAGTGTTTGCAATTCCCTCTCATTTCTCAGAAACTTATGTGAAGCGAACTCTATTCGCAAGGACTACCTTAAATTTATTATTTCGCATTTCATTTAAATGTCACTTCCAATTTAATTTAGTTCGCGGTACTCGTGGTTACATAAGAGATCAACGTATAGAGAGGAATAGATCGAAAAAGAAAATTATAATAAAAAAAAATAAGTAAATAAAAAAAGGGCACATGCGCTTGAGCAAGATCGCTCGGATCGTCGTCGTCCCACGTTCGAGTTACAGAACCGCTGCCCTCGCACTCGACAACGACGACGATGCCGGCGTCGTAATTGCGAGAATAATTAGAGGCTCTTGAGTAATCGAGGCTCGGGAGATGCTACAGTCAGCGAGCAGAGCGGAGCACAACGCACGAAGGAATTTCTATCTCGAGACGGGAGAGAAAGATGAGACTTTCGGGCTCCTTGCATCTTTGAGAAATTCGAATCTTCACTCGGGGAACTGACGCACAGCAACCCCGAGTACGCGAATAGACAATCGATCCGCTCATTCCAGCGGTTTAACAATTTTCGTGAAATTCAGATTCGTCGTATAAATTTTTTTTTTAAATGCTAATTTAAATTTTAAAAAAGCCACAAGTTGAAACTCGACAATTTATTCGAAGGAAGATAAATACTCGAAATACGGAAATAAACCGTGGGTATTCAGCACGGGCAAATATACTGCGTATATACCGGTGAGTTCAAATATTTAAAAATGTCGTCTCTCACCTTTAACTTTTCGTAATTGTAGGCGCAAATATATTCCCAACACCGGACAATTTTTCGTATCGAAGTAATAAAGGGTAAGAAAATAAAATCTTGCGACCCTTTAATCCCCGACGATAGTACCGTTTCCCACGAATTCGAATTACTCACAATCTTTTTTTTTACAGGGCGATGTCAAAAAATTTCTGTTTTGCAATTTTTTTAATTTAAAAAAGGAAAAAGTGTCTGCAAAAATGAAAAAAATGGACAATGGCACGCAATTAATAACCCGTCGAGCAGCTCCGAACGACAAACTTAAGTTCCCGCCTCTTCCCCCCCCCCCCCCCCCCCCCGCCCCCTCCAGATATTCCCTCTGTTAATCGAAGTGCGGCGTGCTCTTTGCGTAACTCGCTCGCTCGCACCGGGCCAAGAGCGTTCACCTGGCCGACACGTGTAGTTTCACCTACAAACGGAAACTCCGAGCGCCAGAATACAACAACGTTCATGACTGCTGTTTTTCAATAAATCCATTTTTTTAAAAACTGTTTCCCGATAAAAAAAAAATTTTTTACCAAAAAATTGATTATCTCATGTAATTAATAGCATAACAACGAGTTTCTCAGGTCCGAGCACCAAACTTAATTTTCCTCCTTTCCGGCTCGTCCCTCGGAGCTGCTTCAGGTGCTCGCACATAAAACAACGTTTGCCGTTTTCCGTCACACAGACGCGTCGATCGGACCAGATCGGACATCGACGCGCGACCATCAGCCAATCACGGCTCTGTGTGGATACGGCACGGCCTGTCTGTGTTCCGTACGTAAGTACGGTGTGCGAGCAGCTCGCTACGGTGTCGGCGCTGTTAATCGAAGTGCGGCGTGCCCTTTGCGTAACTCGCTCGCACCGCACCAAGAGACCTCACCTGACTGACTTATGTCGTTGCTATTCTTCTGCTATTTTTCAATAAAAAAAAAACTTTTTTTTTAATTGCATGGAATTGATAATATAATAATCCGTCTTTCAGGTCCGAGCACCAATCTTAACCCTGCGTGTGTACACTGGGTCTTTGAAGGAACAGTCGAAATTTGAAACTAATTTTTTCCGCTTTTTCATCTACTCTTCAATTTTTATTAACAACGGTTTCAAACTTTTGACTTTGTAAACTTCTCGGCCATGTAGTGGAGACCTCACCCGACTGACTTGTGTCGTTTCACCTACACGCGGAAACTCCTTGCGCCAGAATACATTCATGACTGCTATTTTTCAATAAAAATAATTTTTTTTTTACAATTGCATGGAATTAATAACCCAATAATCCCTCTTTCAGGTCCGAGCACCAATCTTAACCCTGCGTGTGTACACTGGTTCTTTGAAGGAACAGTCGAAATTTGAAACTAATTTTCTCCGCTTTTTCGTCTACTCTTCAATTTTTATTAACAACGGTTTCAAACTTTGGACTTTGTCAACTTCTCGGCCGTGTAGTGGACGCTTCAACAAGCAACCCCGAATTTTTTCAGATTTTTTGACAGCCTAGAGAACATTGAAAACCCGACTCTTCCCTAAAAGACCCAGTGTACACACCGTGTCTTCGAAAATCTCTGAAAATATAGTCTGCACACGCAGGGTTAACTTTTCCCCCTCTCCGCCCCGCATCTTCGTCACAATACGAAGCCGCAGATCTCAACGCAGCTCGCTGCAAGCCCGCTGCGTTATCCCCTTTGTTAATCGAAGTGCCTGCCCTTTGCGTAACTCGCTCGCTCGCACCGGGCCACGAGAGTTCACCTGGCTTACTCGTGTAGTTTCACCTACACGCGGAAACCCCTCGCGCCGCGATACATCCACAGTTGCGGAGTATAAACGAGAACGCGGAAAGAGAGGAAAAGCTCTCCAGTGTGCTTCTCCGCTATTCACCACAGTTACACACACACACACACATGCACACACATATATACATATAGAGACACATACACAGAAATAGCACCTATACTTATAGGAGGGTATTAAAGGTATATCTACACTCGCCCATAGCTATATCGGTATCCTCGTTGCGCGTTCAAACTGAGATCAATAAAGCACTCCTTTATAGACTTCGCTGCACACGCGGTACAAGCTTGGCCAGCCCTCCTCCAACGCTTTCTCTCTCCATCCCTCGTTTCTCGTCTCCAATGCGTTGGGTTTGTTTTCCAGCTCCCTCTCACTCCCTTCGACTCCTCTCTCAGCTCCCGCCGGGTGGGGAGGGGGAGGGGGAGGGGTGGGGGTGAAAATTTCGCCCTCTTCGTTATACACGCGCGAATTCTCTTTCCATCCCGTGTGGGACACAACTGGACACACACGATCATATACAGGCAGACTCTGTACACTTCCACCTTCCACCGCGCCCCTGTCCCTTTGCCGATTCCCTCTATCCAGCCCCTGCGGCAAAAGCTGCACCGGCGTCGCTCAAACCAACCCAATCCTCCTCCTCCTCCCCCCGCCCTCCTTCTCCACCCCCCCCCCCCCGCCCCCGCCCGCCCGCGCCGCACGGGTTGTACTCAGTCAGGCAGCGTACACACATCGACTACGAGAATCCCGGCCATAAATAACCGAATGACCCACCGGACGAGTCGAGTGCACTCTCGGCGGAGAGTATCGATGCGCCGAGGACTAACGAGACACCCGCTGCGCCCGGGACCGCGCGGGTGTCTCGTTAGGGGGTTGTGTATATATACGTATTATCTTTTTTTTGGGAATTTGTGGGGGTTACGTGGATTTTTTTTTTTTTTTTAATATGGAATTAGACTTTGGGGAAAATGTTTGTTATTTGGAAAAATTGTAATTTTCACAAACAATAAAATAAATGTTTATACTTTTAGAAATTTGGTGGAGGATATTTGGAATGTGCGAATATTATTCTGATTTTTTTTTAAGCATTCTGATGCAGAAAAAAATAAATTGATGAATTCGAAGTCCGATCGAGCGAGATCGAAATTTTATCGACGGGGATGAACAATTTATTTTTTGTATTACGTTACGTAATACAATACTTGTATTACAATATTTTTTTATAAAATAAATATTGTATTACGTTACGTAATACGTTTTGGGTTACGTGAAATTTTTATTTTTTTTTAAATATGGAATTAGATTTTGTGAAAAATGTTTGTTATTTGGGAAAATTGTCATTTTCACAAATAATAAAATAAATATTTATAATTTTGTAAATTTGATGGACTATATTTGGAATGTGTGAAAATTATTCTGACTTTTTTAAGCATTCTGATGTAGAAAAAAATTAATTGATGAATTCGAAGTTCGATCGAGCGAGATCGATATTTTATCGACGGGGATGAACAATTTATTTTTTGTCTCGTCTCTCCTCCCTAGCCGCTTAGAATAGATAGGCGAGAAGAAAATTCACGAAAATTTACCTCCCGCGAACCATCGAGTTCGAGCGTTATTTCGTTTTATTATCGTTATTATTGTTATCATCATTTTTCATCACGGCAAACCCGTCGGATCGTCACACGTTCACGTCAATCGTGCGACGCTCGAGCGCCAATAAAATCACCTCTTCGGTTGACAAATTTTTTTCCCCTTTTTTTATCCCACCTATTTTGTATCTCTCCCTCGGCCCTCGCGCACACAGGACGATAAATAGAATGTAAATTCGTCCATAGTTATTTGTCAGCGTGAAATTTAATTGCGGAGTAAAATTCGTTCGACAAAAGGGGAATTGTCGGGGAAATACATATATATATATATATAGAATTACGTTTACGTTTAACAGTTACGATTCACGAGCGAGGCGAACGAGTTTCACGTTTATGTATATTTACACCGAAACACACACATACGTATATGTGTATAGCTAAGTGTATGTATTTATGTGTAAAACTTGCATACTCGAGAGTACAAATGTTGAACGTTCCATTACGCACGCGATGGGGTCAACGGGTCGTGCTTGACCTCCTCCCCCTCCGCGCCCCCACTCCTCTTTTTTGTTCTACGCCCATCGCGTCTTTTTCTTCTCCCGATTCTTCCCCGCTTCGTCCACGCTCGCTCGCACTCTCTCTCATTATTTCGCCGATAATCGTTGCAGCGATCACTCTGTTATAATTATATCAAGTGCATCGAGCACGTGCAAGCCCATCGGCCCGCGAGAGGAACGGAGAACGAGGGGAAGAAGGACCGAACTATAACGACCCTACCAATTATCGTACCCACACGTGGTTCTCGCACTTTGCGCCATCTCTATCAATGTCGCAGCGTTTCGCTAAAAAAAAAATGTTTTAAATGTTCCGTCAATTTTTTTTCTAACTCCAAAATGACACTAAATTCGATCCCGAAACAAATGGCTGGCGATCGGGCAACAGGGTCGAATGAATTTTTCTTACCAAGGCTACTGAGTATAGAAAAATGTGAAAAAATTCTATACTACACATTGACATGTGTAGTAAATGTTGGAATAAATAATGTAGCAAAAAAAAAAACAATAGGCTAATAGCTTTTTTAAAATTCAGATGTGAGAGAGAAAAAATTCCGTACACGAAAGAACTCACGTGAGGAAAATGAATAGAATAATAAAAGTGATTAAGTATCGTTGGATCGATCCGGCTCGGAGACGCCGTAAACCCGATAGAAGTGGCGGTTGCATTGCGGCTAGTCGTCACGCAATGGTCGTACGCGGTAAGTCCATATAATGTATGTGATGTCTGGAAGTGGATGTTGCACGCTGCAAGAAGCGTCTAACGGTGAAACCGACGTAATAACAGTGTTGCTGATAGTTTCATTGGCGACAACATTGCGCCAGCCCTGCGAATGGTGCACTATAATCAATTTCAGTACCACTTTCGTGGGGGGCTTCCATTGTCGCCGGCGTCTTCCACAGTCTACAACGATGTAATTGTATACCATCGGAGATGGACCTCGGAGATTCACTCACTACACTTGAGGTATGCTTGGCGAGGTCATCTAAAATTAACATTTTTAAATCATCATAAATTTTGTTTCAAATTTCAGGTTAAACGTAAGTTTGAACTTATATTTAGACCTAAGTTCAAACCCAAGTCCAGACCGAAGTTTAAACCCAAGATCAAACCCAAGATCACACCCAAGATCAAACTCAAGATCAAACTCAAGATCAAATCCAAGCTCAAACCCAAGATCAAACTCCATATCAAACTCAAGATCAAACCCAAGATCAAACTCAAGATCAAACCCAAGATCAAACCCCAGATCAAACCCAAGATCAAACCCAAGATCAAACCCAAGATCAAACCCAAGATCAAACTCAAGATCAGACTCAAGATCAGACTCAAGATCAACCCAAGATCAAACCCAAGATCAAACTCAAGATCAGACTCAAGATCAGACTCAAGATCAAACCCAAGATCAAACCCAAGATCAAACTCAAGATCAAACTCAAGATCAAACTCAAGATCAAACTCAAGATCAAATCCAAGATCAAATCCAAGATCAAACTCAGGATCAAACTCAAAATCAAACTCAAGATCAAACCTAAGTTCAAATCTGCGTTTAAACCTGAGTTTAACCTGAGTTTAAACCTAATTTCAAAGCTGAGTTCAAACGTAAGTTCAAACTCGTTGATCCAAAGAATTGAGTGGTTCTTCCTTCGCCGAGTCGTGCGTATTATGGACGGAACGGGCGGTTGGTTGTTGGTCGCAGGGTTGGCGCGACTGAACGAGAAAGAACGAAAGAAAGACCGCAAGCCAAGGGGGTTGGCAGCGGGGGCTCGAAGTGTCGTTTATCGAGCGAGAAGCTTCTCTTCGCTCCCTTATCCCCCCGAGCAACGAAACCCGCCTGCTCAGTGTCGCCTCCATGACGCTCATCTTCTCTCGGTTCTCCCTCGGCAGGTCGACGCAAATAAATCGTCCAATGAGTGACGTTTATAACCGAAGTCCCCGTATGACGAGAATCTATTTTTTTTTCTCCTCTCTCGATTCAGCTCGCGTGACACGTGACGATATGATAGGCAGCTCGCAGTTAACACGGAGGGATCGCGAATTAGAGAACTCTAGGATTTTATTGATTTGCCACGGTGACACATACTATAACGTATCTCGAAAACGTTATTTTAGGCTTCCTGAACATGTACACGACAATAATAAAAAAAATAATAAAAAATATATAAAAATAATAATAACAATAATAATAAATGAAATTAGATTTTTGTCGGTCCAATTTTCATTCGTTCATTGTTTTCAATGTAACCGTCTTCCGAAGACCCTAATTGTTTCCAGACATAAATTCAATGCCGATTTATATATGAAAGAAATTAATTCGTAAGAATATTTTATCGCGGTGAATCGGTGCCAAGTTAAAGTGTCCTCGAACGCACGAATTAAGATGTTTTCCTCGTTTCAGAGCGTCCAAGAAATCGCACCGTTCATCGTGGACAGTGCGGAGCGGTGTATCGCGAATAGGCAGGGCCGACCGTCGTCGCGAGTCGGGTGAATCATCGTGCGAACCGATAGTGAATCATAACGCCCTTCTCGCGTATTTTCCGACGGGCGAGTTTTAGCCACGTAAGTGGAAGCCGAGAGAGGCTCGGCGGCCGAGAATCGAGCGGTTGGCTCGTCGTCGTACTGTACTGGGCTTCGACAGGTGAGACGTCGCCGCACAGCCACGCAGCGGTGGGTAGGTAGGTACGTACGGAACGAAAGTACAACAGGGTGGGGCTCGAAGCCCCCGAGGAAGAGAGGCCAGGTAACTCGCTTTCAAATTTTTAATCCCTTGCCTCGAACGCAACCATTGCCGTGCATTCGACGTCGGCGCGGTTATATGTCTCTCTGCATCTGCATCCTCGGGAGCGAAAGAAAGAAAACGTGTACACCACGAGTATATTCGCGTGTAGTTCGAGGGGCTTTTTTATTTATTTTTTTTTCTCGTAATGCGAGACGATTTCGCTCGATGCTGCGATCAGGTATAGAAATGCGCCTCGAGAGGATCGTTGGAAATGTTCGCTGCTTTTATATTTCACCGTCAAAACCCAATTTCAGTTTGAGAACAAGAAATAATCAAATTATAAAAAAATTATATGTAATAATGATTATTTATTTTTATATATTCATTGATTTCATGATAAATGAGTAATGCCCAATAACAAGTGATTAATCGATGATTAATGGGTGGTTAAAGCGAGCGGTAAACAACTTAAAATAAAAATTATAAGTAAATTAATGTAATATAATTTAATAATAATAATTTTAAAAAACTATTATCATGATTATTATAAGTGTAAAAAAAGTGGATCATTTTATGACTGACAATGTGTTTGGACATACAAAATATACGTCGCCCGATTACATTGACTTTATCTTATCTCGTCCAACGAGAAACCGGCTTTGCTATCGGAGTTTAATTTCTAGCAGTCCGTGTCGGCCGTTCCGGTTAATTTCAGCTATAAATGCAATCCGGACATCCGTAAATCCCGAGTCGTCTATGCGATAGTTCGTTCCCGACAGAGCGTCAGGTGTCGTCGTCCGAGTCCCGGAGGTTCTTCCTGTGCGAGCGAGCGATTTGGCCGACGAGCCTCGAAGTCATCAGCGGCCAACGTGGCGGCCGCGTCGCCGCTAGCTCGTACGTAAACTCCGCCGCGTGTACACGTGTACACGGGTTGCGATACAAGCGCTTGTTCGCGGTTTCTCGCAGCCGCTGGCAACTTCCAACGACGGAAGCCCGAGAGAGTTACGCGGTGGCCGGTATACGAAATAGTTGCGATGACTCGTGTCTTATACCGTTCTGAAAACGTAACCGGCAGCCCCGCGCGCGCCTTGCCCAGCGACGACCTCACCGCTGCGTCTCTGTCCTTCCAAGGCGAATTTTTGCATCTCTCGGCCCGGCCTCTCCTTCGCACTGGCGCGCGGTTTCGGCTCGCGGCCGAGTCTATGTCGATGAGCGGGAAGCTATGTCGCTTCCCGCTCATCTCGCATAAGTTCGAGAAAAGTAAGCGAATATTGCGAGTACTTCTCGATGATGTAAAAATCTCAAAAAATTCATGCAGATTAAAGATACTGAAAAGATTCATTTTGCACAATAATAATTCCAAAATGTTATTAACAAATTAATAAAAAAATTAAGTGTTTAACAAATTGCCCGGCAAAACAACTTTTCATTTTCCATGAAAGTGATTCGTTTATTTTTCTGAATACGTATGAAATTTTTCAGATTTTTCAATTAGCTTTGATTTTTTAATTTTTTTTATATGGAAAAAATGTCTGAAAAAACACAGAAATCAAAACTAATTGAAAAATCTGAAAAAATTCATACGTATTCAGAAAAATAAATGAATCATTTTCAATTTAAAAAAAAGTTGTTTTGTAGGGTAATTTTTTAAACAATTAGTTTTTTGATAAATTTGTTAATAACACTTTGGAATTATTATTATGCAAAATGAATCTTTTCAGTGCCTTTAATATGCATGAATTTTTTCAGATTTTTATACCGTCGAGAAGTACTTGCAATATTCCCTTACTTTTCGATAACTTATGCGAGATGAGCGGGAAGCGACATAGCTACCTTAAGCGCTATTCGAGAGCTCGTGCACGGATACATGCACATCTTAGCTCGGCGCGCGCGAGGGAGACGAGAGACTCGGGCTGGCTCGTTCCGCGCCGCTTCTGCGGACGGCGCGATAGACGGAGAGGGGAGTAACGCTAACGTGGAAGAGCCGAACTCGGGAGAGACGGAGAAGGCTGTCCGCGCGGTCCGAGTAACTCAGTTCGCTTCTCGCGCTGCTTATGCCCGTCGTCGTCGTCCTCTCGTGTCCCCTTCTGGTATACAGTTTTTGTTGTTTTTTTTTTCGTTTTTTTTTCCTCCGTCTATCCGTTGTCTCTGTCGTACTTTCCTCGTTCCTTCGGGTAGCCTCTCTTATAATCGTCGGCGACAAGCCTAGCGCAGCCGACGGCGCGGGGCATCGCGGGGGCACACGCACTCGAGCCACGTACGAACTATCGTCGTCGGGCGAATCGTGTGTGCGCGCTTCCCTCCGCCACTTACGTATTCGTGAGCGTGAGCACGAGCCCCGACCGAGGCGAGCTCTCGAACGTTTATTGTCGTATGCGAGAGCTCCGACACGAGCCTGTGTTACGGTAGTACATATGCGTACAGGATCTTTCAGAATTTATTGAAATTCTTTCAATTGCATATTTGCAGTTAATGTTGAGTTTCAATGTTGAGTTTCAATGTTGAGTTTCAATGTTGAGTTTCAATGTTGAGTTTCAATGTTGAGCTTCAATGTCGAGCTTCAATGTTGGGTTTCAATGTTGAGTTTCAATGTTGGGTTTCAATGTTGGGTTTCAATGTTGAGTTTCAATGTTGAGTTTCAATGTTGGGTTTCGATGTCGAGCTTCAATGTCGAGCTTCAATGTTGGGTTTCAATGTTGAGTTTCAATGTTGGGTTTCAATGTTGGGTTTCAATGTTGGGTTTCAATGTTGGGTTTCAATGTTAAGTTTCAATGTTGGGTTTCGATGTTGAGTTTCGATGTTGAGTTTCGATGTTGAGTTTCGATGTTGAGTTTCGATGTTGAGTTTCAATATTGAGTTTCAATGTTGGGTTTCAATGTTGGGTTTCAATGTTGGGTTTCAATGTTGACTTTCAATGTTGACTTTCAATGTTGACTTTCAATGTTGGGTTTCAATGTTGAGCTTCAATGTTGAGCGTCAATGCTGGGCTTCAATGTTGAGCTTCAATGTTGAGCTTCAATGTCGAGCTTCAATGTTGGGTTTCAATGTTGGGTTTCAATGTTGAGTTTCAATGTTGAGTTTCAATGTTGAGTTTCGATGTTGAGTTTCGATGTTGAGTTTCGATGTTGAGTTTCAATGTTGAGTTTCAACGTAGAGTTTCAACGTAGAGTTTTAATATTGAGTTTCAACGTTGACGTTCAACGATGATGTTCAATGTTGACGTTTATGGTTTACTTACGATAATACTTCGTACATTGACAGAGAGCCTCGTCGAACTTGTTGCTCGCAAGTCCGTCGTATCGATTTTACTGGCACCTAAAAAATATCTACTTCCGGTCGAGTAATGCCTCGATGAGTGCAGGGGCAAAAAATATCTGCAAATAATCGTGCCTTCTTTGGTACACTGTACTATTTTTTATGCCGGACATTTGCGCGGAGTTACGAAACTCGGAGCCCTGATTTTTTTTATTTCCGACGTCGACGGTAATAGACGATTCGCGAGAATTATGAATCATCCTGTAGCGCACGAGTACGTATCTGGTACCCGTTCGCCCACTAACTGCGAGTACAAATGTGACCATAGGATAGTAGTACCACGCACGGGAGAGCCGTGCATAGTCTCAGTCGGTAACGCTTACGCACTCCTCGTACCACCTAGAAAGTCATCTCTCTTCGAGATACTCGACACGGCTCTCGGTACGCTCGCGGGCGCCCTCGGTATCTCGTCCGGTCGAGCGCTCTCGCGTGTATTCACATACCCGACGAACGAACGAGCGAACTTCGTCGGGACTCGGTGGCAAATAGAATAAACGCGGACGAGGCTCGAAGATTCCGGAGCGTTGCTGAAACGCCGGCGAAGTCTGCGGTGATGCGACCAGACACGGCCATGTACGAGGCCTACGCTGAGCCGAGTCGGTAATGTGTGTAAATTTTTATTTTTAAAAATAATTCGGACACAAGTTTTTCTGGTACGAAGACGAAAAGTTTCGAGATATTATGATTAGGAAAACCAAGCGAAAAACCATTTTTTTTATATTTTGGAACTGGTCGAACAATTATAACAAAAGAAAATACCAACTGAAGCATGAACAGTTACAGGAAGTCATAAAAATGTAATATCTCGCAGAACCGCTGAAACGCCGGCGAGGTCTGCGGTGATGCGAACAGACACGGCCATGTACGAGGCCTACGCTGAGTCGAGTCGGTAATGTGTGTAAATTTTTATTTTTAAAAATAATTCGGACACAAGTTTTTCTGGTACGAAGACGAAAAGTTTCGAGATATTATGATTAGGAAAACCAAGCAAAAAACCAATTTTTTAATATATTGGAACTGGTCGAACAATTGTAAAAAAAAATACCAACTGAAGCATGAACACTTACAGGAAGCCATAAAAATGTGATATCTCGCAGAACCTTTTATCCGAATACAACGATACGCGTCTCCATATACAATTTTTGTTCACCCCATCAAAGAAACCACGATTCAAGATACATCTACGAATTTTTTCATATTTTTTAAACCACATTCCATCATTGTCCGAACCGCTCGAATTTCGCTAACGGGCGGAGCCCAATTTTTCTTCGGAAGTCTGAATTTACCGATCGGGTTATCGAACGCCCGCTACCGGCAAATTAACCTCGGCGATGATGCGATACCGATGTACAGTGCCAGATCTCGCTCCGAGCTCGGTCGAGCGCCGGCTCGATTTTCGGGTGGCCGAAAAAAAAACTAAAGGGTTCCTCGCGAATATCTCCTCGCGTGTCTCGGGAACGAGGATTCCCCGCCAGTGCTCTCCGGTGATACGCGCTGGCCTGGCCGTGCGAGGAGAGCTGCGGGTAGTCGTTAAAAGCGCCGGGATACCTGAAGAACGAGGTTGCCGTCAGCGGAGAAAGAGAGATACAGAAGACGAGTCGAACCGGGCAAAGGGGAAGGGGGGGGGGGGCTCGTAGCAGGGAAGGTGGGAAGGAAAGAAAAAGAAGCGTGTGCTTGTACCCGGTACGGGCAAGGTGAAGGAACGAGTGCATATAGACTCGCCTCGCCTCGCTCACTCTACTTTCCTGTCTCGGTTTCTCGCACGTATAGCGTAGAGCGCCGATGACGATGGCCGTACATAACTCCGATGGAAGCCGAGCCAACGATCCGCAGACTCGCGTCCGAGCGCTAACCGGCGAGCGGCTGAAATAACGAGCGAGAAAGTAAGAGAAAGACACAAAAAAAAGACACATGGGGAGAGATTATGAGTTACCGGCAAAGAGACGGACGCTCGCGTACGTGTCTTAAGGTAGTCCTTGCGAGTAGTGTTCACTTCGCATAAGTTTCGGAGAAATTAGAGAGAATTGCCAGACACTTCCGGATGGTATGGAAATCTGATGAAAATCAATGAAAGTGAATTTGAAAATCTGAAAAAATTCACACGTATTCGAAAAAGTGAATTGTTTTCTTAAAAAAAAAGTTGGCTTTCTGTAGATTTGTTGAACAATTTTATTTTTTATCAATTTGTTAGTAACATTTTGGAATTATTATTATGCAAAATTAATATTTTCGGCAACTTTAATATGGTTGATTTTTTTCAGATTTTTATACCATCGAGAAGTGTTTGCAATTCCCTCTAATTTCTCTGAAACTTATGCGAAGTGAACTCTATTCGCAATGACCACCTTAATGGACGTCGGGGAGCGCAAAGACTCTCGGACAAAAATTCGATGCTGTCGATCTTTACGTCGAAGATATCTTTTAGGCTGTTTAAAAAAAAACACACACACGCACACACACATTTTTTTACGTTGGAAGGAACGACTTTTCGCTCGTTTATTCTATGTGTCTTCCTCGGCCGCGCGCTTATGCATCGTCCCGGTATAATTTACTCTCGGGCTCCGACGCCACTTTTACGAGATGTTTCGGCCTCCTCAATCTCCCGCTCGCTCTCTCTTCCTTGCCGACGAATCTCCATGCTAACAACGAAGCCGTTCTAATTATTGCTCGAGTGTCGCGAACCGACTACCGCAACGACGACGACGAAGATTCTCGGGAATTGTACCCGGGCCGGATGGCTGGAAATATCCTGCACAGGTCTCGTTTACGCAAGTAACACGGGCAACACTTTTTAAGAGGATATAAAATAGTCGGCTAATTTCCGAGAAACGATCGAGCTGATAACTCTCCATCCGTGACGCAATTTTGAGTCATCAGACTCGCCGGATATGACTGGGGGAAAAAGTTTTGTTCGATCAGGAGAATTACGATTCGACCATTTATCGAGCCAATTTTGTTGCAATATCACACCAAATTACAAGCTAATTGTAATATATTGTATCATAATGATATACTATAATGTAATATAATCGTCATATTATATTCAACACCCTTGAATAATGGTGCTTAATAACATATAATTTATTATATTGTTATAACATATTAATAGAATATAATTTGATTTCCACTGTCCGACTTTCTTCTTTTGCACACTCAACAGCTCCTCGTCTTACACGCTAATTCTCGAACATAAACTCTGTCGGCATAAATTACCAATAACAAGTATCCGCAGTTTTACCACATAAACGACACCGTCTCTTCACATCTTTGCTTCTCCCTCGCTAACGCTACTCAACTTATCAATATTATGTTATAATAATTATTATAATTTTTATATTAATTGTTTGCAATATATCATATAATATAATATCATTATTATAAATATAATATTAATACATTATATGATAATTATAATATATTAATATTATATTATAACAATTATATTTAAAAATTTCCAAACATTTTTGAAGTAAAGATCTGTGGGTTAGAAACGCGCATCGGTGGGGACAAAAGTGAGGATCGGCGGGTACGTCGTTCGATAGTATCTGCCCTATTGCTCGGTTACAGCGTCCTCCCGTAAGGTTTCGAAGTTCCTCCTCTTTCCCCTCGCGCGCGCAGTTACCTCGGCGGAAGGAAACATGCATAAGGCCTGAGAACGAACGAGAAGAGGCCGAAGAAGAGGAGCAGGAGAAAAAGGTTGTACGGACGATGAGGAGGGAGATCGCGTGGAACACGATCGACCTAAGCATCGCGTGGATACCGGCCGGAGTCGATACACTTCCGTGCCCACTCGTGGCGAACACCACGCGTGGAATATCGATAAGATACGATCTGATACAATGAGAGAGAGAAGGAGATCCCTGCAGCCGATATTGCGGACAGTCACGGATCCCACGTGACTACGGAGTGTGCGAACGGTGTGTCTCCTCCGCGTTAGATATACACACACCACGCGAGCTCTCTTAACCTTGGTTGCTCTTCCTTTACGTCCACTTAAGGTCACGGAAGTCATCTACGAGCAATTTTTTTTTGCACTGTCTACCAGCAATTCTGAGGCTATTGACATCATGTTTTACCCTGCCGTGGAAAAATTTTTCCGGCTGATTATATTTTTATTTTTGTCGCGCTAATAAAAAAAATTAAGAATTTATTTAATTCGCGGTTTCTATTTTTTTTAGTACGAGGACACTGGACTGCTTCTAAAAAGAATACATGGATTAATCGCAGTTCTTTATTTTTACAAAAGACAACTCTGCCATATCGATCCTCGACCAAGATTAATTCTCTCCCGAGGATTTCAAGATCGTAGACTTTGCCGTAAAAAACACCAGTGCTAGGCAAATTCACTGAGTACTCGAAGCCCGTATCGTACTATCAAGTACTGGGTCAGTGCACAGTACTTAGAACTTCACCGATTCAGTTCTGCCAGTACTCAAGAGCCACCCAGCGCTCAGTACTTAAAGTACTTGCAACTTCAACACATACTTCAAGTACTTAAGGTATCTGACCAGCTCTCTTGATCACCATTAATTCCCAACAATTTTCACGAATGTATCTTGATCGCCCAAATCGAGACTTTTACCCAAAAAAAAACAAATCGAAAAAATTGGTCATCGAAATTTCAAGTCCCAATGACTCAACCATCGCCCCCCCAAAAAGCTCGACACCCCCAACGACCCCCCCCCCTCCTCTCCCTCATCGCTCTCTCCTCCGCTCCTCCCGTCATCTCCCGCGTTTCGCGATCCGTTTCGCCTCTCTCCATTGCCGTTCGGTGCCGGCTGGAAGGTTCTCTCTTCTCTCGGCGTTACCTCGGCTCCGAGTATTGAACGAGCCCGAAGCCCCCGACGACCGGAGGAGGTGGAGGAGGAGAGCGACACACACCGGAGCTGCTCTCCCGGAGTGAGACGAAATAGCGCTCCCGGCGCGTCGCCTATACCTATATAGAAGAAAGACCACCGACTGCATTTCTGTCTTTCTCCGTCTCCGACATGGACACATCCAAAGGAGAGTATCCAGCGAAACGCGGAGCGAGCGAGTGAGAGGGCGCGGGGTTCGCGCCGCGCGGGGAGGAGACGGAAGCGCTCCGAGCCGGGAGACTGCGGGAGAGCGAGAAAGAGACGCGGAGCCCGTCGCGCGGAGAGTCGGAACGGCAAAAGGGAGGACGGCCGAGAGAAACTCCGGCGAGCGAGTGAGGCATCACCGTTGGAGCGCCCGAGCGAGAAAGAAGAGAAAGACGGGAGGAGGTGGAGGAGGAGGAGGAGGAGGAGGAGGAGGAGGAAGATAGGAGCGAACGCTGTGAAGCAGCAGCGGCAGGGTAGTCCGCGCGCCAACGGCATATACATCGGGGCATAGCCAACGGAGCGACGTGTCGGCTATACATTCGCCCCCTCGACCCCCCTTTCTGCTTCTGCCGTTTCTGCCTAGCGTCCACGGCGAAACCCGGCGGAGGAGGAGGAGGAGGAGAGTATAGAACTGCTAGAGCTGTAGAGCAGTGCTGCTGTACAGCATTGCTAGTACCGCCACGGATGTATATGTATATATATGGATGTACGTATTTGTATATATATATGAATGTGGGTATGTATAGAACGTATTACTGTACGTTCGCTCGGAGCACCATTGCAGCTCCGCGGAGAGCGAGTCTCTCCGGGCCGAGTTCTCTCTCGCCGGTTCGTCTTTCTCTCGCTCCCGGTTTGAGGTTCTCCGTGCGATGTGAAATGGTCGACGAGGGTTAAAGCCGAGAGGAAGGGAGACCGAGGCAGAGATGTGGCTCTATAGGAGTTATATTCCACGGGAGCGAGGGGGGGGGGCGAGGGGGAGAGGCGCTCTTCTTCTCGCTGCAGGGATACCTACACCAACGCCCCCGAAACGCGTTTCTGGGCAGAGGAGAAAGAGCCGTTCGAGCTGTACGGAACGTCACCCAGCTGCCGCATCCCGGCGGAGCTTCGACAGCGCTTCGGGGAGGGAGGGGGAGGGGGGAGGGCTAAACGGTGAGGCAAGATGGGACGGCAGATCGAGGAATTTGTTTTTGGAGATTGGCGGAGCTGAGATTGGTACGGGAGACGCGAGATTGATGGAGAACGACTGAGAGCCGATAAAATTTGGCGGGGTGGCGATGGGTGACCGGGCTGTTCGGGTTTTTCGAGGATTTTTCTTTTTTTGTGGGGAAATCGAGCTGCTGGGTGCATTTTTGGGGATTTTTTTTTTAAGCGAAGCGGAAGTGGCTCGTTAGAGCGAAATAGACAAGTTTTGGCGAAAATAAATAAGAATTTAGCTTTGAGCGCCAATCGTTGAAGGTTATCTTTCTCATTGGCCGATTTACTGATAAGGGCGGACGGCTGACCTTGAGGTGGCGTGGATTGGATATCGGTAAAATTTTACCCTCCTCTCGGGCACGATGTATCGGGAGATCAGAGATCGTACGCAGTCCCTTGATATTTTAGCGGCTGAGACTTGTTGAAAATCGATCATATTCGATGGTAGTTTTCGATCGATCCAATTTCGAAAAAAAGAGCAAAAAAAAATTCTTAATCGATTCACCGAGTTTCCCAGAAGTAGATCAAACTTCGATGGACGACGAAGCAGCGCCTTAATAGATTAATATTGGCGAGTAAAAAAAAAGAAATCCACTCTTCACCGTCCATTCGCAAGATTTATCGTCCGATTGGACGATTCAGTGATGTCTCTCGACCACTTCTCAATCGAAATCAATACCCCGCAGCATTCTCGAATTTCACCCCTCGGACTTTCCTCTCCCCCTCCCCTCCAAAAGAAAGACCTTCATCCCATCTCCTCTATTTCGTATCTCATCCGCGTAAAAACGCGGCTATTCCGCAGCCTCTTTCTCACTCTCGTTTCCCCCCTCGAGGCATAAGAAAGCGAGCTCGGAACCGAGTCTCCCGGCATCGACTCCGTTCTAGATGAACCGGCATCAAGCACCAGCAGCTTCGAGCGTGGTCGAAGGAAGCCAAAGAGACTGCAGAAAGAGGAAATAAAAAAAAAAAAAAGAGTGAAAGAGAGAAAGACATATAAAAGCCGGTCATGAGATACGAGATTTTTCCGTCTCGCTCTCACTCCCTTAATCTTTTCCTCTCGCTCCCTCGCCGAGGAGAGCGAGAGGAGGAGAGATCTTTCTCATCGTCTCCTCCTCCTCATTCTCTCGCTCCTTTCCTTTTTTTTCTCTCCTCCTCTCCTCCACTCCACTCCTCACTCCCCTCGGTCGTTGCTGGCTTCTCGCGCGCGCACACGGGTCTTCGCTCGTTCCGTAATCTGTACGGCACGACGGTTCGCGATTGGACCGCGGGGAGTGGAGTGCGGGAGGAGGCAGCAGCAGCAGCAGCGGCAGCGACGGCAAGAGGAGAAGCGCAGCGGGTGAGGTATAGAGAGAAAAGGCAGTAGAAAGAGAGATGAGTACGAAGAGCCTTCCTCTCCCCTCCCCCTCCGCCTCCTCCACCTCCGGAGAGCACACGAACGGCTCTCGTGGAAGTAAAGCGACGAGAGAACGACGAAGGTGGATCGCCGCGGGAAGCGACGGGGAGGGGCGGCGGGGGGCGAGAAAACCGGGGAGTGCGACAGGAGGAGGAGGAGGAGGTGGAGAGCGCGAGGTGGATGTAACGCGAGGAAAGGAGACCGAAGCGACGTTGGTACGTGGGTTCGCGTACGTCCATAGGCAGAAGGCACGGGAACGACGCCCGACGCCGGGAGTGAGCGAACGAACGAACTATCGGGCAAAGAGGGCGCGGGGGAGGGGGGAGGAGGCCGCCTGTTACCGTCGCATTTCAGAGAGGACTTTAGCGCTACGGGTATGGAGAGGCGGACTCTCTATCCGGCTCGGAGGAGCGCTATAACAGCGGCAGAAAACTGAAGGAGATAGGAGGAGGAGGAGGAATGGAAGGTGCGTACGCCGTTCGTGCGCGGAGGCTCCGCATGGCGAACGCCGCGAGCTCCATCGGGACCCGAGATGGAACTCGCTCGAGCTTTGCCGGAAAGATCTTTTTTAATTTTAAAAAGCGACGATTAGCTAAGATTCAACGGGTTTTGCGGATCGATGCTGGGAGAGCCTTGGAAGGAGGGGAGGAGGGGAGAGGAGGAGGGGAAGGATTTGACCTTGAGTGCCGATGTTGAGATTTTACTATCGGTTTCATTCATGAACTCTACTCAGCTGTTTGTACTACCGCTTTACTATAGCCCGCTGCGGCATAGCGTGGCGCTGCTTACTATATTTCGCTATAGTGCGTGGCGGTTGAAGGTTTTACGCTACGGTATCTCGCACCGAGTGACTTTTCGTTTCAACCGTTTAGGCTCGTTCGGTCATCGTCACTCTGGGAAGATGTATTCGAATCGGTGAGAAGAAAAACAAAGTATTTAATTTTGAGGGTAATTTTGTGACGGTTTTGTGTGACCGTGCGGAGAGATTGCCGGAGTGAATCCTTGGGGTCGCGCTCGGCGCTCGCCATGCGGGCCTTCGAGTTGCCGGGCAGGCTCGAGAGAGAGAGGCCAGGAGAGAAATACGGAGCGCTGGTTAGAGCCGCGGATGTACGAGACTCGAACGTTACAGCGGACGATTGGACGCTCGGGCGAAAGAGAACGAATACGTGAACGAGAACGCGAGAAAGAGCCGCGGTGTATATAGATATACTCGTGCGTGTGTGTTAACTACGTGAGATGCAAGGCTCGAGATACTCGGGCCGCGGCGCTCTTACTGAACAAGGTGTAAGATGCTGCGGCGAGACTATTTTAGATAATTTTTGGTTATCAATTTTTTGTTATCGTCTTTTCGGTATCAACTTTTTGGTATGAATTTTTTATTACCAATTTTTTTGAATCCTTTTTTGAGACAAAAAAGTTTTAAACAATTGACGGCTTGATGATTATTTGAGGAATAAGTTCGAACGTAATTCCAACGGACTGGAAGATAATTGATTAGAGGATTTTTTCTTTTTTTTACGTCGAATAATCAATGTCGGGGCTGAAGGGTTAAAAAAGTGAGGAATTTTTTTCCAGTGGATTAACCGATACGCGAAAGTGGGTATCTGGTGTAACAGAGGTGAATCGGCAAGGTCGAGGTCAGGAATCTCGTAACAGGTAGACCGTGCCAGACCGTGAATTAATATTCATAATCTTTTATTAACGCATCTACTGCAATACCTTTATCGTACCACTCCCGGTGTAATAACAATAATAATGGCTCGTAAGAAAAACAATAGTGCGCTTGAATTTTTTACGAGTCCTCGTCAATCCGCCCTGCCAGTCGTCGTACCCACGGGATAAGTGTGTGACCTTTAAACAAGCACAATTTCAGTCTGTTGTTGTTTATTTTACGCGAAATAAATCGTTTCGCTTAACTTCATCTTGTACCGATTTCCGCTAATACTTTAACTATAAACTCGATCTTACCACTTCCGCACACTCCTCCTCAAATCCGAGCTGCTATTTTTATTATTTTTTATTTGTATAAAAAACACTTTGTATGAAAAAAATAAGTATCGCGCGAAAAAAATTATTTTCTTATAAAAAACATTATTTTCGTCTGAAGAAAAAAAAAAATTCGTACGAAAAAAATAAAACAAATAAAAATGTCGCTATCAGGCATTATAGCCACTGAAATCGAGATCCCCGCCGCTCGATGCCTGAATCATTATGCCCACGCACTCGCGTTCGCAATGGTGTCACGGGCTCTCGCTACAACGTTCCTCTCTATTCCTTCGGTCGTCTCTTGCGTACATTTCCATAGTCTCAGGCTCTCCAGTCTTATAAAGACCGTCTCAAGATCCGTTGAAAAATAAAGAAAAAAATATATATATATATAGTGTCTTATATATATGCGCGTGTGCCAATCCTTCGAAACGTTCGTGAAAACCGTGAACTACGCTACGGTCGTGTATACTATGTATCAAAAGGGGTTGGCATGTGTGTCGGTGAGTCTTTACAGCACGCCACAGCGGAGTATCAAATTTCAAGGCGCACTGCCGGTCGCCGAGGGGCGAACGGGCACGGACATTCGAGCGAGAACTTACAAACAGTGTAACGTCGCTCGGTTTCGCTCGGAGGCTCGCTTTTCGTTCCTCGGGCTCTGTTCTCGCTCGCCGAGCCTGTTTGAGAATCACTTTGCCTTCGTTGTCGCGGCAGGTAAGCCCCGGCGAATAGCGGGCGTACACGAGCGAACGAGAATTGCATGCAAGTGGTATTTAAAAATTCAGCGGCGGGCAATGCGGGTCACCTAAGCGGAGAATCATCTTTCGGTCACAAATTAAATTTTTTATCCGACCGGAAAACTCATGAAATCACCGGAACCTCCCCGGACAATGCCAGGGGCTCTCGAGAAAAATTTATGATAGGCGTTAAGAAGGAAGATTTGAAGAAAAAAAATTATTATTGTAGAAATTACTTTTCCCGACGCTCTTCCCGTCGGTTTTCGACCTTTTTATTATCGCCTCTCGTGTCGACACCGTTGGCCGAATGAGAATGAGGCCTTGGCGGTTACGTCACTTACTTCCTGGCGTATCGATTTAGGTACAAAGAAGCCAAAAAATATTTGTTTTTCGCGGAGTTGGACGGGGACAAAGGCGGAGGCGCGGGCGCGGGGCGTCGCTCGGGACTGAGGCCGATTTCTGCCTGCGGACGTCGATGCAGATAAATTCAGGTTGGATTTCACGGCTGGCATAATCCAGCACGGTTATGTAGCAGAGGTACCGGAGAGGGCGAACGATAGTACAAGCGAGTGAGACCGGAAGCTCACCGCGTTCGCATCGATCGGTCGACGGTCCGGGCAAACGCAACGATATAACCCGGCGTCGCGCGTTGAGCCTCCCTTCTCGTTACTCCGTGTCCCTCGCTCTCTCTCTCTCTCTCGCGGTCTCGCTCTTTCTACACTGCCGTGCCCCGTGCAAGAGCCAACCCGAGAATACCCGCTGCCCTCGTACAGTGATACAGCCCTTCCTTCGCCGCTTTGTGCGACTCGTTTGAGCCCACGCGCGCTCAGAGTCGAGCCAGCACGACGTACACAGGTAGGTCGTAACAGAAAATTAAGATCGGGGTAACAAGGGTCAGCCTCCATTTAAAAGACATTCCAGATCCCCAGCGAGGAAATGGTTGAATATAAAAAATTAATGAGTTTTTTCATAATAATTACTATAATGAAAGTGGACTTTGAGTTCGGTCGATGATTTTTTTTTAAATTTTTTTCGACGATATTATGCTGCCGGATCCGCGGTTGCGGTTAAGGAATCGGTCAAATCTGGCTTCGAATTAAAAAAGAGCAAAATTTATTATTTATACATAATAAAAAATGTTAAAAACGGAGAAGTGGTTGGAAACAGGATAATAACGTTAATGGCGATTTTTCGACGATATTACGCCGCCAAATCCACGGTTGCGGTTAGCGAATCCGTAAAATCGAGCTTCGAATTAAAAGAGCGCAACATTTATTATTTATACACAATAAAAAATGTTAAAAACGGAGGAGTGGTTGGAAACAGGATAATAACGTTAATGGCGATTTTTCGACGATATTACGCCGCCAGATCCGCGGTTGCGGTTAACGAATCGGTGAAGTCTAGCTGTGAATTAAAAAAGCGTAAATATATATTTTCTTTTAATAATAACACATTTTTTTAAACGAATGAGTCGTTGAAAATCTGATAATAACATTAATGACGATTTTTCGGATAATTGCAGTCGCCTATAGTATGTGTGTTATTCTGTGTATATATATGTATATATATATATATAGTTAATTGTACGACTCAATGAAAGCGCGCGAGAGAATCGAGATAAGGTGACCCGCATATCGAGACTGCTTCGATCCCAACCCCTCTGTGCGCCTCTGTCTCGTATAATAATCAACGGTGTATACATACCGCGTCTATATCTATACACAGCACTGTGCCTTATCTCGCTTCGTATAAACGAACCTGCGTACGCGTGCTAATCGTGTTGAGGCTCGATTCGCTCGTCCGATCTCGGATTACGAGGTATCTTAATTCATTCGAAAATGATTAGTGATCAATAAAACGTTAATTTAGCCATTAACATTATTATCCTGATGAAAAAAAAAAATCAACAAGTTTCGTTTTTTATCGACAGAAATCAACAACTAATTAGTTTCTCGTATCGATATAAAATGTAGGGGCGACATTTTTGTTGAACTGGATCCAGAGTATTTTTTTCAGTAGACGAAAAAATTATCAATAAGAAACGTTCTAAAAAAAATATGGATATTTTCATTCAACCCGAGTACATTTTTTTTAGTTTTTGCACCAGGAGATAGAATGGCACTGACACAAGTTTCAATATACTCAGTGCCAGCCTACCTTTTCCCCGTGCCCCATATATTTTCATTCTCCCGAAAAATGCTCTCCTATTTTTCACCGAAAATAAACACGTACCGAAAAAAAAGTGTGTTTCAACAGTTACGTTGGCGTCGAGCTCGCGACTCATCCGAGCGCAACGATAATAAAAGCCACGCAGGCAGGCACGATTCATTCGTTCGCACGCCCGGAGCATAGCCGATAAGACACGAATTGTCGAGTGCGGTGAATATACTATATATGTACACACTCACGCCGTTGGACGGGGTTCGCGGCGCGGCCACACGGTACTGCACACACGTACACTGCATTGTGTAGTTTTACACACCTGTGTAACACGCAGCCACGGGATTTCGTCGAGCTCGCGATTCACGATAAATCGTTTGTTCACTCGGCTCTTCCTCGCTCGGTCTCTCTTACGGTCGAGAAATCCCCCCCCCCCCCCCCCCCTTCCCGACCGTCCGTTGAGGAAATGAAAATAAGCCGTCAGCTGGTTTCGCTCGAGGCAAAGATCTTCCAATAATTAAGTGGCGATGTAAATTTGTTGGACGAATTAAATTAATCGGTTTGTTGTCAAAGCAAAATAAATAAAAACAGGAACGAAGATTCTTGACACAGTTGTTTTTTCGAGCGTAACTCGAGACGAAAAAAATTGAGCCTACGTGGAGGTCAAATTGTCGATGCATCAAATATATTTAATTTTTTTTTCAATCGTTTTTGTAAAATATAAATTATCATTTTTGTTTTTTTAATGCATTAGTAGAGAATCGGAAACAACTGAATTAGCTGGTTGAGAAAGCTTATTTCCACTGTTTCCTATTTATCATTATTAACGCGAGATATGATTCTCCTTGGCGCACAGCTCACTGGAAAGGTTTTCCGCTAATTAGTATCCCCGCTTAATGCGATCGTTCGCGACGACGACGAGGATGCGCGCTCGGGCCATTAGCATAATGGAGAGTTTTATGCGAGAGAGTTCGGAGGCGTGTGTATTGGTACACGCTATCATGAACGACTGTTGCATGTACGTTACCGTGCACACTGTGCGTGCAAGTCCCCTCGGCAGTGCCACTCTGCGTGCTCGTAACGAATTCTTTCTATTTATCCGGTCAGCGAGTTCCACGATATTTTACCGATGTTCCCTTGGTTTATTTACTTCGATGTAACTAGAGGGGAAACTACGAACGAAATTACTCTACTTCGAGGCTCGCTCGTGCTCTCTCGATAAAATTTTTACGAACAAAAATTCTTCAACTTTCCAAGTTATACGTGCATTTTTTTTTACTATATGTGAATTGTTTTTAAGTATACGTAATTTTTTTTCCGCATTGACTTGCTTTTGAACCTCGTCGATAATTACGAATTACGGGAATTTTTGGTTGGTATAGCGACAGAAATAATTTCTAGAAAAATTATTAATATTGTTATTTGTTTTAATGTAATTTTTTTTGTTTCTCGGACAATAATTGGTTTTCCGCTTTGGAAAATGTTACGCGACTATCTAACTCGCTGTACTCTGCGCTCGAGGACCAATGGAGAAAAAAAAAGCAACGACTTACCGCGATTTCTCGATCCTCCAGCCGGAAGTGGTTAGCAGTTCTCCCGGAATCTCCTTGCCCGTTCTTTTTTTTTTCCTTTCCCTCGATACGATGCAACAACTCGTTCCTTCAAAAAACTTCACTCGGTCCGATCACCAATTATACAGACATATATATATATACATATATCCTTCGACTATATGATATTTAATTCTTCGTTTATCTTCGCAGCGACATTTTTTTTTAATTCACTGTTTCCAAATCACGATTATAAATTTATTATTATCATAATTATTTATCGTCGTCGAAGTATATTTCCGCACTCGTAGTGAATTATTCCTCTCGGACTTCCCTGACTGGCTCCGCACCTGTTTTATAGAAAAACAAACAAAAGAACACAAACATACCGAACTTTAAAATGTTGCAATTTTTTTCTTTCAATAATAATTACGATCTATCTTTTTTAAGAATAAATATTTTTCTTCCATTCTCTCGTCCAATCTCATCCAAGTAACATCGGCCATATTATTCAAACTTATTTCATCGACGATTTTTATAACCCCAAAGAATGTTCCCGTTTCGCCAGCTAAGCCCGAGCGCTGGTAGGAGAGGCTTGGATTTAAGTGGGCATTCGCGATGCTTTCTGTCTCCGACTGCCGGGAGAGTGCACGATAGGATAGGACATAGCGCAGCGGCAGCAATAAGCGTCGTCGTCGCCGTCGTCGTGGTGCTGCCTGCCGGCGTTGCCACCGCGCTCGTCCGCGTGAATTTATACTCGCTTCTCTTTCTCGCAGTGGGTTTATCCGACCAGTTTCTCTTTCTCGCCGGCTCTCCCTCGCTCTCTCGCTCCATCTCTCTCCCGGGGACTACGCTCGCCCCGTAGGATCGATACGCACGTCGACGATTATTTCGGGAGCACGCCAGAGCACGTACCGCGAGCGAGATGGATGGATAGATGTGGAGACGGAGACCGAAAACTTCTATACAACGACGACGACGGACGGGAGAACGGGGGAGACCCTTGCCGTACGTCAGGGGTAATGCGGCTCACGGTACGGGGAGAGGAGGGGGGGATTGGAATAGCAGCGATGAAATTATCGTTACGAAGGATCTAAAAGTGATAACAATATGCCGTAATTATTATTTTTGCATGTACTCTGTTGAATTACGAAAAATGTTTAATGTCTTTGGGGATTTATTTCGATCGAGGAATTTACGAGAAAGATAAAAACTTTTTATATATTAGCTGAATATGAAACTTGATACTAAGGTCAATAACTGCCGGTCGTAGAAATTAGCGGTAATGCAGCTCACGGTACGGGGAGAGGAGGGGGTGATTGGAACAGTAGCGATGAAATTATCGTTGCGAAGGATCTAAAAGTGATAACAACATGCCGTAATCATAATTTTTGCATCTACTCTATCAAATAACTTTTTTTTTTATCTCTTTGGAGATTTATTTCGATTGAGAAATTTACGAGGAAGATGGAAACTTGAGTACGATGCTTTGAATAACTGCCGGTCATGAAAGTTAGAGGTAATGCGGCTCACGGTACGGGGGGGGGGGGGGGGGGGGAGAGATTGGAATAGTAAGCATGAAATTATCGTTACGAAGGAACTAAAAGTGGTAATATATTACCACCGTAATTATTATATTCGAAACTGCTTTATTAAAAAAATGTAAATTGTCTTTGTGAATGTATTTCGACTGAGAAATTTATGAGGAAGGTGAAAACTTGAGTGCGATGCTTCGAAGCACAATCACTGTCGGCAGTGTAAATGAAGGGTAAAGCAACTCACGTTACAGGAAGGGGGGGGGGGAGAGATGGGAATAATAACAATGAGATTATCGTTGCGAAAGATCTACAAATGGTAGCAGAATGCCGTAATTATTATCTTTGAATCTGTTCTATAAAAAGAAATGTAAAATCTCTGGGGATTTATTTCGGTTGAGAAATTTACGAGGAAGGTGAAAACTTGAGCGGGATGCTTCGAGGGACAATAACTACCCACCGTGGAAATGGAAATAGGGATAAGCTTTGTTTGGACGAGGGGTTCGGTCGGTATGATAGATTTCTGAGGACAATTTGAATAATCCGAAGTTGCGGTGGCCTTGAGAGGGAATATTTTTTACTCGGGAATACAAAACATATTTTCACACCCTCGTCTTTGTTGTTGGATCGACCCGACTCGCAATGAATATTTATTGGCTTGTTGCAGCGAAATCGATACGCCAGGATGTGAACTACATAACTGCAAAACCGCCGAGCCGGTACGGTAGTTTGCGATAGTTTGCGAATTAATGCCTCCAGAATCCAAAAGCTCTATCTCAACAAAAAAAAAAAAAACGTTTTCTGTCCTCGAGTCAATGAGTCTGTATCGTAGAACCGACGCGACAAATGATCATAAAATTTGTATAGAGTGTTCCCCTGATCCATAAAGTGATCGCAGCATTTTTTTCATATTTTTCGCTCATCTAATTTCGATGTTTGACCTCCCTTCGTAGACCCACAAAAAAAAAAAAAAAAATCCTCGAAGATAATAAATTACTGCCGGAGGAAGTGTATGAATTGTTCTTCATCGCTCGGATCGCTCGATTCTCCGACTCGGGCGCTGTTAAAAGTAACTACTTGAATTCGCAGCAGAGTTTCAGAATCTAAAAGCTCTGTCCCAAAAAAAAAACTATTTATTACCCTAGACTCAACGAATTATCACAAAATTTTTATGTAATGCTCCCCGGATCCACAAAGTAGCCAAGGAATTTTTTCATATTTTCCGCTCATCCAACTTCGACGTTCGACCTCCCTTTCTCGCCTCACAAAAAAAAAAATCCTCTAAGACAATAAATAACTGCCAGAGGAAGTGTATGAATTTTTCTTCATAGCTCTGATCGCCCGATTCTGCGACTCGGGCGCTGTTAACAGTAACTACGTGAGTTCGCTGCGGTGCGGAGTGTCGTGTAGCGTGGACGGAGATAGAACGACGACCAGGCGGGGTGGGGGGGGGGGGGGGGCCGAGGGAAGCCGACAACGCGACGCAAGGAACGACAACGACGCCTCGGCGTTGCCCGGCAGAGGCTTCTCTCCGTCTCGTTTGCGATCTCGCTCGCTCGCTATCGAAACACACGTCGGTTCGGGGAGCCGACCGAGAGGAGAGAGAGGAGAGGCGCGGAGAGACGCCCCGAGAGCGAAAAGCAACCGAGGCGTGGAGAAGCGGGAGAACGAAGCAGCATCGAGCGTAGTTTTTCGGTGAACTGGCCTCGGCTCTCGCACCGCTGCTGCCCCGCTGCCGTGGCACGCTACAGTCGAGGGATCGATATCTATCGAGGCGAAGCCGCGGCGGCGTTCGCCAGAACGCTCTGTTCCGACTCTCGTGTGGAGGTGCCTCACTCTCGGCCCTGTCCTCGAAACTCCATCGAACGAAACGAGTTTTACGAACTCGACGCGAACGACGAGATACGAAGGGAGAGGCGAGAGCTGCATGAAGGACTGCCCCGTCCTGAATTGCGATCTCGAAAAGAAATCTTCGTATCAACCGGCCCCGCGCACGTTACGTTCGACTTCGTGCCGACGGAAATTCACTCGATTTTCACCCGAAAATTACGTTTCCGGACGGTTCGTTAGAGTTTTGGAAGGTTTGGGGCTTACTCGACCCTTTGAGGGACAACGGTGTGGCTCGATTTTGTCTTTGGGGCGCCGCGTCTTTAAAATCCCCTTACAAACTATTACTACATTTTTATTACGTGTTCCATTTTTCATTTTTTTTTTACTTAATTTCTACGATATGTAATTTTATTTTGGTTCGGTAAAATCTTGCGCAGAGATCGTGCTTGTCTCGCCGACGGAAATTCACTCTATCTTCACGTGGAAATTACGTTTCCGGAGGGTTTGTTAGAGTTTCGGAAGGTCCGGGTTTATTCGACCCTTTGAGGGACAGCGGTGTGGCTTGGTTTGTGTTTCTTAAAATGTCTAAAATGTTTCCAAAATGGCCTTACGAACTATTACGAAATTTTTATGATACTTCCGGTCGGTTGATATCCGTGTTTGAGGATTTTTTCAAAAATTTGTTGCGAGTAATTTCCACGATACACAATTTTATTTTTGTTTGATAAAATCGTGGACGCACGCGGTGTTTGGTAAAAACAAATAAAAACAAGTAAAATAAATACGGTGAGTAATTAATTTGTATTTATTTCACAGAGCGTCGTTGCCCACATATTTCCGTGAAACTACGAGAGTTCGAGTAATTGAATAGCGAAAAACGATGATAAATAAATTGCGCTCGGGATCGTTAAAATTGTCAAGGAATTTCCAAACTTTTACGATTAAATTGTCTGATTCTTTTTCATTGCATTCCAATGAATAGAGCTAATTCAACCGGCAGTAGCATGAATCGCAATTACCGATCGCATTATTTATCATTAATCGCATTAATTATCGCGGGTTATTATGATCATTAAAAAAAAAAAAATGCGTCAATAATTAGCGATCCATCAATTATTGCTGTCCCCATCTATTTTTCAAATATTCTTCGCACGCCTTCCGTAATTCGAATTTCAACACTTTAAATACGCGTCCATCCGCATCGCGTTAATGACGGAAACGGGTTTAATGCATATTTTTTTATGACCTTAAACCCGGCGTAAAAACGATGTGTTATTTAATTTTCGCAGCGAAGACGGTAATGAATGTTTTAAACGAATTACCAATCGTTAACCGCGCTGTTATATATCCGTCTCTTCCGGCTGACCGGCTATCGTATACATAGTATTATTTAAACAAGGGAGGAGGGGGAGGGAAAGAAAAACATTTATTTAATCGCTGTCGCTGGTACACTCACGGGCGATTATCAACGGGGCTCGGGAACGAGCTTTGTATCGATCATATCTCTCTCCTCGTCGTTATAACTCGGCGGAGGATTCAACGAACCGTCAGTTTAATCGGTTATATAGTACTACACCGCTACACGTGCCGTCGGGGTTGGCTCGACACGATAGCACACTCGGGCACTCACACAATTCCAACATCATCGAAATATTAATAGCGCACTCCTCTCTCGTGACGTTAATTAGAAAGATCTGTGCACAACGAAACCTCGCTTCTACTAAATCCTTTGATAATAATAATAATAATCAAAATTGGAACATGAATTTTAAACGCTTTTAGAACACGAAAAATCTATTTAAAAAATATATATATATTTTATCGGTTCACTTTAATTTGTCTTTATTTTTACTGGAAATGACTTATCAATAGTAACGTGGATCATTTACAGTCGTCCCTATGGCGAATTATAACAATTGAGGATCGCTCAACAGCTCAAACGTATAATCTCTAACATAATAATAATAATGATAATAATTGAAGTATGAATTTAAAACGTTTTTAGAACGCGAAAAATCTACCAAGAAATAAATATACATATATATATTATTGGGACAGTTTATTGTTTTCTTTTACTGCAAATGACCGTCCGTGCCCTTTGACGATAATTATCGATACAAACTACGATCATTGTTCATCGTCCGTACGGCGAATGATAACAATTGAGTTTCTCGCATCAACCTTTATTAATATAATAATAATAAAAATTGGAATGTGGTATTTTAAACATGTTTAGAATTCAAGAAATCGATTAAAAAGTAAATAAATTTTTTTTTTTTTTTTCATCGGTAGATTGTATCGTTTTTTGTTTTTACGGCAAATGACCGTCGGCTCCCTTTGACGACAATTATCATTACTAACGAGGATAATTTTTCGTCGTCCGTACGGCGAATGATAACAATTGAGGATCGCTCAACAGCTCAAACGTATAATCTCGGAGGTTTCTAAAGTAGGGAGCTCTGATCGCAGTGGTTTCCCCGGCCATTCCGACGACCGAGCGAGAGACTGCGGCGAGGCGGAGAGGAGGATGTAAAGCCGCACCAGCCAGAGCGGTGTTGCTGCCGCTGCTGCCTTCCGTCCTTCTCTCGCGCTGCCGCAGCAGGCCCGGTACTCACTCGCCGTGCCTGCCTACCCGCCCGCCTGCCTGCTGCGCGTCCGCCATGTCTGTCGTCTTCGCGATTAGTCACACCGTAGTGACCCGCGGCATCGTTGCGCACACAAGGAAACCATCGATTTCACAACGCGGATCTTTTATCGACGAATTTTATCATAAAAAACGCCACTTTGCCGAGTACGCATAATAGCCTCGAGGATAAATTTTTAATCTCAAGTTGAAACATTGCGACCGAAGTTAGGATCGAATTTGAGAGCGAAATTAATTTTGAATCGCGTTTAAATTTTGAAGGTCAATCGAGCTCGAAATTGCGATTAAATTTTTAGCTCTAGATTTAGTTTAATCTTAACCGAGAAGGTTGATATTTAGTACTTTAGTTTTTGAATGGAGATGGAAAAGTGTTGATAATGAAATATCGTATCTTATCACACCAAAAAATGCCACTTTGCCGACCGCGCATAATAGTCTCGAGTAGGGATTTTTTAACCTTGAGATAAAAAATTGAGTCGGAAGTTGGGATCGAATTTGAGTGTGAAATAAATTTTGAATCGCGATTAAATTCTGGTGGTAAATTAGGCTCTAAATTGCGATTAAATTTGTTAGCGATAAATTCAATCGAATCTTAATCCAGGAGTTTGATATTTGTGACTTTAGTTTTTAAGTGGAGATGGAAAAGTATTGAGAATTCGAACTCGCCAGGCCAGAAGTACCGTAATCGAGCCCTACGCGAACACCGTCGTTCACTTCGACCATTTACGACTCTGTTAATTCAGCTGTTGTAAAGGCATCGATGAAAGGCCTTTTAACGACCGGTATTAAATCACTTTTTTTAATACTCCGCAATTATTGACACTTCGACCTAGCAAATTTCATTGCCACACAGAACCGTCGCCAACTTTTACGTATTGAAAGCAGATTTCTTATTAATCGACGGCCTAGTTGCGATGGAAAAAGTTTTATTTTTTTTCATTTCGTAAAAGCGAAAGCGAAGCCCGTATTTTATGAGAGTTTCGAGGACTTTATCGTCACATGTCGCTCGCTCAATTCAATCGCATCAATCATCTCTGCCGTCAAAAAAAAGTGCTTTTATTTTTTTTTCAAGGACACGTAATAAAATCGAGATAAACTTCGATATATTTTTTTAAATAGCTGAAACTTGTGTTTTAAGTGTAAACGACTGCAGCAAGTGCATAAGCGAGAAGGAAGCGAGAAAGATAAAACAAAACGTTAACGCACTCAGCAACATTATAATATCGGGCTCGTACGAAGCGAGACAGTGACTGTTTCATTCTTTCCTGCCTACTATTCGCCTTGCACGCACTACGCGTTACATGTAAAACACACACACATGCATGTATATATATAATACACAGACAAGCACACATCGTCACGGAATATCGTCCGACAAAGGAACCGTACGGAGCTCCGACTGCGAGGGGGATACCCGGTCATGCACGAACGATGCCGAACGAGCCACGAGCTCTTCTCTCCTTCGAGCTTAGATATATAAATGGAGAAACGGACAGGCGAACGGACGATGTACGTTCCGTGCATTCGTAGCAATTTTAACCGAACGCTAACCTCTCGTTAGGGACGAAAAAAAACGACAAAAAATTCATAAATTTTCATTCTTTCAGTTTTTCAAATCGAATCTCTTATGCGATCGTTGACTTCAAATTTCGCTGTTAAAAACGCGATACATCCAACCATATTGGAACATTTTAGAGAAACGCTAATGAGACAAAAAAAAATTTAATCTTCATTCAACTTTTTCTTTTTTAATCATACTCTCATGCGATCGTTGACTTCAAATTTCGCTATTAAAAACGAGATGAATCCAACTATCTTCGAAACTCAACCATGACGCTTCTTGACGAAAATTATAATTGTTATCATTGTTACGAATAAGCGTTCATTCCTTTCTCTCTTTCGATCTTTTGTGCAATCAATTATTATTTGGCTTTGAATTTCGAGCTCCGCGAGTGAAACAAATTGTTTTTGAACGAGGTTCAGACATTGCGCAATTATTTTCCATCGCAGAGCTCGTGGCAGACAACGGGCAAAACGTTGGACGAGAACGGCTCGTAAGAAGAATCCAACTTCGAGGTTATGCCAGAGAGAGAGAGAGAGGGAGAGGGAGAGAGAGCGAGAGAGAGAGACGAGATTCAGGTCGTTAACGGTAAACGTCGGACGTTTATGCTCGCGAAATCGTGCACGCGTACGACTCGCACATACTCGCGATTACAATCGGACCGATGCGCGCGCACACACAACAGGCACGAACACGGACCGACACACGGTTGCATGGAGTCGATAGCGTATTAAAAAAAAAAAGTGTGCAGCTCACCGAGGCTTATTCTCGGGTATCTTTAAGCACCAACATCTCCACGGTATTAGTCCTAGTAATCATTCGTCGTCGAGACATTCGTCGCGCTAAGTTTTACAAAGCGGCGCGCCGTTTGCCAGACTCGACTCGTCTTACCTAACCGATAAACGACGCGCCGCTCGGTGTGTTACTCCGCGCCCGCTCGCATTTATTCACTCCTGTCGCACAGAGCTTCGTTCACCGATATGCCCAAAAAAAAAAAATCCCATTCTCACTCAACAACGTCGGACGTCGTCCGTCGAGACGAAAAGCTAAACATCCGATCTCTCGTAAATTTCCACGCCGAACTGTGATTGTTTTTTTTTTTATCTAAATGGATGTTTTGAAAAAGGGAACAAAATACAAAAACAAAATCCCGACAGAATGTCCCTTCGATCCAGCGAAGTTAACAATCGCACGGGAACAAAACATTCTCGATTCCCGGCGCCGACGTCTCAAATTCATAACCTCAAAAAGCGTCGAAATTTTTTTCTATCCATCACAAATTTCTGTCAACAAAGAGTCGCGAGTTTTTCGTCTTTAGTCAATTTCGCGTTCTCCTCCGACACCGCACTGGAATATTCTTTTTCTCTCGACGAACGAAATCTCTTCGGTGCGAATAAAATAAGGAATAAAGTATGATAATAAATACCTTTGCTCGTCGGTCGACTTTTCTCTCGCGTATCGGTGCCCGTCCGCTTCCTCCTTTTCACTCCACAAACTCAAACTCACTCGTATTTCGTGTCCGTAGAGCGGTCGAGCTCTCGGACTGACGGTGCACACACATACACACATACACGTACCACAGAGCAGAGCAGAAACAGCCGAGGGAGATAGACAGAGAGAGAGCAACACTCGGGACAGCGACTACGCCACTCGCGTTCTCTAACACCGTTGGGACGCCGCGCAGGTATAAAGATCAAAGGGGAAGAGAAACGCGCGAGGGGGTTAGAGCGAGGGGGGGAGGGAGGTGGGGTGGTACATCCATATATCCCGGAGAGCCGAAGAAACGAAACGCTCTCTCGGCCGGTGTGGAGGGCGCTCTGAGGCCCCGAGGATTGACCGCGACCGAATATCCTCTCCCGGCACCTTAACGATGCTCACCGTTCCTCTCGGCTATTCGGCGAGGATCGAAGCCTCGACGGCTCACTGGAAAACGGATGACGGACCGGGCCGATTCACCTTTTCAAAAATTTCAGTCCTCTATCGTCGATAAAATATAACACCGAAAAAGAAGAAAAAAAAAAAAACAATCAATTTCCGGTCATCCGGAAGGACGACGAGAAAACCGCGTCTCACCAATCACCACAGATTTCGTTCGCTTTTTTTCTGCATCGCGGATGACGTTCAACTGTTAAAGACGTTTTTTTAGTTATCGGTATTTTTTTTTTTTTTTTACGAATATTACATTGTACGAATATTGAACGACGCGAAATCGACAGTCACTCGATCAGCACGAATAACAATGGTTATTATTATATATGTACACACATACACACGCACACGAAATGAGAGATGATGAAAATAAAGATACCCGCGAAGCTTGCACACAGGCGGTAGGAGTCACCGCGCTCGTATTTCACGCGAGAACGAGAAGAGGGACGGAAGAGAAAAGAACAAAAAAAAAATACTCAATCACCGACACTGAAGCTTATCCGGGATTTCACAAGCGTCTCGCGTGTCTTCACTGGTATTGTTATCACCGTATTGTTTCTCTTTAATTTTAGTCGCGCGTGGCTTCTTTCGTTATTTTCCTTGTGTTTCGTGTTTTTATTATGTTTAAAAATTTCATTTCCGTTCGTCCTAACAATCGTACTGTTTGTTAAGCGTTCGTTCGCGGAAAGAATTCGCGTACACGTCCGTGCGTCGCGGGCGCCAATGGCGGAATAACCGGTGGCGCCGTGATGAGCGACGGTGGCGCCGCACGCTCGCTACACACTCGTCCGAGCGAGCGTCGTTGTGTGCGAGTCGCGTTAGCGAGATATCGTCGTGTCTCACTCGCCCGCCGGGCAGGCTCGAGCGTCGATGTACAGCCGGCGAAGACACCAATACCATCGAGGTGTTGGACGAGTATTCGGTGGGTTGCGAATGTGTGCGCGGTCGGGCTACGCTCGGGTGTACGTAGGAGAACGCGGTAGCGAAGCAGCAACGCGCACCCACCGCGCATACGAACGTGTATAATGGATATTTACACCGACGGACCACCTGGCTCCTACGAAAGCGCTCGCGCAGAGGCTCTAGCTGTGCTGCTGCCGCTGCTTGCTTGCTTCTCTGTCCAACGATGTTCCTCTACCGCTGCTGATGCGAGCCGAACTACCTAACGGGTGTCCGAACGATTTCGCTTTCTCGCCTCGACCTTGCACTGAGAGAAGCGCGAGAGAGAGAGGGAGGGGGGAGGAGGGGAGAGGGACTTGTCGGTTATGAGAGTTCGTAGCGCTTCGGTATAGTTCGTATAAACGAGCGTGAGGCTAAGTTCGAGTACACAATGTTTTCAGTGAGATGGAAGCTTTTCGCAACAGTATTATAATCGGAAGTGCTCGATGAGTGCTCCGTGCAAGGTGAACGGAGTTCATTGTTCGAGAGTCGGAAGTCGTTTACGCAGTTTTGAGGTTAGTCTTTTTATTTTATGTTTTTTATCGGCAATATCGGCGGCTTTGTCGGTGAGATTTTAAGTTCTTGGGGTTAGTGCTCGTTGGGGATTGATTTTGGTAACGCATTCGGCCGAGTTTCCTTTTTCTAATTTCTAACCGCTGGAATGTCCGGAAAAGGTTTTGGTTTAAAAATCACGGAGCTTTTCTAGAGCTTGGTTTCTTCGATGGAGGAGAAAAGGAAATTGATTGCGGACATCCATATCATTGTTACAGCGAGGAGGAGGGCGGGCGGTTTTCGCTCGGTAAAAAGTTTTCTGTGCTTGAAGGGTCAAAATTGAATAAAAAAAATTTGTCAGTTTCGTCGACGTAATTCGAACAAGTTTTCAACAGTAAAACCGCTACTTTCGAGCGCGCTCTAGAAAACATATTTTTCTCGAATGAAAAGTATTTCGTTCGACGCTGTACCGTTCATCACGAGGACGAAATTAACCGGCAACTTACGCCGCAAGCCGATCGTCTTGTTTCTGCGTGTGACTGAGCAGCCTCGCTCGCCTCCGCAATTTTCAACTCGCGAGCGTGATACTGAGAGAACCGGTCGACGAATTTCGCTAACCGAGGTCTTATTTTCTTCGTAACATCGAACCGCATCTTTCGAGCAGATTTTTTTTTTATCCGTTCCAACTTGTAGCAGCTGCGACGCTTTGATTAATGTTATGCTTCGCATTTCGTCCTTAAATTCAGTTAAATCCGTCGACAACTCCGCCATTACAGGTCGAACAAAAGATTCCCTCACCCATCTCACACGTCCCGTCCTCGCGAACAAAACGAGACCTCGGAGACTCAAACCCGCAACACCGTTCGCCATCGCCCTCGAAACTTCAAACCCGATAAACTCATTTCCGACCTAATTTCGACTAAAAAAAATCATTTTAGCCGTTCAAACATCGATTTTTTATCGCTCGTTTACACACATGAATCATTCTACGATACCAGCGTTCTAAATTTGTCAAATTTACCCCCTCCCCAAACTCGTAAAGCAATTTTATCTCCACGAGCGAGCATTACCATCGATTCTTCGTCATTTTCTGGTACACAATCGCCAACTGGTACATCGACCTTCCATTATACAAAACATATATATATATATATTTATACATATATATATACACAGACCCATATAACGCCAGTGGGACTAGCCGAGGGTGGATTTCACTCCCCTGCCCCCTCTCCTTCTATTTCCCTGTTAATACACGTTCTCGTCAGTACCCACGCTAACCTCGCGTACACCGAGTCGAGAGAGCTATAACAGAGCGGAGAGAGAGTAGTAGCATAAACGCGTCGGGGCACCGGAGATCGATGCCGCATGGTGCTATAGGATAGAACTCCGCTCCCTCTCCGAGGCAGTGGGTCACTGGACTTTTCCGCTCTTGTACCGCATGAATCGTGTTATAAAAAAAAAAACCTAAAAAAAAAAGAAAAATCATAAATTCAGCCCATAAGCATTATTTCATCGAAATCGTTTCTTTTCTTCTTTTCTTCCTCTTCCTCACCCATCGAGAGTTCCAGCTCTCAGATATATCTCCCGTATAGTTTTCTCATCGGCTCGTTGGCCGTGCGCTGAATAAAAACGAGCGGCCTGGCTGTTTCTTTCCTCGACGGAGCGTTCTCGCCGTTCTCGAGAGTGCAACGCGCGCGCATATACACCGCGCTCGTTCGTTCGCTCGATCTCTCGAAGAGAGCCCGAAGCCAGCGGAGCAGCTCGAGGAACGCAACGACGACGATTTACAATGGATGCCGCGTTACCTGCTGCTGCTGCTGCTCGCTGCTGCGTGTGCGCGAGCGGCAAGAAGGGAGGGAGCGAGACGGGCTCAGTGTCCGCGGATGAGAGATGGATAGAGACGGGAAGAGATGTATAACCGAACGAGGAACGAAGGGAGGCAAAGGCGACGCGGTCGCAGTAGGAGAGCGGGCGGGCGAAGCGACCGGCGCGAGGGGGGACGGAACGCGCACGGGAGAAGCGTCGACGATCCCGATGGCGCGAACGGGCGAGAGAGATGTGTATAAATATATATATATATATGTGCATAGTATATATAATACGTACGATAGCGGGGTGTGCAGGGACGGAGAGAGATTATAGGAGTGGAACGTTGCAAAGCCGTACCGGGCTTTCGATTCCGTCGATACGAATCATCGCCACATTGAAGCTTTTTTCGTGTCTTCGTACTCGTCTTAAGGGGGCTTTCAGGGGGGTAGGATAGGGTTAGCGGAATCTTATTTTCCGACAAATATTTTCGGATCGGGATTTACTGGAGGTGAGTTTGGGTTAATTGGTGGCTGCTGATTATTGATTAAATTTGAGTGGGTTTAACATTTTTTTTAATACCTTTGGTAAGGTTCGACGAAATCATTGTTTGCGTCCGGATATCGCGGTTGGTCTGGGCGCGCAGGGATGGAGAGAGATTATATAGAAGTGGGACGTTGCAAAGCCGTACCGGGCTTTCGATTCCGTCGATACGAATCATCGCCACATTGAAGCTTCTTTCGTGTCCTCTTCGTACTCGTCTTAAGGGGGCTTTCAGGGCGTAGGCAGAAAAAATACCCCCGGAAAAAATACCCCTTGGTAAAAAAAAACCCTAGAAAAAAAATCCCCGGAAAAAATATTCGTAATACATGGATAGTTTTTTTTCGGCGGTATTTTTTCCAGGGGTATTTTTTCTGGGATTCGAGTTTGGGTTAATTGGTGGCTGATAGTGATTAAATTTCCGTGGGATTATTTTTTTAATACATTTTTGAAGTCTCGAAGAAATAATTTTTGAAGTCCGGATATCGGCTGGGCAGAGTCCGGGGTTTCGATTTCACTATAATTTAACCCAAAATAGATGTTTTCCCGGAAGTTGTATAGCAACGAACGTCGCGGTTAGGCGGACTACGTTATACCGTAGCACTGATCCGATTTTAATGACTCAAAGTTCATTGTGTTTGGCGTTTTTTTTAGGGTGTGAATTTTTTTTATTAAATAAACTCGAGTTCTCCCGTCGGGACAGAATGGACAGCAAAGCCGGATAGCAAAGAGTGTAACCAGAAACGGCGCACCGACGCCATTCATGAAATAATCATAAGTCGTGAATGGCGGCGGTGTACGCTCCCTCGACTGTTACAACGAGCGTTGGCTTTTGCACTTTGCTGTACGCTGTACAAGCCAACTCTCCACCTCGAAATACGGTTACAACGGTGTTTCACTACTCTCCGTTATACCTTTTTCGCTTTTACGCTCACTGTGACTATAAACTTCGTTTGTTACGATGCAACTATTAAACTCCCTGCGACGAATCGATGACGCAGTGAATTCGGTAAACGGCGAGACTAATAACCGAACGATTAATTATCGAACGCTCCGTCGTCATTGTCCCCGTTCAAGTAAACCAATAAAATCACTCTTTTCATCGATAGTTTTTTTTATCGTACATTTTTATATATTTTGAATTTTTTTTCCTGTACTTCAAAACCGTTAAGGTCCAAACAGCCGTATTGTCATTAGAAGAAATTCAATTCAGTTGATGAATTTTTTAACTGAACGATTAATTATCGAACGCTCTGTCGTCATTGTCCCCGTTCAAATATATAAACCGATAAAATCGTTCTTTTAATCGATAATTGTTTTCATCGCACATTTTAAAAATGCAAAAAAAAAATTCCTGAGTTTCAAAACCGTTAAGGTCCTTACAGTCGTATTATCATATTTAGCTGAAATTAAATGAAATGAGTGCATTTTTTAACGGAACGGTAACTAATAACTGAACGATTAATTATCGAAGTTTAATATCCACCGTCATTTTCCCCGTTAAAATAACCCGTTAAAATCATTATGTTCATCGACACTTTGTTATCGCAGCTTATATATTTAAAAAATCGTGAATTTCAAAACCGTTACGGTCCAGACAGTCCTATTGTCCTATTTACAAAAAATGTAATTCAATTCATGATTTTTTTTTTAAAGTTCATTATTACTCTCGTGTATTGGAACGATTGTACAAATGGCAAGTCCGCGGCTTCTGCATGCGTGCGTTAGTTGGTTCGTCGGTGCTTCGGGAGCGTCGGCGGAGGTTTCTCATCCGCCGAGGGACGAGGAGGAGGGAAAAAAAAATGAGAAAAAAAACAAGCGACGACGACGAGGAAACAGAGACAGAGGAGTCGCTCGACCGCGTAGCTCGCGAGCGTCGGGCGCGCGCGCAGCCGAAGAAAGGCGAAAGAGATAGAGTCGGAGAGAAAAAAAAAATGAAATAACAGAAAAGGGTATACCGTCGGAGGTTTGCCGGAGGCCGCGGCGATGGCGTGGAAGATCGGCGGGAGGACGGAGCGAGAAGGAAGGAACGAGACATATATCGTAACGTCGTTGTCCGAGAGTGGATACGCGATACAACTAGCGCTCGGTGAGAGAAACTCCATTCTCGTTTCCATAAGCGAAGATTTTTCGTATCCGGAAATTGATTTTATCTCGAGACGAGAACTCTCGGCTTATCGGGACAGTCCGAACAAAAAAATTATCAGATCATCCTCCAGAAACATGTTTTACATAGTCCATAATACGAAGAAGAATTTTCCTCGGTTCTGGCCGTTTGTCCAGCTGTCCGTCCATCTCGAAAACAGAATAACTCTTCGAGTAGACTTCGGAACGCAACGACATTCGCTGTGCACATTCGACAAGGAAAAAGTAGCTTGTGCACTGAATTTCGAATTAATCGATCGATTCTTTCCGGTACTTAAACTTAAACGCGAAAAAAAAATTATGAAAAATTGCAAAAAAATAAGGTAAAAAAAGCGATTGTAAAAAATGGTAAAAAAATTGTTTACACAAATTATAAACCCTACACCTTAAAAATCGTTACATATCTGCGTGATTTCATAGGTGTCTGTTTAAATATCGAAAGACTTTCGAAAAATAAATAAATAAAAAATATCTGTGGATAAAATCGCTAAATCATCGTTCGCGAGCGGTGCGGCCTTTCTCCTTTGACGATTCTCTTCCGACGGAAGGGATTATCGATCAATTAACAAATCTCGTATCGCAATCGATCGAGAGTCGCTTCTCAATTAGGATTTACGTCGTCATTTCCTCTTCCGGTTATCGGGGTGCCTACGTCATCAATCCCACTGTCCGGCAATCTGTCTCGGCACGAGCCATTGCATCGGCGGATGCAATTCTACTCCGCTCCGAAGAGGCAAGCCGCTGGCTGTTTGCAATCTTGCTAACGCTGAATTACTTTGTGCGATTACGTGCGCAGTCCTCCGACAATATTATATTCCGCAGAGGCTCCGATGGTGCAACCTACGTAATTGCCACATCGCCGACTAAATTACCGACAAAGTTTTATTAAAAAAAAAATTATTATATATCATTTTTTTTCTCATCCTAATTCGAATGATCGTGTGAAAATTTTTTTTATATATTATTATATTTTATTGTATTATATATATATTTCAGATTTTTTTTTTCGTAATCATAACTGGCGTCTCCTCGATTTAATCTCGATGTCCCAAAACACCCCCTCCACATTGACCAAAACCCTAATCGCCCACGGACATCATCAATTAAATCCTTCCGCCGCTTATAAATTAAACGATTGCAAATTAATCTCTATTCTCCGTTTTTTTCCTCAAACTCTTCGCCGTAAGCCGAACAAAAACGAGCCGCTTACGCGCGCAGTCCCCCGCTATATTATATTCCATAGTGGCTTCAACGGTGCAGCCTACGTAATTACAACATCGCAGAATAAATTACCGCCGACATTTTATTTTTAAAAAAATTATATTACATATAAACATTTATTTCTTTTTTCATCTGAATTAAAATTATCGTGCCAAATTTTTTATATACTATTGTTATTTATTATATCAATAATATATATATATATTGTTGAAATTGTATCATAACTGGCATTTCTCAGATTCAATATCGAAGTCCCAAACAACTCTAGAGGCCGCCCACATTGACCAAAAACCCCGATCGCCCGCTACGGCTATAAATTAAACGATTACAAATTAATCTCCATTCACCGTTTTTTTCCTCTCTTCGCTGTAAGCCGAACAAAAACGAGCTCGCTGTGGAATATAATACTCCGCTATATTATATTCCATAGAGGCTTCAACAGTGCGACCTGCGTAATAACAACATCGTAAACTAAATTACCGACAAAGTTGACAAAAAAAAAGATTGCAAATCAACATTTACTATTTGATTCCAATAAAAATTATGGTCTCAAAAATTTATTTACATTATTATCATTTATTATATCCATAATACATATATTTTTCAAACATTTCACCGTAACAATAATTCGAATCTCCTCGATTAAATTAAAAGTCCCAAACAACCCGAGAGTCTCTCCGCATGGACCAAAACCCCGATCGCCCGCTACGACTATAAATTAAAGATTATAAATTAATCTCTATATTCTCCGTTTTTTTCGCAAACTCTTCGCCGCGAGCCGAACAAAAACGAGCTCGCGCGTACGATAGCTCGGGGGGGCTCTTCGGGCTGTCGCAGCTCTCCTCTCTCGGGTCCGGGACGCCCGGCCGAGCCATCGCCGCCGAGAGCCCAGCGAGAGACTCGGCGTACAGCGGAGAAGAAGATAGAAAAATAAAGTCCGAACCGCGCGAGCGAGCGAGACAGCCGAACTCGTCGATGTGCTCTCCCCTCGGTCGCCCTTTCTACAGCCGAACGCGAACGAGAACGACGCGCGAGAGGCCTGCCGGCGTGCGATGCGCGCCGCGTAGCGCGCAACGAGTAAAATTTCACCAGCGTGCGCTGGCGAGAGAAGCCTCTCCTTCCCCCGCGCGCGCGACCGAACCGCTGGGAGCTTGCCGGCTCTCCCTCGCTCGTCCGTCGCCGCGCCTCGCGGCTCTCTCGGTTCTTCTCCTCTCGCATCGCCGTATGACCCGACGGAGATCGAACGAGAGAGATAAATTCACGGGGCGACGGAGCGCCGAGCGCGCCGGCCGGAGGAGGGCGGAGGGAGGAGGAAGAGAACGATGACGAAGAAAACGAGACTGAAACGAGGGCCGGACGAGGACGAGGGACGGAAGGCGGGAGTCCGAGAGAAGAGAACAGGAAAGGAAACGACGACGAGCCGGGAAGGCTCGAAACGCCCGGCTGGCTCGATGTAAGCAACTCTATGTGCAGCGGCGAGAATGAATATCTAACGATCGTCGCGGACGATTTGGAATTACGAGGAGTATGATGGTTGATGCGGGGATTACGAGTTTGGAGAATGGAGGGGAGGGGGGGGGGATAGGCGGGTCTGATGGATTTGGAAGGTTTGACTCGTAGGCGATGAAGAAAGTATTTCCAGGTTTGAGAACCATCTGTTGGGTCACAAGTCTGCAATTGTTTTATTGTTAATTTTTCAATTCTTTGTTTAAAAAAAATGGGGTTCATTGATGAAAAGAATAGAGGGTGATGAGGAAAAAAATTGTGGACATTCGCGGAGAAAATTTTATTGACAAACGCTAAAAATGTTTTTACTGCGTCGCAAAAAGAAATATTGGCAGTAACTGCACTGTAGAAAAGAAAACAAAAAAGAGTGTGTGAATAAATATCGTTCGATGTCTCGGGGATCGAGAGAAAAAAAATCAATGACAAAGGGGGATCGTATTTAATTCGCGCGTTATTCAATTTTTACAATTCTAATTTTTACCTCGGTAATTGCACGGTGAATTAATTCTCTGTATATCACTCATCGGGACAGGCTTTTTTATCCGCCTATAAAAAAAATCACACCTGAGCGCAATATTATTTTTTTACCACGACTCTGCAAAATTGCAGAGTCACGTGCGTCAATAATCTCTGTTATCCCCCGCACGGAGTGCACTTTGGAAGTAAAAATGCACAAACTGTTACCCTCGCGAAACAATAAATTTTTTTATAGAACAGATAAAAGCACAGAAAACCTTACTAAATTTCGAAGTCCTAAGTCGAACAGTCATATATATATAGTTCAAGTTCTCTGCTGAATGCACAAAACCCAGTTGTACAATAGGCCAACATTTAAGAGCGACGTTTAAACGTACCTTTGATATCACCCGAATCCGTCAGTTTTTTATATTTTCGTCCGGAGCGCACGATCGGAGTTACGTACTACGGTATCCGCGCCTTACAAGAGAAGCACTATAGTTTTCTTATTCGCAGCCATACGCTTTGTTGGTCACCGTCATCATCACGCTATGTCATACACGCTCGTCCCTCGCACCTGCACCGTTTCCCATCCGAAGTGTGCGTGAGCGAGCGTTTCAAGCGTAAATCTATAACGTTACGTAGGTACAGTATAGAAGCGTAATGTACGCGCGGGCTATAAGTGGCGAATGTGTGGGTAATATACGCACATTAGCGTGCACGCATTGTGTATGTACAGACGTACGTATACGGGAGCGCGAGGCCGGGGACGAGCGATTCGCACGCAAGGCGTCCTTCCTCAAATCCCCCCTCCTCGCCCCTCGCGTTCTCCTCGTACTCTCCCGTAACCAGCTCGAGAATCGAAGATGTCCGTGCTGAATATCACGCGAGATGGAAACCCGTGCGCTCTGCCCGCCAATGGCCACGACACGACGCTCTCCGGCTGCACGACATCGTCGGGGATTCGACGCGACGAATATGTGCAAAGTAGATCGTTAAAAGTTATTAGCCTTGCGTGCCCGACTCTGAGAAACTTTACGAGACGAAGAGCCGAAAATAATAAGAGAAACGGGCCGGTCGACCTACGTCCAGAGATTACATTTTTAAAAATAATATGCACGGCAGAAAAGGGTTTGTGAAGTTTACGAATATTTCTCGTCCGGAAAGGCCTACAATATTTTTTCTTTTCTTTCCAATGTTAGCATTTTTTTTAGTTAAACATAATGGTTCGTTGACGACAGAAGAAAATTGCAAAAATTACTGTAAAATAAGAAATCGTTTGTTACACTTTGGAATCTTTTTACCGGCTGAATTTAGCGCAATTTCGGATTCAGCCGAGAAACAAGAAACCTTAATTATGAAATCTGATTTTTTAAAAATCGCATTTCTCGACGGTGTAGACTATCTTAAGTAATCTGATAAGTACTCTGACATTAAAATAACGATTTTCTTTTTTTACAAAAAAAAAAAAAAAACTGAAGTACGATTAAATTTGTTTATTAATCTTCGAACATTAAGCTCCAGTTTTTACCTGATTTTATTAGAATTGTAAGATAACTTTGACTCTATCGTGAGGCTAAAAATTACGTTTTTTTTGTTGCCATTACAATTTAATAATTTAAGTAGCTCTTCTATTCAAAGTAGCAATAAAAAAAAGATGACAATCGATCGAAATGAATAAGATATTGCATCTACCATGGATCCCTCGAATATTTTACGATTAAATATTTCACGCGGACGTTAGACGCGACGCCGATGAAAATTGTATTTTTACGTACTCGAACGAGATCCGCCCGTGAGCACGTCGGCTAGTGGGAACGTGCGGTTCTCTTTCTCGTTCGGGCTCGAGATTAAGGGGGAAAGGGACTCTATCGATCGTCGTACAGTACACACTCGAATGTTATACGCCTCTCCGGAGCTCGATTCGTCTGTGCACTAACATCGACGTGTGTGTCGGACGATCGGGAAACAAGTTTATATATTCGTACGTAAAAAAAACTACACAGTTATATGCATCGCCGGGAAGGTTGGCGGGGGGGGGGGGGGGGGGGGGGGGGGTGATTCGTCGATGGATCCTCATCGTACAATGTACTGCTGGTAGACACTCGTTATTTCGAGTTTACTGCTCTCCCTCGACGCATTCTATCGACCTTTTATATCTCTCATTACGGACAAATAATGCCTCGCAAATAATTTCACTCGATTCCAATAGTATTTTCGATAAAACGTTTTACCGAGTAAAAATAATTGAATAACGGTAGAGCGAACGTTGAAAAAAGTTTTTTTTTTTTAATCGTCCGATTGATCGGCCAACGTTCGTATAAATATTGTTAGAAAAAAGTCACCTGAAGCAAAAACCGATGACACGCTATTATCGTTGTTGGGATTCTTTTTATCACATTTTTCCCCGACGGGTGTTATTGTGCTCGGGAAATTTGTCGTTTGGGAGCGCCTGTGGCGTCCTCTGACGGATGCCGTCGTTTGCGTAGCGCTCCAGAGGCCTCTAGCGGAGGCGGGAGGTACTAAAGTGTTCTGGAGATACTGTGGTCGACGGTCGGTGATTTAACGAGCGGGGACAGCTGTTAGGTCAGGCGATTGGCTCGGCAGATGGAAACACTGTGCAGATAGGAAAATTGTCACTTTCCTGTTAATTTTTTAGACGCTTAAAAAAATAAAATAAATTGAGAGATAATTTTGGGGCGGACAAGGGGACATTTTTTATTTGTTAGATTGCAGTAAAAATGTTTTTACTAATTTACTCCCACAATTCGAAAAAATTAAACAAATGTGCCGAGCGATTATTAAAATATCTTCGTTTTTATTGTAAAACATAATTATAAGAATGAATTACTACTAGACATTGCCTCATTAGAATAGAAAGAATATATATATATATTAATGTCAGGTAATTGGAAAATTTCTAAGTACAATGTTTGTGACTCAGTCACGATATGGGCCGTGTCGATACTAGATAAAATCCCGGTCGTCAAAAGATTTTCGAATTTTCAATTAGCATGTCAGCTAATTTTTTTTTCCTCTTTTTTGTTCTGTTATTGGTTCGTCAATTTTGGGTACAGATTTATGGTAGCTCGAGCTTTGCCGAACCTCAGCCACGCGACGACAGGTAAATTTTTAGCCATCCAGTGATTGAACCTGACAACCCGGTTGAATCCGGCTCTCACGAAATATCCAATTATGGGAATTCCTAGAAAGGAAAGAAAAAAACATTTTTTTAAATAGTTGGAGCTTATCAATTTTTTTTCAAAGTAAATGACAAAAGATAAGAAACAAGAAAAAAATTAAAAAGAAAAGGTGGTCAAAAAACATCATTTATTAACATTAGTATTGGACCTTCTAGCGTGTCATAAAAATCGCATAATTATTCATCGAGCAGTTTGATAGATATAGATATACAACTTACTGAAAAGAAAGAGTATGAAATTGTAGTAGAGCATGTTCAGCCAGCTGTAGGTGCTCAACCGTTTGCCATCTGTGGATAAATTCAGTTATAAAAGCATTGCAAACAATGAAAATAAAAGTAGAAAAAAAAATTGCAAAAGAAGGAAAATTACACTCGACACCGGACAATTTGTACCAGAAGTACATGAAAGCGTCGGTGTTGAGAGTGAAGTCTACGGTCCACAATCCATCGAGGAGCACCGAGGCCATATGATCAAAGTTCGCCGGATTGTCCTTCATGTGTTTCGCAAATACCTCGTCCATGAGTCTCCTGCACAGCTCAGTCGTTTCCCCCTCGTTTTTCCTACAGATGTTTATTTTATCGGAAATTCCCAAACAGTAGCCGACCACGCGCCAAAAATGATTCAACGCCTCGCGCGCTTCCGGCTCGTTCGTCAGGGCTAATTTCTGCGGTTCCAACAGCGCGTACCCCAAAAATCCGAATTGTGTCAGCGCCATGTCTCGCTGCGTTATCGCACCGTTTCCGGATTTGTTAGATCTTCGGCTGCTCGTTGAGTGTTTCCACCGAATCGTATTTATTGATCTCCACCAACTAGAAATCGAAAAATCTATAGAAAATTGAAGAAAACGTAAAAATTACACTGTTAAAAAAAAAATTGTAAATTGAATGTACCGAACTGGGAGTTTTTATGCAAAAACTGACATATTAAATTTGATGTAGAGTTTTTATGAAAAATTAGTGGACTTATACAGTGAAATTAAAGTAAATTATTAAAGGTAAAGTATTTATAAAGTTTTTAATGAACTCTCCGTTATTTTTTTTATCACAATTGCACCGGAACTTTAATATACCAGTTTATGCATAAAATCCTCCAGTACCAGTACATTAAATATCATACGAATTTTTTTTTTTTACAGTGTATGTCAACTACAGTCTTCAAAGTTGATCGCGTGCAATGTTCCAATTACAATTGTGAGCTTAAAGTCGTACTTGGAGTCCTTGGATTTTATGTCGCAGGTGTACAGAGTATTGATGTGAAGCATAGTTTCCAAGTATCTCTTGAACGCTGTACAAGTTGTGCCACTTTGCTTCGTGTAGACCAACACCTGCGTCACATTAAAACGTACACTAGCATAAGCATAAGGATGTGGTCCGAAAAACAGGTCGTGTTTCAACATTTTTTTACGCGGGTATTCGAGGGACAAGGTTGGTTTTTTACACACAGTTAGTACAAGGTTTTATGAAGATTCAGTTTTTTTTTAAATTGAAAAATATCAATTAACAACGGACGTATTAACAATTAACAAATAACAATTAACAATGGACATCGTATCTCAATATCTATTCGTCCGATTAAGTTGAAATTTGGACAGATCCTCGATTATAACATTTTTTATCTAATGACCTGATGATTAAAAAAAATTTCATTTATTTGTTATAAGAAACGATTAAGATCGTTTTTTCTATCGAAACAACAAAAAAAAAAACAACCTTAATTGTTACCTTAAGAGCATAGAAAGTTTTTATACCGTTTTTTCACGTACTAGCGACAACGCGCTCGCTTCGCTTGCGCTTATTTCATTTCTTTTACGTTAGGTGTGCCGATCTTACTAACGAAACGGACGATCCCGATTGGCTACGAAAAATGGCTTCACGTTTTCGATTATTTCGATATATTTATCTCGATCATTCGAGGTCATGTCTTTTTTAAGAGCGGAAGTTAGCATCTACGGTTAAATTAAAGATAGATTGCGTCATACCTTCAGGATGGTGGGGATGACGATTACGGCCAATACGCCGATCAGTGCAGCGATACCCATCGACAGCATGTTTCTTTGATAATAATGTTGTCCTCTGACGAATGAAAAAAATGATTTATTGTCTATCTCACGGGTAGATAATCACGACGTAATGTTAATTTCATCATATTAATATACGCAAGATATTAATTTTTACACGGCTCCATTATTGATCGGTATGAACTTACGCTTGGAACAATTTTTCGTCGTACCATTCCGGTAAATCCTTGAACGCGATTTCGGATGGTTCAGGATCCACGACACCTCTGTCTTTGAGCAGAGCTTCGAAATGCTCGTCCACCGATGCCGTCTGAACTGTTATATATATATATATATATATATAATTATGGATTTATCATGCGTATGAAATAATCCCGACCAACAATTACCGATTTTTATTTTTAATAACTCACCATCGTCTATGTGTTTCTGTCTACTCCTCAATATGGAAGCGGACAGCACTGTAACGATATTCGCGATTATTATAAAAACCTCGATGGGCTATTTTTTCACGCTTGGGCCGCGCGCTCGCATGGATGGCATGATTCATAGCATGTAGAAATCCATTCTGTACCGAATGAAATTTCGGAATTTCGAACTCCATTCCATATTCTATTAAAACGAACTTTCGAAATTACAGCATATATAATGAAATTTCGAAATGTCGAAATCCATTCTGCGTGCTATAAAAACCGGTTTGCCGAAATTACTGCATGTCGGATGGAAACGGGGGGAGAGGGGGAGGGGGGGCGTCATGTCTCTGCGAAACGGGTGTTCGGCTGGGCGGAGTGAGAGGAGACAAACATCCAAACCAAAAAATGCACATTTTTCCAAATAAGATATAGGATAAAAGCGGGGAATATGGCCCGGTCCATATATCATTAATTTACGTGTTAATCGAGGTGGGCCATATTCACCACTTTTACCCTATAATTATTTTTCCTCAGTATTATTGACCCGTACGGACGTTATCGCGAATCATGTACCGCACGCGCATTTTCCGATTATGCTGATGCGTGCTTTTTGCAATAGCGACGATCTCACAGAGGAATAATTGGCTTCAGTGAATTTCCGCTGCGTAAGTCTCATTGCATTGCATTTTCAATGCAATTCAAGCTGATCGACCGATCCAACAGCGAATAAAAAAATAGACAAATTTAACAGTAAAAAGTGAAGAGTACACCTTTACTGTCACGCCAGTGCCGATCTTCATGATCCCGACGGTAATTCACTTCCGCTCCTCCGTGCACGCGACTATCAAACCGACCCGTAGTTTCGAACAGCCGTTCTGGATTCTGAAGCAGCTATATGGATCGCTCGATTATTTAATCAAATTAAATTGACCCCCGACTCTGGAACGTTACACCTACATTTGCACCTCTTTATCACCACACATGGCTCCGGCGATGGCTTCATCGTTGCGCCATTTCGCCAAAATATTGCAAAAATTGACGCTTTGCAAATCGGACCAAAAATCTTCAAATTAAAAATAAACACACAGAGAAAAAAAATCAATTGAGTCAACAAAATGTGCGCTTACGGGTGGCGAAACAAATGTTTGGTTGATCGAAAGAAATACCACGTTGATCGACGTAACAGGCCGTCGATTCAAATTTTTCTTTACTTAATAAAACAATTATTTCGTTCGATCAACCAAAAATTTGTTTCACCACCCGTAAGCGCTTATTTTGTTGAATCAATCGATTTTTTTTTCTCAGTGCACTTAAAAAATCGTTAAATTAATGATTAAAAGATATAAAAAAATGGTCAAATTGAAAATTTTTAAAATTCAAAAATCGTCGGAATTAGAAGTCCAAGTTGTCTTGAAACGACTCACGAGACCCGTGTGTGGCGTTTCAGAGTGAATTATTAATTTTATATGCGATCGACATGAGGAGTACTTACGACCGGTATTATTCCGCGATATGTTTGCCATAATTGATATAAAATGAAATAAAGAATAAAAATACTGTTTGAAGAATTCTTCGGTTTAAAGAGGTGTCGTGCAAAAAAAAAACGGAGTGTTTCACGAGCGCCTCATGTTACCGGCTCGGCGTCACAATCGCGACTGAACCCTTTCTGCTTTATTCCATACGAAATGATTTTCAGCAAGCCAGTCAGTGTACCGATGGTCGTCGGTCAAGCTTCGCATTTCTCGTTCCAACGGATGGCAGTATAAGCTGTTACACGATGTACCGCTATGAATGCTAGATACTAGTACGGACCCCGGTAGTGGTTTTCCCGGTAGCATCTTCGTCGGCGCGGTAGAAATGGTTTCGGTTTAAAAATACATCTCGCTCGTTGACGAACTGTGCAGGATGACCTTCGGGCCAGTCCAAGTAAAGCTTGTTGTTAAATCGGTTATGCGAAAAAATCTCAAACAAATGTATTAAAAATACAACTATTGAAGACCATCTTTGACAAATGTAAAAACTTATTAAAAATATATTTTTTTGAAGATCATTTTTGAAAAATCTAAAAAATTACTAAAAATCTAATATTTTAATACCACCATTTTTTAAAGATCTAAAAATTACTACTATTACAACTATTGAAGACCACTTTTAACAAATCTAAAAAATTATTAAAAATATAACTTCTGAAGATAATTTTTGGGACCCGAAAATGGCCAATGGCGACTCGACGATATTTTGAACTGTAGCTGATGGAAATTTAGTATTTCATGTATATTTATTTATTTATTTATTTAATCGATTCTCATCTCCCTTTGTTTTTTTAATCGATTCTTTGTCTTTCTATCGTGACGAACGCGACACGAACTTTGATGCGGTAGTTTTTTATCTGTCATTGCATGGAACGGTTTGTCTTTAAGTCATCGTGATGAGGCGGATAATTTTACAAGGTGGGATAGAAGAAAAATGAGGTGCATCATTAGTGTTTTTGTTGACGCTCGCAATTCACTTCGTGGAAGATGCATTTATATGTGTGTACATAATTTGCCTGTGGACGAAGGTGTCGGAATAAATTTTCAATGCATGATTATTTGATTAATGGGCGTGCAAAAAAAAAAAAAAAAAAAAATTGTCGCTGAAGTACCATCGGCAGGATGCTCCAATTGGGAGACACGAGGCCGGTACCGACCGTGGGCGAACGCGACCCGCTTCGCTTCGCTCGCAAGGTCGGTCTTCCCTTCGCACACGGTCGGGCAATTAGTGCGGCGAACGTGGAACGTAATATTGTGAATAGATCCCCGTTGGGGTAACCTACTGTGTATTTTTATTTACGGATATAGGCACGTATACGCGCAATTTGTAGGACGAATTAACACCCCTCTTCCGCTGTCACTTCCGGACGATAAGCTGACGCGTATGCGCTCGAACCACGATAATATCTGTAGACACTTTTATTAATTAATTACATCGATTATTCAGCCCCATCTATAGAACAAAAACACACGTACAGTTTGATTTTTTTTTTGTTATTTCTATCAATTTTTATGTCTATAAAAAAATAAATTCAACGACAACAAAGTTTATTAACTCTTTAAGCGAATACTAAGGTTCGATTTTTTATCTCGAACTCAATTTTCTTAAACAATTTTTTTTTTAAATCTTGAAAATGAATTAAAAAATTACATTTCAACTTAGTTCTTGCAGTTGCTTCATAACTTTCATATTTTAATCGGCGCCATTACATTATGAATTTTCGTCGCTTTTTCCGAACACTTGACGCGCAGGGCCCTACTTTTTTGGCCGTCCGTCCTCGATTCTCTCGCGATGAGTTTTCTGTGCGAAAAAATGAACGCATATTTTTCGCGTTTCAACTCGATGTCGACCTTTTTTTGGTGTTTTCTCTCGAGCTCCTCGAGTCCGCGATAGATTTCGCGGTTGCGTTTTATTCGATGGAACACTTCGCGTATGGGTCTGTGTCCGCTGACGGATTTGAGCTCGAAGTAAAAAACAATCGTGGAGACTAGGATGCCGAAAAAGTACAAGAAAAATCCTGCCCCGAGCGGAATCAGCCGCAGAGGCTTCGCATCTTCCTGAAGGCTGTCGTGCTCGATGAGAACTTCCCGAAGAGCAATTTTCGTTCGTCTGTGAAGCACGTCGCGGAGATGGTACGTCACCAAGCCAGTCTCACTTAGCCAGAGCATTACCTTTTTCACAATAAAAATTAGCAATAAAAATGAACTGTGTAAATGGACTATCAAAATGAACTATCAAAATGAACTATCAAAATGAACTATCAAAATGAACTATCAAAATGAACTATCAAAATGAACTATCAAAATGAACAATCAAAATGAACTATCAAAATGAACTATCAAAATGAACTATCAAAATGAACTATCAAAATGAACTATCAAAATGAACTATCAAAATGAACTATCAAAATGAACTATCAAAATGAACTATCAAAATGAACTATCAAAATGAACTATCAAAATGAACTATCAAAATGAACTATCAAAATGAACTATCAAAATGAACTATCAAAATGAACTATCAAAATGAACTATCAAAATGAACTATCAAAATGAACTATCAAAATGAACTATCAAAATGAACTATCAAAATGAACTATCAAAATGAACTATCAAAATGAACTATCAAAATGAACTATCAAAATGAACTATCAAAATGAACTATCAAAATGAACTATCAAAATGAACTATCAAAATGAACTATCAAAATGAACTATCAAAATGAACTATCAAAATGAACTATTAAAATGAACTATCAAAATGAACTATCAAAATGAATGAGGAGAGTAAGTCGACTGTGGACGCAACAAAGTATGTTGAAAAAAAGTGAAAAAAATTGTAATAAATTGTAGAGTAAGAACAAGATACAGTGAGAACAAAGGTAAAAACTCCGTGAGTATACCTCGAAAAATGGAAATATGAATGCCGCAAATTAACAATGAAATTGAACAATTAAAATCCATAACCAAAAAAATGAGTTCTGAAAATCCTGTCGGTCATACTGTTCTTACCGTATCGACCGGTTCGATGAGCCAAGGCTGCACAGCAAACCCTGTGTAGAATTCGCCCACGGCTTGTTTCATAAGTCTCAAACCCTTCGAGCAAAGTTTTACGAATTACGTTCATATTTAATGGACAGATTATTTTGAGTTGATTGGTAGAAGCAAAAAAATACGCACTTTTAAATCTTTACTGTAAACGTAGTTCTCCGGATAGAAGATCGAGCCGACGATTCTACCGACCACTGCGTAATTTCCTTTGAGAATTTTTTTGTGTCTCTGTTCAACGCTCGTTTCGTGCTCGTAGCGTAGAGGAATTTGGCTCGCATACTTATCCTTCGAACCGACATCGAAACCCCACTTATCAATTCGGCACTCATCCGTTTAGCAAACTCCTATCGATTGGTATGTAACTGAGCATTTTTTTACTCACGGAATCGTCAAAGTACTTCTCGAAGTACGGTATGGGACCTTCTCTGCCCCAGGTCAGATTCGCTGCGATGAACTGTTGCGGAGTGTCGATCCTGCCGGCAAAAAAATTAAGATCTAAAAAATCTTAGGTCAAACATACTTACTTAATTTCTTCAACAGACTTTGATTCATTGATTCATTGATTCATTGATTCATTGATTCATTGATTCATTGATTCATTGATTCATTGATTCATTGATTCATTGATTCATTGATTCATTGATTCATTGATTCATTGATTCATTGATTCATTGATTCATTGATTCATTGATTCATTGATTCATTGATTCAATATGTTATTTGGACCGAAAGGGTTAACGATTTTTGGTGAGCACAAAGGAGATGCATTGGACAGCAACGCGTGCGGTTGTAGCAGGTGAAACGGAACGGTGGCTCACCTCGGTTCCCATATCGGACTCGTCAAACACGCCGCCAGACTGCTGGAATAAGCGGTGACAAGAAGAACACCAATAAAGTGCCACAGTTGAAATTGCAGTTCAAGGCCTTCCATATGCCGCGGGGCCGATGTGCCCAGCAAACGGGCTATCATCTCTGTCCATGTTATTGTGAAACTCCGAAATTCTGACGAAACGTTTAATAAGATGGTTAATAATGCATCAAAGAATACTTTATCCTTCAGAGATAAATTTTTTAATGAATTCAAACTAAAAAAGAATTTCCAGTATTTACCGGAAGAAAGAATGATTGAAAAAATAAATTTTCAATCATTTCTCTAAATAATAATTTTGCCGAATTGAGTTGTAGAGGAATATTACATTTTTTGATAAAAAAGAGGTGATAAAAAAAAATTGTTAACGTAAAAATTTGTTTTTATTTACTCTTCGGAGCACGAGGATTGACCCGAGCCGTGATGTAAACAAAAACGCTCTGAACGATCAGCATAACGATCGCCGCGGCCCAAACTGGAGCAGAGAGTGGTCTGCTTAGCGCCCAGAAGCTCTCGTACGGTTTCGGCCTCGGTACCAAAAAATGTATGTACATCAGGGTCCACGGTTTTGTGAGATTAACGAACAGCGAGTGCTCCAGGGTCGTCCATATAGACGTGAAGGCTATGTCGACTTCCTTCCGAGCCATCTGACCGATCATACCGCCGTTCCAGTTGGACCCATTTTGTCTCCCGTATCTGAATGAAATCGAACATCGAGGGACAATTAATTTTTGTCCGGTTTCGAAGATTTTTTTCTTCGACTGACCGGTAAAAATTGTTCGGCTTTCGTATCGTCCAGGTGAAATTCAATCGGTTGGCGATCAGGATAAATAACTTCACCTCTATTCCATCCAGCTCCGCATCTGCTCGGAATTGCAACACAGCTTTATTTTTGATTTTTCAAAAATTAAAAGCTTTCTTCAGAAAACGTAAAAAAAGTTACCAAAAATCATTACTTGCGACGGATTGTAATAAAATAATTTGTTGTTCAATGGATAAAAAAAAGCTTTTTTTTTGGTGGTTAAAACAGTGAAAAGTGGATCGAACTTAAGGATGAAGATAAGTATGAGCGTCAAATGGATCGCGAGCACACCATGAAGTAAATAAATTGAAGACTGGGAGTGAGGCGCTAATTGTAAAAATTAAAATAAAACATTTTAGTTTCGTTTTTTTACTGTCTTCCGCGATAAAGAATTCTGCCTCGATTCCGTTGACGGTTCGATTGACAGTGGTCTGCAGGTAGCAGAAAGGTGGACTGAAAAATGCCGCGACTTGCAATTCTCGACCTTGGAGATTAACGATTCCTCGTTTGTGCGCCATCTGGTCCGGTCTGCAGGAACATAATTATTTTTTTTATCTATTTTTAGCGACGTTTCTTTTTTTTATATCAATAATAAAAACATAGTGAAGAGCGGGGCAAAATGGGACGGCGGGGCAAAACGGGACAGTGGGGGGCAAAACTCAATTTTTCAATAATTTTTGGAAATCTGAGTTTATCCTCACGATACGATTTTCAACCCCATTTTGCCCCACCGTTCCATTTTGCCCCGCTCTCTCCTACGAGAATAACTTGCAAGTTCCCAAACTTCGAACCGGAAAACTTGTCTGTGTGTGAAGGATTAATTTTTTGTGCTTAATTTTTTTTTATATTCTCACCTCAAAACCATCTTGAAGATCCGCGGGGCCAAAAAATTTTCTGACAGGCTCCAGAAACCATTGCGCGCCGCGATATTGACATTGGAGTTGGCGTACATCGAGACATTCAGGAGTCCCGTTGACACGTCGACGTCTTCGTCAACGACGATCAAAATTTCGGTCGTCGATATCGTTGCCGGGACTCTGAAGAAACAAATCCATAAGTCGACGATCTCAAACGAGATCGATGATGTATGTTCATTTTTTTTTTTAATGTATTTATTTAACGACTTGCTTTTCCATAGCAGTAACCAATTGTCTCGCCGAAGTCGAGATCATGAAGTACCCGTAACAGTCATAGATCCTTTTGTTCAAGGTGTACTCGTAAGGATAAATGCGCACGAATTTGTTGAACAGATCCTGAATTCCCATAGATGTGCCTGATAATAATAAAATTTGGAAAAACCAATACATTTTTCTTGCGATTCTATCGCGTGATTAATAATAATCCTCAAAGGAAACAGGACTTCCTTTTTAATTCAAGTTAAGACAAGAATTTATCAAATATTTGTCCATTATTTTTTATTAAATGGGTTATTTCTCAAGACCAAAAAAAGTCCATGAAATACGCCAGGATATTCTCTACGAGGATGAAAAATCATCATTTTCATTTTTAGTGTCAATAATGCTGTGGTTAATAATCATCCTCAAAATATACCCGGACTTCCTTTTTATCTAAGTCCAAAAAAAACTAATAAAATATTCGCCCATTATTTTTGACTAAATGGGTTATTTCTCAAATTAAAAAAAGTCCACCAAGTCCAGGATATTCAGTCCGAGGATGAAAATAAATCATTTTCATTTTTAATGTCAATAAACTTGCCGTGAATATATATGTTGGCGCACCTCGCAAAATCGAAGGAAACATCGATGAGCGTTTGAAAATTTTCCGTCGACAACCACTGTTCACTCGCGGTCCGCGTTACAATGTCGTTTCTGTCAGCCATTACGACGGATGAGCAGATCAGCGAGCACGCCAAAAAAATTGCGTTTAACCACATTTTTTTAAAGGTTCTTAAAACTCGATCGAAAGCGAAACATCAAAATGTAAAGAGTAAAAAAAATGGAGCTCCTCTTTTTCCAAGTTCCTGACGATAAATCGCAAACTGTGCGCGAACTGCGGTCGATAATTCGTACTTTGTTATTATCAGCCGCTTAGCTTATTGGCCACACTCATTGTCTTTCCGCAATCAGCTAAGTAGCTCGAACATTCACCACTCTAGATAAAAATTCAATTTTTTAAAACTCTCGCCTACTCAGCAACACATATTATATACATAACAAATAACATTATATATTTATATACATATATATATATATATATATAAATTAAATTAAATGAGACATTATAAGGTAATAAGAAAATAAAAAAAATATAAAAACTAAAATCAATAAAAAAACTTTAATTAAAAATATGTTAACACAAATTTTGCTCGATCGAAATTTTAATCGAATAAAAGAAAACTACTAAATCATAATTCGTACCGGTTATTTCGTACAGCCGAGCCGTACCTGCTCGGATCGCGAGACTTTAGCGACTGCAAGTGAGAATCGATTCGACAGGGGTGTCTGTGGTTGCGATCAACGCACCTCGTCCTCCCTTTGGTAGCACCTCTAAGTGACACATGCCTTATAACGAAGTCGAATCCAGCGAACACGGTTTGCTGATAGAATTAGACATGCGACGGAGAAAAAGGCTATTCGTCATTTGTCCGGCACGATTACCCACTCGAAAGTCCCGATAAGGGAATTCCACCTTACCCTCGAACTATGAAAGCAAAAAAAGAAAAAAAAACGCCTGTACAGTAGTCATCGGCAAATGGGGTTGAGGGTAGTGGATGTATGCTTTTCTTCGTCGAATTACGAGTACACAATGCTGTCTCAACAACTGTCTGGCGCTACCATTAATTAGAACACATCGCTGTTATCTAAAAAATTATAATCGATCAGAAGATAGGAAGGGTTACGGGAATGTGGTACGATATATTCTTGACCCCATTGAGTCGGCGTGAACTCGATTGCTATACATTGGAACGATATTTTTTATAATTGATTTTTATTCGATTGAAATTTCGTACAGTTATATTTTATCAATAGTAAGTGAGCACGAAATCAATGTTGAACTTAAGTTTCAACTTGCGATCGAACTTGAGCACGAAATCAAGTTCGTACTTAAGTTTAAACTTCAGATTGAACTTGAGCACGAAATCAAGTTCGAACTTAAGTTTCAACTTCAGATTGAACTTGAGCGCGAAATCAAGTTCGAACTTAAGTTTAAACTTGAGACCGAACTTGAGCGCGGAATCAAGTTCGTAGTTAAGTTTAAACTTGGGATCGAACTTGAGCACGAAATCAAGTTCAAACTAAAGTTTCATCTAGAGATTTTACTTAAGCAAGAAAGCAAGTTGGAACTTAAGTAAGAACCAACGTTCTCCCTGTAATTTCAAACTTGGGCTCCAGTTCTAATTTAAAAGTGCACAAGCGTCAAAGTAAACATGTGCTTAGCACATTCCAGCGAGCGGTAATGTGGTTGTAGGGGGACATTTTTTTATCACCCATTGTAAACGTGTTTCAAGCTGAGGTCCGTTATTTTATCTTCTCCACCATTAAAGTCGACTTAAACTTCCGTCATTAACTCAAGCTCGTGTTATTCTTTTCTTTACACTCCATTTTCGATCAGCAAAAAAAAAAAAAAAAAAAAACAAATCGGTCGATTAAACGATCCACTCGTTTATCCGTGAATTGCGCAAAGCGAATCTCTCACGGCTGAATTTCTTGAAAGCCGAAAATCTCCGTTTCGCCTCGAGTTCCCTCGCCAGCCTGATCTCCCGTTTATTCCTCACGCCGATCAGCACATCGCGAATAGTTCCCGTTCCTCTTACCGATCTCAGCTCGAGGTAAAATACGACGGTGGAAATTAACAGGCCCAGAAAGTACAGGAGAAATCCTGCGCCAAGCGGCGTCACTTCGAGCACACTGGCGCTCTTCTTCATGGTGTCGTACTCGACGGAAACTTCGCGAAGCTCCTCCCGCGTGCGTCTGTAAAGCACGTCGTCCAGACAGTGTTGGGCCAAACCGGTCTCTTGCAGCCACAGCATAACCTTTCGATAATATCAAATTTGTTGTTTTATTTTTTCTTCCAATTTTGCGCAATTCTCTACACTGAGAAAAAGAAATGGTTGGATTAAGCAAATGCGCGGTGACATACGTGTATTTTGTTGGTACAACAAATATGTTTATTTCAATCGACTAATTTTCAATAAATTGAAGCAAATAATCGTCTAACAAAACAATGCTTTATTTGCATCAAACAAATAATGGCTTTGAACGTATGTCACCGCGACTTTTGGCTAATTCAACCAATTTTTTTTTCTCAGTTTATGACGAGGCCAAAATCGGTCAACGATCTCGTGAAAAGCTGTGCACAAAATTGCATTAAATGAGGAAGACATGTGCTAATTACTTTATTTTTTTTACGTTTCCACACATCATCTTTATCGTCGCGTCAAGGGCTTACTTACCATGTTGACCGATTCCAAGAGCCAAGGTTGAACCGCGAATGTTACGTAATGGTCCCCCGTACTTTCCTTCATCACCCGGTAACCCTTTAACGCGATTCAATGTCATATTAGAGCTGTTTTGCTTCCTCGTTACGAAACTTTGTTTTCATGAAGACATTTTTTTGAATTTTTTTTGTCATAAAACAAAAATTAGTTATCTATTTTTTGAGCTTCTTTTTGGAATGGGCAGAAAAAGGCTGCCATTTTGTAGATTTTTATTTTCAAATTTTTCCATTTTTGAGACTCGATATGATTGAAATTTTGGATCAAAGATAGGACGGAAAATTTGGGGCATGAAGGGTGAATTTTTGTGATGTTACTCACTTTCAAGTATTCAGGGCTGGTGTACTCTTCCGGGAAGTAGACATTGCCGACGATTTTTCCGACTAGTGCGTAATTGCCATTCAAAATTTTTCTGTGTCTGTCAGCCTGGTCGGTTTCGTGCCTAAAACGTCGGGGAAGTTCCTGTGCGTACTCATCCTCGAAGAAAGTAAAATTCGCAGAGCAGACAATTATTATATTAAATCTTAATGAATTTGACACATTTTTGTAACTCACTCTGATGTTGGCGTAGATGGGAAACAGTGGTTCGGGGCCTTCACGACCCCAGGTCAAATTTGCCTTTACGAACTGCTTAACGGTGTCGATTCTGCATCAATAGAAGAAATTATGAAGTTTTTACTTTTATATACATTTTTCTTTTTTTTATCGACAAAATAAGAAATTTTTTTCCTTTGCCACTTCCGGATCGAGTTCCGAACAAAATATTAAGCTAGGTGTAAAATAATCGGCAGAATAAATGAATCTCGTACGATTACGTACGATTCATATATGTCAATTTTTGCCGGAATGGCAAATAATTCTTTTCCTACCGAATATACAGAATATAGTTAACCGGTATTTTTTTTTGGCTCGGACCTTTTGTCATAACTCGGATTCGTCAAGCTCTCCGCCAGGCTGCTGGAATAAGCGGTCACCATGAGAACTCCGATAACATGCCACAGCTGAACCAGAAGTTTGAGCCCTTGCAGTTTTTTTGGGGCGCACGTGCCCAGAAAACGTCCCATCATCTCCGTCCACGCTATCGTGAATGAGCGCAATCCTAAACATTTTTTTTATGATTCACAAGTGCGGTAAAGCGAACTTTATACGCATGGTGTGAAGTGAGTCGCGCAAGCTCTATGGTCCGCGTACAATGTTCGCTACACTGCACTAGTATCGCAAAATATTTTTTGTAACGAATGCAGGAGAAGTGCCGAAGCGTGCCTAAAGTGAATAAGCGCAATCCTAAAAATGTATTTTATTATTCACAAGTGCGGTAAAACGAACTTTATACGCATGCTATGAAGTGAGTCGCGCAAGCTCCATGGTATAATGTTCGCTATACCGCACTAGTGTCGCACAATATTTTTTGTAACGAATGCAGGAGAAGTGCCGAAGCGTGTCTAAAGTGCGTGCGGAAAGTACGATTAGATCGGCGTGCGCATGCGCCGGGTATTTATAGTACACTTGGCTGTAAAGTGGTAGCACTTTTCATACATGAGTTACAAACAGAATATAATACAATTAAAAGAAAATTCAATAAATTAAACATTAAGTAAAAATAATGTATAATTGGTAATACATCTTTTTCAATACTTAAATAAATAGATAAATACTTTTCGGAATCGTCGGGTCGACCCAGGCACTCGTGTAAACGTAGACGCTCTGAACGACGAGTATGGCGATGAGTCCGTACCAAACGTCTGGAGAGAATGGTTTGGTAAGTGACCAAAAGCTCGTGTACGGTTTTGGTCTCGGTACCAAAAAGTGCATGTGAATCATTCCCCACGGGTTCGTTAGATTCGCGAATTCGTAATTTTTCGGAGTCAGCACTATGGCCGAGAAGGCCATGTCCACTTCCTTGTGGAAAATTTGACCTATCAAACCGCCGTTCCAGTCTGATCCATTTGGTCGCCCATACCTGCATCATTGAGAAAAAATAAATAAAAAATTGATGTGAAAATTAATTGAAATTCTGTCAAGGTTTAAATCCGCTGAATGTGTTAAATGTAATTGTTATTGAACTTACTGATTGTTATGCTTGGGTCGTCTGATGGACCAAGTGAAATTCAATCTCTCGGCGATCATCAAAAATAACTTCACTTCCACTCCATCGAGTTCCGATTCTTCGACTGCTCTTGAAAATGCAAAGGTTTCAGTTACGATCCATTAAAAAATAATTTACTTAATAGGTTCAAACTTTTTGGTTGAGAAAATAAAATTACCATTTTCGAGTGTAAAAAATACTTCCTCCTTCCCGTTGACGGTCCGATTGACAGTCGTATTCAGGAAGCTAAACGGTGGATTGAAGAACGTTGCGACTTGCAGTTGTTGGCTTTGAAGATTAACGATTCCGTGTTCGTGCTCCATCTCTTCGGGTCTGTGATGGCACCGCATTATAAATAAAATAAAAATTACATTTAACTCATTAAAGTTATTAAAATATATTCATAACAAAAGTTGATAAAAAGTTAATAAAATATAAAATTATAAGCTCAGTGAAATTATTATAGAAATTAATTTTTACCTCGAAACATTTCTGAACCGCCTCGGATGCAGATAACTTTCAGAAAGAATCCACAGACCATTGCGCGCAGCGATATTGACCTTAGCATTCGCATACATCTGCACGTCGAACAGTCCCGATGAGTCTTCAACATCGTCGTCGACGATTATCAACATTTCAGTCGTCGATATCGTCGTTGGAACTCTGAAGAAATTCACATTTTTCAGGAACAAAGAAAAAAATGTCGTAACTTAAAAATATATATATATATATTTAAACGAGTCGTTTGGCTCGATAAACAAACGAGTTTCGCTTTAAATAAAATTACAACAAAAAAAACATTAATTTTGTTAATTTTTAGACTCGCCTATTCATGGCAGCCACAAGTTCCTCCACGGTCGTGGAGATCATGAAATAGCCGGTGCACTCGTAGGTTCGCTTGTTCACGGTGTAAGGGAATGGATAAATTTTCACGAATTCATTGAAGAGTTTAACAGTTCCCTCGGATTCACCTAATAAACAGAAGAATAAACATTTCTTTATTTATTTATTAAATTTAATATCAATCAAACAATTATTTGATTTACTTGCCGGACACAAAGATATTTGAGCATCTCGCGTCGTGCATTGACGCTTCGATCATGATTCCGAAATCTTCAACGGTTATCCACGATTCGATCGTGGGATCGCTCATAATATCGCTAATTTTTGTTGCTACGACGGGAATGAGGATAAAAAACCACGCGAGAAAAATCTTGCACGGTCCCATGACCATTGTATAATTTTGACAAGGTGTTTAAATCGAACTTAGTACCGAGATCGAGTTCCGGTACCGAGTGATCGCTCGGTCGGAAGATCGAGCCATTATCTACCACAGGCGACGATCAATGATCAGCATTCTCCTTTATGTTTGTAACCAAATAGACCTTTATTACCATTATTTGCAGGAAACTGTAATTTTTTTTTCCGCCCAACTTTTTATTTTTTTAGCTTGCCGTTAAAACGTTTATCGGCTCATGCGATAATTCCTTACGGCGCGCCTACCGGACTGGCAGCGCCCGTGGTGGCGAAATGTCGCATTATTTGTACGCATTTTACTGTAGAAGCAGGTGTAAAAAAATGCTCGCGAATTACGCAATATTTTACTGCGGCTACCGCACGGAGCTTACGGAAGATCGTTAAACGTTGATAAGTGGTTGCTTTTTTTATACTTCATCGATGAGCGAAAATGAAAGGCAATGCGGTGGGTCAACAAATTTTTATTACACGCGACAGTGTGCCTTGTAATTTTTATGAACGCTATAAAGATAGAGATAAATGGGGATAATATATTGGTAATATAATGCTTTCGTGCACTATCACTTTTTTAGATTGTGAATTATAGTAGTTCTTAACTGCGACAGCGAAATAAACGCTCTTCTTCTTAAGCTTGTTCTTTTCGTCGAAGGATATTTTATATGTGAGGTCGAACGTCAACTTAAAAATGAAAGTTCTCAAAACGAAGAATTTTATTCATCTTGAATCTTGTCATTACTTATAAATTGCCCTTTTACTGATAATACCAGTGGGCATGCATATTATTTAAAAATTATACAAATTAATAAATTCGACATTACTTTTGTATTATAATTAATAAGCACGAGTATTAAAATAAAACTTTTAAAAAATCGATAATAAAGTAAAAAGTTTAGTATTCTTCGCATGATGATACAAAAAAACGGCCATGTCAGTTTCATCGCATATAAATTAGTCTCATCGCAAGCTGAGTTAACGTTTCAAAAGACCCGCGATGTCACTCGCTGCTGTCCGATCTTATCTTATCGCATCGTTGCGTAATCTATTTTGACGTAATAACATTCGGTTCTGTTCAATGAAGATTTTTTCGTATGCGATAAGGCTTTCCCCACTTTTGTCCACCGCTCGTCCCCACCGCGAAGCCAAGTCATGAGTGATCGTGTGAAGGCACGCCAAAGAGTTCATTAGTCTGCTGCTCGGTTCAACAAGTCCGGCGCTTGTTCGTGTCACGCTGTCATAATTCTTATTCTCGACTGGAAATCAATATTTTTATATCAAATTAGCAAGGTACTTGGTTATTTATAATTGGTCTTTATAGGGCGAAGGTGGTGAATATGGCCCACCCCTATCGGCAGGCAAATGAATTATACGAGGACCGGGCCATATTCACCACTTTCAGCCTGGATAATTTTCGCTTCAGTTTTTTTTACCGTATCATTTAGCAGAATTCAATTAACATATCTTTAATTCGATTCGACCAGCCAGCCATTTCGACGGTTCTCCAGGTAGTTACCTTATCGTGACCAACGGCCATGACTGTTTTCGCCGCTTTACGACGATCATGTTCGAGTGAGTTAAAAATATCGTTTTTTTTACGAATATAAAAAGACTTATTAATTACAAAAGAAATTTATCATGATTATAACTTTGTGATGAACATTTATGAAAATTAAGGCAGAAGACACTTTTCCAAGGTGGGCTTCGTCGGTCTCGGAAACATGGGCAACAATATGGCGAGAAATCTTTTGAAAAAGGTAATGTGTTTGATTAACCCTGCGAGGTCTCATCGTGGCTCTAAAAATTATTTATACGCGACAAGGTTGCACGACGAAGGAGGTGGCATTGCAAGTGTTTATAGCTTTTATAATTTTAGGACAGAAAGAGTCATTTTAAGGGTTGATAACTTTTATAATTCGTCATTCGGAGCTCCGGAACATGACGATTTTTTAAACACTAATTCTAAAGGAGAAGCCCATCAAAGAAATAAATTAAATTAAAGAAAATTATGAAAATTTGCGTGGACTTAAAAATGTTTAAATCTTAACAGCGCAAAAGAATTTTGTCGGTGTAAATTAAAGAGGATCTGCAAATTAATTGTCGTCGAAAGTGTACGTGATCGATTCTTATCGAAACTGCAGGGTTACGACCTGACCGTTTTCGACGTAAACAAGTCGGCGGTGTCCGGGCTGGTAGAAGCAGGCGCTAACGGCTCTCCGAATCTCGAAGAAGTTGCAAGGAGCTCGGAGGTCATTGTATCAATGTTACCGTCCAATCAACACGTTCTCGATTGTTACCTTGGCGACGACGGAATTCTCAGGTTTTTTTGCGCTCAAATTTTATTTATAGCCCGGAGTGTTAAGCCCCGTAAGATTTATCGTGATTGATTGAATTTATATCTTACACAGTGCAGTGCAAAGGAATGCCCTTGTGATAGACAGCAGCACGATCGACCCGTCGGTGTCTCAGACTGTATCGAACGAGGCTGCGAAGAAGCAAGTTGGCTTTGTCGATGGACCAGTTTCAGGGGGTAATTTATGACCTTGCATCAGCAAAAATCACAATAATCAAAATAATGACAATAATCACAACAATCGTAATAATCGTAACAATGATATTAAAAAAAAAATATTTGTATTTAAATAATCCATTTGGACTAATATTCAAAATTGATCATGTAAGCGCACGCCGAAAGTAAGTGTGTCATAATTTTTAGGCGTTAATGCAGCGCAGGATGGTACTTTGACCTTTATGGTCGGAGGTTCCGAGTCGAATTTCAATCGCGCAAAACCGATTCTGGAGGTCATGGGTTCCCGTGTCGTACACTGCGGTGATGTTGGAATGGGCCAAGCAGCCAAACTGTGCAACAACATGCTACTCGCTATCAGCATGATCGGCACAGCGGAAGCTTATAATCTGGGCTCCAAGTAAATAGAAATAAATTTTTTTTTTTATTGTGTTAGAAAAAATCGAATCCTTCGAACTTTGATCGATATTTTTGTGAAAATGTCTTTAGGCTCGGCTTGGATCCAAAAATCCTAGCGAGCATCATAAACTCGAGTTCCGGAAGATGCTGGTCGTCGGAGCTGTACAATCCAGTTCCCGGGATACTCGACAATGTTCCTAGCTCTAAGGACTACAAGGTTTCGTAAAAAAAATAAAAAATGCCTTTTATACTCTCGAAGATTATATCGATGGATTAATGTGTACATTAATTGTTCGTAGGGAGGTTTCGGGACAGCCTTGATGACAAAAGATTTAGGACTGGCTCAAGCGGCCGCGGCTCGATCCGAGGCTCCAATTCCAATGGGTTCGCTGGCCCACCAAATATACCGAACTCTGATGTCGAGTGGATACATGAATAAAGATTTCAGCGTCGTTTATCAGTTTCTCAAGGGCAGCAAATAAATATATTCTTTTCACAAAAACAACAATTTATGATCGACTTATTCATTTATTTATTAAATGATCCAAAACGAGTAAATGTTTGCTATGTCTCCCAAGAGTTTTAGCCAAAACAAATCGTGCCGCGATCGTCCGTAAAACAAAACATAAAAAATAAAGTAAACTGCGCCAGTAGTTTAAAAAAAAAGTTCGTTATACTTTCGAACGATACTCGTTCCCCTATCGAGAGTAATAGTTCGCTCGTTAAATTTATTTATTTATTTTTTGTATTTCAGTGCTTCCACCGGCAGGTGGCGCCAGTGTAGCCCGTTCGCTGGTTACGCGCGAGCCTCAGTGCGATCGCGACAGCGGAATATCTCGGATCCCGAACCGTTTTGTCGCAGCAGTGAGTACGGACGGGGAGATGAACGTGTAGCTCGTTCCGGCCGCTCTCGTGAGACCCGAATAATTCTCGATCGACCCGTTGACTCCCGCACCGTCCAGCATGGCTCAACTCTTCACCAGAGGTAAGCAAAGCTCCGTCTCAAGGACTCTCCGAAAAATCGTTGAATCCTCAGCGCCGCAACGTATTCACCGCGACCGAAAGCACGTTGATAGGGTTATGTTTTCATTCGGCTCGTCAACGCCGCGCGTAGCGCCGCAGTTTCGAGGTTGCATCGCGTGTCAGCGAACGTCGCTCGACGCTTGCCGCTTTTCACAGACGTGCAAAAAGAGCCTCGAAATCGCCGCGCTGCGCCCAGTGCGAAGGAGCCATTTCCGCACCTCGCTCGCTCGCTCGGCCGCTGTTTCGCCTGCTCGAGGCGATCGCAGCGCCCAACATCTGTTGTCGCGCCGTTCCAAGTTTCTCTCGTTCCTCCCGTCCAAACACCACCACCGTGTAAACGAAAAACGTCGTAATGGCGTGTGCGTCTGTCTCGCGTATCCGATGTTACCGATAAAACTTCGGGGCGTTCACGGGCTCTTAATCTTATCAGTTTAGTTTCATTTTTTTTATTCGCCGTTGCACCGATCGTCGGACGTGAGAGAAATTTTTTTGATCGTCGACAGTGTTCGCGGGCGAAGGAGGCGTTTTCGTGCCTAAATCCAATCGTGCCAGCAGCAGCCCGTCCAGCTACGTCGCCAAGCTCGATAAAGAGTCTCTCGCACCGTCCAGTTTTCCACGCGTTTCGAGCGATATGAACGATTTCGTCGTAGCAGGTGCGCACGGCTGGTGCATCGCGCTGCCTTTAACCGCCGTGTGAATCATCGCGCGCTCGTGGGAATCGACGGGAAAGACAATCGAAATAACATTCCGGACGGGACAGACTCTCGCTCGACAAAGAATCGATCGACCAAAAAAAGCCTTGGAAAACCGCACGCGACAACAACCTCGCAGGGACACGTTCTGACATCCTGGAAAGAAGAAAACAACGAAAAAAAAAATCTACGTATTAACGCAACGTATCGACGCTTCCGTCCAACTACGTGGGCATTTTTATCGGCGTATCGCGTCTCGGGTATAACAAAAAAAGATCGAGGAAACTTGAACAAAAAAAATTCGTGTTCTCGACGAAATCTGCACGAGGAATTAGGGAATAAAAAAGTGCTTTACGAAACCGATCTGTGACCGATTCACAATGAATCGACCGGAAAGCCACACGAAATAAAATTCAATGTGACAGACTCGTGGACAAATAATCGTTTGGCAATAAAAGCATTCAAAATTGCATGGGAAACAACCTCGCAGGGACGCATCCTGACATCCTGGAGAGAAGAACAAAAAAAACGTCAACATACACGTGCCTCGAATGGACACTTTCGTCGGTTTTGTGGGAATTTATCAGCGACTTGCACCTCTGAGTATTTAAAAGAAGAAACGAAAAATTTCAACGAATCAAGAATAAATTTTCAGTGGCTCGCTTCTCGGGATACACGAAAGACCAGGAAAAATTTCAAAAAATCAAGAACATTTCCAAAAAAATTGAGAATAATTAAAAAGAAAGATCCATTTTTTTCATTAAAACTGAAACAAGAAATTTGAAAAAATAATAAAAAGCTGCCGTCGGAAGCGCATCTGCGACTGATATGAGCTCGGATCCATGATGAAGGTAACGGTGTGCTTCGACAACGTGAGGGTCGTCGTGCCCTGCGGGGACGGAACCCTCCTGGTGCGCGACCTGATGCACGAGGCGATACTGCGTTACCGCAAGGCGACGGGAAAGAGCGACGCAGGTCCCACGATAAACAGTCTCTCGTCGCTGACGGGCGGAGGTCTTTTGGACCCGGACGACAGATTATGCGACGTGGCGGACGACCGGGAGCAGATAGTGGCTCGTTTCAGCCAACCAGACGTGAGTCACGCAGGGGGAGACGGAGCGAGCTCGGTCGGGACGAACAGTCCAGATTTTTTCCAACCCGAGCCAAAGGAGCACCGTTACACGCAGGAAGTACGCAGCAGAGCAGGCGGCGGAAACATAAAGAGGGAGAGCGTAAAGAGACTCTCGATGCACGCGCTCTCCACCCGGGAGCCTCACCTCGCAGCCTACTCGGCTCTCTCGCTGCCCCGGGAGTCCCGAAGACGCGAGCCGCTGGGCCAGGACGCCAAGGCGTCTTACGAATTCTCTGCCCCAAAGAGCTCGAAGAGCGACAAATCTGAAAGCCGTGTCGGCGAGGCGAGGGAAATAATAATAAAGAACGAAGCCGGCCCGCTGGGCCTGCACGTGGTGCCGTGCTACGACCTCCTGGGTAACGACCAGGGTCTCCGAGTCGAGGGCATCGAGCCGAACGGACGCATCGCCGAGGACGGGCAGATAGACCTTCACGACAGGATAATAAAGATAAACGGTCACAGCCTCCTGCGAATACCGTTCTCCAAGGTCCAGGAGATCTTCCGCTCGTGCATGAGCGAGTATTGCCTGAAGATCTCTGTCCTGAAGCACCGGGACCTCGAGAAGTCACCACGCGCCGCCAGCTCCGAGGACAAGGTCGCCGATAACGACGAGAACGTTAAAAAACTGCAGAGTAATTATAATCTGTTACAGAACGCCAACACGAGGAAGATCGGTCGAATGATCGAGATAGAATTGACGAAGGGTGGCAACGGTCTGGGCTTCAGCGTGACGACCCGTGACAATCCAGCGGGTGGACACTGTCCGATATACATAAAGAACATCCTGCCGAAGGGAGCCGCGGTCGAGGATGGCCGACTCAGACCTGGCGACAGACTGCTGGAAGTCAACAAGACGGAGATGACCGGAAAGAGTCAAGCCGAGGTGGTTTCGCTCCTGCGAAACATCCCACCGGGCGGCAAGGTGCGGATCATAGTCTCTCGGCAAGAGGAGATCCCGACGAGCGTCTCGGACAGCAACATCGTCGGGGCCTCGACGATTCGCGAAGCCTCGCCGGACGGCACGGGCTGGAGCGCGGGAAACACTCCTCAGCGCTCGCCGGTAAAGTCCAAGTTCGACGGCCTCGAGAAGAGCGAGTCGCGCCTCTACGAGAAATCCTCTTCGTACAAATCCATCCAGTCCGACGAGGTCGTTCTCTCGCCGAGAAAAAATCGTATGATCCTGACTCTCGACATTCCCGTCCACGATTCGGAGAAGGCCGGACTGGGCGTCAGCGTCAAAGGCAAGACGAGCAGCGCCGACGAGAACACGAACATGGACCTCGGGATCTTCATAAAGAGCGTTCTGCACGGCGGCGCCGCCTCGCGGGACGGCCGTTTGAGGACCAACGATCAATTGCTCAATGTCAACGGGGTTTCCCTTCTGGGACTCTCGAACTCCGACGCCATGGAGACGCTGAGACGAGCGATGCTCAATACCAACAGCTCGATAACCGGCGTCATAACGCTCACGATAGCGAGAAGAGTTTCGTCCTACGAGGCCAACGAGAACAAGAACTTCGTCGACATTGTGTCGTCGCCCTGCAAGATCGAGTCCGCGAACGGCGTCTACATTTCCGAGAGCTCGAAGCCCCACGAGGGTCGGGTGAAGGAGATGAACTGTCTGAACTCCCAACCGGACGTGATCGACAACGGGAATTTGTTGTCGCCCTCCCCATCGGCGTCTACGTGGAATCCGGTCATCGACAGACTCACCGAGCAGTACAACAAGAACAGCCTGAGAAACGAGAGCTATTGTCTCGCCACGAACAAAACCTGGCTCGATTCGGTGAGCAACGTTAAGAAGCTCATGCTCGGCGGACGGGACGACATCGGCGGGGCTCTTCTGGAGGAGTCCGGCGGAAGAGAGAACTCCCACAGCGGCGACTGCAAGAGGATTCCCGAGGACAAGGACAGCCAGTACAGCGGCGATCCGACCTACGACAGTCAATTGTCGCTGGAGGAGTTCAATTCGTCGGGAAACAAATTTTCGCGCGACGCTCTCGGACGGCAGAGCATGTCGGAGAAGAGACACGCCGCACTCGACGCGAAGAGCACGGACACTTACAAGAGGAACAAGAAACTGCGGGAGGGACGCGACAAGAGCGGCGAAGCCTCCAGTCCCGAGGACGCCGAGGAATCGACCAAGCGGGTCGCCAAGGTCGAGGACGACGAGAAAACCGGCGCCACTTCCGCCGAGAGCGCCTCTTACGAGAACAATCGGAAGCGCTCCGACAAGAAAATTGCTGATCCGTCGCAGTCCGAGTACGTTTACACGATAAGCGGATGCAACAACAAATTCTTGTCGCCGAGGAAACACTGGCTGGTCGACGACGATCACACGGAAATTCCTAACGCGGCCAATCACAAGGAGGAGGGTTTCTCGAACAGCCGAGGCGACGTCAAGCAGGCTTCGCTCAACTCGGCGCTGGACGATCGATACAAGAGGTCGAGGAAGAAGGGCGGCATTAGGTCCATGCTCAGATTGGGGAAGAATAGAAAATCATTGAATTTCGGGGACAACATCGAGAATCGACACGAGTCGAGCAATTACTGCAGCGGCACTATAAATTACATTGCATGATCCGGTCAGAGATATATTTTTTTTTTTTGCCGGGCGACGGTCTTGGAGAGGAAATAGAATTTTTTAAAATTATATACAAACGAGGCGGCTAAACTGGTTCGAAATTGGAGGGGAAATAAATTGCGGTAATCGGGATGAAAATCGGGTTCGAACTCGGCTACGTGCTCGCGGACTGCAAATTCCCGAACCCGAGAACATTGTTACGGACGCATGGGCAACTCTCTCGTTGCTTTCTAGACGATATTTTTTATTTCGTTTATCTCGTCGTTATGAGTATGAAAATTAAAAGAATTCATTAGTATCTTTTAAAAGTTAATCCCGGTGTCTATCATTTCTCGCGTTCAATTTTGTACAAAGAACATTAAAATATATATATATATAAACACTTTTCGCAACTGAATTTCATGAGAAAACAAAATTGACAAAAATGAATTTTTTAACTTTTACAAACGAATGAATTTTTTGATAAACGGGATAAAAGAATGATCGAAAAATGTCGGAAAAAAAACGCAAGCTGCCCATCTTTGAATTTATCGAGTAAGATGACGAAAAAATAATTCGAGGATTCAAGAAGTGAGAAAAAAAGGATTCGTATGTTACATATACAAAAGAATTTTATATATATATATATACATAGAGAGACGATTATTCTATATGTATGGTTCATTCCAAAGTGCCTTGTAGCTTCGACGAAGTAGGGATAAAACGAAAGAGAAAAAAAACTTGAATGAAAGAAAAAAAAGAGAAACAATGTGAGAAGAAACGTTTTTTTTTTTAATCATAGTGTTATAGAAATTCTGTATATATTACTACGTGTTTTTTTTGTACTTGTCTTTAATCAGACTACCGACCGATCATGTGTACCTATTCCAAAAATAAATCGTTTTTTGCACAAATCCATGTTCTTAATTCCTTGCGAGCGTTGAGAGATTTTTCCCGTTGCGTGATTCGGCGATTTTTCCCCACCTCGTTTTCCCCGGCGCAATTGCGGTGTCGCACGCGATGTACAATTATTAATCCGTCGCTACGTTTATCGTGAAAAATTCATTGTTTTATAATACCGGATGCCCGTGTGGCATTTTTTTTCTTCTTTTTTGCTTCGTAGCGGAAGCTTTATTTTCATAAAAAAAATGTTTTTTTTCGAGATTTTCACATCATGTTCAGAATTTTCCAAAACGTTGAAAAAAGTTTGCGTTTCAAATATTGGGGTACAAGCTAAATAAGTGGCAGATTCGTGATCGGTGGAAAAAATGCATCAGACATACTGTCAAAATTACGAATAACGAACAGTTTTTTATAGGGAATTTTTTTAACCAGAGATTTATAATCCCGAGCTTCAGAATCTTCGAGGCCGCAACTACACTTCATGTCCTTATTGTTGCAGCGATTCGTGCGGTCGCAGGGTCGCCGAGGCAGTTGGTCGTGTCGCAGAAGCGTTTCCGCTCTAAGATAAATATTCAGAGGCCGCAGAAGTTGTTCTACGAGCGCGCTCTGGTGACGGAATTCACGACGCCGTACATAGCGTCGCAGGAACCTCCCGTTCCTGTCTGGCAAAAATGTTATAACGTGACCAAGAGGAAAACCAAAACCGAAAAAATCGAGAAGTCACTACATCCGTACTTGCGAATCGTCGCGAGGGAGTGCCTTGAGAGACATCGTGCATCGAAGATGACGGCAATTTTTCACAAAAATGCTATGAGCCAGGAGGAGGAGTTCGAGTTCGCTGTGCTTATTCACAAATACCAAATGTACATTAAAAAATATGGCGTCGGCATAATCAAACCGGCGTTTAGGGACACCGAGTTCGAGGTCGCCACCAGACTCTACGCCATATCGAACCTCACGGTATTCAGTCCCGAGATCAATGTCGAACCATTGCGAAAAGCCGTCAAGAAAACACCGCAACTCACTTTGTTAGGTGAGTTTTTATTTGTATTTTTAAAATTACAAAACAAAAAAAAATATTGAAAAAATACTATTTAAAGTTTTTTACGACTTTAGGGAAATGAAATTAAATTCTTGGGAACGAATTTTAAGAAAATTGAAAGTCGAAATTCAAGAGATCCAATCTTGAGCTTAATGGATTAAATTTTTATTTAAAAAATTTTTATGGACTACTAATTAGTGATTCTTTTTCGACAGCTGGATTTATCGACGGAAAGTTATTGAATTGCAACGACTTCCTTAAGTACGGCAAGACGAATCTGACCGAGGCTCGATCGCAGTTGGTTCAAACGCTCCAGATGGCCGGCGGTGTAAATCTCAATCGTCAATTGAATCATCACCAGACCACCCTGGTTTCGCGATTGCAGCAAATCGGTAAAAACGAAGAAGCGACTGAGGAGAACGTTTCCGGCACGGAGGAGGCAAACAGCGACGAAGCCAAGCCCGAATGAACGGACGAGACGTACATATAATTTATTTCAAGTTACAAATTAAAACCCTTTATTGTAAAAAAAACATCGAGAGAAAACAAAACTACAGACTTCTCTGTCGCATATCTTCGCGTGAACAGATTTTTTTAAAATTAATGTCCACAGTTTTTTTTCCGGGTTGATCAGTGGCAGTAGTTGCACCGTGGATGACACTTGACGCCGTTCTCGCCGCATCTGCAACCTCCGGAGGTGTCGCCCTTTCCCTGAGTACGAAAAACATAAGACCGGTAGTTTTAGACGTTAATGTCTGTCGACTGTGTTGGATCGAAAAATGAGAAGAGAATTGTAAGTTTTTAATACAATTATTACTGAAAAATATCTCTGCGCTGATATTTAAAGAGTCAAATATGTGTCTTATGAAAGGTCTAAAAATTGTGAGTTCAAAAATTCACGACGCAAAAAAAATGTATTAACGAAGCCAGCTGGCCAAGGAAGAAAATGATATTAGCCCAGCCAGGTAAACGGTGCAGTTTAATACAATTATTACTGAAAAAATATCTCTGCGCTGACCTTTGAAGAGTCGAATTATGTGTGTTAAGAGTTGTGAGTTGAAAAATTCTCGACGCAAAAAAAAAAGTATTATCGAAGCTAATTGACCAAGGGAGAAAATGATATTAGCCCAGTCAGGTAAACGGCGCAGCTGGGCGAGACTCACGAGCGTCGTGCAAATTTTATATTCTGACGCACCTACGAAAACAACACTCACCCCAGGACCCCAGCGAGGACCTCTCGTGACCCAACAAATCTCCGTTTTGCACATGGAACAGCGAAGCCAGTCGCATCCCCATTTTTTCATCAGCACAACGGCGCAAGTTGGACAGGGAAGGGCTTCGCCTCTGTCGACCATTTCTTCGAGCATCGCCGCAGTTCTTTTGGACTCTTGATCCGTTTCGTTCGACAGTCTCAACTCTTGCTGATACTGACGGCAATTTTTGCCGGTGTGTACAACCTGAAAGACAAACAAAAAAAAATTACAGCTAAGAGTAAAAAATACAAATAATTCACTGAGAAGTTCTATTGAGACTAACTGAGAAGACGAGGTGAAACTCAGTCGGTAAATAAATACTGCAATTCTACGCTAATAATTTTACATAAATACATAAATAGCGTCGTTTAGCCCAGAGTTGAATATTTTTGAATAAAAATCCATTACAGCGTTAGTTATCGGCCGAGTCTGTTTGGCATCGCCGTAAAAAGTTGAGACTCGTGTATAGAAAAAAAAAACATAAAATTGTAACGCAGATAATTTTACCTGACACGTGAGACAATTATTGACGCCGCACACGGGGCACAAAAAATTATTGACATTGTCGTCGTATATACACCAGCCAGGACAGTCGGGGGTTTTGCAGTGAAAGGCGTTGTTTCCGGCGTTGTTCTCAGCCTGAGCTATCGACTTCGCCAGGTGTTGCTGATAAATTTCCGGTTCCACCAGCTGCACACATAAAAGTTAGTAATAACGCGATTATCACGAGTACGGCGAGGGGTCATTGAACCGAATGCACCATTGATAAGCGCAGGTGGATGCAGCAATAACTGACAGCTCGATACCGATAGATAAATAGGACAGATAATAGGATTATCTTTTTGATAACAATATTGATAATACATTTTTGTAATAGCTAAAAAAAGAAATTCCTTGTCGATAACTAATCCGAAACTCACGGCTTTGATTTCTCGCTCCTGAAGCGTCGACTCGCACGTGTATTCGGTGTTCCTGAACGGACACTTTACCTCGGCTTCTTCGCAGTAACGAATTGTATTCGCTATGCAAGTCCTGCAATATAAATCGATTGTCTTTAAGAAAATCATTACCAGAAATGTGAAAAAAAAAATTTCAATTTTATTTTTTTTCCATAGATGGCAAAAAATATGACCCTGAAGATATCTGCAGGAGACGAAACTTCATAAAGTTGTAACGGTTGTGTTTTCGTCGTACAAACTTCGCTCGGGCAAGTTCACTTGAGGAATAAAATTCTACAAGTGAACAATTTATTTTCTTCGCAAAGCAGTTTGTTGACAGAGACTGGCCAACGATGAAATTTGATGTCATTCAGATATTTTTGGGATGGTAAACAAACAAAAAAATTACCTGCAGAACATGTGCAAACAATCCCTGAGAATGACGCCTTCCTGAGGTCCGTAAGTGACGAAACAAATCGGACACTCTATCGGCTCGGAATTCGGTATGACGTCGCAATTTTCCAGGGATATGAGAGCCTTGTAACGTTCCATTCTCACTTCCTCCGAGATGCATTCCTCCTCGTCTTCTTCCTCTATCGTCTTCGAAAAATCGTCAAACATAATTTATTTCTTTTTATCGTCAACTAACGCTTTATGGTATGTCAGGGGAAAAAATGGAGTTGCTGCGAGTGCTCGACAGAAATGGCCCGATCGGCTTGCGGTGAACAATATCGAATACGTGAGTTCGAGAACGCGGGTGTCAAGTATACATTGTTGCACGCCAAAGATACTCAGAATTTTTTGTCGGAAGACGTTTCTGAAGAAATTTATATTTTTAAACATTTTTAATTCTGTAGTTTTTATATTCATTAACTTGTATATTTTTATTTTTAATTGTTTTTATAGGAACGCCTCGAAGAAAATTGAAACACGAAATACCTGAGATCCTGCTCGTTCCTCTTCATCCTCCTCCTCTTCGTGTTCCTCGATCACCGGAACAGTAGTTATTTCTTCAACCGGCTCAGGATCTTTCGGTGTCTCCTCTGCCGCGGGCACTTCCGCTCGTCCGCTCGGTAAGTCATCATTTTTTAGATCTTCGATTCGAATAAATGTGAGATAAAAAAAGTTACACATTTTTCAACAAGACCAGAATTAAATAACGTCCCATCGATCGGTAAAATGAGAGCCGAAAAGAAATTGCTTCCGAACATTTTTTATGAGCAATTCGAATTTCGGAACGCTTTTGTAAATTAGCCGCATGAAAATTACCACAGTCGGTAACAAAATCCCATTTCCAAATTTTCTCCGAGATACTTGTTCGTTTCGCCGATCAATCACGAAAATCTATAGTTTGCTTTTGGTCGAAATTTTACTCGTCCCGGAGAAAATAGGAAAGTCGATTTGTTATCGACCTTAAAAATTGAAGACTTCCGGTCGAGTACCTGGTGCAACGAGGTACAGAAATACCGGAGATCCTTCGACAGCTTGTAATTCTTCGAGGGTCCTGGAATCGTCGTCGGCTAAGTTTTTACCGACTATCCAACGCTGCACGTTGGTCGGTATTTCAAATTCGGTGAAGACTTTTGCCTTCAGCTGTGCCACGGTCATACTTCGAGCGAGCTAAAAATAAAAAGAATTATAATAAATTACATGTTTCAATCAAAAATTATTATTATATTTATATATATATAAGTTTTATATATATATATATATATATAAATGAAATATATTTTTAAAAAATTGGCGCATGACCAACTTTAGGGAGGATTATTTGAAGAGTCGAAATACGGTTTTTCTCACCCTCAATGGTATGGGTCCTTGATGAGCGAGTTTATCCTCGATATACATATTAACATTGACCACATCTTTCGCTTTCGTTCTTTGTCGAACGACCGAACAGTGAATCTTTAATCTCGCCAATTCCTTCGCGAGACCAGCGGCCTGCTGATGATGTCCGGAAGCTATGGCGGCCTCCAATTTTCTGAGCAAACGATTCACAGCCAGGGTATTCATATTTTGCTGGTCCACCGCACTCCTTCCATCCTGAGCTTCTCCTTCGTTTTAAAAAAATTGTATAATTAAAAAAAAAAATGAAATCGCATAATAAATATTTAATGAATCAACAAAAGATTGTGGGCCAAAGGAGCGACAAATAAACAAACCGGTCACTCATTGTTTACTATCTCAGCACCGGATGCGTGTTGCAACTAAAGGTGCATTCACGGGTTTAGAAAATGATTCATAAGTATTATAAATAGACTGCCGCCAGGATGAATCATGTAAACGGACAATGAACTTGAGGGTGAGACGAACTCTGCAGTGAAGTCTCGTCGCGGAGAAGCCGAATGGAGCGAATTAAATGAGCGATCAATTATTTATAAGAAATTTTGATGTTAAGTTTTTTTAAGGATCTCTTTTTCGCAGGATTGGACACATTTTGCTCTCAAGTTTCCCCAAGTTCCTCAAGTTCGTTCCATGTTTACTGGAATTTCACTGTTTTTAGTCGTAAACAAAAATATTAAATTCCAAAAAATCTGATCGCTTGGATAGATTTTGGCCGAATTCAATACTAAAGGTCTTTGATCATAGTTATTACATTTCAATGTCGTCTTAGGACGACAGCTCAAAATTTACGCACGTTAACGTGACCAAACCCTTTTTTCAAAAATTTAAAAATTGCATAAAATCTCGTGTCGGGCGTCAATTTTTATGAAAATTGCTTTGTACCAAATTGTAGCAAATTTTAATTTGCTATCTCAAGCCGTTTCCGAGTTATAGCCGTTTTAAACGATGCAAGTCTGTCACGCACACATAAATCCGCACGCCACCAAAAACTCGCATTCCTCGACGTTTTAGACTATTTTAAGCACTCTGACACTAAAATCCGGAATTCTTTTTACGAAAACAGCTTCCCTATCAGGAAGCAAAAATAGATTTGTCTTCTGGCTTGACCTTACCGTTCGGTTCGGAGGAGGTCGTTGATTCGTTGGTACCAACACGACTCTTCTCCTCCTCCGCCGTGACCTTGACCTCTCTTCTGACCTCTTCGCCCTTGGACGGTCCGGCCGGAAGTCCCTGAGGAACTTTCTTCGGCGCCGGAACCAGAGCATTGGCGTACAACGACTGCCCGATAACATTGGCGTAAGTGTTCTCGCCCAGCCTCGAGCCCTTCATGGTCTTGATGGCCTCGATCTGCGCGAACTCTCGCGGCCTGATTAGCTGAAACGTATTTTTAACCAGACCGGAAGTACCGGGCGTCGCGACACCTTTTCCACTGGTCTTGTAGACGACATCCTCGTTCTTCCACTTTGCCGAGCTGGAAGATGGGCCAATTTCGCGACTGACCTTCCTGACGTTTCCCGACGTCTGCGCGGCCGAAGAAACCTTTTGTCTGTCGTACTCTCGCTCCTCGGGAGCCGGTGGATTGGTCCTCGGGGTCGCCGGAGGCCCGATCCGTATAGGTGGAGGATAAACGACGGTCACCGAGTTCAGCAAGTACGAGTTTCTCGGCTTTTCCTCCACCGGCCCGACCTTCGGCTCAGTTTTCGCTTCCTCGATCTCCCTCGTCTCGACAGTCCCGGAAGCTTGCTGCGAACTCACCGCCCCTTTCTTCGGCTTAGGCCGCTTCGGCAACGAGTGCTTCATCTCCTTGAGCATCTCCTTCAGATCCGCCCGAACGGGGTCCTCGTTCTTTCCCCTCGGCTCCGAATTCTCCGAACTCAGAGTCGGAACTTCGGAATCCCGATTGGCCTTCGACCGGTTGAACTTTTGCCTATCGCCTTTCTCGGCTTCCACGAGAATGTCCAGGACTCGGCTCACCTGGCTCGAAGTGCCCGGCTCCGATTTCCTCTCAACTCTGTCCCTCGCCTCGCCAACACCGCGGAACTCCCTGGAGGCCAGTTGCCGATCTATCTCATTGAAGATGCTCGAAAATTCACTCTGAATGACCTCGAGACTCTTCTTCTTCGCCTCTTCCTTCGTTACTTTCTTATCGTCTTTAGCCTCGTCTTTGTCGGCAGTTTTCGTCACTTCACTGTTAGGAACGTGAACCCTCAGTCTCGAGAGTTTCGGTGAATTGCCGTAACCTCCGTCCTTCCCTGTCGCGTTCTCCTCCCTCGCGACTGGCTCGTCGTTGAGCCTAGAGATTTTCGCCTCGGCGCTGGTCTCTCCGGATCTGCGACATCCCGGGCTGTCGGTCTTCGGCGCGTTGCCCTGGAGGAAGGACAGTCTCGCCGACGCGTCGCCGACCGCCCGCGACGTCTTCGGCGATTCCGAGACTTTGACCTCGTCCCTGTTCTCCGCAGTCGCTCGGCTCTTCGGGCTCCGCTGCTGAGGCATGAAGTACCGCGACAAGTCCTTCTCGACCCTGGGCTGACTGCTCGGCGAGCCCTGGAACTTGCCGGTCCTTTCTCTCCACTCGTCGCTGAGGCTGTACCTGGAGTTTCCGGCTTCGAGCTTCTCGTCCCGCTGCTCCCTGGCGTGGGAGCTCTTCGAGAAGAAGCTGCTGTTCACCGTCACCTTGGTGATGTTGCCGATGGCGTTGAACTTGGAGATCAACGCTCTGGTTCCCCTGCGCGGCGAACTCTCCATCGCCGAGGTGACCATGTCCTGGACGACGTCCTCGTTCACCTGGTCGGTCAGTCTCTCCCGGTCGTTGATCCTCGACGCCTGGAGGAGCATCGCCGCCCTGGTTCTAGCTTGCTCCTCCTGAACAATCGCCGCCGCCTCCTTGTCCAGCTCGCTTATGTTCGTGAGGATCGAGAGACCCGACTTGCGTTTGTTCTCCTTGCGGCGCTCCTCGTTGTTCCTCTCGCTGCGGTGGAAGAAGTTCAGACGCGAGAGCGTTCCACCCTCGTTGTGGTGCTTCTCGCCGTGGGAGGACTTCGGCGATGAGGAGGCGACCGGGGCAGCCGCCGTTGGCTCCTCCCGGTGGTCCAGCGGTGCCGGATTTCTCAGAACGTCACCGCGCTTCGCCGTTCCCGAGTCCCGGGAGTGCTCGAAGACGCTTCGCTTGTACCAGGGTCGAGGCATCGCCGAGGTTTGGGAACCCGTCGTGACGGCGGATTTGGCCGGTTGACCGCCCAGCGTGGCTTCCCTGGAGGACGCTCCGGTCGCGACGGATTCCTTCCTCCAGTGCCAGACACCACCCCGCAGCACCAGAGTGTCGTTGCTGACCGACTGCCGGGAATCCAAGTCCTCGACCTCTTCGCCCTCGACGCTCCTCAAGCCGGAAGCATCGCCCACCGTTTCCGGATTCCTGGGAGCCTCCCAAGCCGCGATCTTATCCGAGACACTGATGGGAGACTGCGAAGTCACCTTCTCACAATCCTCAACAACCACCTCGCAGCCCGAAGCCCTTTCCTCCCTGGTCGTCTCGCTCGCGGTAACGTTTTCCAGCCCGGCTTCCCCAGCTTCCATTCCAGGATCAACGACCTCAGGTTCTCTCCTCCCCGCTTCCGGGTTCGAAGCTACGGGGTTTCTTTCCGGTGGCTTCGGGGCGGGTCGTCTCTTCCTCCTGGCGCTTCCTCTCGGTGTCTTGGTCTCTTCCGCTCCGGTCACGGCTTTGGGCCTCGCCGCTGGTCCCGGTGGATTCGGAGCTCTCCGCTTGCCCCTCACGTGCACCCTCCGTCCGGTTCCTCTCTCCTCCAACCTCCTAAACGACCCGGTGAGGCCTCGCTGGCTTCCGGCGAAGTTCCCGCAGGAACCGAAGCTCCCGCAGGGCTGCAGCGAGTATCTCGCCGTTAGGTCGCGTCTTCTGGAGAGCACGTTGGCCGGCAGCGTTCTGGTAACGTCAACCGGTGCGTCCCTTCGGCTCTCCTTCTTGACGACGAGCTTCGCCGCTCCGGCGCCGAACGGACCGACCTTCCTCTGGTTGTGGTCGACGAGGTCGATCGACGTTCGTCCCGCCTCGTTGATCCTCCGTCCGTCGGAGCTCCTCAGCGTCCCCGAGTGAAACGCGAAGCTCCTGACGGTCGCGGTGCTGTAGAACGTGTCGACGCTCTCGGTGCTCGACGATCCACTCACCACCGGCTCGTCGGCGTCCTCGCCGGGACTGCTCGACCTCTTTCCTCTACGGCGATCGCTCGAGCCCGAGTCGCGACTTCCCCGCTTGAACCACTTGAACAGCGAGAATCTCCCGGTTGAATTCGACGACCCGCCACCGGCGCCTCCGCGACCGGGCTCCAATCTCGCTGCCTCCAAGGTCGGCGCTACATCCGGCTCGAGGAGGACCGGATGGACCTGGATCGGTCGCTTGCTCTCCGCATCCGGTGAGCCGAGGACGCCGAATCCGTCATTCGGGACGGATGGGAGGACGATCGGGCTCTTCAGACTGTTTCCCTCGGTTTCCTCGTCTGTACTGCACACTGTGCGCTCCACCATTCTCGCTTCCTCACGATGTCGCCCGCTCCTTCGTCTTCCTCTCGCGCACGCTTATTCCCACTTGTTGGAAACTTCTTTCTTCCTCCCGCTCATCCCGCTCGTCCAATCGCCTCGCCGAGATCGCTACCAACCCACCCCGCCGACGGAACCTCGTGCACGTAGTGTCGGTTGTTCTTTATTTAGACTCCTCACTCCGAATGCTCGACGACTCTCGGAGTTGGCCTTTCGCACTTGCACCTCGGGCTCTACGAAGGATAACTCGCGGGGAAGTTCTTTGTAATTTTTGAGATATTCCTTCGGAAACTCGTTTAATACGGTCGAGTGATCTTTAGCTCCTCGCCAGTTTCCTCGGCGACTCCGCTGCGGAGGACTGCGAGCGAGGAGACTCGGGGTTGACTCTCGCGACGTCACCGCCCTTCCAACGCGACTGACCGGGCTTGGATTCTCGCATGCCGAAGATATCACCCGGAATTTTCGATGGTTCTTCTTGTTTTTTTTTGGTTCTTTTTTTTCGTGGCTTTCTCGTTTTCTCTCACGGTTTTAGTTTTATCCGCTGTCCGCTCGGCGATGTCGGAGAATCGGCGCGAGACATCGAGCGTTGTTTTTTAAGTCGCGCGGTCGCGGGGCGAGATCCGCGGAATTATATTATTTTTAACTTTATGGACTTGTTACGGGAGTATATTGGTATTTATCTCGACTGTTGCAGGGCTCGGGAGAACGTTCGCTCTCTGGGTGTGTGAGCACCGACGCCGATGCTGCTGAACTCTATCCCGACAAAGATTACTGGTACGGGATGAAGAGTGTTGGAAGCCCCGAGGAGAAACTGGGAATTATTATTAGACGACGACGAGGCGTTCTCACGTCGGAGACGTCGCACTCTCTCTCACTTCGTCTTTGCTCGTCGCGGGTTATTTTCACGTACACTCGCGCGGGGACCACCGAGCGCGAGGGCGCGGATGCGGGATTCACGGATATAGAGATTTCGTACCGAGGCGGGTTACAAACTTATAAATCAAAACAGATAGCTGGGGTTTTTTTTTCGAAGGTGAGAAAATTACCGATTTTTGAAATTTGAGGGTGGTTCGTTTTAGGAAATGAGGCGGATGGTCGATTAAAAAGGGGAAATTGTTTTCGACTGGGAATCGGCTACATTTGGCACTTTCGGATCGAAGCATATGAAATATTAATGGAAACGTTACGAAATTAAATATTCTTGGAGTCTCGTACGATCGACTGTACTGCAGAGATTCGATACAGTTAAGCACTGTGGTAGAATTTGTTGGACATTTTATTTAAAATATTTTGCTTTCTGTTAAATTTTACGTACTCGAATATTTTTAAATGCATCCACACTTACTCATGTTATTAAAAAATGTATATGCTTTCGGATCAAAGCATGTAAAATATAATTGTAAACATTAAAAAATTGAATGTTTTGTATTCTAGTACGATCGATAGTACTGTAGAGTTAAAACACAATTTCGAACAAATTTGGCTAAAACACCCAAATTTGTTCGAAATTTTATTAAGAAAGTTATTTTTTTGTGTTAAACTGGACGTACTCCAATATCTAAAAATACGCACACAATCACTCATTTTATTTGGAATTTATATATTTTAATTTTTATAATGGGAGGGAAAGTCGATAAGATAGAACATGAGCTCTAATCCCAGTCGGCGAATTTACCGTCGGTCGGTACTTCGCTAATTTATTTACCCATCTAAACAGCATCAACAAAACAATTAGAAAAAAAAATTAATAGAAAACTTCATGAGTCACTTCAATGCTAAAATTAAAGTATAAACCGATCGAGTCGACGCTCGAGGTTCTTCACCCGTTCTCGAGATGTCACCACTCCCATCTCTTCGCACCCTTTCCGTCAGAAAAAAGGAAGAAAAAAAAGACCGGAGGGAGTCGACGAGACACTAGGGCTCGGCAAATATTTATCTTTCACAGCCGATTTGGTCTCGAATAAAAATAAATAAAAAAATATTTTTTCCCAAATATTTTTCGCATCTGGAATCTATTTGGAGAGAATATCTATGGAGTGTCGAGAGCTCTCTATAAGCTCGTTTACCGCAGAATTCGGATGGGCGATGTTCGCTCGAACCCCGGCTCTCCCTCGTCCTTCGCTAGAATTAGCGAGAGATCCGATGGATCCGATGAACCCCCGTGCTTGTTTCTCCCTTTTCTTCCCGGAGTCGCTGTCTGACTCCGGGACGCGCCAGTTGAGAATCCGCTTATATATACGATATCCGCAAATAGCTCCAGACTTTGCATTCCTTAGGCGATTTTTTTTTAACTGTCTAGAACAGAAATAACGAGATTTCTCATGAATTCCCGAGTTAATGGACCTATTGAAAGTAGCTCATGAGTGAATCGCGTATATTCACCCTCTCTGTATTAATGCGTGGTCGGGTTCACCCGCGGAAAATTAAATCAACCCTGCCAGAAAAACCCTTTCTCTTTGTTCCGGGTTACTTAATCAAACATTACTCCTCGATAGGTTTGACTTTCGGCAAAAAATGTTCATCCTCGAGATCCTCCACTCGCGATCGTTCCCAGCGCGAATTTTATTTTAGCTAACTAAATGAAAATCGTCAGTTAAAAAGAAAAAAAAATTGAGCTCACATTAATTAGTGGGCCGAGCTTTTGGCAAAGCCCCGTGTAGACGTTACGTGTATGCATTGTAAGAATGTACCGTTCATTTATCTTTCTGTAGAATAAAAATAAAAAATTGAGCTAATCGGTAAGACGATTTTTCGGTGAAGCCCCATTTATACATTACACGTATACGTTACAGGAATATATTCCTGTAGGATAAGATAGTAAAAAAAATTCCAAATCTCGAAAATGCTCGAAACCTAAAAAATCGTTCTCGTATCTAGGGAAAAGCTCAAAGCTTGAAAGAAAAGTCCTCAATCCGCTAAAAAAATAAACGCCGAAGCAAAAAAGAAGTAATCCAGCTAATTAATTAGCCGTACACGGAGAAAAATAGTTCTGTTTCTCTAACAAAATGTAGATCGTTAATAATTTATTGTTGTCGCAGCAAAAATATTTGGCTGATACAGCAAAATATTTTGTTGTCCCTATGTTACGCAGGTAAATGCGTAGTGGTAACAAAATTCTTGCTGTTCCAACAAAAAACGAAAAAAACCTGCAAATCGAAGAAAAATCGAAACATAAAAAACTATTCCAAAATCTCACGAAAAGCTCGGAGCTTCGAAGAAGAGTCTCCAACCCTCAAAGAAAAAAAAAGAAGTAATCCAGCTAATTAATTTGAGCTATCCGTGCGATGCACAGCCGCGAGCGGGTCCGAGAACAGTGCAATCTTCGCGGAGAGGGCGGGTCGGTTGGCCTACACAGAGAGTTCTTGGTTCCCTGGCGAGGCTTCAAAGTCGGGTTTTCTCTCCGCAAAGCAGTAGGAGCGGAGATTCGCGAGGGATGCTGTAACGTCAGAGAGAGAGTATTTTCCGACTGTAAGCTGAAAGCTTCGGTCGGTGAGCTCCGAGGCATCGTACGTTTTCTTTGCCCCTTCGTTTCTTGCGAGAGGTCTCTTCTGCAGAATCCCGGTTGTTTTCCCCGAAATACATAAGCGTACGTCTCGGGAGTCGAGTTTCGCTCCCGTATTATAATGCAACACATACGCAAAGGTAAAACGAGCGTGGGATGGAGAGAGCATAGGTGGGATCCGAGGGAGGGCCGGGACGGGGTTCGCCGGTGCGCTCAAGGGGCTTTCCGTTTCCCAGCGGAGTCGACAGAGAGCTTGCGAGGAAAAGCTCGCGAGCGGCTCCCACTCGTGCGCGCTCGGTTTCGTCTTTCCCTACCCGGCGTTCTCCGGCTCATTCCTCCCCCGCCCGGTTCCACACCCTTGTCCCTCCTCGGCTGACTTTCTCGGTACCAATCACGCGGGAGCTTCGCGGAAAACGGAACAACAGCCCGGCGGGACCATTTCCGGAATTAAAAATGAAATATGCATCGTGACCTTACTCCCCCCTCGCGCTCATAGCTCATAACAATATACCCACTCCACCGGCCGGCCGCGCACGGTGAAGAGGCCCCAATTTTTTTTCTTCCCCGCCCCTGCCCCGTCCGCCACGGGGAAGAGAGTCGCATTTTTATTTAGCGACTCTCCTCCTCGACCCGCAGGACCACCGTCGCTCACCGGGAATTTTGCGATAAAGAATGATGAAAATTTTATGATTGTATGACAAAAAAACAAAACTTTCGCTATGAGGAAGAAAAATTAATTTTAAAAAATGCATAGTAGAACCTCGATTATGAGAACCAGTTGGGACGGGAGCTCGTTCCGATTCACGAAAATTTGGACAAGAGAACCGTGAAGCTGTGCTGGGCGATATGGCGATAAATATCGAAAATATTACAGTACCCATATATTTTAAATAATTATACCATAATGTGATACATGTATTTTTGAGAGTTAAATGGAAAGCATTGGATTGGGAGTAAAATAATTGTTATATTCGTGGTCAGTGGGAAAAAATATATCGAATATAGCCTTGAAACAAAAAAAATCGATTGAACAACGTTTTTTCCATTTTTGAGCCATTTTTGGAAAAACGTCGATTTTCGTGATTTTCGAAGATCGATATCTCGGCTCCCAATGAAGCTAGGGAAATTCCGGGGTGTCCATCGTTATCTAAGGGAAAAAATAAACAAGATAGGGCCTTGTGCGGAGTTTTAGAATCGTTTTATAGTGCCGTTCGAGGACGTTGAACAACGTGAAAAATGGATTTTAAAGGGAGAGCCTTGGAATTTTTTATGAAATATTTTTTGTCGCTATGAAATGTTTTTTCCGTTTATAAAATAAACTGCGACGTATTCCGACGTACTTTTGTGCACTGAACATGAATCTGCAGGCCTTTCTGTGCGTAAGTCCAGGGACATTTGTATCTTCGATTTTATGCACCGAAAACAGTTATCTCTAATGTGAAATCGCATTTTTGGTCGAAAATTGTCATCGACACGAATTGATAAAAGATAAATAAAAGTATGAAGCATCATACGTTCCCCCATCGAAAAACTTTCCCGCCCGACACCGAACAATGTTCGGCCCCCTCCGTCCCCGCAATTTCACTTTTGTTTTATTATCCTCAATTTTATTCCCGACAATGCTCGTAATAATGCGAAGACGATAATAAAAGCGGTTAAAGTGAATAAGTTCGTTCGGCCCCTCCCGGCGTTTCAGCCGCCGGTTCCGCGGCAGCGGAGCGAACGAATGCCGGCATCAAAATATCTATGTATACATAATATATACATCCCCCTCCTTCTCCCCCCGCACCCGCCGCTATGCATCTTATCCCCGTCGTTGAATGCTTCAGATTCAATTTGCCTATCCACCAGCAAAAGCGTCTTATGACGGTGAAAATTTGATCTTAAGAGATGAGGTGAATCTACTCGTTGCGCAATCTTCTGATGCGCCCCCTCGCGCCGCCGCCCCCTCTTTATCTCCCCCCGGCGAGTCGGTAACCGTGCGCCAGTCTTCCGAATATTGCGTCTGACCCCGTACGTTCCTTTATCACTTCGCGCCTCGTTCGCCGCTCTTCCAGCGTCTCCTTTTCCTTCCGCCCCTCCATCTCGTACGTTCTCTGCCGCGGCTGTGCGCCCCGTCAGACTTTATTTCGCGCACATGCAGCCCCCCTATGCCACCCGTCCGACCCCTCACGTCTCGCGCAGCTATCCTTCCCACGACGTTCAACCTCTTTCCAGCATTCCCCTTTCCCAAACTCCGCACGAGCGTCGCCTTTCCTCCTCGGGGTGGCTGCAACTCCGGCAGCAACGTTGCTTCTCTACACTGCGGCTCATCCGCCTTCTTGAATACAAATCATGATGTTTCCTCCCTCGTTCGACGGGAGCGAGAGCAAAGGGACGATTGGGCGGAGGGGCCTGGGGTTGGGGAGGGTTGGGTAGAGACGCACGCGAGAGTTGCACAAGATTCGAGACTCGATCATAATCATTAACGAAGCCCGTCTGCTAAGGTGTACGTGTGGATCGCGGGCCGTATGTGTGATTGCAGATATGTACGAGGCATTCTGCTTCGAGTGGCAAGGGGCTTGGGTGATCTTTACGGGGTTGAGAACGGTTCGACGATGTTTTTGGGATGGTGCAATTTTTATTGGTTTTTTGTTAACGGTTCGGTGATTGAAGGGAGAGTGAACTACAAATTTTCTTTTTCGATGTCTTCATTTGGAGATTGTGGCTCTGGTAATGATCGAGAGATAATAAACTACTGTGCGATTGGCGATTCCATGAGTCACGGAGAAACATAGTTACTGAGCCATTGTGTCATAGAGTTTAGAGTTATGAATCTAACTCCACGATTCTGCGACTCTACGGGTCGTATTTTAAGACGTTAGTTTGAACTGAAGATTGCAGTTGAGATCGACCTTCGTTGAGCACTTAAGGTCTATCTTGAGTTCGAGTTTAAGATTGAACCTCAGTTCGAACTTGATTTCGTGCTTAAGCTTGATCTTAAGTTCAAACTTAAGATCCATCTTAAGTTCAACCTAATAAGAAGCAATCCGAAGATATTCAAAAAAATCTTATCGATACAATGTTCACCAGTAATAATTTCATAAAACGGATTCAAGAAATTCGTTCACCAGATCACCTATTCATGACACTACAGTGTCATCAAAGTTAGCCGCATTTGGGATCCAGATATAGATTCTCCGTCGAAAAAGCGTTACAGTTTGATCTCAAGTTCGAACTTAAAATCGAACTCGAACTTACAATCGAATTTCAATTCAGACTTAAGTTCATACTTTAGATTCCAAGCACGCAATGAAGTTCGGGCCAAACACGATCTTAAGTTTGATCTCAAAAGCGATCCTAAGTTCAAACTAACGTCTCAAAAGTCGATCCAACGACACCTCGATTCTACGATTTTACAGTTTTACGATTCTATGATTCTAAGACTCTCCAACTCTACAACTCTACGATCACACGATTCATACACTGAGAAAAAAAAATTGGATGGTTCAACCAAAAGTCGCGGTGACATACGTTCAAAGTTGTTATTTGTTTGGTACAAATAAACCATCGTTTTGTTAAACGATTATTCGCTTCAATTTATAGTACACGACCGCGTTTCTCCCAACCGCATAATTCCGAACGACCGCGTATTTCCGAAAATGACGACCGCGTAAGTCCAATTCGGCCCCTTCTCAAGGTCCGTTACCTGCTTGGTGGGGAAACTAACGACTCCTTCCCTTTTGCTACCTGCGAATGAAATCGTCACTGCTGTAATTCCGACAATTTTTGCGTATGGAAAGGGACGGTGGGCAGGTACTTGGGCAGGTAGTGGGGTATCGGAAATACGCGGTCGTGCCTAATTGGATTGGCTCCCGAGGAACGGAGAAACGCGGTCGTGTACTGTATTCAAAATTTGTCGATTGAAATAAACATTTTTGTTGCACCAACCAAATACACCTTTGAACGTATGTCACCGCGCATTTGCTTAATCCAACCATTTCTTTTTCTCAGTGAACGATAAGTGGTTCCTCAATTTTAATAACCCGCGGTGTAAAATTGGCACGACGAAGGATCGTCGGTACAATTGACATGGAATGCCTCGTATATACATATTATACGTATAGTATTATAAGCTGGTAGTTTCCCTCAACCCCTCCATCTCCCGCGCAGTTCGGTCTCGGAGTTATGAATAATCCACGGCTTGGCGGAGTTTCCGAGAAGCCCGGAGCTCGTAACGCACGTTTAGAACTGCTACTACTACTGTTGCCTCCTGCCTATGGCCACCCTCGCCCCCCCCCCTGCATGCATGCCGGAATGGCGGAGTCTTCGGAGACTACGAAACCCCTGCGCCTAATGCATAAATGTTTCACTCCATTCTTCCGTTTTCTTCCGGCTTTCCGCCATCCGCTGCTCCACGGGACTTATTCTCCGACCTCTCCCCTTCCCCCCGCAGCACCACTCGAGCGCATTACTTGTTCTACTTCCTGGCAAGCTGTGAACAAACTGTATGAAATTCGTGAATAATATTCGGGGAGTCTTGGGGGAACGGAGGCATGCTCGCAGAGAGGAAAATAATTGAGAGGCTGATGGTTCAACGGTTGAACGGATATGTCGAGGGAATAACGCGGACGGAAAGCTACCTGAGCAAATTTCATATTTTTCGCCAGATTTTCGTTCCCCGGTCTACGAGCAAGTCACGTTTGTTAAACGCGAAAAGTTCATCATCAAAAATTCATCGTGCAGACGAAAAATTACCATTTCCTCTACAGTCGAATTACGTCGCAAGATTTTTTTGACGACCTCCAATTTTCCATAAAAATGATTAATTTCATCGGGCCATATTTTTCACTCTGATGAGACTCGTCGATTTATCGCCGATTGCTAGTCCAATCCCTTCGCCGTAAAAAAAAAAAAGTAAAAAAAATGTTGTCAGTAGATAAAAAGCTCGTTTGTAGTCTATTACGATTCAGGCTTGGGCGCTCTTGGAAATAGCCCGTGTACGGAAAATATATGTGCAACCGTCGCTCGTAAACTCGGTTGATACCGCCGGACGCGGGAGAGACAATAATCGAGAGTCTTCGATGGGCGAACGGGCCGGCTGGACGGGCTGGTTCTCGAGGGGGTTCCGGGGAGTTATGTGCGTCTCGGGGGAGTCGCTAAATGCATATAGTTATTCCGGAGCTGAGAGCCAGCTGGTTCTCGTCCGTTCCCTCCGAGGAAACTATGTTTAATTCATTAATACTATACGCTTCCCTCAGACGAAATTTCCCCTCTCGTGTTCGAATCCCATCTCTTGCTGCGAGCCCCGTTCTGGCAGGCTACGCGTTACAGCCATAGGAATTCTGACTGCTCTTCGCGAAGTTCGTGAAGCTCGTTCGCCGGTGTACACGTACATACGTAGACAGAGGTTGCGTGCCATCGGATATCCCTGTATCGTTCCACTGCGGCGGATCCTGAAGCTTCATATATCCGATTTCCCTTTTCGATCTACAACCCTCCCGGAATACGCTCACTCCGCAAGTTTACCCGGGAATTCTATCCACCGACGAAGGCACTCGAAATTCTGAACGGATAATACTTCGGACTCGACGATGCGGCTGCATGAGCAACGCGAAGTCATCTTTTTTATTTTTATATTCAACCCTTTGAGGCACAGGGATGTATGTAATAGTTTCGTAGCTTTTGAAGGACGAGCTATAAACGTTATCAAATTCGTATTCTTAAGGTAGTACTAGCACAATGACTGACGCCGCCTAAGTTCGAGAGAAAAAAGACAAAGATTACTAAACGCTTCTCGATGAGAAAAAAATCAGAAAAAATTCTAGCATATAAAAGGTGCTGAAAAGATTGTTTGGGCATAATAATAATTTCAGAATGTTCATAATAAATTACTGAAAAAAAAATTGTGCAACAAATTACCCGGCAACCAAATTTTTTTTATTACGAAAATGATTTGTTAATTTTTCTGAATACGTATGAATTTTTTCAGAATTTTATCTAATACTTGAAAATTACGATTTTAAACAAATTTTAACATAAAGGAAATGAATAACATTTTGGGATGATTATTATGGACGAACAATCTTATCAGCATCTTCCATATGCTTGATTTTTTTCAGATTTTTATCCGGTCGAGAAGTGTTTGTAATTCTCTTTTATTCCTCTCGAACTTAGGCGGCGTCAGTCATTGCGTTAGTACTACCTTAATAGTGAGTGAAATACCACGGTCGCTAAGAAAAACTGCAATTAATCTTTTTTTAACGGTGCTGAAAGAATTTTTTTAACACGAACCTAAATCGATATGTTTCGTGTGAGAAATTTCTATTAACCGGAAGTTCTCAGCGCGCGTGGAAAACAAAAATTTGACGTGCCCTTCAGGTGGTTCTTCGATAATTCAAAGAAAATCGTCACGTCTGAGGTCTCATTAAGTTCCAATAATTTATCGAGGAAAAAATATTGCAGATTCAGTTGACGGCCGTGAATTCTATCCACAGGCGAAGGTGCTCGAAATTCCGAACGAATTCCGGACTCAGCGATACGACTGCACGGTTAACGGGAAGTCTTTAATTTTTTTTTATTCAACCGGTTCGAGCAAAGTAGTGTGTATTTAATACACTATCTTCTAGCACTCTTCTCGTCCAACAAGTCCCTCTTAAACTTAAACCTAAACCTAAACTTATTAATTACGTAACAAGTTTATTAAGATTTTTAGATTATTATCAGATTAGTAAGTGTTAATACTACAGTATTAATATTTCACTCTACTCATGTATTCCAATGATGTTGTCACTATTCTTCCACACCTATTATATTCTCACTGTAATTTCTCATATTGACCCATAGTCTAAGTAGAGCATAATAAACATACCAATACCAATACCAAAAATAGTCCCGTAGTTTTTGAAACATGCACTGAAGCGTTATCAAATTCGTATCCGCGAGTGGAATACCACAGTCGGTAACAAAGACTGTAATTAATTTTTTTTAACCGTGCCAACATAATTTTTTTAACATAGACTTAAATTGACATAACTCTAGTGTGGGAAATTGCTCTTAATAGGAACGGGTCAGCGCGCGTGAAAGAAAAGTAATTACAGTTTTTCGTTACCGACTGTGATATTGTACGTGTCCTCAAGGCGGTTCCTAAATTATTTAAGGAAAATGTCCGCGTTTGGGGACCCATTAAGTGGCATTCGTTTACCGAGGAAAAGGTTCGAGATTCAGTTGACGCCAGACAACCTTTATAAACAACGCCCGAACCTAATTTTTTTCGTTGCATTATTAACGAGGCCGAAATGCCGAGTGTCGAACAGGCAATCCGAGAATTGTGCTCAATGTCTTCCCACGTAGCTAATATTAATCCTCGAGCATCGGGCTCGTACTCCGCCTCGTCAGAATAGAATATAACAACGTAAGGAGGAAGCACGTAACGACGTTAATGAAAATCGTTTCACGTATCAGAACCCTCCTCAATTAATCTCAACGTTCCGTCGAATCTCCGCGTCCTCCTTTGCGAATGGAGACACATAAATTGGGCAAATACACTCAATCCCTTACTTACTTACACTCCATCTTTCCATCCGTTCAGTATATCGGTCTTCCCATCACTGCCTGTAATGCAAATCGTATCACGGCCCGCACAGTTACATCTGCACACGACCCTTTTATCTACTTCAAAACTGAACTTTGGGAATAAAAATAAAAATTTCACCCACCGGTGTTGGCTGCAAAGCGCCACCGAACAGCCCCAGAGCTCAGTGCCCGACACTCCCCTATACGCTCGAATGCCGAAAAAAAAACCCGAAAAATGACCCCAATAAATAAAGGGTCAGTAAAGTCGGTTTCCACTGAGCGGATTTTTTTTTTTTCACCTACCGGATAATCTTTCCAGGTTTTTTTTTCGGACCATTTTTAAGAGGATTTGTCGTCATGGAATAGAGTCATAGGACAAACCATGACCCACAACATCGTCAGCGGAAATCATTTAACACGTCACCGAGCGCATTAATATAATTCTCATTAGCAAGAGTCATCTGTTTATTAGAGTATTCTCTTTCCGTACAATAATAAGTGATGGATCTATTCACCTACCGGATAATCTTTTCAGGTTTTTTTTCGAACATTTTTAACAGGATTTGTCATCATGGAATCGAGTCATAGGACAAACCATGACCCACAACATCGTCACACTGAGAAAAATTGACATAGTAAATACAACAATACTGACTTTTCACCATAAAAAATTGTTCCCAGGGGGAACGGTTTACATTTTATAGTTACGGCAGTGACAAAAAATCATGGTTACAACTATAATTGTATTTTAATCAATTGAATATATACTATCAAAAACTATCTATATAGACGTTCCACCTGGGAACTATTGGTATAGTAGAAAATACTATCCATTTTCTCAGTGCAGCGGAAATCATTTAACACGTCACCGAGCGCATTAATATAATTCTCATTAGCAAGAGTCATCGGTTTATTAGAGTATTCTCTTTCCGTACAATAATAACTGATGTATCTATTCACCACCGGATAATCTTTTCAGGTTTTTTTTCTCGAACATTTTTAACAGGATTTGTCATCATGGAATCGCGTCATAGGACAAACCATGACCCGCAACATCGTCAGCGGAAATCATTTAACACGTCACCGAGCGCATTAATATAATTCTCATTAGCAAGAGTCATCTGTTTATTAGAGTATTATGTTTCCGTACAATAATAACTGATGTACACTATTCACCTTTCGATCATTTCCATATATTATATATGGATATATATTATTGTTATAAATTCCGATGTCTGCCCGCACTGCAGTCGTATCACTCACACAGTTACATCTCCGCATGATCCTTTCATTTATTTAAAAACTGAGCTCGCAAAATAAAAATAAAAATTGCACCCACCGGTGTTGGCTGCAAATCGCCACCGAACGACCCCGGAGCACAGTGCCCGACTCTCCCCTATAGACCCGAATGCCAAAAAGAAAATCCCGGGAGAAAAGCCCCCGAAAAATGACCCCAATAAAATAAAGGGTCGGTAAGGTAGGTTTCCTCCGATCCGATGTTTTTTTTCCACCTACCCAATGAGCTTTCCCGGTTTTTTTTTTCTCCAGATTTTTTTAACAAAATACATATCGTTAGAGCCTAGCGGAATCGGGGCGTAGGACAAAACATGAGCCACAATAACGCCAGCGGAAATCATTTAACACGTCACTGAGCGGATTAATATAATTCTCATTAGCAAGAGTCATCTGTCTATTAGAGGACACTGTATCCGTACAATAATAACCGATGTATCTATATTCATGGATGACGCGAACGAGCAGCGTACAAATATTGCATCGGTGACTGGATAATTCCGGGGAGGATGTGGACAATCCCGGATGGCTTTCACCCTTCCATCACGTTCGGCGCATCGGATTGTTTTGCATATGAAATACGGTACGGGCACGTATCGCGAATGATTATTAGATGCGGAGCGCCACGATAGTCGAGGCTCACGTGCGCGACATTAAATAATTGTAGCCCCAGCAACGGGGCGCCGGGCGGGCCGGCGGCGGCAGGGGTTGCAGCCAGTACTGGATGGACACGACGCTCGATCAAACGGAATCGATTAATCCCATCCGGTAATTCAAATATACCTAATCGAAGCCCGCATTTCCAATATTTTCTGCTACACTCGTTGACCCGCCTATCGAACCGTGCACACCGCGGTATACCGTTGTTTGTTTGTTTATTTTCTTTATTTGTTTCCTTTTTTAACCAAACGCGCAACTTGCAAATTAATTGGAAACTAAATTTAATCAACTCTCTCTCCGTCGATTCGATGGTTTCGCTGATTGAAAATAAAAAAAAAAGAAATCGACGGACACACATCTGCGTTTTAGTCGGGTGTATAAAAAAAAGTTTCGCGGTTTTTCGAACGAGAAATATCAATTAATCAGGGAAATAATTAATTAACGTTTTGAAGCGTAATTGAAATTAGTTATCCCGAATTGAATTTGTATGGTTTGTTAAGGGGAATAATACATTAGGATGAGCATTTTTTTTTATGTACGCAACACTGCAAATTAATTGAAAATTTAATTCGATCAACGCTTTTCGCCGATTGGATGGATTCTGTGATTGGAAAAAAATAATTGATCGGCATATATTGGCGGGGTTTCGGTCGGATGTGTAAACAGGCTCGGTATTTTTTTAATTAGAACAATAACGGGGAATGATAATTAATTGGCCCTGTGATGCGCAGTTCACCTAAACTATCCTGATATTGTGCCACAGCTTTTAAATGACTCGATAAATTGTCGCAACATTTTTACTGCACGAATCATACATTAGTGAGAGAATTAGAAAGAATTAAAAATACTTCGATATTTACTTTACAGAAATAAATTTCTTTTTAAGATCGAAAATTTATTGGGAATGTGCATTATCGTACTAGGAAGGGTTACAAGCGTTGTAAATCTCAATGTTAACGATTTCTATTTTATAATGTATCTGATTGAGAAAGACACGGATAGCATCAATGTAAAATCCATTAGCGGCTTAACGTTTAATACGAAGGCTATTATTGATATTTGCGAAAAGCTATACCCAATTTTCGATCATTGCGAAAGCACTCGTGTTCGCGGAGAAAAAAAAATCCCTCGTAATATTTGAGCGCTTTGAACGCTGCGTGAGTGCTTTCCGACCGCAGGCAATCCACTCCGCCATTGAATAATTTAATTTAACATCGTAAATATCGCTGTTGGGCCTCGATTTTCAGCGGGTGAAACGCGAATCGCGGGAGCTGCCCGGAGGTTGTTTAGCTCAATAAACATTCAACCGTTACAAAAAAATATATAGAACACCAATGAAAAGTAACTGAATAATATTAAATTATGTCTTTTCATCTTCGAACTCGGTGGTTGACAAGCGATTGAAATAAATTCTCAAAAAACAATTATCTCTTAAAATACGATCATATCATATTTTTAAAATTTTATTTTTTCAAAGTGACATTAATCTCCATTACTAAATGCAAAACATGAACCCGGCTATCGAGCCGTTTTCATTCTCTCCAATGGTTTTACATTTACTCACTTTATTTTATTTATAACATAAAAGCCCCATATCAATAATATCACTTCCTCTTCAACATTGTTTAAAATCATCAAAAAACATCCGGTCGGGAGCGAAATATTTTTTTTTCTCAATTTACCAGCGCAACGCGTTTTTCTCCTCTCCCCATTGAATAAATCGCCGCGCGAGTTTAATCTTCATAACCCTCCGAGGACCGGGAGCGCGACGCTAACCCCACTGAGATGTGTGTCAGTGGTTCACGTGATAGCAACAAAATAAAAAAAAATTTGTGTTGACGAGACGGGGAGTTAAAAAAAATAAAAAATAAAAACAAGCGCGTACAAAGCGCACGATTTTGTGAACGAAAGCGTGCGATTTTATGAACGAGGGAGTGTGTGTGCCTGCGTGCAGGCGGTGATACGAGCGAGTAATCGCGAGCTCGCCGAGTGCCCGCGAGGTGAGAATGAATGCGTATACAGCATTAAATTTTTGTGCGAGAGCCGGGAATGAACGAGTGTGGTAGTAAAAAAAAAGTGTGGCTCTCAGTACTAATTCTTAAGGGCCGCGAGGGCGAATGCACCTAAGCGCTCACTTTTTTTTTCTTCGAATCGTACCAAGCGTGCTTTACGGCTGCGAAAGTGGATATAAGAGGAAAAAGCTATTCGGAGCAGGAAAAAAAAAGAAAACGTACAGCAGAGCATACGCACGAACTCCGGCTCGACGACTTCTGCGAAACTGTGATAGCGAATCGATAATACGCTCTGCCAACATACGCACGAGTCTGCATCGTCAATTTTACTTCGTCACCGCGCCACAACTCTCGATTCACGCACGCAAGAATTATTTACGCACGTTGCGGTGACACGAAACCGTCCGTGCCAGAAATTAGTCTCGCGGCGCAATTTCGCGTCGCGTATCGGAGCAATGCATGACTTATTTGCTTAATCGCGCGAAGTGTACTGCTAAATTATATTTTTTTCAAATGTTAATAATGATGATCATGGAAGTAGATCAAACTATTTGGGGTTCCGAATAATAATGAAGTTATGATGATCGAATTTCAATACCAAACGACAAGTCAATGGACCGTATAATAGATGGAAAAAGTAATTGAATTATAATTCAAATTGACATAATTCTTCGCCCCATTTACAAACTTATCTATAGTCTCTGCAACATGTACGATGACCGAAATTAACGAAACATTATATACAGCCTTAAAAATCTCACAGAAGCAATGCCAATTACATTTTATTGTATATAAAATGTAATTGGTATTAAACATAATAATAATAATAATAATAATAATAATAAAGTGGCACGGATCATGGAGTGAGTCTTTCTATCGAAAGAAATAAAAATTAAAACAATCCTGACACGTCGAATGATGGAAAACATATTTATGTATTTATTCATCTAATCGAAAACGGGCTAAGCCCAATAACACGTTGATGGGAAACTCCATCAATCGATTTGGTACAGTGAAGGTGATCGGACCGCCAGAATGATGCTTGGTGAAAACGAAAAGTTACATAACCGAATTAAGGAATAACAGCGAAATCATAAAATCTATCCGAATGTAAATAAAGCGAAATAGTACTTTGCGATACTAGTGCGTAAAAGCGGACTTTCGGCGAAGGTTGGTAAGTGTCGTAAATACTCATTACGACACGCTTCGAATATTTATGTACCGCCTTCTTGAAAAACACCACTTTATGTCGCGTCCGGCCCCCACATAAAGCAGCACTTTCCATGCATGGGTTACAAAAAGACTGTTTTTAAAGCGTAACAGAGAACCTCCGAAGAGAGTAACTAGGATCCAATAAATATTGCCTATACTGCTACAACGACGAAGCCGGCTATGAAAGGCATTCACCGGGTAAAACCCAAATATGTAAAGTCTGCGAAAACAGGGATATATAGGATGAGCATTTGCGCCAGATTGACGGAAAAAATTATCCACATATTTTTATCTACGATCGTGAAATGGCTTTTATCTTAAATTTTATCTTGAATCTTCATCGACAAACACAACGGTATACCGAGAATGCTGTCAATGCGTGGTCGCACAATTTCCGCTGCACTCAGAAATCATTGTAATCCTATCGCGATAAAAAAATTCTAGGTATATTGATATACGATAAGGACACGAAACGGTTACCTCTGTATTTGAGTATTGGGATTAAAATAACCGGTAAATTTTCCACGATAAATCATGCGGATGATAAAGTCGAATCAGATTGGGGTAAACCTGTCCTTTATAAGCAGGCGGAACGACAAGCTAATTAACAGTCTCTGTTGGATTTTCATCCTCGACCGAGCTGCACTCTGCATCGAAAGAACCTGTGCAACGACCGAGCAACCACATTAACATCCATCATGGTGATGTTTTACGCATTGGTGGCTCTGTGCTTCTCGAGCGGTGCTATGGCCCAGATGGCCGGATGGGGAGCTTGCCCGGAAGTGGAAACCATGAAAGACTTCAACATCCGCGACGTAAGGACTTGATTATTATTTTTTAATCTCCACATTTAATAAATGCGGCTATATTTAATTTTCATCGAACGCCATTTTTTTTTAGATGCAGGGAAGATGGTACGAAGCGGCAAGGTACTTCTCGCTTGGCGGGATGATGCTCAAATGTGTGAAGAGCGATTTACTGCACGGAGGTGGCCCCGGAATTATTCAGATGAACACCACAGCAATGTCGCGCTTGTAAGATAGCGATAAGAAATGGGTTGTTTTGTTTTATCGCTTATAGTAAAACGTTTTGTTGATAACATAATCTGTCGTTTTTCAGGACCGGCAAAATGATGACGATCGAGGGAATAAAAATGCGTGTGGCTGACGCCGAAGAGCCCGGCAAGCTGGAGGTCCAATTGCCTTCTTCGAACCTGTGGCACCGGTACTGGATTTTGGGAAGCGACGCCCGCAACTGGATAGTCGGCTACAGCTGCGTCGACTTGCAATTGATACAGTGAGTTGAAAACGTTACTTGACAGAGTTTTAAGCGAAGTGTTACGGTACAATTGATTAAACTGTGATTGTTTTTTTTTCCTCAGCCTGAAGTACGTTTGGATCTCGACCAGGCAGCAAGAAGCTTCGGACAAAGTACTGCAGAAGGCCCTCAAAGTCATGAAGAAGCAGAAGCTCAACACAGAGTGGATTAGACACACCGACCAGAAGAATTGCGATGCCGGCTCAGGATCCGACGAGTCCGATTCCGTTGAAGATGAGGAGAACGCGCATATTCTTTTCTAATTCCCAACGGCGACACTGTTCACAATGAAAAGCTCTGTAGTTGATCGTGTACAATATATTAAAATTTATTAGCAGCATGGAACGGTCGTTCATGTTTTTACCAGATATTATCGTCGTTTAATTTTTTTTTGTTGCCAAGATGGGATGAGAAGAGGCGGTTATTCGTGTGATATTCCAGCAGTTAATTTATACACTGAGAGAAGGGTCTCGGAAAAATGACTATTCATATGGTAAACTTCAACCAGGCAACATGGTACACCAGCACCACCTCTGGCGATATGTGAAATTTTCACTAGAGCCATTGTAATTTGTACTCAAGCCGTATGGAAATTTTTTCAAAACGGCGGGTTAGTAAAATTGGGCGCATATGTCCGCTTATACTAACTTAGTTATTCATTTTTTACGCAGACGAAATGAAATTCCATTAATATGCAGTTTCTGCAGACGGTAATCACAATTTTCGACGTGTTAGACTATTTTAAGTAGTCTGTCATTACAATCGCGATTGTTTTTTTTTTTTACGAAAACGTAGCCTCTGTGAAGAAGCAAAAATGATAATAATATGATAATTATGGAAGTGAAGCAACCTATTTTTGGCACTGAATAATAATGAAATTATACCGATCGAATCCCGATACCAAATGGCAAATCCCTTAATCGTACGACAATAAATGGAAAAAATTAGAATTAAAAATTTCGTTATTAATCGCTTCATTGAAAAACTCATGGTCTCTACAGCATGTACAATGACCGAAATTATCTAAACATGGTATATAAGTCTTTACAATCTCGCAGAACTAATGCCAATTACATTTTGTTTATCAGGCAGTAATTAAGAAATTGAATCCGTTATTGACATAAGTGATAATCAGGTGGCACGGACTACCCGGTGAGGATTTCTCTGCCTTATTTTTTTATTACTACATTTATTACATTTTGTTTATCAGTAAGCAATTTAAAACATTACATCCTTTATTAACAATAATAATAATCGGATGGCACGGATTACCCGGCGAGTAGTTTTCTGCCTATCGTAAAAAAGAAAGCCATACGTGTTTGCGTATTATCTTAAATAATACACGGTAGACGTTATAACGAGCGCAACGGAGTATATTTACGCTGAGTAAAATGCGCGAGCACGCGAGCATGCAAGCACATGCACATATATATTATATATATATATATATATAAATGTGTATATATTATATAAGGGGTAGCACACTTTATATACGAAGCTTGCGGAAGAGTAGAGTTTGCAGTTGGCATTTTTATGCCAGATTTTTATGTCGGTAGCATTTGTTTTGTCGAGGAGGGTAGATTTTACGGCTTCCCCTTGCATATCCGCAGTTCGAGCATTATGCGAGTATCAACCCGGCCTACTGTATAGTCCGCAGCCCTTCCCCTCCCCCCCCCTCCCCCCATACTGAACTTACTGTTCCAGTGAATACACATTCGTATGAATGTATAAATCCATGGAAACGAACCAATACATAAATCTACGAATAGGGTACACTCGACCCCTGAATCGAACGCCGAAAACACAGACCTTTTCAAATAAATTATGTCACCTCGTGATATTTATATCCTGCAAAAGTACCAAAAAAATCCACGACCCGAAATGTATCGAAATAATTTTCATACAATTTGCATATGTAAATGCAAAAAAAAAAAATTCTTCATGGCAATTGTGCGTGTCCTACTTGACATTAATGATAACAATAATAATCGTTATCGCTACAATTATTGAAATTATTTCCCTATAAAAGTAAATTGATAAAAATAAATAAAATATCGAGGCAATTGTTCTCCGGTATAATATCATCGTTATCCATCCGTCCGCTAACGTCTTCCCGTAGTTCGCTCGACTCTATATCTCAGCGCGACAACATATTTTCATCCAATTTGCTTTATCGATATTGCGAAAACAGACGCATAACGTATGCGATTGCTGTATCTAATAACGTTCGGCTGAGCGACGCGATTGATTATATATTGCTGTTGTATATCTCTATATGTAAAATCTATTCTGGCTTTGCCGGGAGGATGCATGGAAGGAGGAACGTCGGCGAGGTAGGAGCGCGAAGGGAGGAAGAAGGAGATGGAGTTAGTCAGTTACATCGGCAACGGCTTGGCGGCTCAATAAAAGCACACATGCTCTATAGATCACCTATTTCCACATTTAAAACAACTAGGGTAAAAGTGGGGAATATGGCCCGGTCCATATATCATTGATTTACGTGTTAATCGAGGTGGGCCATATTCACCACTTTTACCCTATACAATAACAATTGTTCATAATATATACGGAGAGACTGTATCGAAGGTACATACGCAAATAGACGCAGCTGCTTCTCCTAGCTCCGATAAGCCGCATTTACTTCCGGGAGCTTCGGTCAGTGAATTTACATTTAATACAACGATCAAACAATCATTGTTCGTATTATGTACGGAGAGACTGTATCGAAGGTACAGACGCAAATACGCTCAGTTGTTTCTCTCAGCTCCTCTCCGTGCATCCGAGTATCCGCTTTTACTTCCGGTTGCTTCGGCCAGCCGAATCAGTTACATTGGCAACGGCTTGCCGACTCGGTAAAAGCACAAAAGCACAAATGCTCTATAAAGCACTTTATTCCACATTTAAAACAATACAATAATAATTGTTCATAATATATACGAAGAGACTGTATCGAAGGTATAGACGTAAATAAACTCAGCTGTTTCTCCTAGCTTGCCTCCGTGTACCTTCGTTTACTTCCGGTTGCTTCAGCCAGGCAAGTCAGTCACATCAACACGGCTTGTCGGCTCTGTAAAAGCACAAATGCTCTATAGAACACCTTATTCCACATTTAAAAAAACGATACAATAGCAATTGTTCATAACATATAAGGAGACTGTATCGAAGGTATAGACGCAAAAAGACTCAGCTGTTTCTCCTAGCTCGCCTTCGTGTACCTGCGTTTACTTCCGGTTGCTTCAGCTAGGCAAGTCAGTCACATCAACAACGGCTTGTCGGCTCTGTAAAAGCACAAATGCTCTATAAAACACCTCATTCCACATTTAAAACAACGATACAATAATAATTGATCATAACATATACGGAGACTGTATCGAAAGTATAGACGCTAATAAACTGAACTGTTTCTCCTAGCTCGCCTCCGTTTACTTCCGGTTGCTTCAGCCAGGCAAGTCAGTCACATCAACAACGGCTTGCTGGCTCTGTAAAAGCACAAATGCTCTATAAATCACATTATTCCACATTAAAAAAACGATACAATAATAATTGATCATAACATATAAGGAGACTGTATCGAAGGTATAGACGTTAATAAGCTGAGCTGTTTCCCCTAGCTCGCCTCCGTTTACTTCCGGTTGCTTCAGATAGGCAAGTCAGTTACATCAACACGGCTTGTCGACTCCGCAAAAGCACAAATGCTCTATAAAACACCTTATTCCACATTTAAAAGAATACAATAATAATTGTTCATAAGATATACGGAGACTGTATCGAAGGTATAGACGCTAATAAACTCAGCTGTTTCTCCCAGCTCCTTCCCGTGTAACCGACTATCCGCCTTTACTTCCGGGTGGTTCGGCAGGTGTAGCCAAATCGGGTTCAGCACATACTGTACGGTATACATGTCCCCGATGGGTATACCTCGAGCGCAAATCTTTATGGGGTTTCTGTGCGCGCTAACGACTAACCGCGGGAGGTTGCAAGCTCTCGTGGCGCTCCGCGGGGATTCCCCTCGGTGTTCATGCCAGGGAGAGAAGAGCACCGAGGCTGCCGAGAGACGATGGAAGTCCCGATATAAGCTCGCCGTCCCGTCTGCTGCTCGCTGTACGGCTCTCGCATTTCCGTTGCTCGCTAACCCCCCCCCCCCCCCCCCCCCTCCCCAAACCCCATCTCCGGTGCTCTTGGTATATAAGCAACACGAGGGACGCAGTTGTCTCGAATATGCACTGTGGGCCGGCAAGGGAAGTGTGGGCTAAGTTCAACCTCTACGACAGTGGATACATGTTGTTGCAGAGGTGTCTACTACTGTGCACGCCACCGGTACAAACACGGATGTTGAAGCTGCAATACCAACCCGGCAAATGTTACAGGACTGTCCAAAAATATTTTCGCCATGACGATTGTCAGCGGGAAATTTAATTATTTTTTTCTGGGAAATTTTCGAAGTCGGAGATGAAAAAGTCAAGTTCACTTTTCACGCGGATCAATTGTTTTGACTTTTCTATATCGAGACAAACTGGTAATACATTTTTTTATCTTGTGCATTTTTATAACATTTTTTTTTGCAAAATTATTTATTGATATATAAATTTGGTGAAAGTATATTAATTCATTTTTTTTTGCGATATTTCCGCGCGCAATAGAGCTACATTATCTCGATATTTTTTTTCTGAGACGCGACTCAACTTTTGCACAAAAATAAAGTTGTAAGAATTTATTTATCTTTATTGTAATCTGTGGGAAAAATGATTTCAGGCCTGAGAAAAATTATTTCGTTCGATGTACGGAAAGATATCTCGAATGCAGATGCGTTTTTGTTCTCAGGGTTATTTTGAATGGTCCTGTATTTGTATGTGGATGTATTAACGTAGACTACCTAATTCTGCGGAGGTACTGTGGTGGTATTACTACGCCACTATAGCCTCGGAGTCTGTTCTGGTACGAACACTATCTACTGAATTAAGTAGCGGTGGCCACACGTACATTGTGTACTCGCTCTGTGTTGCTCTTGCCCTTACGCTCCTTCGGAGGATTCATTGGGAGAAGTAAGTCGAAAAGTTTCGAGGAGATATTGCGGTGTGTAAGTGCACGCCCTGTATTATAAACGTTCTATCTACGCCCCGCTGTTAAGTCGAAGGCAGAAAAGGCACAGCCCAAGTATTTTACCAACTATCTGTACGCCTCTTCGCCCTTCCGAGAAACGTTCTTGCAAGAGCAACGAAATAGAAGAAAAAAAATACCACCATTTGCATGCATTTACCATACATTTCGCTCCCATGGAAACATTTTATATAAACACTCGTACCTAAATAATAATATTAATAACAATAACAATACCAATAATTACAAATCAATTTTTAAGTGAAAAAAAATTGCGTTCCGAAAAATCTGAGAATTTTACGGAGTAAAAAACGTTTGTACTTTTGACAACTTGTTGTCCACAAACGTCCACCATTTTTTGTTCGTTAATTTTCTGATCGCACTAGGCAGCTCTAGGCTTACGAACAAAAGTACAAACTAAAATTGTTGATGACACGGGGAATAAAAGGGCAGATTCGTACACAGTAAAAAATAATTTCGTAAAATCGGAATGCGAAATTTCGTAAAAATTATTTTGTTAAATAAGTAACAAACTCGTTTGTCACTTATTTGAATATACGAATCTGTCCTTATATTTTCCGTGTCATTGACAATTTTAGTTGGTACTTTTGTTTGTAAAACTAGAAAATTAACAAATAGAAAATTGTGGACGTGTGTGGACAACAAGTTATTGCAAAAAGTACAAACTTCTTTTACTGTGTACGAGTTCGCTACTTATTTAACAAAATAATATTTTACTTATTTAACGAAATAATATTTTACTTATTTAACAAAATAATATTTTACTTATTTAACAAAATAATATTTTACTTATTTAACAAAATAATATTTTACTTATTTAACAAAATAATATTTTACTTATTTAACAAAATAATATTTTACTTATTTAACAAAATAATATTTTACTTATTTAACAAAATAATATTTTACTTATTTAACAAAATAATTTTTAGGATACTTCGTATTCCGATTTTACGAAATTATTTTTGACTATGTACCCGTGTAGTATTGAAGTCGACGGTGGAGAGGAATTTCAAGCCGAAAATGATATATTTCCTTAAATTATATTTCCTGAAGTTTGAGGCAGAGAGAGTTCACCAAAGAAGATTCTCGGTCGGTGTACTTTATGAACGGAAATACCCTTGGAGGATCCGTCGAGTGAAGTGACTCTAGAAGTTTTGACGAGATATCATAAGCGCAGCGTACTGTAAACCGAGCTTCCCCTTGGAGTTGCGCTCGAAGCGGGCAGAATTGTAGGAAGTTGGGTAAACGGCATCGTTATTGCTCGCTCGGGTAGACGATAAAATACAACCATCGGTAAACCGTTCTTTGATGCGTCTTGCGATTTACCGCTGAGACCGCCAATGAATGATCTGCAGATTAACGAAATAAATTGTCTTCGGTCATAAAAAATTTAACCCAAGAGCGGGTGAAACACCACGGTCGGTAACGCCAACTGTAATCTGGCGTTGGCGAAGGTGCTCAGCTCCACGTTAAAATGAAAAATCCCTCGACGATCTTAAACGAAGACAACAATTTGAATTCTATCGCGAAAAGCTGAAGACCCTCGCGACAAAAAAAAAATGGATTAGAATTTTCATCACGGATCACGGTCGGTAAAGAAAACTGTAATCAGCCGTTTTCGAGAGTGCTCGGCTCGTACGGTGAAATAAAAAATCCGTCGACGATCTTAAACGAAGACACTGACAATTTGCTTCTATCGCAAAAAGTCGAAGATTTTCGCGATAAAAAACACCCCTAAATGGATTACAGTTTTCATCGCGCATCACAGTCGGTAACGAAAACTGTAATCGGCCGTTTTTGAGGGTGTTCGCCTCGTGCTGCAAATTGAAAAAAAATCCCTCGACGATCTTAAACGAAGACACTAACAACTTGCTTCTATCGCGAAAAGTCGAAGACCCTCGCGATAAAAAAGAACCCAAAATGGATTACAGTTTTCATTACCGACCGAGTCCCTTTGGCACAGGGCCGAGAAAAGCCGGGTCCTACCGCACAGACACTCGCTGTCTATTCGTTGTATACGGAAGTGCGAGAAAGCTTCGACCCGGTACCCGTCGCTTCCAATAACGCAATCACCGTGGATCGATTTCCAATCCAATTATCAGAGAATGCAACGTGTAAACCGTGCAGTCCGGGGACGGCGGAACGGGGGCTTGAGGGGGTGGTGGGGGGGGGGGGTGGAAGGGAAGGGGTTTGGGAGAAGTGCAATATACTTTTCATGAGTACGTTGCAGCAAGCCGCTCGCGAGCGAATATAAGGGTTGATGGGGGGAAATAGAAGGATTCGGAGAGTCGGCTGGAGGTGAGGAGGAGGGATGGCGAATAGTTGAGAGCAGACGAGCGGGAGGAGGAGAGAGGAGCGGGCCGGTGATGGACGGAGGTGCAGCAGAATGGAAACAGAGGCTTTGCGCTCTCTGGCGAAGAGGGTAGTTCTGGCGAAGCACGGTCGCTTCAAAATCGAATAGACCAAACCGAACTGGGAATTGTACATTCTCCACCTACCCCCCCCCCCCCCCTCCCCCCCGGTCTCCGTCCCGAGGCTTCAGCCAGCTTGAAGCAAACCACGAAAATCCGGTATAAACTCATAATCCCTCCACGGCTCTGCCGCGCCGTTCTTCGTCCGGGACAGAAAAGTGGGTCCTTCATTTTTCCCACACTCGTACACTCGTTTATATTTTTCTACGGGATTTTTTATTTTTAAAATTTTTTTTCTCTTTCATTGTCGGTTCTACTTGCAACACTCCAATATCGCTGGGCTTCTCGCGTCCCGCGACGTGTAACTCCGCTTCATTGGCTACTTGCTTTCGCTGTATTTCGATTTGGAGCTGATGTGGATTTCGAAGCTGCGGGGAACACGCGCGAGTCACTCTCCGCGCGGCACAAGTTGATCGGCTTACGACTTGTGGGGAAGAGGCGGGACGGTCTGGCCGGAAAAATTCAGGACCAATCGTTCGACAATCTATTTTTTTTTGTGAACACGAAAAAAAATGTGTAAGGTTGTTTGAAAATGCAAAAAAAAAAAAAAAAAAATTGTAATATTCACTACAAAGATTCCCTACAAAAATTCTAGTCATTCGTCTAGAATCTGCCACTTATTTTACTCTTGACTCAATATTTGACACGGAATCGCTCATCAGAATGAAAATACTAATTTGTCGTAAAATAAAAAAAATAAAAATCTCATGAAACTTAAACGGTTAGATCGATCCTCGCCAAAGTTAATAGCGATCATCGGTCGGTAAGAGTCGTGCAACTTTTTAGCCCGATAGCTCAAGAATTGTACGAGCTCGCCTGCGCACGGAATTTTTTTTAACAAAGTTCAAAAACGCGTGAAATGTTTATGACCGAAAGCATTTTGCTAAAATTTCAACCAACCATAGAGGATTGACCTCTCTACCTGCCTTAGAAATTCCACGTCGATAGTTGAAGCCATTCTCAAGTTACAAGGGCCCTAGTGTCATTCGCTACTCTATTTAACTATTTAAGTTGCCTAGCTATTCTAATTATTAATTGTAACTATTAATTTTTTACCGCTTAATTTTTAATAATTTTTAATAATTAATTTGACCGCTATCCTTGTATCGCTCTCACCTCAAGCGCTTATCTACGTTACTTTATGTAACCTACTGCTTTGTTTTGCCTTCCTTATCTTATTTTATCCTACTTTATGTAAACTGCAATGTGTAGCCTGTACTGCATAGGTCCTCAGGGGAGAAATCTCAGGAGCCAATAAATGCAATGCAATACAATACAATACAATACAATACAATACAATACAATACAATACAATACAATAAAATACAATACAATACAATACAATACAATACAATAAAATACAATACAATAAAATACAATACAATACAATACAATACAATAAAATACAATACAATACAATACAATACAATACAATAAAATACAATACAATACAATACAATACAATAAAATACAATACAATACAATACAATACAATACAATACAATAAAATACAATACAATAAAATACAATACAATACAATACAATACAATACAATACAATACAATACAATACAATACAATACAATACAATACAATACAATACAATACAATACAATACAATACAATACAATACAATACAATACAATACAATACAATACAATACAATACAATACAATACAATACAATACAATACAATACAATACAATACAAGATTTTAATTTTTCGGGTCTGAAACCCACCCAAATCCGGACATTTTTTCTAAATATGATTTTCCGATCTTTCGGAACATTCTGAACACGTTTTAATTAAAATCGTGAATTCCATTAAAATGAGGAAGCAAAGTTAATGCGATATTTTATTATTGCCAAGTGTCGTTGAAGCAGTGTAAGGTCGGCTATAAATGGACCGTTGAGCGGACGACGAAATTAGGTGATCAAATTTTTATGCGAGCCGCTTTAACGCAAAGTTTTCATTTGCGCCTCGATGTTCGTTTGCTCGTTCCCTTAGCCTGGACGGATTTTCTATCAGCGAATGAAATTCCGTAAAACAAAATCATCCAGACAAAACTACCCTGGACCAGAGTAAGGATCTAGAAAAAAGGATATAAAGCCGGTCCGGTCGTCTCGAAAGCTCGTCGAAGGAAATTGAACTCTCGACTTTTCCCCGACGTTCTTTTCCCCGGCGCTGGTAGGGTCGATTATCCCGGTACCTGCGGAAAAGAGTAGCCACCCAGGTGCCTTCAAGCAGCGAAATCGCACGGCAACGATACACTTCCGGAAACGGGTTGTATAGATCCGCCGCCGTCCGGTTCGCCGAGCGCCGGGAAGCTCGCTCGCCGGCTAAAATTGAGGGTTTCGGAGTGAAGAGGTAAAAGGAGCCGCTCATGAGAGAGGGCAACCGACAAAGGAAATAATCGAATCCTTAAAATTCAACGCTTAGTTTAATCCAGCGAACTGGACGGCGGAGCTCGGGAGGAGGAAGGGTTGAAGGCAAGTAGGGGGGCGGGAAGGCGGTCGGCAGGCAAAAGGGAGCAAAGCCGCGCTCAACATGAACGGACGAAAACCCCTTCGCACCATCGGCCTTTGAGGTCTGGACGAAATTATTCTGCGGCTGGTACATTGCAGGAACTACGAAGGCAACACGTTTGTGTCAGTATCGTTCGTGTAATGGGGTAGGTCGAACACGGCGTGTACACACGCGCGGGCACACAAGGGCTGATGATGGGGTGTGAGTCTAATGCCGGGAGCTTTGAGGGGGATTCTCCTATGCAGCATGTAATTCCATTGGTTGTTCTACAAAGGAGCGGTAGCATCGAAGTCACCCCGCACACCAACGGAACTCGCGTTGCCGCACGATCAGCTCAGTTATAAAGCGCACTTTCGGTTTATCAATTGTAAATTAGAGTTTCCCGTGCAATAAAAGACTCATTGACGAAAGATGATCCAAGAAATGTTCACCGGTGTCGGTGAAAATTTCTGTAGATTGAGTAAACATTTATTCTGGAGAGAATTGTTTTTTTTTTCTTAATCAAAAAATGTTTTTCTCGTACATTTTTTCATCCGACAGAAGACGCTGACAATCCGATTCTCGGAAAAGTGCGCCACCCGTGAATGAAACAAAATGTTTTTTACAATCAATTAACAGAACAATCAATTCAAGTAAATATTCGGTCACACGACTAAATATTCGTTCAATCAACTAAATATTTCTTTCAATCGACCAAATATTTCCTTCGCCACCCGCAACCGCGGCTTAGTTTGATATTACCAAACCTTTTTATCGGTGTTTAAAAATATCTTTAAAAAATGAATGCCGAAACAGTTGTCTGGAAATCTTCGAGTCTTCTAGTTCGTTCATAACTTGACACGAAATTCCATCTGTAAGTAATTAGTGGAGCGTTCGTAGAAGGATCCTGAAAATAAAATCTTCAAAAAATGAATCCCAAAAACATTATATCTGGAAATCGAAGTTCCATCTGAAAGTAATTCGTGGGTCTGAAAAGAAAAATCTGTAAAAAATAAATGCGAAAACAGTGTATCTGTAAATCTTCGACAGTCTTCCGCTTCGTCCACGTCTTGGTCCGAAGTCCCATCCGTAAGTACGTCGTGGATCGTCCGTAGAAGGGGGTCGAAGCCTCCCCCCTCGCACAGGCGTTCCTCATCAATGTCCCCGTGAAAGAATGCGTACAATGAACCGAGCGTGTCACGACGGAGCTTCGACCGCTTGTTCATTCGGTGCCCATCCCCTTGCCGCCTCGTTCCGAGCTTTCTGTACTAAACCCCACGGGGGGATGCGACGTGGCTCGGCAATAACCGATATCCAGTCGAAGATTGCCAGGCATAATGGCGGATGGAATTTTTATGGAGCTGCATTTTTCGGACTGAATGTTTTATCGAGGCGAGTCCCCTTTATACCCTGCACAGTTCTTCATCCCCGTACCGCTCCCTCGCTGTCCGATGGATTCTCCCCGTAGAATCCGGGGTTCCGACCCAGCAGCCCCGCGGGATTCTCTTGTCCCAATCGCCTCGGTCTGTGTACACGCTCACCATTTCTACTTGCACGTCTTCCTCGTCGTTTCTCTCGCCCAGCGTAACTCCATTTTCTCCATACCTCTCTATACCGTTCAACAGTGGACGCTTTAAAATTCACCACTTCTCTACTCCACCTTCTGACGTTGCATCTTGCGGAAAGAGAATAGGGTGAAGGGGGGGGGGTAAAAGAGGGAGGGGGAACAGCTGGAAATCCTCGATCCAGACGCGTTCGTCTTCGTCTCGAAGTCCTCCGCGTCTCTCGGACTAACCTCCAGAGAGCATCTACTCTATCGCACCCCGACGCGCACTCGGCTATTCCACTGTGGGCCATCGGCTCCATTCTTCGGGAGGTACGTTAAAAGCAATCCATACTTGATTCCACCCCAGATCTCGTCGGTACTTTCTTTGCTATTTTTCCTCATCCTTTCAGACTCCTCTATACTTTTTTTTTTCGTCTGGCGTGTATGGAGATTGACTAAAGGCGGATTTTGTGCCGGAAAATGTCAGAGAACTGACCTGTGTAGGATTTTTTTTTATTGTTTCCGCTACTTTTTAACGAGCAATTGTAACAGTAATATTTTATTTCATAAATTTGAACAGAAACTCTTTAAAAAAGTGTCCCAAAGGATAACATTAAATTTCCTTATCCTTAGAGACTTTTATAGATTTTTCTTTTCGTCTGGCACGTATGTAGATTCGCTGAAGCAGGACTTGGTGCCGGAAAATGTAAGAACAGACCTTTACAGCATTTTTTTTGAAAAGTTGTTTTCGCTACTTTTTAACGAGCAATTGTAACAGTAATATTTTATTTCATAAATTTTAACAGAAACTGTTAAAAAAAGTGTCCCAAAGGATAACATTAAATTTCCTTATCCGTTGAGACTTTTATAGATTTTTCTTTTCGTCTGGCACGTATCTAGATTCGCTAAAGCAGAACTTGGTGCCGGAAAATGTAAGGACAGACCTTTACAGCATTTTTTTTGAAAAGTTGTTTTCGCTACTTTTTAACGAGCAATTGTAACAGTAATATTTTATTTCATAAATTTTAACAGAAACTCTTTAAAAAAGTGTCCCAAAGGATAACATTAAATTTCCTTATCCTTGGAGACTTTTATAGATTTTTCTTTTCGTCTGGCACGTATCTAGATTCGCTAAAGCAGGACTTGGTGCCGGAAAATGTAAGAACAGACCTTTATAGCATTTTTTTGAAAAGTTGTTTGCGCTACTTTTTAACGAGATATTGTAACAGCGATATTTATTCATTTTTAAAATAAATCTTAACGAAATCTCGTGAAACGATTGTCCCGAAGGATAACAGTAAATTTCCTTGAATCTCCTGAGCAGCTTTGCGCGTCAGATTATGCCAAGAACGCCTGGGCCATTGCGTTAAGTCTCTTTTACTACTGCGAAGCTACAGTGTTTACGTTTCACCGTCGGATTATCGAGCTGTTTAATAAATTAAAAATTTAACACTCTTATCATGTATACTTTTCCACTACAATGTTTACCACCGAATGCTCTCGGGCTGACGGAGCTTCCGCCCGTACGAGGATCAAAGTTCGACCCTCGATCTTCGAGAACGGTGAACTTGAGGCTCGCCCGACCATTCGCGGGCGTTACCACTTCGAAACTCTGGCGATCCTTTTTTTGCTGTCGGCCTTTCGCATCGCCCTCTACAGGACCTCTACAGGAGATATATGGAGTACCGTGTAGTCTCTTGGCGATGGCACTTCTGTAGTGCTCTGCGGACTGGAGAGCATCGTTCGGTACGCGGGTATATGATTTTCCAGGAGATCGACCGGAAAAATGAGAATTCTAGTAGGTACTCGATCTATTATGTTGCGTCTTCGCCGGCGAGGGGGGAGGGGGGGAGGGTGGACAAGAGGGATCGGGAAGGATGACGAGGACTATACCGAGGGCTGGTTATGTCGCGGGCGCAAAAGGATGAGGGGAAAAAGGCGACGGAATCGCGACGTATTCCACCCCCTTTATGACCGTTTTATAGGGTCGTTTCTGCAGCTCCAGCGGCAGAGCTTCCTTCGTTCCGTTTCACTTTCCCTCCCTCGCTCTCCTCCTCCTTCGCCACCCACTGTTCTCTGTAAGAATCTTCGATGCCATAGAATATATATGCACTGCGCGGAATATATGTGGCTACACGAAGAGCCCCAGGATTTTTAGTACGTCAGGATATCGCAGCTTCCGAGCAGAAGTTCGGAAAGTGGCGGAGAAAGGAAAATATCTTCCAAAAGTGGAAATGGACGAATATTGAATTTTATTATCTTTTTCTCGATTTTTTTTTGTTTGTATAATGTCTTAATCTGAATGAATGCAATATTTTTTCATGGACCATATTTTGCATGTTATTTTTGTGAAAAAATAATGATTTACCAATCTTCTCGATCAAAATGTGTACTTTGAATCAAAGGCTTACAAATAAAACAAAAAACAAATTTATCGTGAAAACTTAAAATAATAATAGTCAAATAATTGCTAACAAGCTTCGTTTGCAAAACACTCCCTGTACTACCCCACCAGTGCCAGCATTTTATGCTGCCCACGATCCGGAGACATGAACTATTTTTTTCTCGTCGGGTAAATTCGGCGGAAAAACATGTTGTTCGTCCAAGACTGTTCTTTCGATATTTTCGGCGATACAATATTTTTTCGTAGAACCTTATTCTGCATGCTCTTTCATCGAAAAAATAATCCTCGATCAATTTTCCCGATAAAAATGCGTACTTTGAGCCAAAAGGTTACAAATTTAAAAAATAGAAAAAGCAGTTTATCTCGAACCTTAAAAAATTGAAAAATAACTGCGAGGAAGCTTCGTTCGCAAAACACTCCCGACACTGCCCGACCCGTGTCAATTCCCCTGCGTCCGTGAGCCTCATTTCATTTCGCGTTGGCCGCGACCGGGAGACTTAAATTTTTTATTTTTTCAGGTAAATTCGGTGGACAAACATGTTGTTCGGCGGAGATGAACCCGGTTCGTGTTTGCGTCATCCCCTCGGCATGGTTTCGATCGACGTTTTCAGCGGTGTAACTCCGGGCCGCGAGCCATGGCGAAGTTGTATTACAGGTACGTGAGAGAATTTTAGTTGATGGTTCGTCGAATACCGGCAGCTATCGCGGGTATTCGACCATCGCGGTGTTACAATCCGTCGGTGCGCACACAGCGCGTGTAACGCACACGGCGCCTCGCTCGAAGGGGTGCTTTGCGCACTACGTGGCACCGGAGCGTGACCGTTCCTCCGATCGGCGAGCCTGGTGTTTGCCCGCGTCGTCTCGTTCGACGGAATGAATGACATTAAATTTAACGTTGCCAATTTATCGAGGGGGCGACAGCGGCTCTTGTACCTTGCTGGCTGTACGCCGACACGCGCAACTTCGGTAGCATTATTGCGCACATGTCGCGCTTCGTAAATATTTACTATGCACAACTACAGGACGTTTCAACAATCCATATGTTTTTGGTAAAAGAAAAAAAAATTAATAATTTAAATCTGACTTGCCCCCAGAAAAAAATTTATCTGACGGCCACCGTTTATTAAAATTAAGTAAAATATTTATTTGATTTAAATAAAAATTTATTTAAATTAAGTACATAGTTATTTAAATTGAATAAATAGTTACTTAAATGAAATAAATATTTATTTAAATTGAATAAATAGTTACTTAAATGAAATAAATATTTATTTAAATCAAATAAATATTTTACTTAAATCAAATAAACGGTGGGCGTCAAATAAATTTTTTTTCTGGGCGTGACTCGTACAGTTTTCGTTGTCATTTGTCTATCCGAAGAACGAAGATAATTGTACGGGATTGTCCATTCAAAAAATTAATAGTTTCGACGCGGAGCCTGAACTCGGTCGGTAACTGAATCTGCAATCCATTTATGTCCCGAGTGTCTCAACCATTTTCTACCTCAAGCAAATTTGCCAGCCGCCTCGTGCAATAGTCGCTCGTCGGAACAGTGTGCGATGGCGAGAAAAGTAGATCACAGATTCCGTTACCGACCGAGCCGGCCCGGGAAATGCACATCGCCCCGAAAGACCCTTCATAAGTTGCTATTTTTATTGTATAACTATGCGCAACAATAGGCAAGTTTTAGATTAACAAAAAAAAAATGGAATTCAAATTCAGCTTGACTCGTACGGTGTTCGTCGTCATCGCGCATCCGAAGACCACCGAAGACAATTCTACGGGATTGTCCATTAAAAAAGTTAATAGTTTTGACGCATTGCGGACTCAGCGGGTAACTAAATCTGCAATCCACTTATATCCCGAGTGTCTCAACCATTTTCGTCCCGAAGCAAATTCGCGAGCCTCCTCGTACAATAGTTGAGCGGATAATTTGATTCTCGTTTCCGGTGCGGCGACGGCTCGAAAAATGGATTACAGATTCCGTTACCGACCGAGCCGGCCCGGACGGCGCGGGAATGCGTATCGCCTCGAACGAACCTTCGCAGGTCGCTATTTTGAATCTCTCTGTACGCAAATATGAATCCGCATGATACACTGTCCCATGCCGCGCACCGTACACTCGCCCACCGCGTCGGTGCGCGGCGGAGACTCGTGTACGCGTCAATTTGAACAAGAGTGAGCTTTCAACGGTGAACGAGAGCCGGCGTGTATGAAGCACGGGTGTGCAAACACGTAGGTATCATTTGAGGGGACATTCGATGCCCTGCATAATATATAGACTCTGCGGGCATGCATGACGTTGCTTCTCTCCCCCCCCCCCCTCCCCTCCCTCTCTATATGTACGCGTGTGTATCTCGTGTCCGTTAGGACCCACCTCACCTCTCGTAATTGATTGTAGCGACCTGCGGTTTGGCACCCGCTGCTCGGAAGTGTTCGCAATTACTACAATGGAACTAGCCCCACGGTCCGGGCGCAAAGTTAATGGTAAAATATTCATTTCCGGAATACCGCGGCGATTCGAACGTGCGGCCGCGGAGGCGACGGCGGCGACGACGCCCGTGGTGCGCCAGTGGTCGCACACGCACAGTTTTCCCCCTCTCTCACCACTCGCACCCCCCCCCCCTCCCCGGCTTCGCCGGTCGGTCTGTGCTTTTCAGCTCTATCTACTACCATCGAATCGCTGCAATGCACGACGATATTATTCCGTCTCTATGTCCCTCTCCCTTTCTCTCGCTCTTCGGCTCACTCGATCCTCCGAGTCTGTACACGCGTGACCGAGCACTGTTCAACCGTGAAATTATGTTCGTAGCATTAATTTTCACCGGGTATATCGTTCGCGTTGCTGCAGTATGTCCAGATGTTTTTTTTTGCTTCTTTTGTTTTTTTTTTTTGCAAAAGCAATAATATAGCTTGCTATCGCACACACTGGAACGAATCATTATTTACGATCAGGATCAAATGCACTCCACTACCACATCTCGTGTGTGGAATCAATAATTTGGTGGACACATTGCAACGGGGTGTTACGGTCCGGCTATTAATTAGCTTGGCATCTGCGAGTTGGGATAGATTGAGATTTATTGGACGTTTCGCGGAGAGGCTGTAAACTATTTTCGTACATTATTTTTCGGAACGTGTCGGGATGTCTTCTGCGTTCGATGCCGAGCAAATTTGTCCTCTGGCAAAAGTCTGTACGATGCGCGGTTCCTTGGCTGGAAGCGGTTAGAGTCTCCAGCCAATCAGATCGCTGGAAAAGCGGCTCAAACGAAACATCTCCGTATCTCGTAAACTATGCACTCTAGAAAAAAAATTCTTGGGAACTATTTGCACGGTTTAGTGCCCTGAATACGAATCCACAGGTTTTGTGTCTTATTTTCTTACCTTCTCCATACATCACCTATAAAAGTTCCTTTGACAGCCGTTGCACTCATCCAAAACTCCATGCACGGTGACAACCAACGCACTGTCACCGGGGCCTCCTCGATTGAGTCATTTAAGGTGCGTCTCCTACAGCATCTCGAATCCCTTGAGCGGGATGCTGTGGAGGAATGAGGTAGATGACTATAATTTTGTAAATAGTCAAGCGTCCTTCTTCTTTCAGTGCTTTTTCTTTTCTTTTCTTTACGCTTTATTGTTTTTCCTATTATTCTAATATGTGGACCTAATTAAATTGTAAACTATTCTGTTCTATTCTATGCTATGCTTTCTGTACTCTCTTCGCTCAACTTTATGTACTCCATATTTGTAATGCTTGGTCCTTAGGGGATTTATCCCAGGACACAATAAACGTATCTATCTATCTATCTAAACTTCAGTCGATCAATTGGCTTTCTCCGTTACTACAGAAGGAATCCTCGCGTTACTCCTCGTCGGAAAATGACATAACATAACAAACTCTCTTTACCGGTGGTGCGAATTCGACCTCATTCCTCTCTCCGAAGATTCGAACGTTCGAGAAAGATTCGTCGCGTGCCGGTTTCTCGTGCGCGCTCTCAAACCATCCCAGGGCGAGTTCCTACATCGCTCCTGGGTTAACCACGCGCGGGGACCGTGAGAATCGAGCCGAGCTAAGCCTAACTTCGAGTTGAACTATTCGGTTCGACTTGCGCGGCCGTCGGGAAGGCACGGGGAAGGTTTGAGGCTGAAGCGTTTAAACCCGTGCGGACGTTGGAATCCTCCTGCATATAGAGAGAAGCTTCCGTTAGAGTTAAATGCAGTGGATCCCAACACCGAGACGTCGCCCCTGAGAGCGCGTGGCCCGAACCGACTGCGGTTCGGGTTCTCTCATAAATTACCAAACTTCGTTTGCCACGGGAGAAGCGAGAGAGACATCGCCCGCTGCATCGTCTCGGGGTCGCTTGCCTCCACTTCGAGCTTCCCGCGTATCAAAGCGTTATATACCTATTGTGCCTGTCCGCACGGGACCAACCCCCCACGGACACCCTCCCACCCCTTCGGCCTCCGGGCTCCTACAAATCCCCGAAGACGTCTTGCCCTCTATAACCCGTGTATACCTTCCTTCCCTTTATTTACCATCCTGATAAGTTTTCGTGACGACTCTCCGAGCAGCTGTTGGAGTTGTACGACTATACTCAACCCCCCCCCCCCCCCCCCACTCCCCGACATCTCTGTGTGTGCCTGCAATATGTTCCACTTTCGCGTTTTCATTTGATTTTACTTTCTTATTTTTTGGGTGTTGAAAACTGTTTTTCTTCATTTTTTTTCGTCCTATCGCGATACATTTATTTTTTATTTCTTTTCTCGGAAAACCGGCGATCGATTAAAAATAGTCGTTTATGACGGAAGAAAGTGGAGAATTATTTATAAACGTTTCTGCAAATTTTTGACGCGTCTCTGGTCCAATATTGCACGATGGTTTTCACAACGCCCGACATCTTCGACTGCGAGTAGGTCGAAAAAGAACACTTCCCTTCTTCGCGTCAGGCTTTGAAAGATTGACCGATTGGGAATTCAAACCACGATGCCAGCGTCAATCCGCGACGAATATGATCCCGACAGCGTTTCCCCAGCTGCTCGCGATTCCCTCGTTATTTCATTTTATTTCCGCTCTTTACTTTACCGATTTTTTATTTTTTTTCACTTTCCTTCTAAATTCTTTCTTTTATATGTTTCTTTTTTCAACGTTCGTCATGGCGAAGCAATTCCAGACATTTTTCTTTCACGTCCAGGGGACTTCAGCCGGAGCTATACGTTTTCGCTTCCCGGGACTTAGATTCGAGGCAATTTACCGCTGCGAGGTTTCCACCCCCCCCCCCCCACCCCCTTGACCCTCGGGCTTTTTTTCCACCCTTCATTCACTCCTGCCCATTCCTCCGCACGATCGCCACACTCGCACGCCGGACTCTCGTGGCTCTCTTTTGCTGGCTCGACGTGTAGGGGTTTACGAAATTTCTCTCGTATATTGGCTCGCTCGAACTCACTTTCCTCTGTTTCTCGCTCTCTCTCTCTCTCGCCTCGATGTCGCCCCCTTTTCTCACGGTCTCTCGATCCTGTTTACTGTCTTTCTCGAACGCTCTAGGACTTCGTGGCCGGCAACCGGAGAACCGACCTCGTCCGGGAGGTTCTCCACGACAATCAAAGACCGACAACTTCCGGCTGGCGAGCCTCCAGACCGTAATCAGTTTTCGGACGTCTTCGTTTGTCCAGCTTCTCTGTCTCTGCGTGTGCACTGTATATACGTATATGGCGTTTATATACATATATGTTTAGTGCTAGGCGAAGGATTCTCTCTATGTACGTAGGTCCGTGTCGTGCCCGGTCCTGGTACTCGGTGACCCGTGATAAGTAACCGAGCAGCTTTCGGCCACCTGATTTTAGCCATCCACAGTGACACCCGTGGAGCGACCGGCGAGCGTGCCAAAAGTCGTCGCTGTCGACAAGTCGAAATATACAAATCATTTCGAGGCTCATATTTTTCCTCATTCCGGAACAAAAAATAATTAAGGTACGTAACGAGCGTGAGATAGGCCATTTTTGTAAAACAAAAATTGACAAGTGCCATTCGTGCGTAAAGTATCAACGTTAAAACTCTTATTATTATTATTATTAAAATTATTGGGTCAGTCGTGATAAGTAGCAGCTTTCGGCCACCCGATTTGATTTGACCTGAAGCCATCTACAGGGACATCCATGGAGCGACCGGCGAGCGTGCCAAAAGTCGTCGCTGTCGACAAGTCGAAATATACAAATCATTTCGAGGCTCATATTTTTCCTCATTCCGGAACAAAAAATAATTAAGGTACGTAACGAGCGTGAGATAGGCCATTTTTGTAAAACAAAAATTGACAAGTGCCATTCGTGCGTAAAGTATCAACGTTAAAACTCTTATTATTATTATAAAAATTATTGGCTGAACCGTGATAAGTAGCAGCTTTCGGCCACCTGATTTGATTTGACCTGAAGCCATCTACAGTGACACCCATCGAGAGACCGGCGAGTACAAAAAGTACCAAATGCCATTCGCGCATAAAATATCATCGACAAATTCATCATCATTATTATTTATTATTATTATCACTAAAATTATCCGCGAGCGGCAATTATTACTCGAATTCGATGGAACATTTTCGCGTAACCGAGGTGGCAGCGAGACTGCGCGGATGCGTCGGTGGGCCCACGAAATTCATAACCATAGAGAATTTTCCGTGAATTTCACAAACAGCTCGTTGTCACGCCTACAGTAAAAAAATTGTGACAATGGACCGACCGTTTTCGGGTGTTTTTTTTCACGTTAAATCGTACCGTCATATTCGCCCCTTCCGCCCTTCCCTCCCGCTGGCGCACCCACATGGACGCTCGTGTGCCTGTACGAGGAATAAAACACTCGGTATTTTCCAGCTCACTGATAGCAACGGGAGCGAGAGGTACGTTTGACGTGTAAATAATAAAAGTCCATTCGCGCGTCCATGGTCGCCCAGCGTTCTGTGCATTGCAGTCGAAGCCGATCTGCCGTATGTGTATATATACATATATATATCATATACAAATGGAGTTCCGGAGGAGCGTACACACGCGCCGTTTCGGCATCAATGTTAAATAGAACATGTAAAAAACATTGGAAACGGAAAACGGACAAAGCGGAACGAGTGGAAAAACAGTGAAAATTCGCCGATCGGAAAGCTTCGGGCGAGCGTAATACCTCCTGCATCCCGCAGAACAATATGTACCGAGCAGGGGGTGGGGGGGGGGGGGAGGGAGAGGGGGGGGTTTCTGTTGTATTTCGGTGCCCGTGTGCAACCGGTATATTTCGGCATGGCGGGGAGCTAGGACGGTGCGCCGGGGGCGGGGGTGGAGGGTGGGGGTGGGGGGAGGGGGTAAAATGTATACGGGCTTAGCGAAACTTCGCTGTTGACAGGATTTTGCCGGAGGGTTGCCCTCTTTGTGAAGGACCGCGAACGCGCGAGAACTCGATGTAATTGTATAAGGGCCAAAGACAGAATGCCGGCATTCTGTCTATGCGCCAACCGCGCCGCATTGTCGACGTGCAGCCCTCCGGTGAACGCGCATATGCACCTGCTGCGCGACTGTCCCTTCGTTACGGACGCGTTTGCAAAGCGCCCGGGCGAGCTCGCGCTCTCGTCCGGCGATGGGGACGGGCTGTTGAGATGGAACCATGAATTTCATAGACGCGATGAATCACGCGGGCGCGGATACCAGACTCTGGGTATTTTCGATCAGCCGGAGGGGAGAGTTTCTTTCTTGGGCGAAAACGCGGGTTCTTGAGGACACGTTGCATACGACGGTCGGTCATGAAGGGTGGAATTAATTTTTTTATTGCATGCATTGATTTTGACCGGAAATTATCAGCCACTGTGAGAAAAAAATTTATTTATTTATTTATTGGTAGGGGAGAGCGGGGCAAAATGGGGCAACGGGGCAAAACTAAATTTTCCAATCATTTTTGGATCGGACAAGGTGGCAAAACTGGGCAGAAAAGCCTGATGTATCCAATAGGGCGAATTCAGGCATCCAAAAATTATTGGAAAATGACGTTTTGCCCCGTTGCCCCATTTTGCCCCGCTTTACCCTATATGAACGGGCTGGGCCTGATTAGAGGCGCAATACGTATAAGCGTATCGGCTGAACGACCAATAGCAGATTTGGAGAGTACGCTACAGAACTAAGTAAATATATTCACCGAAGAAAGTGAGAGAATATTAATAAAAGATGTCTTATAAAATATGTAATATGTCATAAAATTTATTACATATGTTATAAAGCTATTTCATTTATTATAAATCGTTTCCGACCGCGCACGCCGGGGTTCTGAAAGTGGTCAGAGTACGGAAGCCGGTCGAATAAAAGTTGGATCGTGAAAATTATTAAAATATCACTATACAAGGCTCGCAAAAATTCGTAACACGATACGGGGACATTTTCCATGTGCGTGGGATAAACTTATTATTATTATCGATAAAAATTTTTCGGATTATTGGATCCCATGAAAATGTGACAAATTCCCGGTCGCTTGCGGATCATCGTTTCAACCCAGTGGCTCGGCGCAGCTAATAAGGTAAAATAAAAAGACTATCGAGCTCAAGCTCGAACAATTATTTACAAAATGGCCGTCACGAAACCGAGACAATGTATTGGTACAAAAATACAGAATTTCGTTGAACAGAAACGGTGTTATTTTTTTCACGAACGTGAGATAAACTTATTATTATCATCGACGAATAAAAACTTGCCGATTTTTGTATCCCATAAAAATTTGACGAATTCTCGGTCGCTCGCGCATCGCCGCTTCAACCCAGTGGCTCCGCGCAGCTAACAAAACACCACACAAACAAGTGGATTAAAAAATAAGACTATCGATCTCGAGCTCGGACAATTATTTACAACACCGCAGTCACGAAACCCGTAAAACGGGTACGAAAATACAGAAGTTCGTTGAATGGGAATGTTGTTAATTATATGGAGCTCGTGGAGATTTCGTAAAGCCGGACAGCATATTCTATATATAGCTGGCATAAAGGAGAAATCCAATCCCCCATCAAACTTCGAAGCTCGACTCGACTCGCTGCTATTTCTGTAAACTGAGTTAGTATCAATGGTGAAACTATAGTCTATTGAATGAGGATGAGGTCGTCACTCCGGCCGCCCCCCTCCCCACCCCCGATCCCCTTTACATCCTACCGGAGCCCCCTTCTAGGTACATCGAAACTTCACTCAATAACCGGGGTAGGATACGCGTCGGAGGTACCTAATACAAAAGCATTGTAAACGTGCCCTTAGAGTTGGCATGCACGGCGAGGATGCCGATGGAACGTACCAGTCACAGGTGTATGGAACGCCGAGTGAATGTTAACCGTATCGAGTCAGACCAGTGGCCGAGGCTGTCTGGTGCAGCCAGGGACTTGCCAGATGCGGTTCCAGCATGGTCAAACGCTTCCGTAACACACCGTTGGCTCTCACGCCGGTGGTCGACACTCCGGACCACCGCGACACACTGTGTGTATCCAGCTATACAATATTAAACCATAATAGGCACATATATATATATATAATATATATATATGTATATATGGACAGAACGGCTTCATTGTGGAACGTGGATGGACAATACCAAATTTTCAACGCCGACGGGGGAACGCGTCGACAAAGGCACCGGACTATAGCTGAATTAACTCCTGTCGGAACATAATGAACGCCCAACCCACCGACGGTCGCGTGAAATTGACGCCCGATCGTTTTTCGACGCATTTTTGGAATTGTATTAATCGTTTCACGTAATTCTGAGCATTTATGTTTGTTAAGCGGATTGATTTTGTTTTTGCATTGGGTAGCAGAGTTGCAGAAAATTCGGTCGATGGGTTGGAATTGACGGAATTGGGACAATTTTTTAGGCTTCAGGTGTGCAGGCGAAAAATGTTTACGGTGACTTTTTTTATTTTTTTGCTGGTGGAAAAAGCGAATCGGAAGTGTTAATATGGATGGAAAAGCTTCATTGCGGAACGCGGATGGACAATACAAAATTTTCGATGCTGACGGGGGAACGCGTTGACAAAGGGACCGTACTATAGCTGAATTAACTCCTGTCGGAACATAATGAACGCCCGACCCTTCGACGATCGCGTGAAATTGACACGCAGTTATTTTTCGACGCATTTTTTCGAATCGTGTTAATCGTTTTGCGTAACTCTGAGATTTCTTTTTTAAGCGGATTAATTTTTTTTATTTCGCACGAGGCTGCGCAGAGCTGCGCAGAAAATTAGGTCAGTGGGATGAAATGATCGGGATGGGGACAATTCTTTTACAGCTCGTGTAGACAAAAAATGTTTTCGGTGCCTTTTTTATTTCTTGCTGGCGGAAAAAGTGAACCGGAAGTGTTAATTGGACGAAACTCGACTGAGTAAAAATATAAAGAAAAAAGAATTTCAAAATTTGGTCAAGTATAACGAGCAGTTTGAAAGTAACAGTGGCTTTATATCTCGACGAAAGGCGCAGCGTTGAGAAATGCTAATGCCCTATTTTTGTCATCAAATTTCCGAGGCGCCTCCTCAGCCACGTGCGACTCGTGTTAAATTATCCTCGGCAAATTCCCACTCAGGGTCCCGCCTCGAGGGGCCTCGAATAAATCAAAGCCCGTTTTGCATTTCTTTTAATTGGCGCAGTTTATATTTCCGACACGAGTGTAATTACTTTCTTACGCATAAAATCAGTGTTCAGAGGGACGTTATACGTAGTTTCTCCTCGACTACCTCGTTTTCCGCTTGTTCATCGTCTCTCGCTACGTTAAATATTAATAATCCTATTTTTGCACGGTACCCTCTACAACGTCGACTCTCTATATCCCTCAAAGACCCCGCGATAAGCAGAGTTTAGCTTTTCCGCATAATTTATTAACGCTCGGTTTCCATACAGTTACGTTTTTTCCGTGACCGATGATGGTTGCCACCGCGTTTCCGGTAAAACTGTGTCAAACGTGATACGCTCCTCTCGAAGCGTACCCTATGATACGACTACTTACGTAACCTACCGCCGTACAGCGCACGGAGGAGAGCGGGCAAAATGGAACCCGGGGCAAAACGGACCGTTCTTACCAATTTTACCCCGGACGTTAACAAAGTTAAAAGTTTCATCTCTAATCGATCGATCCTGACCTAACTGGTCCATTTTACCCCGGTGCATGTTTCCTTTTTGTCCCGGTCCATTTTGTCCCGGTTCATTTTTACCCGGTCCATTTTGCCCCCCGCACAACCTAGCTTCGCCTCCGGCTCGTTCCCTCGCGCTGTTTTCCTACGGCGTACGACTCCGTACGACGTTTTTTCACGAGCTCTCGTCTCATGCAAAAGCACCCTCGTAACGAGGCTAGATCACTCACGTATGCGCATCGAATATTAATGCCCCTCGAGCCGAGCGTAGAACAAGAAAGTGATATTCCGTCTCAGTCATCCATTTCGCCTCGTTTTTTTAACCTCTACTTGTTTCTGGTTTTTTCTTCTTTATATACACCTAGACGGCGTATATATAACTGCGTAGAGCGCGGCATTATGCAACCGGCTGCCGCTGGTTAATTTATATACGTTTCAATCGCTTTCTCGGACCAAGTTGCCCCGCTCGCCTCCCTTCTCGTCTTTGCTGCTGCTGTGGAGGGATTTTTTTCTTTTTTTTCTCATTTTCTTTTTTGTTCATTTCGAGGAAAGTTCGTTCTCGAAAAGCGGGGGTTTAGTTTTCCCTCGAGGGAAATAGCTCGTGGCGTTGAGGGGGTTGAAGGTGAAATATTAATGTGCCGCGGGCGAGAAGAGAAGACTTTTAAGTCGAGAGAGTAGCGGCGCAGACGGCCCGACGTGGTGAGCACTACTAATTTTCTGTCGCCCAACTAGCTCAAGCCGATGCTCGGGTCTATACACGGAGTTTTAACCTGAGTGGCGCGGCAGTCTGACCGTATCCGGCGCTAACTACTTATATTACCGGTGAGCACTCAGCTTTTTTAACCAGCTCCGATGTATATCCATTGTGTAATCTCTGAGACACCGGGAAGAGGGATGAGTCCGTTTCGTTTTCTTATTCGGTTACGTGCAATGAATTGCAATCGCTAGAATAAAAATAATATTTATTATCAAAAACTTAAGGTCGAAAGTTCCAATAATGAAAAAAGGCTAAACAAGGCTTTACAATCTCTTGAAACTGAAGGCATTTTCCCTTGGAAAACGTTTTCTGTAGAGTGTAGTTTTCGGATTACGGCGCTTTCAACCAACAGGATCGCTCCAAAAGTGGTTCAAGCTGATGCTCGGGTCTGTGCGCGGAGTTTTAACCCGAGTGGCGTGACAGTCTGACCGTATCCGGCGTTAACTATTTAGATTAACGTTGAGCACTCAGCTTCTTTAACCGGCTCCGATGTATATACATTGTGTAATCTCTGAGACGGTGGCAAGAGGGATGAGTCCTTTTAGTTTCTTATTCGTTTACGTGCAATTAATTGCAATCGCTAGAATTGAAAAAATAATTTATTATCAAAAACTTAAAGTCGAAAGTTCCAATAATGAAAAAAAGTGTACAATCTTGTTCCTAAACAAGGCTTTACAATAGCTTGAAACTGAACAAATTTTCCGCTCCAAAAGCGGCTCAAACGTAAGACGCTTATATCTCGGGAACAGTGAACTTCGGAGAAAAAATTGCGAGTGAACATTTGTTCAGCTTCGCTGTCCGAACGCGAGTACGCTATGCTTCGGAATTTTCGTTTGACAACCCGTACTCGACACGAGAACAAGAGGGAAAGAACGCGAGTCTCTTTTCGACGTTTAAAATGCATAGCTTTCCCTAAATGGACAAAAATGAAGCAATGAGGAATAACTCCAAAGGGATATAAAATGTTAATCCGGAAGGGTGAAAATAAGTGAAAACTAGGAAAGCGTATGGTATTAAAATATGCACGGCAGAGTGTTTTAATAGAGAATGAAAATGAATGAACAAAGGGGAGTCGAGAGTCGACAATTCCGCTCGATACGCCAGTCGGACTTTATCGAGTTACTACAGGAGAAAGCGGGGAATATAGAATAAGGCGAAGAGGAGAAGAATGGAGGGACCATACTTTATTCACCGGTCGACAGGCGCACAAAGGATCTCTTTCCTCGAATCTTCCAATCTTATGCGATCTCTTCCATCCCACCGTAGTGGCCACGTTAAAGTAGTCGTACTCTCGCTCCGCTGTATACTGTGTAACGAGACTCTTTGACGTAGAAATAAGAATTATTAACAGAACACAGAAGGGAAGAATCGGAGGAGTTTATATTTCTTCTTTATCCTCTTCCTCCCTTACCCTCAATCTTCGCCACAGTCGCCGGAATGTCACGGACGCCGAAAACCCCGTTCGGAGCGTCCGAAACAAACGTTATGCAAAGATTATCCCCACAAACAGCCGATTAGCGTTAAAAGCATACCATTTTTAAAACCAAAATAATTTCATTTTTTCTCGGATTGAATCATTTTAGTAGTAGTAAATGTATTTATTGACAATGTATTACATGGCAGGAATGCTGATACATTTGCGCGATTATTTACATAATATATTCCTCTGCTATTACCATTGCCAACGGGCCATCGACCTAAGTCCTTCAGCCCCGAAAAATGTTATTCTCATAAAAGTAGTAATTAAAAACAATAACGACTTTATCTCGAAAAAAAATGATTTTGACCCGTCAATAAAGTTTTATTGACAATTAAAGTTTATATTTCTTCTTTATCCTCTTCCTCGCTTACCCTCCATCTTCGCCACAGTCGAAGGAATGTCACGGACGCCAAAAACCGCGTTAGGAGCGTCTGAAACAAACGTTATGCTAAAATTGTCCCCAGAAACAGCCGATTAGCGTTAAAAGCATACAATTTTTAAAACCAAAATAATTTAATTTTTTCTCGGATTGAAACACTTTATTCTCATAAAAGTAGCAATTAAAAACAACAACGACTTTATCTCGAAAACAAAATGATTTTGACCCGTCAATAAAGTTTTTTCAGTCGACAGCTTTTTCTTAAAAAATGCTTTCTCCTCCGCGCGTTCTCAGACGCTGCGGACATCTTGAGCTTCGTTCGGGGCGTTCGAGCACAGCGCGACAAAATTTCCAATTCAGACCCTTGCCGAGAATGGACGAAAAATAAAGGTGGAGAGAAAGAAGCGAGCGAAGCGTTCGAGAGCCATTCACCGCTATCCGATCGGAGTAAAAGGCTTTCAGTGGAAACGAAAGGATTGTCGGAGGAACGACCGCAAACCACAAAAGTCCGATCGTAGGATTGGCAGGGACTTGCGGCAAGCTGTCCATTTTCTCGGGAGAATAGAGGACCATCCAGTGGTAAGCGTCCTGGTTCTGTCTGTCTTATGGTTCTCCCTTTGGTTCCGTCCGGATAAAGGTACCGTAAATTTGCATGCGAATCATGGCGCGTAAAACGCCAGCGACTCTATCGGTTATTTAACGTAACCGCCGAACGGTATGTGGACCGGTATGATCATACGGGGATGGCACGCCGACCAGGATTGGCAGACTAGCGTCGTACCGCGCGGTACCAGGATCGCTGGCGGAGTAAAGAAGAAGAAGAAGCTCGAGGAGACAAGTACTTTGGCCCCGCGGCGGTTATCGTTCGATGAGGAGGACGTTGTACAGGCACACAGCCAGTGCTCCACCGCATGACAAATTGATGGTTGGTACGCGAGCGAGGATCCTCTTTGAATTATCGACGATACTCGAGCGCTTCGTGGTGTACATACTGCGCTGTACAGTGAACCGGAGGGATGGAAAGGGGTCCCCGACCGAGCACCGCGGGAGGTTCGATTTATCGTCGCTGAATCGACACTGATAACGACGAGAGCTGCGGTACGCTTTTTCACGAAAAATTAGAAAGAACGAGGCCGCCGCGCATCCCTCAAACCTCAGGATCGTCGTTGTCAGACGCCATAGGTGCGATGGAAATTTATGCGCTATGGTGTATTACCGGAGTGGATTATTGAACCTTGAGATTTTGGGGCTTCGCAGGCGCTTGGTATGCCAGTTGCTGTCTTTGGACACGTTGGGCTTTCACCCACAAAAAGCCAATCAGAGATCGAGCAAAACGACACCATTGGGCCACCTGATGTTCCATATTTTTTGGTTCAAGATCTTTTCATCTGCGCACTTCAATTTCCATCCTCTCCGTTGTCCCTTTGTTTTTTTCCTCACTGAAGTCGAAGATATCTCGGTCGAGCAAAATGACACCATTGGGCCATCTGATGTTCCATATTTTTTGGTTCAAGATCTTTTCATCTTCGCACTTCAATTTCCATCCTCTCCGTTATCCCTTTGTTTTTTTTCTCTCTGAAGTCGAAGATGTCTCGGTCCGACGAAGATATCTCAGTCGAGCAAAACGACCTCATTGGGCCATCTGATGTTCCATATTTTTTGGTTCAAGATCTTTTCATCTTCGCACTTCAATTTCCATCCTCCCCGTTATCGCATTGTTTTTTTTTCTCACCGAAGTCGAAGATATCTCGGTCCGACGGAGTTCCCATGAATCCGAAGTCTGCTCCTCGATCGTCCCTGATCCAGGGATCGGGAAAACGTTTTCTTATGATACCCCGATACGAATCGGGGGGTTTGGCAGGGCTTTGCCCTATCGAATCCAGACAGCGCGAAGAATCCTCTCGCTATCGTGCCCGAGCGACACCTGGAGCCTGTGGGGCCTTAGCTATCACAGTTGCCGTTTTTGGGCACTTTGGGCTCCCACCTACAAAAAGCCAATCAGAGATCCAGTAAAACAGCCCATCTTTCCATATTTCCATATTTTTCGGTCCGAGATCTTTTCCACCTTCGCACTTTAATTCTCACCCCCTCCGTTATTGATTTATTTTTTTTCTGACTGAGGGCGAAGATATCGCGGTCCGACGGAGTTCCCGTGAATCCGAAGCCTGCTCCTCGATCGTTCCTGATCCAGGGATCGAGAGTTAATTCGACAGTCCCGTAGTCTCGGGGAAACGATCTCTTACGATACCCCGATACGAATCGGGGGGTTTTGTAGGGCTTTGCCCTATCGAGCGAGACAGCGCGAAGAAGAATCCTTTCGGTATCGCGCCCGAGCCCCGGTGGCCGAGAGGGACGAGAGGGTAGCACAACGTTTCGCGCGGGTAAGTGATCCTCTGATCCAGCCGCCAGGCACCAGACCCATAACTCTTCCTGCCCGCGGCGTTCCTGCATCCCCCACGCCGAAGAGTTGGCCGCTCTCCATCCACGGATGCGCGACTGCTTCCTGCTGCTGCTGCCGCCGCTGCCTCTTTTTACTTTCCATGTGCGATTGTGTGCATAGAGAAGCCGATGGTGTTCGTTGGTGGTCGTTGTGACTACCGCTGGCCCATTTTGCCATTCCGCGTGCACGGACGATTCTCCGACGGTGTGGATGCTGGAACACTACCGATGCCGCTGCTCGCATCGTGTGTCTATGCTGGCGTGAATTTCCAGGCTGTCAGTGCCTCTTTCTAGTTTGCATATCCATACAGCATGCAGTTGCCGGCTTCCAGTACTTCGTCTATGTCCGGGCAAGTTTGCCTCGCGCAGTAACAAAAAAAAAAGTCTTGTACACTTTGCAAACGCTCCTTGCGCAAATGTGTCGACGATTTTCGCATTGGTGATCTTCTTATCTTGTCAATTTAACCGTTTTTAATGTAACGTTGAAATTGTTAAATTGACAAGAAAAACGGATGGTGGACGGATCTTTTTTTTTACTGCGTACGCAAGACCATTGGTAGCGGTGACAATACGGAAGCTACCGAGTTGTTTTTTCGTTGGGCGGTAAACACGGTCTTGATGATGTGGATCTTCCGCAGGCCTCCATCTAATTTGTGTGCCTAGGAAGCGACTAAGCGCGATGTGGATTTGTGGAAGGCAGTATCTCAGGATGGCCACGATGTCGTTGGCTTCTACTCGTTCTATTCCCTTTGTGTACAGACTCGGTTTTATAGACGACCCGCCGATGGGTTAAACGCAGCTGGAGCTGGCAGGCCAGACCTTCCTTTTTCCACTACGTCTATCATCAGACAGTACTGCCTGGGGCCATAGCTGGGACGTCTTCGATAATGATATCAAAGGATTTGATAATATCAAATGATCGAATGATTTAATTCGATAATAATATCAATTGATTTGATAGCATCAAATAATCGAATGATTTAATTCGATAACAATATCAAATGATTTGATAGCCTCAAATAATCGAATGATTCAATTCGATAACAATATCAAATGATTTGATAGCATCAAATAATCGATTGATTTAATTCGATAACAATATGAAATGATTTGATAGCATCAAATAATCAATTGATTTAATTCGATAACAATATCAATTGATTTGATTCGATAATGATATCAAATGATTTGATAGCATCAAATAATCGATTGATTTAATTCGATAACAATATCATTTGATTTGATTCGATAATGATATCAAATGATTTGATTAGATTATGAGAACATGAAAACTCGTACTGGACTTGAATCCGCTACAACCTTTAATTTTCTCGCTTTTTGGACTCGATTCGAAAAACTATGTGACGAAATTCAACAATCTGTCGTTCCCGATTCGAAATTCAAAACCTAATGCCTAATGCCCTTCGCGCCCCCCAATGGAGAGTCAACGGAGCACACGAATCACAGTGTGACCGGATGTTGCAATTTGGAAGTCCTCTCGGACTATCACGAGCCAGTTCTGCCTGGGGCCATAACCGGGATGCCTGGGTTCTTTTTTCAACTTCGTCTAAACTGCTAATGCTCCAACGATGTGGATGATAGGACCTTTATCGTTGGCCATTGTGCATACGGGCAGAAAATGTTTCAACGGTGATGCAGGAAATGGGATTATTATCGCCTCCTATTCCGACTGCGCACAGAACCCCGGTAATCCCAACGTTCCGGAATTCCGGGCTGCTGTCGGCTCTACTTTATGAACGTACCGACACGCATTCTCGCAACAGCGACGACAGTATATGGGCATTCTGGTAGGTACAGCACTGTTTTTTTTTAAACTTAGTATGTGCACCAGGCCGTGTTTTGATGTCTCTGCAGTGACGCTGGCGTTGGACACACACACGAGCCGTTGTAGGGTCTGTGCCTTCCCTCGACTGACACCTCGGCCGGGCTTATGATTCCCACCGACGACCGCGACCCATCGCGGGTAAGCGAAATTACGTTTCCGCTTTTACCCCGTCGTACTACTCCTCTCCACGCTCGGGATGTCTCGTCCCGTAAATCCTTTTACGAGGAGACCCGGGCAACATCCATCCCTGCGAAACGGTCCGCGTTTTCCTGCGTACCAGCGCCACCCCGTTATGTATTTACCGACGAAAATCTCTTCCATGACCCGCTCGTTACATCGCAACTCCAACATTTTTATTTTCCCGATGTAATCCTTTGGCGCGTAACGAATGTAGGAATGCTAATTGGAGTTTGCGGTTCATTGAACTGTTGGTGTGTTGTAGATAAAACTCGTTGGGCAAGCCCATCTCTATCCGCCCCAATGATTTTTCATTGAACGGAATTTACATCCACTAAAAAAAAAAAATCGCTAAAAAAAATCAAACAAAATATGGTACTCCAAGAACATTGAGCATTTCCCGCCGCTCCTGCGTGCCATCCGACCGTGCGCAGAGGATGAAAGGCGATCGTGCGGCATAAATCCATTTGTCTCTGATATCCGTGAGCTTCGACCTCTCTCCTTCACAATATACAACTCCTACTCCATAAACGTTTATGGTACTCGAATATCCTATCGCGTACTACAGATATCCGCCAAAATTTCCCGTTGTATTTCACATTTTCGCCACCCACGCGCATTCATGATAATGCACATATTCCAGAACCGCCCAGCAATGCGAGTGCCCGATTTCCAGTCCCATAACGCACCCCAATTTATGAGGCCACTGCGGTTATAATTATGGCTCATCATCATCATCGTGCCCAATTACTCGCGTCATTATTATCGTTTCGTGTGTAGCCGGTTTCTGGTACACGCTACCTGAGTGAGATAGATTAACAAGATGCGGCAACGAGACGATGGCTGAGGGAGAGGACGAGAGTGTCAGAGGCATAGCGGGTGTGCGGCAATGGGATAGCTTGTATCATCATCGATAACATGGTCCATAGAACGCTATCCTCTTGCCTATCTACACAACCACCGCCGGTCCTCGGTGAAGTTGACCCCCCGTCCCGGGACTTCGGGCCAGCGAACGTCACCGGTTGGGTCAGCTTCGTCAAAAGGCGGAATCAGAGCGCAGATACAGGTATTCATGCCGTTTGGCATGTAACTATAGGTCAACCAGGTCCAGGTTCTCCCTCGTCCTCTCTGGGCTGCTGGGCTTCGCGTGTGCGGTGGTTGCAGGTGTGGGTGGAGGTTCGCGTAGGTGCACGTGGGTCGCGTCTCTCTCGGTGCCGTTGGTTGAATTCGGATGGCCGCGTGGTATTGGTGGTAGATAACGAATCGACCCGTGGTCGATCATCGTAATGGGGACGAGGAGGGGGCGGCATAGTCGGGGACCACTACATTTATGTCGGTGACGTTATAACGCTGAGGGAAGGTTGCAACATTGGGAGTGATGGGACGAACGAGTCAGGCGGAGGATCAGAGGAAGCTGGGCTTGGTTTGTGCGACGCCTGGACCGAGCCCTGCGAGAAAGGTTTACGAGCGGCTCGACCAGCATATCCCTGCAGCGCACCCGTCCGTCGTCCCATTGCCGATGCTGCTGCTGCGCTGGGGACGAGCAGAACCGGAGCCCTCGGTGTTACAGTTATACTATCGCTTTTATGAGCAAACCGCCTGCTGCTGCTGCTGCTGCTGCTGCTGCTGCTGCTGCTGCTGCTGCTGCTGCTGGCGCTACAACGGTCGACGAAACGGCCGCGTCGACGTTCCAAATATTAAATCGGTGCGGAGAACGGGGCTCGCCCGGAAGCTGAACAGTCCAGTCGCGTTCGCCGCAACCGCTATTCCTCGCCGGGACGCGCCCCCGGGAAACTGATTGCAGGGCAGAATATATATAATAAATAAAATTACGAGGACGCTGGAGAACCGACCAGAATCTGCTCTTCGAGATTACCCAGAGCGAAATTTTGAAATTCCTTTTTGTTTCCGCTTCGGTTCTTGAATTCCCACGGGCATTTACACGATGGTCCAGCCAATGATTTACTGAGAACAAAAAAAATTGTTGGATTAACAAAAAGTCGCGGTGACATCCGTTCAAAGCTCTTATTTATTTGGTACAAATAAAGCATTGTTTGATTGAACATTTTATATTTTACCAACCAAACAACACCGTTGAATGTATGTCCATTTCTTTGTGTAACCATTTATTTTTCTCAGTGTAGGCTGGAGCGGGGCAAGATAGAATAAGGTAAATGTCCCTATTCCCGACCATGCTCCTTTTACCGACCATTTCGGCGTATAACGTCATTTACGAGGCAGCCAATGCATAAAAACGTGTATTAGTGGTCTAGAAATATTCAGGAATTTGTGTAGTCTGAAAGGATTGTAAATTGCAGAGTAAGTGTAATAATTAGTGCATAATATTATCGCTTTTCTTACCGCACGTCACGACTCGAGCGGTTTCTTAGAAGTAAAGTTAAAGATTGTCGATCGCGTAAATAGTAAATATTTCGGTAAAAATCCGTTGTTAACGAATAATTCGAGCGTTAAATGGTTCTTTGAAGTTCGGTTTACATATTCCGAAAAAAAAACAGTCGGATAAACTTTTTTTTTTAATTCGCCGGTCGGGATTGGGCACAGAAAAATTCTTGCCTGTCCCCATTACCGTACATGTAAACGTCAGTTCATTTCCACATAACCAACAACAATTTAATAAATTATCTTTTGCTAAAACGTTTAGGCTAAGTGTGTACACAATGCTGTAGATTTCATGTTCGAAGTCTGGATTTATATTTATTTTTTCTTTGCAACCTCGGTCATTCGTGCTGTAAAAAAAGGTGGTCGGTAATGGGGGCCATGCCCGGTCGGGCTTGGACACAGCTGGTCGGTAGATGGCACATGCACTAGTGCGGATTCATTACGACTAATCTAGGAAAATACTTGACGAAATGGATTGTGTCTACGATTTTTGGAAAGTGTATGGTTAAAGCTATCGATTGATGTGAAAATCATCCTCGAATTAACTTTTGTTACATTTGACAACGCCATTCTTTTCCCCGGTCGGCCTTATAGGGGTCGGGAATAGGGACATTTACCTTAGTTTAAAGGATTTTTCGCGAACCATCATCAAAGCTCTTTCACCCTCGCGCATATCCATTCGCTTCGCCGTCGCATCAAAACGAATAAGTTACGAGGTAACCGGAGAGAGAATACCCATCAGGGCGCGCTGCAACATTTATCGGAGGATTAACTTTTGTTCGAGCTACAGCGGAAATCTCCGCCACGACATTTTCCCCATGATTTTATCCGAGCGCCGACAAACCCGCGTATACGTTCCGGTATTTTCCGGATAAATTTGAGCGACGAGCCCCGCCACCCGTGCTCGTTATTATCATCGGCGACTTTGCCGGTATCAGAGACATCGCCCTTTTAGCTGTACACTGCACGACGATCGTCCCGACGTATCCTTATAAAGCGCAGGAATCTTCAAAGTCCCCCGGGATCTCCGAACGCTGTTCCTAGAATTCTTTTGAGCCCTGTGTAAGATACACCCTGGATCTATGCAAAACATCTCCGGTAACGTCGCATTTTTTTTTCACTCTCTTTCCATCCGCCTGTCTCTTGCTTCCGCCGCCGTTCGAGCATCGCAGCAGCGATTACCTTATTACATTCTACCCCATGGTTCTACGTACCTTAGCGAGATTCCTGAGGGCAGACGACGCAATTCCTCTCTATTCTTTCGCTTTCATTTTATTCTCCGGTTTTACTCTTATTCTCGTGCCTCGGGGCTTTTTTCCCCAATATATTTATATCCGGCGAATGCCGAAGATCCGACGGAGCGCAAATAGCTACAGCAGCAATTTTCTTTTGTCGCTCCGAGAAACGAAAATCAAAGTAACCGCGCGGACGAACGGACGGAGTATGTAATCGGTGTGTAATCGAATCAGAGTCTTTTTCGTTGTTGTTGTGTCGAGCGAACAGGAAAAGAATGCAAGTAAGAAAACGCGAGACGAGAGACGGTAAAAACGATTGTAATAAGAGACGGGGAAGGGGCGAGTCGTCTCTCCTATCCGACAGGGCCGCTTAGGCGTCTCGACAGTCTACTCGACGGCGAAATGTCGATTGCCGGTAATTCGAATGCCACGGGTATGCGCTATTATCCTTACACTATTGCGTTTCAACGGCCTCGGAGGGGAAACGGCGAGGCGGAACTGGAAACTGCCGAGATTCGATGTGTCGCGAGATTTGCATTTTTTTAAACCCGTTGTTAAAAAAGGACGAGCATTTCCATGCACGACTTCGAGACCCTTCGCGATATTTCTTAATTGTATCTTAATTATATCTCGGAGAATATTGACCAGCCCGAGTAGAAATTTTCGAGCGTTATATAGGGCCCTGATAGGGTCCTATGTAATATGCCCTTATCAGGCCCTTCTCAGGCCCTTATCAGGCCCTTCTCAGGCCCTTATCAGGCCCTTCTCAGGCCCTTATCAGGCCCTTCTCAGGACCTTATCAGGGCCCGATGTAACGCGTGAAAATTTCTACTCGGGAGCTTGAGTTTGCAAATATTAATTCGAACAGCGAGGACGCTTATCGGTGAGAATTTTCCCGCGAATTGTTCGATACAGTGTTGCAGTCGAACTTTATCGAAGTCGCGCACGATTCGACGTGATTTCAGGAGTTTTCAACCTCCGGATCGATAGCTTTGTCACGGGTACGCGCTGTTGTCCTTGCACTACTGCGTTTCGACTGTGTTGTAAAGGAAACAACGAGGCGGAACTGGAAACTGCCGGGATTCGATATGTCGCGAGACTTGAATTTTTTAAAGCCGCTATTAAAAAATGAAAAGCATTTCCGTGTTCGACTTGAAACCCGGACGGTTCGTCGATCCTCCGCGACATTTCCTAATTATATCTCGGAAAATATTGACCAGTTTGAGTTTGGAAAATTTAATTCGACGAGGGAGGTGGGCGGTTTTTGGTGAGAATTTCGAGGAACGTTTCACGCCCGGCGGATTGTTCGATACAGTGTTTCAGTCGAACTCGGTCGAAGTGGCGGAGGATTCGACGTGATCTCGGGAGCTTTCAACCTCCAGCTCCGGCCGAAGAGCGAGAGTAGTGGTCGCGCGGATCGATCGATCGTACGAGGAAGGAGTCGAGTGGTTCCGAGAAACCGACGGCGCACGGTTGGAATCCGTATGTATCTATGTATAGAAAAGATGTGGGTGTATAGGTGTATCGACGGTTGCCGAGAATGTGAAACGGAATGAGACGGAGGTTATATCGAGGGAGAAAGGAAGCAGGCTGAAACTTGTGAGCGATACAGCGCGTCGTCCTATAACTCCGAACAAATTATTCAACGTACGACTGCGATGCACCACGCCCCTCTGCCCCGATCCACTGCGGCACCGGCGAGCTGACTTTGCGCGCACTCGAACCCTGTCAGAAAGAACGAATTTAGACGCGGCTTTAATACAACAGTTCTCGGACTCACTCTGAAACGGTCATTTTTATTAATGCCGTCACATTTACCATTATTGCTATTGAATGGGGTGGAAAAAATAGCTGCGTTAATATTCTTCTGACATCGATCGATAAACCTTGCCGTATCTTTCTATACATCATTTTTTTCGTAATTATTTTTTTTTACTACTTTTTCCACAGATCATTATTTCCATAGATCATTCGTTCCATTGATCATTCGTTCCATTGATCATTCGATCCATAGATGACTCGATCCATAGATCGTTTAATCCATAGATCATTTAATCCATAGATCATTTAATCCATAGATCATTTAATCCATAGATCATTTAATCCATAGATCATTTAATCCATAGATCATTTAATCCATAGATCATTTAATCCATAGATCATTTAATCCATAGATCATTTAATCCATAGATCATTTAATCCATAGATCATTTAATCCATAGATCATTTAATCCATAGATCATTTAATCCATAGATCATTTAATCCATAGATCATTTAATCCATAGATCATTTAATCCATAGATCATTTAATCCATAGATCATTTAATCCATAGATCATTTAATCCATAGATCATTTAATCCATAGATCATTTAATCCATAGATCATTTAATCCATAGATCATTTAATCCATAGATCATTTAATCCATAGATCATTTAATCCATAGATCATTTAATCCATAGATCATTTAATCCATAGATCATTTAATCCATAGATCATTTAATCCATAGATCATTTAATCCATAGATCATTTAATCCATAGATCATTTAATCCATAGATCATTTAATCCATAGATCATTCTTTGCAGAGATCATTCTTTCCATAGATCATTTAATCCATAGATCATTCTTTCCAGAGATCATTCTTTCCATAGATCATTTTTTTCTATAGATTATTCTTTCCATGGATATTTTTCATTTCCATTAACTAATGGAGAAAACCCATATCCAATATTTGAGCGAACATTTCGTTATTCCATTTCATCAGCTCACGCCTTCCATAAAGATCTCAATCATTAAACAATCTCCGACAAATCCGAGAGGACTGGCAAGCCCGCAGGATCAAAAGCCCTCGACGCTGTCGATACGCAGTACAGTCGGGTTCGAGCTTCAACAAATCGTTGAAGATCAATCGTCGGAATAAAAGGGCGGAGTGAAACACTCGAAACGGCTTGCGGATTTTCTTCCTCTCTCCTCGCCGCCCTTGCATCCTTGCGTTCTCATCCCTCCTATATCCCTTTACTTATCTTTTTTTTTCCTCTCGCTTTAACTCTCTCCCCGGGCTCTCTATCTTTCGCCTCTCTCTCCCTCCCCTCAGCTCTCTCGTGGGAATTGGGGATTTGCGGTTTACCAGGGGAGCGTCGTGAGTGCCAGACGGAAAAAAACAAATGAACGGCCCGTCGAGAGAAGAGCGCCAGCGCTGAGTGGGACACGAAACCCCTGGATCTCTAGCCCAGTCCTTTCTTTTCCGCCCCCCCCCTCTTTCTTTCTTTCTCCATGCCGTTTCTTTTCTACCTTTCGTTCGTGTATTTTCAGTCTCTCACCCGCTCGACGCACCCTCTTACAACCCCTGGCGTTTTCTATCCGGAACACCAACCGCTACCGGCACCACCGCCAGCCAGCGCACCCCTTTTCTTCCGCATCTCTCCCCCCACCCTACCCCCTCCCTCCCCCACTTCCCCTCCCCTTCAGCTCTCGTTCCGCTTCACTCACATCTCTCGTCGACTCTTCTCTACCTCCATTCTACACTTTTCGCAGCTTCACCCCCTCCCTTTTCAACGCTTCCCCCCCCCCCCCTCCCCCTCGCCATCTCCTGCACGCTACTATCTTTCGGTACATACGAGCGAGCGGGTACTCGGCAGCCGATAAATTTCAAACAAATGAAAAGAAAACAGCGCCTGCGGCCCGAAGATATCCGACACGGCGGAGGCAGCCGACTCTCGGAAACCGGGTCCAGCCCCGGGTGCGCGCACCTCGCGGCCCGTGCAAAAGTTAAATGCCCTCGCGGATGCGAACGACCGGGGGTGAGAGCGACGGATACACCGGGAATGAGGAGCTACCCCCATAATCGTATCTGTCCCTCCACCCTCCGCCCTGACGGGTTTTCTCGTCTCTCTACTTACGCAATTTATGCGCGAAACCCGCCTCGGGTATATTTACTCTGTGGGATTTAGTTGGCAAACTGCGAGTGGACGACGACGACTCGGATTTCACGAAACGTGGGTATCTCGTTTTCCGGTGTGTGTGTATGTGTGTGTGTTTTTTTTTAACGTTTTGTGGCATAGATTCGCGATTGCGCTGAGTCATAAATAGCTAATTATTACTTTGGTTTGTTAATGGACGGGAAGCTTCGCGGGGTGCGAATATGGACCACTTGGCTCTGGGCGACTTTTACACTTCGGGACTATACGGGTTAATTAAAGTTGTTCGTATTTGATAAATATTTGTTTTTCAGAAATATTCACCATTTTTTTTCTTGTTAACATGATATTTTTGTTGTTGTGATTTCCGTTTTATTTTTATTTCTGAACATCTATGGAAAGGACGAGACGTGTTTGTTAGGTGTACACATTTTTGTGTTCGCCTTGATTGATTTGTCAATTTTTATTATTAACAAATTGAATTAAGCAGTCTGCGGCTCACCACGTATTTAATTCTCTTGTCAAACTCAGATCTACCGAATTTACTAAATTATTCGATAGATCGTTAGACGATGAAGCTATACATAGGATGACCTGGACTGCTCGAAAATTCATGGTGACCCCGTCGAAACATAAATAAAATAACTAATCACTCCGAGTAATTAGAATATCGGGTGAAAGTGGGGAATATGGCCCATCACCACTAACACGTAAATTAATTATGCACGGGCCATATTCACCACATTCGCCCAAATTGAGAAATGCGATGAAAAGTTAATTCAGAAGATGATTGAATCAATTATTTATTTCCATTGGAAATTTGAGAACGTTGCCTTTGCGACGCTATTTCCGAAATTAATCGCGCGAAATTTGGAATACTCGATGTCGACTGAGTCGTCGGCTCTTAATCTCACTGAGGTTGATCGAGAGAGACATCGAGAAAGAGTCCTAAGATAGATGAATCTAATTAAACATTTATTTACATAATTCTATTATGGCATGGAAAAAGTAATATTTATTGTATCTAATATGTAATATGACCCAATATGTAATATCGGTTTTTCGAATTTTTGACCACTCGAGGTCGACCGACTTGTTTACCAGTATCTCCGAGACTTTGTTCGTTCGTAATTCGAGCAGCACGATTCCGATATCCTCCGCTCGTGCAACGGATATTTCACATCGGATGCATCATCACTGATTCACGAGATGATCAATAATTTTATATACCGGACGCAGTCGGTTTTTACCACCGGAAACTGTCAAGGTAGCACTGAATGACAAAAGCAACACTTTTCATCTCGTCCGTGAAGACATTTTAGTCTCAAACATAGCCACTTCCGGTTGGTTGCATATACGAAAAAAAAAAATACTTAGGGGAACCACTTTTTGGTCGGTTACAATAACACATAATTAAATTAGCAAAACTTTGTTTCAGAAAATAAAGTTCCGATGTAGAAAACACCAATTAACTTTCCGGCGGAATATGAGTCCTTAAAACACAGCCACTTCCGGTCAAACGTATACACAAAAAACATACTTAGGAGAACCATTTTTTAACCGGTTAAAATAACACATAATTAAATTAGCAAAACTTTGTTTCAGAAAATAAAGTTCCGATGTAGAAAACACCAATTAACTTTCCGGCGGAATATGAGTCCTTAAAACACAGCCACTTCCGGTCGACCAGATACACGAAAAAGATGCTTAGGAAAACCATTTTTTAACCGGTTACAGTAACACATCATTGAGTTAGCGAAATTTTGTTTCAGAAAATAAAGTTCCAACGCTGAAAACACCAATCAAGTTTCCGGCGGAATATGAGTCCTTAAAACACAGCCACTTCCGGTCGACCAGCTACACGAAAGACATATTTAGAAGAACCATTTTTAACCGTTTACAGTAACACATCATTGAGTTAGCGAAACTTTGTTTCAGAAAATAAAGTTCTAACGCAGAAAACCCCAGTTAACTTTCCGGCGCAGTTTGAGTCCTTAAAATTGCGCACTGCAACAAATTTTTCGTTGTACCCACCAGCCTCCTTTTTTTCCCGTGCAGCGAGCGTGAAGATCTCGTAAAGTCAAGCTCATCGACGAATTCAATTATTTCCCCCCTCGTGCACTTTGCCCAGACGCCGCATATTTCGTTCCCTGCGCATTAGCATGTGTTGAGATCTACAACACACGCTTCCACGGAATACTGATGCGTGAATTTCCACACCGCGGTGCCACCGCGGTCCCCGGATGCGCCACGGTATCGCGTATGCTGCATCCGGACGAAAAAGTAATTACGCAATTTACATTTCAAGTTTCGTTGAAGGGAACTCGAGTTGTTCCGTGGATGGTGAGGGAGGAAAAACGATGCTGATGGCTCAGTTCTGGCTGAGCGGGTGACGAGAGGGCTCTCCTCGCCCTCTTCGTTCGCCGCAGTGGGCGAGAGCGAGGCGGGGGATGAAAATGCATTGGGAAACGGGATATTCACGGAGCGTACCGAGGGCGGGACGAGAGAAAGCCGCAGATGATGTTCCGTAGTACAGTTCCCGGGGCTTAGACATTTGACAGCTCGGGAAATTATATTTCTCAACTGCCATTTAAGTTTGCCCGTCGTTTCGTACCTTCATCAGGTCCAATAGCTGGCAAACGCTATTCCCAGATGGCATTACGCGTATCTATACGTCCATCTGGCTTCGGCGTCTTATTCGTTCTGCGTTCTCGCGCGTCTCCGCAGACTTCCTCTCCACTCTCCGTCGCGCGTCTCCCTTCCGTCGCCTATCGCTTCCAGATATCTCCCAGGTAATTCGCACTCCGCGCATTAATCCCCGTAACCGAGCCGGGTATTCTGCTTCCGACAGTCGCTCTTAATCTCATTTTCGGTTACGGCGATTATGAACTAAACTCGCATCGACGCCGATGGAACATTGTTGAGACATTTGTATTATTGAGATTTATATTATGAATGTTTGGGAGAGGAAATTTTATGCTCTGTTTTGCGATACAATTTAAGTTCGATCTTGAACCAGAAAGTATTGAACCGATTATGAACTAAACTCGCATCGACGGCGATGGAACATTGTTGAGACATTTGTATTATTGAGATTTATATTGTAAATGTTTGGACGAGGAAATTTTATACTCTGTTTTGCGATACAATTTAAGTTCGATCTTGAACCAGAAAATAGCGGGATGGTAACCAGAATCTTAGTTTCAGGAGAAACCTGGAAAAAAATGCTAATGTCACGGAAATAAAAATGTCAGGGTATTGAATATTTGTCAGGGGAAATGAGTAAATCCGAATTATGAAATTTTCCAACCGCCAATGTTGAATGTGTCTCTATACTCTATTATAATATAACAAACAGGTTGTTGTGGCTCAGGCGCTTCGCGGCTTCGCTATGGACTATGCTCCATACTATGAAACATTACTATGAAATTTAGAAACCGGGAATTTAAATTTCCGAAAATTTATCGGAAATACGTCACTTCCGGTCGAAAAATTAGAAACTCAAACCCGAAGTGACATATTTCCGGTATGTTACACTATTTTTGAACGATCGTTGCACCGCGACGCTTCACTAAATTTGAACGAAGTTACGTGCCACCTCGCTTATTAAAATAATTTGCAACAAATATATAACGAAACAGGCGAGATCTTGATTAATAATTAATTGATCAATTGCGTAATTCCCGCCGGAATGAATAATTCTTTCCCAATTACGGAGCTGAGACTCGTGTCTTCGGAGTCCTCGCTTCTCGTTATAATGTCTCTCCTCGCTGCTTTCCCGTTATCGTAATGCATTTTACAATAGTTACGTTTTGTCCACGAACGGAATATCTCCTCTCCATACTCTCGGCTGGTATCCATTCCGGCGAGGCCCTTCGGCAACGGCTTTCCCGCGAACACTCAGTTTCGCGGAGATCGACTCGTGCTCGTGGGGAAAATGTGGTTTCGCATTACCCTCTCGCGAGGCTAAATTGGCACTTCAATTTTTAACCGAACGAGATTGAGTCTCTCAGGCGGAAGGTGAGATGGAGAGAGGGTGGAGAAAAAAAAACGCTGGAACGACTGAGAGGTAGCTCGGAATACTTCGGAGCCAAGCGTTGTGGAACATCGAAGGCATGACGGTTCGCCGGATCCATCTACCTTTCTTCTCTCCCCCACTCCCACTTCACATATCTCTCTCATTTATCGAGATTTCCTTCGTACGTCCATCACCGCACAACGAAGCCACTCGTACCTCTCCGCACCCTTAATGTATAAACGTATAAAAGAATCGAGATGATTTCTTCTCTTTTTTTTACGCGAGCATAAATTATCGAGTACTCCCACATTCGTATCGTGGAAGGGACGGCCTATCTGTTATCCGTGATATCGAGCACCAATTACGCCGTTGCATAACAATGACACCCCCCCCCCTCCCTCGATATACGAGAGAAAAAAAATGTTATAACAAAAAACCTGTCATGTTCGATGTTGAATGTCGAAGAAACTTTATTCTCTATTTTTCTTTTCGCAAGTAGACAATTGTCAACTCGCAAGCTGATAAAGTCCGGGCTCACAGCTCGATAAGCGGGTTAAAAAGTGCATCGATACTCCCGTTAAAATATTTTTTTCTTTTCTACAACATCGTTATGGTTACCTTTTTTCCAAGCGAATGTCGTAGCATGATACGCAGCGTAATTTTTCTGGCCAAATGAGTTTAATCCGCGCAGGGATAAACGCGGATTTAATATCGGAGCTCTGCGCTTAATGTAAACGTTTTTTTGTAACACGCTAAAAATGTAATGTTTTTACTCAGGCGTACATTATCGAGTACTCCGATATTGGTATGGTGGAAAGAACTGCCTACACGTCATTCGTGAAATCGAGTACCAATTACGCGAATTGCATAACAACGGCCCCTCGAAAAAAGGAGAAAAAATTTAATAAAAAAAAGAGTAACCAGTCACGTTCAACATTGAAAGTCGAACAAACTTTATTTTTCATATTTATTTTTTTTCGCCTTTTAATATTTTTCGAGTCGCAAGCTGACGAGGTCCGGACTCCCAGCTGAACGAGCGGGTTTCCGTGCGCCAAGTAATTGTACGTTCGTATTCGTTACTGAAAAAATCTATCGACATTTCCGTCAAAATATATTTTCTTTTCTGTAACATCGTTATGGTTACCGATATATCCAAGCGAGCGCCCTGGCATGAATGACGCGGCTCACTTTGTGACCAAACGAATTTAGTCCGAAAAGGGATTTAACCGAGCCGAACACGGATTTAATTTCGGAACAATTTATCGACGATGCTGTTCGGTGCGGAGCAACACTGGGAAGCGGGATCGCATTCCAGTTTTCGCGTTAAATAATTGTCGCGTGCAACGGTAATTTATTCAGTATTACAGGCCCGAAAATGAATGCAACGTTGTGCCCGAAGTCGTGCGATTGCATGAGTCGTTATTTATAATACCCGTTATCGGGCCGGTTCGTTCCATGTAAGCTCCGTGCCGTTGTAACAACGTCGCGGGTCGCGTTTGACTCGTCCCAGAAGTCAATGTTTCTCACCCTAAAACTGGAGCGTCCGCAACCCGGACACGCCGTCGCTTTACCCGGTGGCGGCAGTTTCTCTTTCGTTTTCTCGCGACCGAGAGTTTATCACTCCTGGGGGTAAGATTTCATTCGGGGACAGAGTCGTCCGGGGCCGGCTAAGTGAGAAACCAAGAACCAAGAACGCCCGGGCGCGAGTCGTTTAACACCTTCGTGTCGTACGTGCGCCAATTAACTCGGTATTTTCGTCGTCCATTAAGTTTTACTACGGGGTCGTTAGCCATCGGCGTGTCGCGGCGTACCCGTCGCAATGCTCCTGTGGATTCTGACGATCTCGAACGAAGGACCGAATTCGAAGAAATTGCGGAATTCTTTCTTTACGATCGTTCAAAGAAAGTGGCACATTTGTTCGACGGCGCAGCTTCCGGAAGACCTTTAATATCCGTACATAAACGCGGTGATGATGATGGTGCATCTTCCATGGTATCGAAGTTAGCAGCGAGGACATAATAATAATAATAATATTACTACTGATATATAATATAATAATATTATACAATTTCGTTGGAGTTATATAATTTCTATCGATTGACCGATTGATCTCGAATCCTACAACAACAATAATAATAATAATAATAATAATAATAATAATAATAATAATAATAATAATAATAATAATAATAACACCGATGCTCACAGATAGGGTAAAAGTGGGGAATATGGCCCGGTCCATATATCATTGATTTACATGTTAATCGAGGTGGGCCATATTCACCACTTTTACCCTACTCGCAAACACTCACGGGTACTGCAAGCGCTCGAGCCACCATAACCGCTGGTAATAATAATAAAAATAATATTACTACTGATATATAATATCAATTATTATACAATTTCGTTGGAGTTATTATATAATTTCTATCGATCGACCGATTGATCTCGAATGCTACAATCTGATTTCCCTTTTCCGTTGTTGTTTAATATTGACAAGCGGAAAGAAAGTTGGGGCCGTGTGCGCTACAAGTCCTTCCAGCCGTTGGATTTATGAATTTTTCGACGCGGTATGTTTATCCTCCGGAGCGGTTGCGAGGGTTGAATTACCGGGTGTCGTGAAATTTGCATGATTAATCGTTAAACGCCGACCGAACGGGGCCTCGTTCTCGCAACGGCCGTTCGCGTGCGCCCGGACGAGGCATCGCTAAATGAACAATGGATAGCGTACGATATAACGGATTTGGTTTCGCAGTAAGCCAGTCGTGCATAAACAATGAATTTCATTCCAGTGTGAATATACATATATAGGGGTTGGGGACGAGGGGGAGCGCTGGAGGCGCCGTTGCAAGCGGGCAGGGGTGGCTGTTTTGCTTGATTTCGTCAGAAGCACACCGATCGTGCGGGAGCATCGGCTACCGGCCGAAATAGAGTAACACCCGGTGATCGATACGGAGGTACGAACGCCGGTGCGAACGAACGATCGAGAACAAGAGTAACGCGCTGGTCGGACGATTTAACCGAGACCAAAGCCCGCGGAGCTTTTAATCGATTTGGCCCGATCGGATTTGATCCTCTTTCCCCACTCGCCTCGTCGAAGAATTCCCCGAAAATATCGACGGTTTCAATATATTTTTTGTAACCCCTTTTATTTAACGTTTTCGTGTTCTTTTTTTTTCTTCGTCGATCGGCTCTTTCGCTTTTAATCTCGTGCATATTTCGGCACTCGAAGCATCGGGGCGAGGGTTTGGGAAAACTTCACCGCACAAAAACTGTAATTAATTTTTTTCGAGGGTCTTCGGCATTTTGGGCTTTGGAAATAATTAGGTTTTTTATTGAACAGTCGAGCGAGGGCTGGTATCATGGTTTGCCTCAAAGAAACATCCAGTACCCTTGAGAAAATGGATTACAGCTTTTTTTTACTGACTGAGTACCGGCTGGGCTGGGGAAGAAGTTTCACATCGCCTTGGGTACAAAAACAAGTTTGAATCTGTTCAGGAAGTCGAGAATTAACTACAGTGCGATAATCAATTTTGAACTTAAGTATGACATCAGGTTTGAAGTTAAGTATGAAATCAAGTTTGAACTTAAGCATAGAATAAAATTTGCCCGTTAGTATGTAATTAAGTTTGAACTTAAGTATGTAATCAAGTTTGAATTTAAGTATGTAATCAAGTTTGAACTTAAGTATGAAATTAAGTTTGAACGGAAGTATGAAATTAAGTTTGAACTTAAGTATGAAATCACGTTTGAACTTAAGTATAAAATTAAGTTTGAACTTAAGTATAAAATTAAGTTTGAACTTAAGTATGAAATTAAGTTTGAAGTTCAGTATGAAATTAAGTTTGAACCTAAGTATGAAATTAAGTTTGAACTTAAGTATGAAATTAAGTTTGAAGTGCAGTATGAAATTAAGTTTGAACTTAAGTATGAAATGAAGTTTGAACTTGGGTATGAAATCAAGAATGAACTTACGCCCTAATTCAAGTTTGAACTTCAAGCGAAGAAGATGCGAACTTGCGACCGAAACTTCTTCGGAAATTTGATTTCGAAGCTCTCAATTGCTACTTCCTGGAAGCACAACAATTTTCCTCCCGATCCACCTCCCGGTACGGGCGTCTCGCCTGCGCAGCATCCAAATTCGTCCTCGGTCATTTCCCGCATGGGACTCCAAAAATGCGCAATGGACCCCAAAAAACTTCCTGCGAAGATGCCGCGAAGATGCCGCGAAGATGCCGCGAAGATGCCGCGAAGATGCCGCGAAGATGCCGCGAAGATGCCGCGAAGATCATCGACCTCCCGGCCTCTTCGCCGGTCGCACCGCGCGAGAAGTTTGAATAACGGGAAAGACGTAAAGCCCACGCGCCTCGACAGACATTGTTCAGGAAAGAACAGCCTCGTCCCATGAGCCCAGCTGAGTGAGGAAGGCGTCAGGCTGAAGCCGGAGGCACCGCGGCGTCGTAAAAGCTCGAAGCTTCGCGGTGGAATTGAGAAACTGGAAGAACGTGAGTTACCTCCTCTCTTCCGTCTTCTTTCTTCCCGACGTCGTATCTCGCGCGAGGGGGCGGCGCGGGGCGTACAAGTTTCATACCGGAGGAAATAACGTTACTAAAGCGGACAAGGACCGAGCGGGATGCGCAGCGGAGAGGAGTAAAAGTTGTATGGGAACGGAAGAGGCGAGGAATCCAGTTCGACGCGTCAAGATGGAAAACGCAGAGCGAAGAGCGAGAGAGCCCAAGGGCCTTCGGGTTGAGTTAACGGCTGCCGTTAAAAAGCCGTAACCTCGCACGAGCTTGCGAGCCTCCATTCGGTACCTTCGGCGCGAATCGAAACGTCCCCGGGACTCGGCGAGCTTCCGGCCCTTCCGCGCTTTCTTTTATTCCCAGGCATCCGCCGTAAGAAAATATCTTATCTTTGCCGCCATTTTTTTTTACACGTCGAATCGTGAGTTAAGGCTGGGGGGAGATTGCGGAAGTGTGAAGAAGCGTAAAACTATTTTTTATTTTTTATTTTTTACGAGGCACGGTGCGGCTGTGATTACCCGAGATGGAGTAAGGGATGAGAGGCTCAGAGATGAGCTAAACGGCGGAGGTGAGAGATTAACGAAGGGGATCGGCAAACAAGGGGGGGGGGGGGGGGTAAGTTCCCAGAGAGCGGGCCGTAAAAAGTGCAGGAGGTATGTTCGAAGCAAGAATCGCCGATAATTTTGAGCCTGTTATAGCTGAAGGACCGCGAGGAAGAAGCGCGGTGTGGCGGACTCGAGCGCAATACTTTTAACGCCTCCACGAATTATAGCGACGGTTTTGTTACCCTTTCGGCGGATCGATAAGTGTTTCTGAGATTTTTCACGTACCTTTGACCGTCGTAATAAAATATCTTAAGGTTCGAAAAAAAAAAATGTTTTCATAAAAATTATGGGTAAATCACGAAATTATTATTATACGATATCGTTTCGATGTTTTTTTTTTTTTCTTATCGTTTGGGACAGAGCGTACTTGTCCGGACACTTACCGCGCTCGGATCTTCCTGCAAATTTCCCCGTCAACGACGCCACTCCGACGAAAGTCTTCTTAAAATAGACGGGAGGGCTCGGGTATGAGGGAAACGCATTGAAACACCTCGGCCATATTTTTTCACTCGCACCTACACCCAGAAAAAAAAATCATTTGACGGCCACCGTTTATTAAGATTAAGTAAAATATTTATTTGATTTAAATAAATATTTATTTCATTTAAGTAACTATTTACTTAATTTAAATAAATATTTATTTTAATCAAATAAATATTTTACTTAATCTTAATAAACGGTGGCCGTCAAATAATTTTTTTTATGGGTGTAACAATTCTACGCACCTTTTACCGTTACAGTAAAATATCTTAAGGTAAAAAAGAAAGAGTCACATAAAAATTATGGAACAATCACAAAATTATTGTTATCCGACATGGATATTATCTGACGTTTCGACGATTTTCTTTTCTTACCGTCCGGGACAGAGCGTGCTTATCCCGACACTTACCGCGCTCGGATCTTCCTGCAAATTCCCTCGTCATCGCCGCCACTCCGACGAAAGTCTTCTTAAAATAAACGGGAAGGCTCGGGTATGAGGGAAACGCATTGAAACACCTTGGCCATATGTTTTCACTCTCACCTGACAATTTATTCGTACGTGTGGTGTTACCAATTGTACACAGCTGTCTTTCCCTCTATCATTCTCTCACGTATTTCTCACTCCATCTCCGCCCCTCGTATTTTATCATCGGGAACAAAAGATGAAGAGTATGAGAGATGAGGCAAGAGGGTAGGAGAAAAAAAAATTGTATATAGACTCGCGAGGGTGAGAAGGACAGAGAGTAACAGGTGGCACTGTCTCATGTACTGCCTCCCCATCTTTCCCCTCTTACCTCACTTTCACTCCCTTCATGCTCTTTCTCCTCTCAACCATTTCATTGCGCTACGTCCCTCGGGGTCATTATCGACGCTCCCCCCGTCGCTCGTCCGGCTCCGCAACCTTAGCTACCCCTCCCCCCTCTCCGCCCGCTTCGCGACATTCCCTCTCGTCATCTCGCTGCTTACAATTTCCGGGTCACGTGTTTCCGTGCCAGTCAGAAGAAAAAAGCGGAAGGCACTTAAAAAAAAGGATCGGCGACAAATTTTTACGCAAATTTTTCATATTTCGTTATCTGATATTCGGAAAAATGATTTAGTACAGAACTCTTTTACTAAAAGCGTTCGACAAATCACGTGTTTCCGTGCCAGTCAGAAGAAAAAAACGGAAGACACTTAAAAAAAAGGATCGACGACAAATTTTTACGCAAATTTTTCATATTTCTTTATCTGATATTCGGAAAAATGATTTAGTACAGAATTCTTTTAGTAACACCGTTCGAGAAATAATTTGTTTTATTTATTGTTCGGTTCTCGAAGCATTGACCGAATTTTTTGAAACATCGATTACGCTCTTTTCTCTCGGCAAACGAGTTTGCTCGCGAAAATTTTATTCATCCGTGTGACCGCTCGTTATTTTGTACAAAAAGAAATTAAATCAATAAAAATACAAGTTTCCGGCCCGACACGGTGAAGAAAGTGAGCGAGTGCGAAGGGGTAGATTTTAGCCCGCGCCCGAAAAGGCCACGTCGCTCACCCAGTTTCGCAACCTAAGCTACCTCTCCCCCCTCTCACCGCGCTTTGCAATTTCCGGATCACGTGTTTCCGTGTCCTTTAGGAGAAAAAAACAGTCAATTCGAAAAAAAATGGACGACAAATTTTAACGATATTCAGAAAAATTATTTTGAAAATAATTAATTCCCGTGAACGCATTGCCGATAACTTCGAGCAACACCGTTCGATAGATTAAATTTTGTTCCGTCTCCGTTCTCGAATCATTGACCGAATTCTCTGAAACGTCGATTATGCTCTTTTCTCTCTGCAAACAAGTTCGCTCGCGAGAACTTCATTCATCCGTATGACCGTTCGTTATTCCGTACAAAAAAAAAGAAACAAAAATAAATAAAAATATAAGTTACCGGCCCGATACGATAAAGAGAGTTAGCGAGTGCGAAGGGGTGGGTTTTCAACCCGTTTCAGCCGAAAACGCATCTCGTTTCTCGAGCTCCCTCTCTTCCGGTCTCCCGGCTCGGACGATGTTGCGTCGGGGGTTCGCTTGGGTCGTTTCGAGTCAATTAGTATTCCGCTCTTGGCAATCCGAGTGTCGGCGCCGTGCAGCGCCGGCACCACCGGCGAGAGAGGGGCCCGACGGTGCGGAATGCTCGGGTTGTGTATGCTGACGGGGCGAGAGGCTGGGGCGAGGCGGAGGGGTTTACCTCAGGAATATAATTCCGCGGCGCACGCTATTTATTGCCAACACCGGCCGCTGAAATATTCATGAAATAAACTCGATGCTCCCCGTCGGGCGAGCGGCACGACCGTCGCGGCTGCACTGTCTAACTATTCCTCCTGTGTTGTTCCCACGCACCGCGCCCTCATCCTCGAACTCGGCATTTTTTTCTCTTTTTTTTTTCATCCCATACCTTTCCGGCGAACTTCCTTCCCTTTATCCCAAAACCAACGCAATTTGCCTTGCCGTTACCCAGCACCATCGCGATGGTCCCACATTGTCTACCCTGTGTTACACTCGTAAACCGCGATAATACGCACATCGTACAAGACACCCGCCTCACGCCCGAAACTCGAGAGCTTCGTGCGCGATTTTTTTTTTTTGCGCATGTTGCGATTTTTTTTTTTTTTAATACATCGACGATTCTTTGCGACTGTTTTTTTTTTTCTTGCACTCGTAGGTGAGCTTTTGCGTGGATGTCGTGTGTCTCTTGTGTCTCCGTGTGTACATTTTTTTTTATATTATTTACAAAAAAATCAAATTGAAATTAAAGTGATGGGAGTTGAATTTTTTCAGTTGTCGATCGAGCGTCGACGCGAATTTTACTTTCTCGTTGTTTGCAAAGTATCCGAGGAGAGACGACTTTACTTTTTAATTTAGATTCTCGTTTGTCGTAAATATAATCTTATAGATATTTATTGGGGTTTTTTTTTCTTCGTGAGGTAAGATACTATGATTAGATTTTGTTTTTAGACTCGTGACGAACTCTGGGGATAAATTTTTAAACAATAGTGATCAGACAACGGTCGACGTGTCAGTAACTGAAAAAATCTACTCCGCACGCTTATTATTTACTTTTTTAAAAACATTTAATCCTCGTTTTCGAAAGCCATTATCAAGCAGAGTCTGGCCTTTTACGTCTGACAAAGCGCTCCCACCCAGCGCGCTACGTAGAAATCTTTACCTAATTATCTAAGAGTCTGTTTCGTGTGCTCTTCATTCATTTTTTCATTTCCTTACACTTTAATTATCGTATTTATTTTGAATCTTATACGAACTAGCCTTATCATAAAGTTATAGGACTAGATAGATAGAGTTAACATCCCTTCGGCCCGAAATTTCAGTCGGAATTTCGATCTCAAAATTGATTTCAAAATTAATCCGAATGTTAATCTCAAAATTGATCTTAAGATTGATCTCAAAATTGATCTTAAGATTGATCTCAAAATTGATCTTAAGATTGATCTCAAAATTAATCAAGTTCATCCGAAACCCGTGCCTCGAACCCGATAAAAAAAATGTCTCTCAACATCGAAATATCCTCCGAAAATCCGGACCCTCGTTTCATTCATTAATTTATCGACCATTCGCCCGACTCTCCCGCTTTCATTTGCAATCCCCCTTCCTCACTCGCCATCGCTGTATCGCTCAACGATAAAAAATAAATAAAAATATCACCACATTCGCAATCGATCATCGTCGTAAATCTCCTCTCGCGCCGCCGCAAAAGTCTCCCCATCGGTAGGCTAATTAGCCCTCGCAACCCTACGCACTTCTGCGCGTTGCCCGGCATCAACCGTCGCGGAAATCCCTCCGTGTATCCATCGCTCGGCAATTAACGCGCATCGTTAGCTTTTCCTCGTTAATTCGCGACTGTAGGCGCGACACGCAACCGGCCACGAATTAATAATCACGCGAGTCTCGCTCGCCTTTCCCTTCCGTCGGCTCCGCGTTAAACTCATCACTCGCGCGAAATTCGTCCCGCGGTCCACACTCCGTGCGCGCGTGTGCATCCGCAAGAGATAAAGCCGCGTCGAGTGCTTAGCCCGACGCTTAGCCAGCCCGGGAGAGATGAAAAATTAATTTAAAGAAAATCATCCCCTACACGCGAGTCGCCGCGTCGAGGGATGCGACTATGAGATGGAGCTTTGACGAGCGAGCCACGAGCAAACACTGCGAGGATCTCATCCGTTTCTCTAGCGAATTCATTTCAATGAGGGAAAGCGTCGAAAATGGTAATAAAGAAAGGAAGGATGAAGAAAAAAAAAAGAAAAAAAAAACGAACGGGTTAACGCGAGCATTTCGTATTATATCTCGTCTCTTCGCTGCCGCGGTCGCCAACGCCGGCCGGACGGGGAGGCCAAGAGAACTGATGCATATAGAGCTACGAGTGCGCTCATTTCGAAGCGTCCACCACGGTTTACTCCGGCCACTGTGGATCTAGGGTCCAGAGTCTACATGCTGAATGAAAATAGATATAAGGATGAAGCAATCCGGGCGAGTATAATATGCCGGATTTCGAGGAAAGCTGCTTTTGCTGCTCCACAAAATTATTATATTATATTATATATATATATACATATATATATAAATGTATATAAATGTATATATATATATTTGTGATTCATCGTCGACCTGCAAGTTCTTTAATTTCGAGACGAAATTTATTTCCCTCTTGCTCGCTATTTACTTTTAGTTCGTTTCCGGCTTGGCCGGCGCACTCGCGCTATTCCCGGATGCTTTGTGTGTTCGAACAAATAAATAATCGTGGAAGTGCTCGGGGAAGGCAATACAGTTCCGCGCCGAGGGTGGGTATTGTGCGAGGATAGCGGACGAGGAAGCGCGTAACACACACACACACACACACACACACACACACACACACACACACACACACACACACACACACACACACACACACACACAGAGAGAGGATAACTGTATCGCATAACGACTCGCCGGCGAATGGGGGCCGACAGCAGCGAAGGTAAATTTAATAACGATTAAGTGCCCTCTCGAGCGAGCACGTGATCTCCACGGTGGTTCTCGTGATCCGGGACGCTCCCCGAAGATCATCGCGAAACCGTAAGGGCGAAACCAGCAGGCTCGGAGAAAGTTACGGGATGACGAGCGGCTGATCGGTCGGTAATTGGAGCGAGACGATGAAAAAGCTCCGGGGAGAAACAATGTTCGAATGGAGCCCAAGAGATGAACGATGATCGTTCTTTTTCTTTTTTTTTAATGATGCAAAAAATATTTGAACTTTTTTTTTACTATTTTGGAAATATTGGTCATCGTTTATTTGGTTTAAGTGAAATATTTATTTGATTTAAGTAAAAAGATATTGAAATCAAATACATATTTTACTTAAAGCAAATAAACGGTGGCCGTTAAATGAATTATTTTTCTGAGTGAGGGGTGAAAAAAAATTGTCGAATTGACGGCGATACGGCGATCTGAGGTCGAGAAAGAGAAAAACGGGCTATCAAGGTGTATATTCAGCTACATCTCGATACATCGAATCTCGTTCGATTCATCGTGATTTTTTTTAATATCAAATTTACGATTCATTCACAGCTATAATTATTATTATTATTTTTTTTTCGATAAACCTACTTTACAGAAAATATATACTTCTCCTTGGGTATCGCGACATATTGTTCGAGGCTGTATTTATAGTACATAGCTCGGTGCTGTTCTTTTTATTTTCTTCTTCGTACTCTTATACGCGTCCCTTTTTTTTATCAAGTAGGATCCGATGCGACGGGATGAAATTATTCAGGCGCAGCTTTTCGATCGAGGGGATCGCGCTTCGATTGCTTTCACGAAAAAAATCACAAATACGATAAACACGCGTATGATATGAATTCATCGAGAAAAAAAAGAAACCAAAAACTATGCACAATTTTACTTTCGACATCTTCACTTAATCTCATTAAAGTAACAAAAATTCACACGTTTGCGCAATGTCCTAAAATACAAAATTTCCTTCTATCGACATCGCACAATTTTTAGTCCATTAAGAAAAATGTCGGAATCGAGCTCGATCCCCCTCCACACTTCCTCCTCAATTTACACTACCTCAACCGAGCGGCGCCTTAAAAAAAATTCTTTCATACAATCTTTTTCATCCCCCTCGTCGAGCCTCCCTTTCGTTCCCTTCCATCCTTCGTCTCTCCCTCGGCGAGTCGCTCTGCCGACTCGTCGATTCCTCGTTTCCCTTTGCCGCTGAATAATTTCCACCCTTCCGTCGTTGCTTTTCCGCCGGGGCGGCCGGTACGCCTCGAACCTCGCCGTCCGGCACGTCGAGAAAACGCGAACGAAACGGAAGCTGTGGCTCGACTCCGGGCCAGCCGAGACCCGCCGCATCGCCGTGCCGGTACGCTTTTCTCCTCCGTCCCGGTAACGTCCGGGGCTTTTCTCGTCGTTCCAGTCGCCGTAGTCGTCCTCCACCTCCTCGTAGTAGTAGTCGTTGGTCCTCCAGGGACAATGGAATACCGGACGGCTAGGTCGCTAGGTTCTGCAACACAGAGCAACGCCGCCGCAGCGGCAAGACTCGTTAAATGCTTAAAATTTCTCCACCCTACCGAACATTCGCGAACAAGAAGATACACACCGGGGCGATAGAGGTGGTCCCCGAACTCGCCCCGGCGAGCGAAGACCACCGGAATTCACGCGCAATTTACTTTTTCTATAGCTGTTTTTTTATCCGCCAGACTCTTCGGGTACTTTTTGTAATTTTTTTTTTTTTCAATTCCCTCGCTCCGGGGACCTAAAAACCGTTCTGCCTCCACCCATCTCCGCCGGTGCTTGGGACGGAAACGGCACCGAGAGACAAAAACGTACGGTTCATTGTCCGCCCGGGCGAAGAGGCGGGGGAAGGTGGAGGGAAAAAGATGGAAAAAGAAGGGTGCAGACAAAGTCGCAGACACATCGTTGACCGTTCGCTAATTCAGTCGGACAATGTACCGGTAACGAGAAGCGCGGAGTCGACTCTCCTAGGAATCGGGTCGGGTAGATTTTTTTTCCACTTCGGTGCGCCCGGCGTCAAAGTTGTTTTTTTTTGGTCTCTCGTTGGGAGGAAATTGTGGTATTGTAGTTATGGCAGTGCCGTTTGTTTGGGTGCATTCGAAGTCGCGGATCGCGAGAGGCGCGTTTCCCGGGCAGGACCCGGTTGGGGGTTGGGCCGGGTTTGGGGAGGATTGACTGAGCTCACGGTCTGAAATGGAAGCTCTCGGGCGGACTCCACGACGAACTTTCCGTGCGCCCGCATAGCGGAACCTACGAGTTTAACTTGGGAATTAGTTCTACCATTGATCAGGCCATTGTGTTGGTTTGATCTATTCACTAGACGCTGATTATTAGTCCCTATGTTCGACGGGAGGCGCGGTGCCTCGGCGAGGGTTGCTTCCGGCGTGTATACCTTGTAATCGCAGAGGGACGTAATTAACGAGTCGCAGATTGCTCAAGTAATTAGGTCGGAGTGGAGAGGACCGGATGAGACCCGAGACTCTCTACCGGCGGTCCCGCTGACGGGAATCCTAAAAGACCCGCCACATCGGTGAACCCGCGGGTTGATTTGATCGTCAAGTTTTAATCACCGAAACGAAATGTCTCACGCGCAGGTATGCAATTGAGAGTAATTTGCGATTCGAAGTTTATCCGAGCTTGAAATTCGGATCGGGCGGGGAGGAGCGCCGGGAAAACCCACGGGAGAAACCTCGACGTTCCGGTTGCGGCGGGAAGTTTCGAAAATATCTATCTATGATGGATACCCTACGGATGTAAAGTGTACGCAGAAAATGTATCCGAGATATATTAAAGTTGGGGTTTTTGTACGCCAATATTTTGGTACGGTGTGGTTCGAAAGAAAAATCATGTTTTCGGGTAATTGGTGAATATAGCCAGGTCGATGTATCGATTGTATTGACTCACGTGCCAATCGAAGTCGTCGACATTCTCCCCTTTTACACAAACAACATTGCTCACATTTTCACCAATCTGGGAACGAAAGCTTCCACTCTTCTTTTTTTATCCTAAAAAAAACCAAATCGGTAATACCGAGTCATATTTTGTCGGTGCAGTTTCATCTGTTCCGAAAAATCCTAAATATCGATAACACAAATCAGCATCGAGAATCCCACGAAAGCGTCCACTCCTGTTTTTTACGGTCAACAATTTTATCCTAAAAAACTAAATCTCTGATGCTGACGCGATGTCATCGCGTTTTATTTTCATTTCATTTCATTTTATCGGTGTACTGTCACCTCACCCGAAAATCTAAAAATTGTTACCACAAGTAAATATCGAAAAGCCGACCTCTCCTTCGCTTTCCCAAAATTCCAGATCATGTATTATCGACCCCCTGCGTCCCCTCTGGCTTCGTTCCGTTTCGTATCACACCAGGATTTACCATTTCTCCACTTCTTGAATATTTAATCCTACAATATTTTTATCGGTTTGCGATATTAATATTCACACACGGAGATCGCTTGCGGTTATCGAGAGTAATTTCGGTACAGCAATTTCGCGGCGAGACGCGGCATCGAGAGTCGCGATAGATCCCCCCCCCCTAACCTCCTCTCCCAGATTTCCCAGCGGCGGCGCAGAGGAGAGTTTCGTCCGAAACTTTCGGCGCCAGCTGTACGCAATCAGCTGCTAATTGGGAAATGATTGGAGGCGCCTGCACGGGTAGCGTTGCTTCCCGATAGCGGATCGGGTGGCGCCTCTGTAACTACCCCTTCGCGGCACGGCGCCGGTTCTGCCTATATGCATTATATCGTTCAAAATCTGCGCCCCCTCCAGCCTCCTCCATCTCCCACTAGGTGAGCAACATCCACGTTCAAACTCTCCATCACGGCTCCATAAATGCCACACGTCCCTGCTTGACCCTCCTCCCCCCTCCCCGCCGCCCCCCGTCGCATGAATGCCAAAACGGCGGACACATTCGCGGTTACGAATCGACCGGTCTCGGGCGCGACGTATTTCCGGTTATTCTCTCTGCCCTTTCTGCACTGCCAAAAACCCACCCCTTTTACCCCCCCCCCCCCCCCCTCTCAGAGCAGTCGCACATGCGGACCGGAACTTATGGAAAAGTGCAGTGCGAGGAAGCCGGAGAGCCGAGCGGTTCCGCTTCTTTACGAATCCTCTTGTAACTCCCTTTCACTGAGGCTTCGCTCATTCATCTTCTTCCACTAATTTCATTCATTAACTGCGCGCGGTGGTAATGAGTCCTCAATACGAAATGTCCGGATTGCCTCCGGATTGCTTCATCAAGATCCATTATTGCCCGTGTGACGTGGTCGAAGCTCCACCCAGAAAAAAAATTGATTTGACGTCCACCGTTTATTTGGTTTAAGTAAAATATTTATTTGATTTAAATAAATGTTTATTTAAATCAAATAAATATTTATTTAAATCAAATACTTATTTATTTAAATCAAATAAATATTTTACTTAAACGAAATAATCGGTGGCCGTCAAATAATTTTTTTTTCTGGGTGTCCTTCTTTCAACGGATGAAATTTCTCATCGACGACTGCCGATGACTGGGTCAGTGGGCAATGACTGTGCGGTCCTCGCGGCCGCTACTATTCCCACGATAGCGGTATAATGCAACGTGGCGAGCAACTCGCGTAATTAGAGGAGTGCTGAAGCACGCGCTAATGGGCGTGAATTCCCGAATTATACGAGCGTTATTAAGGGTAGTATACTCGCGGTGGTGTGAGTATGATCGGGCGCTATTACGCGTCTTCCTTTCCGCCTCCAGGACCACGGGACCATAGAGAATACCTTCCCATCCCCGCGGCGTCCTTCCCCCCTCATTCCCATTCAGCGAGGATCCTTCGGGCGGATTCTCGGTGGAAGGAGAGATAGAGGGAAAACGTTTCTCATAGCGCGATAGCGAAGTCTATATGGGTCGCTCGCTATTCACTTGTCAAGCGCTTTCTGCGATACTTAATTAAAGACTGTGACGCTGGCTATATCGCGTTGGGGAACTTTTGCGCAGATTGCGCCGCGGTCGGAGAGCGGAGAAGTTCCACGGTAAGAGATCAGCTCGTTGGAAGGGGTGCATGGAGGCGAATCGAGGGATTTAATTCTTCGGTTTTGTGCGGGGAAAATTGACTTTCTTGGATCTTGTGGGCGTCGGGATTTTGCGAAGCTTTTTTTTAATGTGCGAAACACCTTTGGCGGGACTGCTGAGTGAAGTCCTCGAATAGCTTTACCGTCAAAGTCTTGCCGGGGGAGACTTTGATCTTGAAGGGAATTTATTAATTTTTTTTTATTGAAAATTTAAAAAATTTGGAAAAGAAATTTGGCTTTGGGACAATTTTCCCATACCGCCTTAAGGGAATTTAGGAAAATCAGCGTCCGATGCCCCAAAATGGGACGAATGCTCTCCCATTATTTCGTCACGTATTCGATGCTTTTTATTGCATTTTCTCATGAGTTTGAATTTCGGATGAAGTTGGTTGGAAGTTCCGTGGTTATAAACCAGCTCGACCGGAGGAAGGGATTGATAGCGGTGAATCGAGTTATTAAGTTCTTCGATTTTGTTTGCGGAAAGTCAACTTATTTTTTTTTTTAATCTTTTGGGCGTTGAGCTTTTGCTAAGCTTTTTTTTTAATGTACGAAACACCTGAGTGAAGTGAGTCCTCGAATAGCTTTACCGTCAAAGTCTTGCCGGGGGAGACTTTGATCTGGGAGGGAATTCGGGATAATCAGCGTTGCATGAATCAGAATAAGACCAATGCTCTCCCATTATTTCGTCACATATTGGACACTTTATATTGCATTTTCTCGTGGCTTTGAGTGGCTGAAGAAGTTGGTTGGAAGCCCGCGAAAACATTCCTCCGGAGACACCAGGGGCGAAGGTACTTAACCTAATTAATCGCTGACGATGAGAATTTATGGACTTTGTTCCGCGAACCCTCGACGAAAGACGCATCTCCCGAATGCCCGTTGTTAGTAAAAACAATTTATGCGAAATGGTTACCGGAGTTCCGAGCATCGGTAGCGTCCGCCTGCACCTTTGTATATCGCGTAAGGTGCAACTTAATGACAAACTGAAGAACCTTTCTCGAAGATAGGCGAACAAGATATTGCGAATTCGAGCTTTACGTTATTTTTCTCCGTTCGACGATGCTTTGACAAAATAGTAACATAATTTGTGTGAAATCGTTAGCGAAGTTCCGTGTATCGACTGCATTCGCAGCGTCTGCCTGTACCTTTGTGCATCGCGCAAGGTGCACCTTCATGAGAAACTGAAGAACCCTTCTCGAAGTTAGCCGAGCAAGGCACTGCGAATCGGAGCTTTTCTTTTTTTTTCTCCGATACGCAATGCTTTCAGCGTCTGTTTACATTTTCGTATTGTACTCTTGTCTCCTTACTCGCGATCGTGTACCTTGACGAGAATCTCAAGTTCCCTGCAGAAGGAACTCGAGATGACTCCGAAATCGCTCCTCGGAACCGAGCGAAAACCATTCCGCGCCGACTTATAAATAATGTCATGAAACTCGGTCGATGGCCTCGTCGCTTTGAGAGCTCGTGCACTGTACTTTCATCATAAATTTCATTCGAACGTATCGTGGACGCCGATAAAATATATATATATATATATATATATATACTAGCGGGTTATTGTGGCTCGCGCACTCGCACCTATTTTTAGATGTAAACCCTTATTATCCTAAGCCTTTTACCCCACCCCTCTATTATTCCAAATCCCGTTATACTAAATGGACTTAAACCCTTACTATTCTAAGTCCCTTTAAGTTAAATGGACTTAAGCCCTTATTATTCCAAGTCCCTTTAAGCTAAATGGACTTAGGCCCTTGTTATTCCAAGTCCCTTTAAGCTAAATGGACTTAGGCCCTTGTTATTCCAAGGCCTTATCATTCCAAGACACTTTAAGGATGGACTTAAGTCCTTATTATTCTAAGTCTTTCCCCCCAATTCTTGACATGGCGGCGACGGCGGAAACGGCGGCGAAATCTTTTTATATTATAGATATATGTATACACGACTTCCCACGATCAGCAGAAACATATGAACCCAGTCATTTGAGGTCGGCGAAGGCAGAATCCGCTCCGAATCCTCGAGAGGAAAGAGATAATTCTTGAAAGCTTCGATATTCGCAAAAAAAAAAAAAAAAGTCTTGAAATTCGTTAACCAACTTTGAACTTTCGTCGGAGTTTAGTTTCCGGCGAGGTGATATAGCCGACGAGTTCGACGGAGTGTGGGAGGGAGGGTGGAAAATGGCACGGCGGGGCTTGACGGGGATGAGGATGGGGTGAAAGGAGGGAGGTCAAAGTTTCGACGGTGCTCGAGATTCGGAGAGGCATCGGTTTGAGCGAAACGGACAAGGTGCGGAGAGGAGAAAATAGCGGGAGGACGTCGGGTGGGTGCAAGGGGGGAAGAGTGCATCGCATACCGACTGAGCGAATTTAACGACGAATTCACACGCCACGATGAGGAGAGAGAAGGCGCAAGGGAGGGACGTCCGGGGCGGAAAATAAACGGCTAAGTAGCTCGCGTCCGCAACGCTCGTGTCTGTACATTCTCGTACACCGGAACGACCGGCGTCTCATGCAGACAGATAATTTTTTCAATCACGCTTCAACCGAGATAATCATAAAGGAAGCCGCGAAGGCAATAAAAAAAAAACTGAACCAACGGACTGGGTTGAGTAAGAAACACGAGAGTGTTTCCACAGCGTGTTTAGCGGGCTATGCGGAATACCGCGGATAATTGGCAATAAAATTTTAAGTTCTGGAAAACACTGACAGAGGATGAGTAGAACCGCCAAAGATTTTTTTTGCCTACTTTTTACTTTCGGTCTGTGCACTGAAAATTGTTAATTTTTTATTGGGATTTATTAATACAATTAATTTATTGCGTTGAAAACATTGCAAATTCTTTCACTCTTTTCGTATTCAAAATTATCATGGATCTCATTCCCGAGCACTCTTCTGGTCTGCAATTTTTACAATCTTCCCGACCGTCTCCAAATCCCATTTCATTCCATTTCGCGAAAACGAATGAAACTTCCAATCAATGAAAATCAATGAATTTCCGAGGTGAATGAAACTTTTTTCTTCACCCAGAAACCTCGGCACTCTTTCGTGCCAACTCGGTATTCTTATAATCAATGTCATTAAAGAGTAGAACCGTCAAAGACTTTTTTCTGCCTACTTTTTACTTTCGATCTCTGCACTGAAAATTGTTAATTTTTATTGGGATTTATTAATCCAATTAATTTATTGTGTTGAACACATTGAAAATTCTTTCACTCTTTTCATATTCAAAATTATCATGGATCTCATTCCCGAGCACTCTTCTGGTCTGCAATTTTTACAATCTTCCCGACCGTCTCCAAATCCCGTTTCATTCCATTTCGCGAAAACGAATGAAACTTCCAATAAATGAAAATCAATGAATTTCCGAGATTAATGAAACTTTTTTCTTCACCCGGAAACCTCGGCACTCTCGTGCCAACTCGGTATTCTTATAATCAATGTCATTATAATTCTCGGTTAAAAAAAAAAAAAAAAAACAACTCAGATAGGCGCGACGAAGAAAAATGCGAGCAATCTCCCAGCGCATTTAGCCTTCCGCCCCCGCCGTTCAAATAATTCGTGAGAAACAGCCCGCAAACCTCTACGGAATAACGAGCTCTCCGATTTCGCGTACACATGCATTAGGTACAAATAGGTCTAGCCGTCGTATACATCGCGTCACCGCCGTCGGGTTTGGTATTCCGTAGTCGGCGTTTCGCGGCGGTCGTAAAATTTTATTTCCTCCGCCGGTCGCGCTATCAACGGCGAGCACGGTCGCCTCTATCTGTCGCGAGAGGCTCTCCGTGCCGCGAGAATCCGGCGGGCGGCGTTCGTATCAGATCGCAGTGCCGACAGTGCGCGTTCGACCCTAACAAGATTTCATGCCGAAGAGCAAGCGGGGTGAGGGGGGGGGGGGGAGGGAGGATTGGGTCATTCCGGAGATGTTCAGGGATGTTCGGGCTGTTCGTACCGGCAGGGGAAAGCGACTACCTCGCAGATAACCTCGTGTTGCCGTTCGCCGACGCGGCTGGTGCATCCTGCGAGCAGCCCGGACTGGTGCAAGAGCCGGGAGAGGGTTGCCCCGCGCTGGTATCCGAGAGCCTGGGCGAGAGAGCGAATGCAACCGGATGCAAGGGGATATAACCGAACAGATAACGCGCTTAGCCCCGCCAGATGGGGTGGCGCTTAATTGCCCAAATTGATATCGCATCGGGCGGTTGAAGCGAGCGAACGGGATCTGCTCGTCGCCGTTGGTTTAAGCCCTACGGCTTACCTTCGGCAACGTACAGGACGAACCACCGAATGGTGGCGCCCGCCGGGACGGTGGGGAGGAAGCATCGTGGAAGCACCGCGCGAAATCCCAATCCTCGAATCTCGGAGGCTTTCATGGGGGGGGGGGGGGCAAATTCGCTCGCCGCCACTGTTTGTTTCCGAAACAAACGCGGTGGATTCTGCGAGCAACGGTTGTTGGTGTTGTTGTTGTAGTTGTTGTTGTTGTTTGTCCGCCAACTCATTTCTGCGCTCTCACACGGCGCCGGAAGAATGGCAAATCCCTCCCTCGCCTGTTGAGTTACGAGCCGCGAGATTAAACGGACTACTATATTATCCCACCTGCAACACACGGGGAGTTTTGTACTCGGGGCCGTTACTTTGTGTCTTGTAAACTTGCCGGGGAAAGGATTCCGTGGGATGGCTATTCGTCATAATTAGATCCTTGGTTATCGTACAGGTGTGTTATCCCTTATCGGTTCGCCGATGGTTTTCTACTTTGGGATAAACTGGGAGGATCAACGAGGCTCGAGAGATGAGACGGGAGTTAACGTCGGATGTTACAATACGACGGGCGGAACGTCAGCATTTTTCTGGCGGTTGAATTTTAGAATTTTCGACCGGAAGTGACGTTATACGGGAAAACGTCACATCTCGTTTTGAAATCTCGGTGGGATGGCTATTCGTCACAATTAGATCCTTGGATATCGTACAGGTGTGTTATCTCTTATCGGTTCGCCGATGGTTTTCTACTTTGGGATAAACTGGGAGGATCAACGAGGCTCGAGAGATGAGACGGGAGTTAACGTCGGATGTTACAATACGACGGGCGGAACGTCAGCATTTTTCTGGCGGTTGAATTTTAGAATTTTCGACCGGAAGTGACGTTATACGGGAAAACGTCACATCTCGTTTTGAAATCTCGGTGGGATGGCTATTCGTCATAATTAGATCCTTGGATATCGTACAGGTGTGTTATCTCTTATCGGTTCGCCGATGGTTTTTATCTACTTTGGGATAAACTGCAAGGATCAACGAGACTCGAGAGATGAGGCGGCAGTTAACGTCGGATGTGTTGCAATACGACGGGGCGGAACGTCGGCATTTTTCTGGCGGTTGAATTTTAGACTTTTCGACCGGATGTGACGTTATTACGGGAAAACGTCACACTTCGTTTTGAAATCTCGGTTTTCAAGCGGAACTGACGCCATATGAGAAAACTTCACTTTCGGTTTCAACATCTCAGTTTTCGACCTGAAGTTTCACTGTTATATCCACATGACATCACTTCCAGTCAAAAGCTAAGATTTAAAAACTGTAAGTGACGTCGTACACATATGACGACCACGTCCGATTGAGAACCGAGCTTTTCAGGCCGGAAGTGACGTTTTTTTGTATGACGTCCATTCTGATCGAAAACTGAGATTTTCAAACCGGAAGTGACATATTTCCGGAATTACGTCACTTCCGGTCAGAAATGAAATGTTCAAACTGGATGTGACGTTTGCCCGTATGACGTCGCTTCCGGTCAAAAAATGAGATGTTTAAGTCAGAAGTTACCTTTTCCCATATGACGTCACTTCCGGTAAAAAATTGAAATTTAAAAAACGGAAGCGACCTTGTAGAGAGGAAAATGCAGAAAGTAAAAGATGTCCGAAAGGCTGCAGGTGTATCTTGGACGGCAGGGGGAGAAACAACATTGACGGTAAAATATTTTCGTTCCCCGAGTGAAAAGAGCAGAAAGCCTCGCGTATGGAACTCGGGCGCTATCTCCTCCAGCGTTCACGCATTTTTGCACATCGACGGGAGCCTCGGGTATCCGGACGGCACGGGATGGAAAAGAGAACGAGAGAAAAATAAAAAAGGGGAGAGCTGAGCCGTAGCATCGCGACGAGCTCCGGGAGACACGTGAACGGTGAACGCTGCCGTATAACCCGCGCCGAGCGCGCGAGACTTGATATACCTGCTTCAAATGTCGATAGCGAGTTTGTACGTACGTCTCTTCGCGGAAATCCAGCTTTTAGGAATAACGCTCCAACGGATATTCCGCTGATAAAACTTCGTGAAATTTTTTTTCGGTCTCGCCGAGTTGTTGATAATTTAAAAAAAATAAAGTTTTCCCCATTCTTTCCCTCCGGTCAATTGTACATTCGCGTTTCAACCCGGGATAATATTCGACGCGTGAATATCGCGAAATTCTAAACGAAATTTATTGTATCCTTTTGTTTCACGTTTCTCACAATTACCGAATTTTCTCGTGGAGGGTGAAAATTAAATTCGCGGTAAAAGAAGACCCGTCAAAAAAAGGTCATTATCCCTATGTCGCGAGATATCGGGAAATGTGCGCGTCGATTCCGCGTGTGCGGGGTAGTCGAGAATCCGCCGAGCGGGGAAAAAGTGTCGGGACGTGCATCGAGGAGGAACAATTAAAAGTGGATGAGGAGCGACGGAGAATAATGATGATTCGGTGGAAAAAACTTTAGAAAAAAAATGAAAAAAAAAATAAAAAATTGTCACAACTGGAAGCTGGAATCCTGATCAAAGCCTCTCTCTTGCTGCCACCGGGATATCGCTGTGCATGTACACCGGGATTGAGTGACTGAGCGAACTGGATGGTGGCTGCACACGTGCCGTTGGATACCGAAAAGCATAATCCGGAAATTTCCCTTCCGGCATGCTGAACCGTGCGGAGAACGCGCACAGACACTAAAGCGCACTCGCACACTTTGAGCTTACAGAGGCTCGGATGGAGCGCGGCTTTGCCCTCCCCCGCGCAGCGTAAAAAGCCTTCCCGAGAGTTCACAGCGAATGCAGTAAGGGGTGCTGCAGGCAAATGCGTAGAGCGGGTGCGGATAAAAGTCCGACAGACAGCGGTTGTAGCGGAGAAGCTCGAGGTCGCGGGAGGAGAGACAAAGGTGCGGGGGTGACGTTGAAGGTACAAAAAGCATCGACGGCGCGACAATTCGTCATCGGGGGGTGGGGGAGGGAGGGAAACGCGCGAGAGCATTGAAATATTTTTACTCTCTTCAAACCCTCACTGCATTATATTTATCCGACATCGTGTTTAATTTTTTTCCTTTTTGTTTTTCAAGCGCGGCTTATTTTGCGGCGGTGAAACACACAGGAACGGGAATAAAAAAAGCGGGTAGTTTGAAACTCTCACCCTTTCAACCCCCTTTTTAGTTTATTCGTCGCTTTTCCGTTTGCACTTTGGACTCTGTTTTCATAACAAACGCTCAAAGACTCGGGAAAGTGCTTGTCGAAACCTACTTTAGGGAAATAGTCGGTTGGGTGACATCAGAGCGACGGGAAAGCGAACGGGGGTCGGGCATGAAGTGGAGATAGGGACGTATAGATGTAGAGAGAGTTTGAAGTGGAAAGGGATCTTTCTCTCGGAGTTTTTACAAGCTTCTGTGTTTCTCTCTCGAGTTCTTTCATTACCCCCTTCAATTCTTCTTTCCTCGCTTCTCTTCTCCCATCTCGTCAAAATTCAAATATGAGGGACGAGACAATAAAGGAGCTGTGTGTGCGAAGAACGAAGCTCTGACAAAGTGGGACGATAGCGAAAGTAATAGCGAAGCTTTGTGCAATTTATTTTCCAGCTTTCGTTGCTCGTACTTGTCTTCACGTTGTTGGTCCGTTCATGCGTCGCACATGACGATCCTTATTTCGCAGTGTAAGACGGCATAATTGACTTTTTTTTTTAATATTTGCCGTCCGTAGTAGTCTCTTGTCCGGAGAAAAATGAAGTGATAAAAATAGTATATTATGCCACAAGGGAGGAAAGTGCGTCTTTTGAAAAGGCACTTCCTCCCGAGTGGCATACGATATTTTTTGCCCGACTATGCTAAAAAATGGCCACATTTCTATGCTTGCAATGGGGATGAAAAGGTGTCCGCTGCAGTAGCTACTTTTCGGCCCGCTGCGATACTTTTCGGCTCGCTGCGATACTTTCCGGCCCGCTGCGTTTCTTTTTGGCCCGCTGGTTAAGAATCGACAACTTTCCGCCCCCGTTGCAGGCATGGAATGTGGACTTATTAGCGTAGGCGGGCAAAAAATCTGTTTTTAACCAGATGCGACGCGTCCGGAAAACATCGAGCACAAATACTCGTATCGAAAATGCGGAATATTTCGCCCACGAATATTTGTATCTGTGACACAACACATATATCGATAATCAAATAATAACATTTTATTGCAGTTAGGGGACATGGGCCAAAAAACGGGCGTCCCCAACTAAAATATAAAATCTAAAAAAAAAATTTACAAAATAATAATGAACCTTCTCAACAAAATTTTCGAAAAAAAGTTCTGAACTAGTGTTTTAAAAAAATCCGGTTCGATCGCTATTTTTTATTTTCAATTTCCATGAACAATTTGACTCATTTCCCGTACTTTTCTTATCTAAGGAACATCAGAAAACTGAACATTTGTCAGAAAGTTAATACGGTGCCCGTTTTGCCCCCATCTCCCCTACGTTTATTTTATGAACATGCATGGGTTAGAGGTAAGAGCGTCTACCGTACTGTGAATGGGCGCACGAGCTCTGACGGACGACATTTCATGGACACACGGTTGCATTACTTGCTCGATCAGACGGGCGACGTGGATTTGAATGGTGAGCACGACGCGTCCCTCGTCCATCTCTCGCGGAGTGCCGCACCTGGCCCTTCGTCGGTGCCGTCCCGCTTCGCCATCCCTTCGAGCCAAGTCCACCCCGCCGCGGCGCTTCGTCCCTTTCAGCCTTGTGCGTATCGCGTGTTTTCGCGTGATTACGCATTTACCGGGACACGAGAGCCGGGGGAAAGCTCGTTCCCCTTCCAGCGAGTGGAGCGCATGTAATTATAGTTCGATCGAGTACGTCTCGTCGTTCCGTCTCGCTTCCCCGTGGCGTTTCTGGATGGTCCCGTCGCGGCTGCTACGAGCTGTCTTGCTCGTGCAGTTGCCGCTCCGAGTCGGTCCCAATTTGTCGATCCGCCGTCGCTCAAAGTGCGACGTTGTCTCTCGGAAGCGGCGCGTCTCAACGCTATGTTCAGACGGGCCGTTCACGAACAGCTCCGTCCTTACCGGGAACTATACTGGCATCAAGTTTCTTCGTCGAATATAGCGACGGCAAAGGTCGCCTTTCCCTTATCGGGAATGCCGAGTCGTCGCGACAAAATAGACGTTTAATTGAACGATGAATTATGGACTACCCTGGGTCTGCGCACGGTTAGCGATTCGAGGGAAGTTCCCCCCCCCCCTCCGAGCACTTTTTGAATTATTTATCGTTTCGAAAAGCTTTCGGCTTTCGAAAATTAGCATTTTTCTCCGGGATCTCGAGAAACACGGATAAACGAATGATCATTGGGTACGTCGATGTCGATTTTATTCGACGAATTTATTGCAGCAATCGCACCGGTCGTGTGGACTCGTTAACATTTTGTGAAAAAAAACGCGGCCGGACAGTCGCCAAGCAAAATTAACGTGCTCATCGACCCGTACGTTCTGTTTGGACGCCCAATTTTTCAGCCCCAACTTGCGTTCTTGGTGTTGGGGGAGAGCGTGGCAAAACGGACCAGTGTCCTCAATTCGAGAGGAGACTTCAGTGCAGAGCGCCACGAAATCAGGTAAAAAAGGTCCGTTTTGCCCCGAATTCGTTATCCGTCCGCTTTTTTTCGTTAAAATTTACTATTTACCACGAATCATTTACTCAGTCAGTGTTTGATATCCCTCAGTACAAATAGAACGTCGGAAACAGACATGCCCGCAAACTAAACGCTGCCACCGGAGCATGACGTTGTATTTACCCGGAAACTATATTTATCGAATAATATCGAGCGAAGCGCGATTGACCCCATTAGCCATGTTGAAAATCGAGCTTCAGCCGAGGAAGGGGGGGGGGAGGGCAAAGGGTTCTAGGATAAGGTACGCTCCAGCTTCATACCCGCAGTCTCCATCCCTCGCATTCCTCTCCGCTTTTGGCAAAAGCTCGGTTGAAAGCGAAGCTTTCATGGTACGAGCGTCGAGCGAACACGTTCGTACCTACGTCGGGCGTTCCGCAAGGTCCGATGGTCTAAAGCCCGTGAGTTAAATTCGTGGCTGGGGCATTAACCGGTCCGAAAATCCGGCTACGCTGATGCATCAAGTACATCCCGGCATCAACCTCTGCAGTAGGCAGAAGTGTATCTTTGTACACGTATCCGTATATACCAATATCCAGACATACACACAAACGCGCATACACACCCCGATGGGGCCAACATTGGTACACAGGAAGCCGTGAGAGCCGCATTGGCATTACACTGGTGCCGGGTTGAAGGCGCGTTCACGAAGCTCCCAACCAAGGGGCTTGTGAGGCATCGATGTGACATACATACGGATGGAACATTTGCCTATAGTAATATCCTCGATGTTGGCTGTATGTATCGGAGGCTTGCCGGCTGGATGGGTGGCTGTGGACGGAGGAGAGCTTCTGGTGCGGGTATAACGGGCCGTTGCAGTCAACGGTTCGGTGAGGGTGGCGAAGCGTTGGAGGAAGACCGTAGGAACAGGAGGCTGCCGGGGAGTTTGGCTGGTGAGCGGGACGCGGTGGGAGGGGTTGGAATGACGAGGGAGGAAGGATGCGATACCAGTCTCCGGGCAGCTTGCTGGTGGCAGCTATATCGGGTTACGCTCTGGCGCCCACCCCGTCCTGGTGCTGCTTCACGAGCCCTCGATCCTCACCAGTTGAAGCGGCAGATACAGAGATAGACTAGCTACACTGCCTCCCGTTCCATCCTACCCCTCGAAGCCCCACCAGACTCGTTCGATCTGGGGAGCCAGCTAGCTAGGCGGTTCTTATTCTTATTCTTCCTCTTCTGCTTCCTCTTCTTCTCGCCGTCGACTCGGCCAAACGAAGCCCTTCTCACCCGCCCCCGCGGCACCGCGTCCTCGTCCGCATAGCGCAAGAGCCACCTACCACGTTCCACTGCATGTTACCGGTGGTGCTGCTCCTCTCTACACGGTGCACGTTCCTTCCCACTATCCTGGCCCCGCGCTATATACCTTATGCTCCTCGCTGTTTCAACCCCGTCCGACGCGACCCATCCTCTTTTATGCAGGATACTCGACATTATCGTGGAACAGTGTGCACGAGCCGTTGCCGTTACCCGCCGCTCCTGAGGAAGCTATCTATATACGCGTGTACGTCTTTTTCCGAGCATAAAGTACGGAGGGTTGAAACAGGAAGACGGTGTGGATGTGCAACTTTACCGAAACAGCGTATGCAAAACTGTTCGCAGCGTCATACGTGTTTCCACGATCGTGAGCTCGCTTCTGGGAATACGTATCGTCGATACTTGGCATGGATGGAGGAACAGTACGGAGCGACGCGAATTTACGTGAGAGGCGCGATAGTGGAATTTTTATTTGAAAAAAGAGGTATCGGAAACGGCTGAAGCAAGGGATACTTAGCGAACAGTGCAGTAACTGGCTGGTAACCCTGGCATTTCGACGGGGACCACTTTGTGCGTGGAATTTACAAAGTACGGAGCCGCGAAGCGCGACAGCGCCGATCTCACGCATGGATAACTGCTTTGCCATCGACTATTCGGCTCTCCTATTTGGTCACACGACCGTACTCGGTTTCCCACCGGGACGCTTGAACCTCTTTAGCGCTGTGGACGCAACGAGCTGACCTCCAGTCTGCGACAAACTGGCCAGGACATGGCAAAGCGCTGACGCAGTATTAGACTGACGCTGGCGTGGTATCGGGCTGATACTAGTATTAGATTAGTTCAACGTAGGTCGTCCCGACCGGGCCCCCGGTACCGCCGCTGCCAGGATTGATTTTCCGAGGGAACTAAGCTCCGCGGAGAAATTGGAGAAGATTGCAACATTATTGCTATTATGCCGCTGGCCAGGATGTACGTGGACAGAAACGCTCCGGATACCCCGAGGGACGTATATGTTGCCGAATCGTTGCAGCCGTTAAGCGGACACGGAGAATGGGCGTCGAATTTCCAGCACGTGACCCCGACGTGAGCGTGTGTGTATCGGTTGAGCACAACGTTATCGGCGCCACCGAAGCCTCCTCTCGTCTTCTCCGCTGGTCCACCTCTTCGGCATCGGTTCGTCTCCCGTTACCCCCGAGCGCAGGCTAATCTAGCGAGCGCGGAAACCCCACTCGAAATTCGAGCACAACCCTGATGGCCGGTGTCGTCGCGTCACGTGGTTTCCTGGTCCACGCTCTCTTCCTCCTTTCCCGGTACGCTATCGGCTTTCCTCTGGTCAATCTCACTCTCCGGCCGCATGGTCCAGCGTCGAACGGAGGCGCGTGACTGGCCGCTTTTCCAAAATTACCTCCAGCGACGCGTTCACGCGACACCGAACCAAATGAAGTTCCAGCGAGACGGCTATCGATGCATTCAGCGAGCAGATCAATCGCTCACTGCACCCGGAGTGAATTTGGATACCGTCATCGATGGCCCGGAGAAAAGTGGCATTCCATCGGATTCCTGGGGATTGGGTGGAAATGCAGGAAGGTAGGAATTTGGTACCAAATAGCGATCCTTTAGATCAATTTGATCGGGTTCGCGGGAAATATGACGGCGTACTGTAATGTTAATATCCCAAGTCCTTTGCTCGTGGCTGGCATTCCTTTGCTGTTACATGACTGGTGCAGCGTTACGTGCACCTGACTTGGCAAGGTCTCCAATTTAATGTATGATACTTTTTTTTGCACGAGACTAGCCGCTTTTCTAAAATGACCTCCAGCAACGCGTTCACGCGACACCGAACCAAATGAAGTTCCAGCGAGACGGCTATCGATGCATTCGGCGAGCAGATCAATCGCTCACTGCACCCGGAGTGAATTTGGATACCGTCATCGATGGCCCGGAGAAAAGTGACATTCCATCGGATTTCTGGTGATTGGGTGGAAATGCAGGAAGGTAGGAATTTGGTACCAAATAGCGATCCTTTAGATCAAACTGATCGGGTTGGCAGGAAATATGACCACGTGGTTGTAATGTTAATATCCAAGGTCCTTTGCTCGTGGCTGGTATTCCTTTGCTGTTACATGACCGGTGCAGCGTTACGTGCACCTGACTTGGCAACGTCTCCAATTTAATGTATGATACTTTTTTTGCACGAGTCTAGCCGCTTTTCCAAAGTGACCTCCAGTAACGCGTTCACGCGACACCGAACCATATGCTCCAACGAGACGGCTATCGATACGCTCGTCGAGCGGATCAATCACGCACTGCAGCCGGAGTGAATTTGTATACCGTCATTGATGGCCCGGAGGAAAGTGACATCCCATCGGATTCCGGGGGATTGCGTATGCAGGATTGGGCGGAAAGGCAGAAAGCCAGGAATTTGGTAACAAATAATGATCCTTTGGATCAAACGGATCATGTTCACGGGGAATATCACCGCGCGCTGTAATATTAATATCGAGGCTCCTTTGTAGCGGCGGTTCCTTTGTCGAGGCTGGTATTCTTTTGCTGTTACATGACCTCGGCGCAACGTCACGTGCACCCGACTTGGCAAGGTCTCCAGTTTCATGTAAGCTACTCTTTTTTTTTTTTTTTTTTTGGTTCCTCGACTTACAACTCTCGAGCCACAGCGACATGAATTGCTGCACAGCGGAGGTTTTTCCCGTTACCCGAGAGTGGTCCGAAAATCCTCTCATCCAGAGAGCCGAGAAGCTCAGGACCTGCGGTAAAAAAAACTAACGGGTGAGGGGAGAAACCGGAGAGGGAGAGAATAACGTACACGGTCGGTCCATCCCTTAAAAATCTTCTTGGAGAACCGACCTCCGTTGAGCGTGACCGCGAAACGGAGCGTGACCGTAGGAGTCGTGTTTATCGCTCTACTTCCGAGACCTAATCGATCTGATCCCCCGCCCGGCACCGCAACTCGCCCACCCTCGTTTCACCCCCATCTGCCCCTCGCCTGCCGGAAGCTCGTTCCAGTACTTCATCGGTCTTGGGGCAAACCGTGGTTGCTCCCAGAGTCGGGTCCCTCTTAGCCACCACTTCGCTGCACCGACCTACCGATATGAATTCATTAACTTTTATCCTCCATCAACGCCATGCATTACCAATAATCGGTGGATTAAGCTGTCGGGTCTGACAGACTTCAAAGAATGTTTTATTTATTTATTTGTCAACTTGCAAAAAGTACCTAAAAGCTGAGTCGCGTTTTCTTCAGGTAACCGTGGGGAAAAAAATATACTTCTTTAATGTTTTTATACAGTTCCGCCGAGACCTTCCGTGCCAGTGCGGTAAGAGTAATTTCCTAGTCCTGAACGATCGCGCAATCTACGCGAATCTCTCCAAAGTCACGTAACTGCGCGAGTTCCCGACTCCCGACGAGGGAGGCAAAACTGTCTGTTGATAAACAAGCAACCAAGTGCCACGCAACTAATTAGTCGAACATAGCTGGGTTACATAGTTTTGGAATTGTACTTCCCTCGTGCAGACACACGAAGTCAAGCGCTTGAGCCGGGGGACTGCGTCTTCGAGTTAATTGTTTGTACTTCAAACACTCACATGACGCTGAATTTATGCTGATTGGATCGAAGTTCCACTTCCACCAAATCGTGGAAACGGTATTATTAATGCTTTTAGCCCCAGAATGCACAGTCGTTTTTTGGGCTATTAGGGTTCGAAGCTTAGAAACTGTATTCACGTTGTTGTACGTTTCAATGTAACATATCAATCTTCGTTGAGGGCTGTGACCGATATTAAACAATTTTCTTCTCCTCGTTTCGGCTTCGGAACGGTCTATTGTTATTCCTCTTCTTCAGGGTGTTAATGAAGAGGCTTTGTGTTACGTTTCGACCCTGGTCGGGCTCCTCTTCAGAAATTATTTATTCTTTCCTATAATTTTAGGTTAACAATGTAGTCATAATATTAGGAAAGGATTATTATAGGAAAGAATAAATAATTTCTGAAGAGGACCCCGACCAGGGTCGAAACGTAACACAAAGCCTCTTCATTAACACCCTGAAGGAGAGGAATAACAATAGACCGTTCCGAAGCCGAAACAAAGAGAAGAAAATTGTAACATATCAATGTCTGGTCCAACTCTACATCGAAGTTGGGCGGATGACGGCTTGAGCGCCGGGCGAGTGCAAGACGCTGGGCAACGGGTGTTGTTCCGTAGTCGTGCCGATGCCGTGACGTTGCTTGAATCTCACCCGGGCACCGGGAGCACCGGAAGCCCACGGATACACCTGACGAAACGATAGCGTCACCAAAGAAATCAGGACGCATCCGGGATGTTAATTGATTGTTGCGCATCAGCTAACGAGAGGCGGTGAGCCTAATATGGAGCCGGCTGGTTCACTCCATCCGGATGGACGCAATATGGCTGGAGAGAGGGTAGCGGGAGCAACTGCAGCGGCAGCACGAAGGGTAGGATCATATGCCCTGACGGGTGACGGGCGTATCCCCTGCAGCTGTCCCGTTATCCCGGAATTATGCTGGCCTGTGAACCTGTCCGCGAGCGGGGTGCGTCGGCCTCTACCCTCTTGTCTCCTCTTCTCGCCGTTAGTTGAGCCTCTCTGTGGTGCGCTTTGCTTTCCAGTTCACCGACGGTAGAGCCAGCGCCGGCGCTTGCTCTGTTCATCCCTCACTCCTCAGCGCGTAACCGGCTACCACGCAAGCCCCCGGTCTGTGTCACGCTCTTCTGGCGTTGCGTGGCTCCTCTCTCCTCACGGGTGCACGCTCATGCTGTTCCAGTCGGAGAGATACCGCGGGCATATTGCACGCGCACTGAGTAAAACCGTGGAATATGCGAGAGTCGTTGGCGGGTCCGTGGTTAGCCGAGCCAGGCATCCAGTCGGCCCATGCGCCTGTCCGGATGTGGCTGCCAGGCCGGCTATGAGGAACGAACGGAATCACGAAACGTGTACGGGTCGGACGTGCTCCGGGGAGCAACCGGGCACGTCGGACCCCGACAACGAACGTCGACCCTGCGCTTGCACCTTCGTAGCTGTGGGCAGGTTACGACGTGGCCCCTCTCATGGAGCCGGGCCGAGTTTGCTTGGCAAGTTGACTGCGCCGAGAGAACCGACGAGCATGCCAGCCACGGTGTGTTGGCCGCGGGGCAAAATTTATGCGTCTCTCGTGACCCGACGCGCGCTCCACTCCCGCTTCTGCTCTCCGTCCTGCACCCGCGCACGAGACTCCGCAGACACCGTCGGCATACCCGTGTGCAACCAAAGGTACGTACAGCTGTTGTTGCACAGCTACACCGCGGAGATCGGTGGAATTCCAACGGCACAACGACCAGTCAGGATGCCTTCGTTTACCGTACCCTTTTGCAACACGTTCTACCTCATTGCCCGTCTGGCGGGTTCGGATGCGGTACTTGCGAGCGGAGATGGGAGGATGGAAACTCTTCCTTGAAACCTGACGGTCTCCACGAAGACTGCGGTCACGTGGTTCCTGCGGTTTAACGAGCTAATATATATCTACGCGTTTCGATCCTTCTCCCGGTTAGTCATCCGCTGAATCGCGATGTCATTCTGTGGAAATTCAAAGGGATGGAGATAAGGGGTGTCATCGACCCTTTGAAGTCCTCCAACGTTTTCACTCCGGCCGCCTATTCAATCGCCCATCGCTCATCCCCCGTACTCCACTCCCACGGGTGACCGAATCCTGGATCATTCCGAACTTCAAGGTCCGATATTGCAATCCGGCGCGATTGAAGTTGGACCGAAATTCACTGTTTATTCCCACTAGCGGTGACTTCTCTCGTGCGGACTGGAATGAAGTTTCCTAAATCATCATCAAACCCACAGGAATGCGGCTTAGATCGTGTATCTACTTTACCGCGATTCATCGACGATGTGGCGCAACATCGAATACATGGAAGCAAGAGTGGACGTGGTGTTCCAGGCTCAAGGTCTGACAATCCTCAATGGCAACACTGAGAAAAAGAAATGGTTGGATTAAGCAAACGCGCGGTGACATACGTTCAAAGGTGTATTTGGTTGGTTCAACAAAAATGTTTCTTTTAATCGAAAATTTTTGAATAAATTGAAGCAAATAATAGTTTAACAAAACAATGCTTTATTTGTACCAAACAAATAACAGCTTTGAACGTATGACACCGCGACTTTTGGTTAATCCAACCAATTTTTTTTCTCAGTGAACTGATCGTCGGGTCGGATTCGAAGGCTGAATCTCATCCAGACCCGGTTGTTCGGTGCGAAAGAAACCTTTCAGCGACAACCAATAACGCTCGATGGTCGGAGGGTCGATGATGACACTTCGCCGAATGAGGAGACCAAGTGTCCATGCGGTGTTCCGTTTGCGGAAAGCGCACACGACTATCCGCCTCGCCGAGTCGTTTCGGAGAGTCACAAACTCGAGAGCCCTCTCCTTGATCTCCCCCGCCCGTGGCCGTGCCTCGCCAAACTCGCTACCTTACAGCGAACTCCCTCGACTCCGGGGACTCGAAGCGTCGAATAGTTTCCACGGGAATATATATCGGTGGGTGCTGGAAGGCCAGGAGTGCTCTCTCGCCGAGTCGCCGATGCAGCTCTCTCTCCAGTTCCATTGGCTCGTGCGGCAAGCCCACTTCCCGTTAGCTCGACCCTCGTCCGCAACCAGCCGCAGGCCGCAAACCCACCCTTCTGGCTTGATCTCCCTTCCTCCCTCCTCGCCGTGCCGCACCGGTCGGCATCTTCCTCACACCTCCTTTATCTCGTTTGCTGTCCGTGCTTCTGCTTTCTCACTCCGCCTGGTAACCTCATCCTCTCCAGAATTTCTCTCGAAGCTCTCACCAAGCCCTCCGCTAACCAGTTCCGCGCCGACCGAAGCCTCCTCCGTACTCCGCTACTCTAGGTAGCTGCCCCACCTCGGGATCCTCAGCCCGTGGCCCCGAAGAGGCTGTAGCGCAAGGCCCCTCGATGGCTCTCGATGGCCAGGATGCTCGGCCGAGCAACATCGGCGTCAGCTCCGTTCACGCGTCCTCCACTCGCGACCGACCTCGGGTCCAGCAACAACCACCCTTTGCGGAGTCTCGCCCTCAGCGGACCAGGCGTCCCCTCGGTTCTCGACCCTCCGCCCATCGAAACCGTAATAATTGCTCTGGAAAGCCCTTGATAGAAAATTTCCGCGTGCGGGTTTCGCGGGAAAGCGAGCCAGTTAACTCTAACTGCCACAGTCGGGGTGGCTGTTCTCGCGCGGATAGGGGAGGGAAGCTCTCGGGGAAACTCTGGGAACCCTCTCAGGAAATTCGGGAACACCACTGTCGTCGCTGCTGGTATTAATGCCTGAATGTGCCCCTCTGGCTCGGGGTAGTTTCGGGGTTGAATGTGCGGGTCGCCCTGGACCATTCGGATGAAATCGCCCAAACCGGCAAGGCTATCCAGCCGTGTTACACGCTACCGGGGTGTTGGGTCCACTCTGGCCACCTCATCCTCTCTGCACTCTTGAGATAGACCGAAAACGGGAATTCCGCTTCTGTCTTTGTTCTCCTCCGTCGCTGCAACCTCCGTCCATCTTCCACGCTTCCCATGTGTGGAAACTTTCCTGGGGAAGCTACCCTCCGACCGACCAGGCACTCTCGCCTCGGTGGTTCTCCAGCTACCTGCTGTACACTGTGTGCATATATATATATACATATATGTATATATATATATATATATATAGCGTCTCGCTCTGTCTCACTGTTTCCGACAAAGGCGAGAGCGTTTAATCGAATCTGGAGTGAAAATGTAGTAGAGATGAGACTGACTCTCGAGTGAAGGATTCGCTTTGTCTCCTCTGTATGTGTATATGCATGAAAGTATGTATATATAGGTCTGTTGGTTTTCTCCATTGCAGTGTCCCGGGTTAATCCGCACTGACTGCGATAGCGCTCCATTTCTGGAGGGCCCCGACGTGTAATATAATATTCCACCTCGTAAACCTGAATTGAACCTGAATTATACAGTATCTCGGGAATATTTTATGGAATATCCCGCGGTCTCCGAGATTAACACATTCGGTCGCAAAATTGCACCGAAGCCGAAGCGGTCGAAGCAGTCAAATTGGATCAATTTTTTATTTCCGTATAATTTGATGGGATATTTCCTGGTAGAAATGTTGAAGCCTTAAATCGGGACCTGATGAGGTTCTGGAGAGGACTGGAAAGGTCAGGTCCTGATATAACGCTCCTCAGTCTTAATTAGGATATCTGAAGGTTTGGCGAAATCGTGCGGTATTTTCCTTGACTATGTGAGTTTTCGAGGCCGTAACTTCAATGTTATCGACTGACCGAAATGGCACACCGATGTTTGTTTTTGGGATCCATATTACGAACCTGAGTTATACGGTATCTCGCGAATATTTTATAGAACATCTCGCCGTCTCCAGGTTTCACACATCCGGTGGCAAAGTTGTACCGGAGCCGAAGCGGTCGAAATAGTCGAATTGGATTAATTTTTTATTTCGGCATAATTCGAAGAGACATCCTAGTAGACATTTGAGTGCCTTAACTCAGGGCCGGTTAAGGTCCTGGAAAGGACTGGAAAGGTGAGTTCCTGATATCTCCTCATTCTTAATTAGAATATCTGAAGGTTTGGCGAAATTGTTGCGGTATTTTCCTTGACTATGTGAGTTTTCGAGGTCTCAACACCAATGTCACCGAGTGAAATGGCGTACTGATGTTTGTCGTTGACGACCGCGTAAGTTGCATGCTCGGGAACCAAACCAATTAGGCACGACCGGATAGGGGAGACCGGGGCAAAATGGCACAGTGAGGGCAAAACTCAATTTTCTAATCATTTTTGGATGCCCCATTTTATCCCAACGACACATCCGGATTTTCAAACCCGTTTTGCCCCACGTACCACCATCGCCAACATCCCAAAGTTATTGGAGTATTGGGTTTTGTCTCATTATCCCGTTTTGCACCGGTGTACCATTTTGCCCCGCTCTCCTCTAAGTTGGATTTCTTACTACCCGCTTTACTACCCGATCTCTCTTCCCGTAATAAAACTTGAAGGAGGAACGATTTGATCGTCAGGTAACAAAACGGACGGGATATTTGGTCTTCCCGCCATTCACGTAGGTGGACTCCCAGAAAAGGCAGATCCAACTTTTACCCGGTCGTGCTTTGCCAAACATATCCGGTCGGTAAAATTTATCTGAATGCAACTTACGCGGCTGTCTACTGTACAGTGGATTTTTTTTAAGTACTTACAATGTCCTCGATCCTTGAGCAGCCCTTTCTCGCCATGCAGACAAGGGCCACGATAACACCACCGCCGAACATGAGCAGCAGAAACACCGCGAGTCTCCATCCGTGATCCCGCTGTGGTATGAGCCTCTTGGCGGACGCGAGGCTGGCAACCTCGCCCGTCGAGACTCCCAATCTCGACGCCTTAACCAACGTCGCCCTCAGGCGTCGGGACGCCTTTTCGCACGCCATTTTCGCCGGGTTGCTGCTCTTCGACGTCGACCTCGTCTTCACATGAACGTGATCCATCATCTTGTACCGCTCACTTCTCCTTTTTTTCAATGTTTCAATTTTTCAATTTTTTACTTTTTCACTTTAATAAAAAAAAAAACAAAAACGTCCCCCTTTCACCGGCAACCGCGACTTCTCGCACGCTCGAACGATCGAGATTATATCTACCTACTCGTAAATTTACTTTCCATCGATCGAACGAACAACCACGACAGATATTCCATTTCTCTTTTTCTCTCGGAAATTATTTGCTACTTTTTTTTTATAAATTATTAATATCAACTCTGTTACTTTCGTGAAATATCTTATCTTTCTCGAGTACAACCATTTAACGATATATTTTTTTATATCTCTCTATACTTCTGTATATTTATGACCGTTCCGTGGACCCAAGGTCACGCCCCGGACCATCCGAGCTTCGAGTCGACGAGGAATCCGACCATCTCTGCGCGATCGTTTCCCGAAGAGCGGGTAAACCTTTTCTCGATCGTTTTACCGGGATATGGTCCGGCGGGATGCTCCGCTCCTCTCCTCCCTTTATCCTCTATGTACTCTTGATTCCCGGTTCTCCTGCGGATTTTTATGGTCCCCGCGCCGACATATATACACCCGTTTCCACCGAAGCCTCCTCTCGTTCACCGAGATTCTTCCTCGATATCTGCGACCGGGAACTCCTTCTATGCGCCCCCAAGCGTTAGACTCGTACCAACGGATCCGCTCGTTATATTTTTATGTCTTCTGGTGGTCGAGCCTCGAACGACCAAACGAACCCGGGCTGGACGACGGAACCGAACGGGAACACATACATACGCGCGTGTACATACGATTTATATATATCTATATATCGTATATTTATACGGAGGGAAAAAGCTTCGTTTCTCTCGGTGGAAAAAGATATCTCTCCGTTCGTGATTTCACGATTCCGGACGATGCGGAGGTCGAGGAAAAGACACTGAAACCCACACAACAATCACTGAGTACTGACGAACGGGGAAGAGGAAGGCTTCGATTCGTTCGGTTTCCTTTTTCTTTTTTTTTTTTTTTTTTACTGCTTCAGGAGTTCTTCGTAGCACGTTCGAGCTTCGCTGAGTCTTTATTTACGGGAGGAAAAAGGGAGCGATAAAGAAGAATCTTGCGGTCGGATCTTCAACGGGGTCGCTCGCCAATAAATTCTTGAGGGCCAATGTGTTGTCCCTTAATCGCTCTCGAGCCGAACGTAATCGTGCTGGTAATTTTTTGATATTTTTTTTTTGCTTCCTTCTTTTTAACGCTTTTTTAACGAGAGAACATTAGGACGCGACTCTCGAGATAGCGCCGTGGTAGGAGGACGCCGCAACGAAACTCCCCGTGATTCGACTCCTTATTCTCTGCCTCGTGGTAGACGCACGAGTGCCTCTTAGTCGCGCCATTAACCACCACGCCTCACCTCGCCGCGTCCCGAACGATTTATCAGAGTGGGTTTTTCAGTGTGATTTTCCATGTGGCACGGAGATAAACGCTGCGCGTGTCTCGAGTGTCTCTCGGTGCAACCGGTCGGACGAATGATTTTTTTTTTCCACTCCCGGCGATTATCTGAAAACAGAACATTTCAATTTCGTTAAGGGAGGAAATACCAAAAAAAAAGTAGTTTTCGTGATTTTTATTTTGCTCTTCATTTTTATTTCACGATTAATCTCACTTGAGTGCCAAGCGCATGACGCTCCTCCTCTTTCAGCAAGGTGTTGAAAAAGCAATTTTTTTTTTTGTAATAAAAATACTTTATAGCTGATTTTTTTTATCTCGGTAACACCGACAATAAAAGGTATCGACCATTGGTAATTTCTGTATTTTATCTTTCGGATCCTTCCGCAAACGAGAGTTTCGCATCTTCACTGATAACAAAAAGCATCAATAAAAATGGTATCGATAATTTATAATTTCCCCGTTCTTCCGTCCCGGAAACCGGACCCGCAGTAATTTCCGTAATATCTCTTTCACATCCTTCCGCCAACAAGAGTTTCGCATCTTCGGGCGATATTCGATAGTGTCGCGTATAATTGAACTTGAATTATCGCGGGTAAATTGTCAGAGCGGGCTGGAGAATCGTCGCTTGTTCGGGACCCTATTGTGCCGAAGCGATGAAAATCTACCCTAGGGTCCGAAAGATACAGAGGCAGAGAGGATGGCAAAAGCTTTTTGTTATAAAAATACTGGCTCATTTTTGCTTCCTCATAGAGGAAGCTTTTTTATTTTATTTTTTAATCTCTATAGCACCGATAACAAAAAGCATCAATAAAGAAGGTATCGATAATTGATAATTTCCCCGTTCTTCCGTCCCGGAAACCGAACCCTCAGTAATTTCCGTAATTTCTCTTTCACATCCTTCCGCAAACAAGAGTTTCGCATCTTCGAGCGATATTCGATAGTGTCGCGTATAATTGAACTTGAATTATCGCGGGTAAATTGTCGGAGCGGGCTGGAGAGTCGCCGATTGTTCGGAACGCTGTTGTGCCAAAGCGATGAAAATCTACCCTAGGGTTCGAGAGATACAGAGGCAGAGAGGATGGCAAAAGCTTTTTGTTATTATAAAAATACTGGCTGATTTTTGCTTCCTCATAGCTTTTTTATTTTATTTTTTAATCTCTGGGGTAAAAGTGGGGAATATGGCCCGTTCCATATATCATTGATTTACGTGTTAATCGAGGTGTGCCATATTCACCACTTTTACTCTATAGCACCGATAACAAAAAGCATCAATAAAGAAGGTATCGATAATTGATAATTTCCCCGTTCTTCCGTCCCGGAAACCGAACCCTCAGTAATTTCCGTAATTTCTCTTTCACATCCTTCCGCAAACAAGAGTTTCGCATCTTCGAGCGATATTCGATAGTGTCGCGTATAATTGAACTTGAATTATCGCGGGTAAATTGTCGGAGCGGGCTGGAGAGTCGCCGATTGTTCGGAACGCTGTTGTGCCGAAGCGATGAAAATCTATCCTAGGGCCCGAGAGTTGCGGAGCCGGGGAGGATGGCAAAGTGGTGAGGGATGGAGATAGACTTTAATTGAGGATAACACGTACGTGACAAGCCGAGGTAGCTCGTCGCCGCAGGGTGGAAAGATAAAATTTTCTGCAAGCCCGGCTCGTTGCCGGGAGAGGAAACGAGAGAACCGCGAAACAGAAAGAGGGTGTGTACGGAAGAGCGGATAGAGAGGGTGCGCGATCGATCGGGTGCAGAGAGTGCACGCATGCACGAGACGAGTACCTGACCCACGTTCAACCCCCCATCCCGACCTCCCTCCCTGCAACCCACCTAGTGAACACGGTCCACACAGCACACGGTGACTAATCTATTTTGTTAACTCTAACGACCGGTTTCGCTAATCGCGTAAAATTAGTCGCCCCGGCGTAGTTAACCCCGCCTCAACCCCGACACTTCGCGCCTCTCAACCTACCCCACGTCTATCCGCAGCTCGGAAACCCGGACCGACTGCGCAATTTTCTTCACTTCTCTGCCACTTTGCACCCCCTCCCTTCACCCCCACACCCCTATTTGCTTTTACGTACATTCACTTTCGTCAACCCCTCCGGGCAACTTTAGCTCGACGCTCGTATCAAGCTCGGCGAAATTCGACGAATCTTTTTGGTGTTTAGTTGTCACCCTTGTCTCTCAAGCTTTAGATATGGAGGCAAGATTTTGAAAGCTGAGTGCTATGGAAGTACCATGGAAACTAATTTCTTTTTCTTTTTTTTTAATAGCTCGTATCATCCTCGGCGAAATTCAATCTCTTTGGTGTTTAGTTGTCGTCGTTGACTATCAAGCTTTAGAATATGGAGGCAAGATTTTGAAAGTGTCGTGGACGTACCGTGGACCCTAATTTGTTTTTCCTTTAATTTGGAGGTGCGAATATTAAGTGGTGGTTTGTTTAATTTTTTGATAATTTTTTTATTGCATTTTTATTATTGGAATCAGAAGAGACTTTTTTTGAGTTCTCTGAGTACCTTCGTCCCATTGAACGATAAAAAGTCAACAAAATTGAGTCGTGTGTGACGAGCACTATTTTAATCCGATAGACTTTTCGAGAGTCGGTCTTGTTAGCGATTGAATCTTCAATCTTCGATTCGACAACCGGATCAAATTTGAATTTATTTATTTATTTATTCATACGGGCAGAACCCAATTACAGGTTGTCAGGCTGCCCTGACAACTAAAGTTAACAAATTGGAGAATATACAATTACAGAATACAAATGAGACATGATACATACTTTTAACTACTTCACTAAATAAAAATAAAACTAAATTAAGTTATCCAATCGATTTTAAGTTCAATATCGCCCAAAAAGAAATTCATTTTATTTATTTATTTGCCTCAACCGCGAAGCCGTGAAATCCACCTTACTCTTTGCCGCAATGCCCGCGACCGATACATCCGTGTTTATAGTTGCGATTAAATGACATAACAGTCGCAATATGTATAAAGCGGCAAAGTACACCCCTATACATCGTCCGACGATTTCGAGGTAAATAAAAATCGACGTTCGCCGAGTGTACCCGGGGACTCTGAGAATTGTAGGTAAAAAGAGATAGCCAGGGGAGAAGACGTACAACAACTTTGGAATAAGAAGTTTTACTCCAAGGAGAGATGCAGCTGCAGAGGCAGCAACGGGGGGGCATCCAAGAATGACCGGAGCTCGTCGAAGAAGAAAATTAAATAAACGAGAGCCACGAAACTACAGGGGGTTGTTCGCGGTGGTGCACGCTAGCCCGAGGCTATCCCCAGTGCGTTTCTTTACTTGAAATGTACACATATATATACTACATACATATATATATATATATGTATATATGTGTGTGTGTGTGTATCTAGGTATATCGGAAAGTTGTACTAGTTGTAGTCACAGCGGATGGAAGCCAATCCGGTCTCGTTTCGCGTCCGCGCTCCAACTTATATTCCATTTGTTCCTTTTTCCTCGCCGATCGAATTCTCGAGTTTGTCCTGTCCAGTCTCTCTTTTACCCGCGCTTGCTTCCCATGGAAGAAGGGGAGAAAGAGAGGCGGACGAGAGTACAAAGAAAAAGGAAGCAAGACGTCTCACGATAAAACTTTTCGAACGCCAGCAATAACGCCTTTATCCACTCTGTCGCTCACCCCCCACAGCCCCACCAGCCCGCCCAACCCCCAAACAACATTCATAATACCGGCGACGCAAGTTTGGCCTTCCAGCTTTATCGCTTTATAATACTGTCACGAATAAAATTCTCGGTCGGATAATACCGCTTGTCCGGGACAAGGAATAAATTGGATGGCAATGCGGACGAACTGAGCCAATGAATCGCCAATGGATTGTAAAATTGGTTCGGTGAAAACTTATTTACAGATTTCTTTTTACGAGACGTTTAAGGAAGGACCGATGGGTCGTTGGAGAATGAAACAATGTCTGCCTGATACAATATTGAAATAGAGCTGGAATTCAAGATTTTTGTTCTTCACATTTTTTGCAAAGTTCGGTTATGATAGTTTTGCATTAAAAGGTCGAGTCTTTCGATATGGACGAAAATGTGCCGGCGTGAATGACCGATTATAGAGGAATGCGTTAGGATCAAATGTTTTTATTTATCCGTGAATGACCGATAGGTCATTGGAAAATGAAGCAATATCTGCCTGATACAATATTGAAATAGAGCTGGAATTCAAGATTTTTGTTCTTCACATTTTTTGCAAAGTTCGGTTATAATAGTTTTGCATTAAAAGGTTGAACCTTTCGATATGGTCGAAAATGTGTCGGCGTGAATGACCGATTATAGAGGAATGCGTTAGAGTCAAATGTTTTTATTTATCCGTGAATGACCGATAGGTTATTGGAAAATGAAGCAATAACTGCCTCATACAATATTGAAATAGAGCTGGAATTCAAGATTTTTGTTTTTCACATTTTTTGCAAAGTTCGATTATAATAGCATTAAAAGGTTGAACCTTTCGATACGGACGAAAATGTGTCGGCGTGAATGACCGATTATAGAGGAATGGGTTAGTGTCAAATGTTTTTATTTGTCCGTAAATGATCGAACAGAAATATCAAATCAATCTGAGCCGACCTTATTAAGGATGTCATATCAATCGTGACCATTCATGCCACTTATCGGATGAATAATTGTTCTTCCAATAATACAGGAACGGAATGAGAAAAGCTCCCGAGGTCAGGACGATTAATCCTCTTCCGTCGAGTCTCTCTATGGAAGTGACAGCAATTAAATTCTTCGTACGAGCTAAACGTAGATTCGAAAATTGATAATTTGAATGGTGAGAATTTCTGATTAATTAATGAAGGATTCCGACAAGAATCGCAGAAGTCTGGTTAAAGCTGTCATTAAATTTTCATAATTGAGTTATGTCTTTATCAATTATCGTATTCTATAAATTAGTTCCAAACATATAGTTGCTTGTCCCGAATTGACTTTTAATAAGTGACACTCCGTTAGATACTTTAAAAAGTAAAAATCTCTTACGCGTACCTCGGAGAGAGCATCTTTTTTAAATGTGGAAAAAAGTTCCGAACAAATTTACAAACCCTCGTCCCCGGATGTCCCACAATTTTTTAAATACATCTTTCATCGAGATATGTTTCACCGAGCAGTTTAAAAAATAAATTGCCTCAAACAATCAGAATCAGAAACGCTTTCTCAGCCATGGAAATCCGTAAGATAATATTCCCCCTAATATTTCAATTATTGTCCCTTAAATTTTTTAAATTTTCAGCGCGACCCCCTCATCACTCCCGTTACCAACAATCGCTTCTCCAATATTTCTCTCCTCCTCAACATTTTTTCCTAACTCACCAAACTTTTTGGAATATCGTTATCCGCGTGTCATCCGACCGAGGAAATAAGATCCTTACAGCCTCTTCCGTCTCGTTTTGTCGCGGTGGATTTCCCGAAAAGCTCTAATATACTATAGCTCCTATACTGTACCCTCATATAGATCTATACATATATAATATAAATATATCTATAGCATGTCCCGTTCCATCCCGGCTTCGGAAGAGGATCGAGAAGTCTCCTCATCCGCGCTTACGGCCCAGACTATATACAGCAGAGTTAGACGGGAAAGACGCTATTTTCGTCTCGGTCCTCTTCTCGCCCGGAAGAGCTCATCCCGTATATTCTCGGTGACACTACCGAACCCGCTACATCCTTATCGGATCGGACTGTCGTCCCGGAACGCCTCGGCGGAGTCTCAAAACTTTGCGCTTCCCAGCGGGGGTTGAGCGATGCACCGGCAGGGCCAGACCGAGCGCGGAGCGAGAACAACCGAGATCGAGAGGGCGAAGGAGCGAGCGCTAAAAGGACGAGAGACGCCGAGGTGCACGAGAGACCTAAAGGGAATCGTGGCCGGCACGAAGTCGAGGACCCTGGCAAGATCGCGTGATGAATAAATAAAATCCGAAGGGCAAGGGGGTGTCCACCGCTCTCTAACACGAGAGATTTTTGCCGGTGCGCCGAAACTATTTCGCCGGAATGATTTATGAGCCACCGATACACGCATACATATTTATGCACGGTAAGCGGAGAAGGATCGAGCTCGGGGACGATGCATAAATATGAAAAATATTTCTCGACGCATAAAAAGTTGATGCGTCACGATGTTACGTCGAAATAGGTCGACATTCGGTATTTTCATTGTTGGCCCTTTATTCGTGCCGTTGCAGTACGAGCTCGCATCAAGTACCACTGCACCTCGATTCATCCGATTCCGTCGCTGGCTGCATTCGAGATGAATGGCAGATACATGCGAGACGTATCGCACACGTTCCTTTACCCACTTCTACTTGTTCCTTAATGCACATGTTTCTATTACCGGCTGCACGCGAGATACATTCGAGAGAAAAATAATAAAAAAACAATTCGCTGAAGCGCCACTTCCGGTTTGAAAAACCCACTTTTAGACGTCACGGCGAAAAATTTGACAAAAATTATGTTGTGACGTCGCTTCCGGTTTTACAATCTCGGTTTTTGACCGGAAGTGACGTCATGCAAAAAAGGCACTTCCGGTCGAAAAATGAGATTTTTCAAACTTGGAGTGACGTTAGACAATATAATCTGGTTTAGTATAAAAAAATAGAAGGGTACAAAAAAAAATCTGAAGAATTGAGGGATAAGGTACGAGAGGGAAGTGGATGCACGAGAGAGAAATGGATTTACGAGAGAGAAAAATAAATTATCGAAGCGTGACGCTGCAACTTGAGGTGTAACGATCGTTACTGTTCCATCGCTGCTCGGCGAGCCAAAGTTACGAGTCACGCTCGCAGATGAGGCTGTTTCGAACGGGATACGGATGGTAATCAACGTGGTTTAAGAAGTTTTAATTAAAGAGGTAGGAGCGGCTGTGTGAGATCTCGAGGCACTTACGATTTAGACTCTGGACGTAATTTCTCTTTATTTTTCATCATATGTTCGAACTTAAGTTTAATCTGACATTCGAACTTAAGTTTAATCTGACATTCGAACTTAAGTTTAATCTGACATTCGAACTTAAGTTTAATCTGACATTCGAACTTAAGTTTAATCTTAGGTTTGAACTTAAGTTTGGTCTTACATTCGAACTTAAGTTTAATCTTAGGTTTGAACTTAAGTTTGGTCCTACAGTCGAACTTAAGTTTTGTCTTACATTCGAACTTAAGTTTGGTCCTACAGTCGAACTTAAGTTTTGTCTTACATTCGAACTTAAGTTTGGTCCTACATTCGAACTTAAGTTTAATCTCGGGTTTAAATTCAAGTTCGACCCTAAGTTTACATTAGATAAGATTCGATTAAAGATCTGACGTTTCGACTTGCCTCGATCGCTCTCGACCTCGAGCTCGCGAGTAAAAATGCCGATGAAAGTCGAAACGTTATGATAAAATCGCGTGTTTCGTAGACGCTGTCTTTGCGGAACTAGAAATCAGTAGATATCTCGGACCCTCTGAAATTGGACTCTGACGGTGCGACAAGTAGAAAAGGACGAGCATATCAGACTCGCTCGGCGACGTTTCCATCGATATCGCGATAACGCTGCAAGCCCGGTCAAATAAAAATGCATGGGCGCCAGAAGAGAGCCCGAGGACCGTCCAGCTAGAAGCGGACGCAACCCTGCCGGCCATCCGGTGCGCCAAGAGACCTCTGACGCTTCACCGATGCCGCGTCACCTCCGGGGTGCGCTTTGCCACGGCCGCGCGAGATTTCGCGCGAATCGAAAGGTCTCTTTTAAACGGATTGCTCGCCGAGGCGTCCGAGCGTGAGGCTCGCTCCTGCCGAACCCCCGCGCCTTCGTCAATCGCACACACGCTCGCTTCGAAATTCTCTTTCATCCTGTATTCCACTTCTGTCCCGGATCCCCGAAGTCGCTTTCCGTCCACTCTTCTCACCCGCTGTCGCACTATCTCCGCCATCACGCAGAGAAGACCTCGCCCCCGCGGCATACGTAGACACGTCAGCGTGCGAATTCTTCGCGCGCGCTTCGCCAGTTCTGATGAAACGGTGCGACGGGCGAGAAGAGATTGAAGTGAAGAGAGTTAGGATTTTCGGTACGATAGATATTCGGGTTCACGGCGCCTCCGGCTGCATTTCCGTCGGAGGCGAGAGACGCGACGTCAGAAGCAGGTGAGCATCGGCGATGCAGTCGGAAGTTGCAGTGTCGATGGAGGGTGAAAAAGCGAACGGACAAGGAAAATAAGTAGAGAGGGTCAATTACAGGCCGGCCGTTCAGGAGTGTGAGTATTCGATTGCTTAAGGTAGCTCTTGCGTCGTGGCCGATGCCGCACAAGTTTGAGGGAGGAATACGAGAGAATCACAAACACTTTTCGATGGAGTGAAAATATGAAAAAAAATCAGACATATCGAAGGTGCTGAAAATATTGTGGTCTCTCTCATTCGTCTCCCTAACTTGGGTGGCGCCGGACATGACGCAAGATACTACCGTAAGGTTAATGTCGTCTTTATCGGGAATTTGTTTAAAGAATTTTTTTGAACAATGTTTTTAAAGAATTTTTTTGGACAATGTTTTTAAAGAATTTTTTTAAACAATGCTATAAAGAATTTTTCTTTACTGATTTTATTTATTTCTTTACTAATGTTATAAAATGAACGACATCTATTACTATATAGCCAACGCACTAAAACTAAGAGCCTTCTCGTTAAATGAATAACAAGTGTATGCGAAAAAACTGAATTGGAATACCTCTTAAACAAAATTAATATAGATATAGGAATGTAGCAAGAAACTGTAGGCTAAGGAAGGTAGGCGATAAATTAGGCGATAAAGATGAAGCAAGCGTAACCTCACGGATTAAGAAATTATTTCATACTTTATAAGATAGTTTTTAAGAAACATTTGTATAGGGCAACGCCCGAAATGAATAAAACCATACATACATACATACATACATACTAATGTTATAGAGAATGTTTCTTTACTGACTGCGACAATTATTTCGTTCGATCAACCAAAAATTTGTTTCGCCATCCGTAAGCGTTTATTTTGTTGACTGAATTAATGTTTTTTCTCAGTGCAACTTAGGACCGCAACTTCGGTACGATTGATATTCGGGTTCATTGAAGCGGGTGAGGATCCGCGATGCGCCGGGAGTTGAATTGTTGAGGGAGGGTAAAAAAAGAGATCGGATAATGAAAATAAGTAGAAAAGGTCACTTATAGGTCGGACGTTCCGGCGTAACTATGGAAAACGCGGCATTGCGCTCTGCTCGAAAGTTCGAACGTCTTGAACGAGTCGGGTCTATTCTCGTCGAGAGCTTCCGATGGAAGAATGATGCCGTCGATGAAAGAGGGATTATGATTATGATTCTTTTCGATGAAAGAAGCGGAACCGCCTGCGAACAACTGATACCCCGAGCCATGATTAATTATCGCCGGGGACTCGATATTTTTTGCGTCCGCCTAGCTGCGGGCTTTATCTACTTTGAAGTTCTCGGGGAATTAGGAAAAAAAAGTGGGATACGATGATGGATGCAAAAGAATTAGCGGAGGTCGTTGGAAACACTGCTTCTGGGTGGGTTTCAAATTGCCGGAGGGGAAGTTTAAACTTTCGATGGTTGGGTGTATCGATCGGGCGAGTGTCCGTCGACTCGATATAGAAAAATTTAAGTCGCAGAAACATTATATTGAGATAATAAAGAACTTTGTTTTAAAATAATAATAACAATTAATATTATTATTAACATTATTTGTATGACTAATAATAATAAACTGAAGAAAGAATTTCGACTATCGATAAACAAATAACTATCATAATATAACTATAATAACAGTATTAAATTATTATTTTATAATCATTTTTTGTTCATAGAAATTCGAAATTGTTTTCTTTTACCGCGATTCGTTGCGTCTTTCCACCAGTTGAATCTCGAGAAGAAAATAGGAATCGGATGTCGGTTAGCCAAAGGGCAAAAAAAAGTACTAGCGACACGAGCAGTGTTTTTCATCGTAGCTAATCGAACGGAAAACTGGCTCATCGTTCTGGCTTCGCGATTCACTGTGAAGGAAATCCACCGACGTTTGAGCCACAAGTTCCCATGATGAAATTATACGGGACGTTGTATCTAAAAAAATAAAAAAATAACCCCTCGTCTGTCACTGAAAGGGCGTATCCACTTGTCCGTCGACTGCATCCGCGCGTGCCCTACAGCGCCTATCGCGTTACATCGGGCTGCGTAGACATTTTAGCCAGCGGACTTTTCATTTTCCAATAACGTTTCCTCCATACTCTGCGTCCCACAATCGTGAACAATTATTTCAAAACAATAATAATAAATTACTGTTATTAATATTTTATAATAATTATTATAAAATATTAATAACAGTAATTTCGATAAACAAGTAATTACTTGTTTATCGAAATTCAAATTTTTTTTCTTCGACCGCGATTCATTTTGACTTCGGGCGAGTTGAGTATTGGAAAAAAATCTTGAACAAAAAAGAAAGTGTGTTCTCCGAAGCCAATCGAACGGAAAATTGTCGGAAGAAATCCACCGACGTTTAAGTCACAAGTTTCCGCGATTAAATTATACGGGGCATTGTAACAAAAAAAAAAAGTTACCCCTCGTCTGTCACTGACGTGCCCTATCCGCTTGTGCTTCGACTGCGTCCGTGCGTGCCCTACCGACGGCGCCCTGCGTCACCTATCGCGTTACATCGTGCAACGTAGCCATTAGCTTGCGGACTTTTCGTTTTTCAATAACGTTTCCTCCATACTCTGCGTCCCACAATCGTGAACAATTATTTCAAAACAATAATAATAATGTTATTAATATTTTAATTATAAAATTACTGTTATTAATATTTTAACTATAAGATTACTGTTATTAATATTTTAACTATAAAATTACTGTTATTAATATTTTATATTAATTACTTGTTTATCAAAATAAAAATTTTTGTTCTTCGACCGCGATTCATTTTGACTTCAGGCGAGTGGAGTATTTTTTCAAAAAAATCTTGGACAAAAAAGAAAGTGTGTTCTCCGAAACCAATCGAACGGAAAATTGTCGGAAGAAATCCACCGACGTTTAAGTCACAAGTTTCCCCGATTAAATTATACGGGGCATTGTAACAAAAAAAAAAGTTACCCCTCGTCTGTCACTGACGTGCCCTATCCACTTGTGCCTCGACTGCGTCCGTGCGTGCCCTACCGACGGCGCCCTGCGTCACCTATCGCGTTACATCGTGCAACGTAGCCATTAGCTTGCGGACTTTTCGTTTTTCAATAACGTTTCCTCCATACTCTTCCATCCCGTAACCGCTTGTGCCTCCGCCGACGTCGCTGCCGCTGCAACTTTCCGACGAGAGATTGATCGATTGGCGAGGGCGCTGCCAGTAGCCGTTGCGAGAGCGAACTCGAGCGAAAAGAGATGCTGTAAAGCGCGCCTTCCGTACGCTACGTCGCGCCACGTAACAACTACTCTTCACGGAACGCCTGGCTCCCTCGCGGTTCAACGCCTCGACTAATTATCTTCGGCGCGGATCGGCCCCGCCAATTCGCAAAAATTCGCCGGCGATCGCTGGCGCGTGTGAAACAAATTAACGTGTAAAAAAAAAATTAATTCTGGGATGAAAAAAAAAGAAAAATGGAAATTAAGGGTAACGCGAGGCGGACGAAGCGATCGGGTGTTTTATGCGCCGATATTTGCCGACCTCGATGACTATCGATATGAAAAGCGATCTAAAAAAAAAAGAAAAAAATTAGTTGGAGATACTCTAGCCAAGCGGAGCGGAGCTTTTAGTTTCTGCTCCGCGCAACCCTCGCTCAGTGACTCGTTCTCGCAGCGCGACCCGTGAGCGACTGCGAATCGAGTTTATTTACATGGAATGCTCGTTAGCGTGGCGGATGAAAAAAAAAAGATTACAGCGCGCGGGAGCGTCGAGGAGATTAAGGGAACGACCCGGTGGGAGGTTACGCTCTGACTTTTCGAATAACAATGGCAACGATTATCGAACGGTTTATTCGCGCTCGAGCGAACGGGAGCGAGAGACGATCCGGACGCTGTTGGTAAAACTCGCCGGACGCGTCTTGCCAGTATTTTCCATCTCCTCTGACGCCAGATTCGCCTGGTCGAATGTCCGTTGTTGTTTTTTTTTTTTTTTTTTTTTTTTTTTATTCGATCGTCGATTAACCTGACAACGGACGCGTGTTCCGATAGTGTTCGATTGCTTAATGGTAGAGTTGCCTTTTTATCGGGCACTTTCAGGCGTTTTTTTCATTTTTTAAAAATAAAATTGTTCTGTTTATAGCCAAGAAACTGAGTGAATATTTTTATTGATATTTTATTATTATAATTAATGCAGCAATTTTTTTCACACAATGTTGAATCCTTAAGGTCGTGCAAGCTGCGCTGGAGGTTTTTTTAATAAAAAAAATAAAATAAAATTGTTCTGTTTATAGCAAAGATACTGAGTGAATATTTTTATTGATATTATTATTATAATTATTATAAGTAATGCAGCAATTTTTTTCACACGATGTTGAATCCTTAAGGTCGTGCAAGCTGCGCTGGAGGTTGAATGAGAATGAACAGGTTGACTTTAAATTTAGATAAACAGATAGATAGCTCATTTATTGTGTCTTGAGATAAATCCCCTAAGGACCAAGCAGTACAGATAGGCGGTACATAAAGCAGAGCGGAGAAAAGTTTAAGTACAGAATAGTGTGCAGTTTGCAATTACAGTTTAATGCATTTAAGAGGATAATAACAATAAGAACCGGAGCAGAAAGGAAAGAGAAGCAAAGGAAGACAAAGTAAGCTTAATAGTAGCGAAGAGGAATTAGAACAGAGTCGTTACTTCGCTCCTCCACATGATCCACATTTAGAGCGCCTATTAAGAGCGCATCTTGCTCTCGTGCGGACTGCGGACAACTTTAAAATTTCCTAATTAAGATTTGTAGGGAAACATTAAGTTGTAGAAAAAAAAAAAAATTAAAAATTTGAAAGTTTTAGAAATTGTACCATAATTTTGTAAAATAAAAAAGATCGTTCAGATGATAGAGACTAGTCTTCTGATTACAAATATCGTGTGACAAAAAAATGCCTTTATTGCGTAATAATATCAATAAAAATATTCACTCAGTCTCATTGCGACAAACAAAAAAAATGTCTTCCAAAAAATTCCCGAAAAAGACGACTCTACCCTTAAAACGGTGCGATGATTCGATAAAGAAAGAAATTTCTTTTCCTGAAAAAATTTCACATGTTTGCAAATTGAAATTAAATGACTCTGAAGATATCTGCATGACATCAAATTTCATCTTTGGCACGTCTCTTTATTCACGGCTTTAGGAAGAAAAAAAAAATTGTTCACTCATAGAATTTTATTCTCTAAGTGAAATTTCCCGATCGAAGGTTGTGCGACGTAAAACGTGGCAGTTGTAACTTAATGAAATTTAGTCTCACGCAGATATCTTCAGGGCAATGAAATGAACTCTCTTGTCCCTTCACAAGAATTCAAAAGAGAAGCACAAGAACGCACTCGAGATAATTTCTGCCGCGTGAAATCCGATGTCGTGACAGCTTCCCCTTTGACGCGATCGCGGTGCGCGATCTCTCAGGCGTCGGTCAAAGGGCGAACAATTTTTAAGTGAATTCGCAAATGCAAACCGAGTGCGTGCACACCGGTCGGCGAGAGAAACCCAAAGGGGAAGAGCTCGACGGATAAAGGCCGAAGGGAGGAAGCGAAGAGCTCGTCGGTGTTGCCGGGTCTGTCGAGGAGCCCATTCGTCGCCCGGCACCGCCGACAGCCACCACAGCCGCCTCTCGAATCCGAGGAAAAAAAAAAAAAAAAAAAAAAAAAACATTCCTCGACAGTCCCTTCCGTAAAAAGCGACAAGCTGAAAATGCCAAGTACTGCAGCTCTGTGTGCAGACATAAATGTATATATGTATACGTACACACAAATGGAAAGTTGGATGGCGCACTCCATATCGAGTTGTAGTAACTCGCGTCACGCGGTCTGTACTATTTCGTCGTGAATTCGTTTTTCTCCCCCTTGTTTTTTTTTACGGTTCCTTGCTACGTGTTTCAGTGTGCGTGTGCGAGCTGCATCCGCAGTCCTTGATATTTCGAGTTCTCCGGCCGCGACGACGGGGACATTTATTTTTATTCAATAATTCCTGAAACCGGCGAGTCCCGCCCGGCAGGCCGGGCAGAGCCGATCGAGAATAAACAATCGCCGATATACCGTTTCGAGCTCCCGCCCACGATCCGCCCGCCTCGCACCTCCGATAGCTCGGCTGGCTGTCGAAGGACGGGGGGAAAAATAAATAAACGAAGAGGAGAATCCACCGACGGTGCGAGGGTTTGGTGGAGAGCAGAAAATTGAAAATAATTCGCGCCATCGGCGTGCGGAACATCTGCGGCATCGCTGTCCCTCGCTTCTTTGTGTAACCGCGACTTCCGGGTGTATTTGTCTCAATAAATAAATATTTTATACCGGGTCGTTCCTCCCCGGAGCCGAGGGCAGATGAAAAAAATATCCTGTCGGCGTACCGATACAGACGGCATTTTTTTTTTCTAGTTCAATGGCGTGGTTTTTTGTATTTCTGTGTAAGATATTTTGCTAACGAATTAGGGGTATGGTCTCATATAGGCGGTACATCTTCCAATTGCAAAATCGGGATTTTACGACGAAGGAGAGTTCTTTTATAAAATTGTAAAAAATACCGCAGCTACTCGTCAACCATTCCCGTGGAACTCCATCCTCTGATAACTTTAAAAGAAAACCACCTTATCGGCATACCAATACAGCCTGGGGATTTTTTTTCTACTTCACACAGTCAAGAAGATTTGCACATTTAACAAACTTTTTTGGTTCACTAACTTCCAATCTTTATTTTGTTAATTTTACAAGAAATATTCGTAAAATGAACATGAGAAGAATTGAGGAAGTTTGTGAACAAGAGAGGTCGGTGCCTATTTTACAATGCAATGTCATGGTTCTTAAAAAATGTCTACATAAGCTCATTTTGTAAACCAATTAGTGATATGTTCTCATATAGGCGGTACATCTTCAAATCGCAAAATCACGATTTTGCGATTTGAAACTACCGCAGCTACTCTACCCAATAGCCATTCCCGGGAAACTCCATCCGCCCGCAACTAAAAAAAAAACTATCTTATCGGCATACCAATGCAGCCTGGGTATTTTTTTTCTACTTCAACATCGTGGTTTTTAAAAAATTGGGAATATGTACACTAATTGGAGGTATGTTTTCATATCCGAGCTACATCTTCAAATTGCAAAATCCCGATTTACCTTCGAACAGTAGTTAGTAAAATAAATAAAAAAATACCGCAGTTACTCGAGGCATCAACCATTCCCGCGGCAACTAAAAAAAAAAACCCCCGCACAAAACAACAGTAACGCCTCTCTTTACCCCTTTCGCGCGTTCCATCCCTTCGCCACAGCGGTCGCAGTGCTCCGCTAAAATGAGTAATGCCCCCCCCCCCCCCGTCCTCGATACGGGACACGGATAAAGTTCTCCACAACCGCCCCATACAGATCAGGTAAAATACATCTACCCGGCCCGAGGGTTGAAAAAGGACAGATAGGACATAAAGATGATGAGAACAAGTGCGCACGTTCTCGAGGAAGATATAAATCTGAGCATTCCCCGGTGAGCATTGGCTCCGGCGGGCGCGCCACCGGCGCTCAGCGATTTTTCTCCCTCGCCACCGGGGGAGCCGAAGAGAAACCGCTATAACGCTCTTTTTGCTCCGGGTGTCTCGCGAGGGCGGGGAATCACCCCAGCGAGCCGTTTCTCCGCCGCCGTCGTCGTCCCCGGTGATTTTGATCGAGAGGCTGCAGGTACGGCGAGGAAACCCGCGCGATTCACACACGGACACTCAACCACGGATTGCGAGAAGTGCATCATAGTCCACAAAGCTTGTGTCCCGTTCGAATTGCCTCCGATGCTCGTAAATAAAAACGAATGCGAGACCGAAAATTAATACACGAGTTCAATGAAATTTCGTAATACTTCGATTCGCAAAATTGCGATTCTAACCTTTAGGCTAATTAAGTATTATCATTTAATTGCACACGAAAAGAAATCTCCAATTTGTGAGGAAACGTGTAATTTCGTGACACGAGCATAAAATTACGAACGAATTTAATTACTCGATTAAATGTCGGGAAAAAATGATCTCTGTCGATAAACGTGCGATTTTACTTGCCTAAGGGAGAAAATTGAATTTGAAAAATGTTGACGGGAAATACATTGGAAATTGAGAAATGGTTTTTTTTTTATTCTGCGTGAGGGCTGTGACAAGTAAAAGTGTTTCGCAAAATAAAAAAGCCGAAGAGAAACCGCTATAACGCTCCTTTTGCTCCGGATGTCTCGCGAGAGCGGAGAATCAACCCGGCGAGCCGTTTCTCCGCCGCCGTCGTCGTACCCGGTGATTTTGATCGAGAGGCTGCACACCCAGAAAAAAATTATTTGACGGCCACCGTTTATTTGGTTTAAGTAAAATAAATATTTATTTAAATCAAATAAATATTTATTTAAATCAAATAAATATTTATTTAAATCAAATAAATATTTATTTAAATCAAATAAATATTTATTTAAATCAAATAAATATTTATTTAAATCAAATAAATATTTATTTAAATCAAATAAATATTTATTTAAATCAAATAAATATTTATTTAAATCAAATAAATATTTATTTTAATCAAATAAATATTTATTTTAATCAAATAAATATTTATTTTAATCAAATAAATATTTATTTTAATCAAATAAATATTTATTTTAATCAAATAAATATTTTACTTAAACCAAATAAACGCCGGCCGTCAAATAATTTTTTCTTCTGGGTGCAGGTACGGCGAGGAAACCCGCGCGATTCACACACGGACACTCAACCACGGATTGAGAGAAGTGCATCATAGTCCGCAAAGCCTGCACCCCGTTCGAGTTGCCTCCGATGCTCGTAAATAAAATCGCATCGGCAGAAGCGCGGTGCGGGCAACACCGGACTGGCAGGAAGACGGCGAGAATGCGCGCGGGGCGCCGCGAGGACTTCCGGAAGTCCGGTTCTGGGGGCGGAAGCAGCGCGGAGAGGCGATAGATTAAGAGTCGGAGCGGCGATAGCATTGATAGCGCCGGTGGAAGCTCGCGAATGCCGCTCGGCTGGAAATAAAAGGAGAGTTATTGAAGAGAAGAGATAAATCAAGAGGGGCGGGGGGGGGGAACTTTCGCAGCACCGGTGTGGCTTCCCAGAGGATTGCCGGCCCCGCGGCCGCGAGTGCGGCGCGGGGGGTGGCTCAGGAGGGTGAGCGTCGCCGATGGACGTCGCGATCTGTTCTGGCACTCGGCATCGCTGCGACGGCGGTCGGCTCGAGGTGCGACCGAGAGCCCGCGATGCACTCGGCATCGAGGGCCGCCGGGCTCGTTGTTAAATGAACTCGATAAGAGAAACACGTGTTGAGCGGCAGTCTCGCTCACGCCGGGCAGGAAAAACAGCGTCGCGCCGAGCGGACTTCTCTCTACGGCATCTCCGCGGAATTGCGGACACCCCGACAACCCTCCGCTAAAACCATTTCGGCCATCATCCCGCGCTACTTTCTTGCCGTCCCTGCGATTTTTCCACCTCGAGCGAGAACGCCGTCGTCGGACGGATTTTTTTTCTCTCGGGCGAGAAAATTGTTGCGTGGGCGGGTGTTGTTGCTCGCGAGCGCTGATTACCGCGAGCGTTGGGTCACACACGTGAGAATTGTTGCCGAGAATTCGTACGCTAAAAATACTAGACTTTACGAACATTTCTTATCGGCGGACGTGCAGAATTTTTTCTCTTGATGTTTTCATTATTTTATTTTTGACGTCGTTTCAGGTTTGAAAATCGCATTTTTCGACCGGACGTGAACGTAATTCGACAAAATATCACTTCCGGTTTGAAAATCTCATTTTTCGACCGGGCGTCACGTCATACCGTAACTACGTCACTTCCGGTTCGATGAATCTTATTCTTCGACCGGAAGTGACATATTTCTGGTGTGACGACACTTCCGGTTTGATGGATCTTATTCTTCGACCGGAAGTGAAATATTTCGCGGTGTGACGTCACTTCCGATTTGACGGATCTTATTCTTCGACCGGAAGTGACATGTTTCCGGCGTGACGTCACTTCCGGTTTGATGGATCTTATTCTTCGACCGGAAGTGACATATTTCCGGTGTGACGTCACTTCCGATTTGACGGGTCTTATTCTTCGACCGGAAGTGACATATTTCTGGTGTGACGTCACTTCCGGTTTGATGGATCTTATTCTTCGACCGAAAGTGACGTATTTCCGGTGTGACGTCACTTCCGGTCGAAAAATGAGATTTCCATAAGGGAACTGATGTCACAACAACTGTGTTCGAATGTGTATGTGTGACGTGACTTCCATCTTCAAAGTGAAATTCTCTAACAGGATGTGTCGTTACAGAAATAAACTTTAACTGTTCTCTGGAATGTATCTCGAGTGCAGCCAGTGAGGGAAGCGGATTAATTAGTAACATTGACAGCCGACAGGTTGGAAAACAATTGAATCGAGCCGGATCAGGAAGTTCCCGAGTATCATCTTGGAATTTTATTACAGAGGATAATAATAATAATAATAATTATTATTATTATTATCATTCGACGATTTCAGAGGCTGAAATTTCATCCGCTTGTACCTCGTTAAGTTGCGATACGTTGCTGTGCCTTCAAAGACGAGCGCTCTAAATTTTACTCTTAAAAAAAAGCAGTTGAAGAGCCTCGGGTGTACAAATTAATTAATAAGTAATTTTGCAAACGTGACAACGACACCGGGAACCGACACGGAGCGCGACGTAGAACTTCTCTTTTCTCCACCGCAAAGAGAAGCCCGAGTTTCGCGTTATTCCGTTCTTTGCCACCACGCGGCTTTTCTGGTACCTTTATTTTCCGTGAATGCAGCGCGTGCATCCAAGGCGGGATTGTGCGCCACCCCGGCTTCCTTCTCGCTTTTTCCTCTCCCCCTCCCCACCATTCTCTATCACAGCTCCCTCATTCATTCATTCGCAGCGCTTTCGCTTCGACGCCCGCCTTCTTGCGCCAGCAACCCGCATACTCGGTTATTCGACTTTGCACTTGAGTTCTCTCTCTCATCCCATAGATGGCGAGGAGAAAGCTGTGAAAGACGTTGGAAATGGGAATGGGCGCTGGAAAGAGGATAAAAAAAAGGAGTAGCGGTATAATATGGAGTCCTCGTAATATAGTAGTTTTATATAGGCGTATTATATGTATATATATATATACATATAATACGCCTTATATATATGTAAGGGGATGGAGAATTATAATTTTTGAAAAGAAGTGAATGATCGAAAAACCTTTTCCTCTCCAGATAGAAATCATAATATTGCACGTGAGACGTTTATGTCTCACTGAAAAAATGAAATAATTTTCTTTTTTAAACGGAGCGAAAGCGAAAGATGGGAAAAAGGGAAGAAAATATGAGAAAGGTATTGATAGTATTTTTTATAGGGTCACTCCCGATGGCGAAAAGTCCTGATGTGACTGTCGAGTGGAGGAAAAGTGTCATCGAAGTTTATATTTTCGGGAGGTGCGAAGCCGATAAGCGATCGTCGGAAAGTAAGGAGCGCGACGTTCTCAAAGAAATACATTGGGGGGGGGGGGGGGAGGAAGGTAATTTGATAGTCGCGTAATCGAATTTTCTGAAACGATATTGGGAAATATTGTTCGGTTAAAAAAAAAAATATATTGAAAAATTAAATTTGAAGAAGATGGAGCTGTGGCTTTGGGAAGGGCGATGATGAGGAGTACGTGGAAGTACAGTGGGGTGATAGAGTGAAACGAAAAAGCGATTTTTTAAAATACGGATAGCTCCATTGATTTTTAGTCACGACTTTCCACTATCGAGCTGTCGACATCAAACCGATAAACAAGATAAATCATTGTGTAACTGAACTCGTGATAAAATATTCAATTAAATTCAGATTCAAGGAAACTTGATAATCGCGTCATTGAATTTTCCGAAACGATATCGGGAAATATTGTTCGAGTAAAAAAAAATTAATTTGTACATTATGGAGCTGTAGCCTTAGGAAAATGACGATGAGAAGTACGTGGAGGTAAAGTAGGGTGATTGAATTAACAAAAAAAAAATGGGTCTTTTTAATACGGATAATTCAATTTATTTTCATAGTCCACAATGCGTAATCGATATATCGATTTATAGTCCACAATCGAGTAGTCAACATTCGATAAACAAGATAAATAATTGTCTAATTGAACTCGTCATAAAAGATCAAATTATATTCGGAATCGAAATGTAGGATCGAATGGACTATGTCGAAACGGTCGGTAGTCAGCTGACGTTAATTTGATATTTACGTGGCCAAACGAAATCATTTTTGGAGACCGAAAATTAATACAGGAGTTCAATGAAATTTCGTGATACGACGATTCGCAAAATTTCGATTGTAACCTTTAGGCTAATTAAATATTATCATTTAATTGCACACGAAAAGAAATCTTCAATTTATGACCCAACGTGTAATTTCGTGACACGAGCATAAAATTGCGAACGAATTTAATTACTCGATTAAATGTCGGAAAAAAATGATCTCTGTCAATAAACGTACGATTTTATTTGCCTAAGGGAGAAAATATAATTCGAAAAATGTTGACGGGAAATACATTGGAAATTGAGAAACGGTTTTTTTATTCTCCGTGAGGGCTGTGACAAGTAAAAGTGTTTCGGAAAAAAATAAATAAATAAAAAGTAGAGAAAGCGAAGCACCGCGATCGAATGAACATCTCCGAAGCAAACCGAATAAACGTGTAATCGAATTCCTGACAGGAGACATTTGCTAGAAGTGGAGAGGATGAAAATACTCTGTCCAACGCAGAGCCGTGTGTTTCGACCGGAAAATACAAAATTTTACCCGTCAGACGGCTTTGTTTTTCAGCGAAAATTTCGATCGCTTCGCCCCCAGGAGTTCCGGCGGAGAAGTGATCGACGGAATACGTGCAACAAACCGAACAATTGCGTAAACGCATTCCCGCCGGAGTGATCGTGGCGCAGCGAAGTCGAAGCAGAAAATATAAACTGGCCGACTCTCGACGCGGGTTGGAAATTCAAATATCAACATTTAGTACGAAAAAGCTCTCCCATATTTTCCGGCAAAATTGTAATAAAATCGCACACAGATTACGCAAATATAGCCCGAAAGAATTCTTTACACTTACGCAAATATAGCTTAAAAGAAAAACATCACGGACGTTATTTCATTTATATTTTCGCTGACTTGCAAAAAAAGTAAAAAAAAAAAAAAAAAAAAATGAAATTCAGCGGAAGCGCTTGTCGATCCATAAAATAACAAGCTCCAGCATTATAAACTTTTCTTCTGTAAAGTAATCTCGCCCTACCTCTTCTTGCATTTTTTTTCACATAATTCAAAACTTATAATTACTCTGAAAAAAATGTAATTATAAATTTAAAAAAATGTGTTCTTAAATTTTAAAACAAATTCTTTAAAAAATGAAAAAAAAACACTAAAACTTTGTTCGCATGAGATATCGCAAGCGCCCGTCGATACGTTGAGAAGCGTCGACGGGAAATGGTGTGTCCAGCGCAGGTGTCGAGGATTCTGCTAAGGAGAAGTTTGAATCTAAGTACGGAGGGGATGGTCGACGTCCGGCATTGTGACTACCACTACCAGTAGCGTTGCACGAGGTTTGGTCAGACGCCACCGGCTCGACCTCAACCCCAACTGGCATGCTTTCTCGCGTGCTGTCGCCCCGGGCACGCAGTTTGCTAAATAACTCTCTCACTCGAGCTATCCTCTGTCGGGCCCTTTGCCGGCACGTACAACGTGCCTACCAACGAGGGGTTTCCACCCCTACGGGACCTCGAGTGTCGAATAATTCAGAAGGGTCGCGCGAACGTAAACTTCTGGCATTCGTGGCCCACACGAGTCACAGAACTCGCCGACAAAGTTATGTTGCCTTGAAAAAGAAAAAAAAAAACCTTTTTTCCTTTTTTATACATCTGGTCAATTTTTTTTAAATTTTTCTTCTCATCGATCGTCGAAAGCGGAATTTTGTTATTCTCTCAAAAATTTTCGTTCCAATTTTCAAAAGATCTTCTACAAAAAAAAAACAGAGCAACGTTTCAATAGCTAAACGTATTGACGATCCAAGACGGGTTTTAATTTTCCAACAAATTCCCTTTAAATTTTCATAATTACCGAAGAGTCAAAACACACCCAGAAAAATAATTTATTTGACAGCCACCGTTTATTTGGTTTAAGTAAAATATCTATGATTTAAATAAATATTTATTTCATTTAAGTTACTATGTACTTAATTAAAATAAATATTTATTTAAATCAAATAAATGTTTTACTTAAACGATATAAACGATGGCCGTCAAATAAATGATTTTTCTGGGTGCAAAGTTTCGTTTTGGCTCTCGAAACTTTTCGTTTCAATTTTCGAAAGTCCCTCACGTAATCTATTAAATATCTTCCTAAACGATTTTTCTTTAAATCCATGTATGTAAATCCGTAAATAAATGAAACTACCGCACAGCAAAAAAAAAAAAAACAAAAAAAAAATAATCGAGCAACGTTTCAATATCGCAGCGTCCCGACAATTTCCTCGCAATTTCCCAATAAATTCCCTTTAATTTTTCACAATTACCGACAACGAGGGTGAGAAATTTCGCGGTGAATCGCGATTCGAGCCGCGTCGAATACCCCGTCGGGGTTATTAATGGGGCTGTGACAGTAACAGCCGAGTCATCGAGATTGAATCCGAACCGCGGGAGTGCTGAAATTTCCCACCCTCATTTTTTTTTCTCGTATACATATTTTTTTCTCACTTCCATCAGCGCGCAGCGAGAAAAGTCCGCTCCGTCACCGGTCTCTCATTGTCGGCGAGGCCGCGCCGGCTCGCTCTCGAGATTCATCGCCAGCGAATTTCGGCACGCTCGAGATATTTCGGCCCGCGAGCCTGTATTATGTATCGTGTTTCGGGGCGGCAGTGCGAAGGGGTTGAGAGGGGTTTGCACGAATCGATTGACGGTGTCCGTTCGGTATGCCGGGCATTCTCGTGACGAGGGTAAATACATCGGGTCGCCGTTTCTCGGCCGGCACCTCCGTCCACCCTCCGCCTCCCGGAGTTTGATTTGTCCGGAAACTAGTTACACGACACACGAGCAAATATGCACTCTAACCGCCGACAATCCAGCTCGGGGCTCGCTCGCTGCACCAACTCGAACGGATCGCTCCCGTGTGTGGTACGCGTACGTGTTCCATAATCTAGCGTGCACACGGACAGCACCGGCAGGGAGAGGGAGTGATAGTGACGAGCGTTTGAACATTTATCGAGTCCTTCACTCAGCGGTGACGAATCGACGAGGGACTCGCTGTTTACTCTCTGTATGCGGTTCACCGATCGCTCGGACGCCCGTTTCTCTGCAATATGCATGTATCTGCGCTCCATCTACTCTCCGGTTCTTCGCCGACGAGGAACGACAAAAATACAATATTTTTTATGAAAATGTTTACTTTGAAGAAAAATTGAGCAAGAAAAATTGAATTTTTTTTTTTTGGGTTTTTGGACCGTTGTCGATTTAGCGGGGAGCCTTCGAAAACACCATGAGAGCCACATTTTGAGCCGGGGCGCGATTGTATCGAGAAAAAAATCGTAAGATTCAATGGATTTCGCAGAGGTTGAATGAGACGAGATAAGATAGTTGGAGAAGTCATACCTTCGACGGTTCGGATATCACAATAGTCGGGGCTCGTCCTCTCGAAAATTTCCGTTTTCGCACATTTTTTTCGTAATCGACAATTTTTCGAAATTGTTTGTCCCAACTTCAATATTTTTTTTTAACTGTCTTGAATTTAGAGAACTTATACACTGTGCACAGAATGAGATTTTTATATTTTTCGTTAGTATTAAAAACGAAACAATTTTTTTTTTTTTTTATGGTGGAGTCGTCACGACGAACCTCGTGTCCGCGAAAATTTTTGGAGCCCTCGGGGTTGCGTTTTCGCGGCGCGTCGAGGTATGCTCGTCGGCGTCGCGGCCCTCACTGCAGAGGCGTCGCGGCGCACCCGCCCTTATAGAGCATCGTGTTGCGCTCGCTATCGGTCTAGCTCAACCCCCACCGACGACGGCGACGACGTCGTCGTCGTCGTCGTCGTCGAACCACGCAAGCGTCGTGCTTGCCGCTGGCTGCTGCCGCTCCTGCTGCTCCTGCCGCTTCTCTGCCTCCTACCGACGATCAGACCACCCTCATCTCCAGCAGCTCTCCGACTGCCTGCTCGCGCCTTCAAAAGACGTGAAATACTCACCCCGTCTCTCTCTCGCTCCCTCGCTACCTCTCACGGTTATGACCCTCCGGCACCGGTGTGCATCGTCACCTCGCGCCTCAAGCATCCTGCGAAAGTGATCATGAATGTACCCTCGATGCCGCCTTTGCCGCGCCGAAATACCATTGTATACGGCTGTTCGTGAAGAGTTGCGCTGGAGAAAATTCTGAAAATTCAGTTCTTTTTATTTTTATTATTTCTCCATCTATGGTCCTTAGATTCATCCATTATACACCCAGAAAAAAAATTTATTTGACGGCCACCGTTTATTTGGTTTAAGTAAAATATTTATTTGATTTAAATAAATAGTCACTTAAATGACATAAATATTTATTTAAATCAAATAAATATTTTACTTAAACCAAATAAACGGTGGCCGTCAAATATATTTTTTTCTGGGTGTAGACAGTTATAGTCATTTTATTTATTTATTTTTTTACTGGTGAATGCGGTTTTCTAGCTTCACGTAGTTCTTTTTTTATTTTTTTTTCTTTGCAGATGAACATCAGTTTTGCAATTTTCGTTATACCGTGCTGTTAGTTTCATGAATGTAGCCCCCATGCCGGATTTGCCGCGCCGAAATAACATTGTATAAGGTTGTTCGGGAAGATTTGCGCTGGAGAAAATGGTGAAAATTCATATAAATGAATTTTCAATATTTTCAATATTTTAATAATAAAATATTTCCTCATCGATGATTCTTGTCTTCATCCATAGACAATTATAGATCGTTGGTCATTTTGTTTATATTTTTTTGCTAGTGAATGCGGTTTTCTAGCTTTCACGTAGTTTTTTTTTGTTTTGTTTTGTATATGGACATTGATTTTGCCCCGCCCTTAGACCTCTGCGAGTCGAGCGTGACACAACGGGATATTTTTTTTATTTTTTCAAACCTGCAGCTTTTTCGCCATACAGTCACTTTTTTATAGTGGGAGTTATTTCCGTGTTATGCGGGATTTAAAAAATTTGCAATAGGTAAGATACTTAATTTTATTATTAATTTTTTTATTATCTTATAATTTAAAAAAAATGTATTTACATCTTTCTGTAAATAAAAACTTATGTAGAAGCCTCGCGGCATTGACAGTAATCTACTGCATTTTCACGCAAATTTTGCCAATCATCGTATCTAAAATAAAATGTCGTTTTTCCTTCGAATTTTGAAAAATGAAATTTCTCTTTACTGCCTTGTACGGAGCTCTCTGATGTAACAAAGCTCGAGGTATCCACTCGAGACAGGCCGTGTCCGTCACGTGACGTCGCGAGAGCCACCCCGCTAAACAACCCTCTTCGTGTATGCCTCGTCTAAGTGTGCAGCATCAAGAGGCCCCGCCGAGTGACGCAGACATACGTCCAACCGTCGGTCGAAGACCCTTCGCATCATTAATTTATCCATCACGAGAGATGTTCGCCTCCTCTGTTTATTCTCTCGCGGATGCTGCGAGAAGAGAAAGAATAATAAGCGAGCGTGCCGAGGGGTGGGAGAATATAAGAGTACAGTACAAGCGACAGTCGTCCTCGGGGACGTCGAGGTAGAGATCTCGTAGGCCTCGAGGGGTTCAGCGGAAAAGAATGTCAGTCATCAGATATCCCCGCTTTTCCTACCGTCTCTGCCACCGTTTCATCGTTCTCCGCCGCTTCTGTGTATCGCTGTTACAGTGCACTATAAAATTTCGTTCGCCTCGATTACTTTTCACGGCAGTGACGGATAAAACGAAAAAGCTTCGAGTCAAAGGGATGAAAACAGGGAGGAAGCAAAAATGGCAACGGTACGATACGCCGTTGCTTCGGGGCGCAGCTTTGTCGTCGTGACATTTTAATTACAAATGTTTATTAATTCGTTTAATAATACATTTTCTGTTTTTTTTTTCGCTTAGTTTTTGTTTTTTATTATTTGGTGCACATTTTGGTTACATTTTATGGTAAAATGGGGCATTACGTACGTGAAGGATTCTTGGTATTTCAGTTCTTAACGTATCTTTTCTCTATATTTTTGAAAGTTATTTGTTTGTCACAATTTGACAAGAATCCAGAAGGTCCCCGTAAAAGTGACGTCATACTGAAAATAAATCACTTCCGGTTTGAAAATTTAATATTTCGTCAGTACTGGAAGTAACGTATTTCAGGTATGACATCACTTCCGGTCGAAAAATGAGATTTTCAAAGTGGAAATGATTTATTTTCAGTATGACGTCACTTCCGGTTGAAAAATGAGATTTTCAAACCGGATGTGACGGATTTCCGGTGAATGTCGGAAAAATTAAATTACCGTTTTCCAACATGGTGTCCAGCGGTCCTTGAAGTCCTTGGAGTCCTGGAATTGTCTTTGGATTTTGCCTGATCTTGAAAAAGTCCTGGAATGTCCTTGAATTCACTCCCATATGCTATGAATGCCCAAATCTCGAAAATGTAGCATATGGGAGTGATTTAGGATTTTCAAATTCCACTCCCATACGTTATGAATGTCAAACCTCGAGAATATAACATATCGGAGTGCAATTCCACTCCCGTGTGCTACATGGGGTTTGGGTTTTGCGGAATTCATTCCCATATGCTATGTATTCCGAAATCTAGAGAATATAGCATATGGGAGTGATGGCCTTTTTGTGCGTTGCGCTCGATATGCATATTTTCATTTTTAAAAATAAATGTCCCAACACAACCTGGAAATGTCCTGGAAATTGTCCTTGAATGTCCTTAAATTTCGTATGGACTTTTTACTGGAGGCCATGTCCAAATTCCAGAGTTCATAGCGAAGGCGCAAATCGCCCGAGGTACGACAACCTGCTAGTAGTGGATAATACTGTGGAAAAAATAAAATGCCACAAGTACGTAAGAAATATTTCGTTTAATCGATAACAACAAAGCTCGTGCACCGATGCCGAGCTCCCACGGTAAAATGCAGCGTACAAAAGTGTCATTCGTACACGACAGAGTAAATTGGATACAACGAACCATGAACATTTTCTTTTCTTTTCTTTTCTTTTGTGTATCCTCAACCATTAAAATGAGCTTAAAATTTCGCAAAATATATGTTAGTACATTTCGAGGTGTATTACAATATATACATATGACTAATACTACATAGGAAAAAAGTAGCGAGTACAGCTGCGTGTACTAACTAAAATTGTATGTGAAAACATCAGTAGAAACAGTAGTTTTCACATAAAAAAATGCATCGTAATCGGACTCACGCTGTTCGCCCTCTTTCCTTCTTATTTCCCTTCTTCTTCGTGTATTCCTCAATCTTTCACACATCTACTCTTTGGCTACAATGGATCGTACATAGCGTTACATATAGAATCTCATATAGTATAGGGGGCATCCGGCTATCTTGTGACGGTTTTTTTTTGGTTTCGTTCATTTTCAGTGTTTGCGTTACATATTTAATCACTTATTATTCCATCCTGAAAATTGCAACTGTACGATAATCGACCGAAATACTTTTTTGCATTTTCTTTCCTGCCAAAACGATGCTTTTTGCTTTACTGGAGTTCTGTATCAAATTAAAAATGTTTTTGACAAAAGACGGTCGACCTTGATTTTCGCGTGGTTTCGCGATGTAACCGGATATTCCCCACCCAAAATATATATATATATATATATACGAAATGTTTTCTTGAAAGTAATGCTTTGATGCGTGATGCTTTCAATTCTAATTTTTATGTTCTTAATATTTGTATATAAGGCACTTGAGAAGGACAAGCGTTGTTAAAAAATAACGCTTCGCACAGTAGAATTAGCTCAATAATGGTCGATAATAATCAGCTTATTTCCACAGACAAATCCCGCTATTCTCGACCACTCGAGAAAGTCAGTTGATTTATTCAGCACGCAGGCCAAAATCTGATGGATATGAAGGCTTAAATAATGTATCCTCAAGTTGAAGCTGATTAATAGAACGACGCGGTAATCTCAATATTTCGGCGAACAAATGACAATCCTCTCTCATATTTTTCTCGTAAATTTAACTGATCTCGAGTTGAGAATTTTGGGTTGCAATGAGTTATCGGAAAAATCTAAAAAAAATTAAGAAATTTACCTTAGCAATGAAACATGTCATTGAATTTTTTACAGATTTTTCCTACACAAGTTTGTTGCGTGGCATTGGTTTTTGTTCACAAGTTCTCGCATCGAATTTTCCATAGAGGATGAAAGCCTTTCCAACGCTCTTTTATCATCAAAGATAAGGAACGATTTTTTTTTTTACTGGAAACATGCCGATCTATGAGGTACTTAAGTTCCTTTTAAGTATACATTTTTCCCATTAATCTCGAATAAATAATAGCCGTGTCGTAAATTATTAATCTCGTTGACGCTCGATTCGGTAATCAGCGGGTTGGTTCGAAATACTCTATTACGGTCGAATCGTTTAGAGCTTGAGGTATATATAATTTAATAATTAGGTTTCAGACGACGGAATGATCCTGGAGCAGAGCGGCCCCGAAGTGAGTGACCACGTAGTCGTGGTAGTAGACCATTATGCAGAGAGGTTGACCGATAATGAGACTCGACCAGACGACGATGTTGCCCCAACGCGGACCGAAGCGACGCTCGACCATTTTGCTGATCACCGATAGTGGAATCTGTCGTAAAAGCCAAGAACGTGTTGCCCCCAATTTATTTAATATCCGACTTTAATGCTTTAATAGGCATGCGGAAAAAATTGACGGTATTAAAATGTGGTAAAAAAAAAAAAAAAAACGGTTGAAATTCGTAGATTGGTCTCGAAGTGTAATTTTTTAAGTAGCTCAGAACTGAATGTAGCAATCCTATCGATTATTGTTATGAACAAAAATAAAAAATTATTCCACGTTCCTTTTTTTTATATTTAAATGATTAAAAAACAACTGTGAAAATTCGTAGACTGGTCTCGAAGTGTAATCATTTAAATGGCTCAGAACAAAATATAGTACAATCATAAGATTATTATTATCAACAAAAATAAAACATAATTCCGAGTTCCATATTTTGTATATTTTTCTGAAAACGAATTTCATCGAAAAAAAAAAATTCTAAAAATAAATCAAGCGTCCTCAAAAGTTCACTCACCTGTCCCATCATGCCCAAGAAAGCCCAGACCTTGAAGGTCTTGAGTGGCACGCTGACGAGATACTCGTGGAAGAAGGCGCTAATGAAGAACACCGTGCCACCGGCCACGTTCTTTCCGTATCCCATCTCGACGATCGGTATGTAAAGATGCCTTAAAAAAAACAAAAAAAAATGTTAAAAATAATCCCACACACCAAACTTCGTGAGGGTGGCTTTTATAATAAAAAAAAAAAAAAAAATGAAAAAGTTGCGTTCCAACACTATTCAATATCCATCAAAGGAAAAAAGCTCTGAATATTCGCAAAGCTTTCGTCCATTGCTACGCGCTCCCCTCCCCCCATTCTCCCCCATTCATACCATATTATTCGTCTTTTCTCGGCGTTTTCTCGTTTCCTTTTGCCCCGCAAGTCGAACACTCATCCCACGGCTGGAGTTGCGCGGGGGGGGGGGGGGGGCTAAAAATCTCGTTGGAATCGTCTGCGTTCTCGCGTGTATAGTGTGCGACCCGCTCGTCGCTGCCGTCGTCGCGTTATATAAGCATTATAAGAGCCGCGGGGAATAAACAGCCTTAACTGCGGCAATGCGATGCGTATCGTCTTTTCCCATTACGAAAGGCTGAAAAGAGGCTCGCACACCCGACGACGACGAATACGACGACGACGTTTTCACCCCGAGTTCCCGAGTCTGTCGGCTCAGAGAGAAAACCGGCGTCTGGCTCTCGCTTCCTTCCACCGTATTCCCCGTTTCTTCCTCGCTCCTCTCTCCCTATCTCTCACTATCCGTTTCCATTTTCGCCTTTCCAGAGAAACCTCGCGGGCTCTCCACTGCATGGCCCGATGCCAGTTGCAGGCTGCCGCTGCTCCTGCCGGTGGGCGCTGGGAGGATTTCGGCGAGACGAGAGTGATAAAGAGCTCGGCTGCGCGGACGAAGGGAAGGGCATTCGTGTGCGAGGAGCCATGGCATGGAAGATAGCGCGGAGGTGACCCAGCCATTGGCCACTCTACCCTATATCGCTTATTAAATATATCGGGGGAGGAGAGCGGCATCGGTGAACAGCCTCTAGGCTGTTCACCTTTTGAGGGTACGACGGTTTTATTTTTAATTTAAAAAAATGTATTAAAAAAATTTGATTAAAAAAGGTCTATATTTTATTTAATTCCTGGCGTGCCTTTTGAGATTGGGCCAAAACTGACGAAAATAGGTGAACTTTGGGCGAAAATAGGTGAACGAGAATATATATTGGTAACTTTCGATTTTGGCAGGGCCTTTTTGACGTTTTTCGCCGCGGTGAAATGACTCGAAAAAACTTTATTGAAAATTCACCGAGCAGTCTATCTTGCGTGTTCTTCGCCGGAGAATGCGATGGACACGTCGGTTTTTATCGATAAACCATCGGGTAGGCAAGATATTGCTGTTTTAAGACACTAAAAAATTCGCGCTTTTTGCAAAATTGATGGGGAAAAAATGCAGATTATTCGTCTCAGGAAAAAAACTTGTTCACTGTTCCCGCTGGTGAGCGGGAACAGCGAACAAGTTTTTTATATCGTTTTATATCGAAGTTCGATACTCGAATCCGCTCCCGACTCGTGATTTCGCCATCCCAGAATACGCGAAATTTCTATTAATAATTATGAAAATTGATTAATCCATCTCTTCCCTGTATCTCGTCAGATCCTCGAGCATCCGATACTGGAGCCTCATTTTCACTTTCAAATTCACTCTCGACTCGTCACCTTTGATATTCGGCAAATATAAAGATACTAGCAGATTCTTGTGGCTCGGGTGCTTCGCGGCTTCACTATGGAATATGGAATTTATAATACGGAAATTTAGATTTTCGGAGATTTATCGAGAATACGTCACTTCCGGTTTGAAAACCTCATTCTTCGACCGGAACTGACGTCATACCCGAAATACCTCACTCTCGGTCAGAAAATCCTATTTTTCGAGCGGAAGTGACGTTATACCGAAGATACGTCAATTCCGGTTTAAAAATCTCATTTTTAAACCGGAAGTGACGTATTTCCGAAGTGAAGTCACTTCCGGTCGAAAAAAAAATGAGATTTTCAAACCGAAATGGCACATTTCCGGTCAGCAAATGAGCTTTCCAAACCGGAAGTGGTGTATTTTTGGTCGAAAAATGAGCTTTGTGAACCGGAAGTGACGTATTTCCGATCGAAAAATGTGTTTTTTTTTTGCACCCAACGAAGTGCACAGCGCTATGGCGCGCGTTAATGCGCACATCTGGTTCTACTCTGTGCGCCCCAGTGAACGTACAGAATATAACCAGAACAGCATAACAGTGGAATATTTAACAGCGCCTGAGATAGAATCCCCCAGAAGACCGGAATAACCAGGGGGCGCCCTGAATTCTTAAAAAAAAAAAAAAAAAAAAAAATGGAACGAGCGAGCAAGCGAATAAACAAACAACTTTCCAAAAATGCATATGCGATTACCCAGCGCGCGATCTCCCAGGGGCGAAAGCATAATAATCCCTCACACTCGGCCCGGCAAACATCGTGAAGAGAAGAAAAAAAAAAAAAAAAAAAAGACGAGTCGCTCCATCCTCACCCGACAGACCGTCCCGTGATGAGACCAGGCGATGCCCCTTGGCGAGTGTTCCTCTCCGGGCCCTTTGAAACGGCAACGAAAAGCGGCACCCCCCCCCCCCCCCCGTCACGCAAACAGGCACGACAGTTCTTAAGCGAGTGAGTTACGGAAGCTGAAACAATTACCGGGGTAACAGCTTCCGCACCGAGAGAATGTGGTAGAAAAGCCCTCGGACCGGGGCATTGAGACCGGTACAGGAAAATAAGTGAAAAGGGAATGAGTGAAGAGAAAAGCGTTGCACGGGTACGTCGGCAAAAGGACCTCGGTCTTTGTGTCTCTGTGTGTGTGTGTGTGTGTGTGTGTGTGCAGTCGAGGCTGCAGAGACGTACGAAGGAAACTCTCGGGGGCAACTCCGTAGGCAGAGCTTCGCCCAGGTTCAGCGTAAATTTCTCAGTGAAAACGAGCATTTTACCTATCTCTATACGCTCACCGACGCCCCTCCCGGTTCCCACCTTTCCCCCCGGCTTTTTACTCGCGGTCCTGCCCGCTCATTCACGGCAACGGGGAGGAGGCCGAGGCGGAGCGCACCGGAGCGCGAGGGACGGAGAACAGCGGCGGCCCCCAAGGTTTGTTGAGTGGGTGGCGACTCTCGCGAAAAATGTAATTAAATCCCCCTTAAAGCGGGCACTCGTTAACGAAGTTTGGATGGCGAGAGCGCGAAGGAGGTATACAGAGCGAGTACAGAGGCGGAAGAAAGAAAGTGGCGGCCACGCGGTGGATGGGGAGACTGGATAAAAAGGAAAGCGCTTGGTACTTTGCAAAAAAAAAAAAAAAAAAAAAAAAAAAAAGGGGGTATACATTGGGTTGAAGAAGAGAAGAAGAAGGGCAGGGGGTGGCTCGATCAAAGGTTTTGCGAATCGAGACGAAGCTGAGATACTCTCGGCTCCTTTTCTCCGCTGCGGCGAGGAGTTTTCAACGGCGAACGCTTCACCCGAGAAACGTTTCTTCGGACCACTTTTTTTTTATACCTTGCCGCACACGTTTTCTCCTCTCGCTGCGCGAGTGCGAGGGCGAGGCACGAAAGAGACTCGTGTTTGCCGGGATTACGCGGTGAATGCGAGAAGGCGAGAGAAAGATGGGCCGGGGGTTGCGCGGGGTGTGGGAGAAAAAAAATAGCCGTACAGCGTCGACGGGGTGGGCTTGGTGAATGAGAGGAAAATAAAAAAAAGGGAGAGCTCCCGGTGCGGAAGCTTCTATAATTTGTGAAAGGGGTCACGGAGGGAAAACGGAACGCGACGAAACAAGAAAGACCCACTAGGGGTTGGGTCGGGGGGGGGGGGCGAAAAAAACATATTTCGCGAATGAAAGAGAACCCGTTAACGAGTGTACTTTACGAGGTGAGGAGGGTTTGAGAAATTGGATTTGAAGAGGAAAATGGAAGGGGCGTGGGAGCGGGGGAAAACATTATTTTCGTTACCTCACGGCCCATCGATGCACGGGCATGTTCCACGTTCGCCAGAAGGTATCTATGTTGTTTGCGTTCCACCAGTCGCTGTAGAAATTACGGTCGGCGAAATGCAAAAGCTCACCCATCAGGTTGAGGTACGAGTGGAACGCGAGGTAGAAGAAGCAGAGCCACATCAGGTGGTTTGGAATCTGCAAATATTATAAGGAACGAATTGATGTGGATTAGAAAAAATTTTATAATCTGTGAACAATTACTCAAGCGTTGAGGTTGTCAAATTAAAATTTGCGGAATTATATTTGTTGTAACATTTTTGGGCCTACAACTTTTGTAATAACTATATCGTTAATTATTAAATGAATTGATAAAATGCATTGATAAAATGAATTGATAAAATGAATTGATAAAATGAATTGATAAAATGAATTGATAAAATGAATTGATAAAATGAATTGATAAAATGAATTGATAAAATGAATTGATAAAATGAATTGATAAAATGAATTGATAAAATGAATTGATAAAATGAATTGATAAAATGAATTGATAAAATGAATTGATAAAATGAATTAATAAAATGAATTGATAAAATGAATTGATAAAATGAATTAATAAAATGAATTGATAAGATGAATAACATTGATTGAGTAAATTGAGTTAAAAAAAAAATGGCACGAAACCAAAAAAACGTTTTTCGGTGTGATTTTTGAGAGCGGACTGAGCGTTTGAACGAGGTCGTCGGAGCCCAGAAATTCGAAGCTTTCCTTCCCGGTGCAAAACGCCACCGTACAAAGACTCCCGCATCGAGTGTACCGACCGTCGGTACAATAAATTACCTTCGACAAAGGGGCTTACTTCCACCTGCAAATTCCACCACTTCGAAACCCCCCGCCCGTAAACTTGTAATTAACATTAAAGTGATAATGAACAATTGTTCGCAAACTTACTTCCCGCCAATTCCTCAACTCGGCATTCTTTAAGTCCGTTCGTTAGCATTGTTACTCCCTCCGCGGCTCCTCCCCGCAGGCCGCTGCGCAAGATAGATGGACTATCTCGAGAAAGGGGCTAAACGCAATTTCGACGAGCAACGAATCCTTTGAGCTTCACCGGCGAGTAAAGAAACTAAAGGGAAGTTTCAAGTTACAAAAAAAAAAAAAAAAAAAATTAAAAAAAAATAAAAGACAAGAACAAAATAGAGAGAACGAAGCGAGCCGAGCGAAGAAAGGGAAAACGAGCCCGAGATCCGAAGCGTCGCTAAGAGGGCGAAGTGGCGTCGAAACATCGGCGCAAAGGAACCCGCCGAGCTCTCCGGCTCATCTTTTCCCCGCGTTGTGAATTCGGAAGTTATTTCGCTTCCCGGTTCGCCCGTCCGCCCGACGGGGATGCCTTTCACCTCTTCTTTCGCCTCCTCGCCTTGCCTCCGCGTTTTCCACTCCTCTCCGCTCCACCTTTTCGTTCCGTCCAACCGCCCGTCCGCCCCTCGACGACTGCGAGCGAGGACGAGCATCCCGGAGAAAGCATACCATTCGCCCGGCATCTTCCACCGGAAGCGAACCACCGGCGGAGCCGTCGGCCCTTTGCTATGTGAACGCGCGCGGGGCCAAAGGACTTAATAATGTTGCGAACACAAAGGTCCGGTAAAGTCTCCTCGCCGCGAGGCATTTCCCCGCCGCATTCCCACTGCGAATCCGACCAAACCAGTCCGATTCTCGACGAGTCCCTCGCACCGCCTCCTTCGCCTCTCGCCCGATCTTATTCCAACCGAGCCCGGCCGAGCTATTTCACGTTCAGCGGGATTCTTGTTTTCTTATTCCTTGCCCTCCGTCGGTTTCCGCCCGGCTCGTCTCCGCCATTCTCTTCCGCCCCCTCCGTACCTTCTTCGCCCCCCCTCACCTTCGAGACCCTTCCGGCTTGAGAAAACTTTGCCCGACGTTTTAATTTCGTTTTCCTCCGGCTCGGGCCACGAACCCTCAGGAGCGGCGCGCACGTTCGGCTCGCGTCGCGGGTCACGCGAGGGAAGCTCGGGGAAAACGGGACGGATACCTCTTCGAGAGGCAACGTGCGCGGGTTCTCCTTCGGGTGGGATGGCGGAGGAATGGAAGAGCTCGGGGTAAACGTGTCGCCTTCGCGGAGACCTGTCGCGGCGAACGCGGATGTCCCTTGGGACATTCCTTCCGCACCCTCTGGCTATCCTGGGAAAAAATTCGCTGAAGACGAAAACAGCGCTATTTGACCCGAAGGAGAAGTGGCATTTTCTCTTTCGACTCTCGACGATTCCGGCTTGCTCGGTCGGTGACGATCGAGGAACATCGCAACCGAGCACCACGACTGTTCGTATTATCGTGAATTTCAATGATATTCGATGATAATATCCGCCAAACATATCGATTATCCCCGCTAAGTCACAACTACCGCAAAGTCCATAATTCATTGGACATTATAGGACAGAGATCCCTCTTCGAGGCGCAACATGTGCGGATCTTCTTGGGGTCAGATGGCTGAAGAGAATGAAAAAGCGGACCATTCCTTCCTCACCCTAAAAAAATTCTCCGAAGATGAAAACGGCGCAATTCGACCCAAACGAAAAGTGCCATTTTCTCTCCCGGGTTTTCGACGATTCCAGCTTTTGCTCGGTCGGTAAAAATCGCGGAACATCGGACTCGAGCACCACGACTGTTCGTATTATCGTGAATTTAAATGATATTCGATGATAATATCCGCGGAACATATCGATTACCCCCGCTAAGTGGTTACCGCCATAATGTCCATAATTCATTGAATTATGTTAGTTGGAGTCTTCGTGTGACGTTTCCACGCTACGGTAAGCTATAATCCACTGCGGATGGATGACGTACAAAGCCCAGCTAGACTTGCCATTTTCCTACAATTCGCCTAACGATAGATACGAGTAAATTCGCCCGCTTGAAACTATCCATCCACGACTGTCGAATAACGGCTGTTCCCCATTGCTGCTGATCATGCAATATTCATAAATCCAATATGCCGACTCGTCATTGATCGACGAGAGGAGCGCGGCCGACTGTACGTGCGCGACGCTATATTAATGTGACGCCATACGGTGCACAGAGTAAAAGAGATATGCGAGTGAAACGTGATCTCCGAAGATATACCTTCGAGTGCAAAAATATCTCCAAGAACAATTTTTTTTATTTTTTTTTTATTATCCCTCACCTTCCTCCCCCCTTTTCTCCAACTTCTTGCGAGAAAAGGCTCGAAGTCTTGGCGATCTTCAAAGGAAAACTCGATTTCTCGGGGTGCTTGAGAGCTCATCCGCAGCTCGTTTCTCACCTCTCCAAAGAGGAAAACTTTTCCCTCAACATCTATTAATTCACAAAAGACCGTCATCAAGGCCAAATTAACGAATGAAATTTCGCGCTCTGTCTGTAAACGAGACCTTATTGAAGTTCCACAAGGTGTACCGTAAGGTCGCAAAAAAAAAAAAAAAAACCGTGATACACAAAGACGATACAAAGATGGTACAGAGGAACAAAGTAACGAAGTAACGTAATGCAAAATACTGAAATACAAAATAATAAAATAATGTAATGCAAAGGGGACGAAGAAAATAAAAGTAAATAAGGTAAAATAAAAAGAACTTACGGCGAGTTTGAGAAGACGCTCCGAGGCCTTGGCGACGTCCATGTTCTGGAAACAGAAGAGGAAGCGAGTGAAATTATTAATCCGCGGATGTGAGCCTGCTTCGCGGCCGGATAAAGAGCGGAAGAGTGGGATTTCCAAGCCGGGGGGGGGGGGGGGGCAAAAAAAGGTAAAGCTTCGCGGGATTGGAGCGACGGAGCGAGGACATCGGGAGGGTGCGAGGAAACGTCGGAGGTTTGCTGGAAGAACAAATGGAAGTATTCTCGCTCGGAGCTGCAAAACATGGACGGTAAGATACAAACGGAACTTTGTAATTGGATGGAACGTACTTTTGAACTCGACCATGGTAAGGTGGGTGGCGATGAGGGAGAAAACACCCGCGAGCCCGCAGGGGGGGGGGGGGGGGGGGTAGAATAGAGGAGAGACGCGAGAGAAATATGTTTTTAGGGACGTCTCGAGGCCGCGCCAGTAGTTCCAGCGGAAAGCTCATATAGAGAGAGGATGCGGCTCGCCAGCCGCGTGGGAAATGCACGCGTGCGTTGCGAAAAAGGAATCACGAGGATTAAAGTACGAAAAGGGGAGAGGAAGAAAAAAGGGCGGAGAATGAAACAAAAAGGGGGGGAGGGGGGGAGCTTTGTGATGCGAGCATCAACGGAGCTCTCTCCGTGCGCGGCGGGGCGGAGATGAGCCGAACAACGAATGAGAGGCAGAGAAGAAACGGGTGGAAAAGCATTTTCCTTTTTCGTTGTTTCGCTCCTTTTTTCCGCTTTGAGTTTCCTTTCCTCGCGGCCAGCCGACCACCGTTAACCTTCGACCTCTTGGGAACACGCGGTGTTTTCTGTTCTTCTTTTTGTTTTTTTTTTTTTTGCGATTCTCGATGGGAGCGCGGCGAACGAGCTTTGTCTCGGGAGGGAGATAGAGCCGGCGTTGGACAGTGTGAAACAGCCAAAGCGGTACAGCCTTATCGCGAAGTGGTCCTCGAGGAGGCGGGAACAGAGGAAATGTCATGCTTGTTGCGGAAACGATTACCGTAATGACTATGTTTGCGACGACAAATTTCGCTCAAATTAATTCTCGATCACTTCGACGAACGCGAATAATTTTTTTGCCCCCTCCTGGAAGATCCACATAGGGCAAAAGTGGTGAATATGGCCCACCTCGATTAACACGTAAATCAATGATATATGGACCGGTCCATATTCCCCACTTTTACCTTAAGATGCCCGATGCTTTCACTCGCAGGCGATTTTTTTTCTTTTTTTTTTCTTCGTTCTTCTTCGGTTCGCGATGTAAAAGGATCCATAGAAATTGGAGGAGAACGGAATCTCACCGACGCCCCAGGTATATTGGATGCGTGTCTGAAGAGATAAGACATTTTCTGCAGGTCGCGGGATTATTCTTACGGACGTCTTTGATACGTCCGTGGAACATCGGTGGACGACAGGGTGGGAAAAAATTCGAGTCTTTTTTAATAATCCTCGACTTTCTATCGCCGATCCCCGTTTGTGTTCTTGTCGCGTTGATTTATTTTGTTTGATTTTTTTTGTTCTTTCTCGTCGCGCGGAAAATAAAAGCGAAATTCGAGACGGCTGCTTCGGGCACGCCGGGAAAGAAGATACCTGGAAAAGTATTGAGAACTTGTGCGTCCTGAGTCTGTATTTTTTGTTGTATTTTTTTCCCCCTTCTTTCCTTGAGCTATATGCCGCACGCCAGTTCCGACGTTCGATAAATAAACCGAAATGAAAACAGAGGTAGACAGACGCAAGATATTTATTCCACAGAAAGGGTCCCGCAGGCTGTTTGAACCCTCGGATACACCGCAAGATATTAGCTCGGAGAAAAATATTGTTTAAAAAATAGTTCAAGCGTTAAAATTATCGCGGCTGTGGGTCTGATGGATGTTATTTTTTTATTTATTTATTTTTTTTATTCGAAACGGGCGCGTGTGTAAACAGTCTCGGATAGATAAACCACCCTCGCCCGAAGTTTCATCGCTTTCGTTGGAGGCTTCGCCGTTTTTCCCCTGGGGGTCCAGACGGTACCGAAATGCTCGCGGCTCGGTCGCGGGACGACGGAGCCAGTATATCCTCGAATTTATGCGAAAGTTTTACCTATCGAAAACAGATGTGGGTGAAACCACTGCGAGAAGTCTGTCGGTTCGATTGCGCGGTTCGGAGTTATATTTCTCAAGGTTGATCGGGCGAAAGTTTTGATTTGAAGAAACCTTGGAGGTTGGAAATCAAGTTTGCACGGACACACGCGTATTTCATGTTTTACGTTGCAATTTTTATCAGGGTCGTTGTTCGACGAATCAATGTGGTCTTTGGCACGCATAGAAATTTGTAGTATCTATGAATTATTTCAGAATTTTCTCGGCATGTTACCGGCCAGCCCGAATCTCTATGCGAGCGAACAAACTCGTTTAGAGCCTTAAGGCCCTTTAAAGATACATTTAAAGAGTCAGCTTTGGGGAAAACTCTTCGGTACTGCATAGCACATACCTCAAGTAGTATCTATGAATTATTTCAGAATTTTCTCGGCATGTTACCGGCCAGCCCGAATCTCTATGCGAGCGAACAAACTCGTTTAGAGCCTTAAGGCCCTTTAAAAATACATTTAAAGAGTCAGCTTTGGGAAAAACTCTTCGGTACTGCATAGTACATACCTCAAGTAGTAACTATGAATTATTTCAGAATTTTCTCGGCATGCTACCGGCCAGCCCGAATCTCTATGCGAGCGAACAAACTCGTTTAGAGCCTTAAGGCCCTTTAAAGATACATTTAAAGAGTCAGCTTTGGGGAAAACTCTTCGGTACTGCATAGCACATACCTCAAGTAGTATCTATGAATTGGCTATGAATTGGAATTGACGCAAATGGCTCTTGTAGAGCTTGTTTCCATACTGCGGTAGAGATTTTGGGTGGAGTTTTATTACGGTAGAGTTCTAATAAGAGATGTTCTCTGGTAGACTTGTTTACTGGTACAGTTGTAATTTACAAGAGTTGTGAGTGTCAGAGATAAATGTGCTGAACTTTACATATTTATTTTTCTATCTATTGTTGCAGGTACAAATACATTTTCTTTTTGGTGGTTATGGAAACAAGGTCTTCATCTGCCTGTAAACAAATTCCCAAGCCTGCGGGCAATTTCATTTCTTGGGAAAAGTTCCCTATACGTCGCGGTGTCGAGGGCGTCAACTAGCCTCGGGTCTCCTCTATTTACGCATACGTTATTTGAACTCGGAGTTTGCACTCAAATAGCCGAAGGGCTGACGCGAGAATGGCAATAAAATCGACAAATATGTGATGTTTGCACGCAAAGTTACACAATACACATTTTTTTTTCGTTCTTCCTTACTTTTCATCCTTCATACTTTCCCCTATCGCCGGATTCTCGGTCCGTTATACGACGACATTACCCGAGTGTCTGGAGCCCCGAAGGCCGGAAGTCTGTGGCTCGCAGGTTGCAGCAGCTGTTGTGTCTCGACGTTCTTGCGCGAGATTCGAGGCGGCTCGGTCGATCCGGTCTCGGTTTTATATCGAGAGGAGAGCCGGCCTGTTACGCCGGAAGCCTTAGAAATCACAAAGGATCATAATAAATCACCACCGAACAGAATCATCGTCGAACAGAGCCACGACTCCTCCAGACGAGGGCGACGAAAACGTCTTACGTGATAAGAGTACACGATTTTTATCATTATCACAATCATGCTCGGCAGGAGGGATTACCATTCAATCAAATTATTATTATTATTTCAATTTACAGAAAGTAAGTTTATACTTGTAATATCTGCATTTAGGAAATAATTTGCACTATACTATCACGTGAACATGTGTGCATCTACCATGTTCTTAAACCGATTTATCATATCTGAATTTATTATCACAACTGGTAGAGCGTTCCATGCATCGACAACTCTGTTCGATAGTATATGTTTCAGCCGATTTTTCATCAGTTGTCAATTCTCATCAACAATCAAAAATTTCCCTTAATTAAATTCAAACTTCGCCCAGTAAAATTGGCGAATACGAAAGTGTAACGACTTTTTTATAAAAAAAAAAAAAAAAAAAAATCACGAGCTATTTAGTTCGGCATATATACTAACAGGTTGTTTCATACCCTCGCTGTAGGGTATGAAATTTGGGAACCGAAAATTTAGATTTTCCGAGATTTACCGGAAATGCTTCGCGTCCGGTTTGGAAATCATATTTTTTTACCGGAAGTGACGCAGAAATACGTCCCTGGATTCTTGAAATATGTGACAAACAGACAACTTTCCAAAATATATCTAAGATAATAAACTTGAATAAAAAAAATTATTTAAAAAATGTTATACTATTAATTAAAATAAAATCAATTTGTTTGTACAAAATCGCGTTGGGTTTGATTCAGCCGAAACAACGATATGGATCTTTGTAATCAATTCTTTTTCTCTCTTCCATGAAAATATAAGAATTTCACTGGCCCTATGTCAACCCGATGCTCGCCCCAGGTCGATTATCGATCGCGGAGCGACATTTTAATACAAAAAACTACGTAAAAACAAGAAGCAAACAAAAAAAAATCCATAAAAAATGAACTTAGACGTTCCGAACCCTCCTCTCCATCGTTTCAATTAAGTTTCTCCATCAGTCCTTTCTTCCGTCCGCCATTGCCGTAAGAGAAAGTGGGTGGATTGATAGCTTTGCATCACATTGAATTGTAGAAGAAAAGGCAACTCGCCGTCGTCTTCCCCGTCGCCGTGGAGTTTTCTGGGTCGAGCAATCGGAAATTCAGCGTTTATCGAGACGTTCCACGGAATCGTTGAATGCCTCGTGCAGGACACACGGCCTCTTCGCCCGTGATGCACCCTCGCGAATTTCATCGCGAGGAAACGCCGAGTCTGTCGACGAGGTCGCTGGATCTCTCACCGGTCCGGGTCGAGGCAAAGATAAATAAAATTAAAAGGCACTCAGTGCCCCGGGGGAGAAGGCTTCGAGCGTTTCAGCCTCGTCGACGAAGCGAAGATAGGAAGAAAAAAAAAAAGACCGGAAAGAAAGATGAGAAGAGGCGACGGGAAAAGAGTACAGATGCTCGAGAGATTGTACGCAGCACGATGGCGCGGGCAGAGCACGATACCGGCTCACGGCATCTTTATTCAGGAATTATAAAAGACGAGAGGCGGCATCGCTCCACCATCTCGCCGGCGCTCACTCGACAAAGTCAGTCTGGCCTCCGACGACAAGGTGTCTCTTTACTTGTGCCCTTTAAATTTATATTTCTGCTTTACTCCGCGGGAAATTTCCTCGGATACGAAAGACAAGTGACTGCGACTTTCTGCGGAAGAGCGACGATGATTTTGACGCCCTAGCTAGGGCATGAGATCGAATCTGAATTTTTTTAAAATTATAGCAAAATAGCAAAATAGATTTTTTAATTTTTATTTTGGTTGCCCAAAGCTGAAGTGTATCTTTTTTTAATTCTTGCAGATCGGACGGTTGGAACGCTTGCAGCGTCCGGTCGAAGCAGGTAGAAGAAAATTTTATTGCGGTATAAAAAAACTGAAGTGCTTTTGCAATAAATCGTCGAAGGTGTTTCTTTACTTGTACCCTTTAAATTTATATTTCTGCTTTACTCCGCGGGAAATTTCCTCGGATACGAACGACAAGTGACTGCGATTTTCTGCGGAAGAGCGACGATGAATTTGTGGCTCTAGTTAGGGCACGAGATCGAATCTGCATTTTTTTTTAATTATGGAAGATGGCAAAGTAGATTTTTTTAATTTTAATTTTGCTTGCACAAAGCTCAAGCGTATCTTTTTTAATTATTGCAGATCGGACGGTTGGAAAGCTTGCAGCGTCCGGTCGAAGACGGAACACAACGAACCAGGTAGAAGAAAATTTTGTTGCGGTATTAAAAAAAATGGAAATGCTTTTGCAATAAATGGTCGAAGGTGTTTCTTTACTTGTACCCTTTAAATTTATATTTCTGCTTTACTCCACGGGAAATTTCCTCGGATACGAACGACAAGTGACTGCGATTTTCTGCGGAAGAGCGGCGATGATTTTGACGCCCTAGCTAGGGCATGAGATAGAATCCGCATTTTCTTAAAATTATGGAAGACACGCAAAAATATAATTCTTTTTTTCCAGCACACAGCTCAAGCGTATCAATTTTTTAAATTATCGCATATCGAACGGTTGGAACGCTCGCAGTGTCCGGTCGAAGACGGAACACAACGAAGCAGATAAAAGAAAATTTTATTGCGGGACAACGAAAAAGGAAAGTGCTTTTGTAATAAATGGTCGAACCTGTTTCTATACTTTTCCTCGAGGGTTTACGAGATTTTCCGTCCTCTGCCCTTTTTCTTATTTTTTTTCTCCGACGCTCCTCTCTCGCCTGCTTCGTCGTTCTTTTTCGGTCGTTCTATTTCTTCGCATCGGAGATTCTACTTTTTCAGACGAAAGGATTATTCCCTCCCGCCGCGATGGGGGAATCGATGCGATATTTCATAAATTTTTCAGTGTGGCAATGCTCGTCGTGGCATTTCGAGGCTCGCGCGAGCTCGAGGGAACGAGGAGGCCGGAGATACTGTGCGGCTGGTGCAGCCTCCACGCCACATACTGTTCAGCGACTGCCGCGGTCGGGAAACTCTCCCTCCGGCTCGAACCTCCGTTAAATCCCGAACGGAGAAGGTGCGAATGGGAAGAGTCGGAAGAGGAAGAGTTCCACAACGCTCCGGCGTTTTCGCGGGCCAACAAACCGGTAGTCAAAGCCACTTTCTCCGGAGATAAGGAAAGCGGTGAGGCCAGAAACTCACCGCTGGACCATTAAAAAAAGGCCAACTTTCTCATAAATTTTAATTTTTTTCCTAAAAAAGAAAAACGAACTATCTTAAACCCACATTAAAAATAGGCCAACTTTCTCATCAATTTTAATTTTTTTCCTAAAGAAGAAAAACGAACTATCCTAAACCTATATTAAAAATAGGCCAACTTTCTCATAAATTTTAATTTTTTTTCATTAAAAAAAACGAACTATCTGTTCGCTTTTTCAAGTTCAAATTTATATCCAAAAGCAGGTGAGACTAGGTTGAGTATCGGCGAAAAATAATTGGATAGCCGTCGTCGAGCTTTTCCAATCGAGCTTTGCCCTAACGTGACGGGAATTTTGCATGGGAGAACCTATTTGATTTATCGGACGATTGTCCCCTAAAAATTTTCGACGTGACAAAAGGTACGGAGCGAAAGAGAGAGAGAGAGGGAGGGGCGAGAGGACAGCGTTCGTTTTTCGCAGGCCACCGAGCCGGAAGTAGAGGGAGGGTTGTTGAGCCCGTCCGCGTCAACGCTGTACGATGCGATAAGCCGGTATCGCCTCTAGCTTATTCGGCTTCCCATCCTCCTCTTCCCCGTGCCGCCCCGCTCCGGTCCGCGTTTTCCGCCAACCTAAAACCTAACGGTACGCCGTTGTCCCCCGTCTTTCCGAATCCCTTCGATCGCTCGATTAGCACGTTCGTGCTGCATCGAAGGAACGCGCGCCTGGTTTGCTCGCTGGCTTGCGAAACGCGCCCGGTCCTCTTTCCCTCCCACCGCGCCAGCGGCAGTGGCGAACTTCCACGTTTCGACGTCGACGACGAAACGACGACGGAAAGGGTGTACAGGGGTCTCGTGCATGGCTGGTGTTGGAAGGGCCTTTGCATACTTGTACGCTCGGCGGCGATGAATCGTCGTTAAACTTCGCTCCGGAGTTCTCCGCTGCGCTGCACACACAAACCCGCTCACGTACTTCAATTGGAAGTCTCAGTTTTGGAGTGTACCCTGAAGCTCCACCGACTCCGGCGAATCGAGAGAGCGGCTGGGAACAGGGGTAAAATACAGAGACCCGGAAGAAACTAGCTCGATCGTAGTTTCTCGTGTACGCTGGAGTATAATGGAAACGTTCGAGTGCACGTATGCAACGAAGCTTCGGAGCGCGAAGTGATTGAAGCGTGTGTTTAACATTGTTCATTCGGGTATCGATGTTGACGAGAAAGCTTTTTGGAAGATTTTTCGATAGGTCGAAATTATGGTTGCTGATGGATCAGTTGGTTGCTGATGGATCAGTTGGTTGCTGATGGATCAGTTGGTTGCTGATGGATCAGTTGGTTGCTGATGGATCAGTTGGTTGCTGATGGATCAGTTGGTTGCTGATGGATCAGTTGGTTGCTGATGGATCAGTTGGTTGCTGATGGATCAGTTGGTTGCTGACGGATCAGTTGGTTGCTGACGGATCAGTTGGTGGCTGACGGATCAGTTGGTGGCTGACGGATCAGTTGGTGGCTGACGGATCAGTTGGTTGCTGAAGGATCAGTTGGTTGTTGACGATTCAGTTGGTTTGCTGACGGATCAGTTGGTTGCTGACCGATCAGTACTTGGCCGTCTGATGATTGCTTCGGCAATCGATCTTCCTTGGCCGATCGATTAGTCGGTCGCCGGCCTGTCAGTTGTTCGCTAAACGATCAATCGGTTTTTCGAAGCAAGCAATTGGTCGTTAGCCAACCAATTGCTTGCTTTGGAACTTTATGGATTCGCCCCTGTGAGCGCGACGCTGTACAAGGTATTTTAAACCGTATCGAATCGACCGGATCGACGAAACAAAAGTAATGCACCGGCGAACGATCGATCGGATTGTCGAGGATGGCGGTTCTCGTATTACTCACTATGCAGGCCATTTCAATGGGTTAATATTGTATCGCTGGTACATTCGGCGATGCAGGGGAAACTCGTCGTCTAAAACTTTCGTATTCGCGATTAACCACTTTCAGAAACAAGCGCCCCTCTGTTCGCTCGCGGTAGCCGAGGAGAGAATTCGATTGCGTCCTCCATTTAGTACTCTAGCCAAACCCCCCACCCATCCTTTTGCGACCGGAATCCCGCCACGCTACTTCTACCGTTACTATAGTTATTTCGAGTTGCCGGTACCAAGTCGTAAACCACAGGCTTCTAAACGGTCCACGCTCATTATGTAAACTGCACATGCGCGGGAAACACAATAAACCAAACCCCTCCGACCCACCTCCCCTACCTCCCCCACTCCCACGTGGAGGATGCTCACAGAATTCGAAAAGTGGTTGTACTCACGCTCAACGGAATGAGGGAATTCTTCACCGACGGAATCATCCACTGCTGGCAGAGCGACATCACCACCTGGCAACCGACGAATACCTCGAATATTCGTTTCATCAGAAACCTGAAAATAAAATAAATTAAACAAACAAGTTAATCATAAACATTTTCAATCAATAAGCCGTTGGCAATCTTTAATGCAATTTTGGAAATTCTCTTCTCCAGCCTAATTCGCAAATCAATTTTGTATTCGTTTTCATTTATTAAAAAAAAACTAAATTGTAAAATGCTATGCTCAACTAACCATTTACGATCGGCCCAATATCTCTTAAAGCAAAAGCCTCGACTAAAAAATAAATGGATTAGAGTTTTCGGAAACGTTTCATTTTGTTCCGTATCGCCTTCAATGAATCAATCTTCCGATCTTCGTTATTTCCGATCCAATCGCCAATCCTTTTGTAACTCTTTGATAAAGGCGAGAAGTCAGGGGGGGAGTAATATTCCCTTATAGTGGAATGTATGGGGATGCGAGGGGAATCCGGATTTCACGAGTCCCTGCACAATTGCAAGAGAAGCTACGGAGAAGCTTCAGCCACTCCAGTCTCATCCCTGTCCCTCCCGGTTTATATATATATATATACATATATATATATATATATATATATATATATATGTATATGTAGTATGCAAGAGCCCCGTTGGTAAGCACAGCTTCTTCGTGATTTCCCGGCGAGAGCTGCTGTGGCAGCAGCACTAGCAGCAGCCCAGCGTTGCTGCAATAATAGTGATAGGACGCCGAGGGTCCGGAAGTGCGAGTCTGACTAAAGCGGAAGCGCAATGGGAATACATCACTCTTGGGTTTCCGGGTCCCGCAAAGCCGTGCATTCCCTTTCCCGGCTCCACCCCTGCAGTGCGCCGGATTGCGAACATCAGAGGGCAACAATGGACCCCACTCGAATCTAATTCAACGAGTGGGCCAACCTCAAAAACCGTCTGCAGGAAGAAACGCGCAGGGAGAGAGGTAGCTTCATCGCTGGTTTCTGTCCGTTTCTCTGGGCGAGCATCGCGGGAATGCGAACAACATTGGCGGAGCCAGTTCTTAGCTCTGGCCCGAAAATAAGAAGAGGAAAAGTCGAAGCGGAAGACGGGGGAGCAAAAAAAAAAAAAAAAGACGGGGGAACGCGAAAAGAAACTCAAAAGCACCGAAACTAGAGTTCTCGCGAGCTTTTTCAAGCCAAAAGAAGAGTGTTTCAACCCCCGGGAGTATAGTCGGCAGGGTGGAGAGGTGGAGCAGAGAGCAACGAGGCCACGTGCTATGTTTCATTCACAAAGACCGGAATTCACCTTTTACCTGATTTTTTGTTTGCCTTTTTTTTTTTTACTTTTTCGTTCTTACTCTTTATTCACTCGGCTTCACTTGTTGAAAGGGGACTCGGGGAATTTTTCACCGTGCGAATGAGAAACAGCGAAGTAAAGTCTAATTAATTGAGGCTGGAAAAGCGGAGCGGAAGTCCGCGAAGGTGGAATGTTCAGCTTACGACGGAGAATACTGGGCGGGTCGGAATAAAATTGCGAAATGACGTAAGCTCTCTCCAGTGAGGAGACTGAAATGAAACTGAACCGGCTATTAGGAGCAGGGAGGAACATCTTCTTACCTCTTTCGAATCCTGTCGGTACGAGGAAAATTGAGCTCGTAGCAGAGAGTCGGCGCGAGAATAAAGTAGTAGAGGTCGCCGAGCCTCAGATTGTCAGGATATTGAACCAAACCCTTGGGAACGTCCTTATCGTTGTGATACGAGTCCTCCGTTTCGTGTCCATTTTGATGACTCACGTTGGAAGCTGTGAACACAATAATTTACATTCACATACAGTGTCCCAATATAAATTAAAAGATAAATAAAAAAAATAATGGTGGGAAAGTATTCGGAGTTTGAACCTGATAAACATACGTCAAATAACCTAAGTCTTGCATAAAACCTATTGCGTATTACGTCACGTCCGGTTTTAAAATCCCACTTTTCAACCGGCAGTGACGTCATAGGAGAAAACATCTTTTCCGGCTTGAAAATCTTGGTTTTTGACCGGATGTGACGTCATAGGCGAAAAGGTAATTGGCAGTTGAAAAGTGAGATTTCAAGACCGGCTGTGACGTCATAGGCGAAAAGGTAATTGGCGGTTGAAAAGTGAGATTTTAAGACCGGAGGTGACGTTCTCCCTTATGACGTCACTTCCGGTAAAAAAAATCGAGATTTGCAAACCAGAAGTAACGTTTTCAAAACAAATTTCGCACCTAATTTTTGAATTTTATTTTCTCGCATTTCGTCAGCCCGTTGACTTCAATGAAAGGTCACGAAAAATTCAAACCCGATGAAGCGAATCTCGTCTGATTACATGCGAATAAAAGTTTGAACTTTTCGTCGGGAGTCTTTCGGGGTGAAAACAGCGATTTTATGCATCCTAAAATCCAGTATACGTCGCCGAAGTGTGCACACAAGTGCAGGAGCGTCCGCTTCGAGCAAGAACCTAGGGGGGGGGGGGGGGGGGGGGGGTACGAGGGTTTTCGGGATCGAGAGAAACGCGAGATCTACACTCTCGTGAGGGTTCCTCAGTTCTCCGTGGCCCGATAAGGCTTCCGCTTGGAAACCTTGGCAGCGCCAAGGGTTACTGATAGAATTCCTTCAATTATCCAAATCCGATAGATAATCCAATCTGGAATTCAAATAAGCCCACCGTCGACTTCGCCGTCGGGTGGTGCCGGCTGCGCCTCCCAGCGAATCTCCCGCTCTCGTTTCCGCTCGGTCCCCCGCCATCCGAACTATCTCCGAGATGCGTCTTCTTGCTTGCTTGCACCCCCTACCGGTACACATGTCGGATCCGATCCCGATCCTCGATCCTGATTCGGGCTTCCGGTCGAACAAAGTTCCTCCATCCCTGTCTATTTTCCCAGGCGTGCTGAGACACCGGCGTTTTCCAACCCAACCCCCAATCCCGCCCCTCTTGTCCCTCTCGCGAGCTCGAATCGTGGGGATTTAGCGACCAGACACCCACATACACACGACGCGGGCTCGTCTCGAACGAGCGTCGTCCAGGACTCCGAGGACGTCGTCGACGACGACTGCGACGACGACGCCCTGGCGTCGTTCCATCGTCTTATACCCATCGCCTTCTATCTCGTTTCCACTTTCGTCCGACTGGCACCGACTCTTCTCATCCAAGCCTCTCGCGTATTCAACGGAATCGCGTAACGAGTCCAAAGAATTCGTCCAAATGAAATTCCACGTGTTTTCTTTATAGCGTCGGGCTGTCCCGGCCGTCCTCCTTACTCGGCCATCCTCCGGACGTCTCTCCTCGGCTTTTGTCCCCGATGTAGGTGAAACTGCCGTTAAATGGAGATGGCGCGGGTGGCGCTCCGGGGTGGCCTCTCCTGGACCGGGGCAATCGAAGTTCCGACGCTTGTACGGCTATAATAACGAGGAGGACTCGTCGAGATCACCGTACGTGCCGGATGACGAACATTCCATGGGAATTTTCTCATTCCATCGTTGAAATTAGCTTCGATAATTTTATCAGAACATTCCATTCGACTATCAGCCTCGGCCGTTAATCTTCCAGCTCTTCGCCGTTAAAACTGATCGAAGATCGGTCGGAGCGCCGAGCCGACGGGTCGGACCTTTTTTCTTCGGCACGGCCGAACTATCCGTGGAACGCGGTGGGGAGAATAAGTTGAACGCCGATGAAGAAGAGTACAAGACGGAACGACCGAGACTGCGACCCGCTCGCGAGGACAGTGGAAGCTCGCAGGCAATGTTTAAATCAGCATAGATTGAAGGTGGAAAACTTAATCGTATTACGAAAGAGAAGAGGAAAACCAGCGGGAGGTGCCTCGGTGAGGAGGACACAGGGAAGAGCATAAAGAGACGGTCGAGAGGTGACTAAGGTGTACGAGGACGATGGGATCGTTCGTGAGTGGTTCGCATCGGCGATGAGCCCACTTTATTGCCTTTTCTCGGATCCCCAATAACGACGTTAACTTCCGAAAGTAGCCGAGAGGGCAGTTCTACACGGTGGCGCGGTAGGTCGGAGGAAGGGGCGAGGGCGGGCGCGTCCGTGATGGACATGCGGCAACGTATTTTCTCTTGTGTAAGGTACGGTACTTAAAGTCGTATCTCTACTGTCCGATGGAATATGCAGCAGGCACTCAAGGTTGTTACTGGTACATTCGTACTTTCCGACACCCCCGAGGGAGGAGTACGACCTATCCACCTGAGTATTAAACGCGAATATATACGGGTACAGTGAAACCGAACAGCCTGAGCTTGCTATAGTATCTCCGCTTCGGGTTTCCCCGTGAGGAAGGAAGTGGAGGGGCTTTTATTTGGCGTTCTCGGATCGGATGGTCCGCCAGGAAGTGCAAACTAGATTGGGACCGAACTGGCTCTGTACCGTTTGCTTTATGGATCTTGGAAAGTGCAAAGTGATACCTGTAGTTAATGGAGCTAAGATGGATGATATTTATTGGATGAACGAATTTAACAGATTTGCAGCATCCAACTTCTCTCGCCGCTCCAACTTCAAAATTGGACGCCTCTTTCACACTTCGAGTTATCCTTGTTTTCTTCTCCGAGTACATTGGGAGTGAACTGGCTCTGTGCCGTTCGCTGTATGAATCTTGCAAAGTGCAAAATGGTACCTGGATTTAATCGAGCTAAGATGGATGGCCTTTTTTGGATCGACGATAGATGCCGGATTTGCAGGATCCGATTTCGCTCACCATTGTAATTTCCAAATTGGACACTTCTTCGTCCCACATCGAATGTCACACTTGAAGTTACTCATCTGTTCTCTTCCCCAAATAGAAAATGGATCGATTTCACGACACGGGCCACTCGATGCAAACCGGCAGGAGGGCAGAGCTCGAGGCATTGAAACTACATTGGGAGTACTGGCTCTGTGCCCTTTGCTTGATGAATCTTGCAAAGTGCAAAGTGGTACCTGGATTTAGTCGAACTGAGATGGATGGCGATTTTTAGGTGAACGAAGAGATGACGGATTCGCAGCATCCGACTTCGCCGACCGTTCCAATTTCAAAATTGGACGCTTCTTCAAGTTACCCGTGTTTCCTTCCCCAAGTAGAAAATGGATCGATTTCACGGCACGGGCCACTCGAAACACAGCCGCAGGAAAGTAGCGTTCGAAATGGGCTCTGTGTCGTTCGCTGTATGAATCTTGCAAAGTGCAAAGTGATACCTGGATTTAGTCGAACTGAGAGCGTTCGTTGGATGAACGAAGGGATGACGGATTTGCAGCATCCGACTTCGCTCACCGTTCCAATTTCAAAATTGGACGCTTCTTTCGTCCCCCGAAGAATGTCACACTTCAAGTTACCCGTGTTTCCTTCCCCAAGTAGAAAATAGATCGATTCCACGGTGCGGGCCACTCGAAACCCAGCGGCAGGAAAGTACAGCTCGAGGTATCGAAACAGCCTGGAATTAGGCTCGTTTCACCGATATATAGCCGTGCTTGGACACTTCCTCTTCCTCCCTCGCCCCGTCTCTCGCGACCCTCGTCCTCCACATCGCGCCGTCTCGGAGCTCTTGCGGTCTCGCACTTTGGCCGGTCGTACAGCGCAATTTAGGGACGTCCGGGAATTGCCCGGTGAAAATTGCCGACGCTCGTTCCGCGAAGAAAGCTCGCGGTGGCTTTCTCGGTGTGGCCCCGGCCGAGTTAATTTGCGAGAGTCTCACTGGCACAAGCGTTTCTCCCACTCCTTTCTCGGATTCGCACACAAGCATCAGTGTGGAGCACGGGAATTTACCACTTCTTTTTTTTTCCGCTTCTTCCATTCTGTTCTCTCCCTAGCTCGCCTTCTTTTCTCTCGCGCACACTTGTCGTCGTTCGCGAACGGCCGGCACACTACGTTTCCAACCGTCCCTCCCGCCCCCCCCCCCACTCCCGAAGCCCCCCTTTCCTTTATTTCCTTTCTTTCGCGTTGAGGTTCTTCGCGGCACTTCTCGGCCCGTTCCTTTCGAGATATATGAAGCCAGCTAGGCAGAGCCAGTGGCGGCGAGAGGCCGGGGGGCTTAAGCACCGAGTGGGCCATCCTCCGCTCTCTCGCCGCCTTTCCCTCCGACACAAAGACGGAATTACGCCGGGGTCCTCGTGAGCACGGGCCCCCGGGGGCGTGATTGAAAAAAGGAAAAATTATATGGTACATCCTCTCGTGCGCGAACGACAGATAAAGAGGCCGGGACGTTAAAGCGAGAGGGAGACGAGAAGGATTCGCCTTCGCCACCAGCAGGCAGTCACTGCCTTCTTATATCTTTCCGCCGGTCCTACACCCGCACCGGGAAGGACTCTTCCTTCTTCTCCTCGGCTCTTCCGTTTCTTCTTGCCTCGACCCCGGAGGTGGCTTTCCTCCGGCAGAAATTCCGCCAGCCCTCCACTATGGCATTCTCGGAATCGGGAAGAAAATATCGCTTTATTCCCTACCTTACTGTCGCCGTGTACTCTCTACCCTTTTCAAGCTTACCGTAAGGTTGCGCAAGAAAGGGATATAAACAGGTATAAGGAGATCTCTCCCACTCGGGAAAGTGCCAGAGATGAGCTCTGAGCTTTTTCGCGAGCAGAGACGGAAGGAAAAACGTACGGGAGCGGAGGAGAAGCCAAGGATACACTGTACGGACGGCGGAGTTATGATTTATCGTGGATAGACTCGTGATCGATGGATTATGCTAAAACGAGGATTTTAGGATTTCCCGCCGGACGGATCGGGCGAAAGGGGACAAAGTGTGGGGGATATCGGAGTCAGATCTGGCACTGATCTCACTCGAACATTTTGTCTTTCGTGACAAAATCATTCTTTGACGACTGCTCGAAGCTGGCAGATCGGACAGAGTGAAAGCCTCTTAGATCATATCGGTCATATGGCTCTATGACCGGTGACAGATCTTTGGTTAACATATTGAATAATGTTTACGCTAACTTGTAACAAATGCATGCCAAACAAAACCTAATCCGTGACAGTGACGTCACTTTCTGATGAAAACTGAGATTGTGTAATCGAAAATGGCGATTTTCCGTATGACGTCACTTAAGCTCGAAAAGTGAGATTTTGAAACTGAAAGTGACGTTTTCCCGTATAACGTCACTTAAGGTCCATAAGTCAGATTTTTAAATCGAAAGTGACGATTTCTCGTATGACGTCACATCCGGTTTAAAAGTGACCATTTTCAAACCCGGAAGTGACGTTACAGACGAAATTTTAAAAAAATCTCTGGAATATATCTCGAATGCAGCCAATGATACACTGAAAAAAAATATCATTGACTCAAGTAAAATTTGATTGCGGGCTGCCAAAGAAAAAAATTATTACTACAATTCTACTTTTAATTCTAACAATTCCATACGGGATCGAAACGATAACACGTCACCTTGACGGTCTTGCCGTCGTTGTTTCAATATCATGTAGAATTGTAAGAATTTAAAGTAGAATCGGATTAACAATTTTTTTCTTTGGCAGCCCGCAAGCAAATTTTTTTCCAGTGTAGAAACTGGTGAACAAGCAACGGATAAGAATCCAAAAAAAAATCCTGAGTCAGAAGTTCCAACGAATCGAAAGGGTACGCGAGAACGTGCCTCTTTGCTCACTTTCTCAGAACTCATCGATTGAAGGGAGCAGCGAGCAACGTATCGGTGAGCAAATAGCATCGCGGAAACGTTCCGAGGCCGAGAACAGTCGTCGGCTAACACGAGAATCCCACCTACCCGCGCGGTGATCGATTAATTATATGTAAACCAGAGAAGGACCTCGGAAGTAGCTCAACACGCCAGGGGCCGTGTACGGATACCCGGTTGAGTGTGCAGTGGGCCGCGGAGCGCGGTAGGGTTGATTCGAGAATCGGGACGAGTATACGAAACGCGATCATCATCCCCGTGAAATTATGCCTTCACGATACGAGCGCGCGGAGCCTCGCGAGCTTCTCTCGCTCGTACGTTTCCATGCTCGGCCTCCACGCCGCCGCCCCGACGCTGCTCACCCTCCTCGGGTGGGTCGGGTTCTTAACGGCACGCAACGCGAGCAAAACGTTCAAAGCCCGCGGACGAGGAGAATTCAAGTCTGATGGCCTCGAAGGGATCCGTGACGCCGAGCAGAAAGCAGAAATGGCCTGTCGACTTTAGGGACGGAACGCTGGATGGCGGCGGAACGGCTGATGGGGCACGATGTACATGCTCCGCCGATCGGCGGGGCGTACAGTCGGCTTGCCGCGGGACGTTTTCACAAACTCATCGCCCGGTTGAACGACTGCGGGGCACGCGACATCAAAACCCCGAAGAATATAAGAAAGACGAGAGGCCGGAGGGGGCGGAGGAAAAAAGGATCGCTCGGGCCTTATGACCGCCGGAGCCTATAAGTATCCAGTTGTGGCTGTACTACCCGCCAACACGTTCCACCCCCGTTTCGCCCGACCGTGCTGACTGTGTCTTGCCAACCCCCCCGGTAAAGAAGCCCGAGCTTGCCGTTCGTGCCTGCGTTCTCGTGGCGCCGAAAGACTTTCCCCCACACTCGCGCGGCACTCTGTATTCGTAGGGGAGACCGGGGCAAAATGGCACAGCGGGGCAAAACGGGACAGTGAGGGCAAAACTCCATTTTCCAATAATTTTTGGATGACCCATTTTGTCCTAACGATACATCCGGATTGTCAAACCCGTTTTGGCACTCTGTATTCGTAGGGGAGATCGGGGCAAAATGGCACAGCGGGGCAAAACGGGACAGTGAGGTAAAAACTCCATTTTCCAATAATTTTTGGATGATCCATTTTGTCCTAACGATACATCCGGATTGTCAAACCCGTTTTGCGCCACGGTCTAACATCGCTACCATCCAGAAGTCATTGGAAAATTGCGTTTGGTCTCATTATCCCGTTTTGCCCCGCTGTACCATTTTGCCCCGCTCTCCCCTACTCCTCCATACCGGCTCGAACGAATGCTCGGGGGAATAGGAAAAGAGAGGAAACGAGGCTAAAATATAGTGGATAACACACAATAAGGTTCCGGGCTGGGCATTTATCGGAAATTCAGCAAATTGAGAAAGTTATGAGGAAGGATGGCGAGGGGGTTGCTGCGAGGGTTCGGGTTTAAAGTTCATCGACCCCAGCGGCGAGCAATGAGCAATCTGTGACATCGTTTTCGATTCTATCTTTCGTAGCGTAGATTTTTTTTTTCAACGGGTTTCCAGCGAGCTGGCTCCGTCGTCGTTGATTATTTAGAGGCGAGGCGGGAGCTCGGTGTCAATGGAATTTGCGAGGAAAATTGTGACGAAAAAAAAAATGAAAAAATTGGCGATGAGGTTTGTTGACGTTGAGGGGAATGGCGAGGGTGATTTACACGCGGACGGTTGGCCCGGTAATTAACGACGAGCCGGCGGAAAGCACAATGTTTCCTCACTTTTGTCGGTACAGCGGTAATCCGATGGAGTTACGAAGGAGATGGTCAAAGTTCGTCGATCTCGCGCGGATTCCTGGTGAATAATTTACATTTTTTTTTTTAATTCGCATCTCCAGTAAACAGAGAAATGTTTGAAGAGCGATGAAAAATAAACAATTCGGCAATCCAACCGAGTCGCCAATTCGGTAATACTTTGGAAGCTAAAAACAACGATCCACAGTTCGCCAGTCCGAAACTTTCATACGGATCTAGTAACAAAACATAGGGAAATAAATTCTGCGAAAAATGCACGCAGATACCGCGAAGCGCACTCTCCTCGATGGGTGAGAAGAAAATTGACCGCTATCAACCGCATCGTAGTTTCAGCTCGAACGCCTTTCACTTACAGCGAAAATTCCCCTGCAACATGGAGGGTTAAAAAAAAAAGATCCGTCGACCGTGTGTGACCCCTTTCGCGAATATTTTTATTGTGTCGGATCCGTAAAAAAAATTGACGTATCGATTACCGGTTTCCTTGACGAAAAGGTCGATGTCGCGGGTTCTATTTTTTATATTTTCTGTACACGGAGAACACACTGTGGGCATCGATGCCGGAGCCATCGGGTAGCTCCGTATATGTCGAATGTTACGACGGAAATAAGCCAAAGTGGAAATATGACAGACACACACGGATCCCGGTTCGGCCCCGAGGGTTAATATTCAGGGTGAGAGCGGGGTGTGAGACAGGTGAACGGCGCAAGGGTGCAGGCAGCTGGCGGAACGAGGAGGTGAGGTCGGCCGAGTTTATTGGGAAAGGCCGATCGTAATTTGACTTTGCTGGCGGTCTGAATAATCGATATCCAACCCGACCCCGTGGCCGGAAATAGAGGCGAGGCAGATCGGGAGTTTAAATTGGGTGGAAATTATTCCCCCGGTCCTCCCTTGCCAGCCTCCGTCCCGGTCCATCCCGGTCCATCCCTCCACACATGCTCAGCCGCAGCGTGTGCAGTGACGATGCAACGACGTTGCCTTCGACTCCGCGCAGTTACTATGTATCGATATTACGTATAACGATCGAAACCTTCTCCTGTATGCTGACCACCCCCCCCCCCCCCCTCTCGCCCCAATAGCATATCGGTAGAAATTGCATAAAATGTTCGCCTCGACCTCCCCATTATTTTTCGTACCGATATCTTACCAAGATCGAGGTCTTGGTAAGATAAATCGGTTCGAACTTCCTTGTAGTTAAATACGTTCGGTACCAAGCCGTGACGCCGTAAAAACATAATCCATTGCCTTATTAAATTTAAACTCGATATCTCAATGTTTACTCGAATTAGGTAGTTTTTAGTCATTTTTTTTTAATATCAAAATTCCATAAAATCTGACGGCTTCGATAGATTTTTACCAATTCAATACCATATTATATTATATAATATAATATGGTAAAAATATTATACTCCCCTGCTGTGATAGGCTGTTAGCACAAAATTTACGGAATAGCTACCATAGAGAATATAAAAAAGAAAAAAATCAAAATCGCGTAAAATCGCATTGCTTGACGTTTTAGACTATTTTAAGTAGGCTGACATTAAGTCTCGATTTTTTTTTTTTTTTTCGAAAACAGCTTTCTCTGCGAGGAAACAAAATGGGTAAATTGCATGCGAAGGCAAGGCTGCCTCGACAGAAATGGTTCTAGGATTCCGTTGTATCGATTTCACTTCAAAGAAGACAAACAATATTGGTTCCAGGTAACGCAGCACTAGGATAAAGACAGGGGTGCGAAACGATTGGTTCCCCGCTCTATTGCTGGTTTTCAATTTAGAAAAAAAATAATAAATATTGGAAGCAAATAACTTAACGTTTAATATTGACTTGTTTTTACTCACATTGAAGATTGTTGTACGACATCGACTGCCGCCGCATTCTGCCCTGTGACGAGGAATTTCTTTTGCTGCTGACGCGGCACCACATGTTCACCTGCACGTACGACCACAGCTTCAGGAAAAGAATGGCGTACAGCATGCATACGTACATCGCACCGACTGCAAATATAAAGCGAGGGAGTACGTGAGACGATATAGCGCATACGAAAAATATGTATAAAGATATAGCCGGGAGCAGTAATAATACGTATACCGGGCGTGTAGTGTGTACGATAAAGTATGCTGGCTTCGCGACAAAAGGTCGAGCAATGCGTCATGCAAATTGTTACTTTGAGACTCTCGCGAACGAGTTCTCAGACCGGCAGCTGAAACAATGCAATACGTGCCTTTTCGAATTCTGTAATACACTGTAACGTAATGCGATCTGCTCTGTGTATATCACACATCGCGTGTCTAATGCGAGAAAGATCGCAAGCTGTCGCAGTTCAATCCATATCCTGCCATATTTCTATATCACACTAAATAATAATAATAATAATAATAATAATAATAATAATAATAATAGTTAAAGGGTAATAGTTAATGTAATAATAAAAATAAAAAATAGAAAAAAGGGTAATGAGAAACTATCTTCAGTTTAGTAAACATTAAATAAATAAATCTGCTTACGGGACACAGGGTTATAGTTTCATCGGTGTTAAATAAATATTTAATCAATCTATCTTAATCTTGATTACACAGTGAACAAGTTTGTACTTTCTACAACAACTTATTGTCCACAAACTTCCACAATAGTTTATTTGTTAATTTTTCGATCGCACCATCCGGCTCCGGTTTTACAAACAAAAATTGTCAATGAGGCGGGAAACGAAAGCACATGTTTGTACATGCAAACCCGAAGAAACGAACTTGTCACTTGTTTAACAAAATTATTTTTACCAAACTTCGTATTTCAATTTTAGAAAATTGTTTTCTACTGTGTAACCTTAATCTATCTTAATTTTAATTGATCTTGACCAAGATTAATTTTAATCTAACTAAAAAATAGCTGGTATAAACATAGTCGTTTTTCAATTTTATATAAAAAAAAACGCTCGTTAATATAACTTTGAGCTCAGTACGACAAATCTCCCAGATCGCCCGATGCTCGTCGTAACAAGGATTTTAACCATTATCACCGTCCATTTATCCGTTGTCGGTACATCGAGCGTGGAGCGAAGAGAGACGATAACGAGTATCGCGAATGGGCAGTGTCGCCGGCAGACCTTCCGATAAGATCTGCCTCGTTAATGCTTCGAGCCCCCCAGTGTATGTTGGCTAAATTCGTTCTCGTGTTGATTCAAGCTACAAGAAAAAAAAAAAAAAAAAAAAAAAAGGTTCCAAGTCTCGCGTGGAGGCAAACACGCCGGGCTTTTCGTCGAATCACAAGTCGAAACGAGAGCGGCGGAGGCTTTGGGAGCTTCCGCTTCCCTCGCCGTTGCGCGACGCGCTGCCGTCCAGGCTAACGCGCTCTGTTATGAGAGGGGTCTGTTTTATCGCCGTCGCGTCGTAATCAGCCGGGCTTCGACATTATGTCTGTGGGACAGTGGCGAGTGCCTCGCATGCACCTGAGACAAACACGAAACGAGGGAAACGAGGGATTACGAGTGGCGATCTCGCCGGTTCAGTTTTGCGGCGCGATCGTTAAACGCGACGAGGGGGCGCGGTGGAACGAGGGAAAGAGTCTCCGCCGCGGAAACGGCGTCTAATTGCGCGATGTCGTGACACAAAGGTAGAATGCAACGGGCGCGCGAGCCGGCACGTTGCCGCGGCGATTACGGAACGCTCGGACAAATCTATCCGGCGCCCTCCTCTCTATTACCCTCGGCCGAGCTCCCCGCGCCGATGCGACGGGACGTTTTATCTCGACTCGGGACCTCGACTCGTGTACGCTTTCCTGACTCAAAAAAAAAAAAATTAGATTCCACCGAGCGCTGCACGATCGCCTGGATTCACGAAGGAGAAATGGACAGAGGAAAAAACAAACAGGGGTGGAAAGAGATCGGAAACAAAAAATATTACACAACAGCCACTTTGCTTATCCGATCGAGCGACCTCCGATTTTATATCGTGTCAATGCTGCCGGGGCAGCGAAAAATGGCCCCTTTTGCCCCGCTCGACTCGTTATAAAATTCTTGTTTCTTATTGCTATCCAACCATTCCTCCAGTATGCGTGAGGTCACTTATTTCGACAGGGAGAGTTATTAAAAAAATTTATTTCAACGTACCATCGTCCCTTTTACACTGAGAAAAGCTTCCATAGTAAATAGTTCCCAGGGGGGACGTGCACATTTTATAATTACGACAATGACCAAAAATTATAGTTGTAACTGTAATTATAGTTTAATCAATTGAGTATATACTATCAAAAACTATCTATATATACGTCCCCCTAGGAACTATTCGTTATAGTAGAAAATACCATCCTTTTTCTCAGTGTAGGGTCGAATTTACACTGAGAAAAAATAACATAGTAAAAGTAACAATACTGACTTTATACCATAAAAAATAGTTCTCAGGGGGAACGTTTACATTTTATAGTTACGGCAGTGACAAAAAAAAATCATGGTTGCAACAATAATTAGAATTTAACCAATTGAATATATACTATCAAAAACGATCTATATAGACGTTCCCCCTGGAAACTATTGGTATAGTAGAAAATACGATCCTTTTTCTCAGTGTAAAAACGTTAGGTTGAACTTAAGATCGCTCTTAAAATCGAACTTAAGATCGAAATTTCGGCCCGAACTTCATTACGTGCTTAAGATATACCTTAAGTTCTGACTTCAGCCCGAAATCAAATTCGGTCCAAACTTAATACGAAGTCAAATTCAAATTGAGATTCGATTTCAACTTCGATCTCAAGAGCGATCTTGAGTTCAAACTAACGTCCTAAAGTTCGACCCTTAAGCTCGATTGCCAAAAATTTATTCGATGGGATAAAATCGTACTTTGCATGATTGCAAGAGTTACGAGATTACGTCCACATAGCGCTATATACGTACATGAAGAAAAGAGCTGAATAAAGAAGCGGGTAAGGATTTTTCTATTTCCCCGTATGCTTAAGATTTATTATTCCATCTCGATTTGGGCCACGCTGCTATCGAGCTCCGTCATGCAGCAGCGGCACAGTGTTTTGCTTTTTCTTTTCCTTTCCATTTTCCTCTTTTCCTTTCTTTCACCCTTCCTTTCTCTTTCCTCGCCCGGTAAGCTCGAACCAGTTTCATCCCGTAAGATTTCTCGGCGATCGACGACGTCGACGCTGAACTCCACTGTGTTCCTCCCTCCCCCCCCCCAACTTCCCTCTTTTTGCCCCACCGCCCCACTCTCTCTCTTTCTCTCTTCGCCTCTCTCCCTCTCGATGTCCATTATTTTCCTGCTCGTCCACTTTCCTCCCTTCCTTTTTTCCTCCACCCACCGTACCTTCCGTTCCTATACATTCCTCTCCGCGGCGTCTCCGACCCTCTCTATTCCCGCTCTGATCGAAAGTACGAAAGAACTTCTCACGGTGCTCTCGGGGCCATGTTTTACCGATAGGTCGGGATCCGCACGTGTACATAGGACGATCGTGTCGTGACGCCTCGCATTGTATCCGAAGATCTCCTTTCGTACACCCCCTGCATTTTGCCATCGTTGCATCGATGCAACCCCCCTCCCCCTCCCACCCTGAGAGTTCCTCAGCGGCGCGTGGGAAAATAGTTTCTCAATTTTCCGCAGCCGTTTCGGCTGAGAAATCGTCGCCTGGTAGCGACACACATATTGTCGATGCGAAGAAACACCGCAGAATGGAAAAGAGAAACTCACTTCCAGAGATCTTTTCTCAAGTCGTTTTGCAATTTTTTTTATCTCCTTTTCCTTTTGCCCATCAAGCGCGAACAGGAGACTAGTCATAGTCGCGTACTGCCACCACCTTCGGTCCGGGGGCAGCGCGGGGGCTGAAGGGGTGGAGGGATGACAATGCTTTTCATCCACGGTAGAGTTTCTCGTTTATTCTTATTTCTATCTGTTGGCCTCTATTTCAGTTGGAACTCGAACTCCCGAGATACTCGGTTCTTCCATCAAGATCTCGTGGAAGTGGGGGTGGGGGAAGGGGGGGGGGTGGAGGGAATCTATAAATTCTTTACATCACCTAGATGTACTGGAAACATTTCCGGCTGCGATTTTTTCCCTTCCTCCCTGGAAATAGCATATTTTTCACTGGGTCGATTCGAGAGGGCTGGAGACTAGTCGTGGCTGACGGTTGTAATTATCCCGTTATGTTACGTGTCGAATTTATTTTGGGGAAGCTAAAATTACCAGAATCGAACGCCAATCGATCCTCATTTACGGATTGTCGCTCGAAATCGTATGTTTTATGCAAACGGATGTCTACTGCCGGGGTGACAATTAGCGAATCGGGGACAGTCTTTAAATATGGAAGATTGCTTGTCTGAGGTGATTCCTGCAAAAAACTTGAAGCTTCTTTTGTTTGTTTTGCTTCAGCTCTCCGAGGAATGATCCGTTATTCATTCGACCCCAACAGTTCGTGAGAACTGGCAATAAAATAGGAATGCGCATAATTGTATTTTACGATACGAGAAGAAATTTCGTAAGGTACGAGCTAATCGCTACCGACAAAACATCGTGGTCGTATGGAAAAAACACGCTTGGAAATTGTGGTGAGGGAGAGATACTGATCTCGATTCGTTCGCGTGTCGGATTCTGACGTGACAGTCGGAGTCGGCCGTAGGCGCGGAACAAAGCGTGAGGGGTCGGTGCGGAGGTTCGAGAGGGTCGGCAGGACACGGCGCCAGGGACAGAGACCAGGCGGGAATGTTAAAATTGCCATAAAAACGTCGACAAGTCAATCCGACGACATTTCGACGATGATATCGGTGAAATCGACTAAAAGTCACGCGAAATATTCAAACACTGACGGCAGTCAACGGAAAAACGATGTGTGACTTTTCTGTTGAAAATGCATCGAAGAGTGTTCCCATTAGTTATCGATGGAGTGCCGATACTCGTAGTATTCGAAGCCGGTGCTGATGAGGACCCGAGTTAAAAACTTACAGGTATTGTTGGCAATGTCGATCCAATCAGCTTTATCGGACACGTTGGGTTTCGTCATTTTCAGAACGGGCTGGTTGATCGCGTTGGCGATTGATCTGCCAATTTAATGAACTGCACTTTCGTCAAATTTTTGGACGGGGAAAGCGATCGTTTATTATGGAAAAGTAGCGTGGCCGACCTAGATGGACCTTTGACAGTCGTGCTGTTACACACAGAGAAAAAAAATGGTTGGGGCAACAAGAATTTTGTTACCATAACGGATTTACCTGATTAAAATAGGGACAACAAAATATTTTGCTGTGGCAACAAATATTTTGCTTTAGCAGCCAAATATTTTTGCTATCACAACAATAAATTATTAACGATATACATTTTGTTAGAGACACAGAACTGTTTTCCTCCGTGCAGTGTTATGAAGAAATGACTATGGAAGTGCAATAATCTGATGACCATCGGATAACTGGACGAGCCAACCACGATGGTTATTACGATGGCGCCATGAGAACTGGCGTTTCTGGAAAAGGATATGTAACGATGGCAGACAACCCGATCGTATCGTATTCCTGTTGTATTCCTCATTTTCCACTGGGAAAAGACAGCCTCCATATTTAATAGCCCACTTACATAGTAACAAACGGCTCTTTCGTGCCCATCGACTTGTCCATGAAAGCTCGAGCTATAAAAATCCAATGTTCGTGTACCAAGGAACAGACATATATTACCGGAGGTACGAGGTGCGCGTACTACTTAGTGTGAAACAGCGACGCGGATACGCGCCTTACAGCAGCAAAGACGTAAAAAAAAGAACAACTGAAAGAAGAATGAGGACTATTCCAGCTCAGTTCGAGACCCGCGAGAGCTACGTGATAACGGTTATCACGTGGATTTATCGTGGCACGTGATTCACGTGCAGCACGCGTAATTCCCTACTTTTATGTGACGCGCTTATGTGTGTCTCTCGTAGGAAACGCGGAGGACGAGGACGAGAGTCGGGACGAATGGTAAAGAAAAGACACCGAGCGATGTCTTTGGCAGCCTCAGGCAGTTCGGTGTTGTACAGGAACGGGAGACCGAGTTGGGTCTCCGGATCGGCGTTGCTATCCTCCTCTCGATGCGACTTTGCCCCCACGCTTACAAACCGTCGTGATCCCGTACAATGGCACCTACGGCACCGTACCAGAAAGTACCAAAGAGTTTTCGCGAGAAATCCTGGCACCGTTTCCAACTGGCACTGGGGTGTAATCACCGGACGGTCTATCTCCCACGTTGGGTTCTATACTACATCGTGCGTAAATCTCGGATCTCACTCTGGATCCTTTTGATTCCGTCGTCTCTTTCTCTTTTGGCAGAAGACGGCACATAATTCGTTGCCGGGAATGCGATCCCCCGGTACTCCACTGGGAGCGTTCTGGCCGAGAATATGGCGAGGACTCGATAAACACGTCGGGCGTGAAAGCAGACGCGCCCTATAATTCTGCGGTGATGTCTTTCGGTGGCCCGAATCTCGTCCGGTATGGTTATGGCACGGCCAGATCTAAGATTAACGTACCAATAACCGTACCCCGATCCACAGTGTCGGTTTCTCGATGGCCTCCAGGTTACCGTGGCCATTGCCTGCTCGGATATCCAGATGCATTCTGGGGTTGGAATTCCGATGGGCAAGTTTCTGATCAATGTGTTTGAAGACTCGGGTTTTTAACCCTAAACGGAACAGAAACTGGAACTGAGATCACTTCCAAGAAACTCCAACTTCAGGCTAAATTGGATTCCGAACTTGATCAAATGTTGCTGGATCATCTGGTAGATTTGCTAAGCTGCATTGCCATATAGTGTTTTCAAGCTTGCGTTCCATATTTGAGCCCCCTCGATGGCCTCGAGGTTACTGTGGCCATTGCCTGCTCGGATATCCAGATGCATTCTGGGGTTGGAATTCCGATGGGCAAGTTTCTGATCAATGTGTTTGAAGACTCGGGTTTTTAACCCTAAACGGAACAGAAACTTAAACTGAGGTCACTTCCAAGAAACTCCAACTTCAGGCTAAATTGGATTCCGAACTTGATCAAATGTTGTTGGATCATCTGGTAGATTTGCTAAGCTGCGCCATATAGTGTTTTCAAGCTTGCGTTCCATATTTGAGCCCCCTCGAAGGTCCACATTACAAGATCTTACTGCGGAGACCCAACTGGTGAAAAATGCCCAACCACCCAAGGTATTCTGGTCTCGTCCGCGCAAGAACCCTCGTCCGTTCAATTTCCCCGCCACATCTATATACGGATCTCCAGAACTACCTGAATCCCGAATTCGCGCGATGTTCTCTCACTCGTGGGCTCGTGGGGTTCGGGTTTAGAGGGCAACGGGATACCTGGAAAGCGCGTAGCGTGTCTTCTCGGTCACCAAACCACACATACCGTCGAATTGTTTCACGCGGCTTTCGAATGTTAAGCCAAATTCTCCGGGTCAGCCGTAACAGTTCCGGAAATTCGGGGTATTCTAGCGAGCGCAGTTTCGGGGTTGTACGGATTCGGTGACCGCGCGACCCTTTCCTCCGCATACAGCCCAGCATGTGGGAAAACGTGTACCAAATAGACATGACGTCCATACGTGACGCCTACATCGCGGCTCCCCGACAACCCACGGATAAACGGACAGCTGATGCGATTGCAAATGAAATCTCACGTTTCACATCTGTCCTTCCGGTCCCTCCGACATCACCCGATACCGTCTGGCTGATTAAAAATTCCACCCCGGCACGGATGTACACATGTTTTTCTCTCGTCCAATGTACTCGGGCAGGTACAGATATACGTAATCTGTATGGAAATACCCACGTGTCACAATAAGTCGTATTTACATACACAGACCAACGCGACTTCCGCACTTTGGCGCGTAGACGGTCGAGGACCCCACGGTGTATTCGAGGAATGCAGAAAACGAGTCTTGCGAGAACTGCGGGGCAGGGAATGAGGAGCGCAGGGAAAAGCCACGGAAGATGAGAACGAACAGCGGAACGCATCTCGCGTCTGAATCCGACGACGGAGTCTGGTTGGGAGTGTTCTCTTTCCCTTCTTCGCGGAGAACTCGGCCCCTCGACAACGCGCCTAGCAAGGGGTATCTTTTCGCTGGAGAAGGAAGAGGGAGAGGTCGCTTTTCCTTCTTGTTGCAGAGAGCCGGGGCTGTTGTGCAACGGGAGCAACCGTGCAGAGGCGCAGCCTTTCGTTCCGCCCTCGCAGCTTCGTTGGGAACCAATTTTCCCATCCCTAATTTCGGACGGATTATCCAGTGTAAACGGGCGGGCGGCGGGAGGGGTGTAGACGAGCTGCACATGGATTCGTTGGGTGAAGGCAAACCTTGCGAGATGGCATGGTAGTTCCACTGGTAACAGAAAGGTATACGTTGGTATACCTACGCGCCTAGAACGAGCTAGTTAGCCTAACGGGCTGGCTAGGCTCCAGGACTCCTCTCTACCATCCCCCTCCTCCTCCTCCTCCACCCTTGCGCTTTCAACCTTTCCGCGCCGACATCGCCGTCGTCGCCGTCGTCGTTGCATATGTAAATACATTCTTACCGCGCCTTTCTCGCTCAGCCCGGCTCTAACTTTGCGCTTCCAACGTGCGAGCATTAGCGTACGTAAAGCTTCTGTAGTAAAAGCTATACATATACTTATACAACCGGGACCCACGGGTTTACGTGCATGCACCACCCGCCTCGGGTAGGTCGCCGAGTGTACAATAGGGCCCCTCGAAGGTTAAAGGGAAACGTGACCCTTTATGCTTACGCACGCCATGGCCGGAACACGAGCAAAGGGTAATGCTTCCATTTGAAGGTGTCGGCAACGTCTGAACAGCCCTCAAGCATCAAAAGGTCGGTTTTCCTTGTGGAAAATTCTACTGAGCAGCAACACCGAAGTGGTCCGGACAAAATGACCGGGTCCGTTGGGACTCCGTTTGATCCCGTGTTTGCATTTTTCCCGGAAGGCCGCTATTGGACGGAGACGTGGTCAGTATCTTGCCCGATACACTGGACAAGCTTGTGTCAACAACGGCCATGGAACTTTTTATCCTGGGGATCATCTGGACTAGGGTAAAAGTGGTGAATATGGCCCACCTCGATTAACACGTAAATCAATGATATATGGACCGGGCCATATTCCCCACTTTTACCCTACCTAAAGGACTCGCATTCCGCTATCAAACATAATCAAATTTGCTCCCTCTGTCCACTTTGGAAGCAGTTTCTGCAACTTCGAATCTCCTTCCAACTCTCATTGACTTGAAGTGTGTGATTTCCGTGACTCGCAGAAGGTAACAGTTTCCAGGAAGGCGCAGAATGTAAGGGCACTGAAATATGCAAACATCCAGGAGGAGAGTACTTGAGCTCCCATTCCACATTAGCTGTACGTACAGCGTGTACCTACTTCCATCGCGCCGGTTCCCTTCTCATACCGTCCCGACATCCACGCGCCAACCCCCCTCCCCTCCCCCTCGCAACATTTCACGCTACGCCGAGCCCGTTCTCGTTTGAAGTCGCGGGAATTGGCTCTCTCTCCGCGCCTTTTTTTCTTCTTCCCTCTTCACCGGCGAAAGGTGCCTTTTTGCCATCTCGCCTCCCGGAAGAACGATCCACGTTTTCCTCTCCTCCTTTTAATCGTGATTTTTGTTATCCACGCTGTAGGCGGGGAGGATCGTGAAACCCGTCCCTGTCCTCGGAATTGCTAATAAGCTAGCTGCAGAGGTGGTTCGACGGAACGGAGAATCCGGCGGAGGGTCGCAAGGTTTCTACACGGAACACATTTCGTCTCGTTGAGCAGCGGTATGGTCAAAAGTTTGCGCGAAACGGAAATTACGCTGGAGAATAAACGGAAGTGGCGGTGAGAAGGTGAACTCTCACCGAGGGTGATGGTTGCGGCTGGGGTTGCGGGGGAATTGAGATGAAACTGAGGAAGAGATGAGCCGAGGGAGACATAGGGAGAGGGAGCTCCGTGGCTCCGTTTCGCGGATTAATATCCTTGTTAAAGATCGAATAACTCGGGCTCTCTCGGTCTCGTGAACATTGCAACGGACGAGGGGGAGCGGCTCTCGCGAGGAATTCCGTCAGAGTAGCGAGGGTGGAAAAGAGCTTTCAGGAATGTCGGACGTTATTCAAAGAGGACTTTGCTGAGGTGCTCCTCTAACGGGGGCGTTTCACGATAATATTGTAAAGAGGTCGTAGAAGAGGTAGCAGCGTGGAAGCCTCGACCGCAACGCATGCACGACCGGTCCCTAACTGTATATATACATGTATACCAGTAGTACATATCAAACTTCGTTCGGCCTTTCTGCCATGATCCTCTCGCTCGTTTGGACCTGAATTTCCTCAGGGTTCGATGAAAACTTGTGAATTTAGTGTCATCACGCGAGCGAGCGATGATATAACAGGAGGCATTTCCAACCCCCCCGCCCGTGCCGACCCTATCGTTGTTTTACGGTCTCGCTCACCTCTGCCCCACCGTTATAGTGGCCGAACCCGAGGAAGCAGGGCTCAGCGAAGACCTCCTTTCTTTATCGCCCGTGTTACCGCCTTCTCTCTCAGCGCCTTGCCAGAAAAGTCTTCGAAACTGTCAGGAATAATCGATCGTCTCAAAGAGAATTTATAAAGAAGTGACGGGAGAAACTTGTCGGCGAAATCTAACTTGAAAGCTGGCTGCCGTAAAAGCTGAGGGGAAAGGGGAAAAAGTTCGGAAAGGGTTGGGTTTTAAGTCTCGTTACTTTCGAATGGTTCGTAACGCAACGGAGTTACGACGTCGCTCGCGCGGATAGCGTTTCGAAGTACGGATATGGAAAGTTATAGATTGGCCTGTCCTGGAGATGTCTTACTTAGGTTTCTTTTCGCAGCCGCGACGTCATGAAATCCATGCGGATATTCAAACGAGACCGGACGGCTTATTGATTTCTGTATGCAAACGACGACGGGAGTGCAAATGTACGCGTGACATTCCAGAGTTAAGCAAAAAGCCGGTTTCCGGATGGCAAACATTGGATAGAAACGTGCGACGACTGAAGTCCCTTGGGATCTCGGGACACCGAAAGCTCGCATTTCCATCCCGGTATGCGGGAGACAACATTTTTTTTTTTTTCGATATTTTAATCTCTTCTTTGCCCACATCCTTCGTACGTAATAGGATGGGCAAAAAGAATTAACATGAAACGGCGTGGTGATGGCAGGAGCTTTCAAAGCTCGTGGTCTGCTCCAGTGGATACCGGGTTCTTGCGGTTATAAAGCCTCAGGATAGAGTGAGCAGGACAAAATGACTTGGTGAGAGAGAGGATATCTCGGGGATCGTTGAGCCTCGCCCCCCCCCCTCCCCCCTCCCGTGGTGGAAAGGTTCTCACGAAAGCTCGTTCGCGGTCCAGGATCTGCTAATACGGATATCATGAGCGCGACCACGAGAGATTCGAGGGGGGTGTAAGTAGGAACGGGTTCCACGGTCTCCATCCGAATTGTGATTAAATTCTCGGCTCGGTTGAGCGAGACTAAGGAACGTGCGATATAAGAGTGAGCCGAGGGTGAATAGAGTGTTACACGTACAGCCGGTTACACTCAATACCGGTGTCGAAGCTCTTTCACGCTCCTTTCACGTAAATTACGTACAGGTCGTAACGGAAAAAATAATTACGCGACAAAATTGTGACATCATATTCTCGGTTCAAAACTGAACACATTTGTCCTTTAGACTTTTTTTCTAAAGTGCACCGTTGCAGAGTTAAGCGTGAGTTACGTTTGAGCCGCTTTTCCGGACATCTGATTGGCTGAAAGCTTTCACTGCCGGTATCTCGAAGAGTACGCGTCATAGCCAATTTTGCCAGAGGAAAAGTTTGCTCAGTTTTTAAAGCTGAATACGAATTCGCAGAGTTTTTCTTTGTAGATTTTGGTACGCCGTGTATACCCTTAGTTGCTCGCTATCTGTACGGATGGGTCAACCACGAACGGCCTCGAGCGAGCTGTATCCTCGTTTTTGCAGGTACACGTCCGGCCCTACGCTCGTTCCCTGTACTACACCATGGAATACAGAATTCTCCGGTTGTCTGGCGGAAAGCTCCGGCGGAGAGCTCGCCGGTGGTATATTCAATTTTCGAAAGCCATACGGTCAGAATGAGCTTCACGTAATATTGCCGTCGTATACTCATCCTCCTCTACGGGCGTATCCTCTTCGCCTCGCCCACCTATTTTCGTTTCTCTAATATCACGCGGATCTCCCACCATTGGCCCCTGCATATGAACATCCTATCCTCCCAGGGCAAACATTATCATTATTATCATTCCCGTCGGTGAAAACTGAATCATATTTCGCAACAACACAACCTTCCATATTTTGTCCATCTGGTCGACGATACAAGATTGCATAATTTTTCATCCACAAAATTGACGTTGAATTTTACGTCTTCAGCCGATAGAGAATTTCCTTTTGAGGGACAAAAACTAAACCTAAAAAACAACCCCCTTTCTCTCCGAGTAAAATCCCGGCAACAACGCGTGGAGCCGAGTAATCAGACTGTATTTATACGCCAGACAAAAGCTACTCCCCGACTTCCATACACCCACTTTATTTGATCCATGAAACGACAAGTTTTAATTAGACTTTGAAACCTCCGGGTCCGTTCCTCGCATCGTCGCGTACGAATTCTCTCTATCTCCGAATGCGTCCGCGCCCCTAATTAAGAACACGGAGTTTCCGGTGGATGACAAACTGGGCGAGTGGTGTCGACGCACGAACGCAAGCGTGATATTGCAAATTAAAATAAGAGCGTCGAGACTTTCGAGGACGTAGGTTGGAGCCGCGAGTCGAAGGGTGGGGGGAGGGGGGGGGGTTGGCAGGGCTCGGAATCGTCGAAAGTGTCAGGGCAAGGAAGACCACCGCGAGTCTCGTCCGTGGTGAAGAAGAACCACCGCGGACCAACAACAATATGACACCCGAGTGGCCACTCGAGGCTCTCGCACCGGTTTCGAGGCAAACACACTCGACGCCTTTTATTGCATTTCCCACGGCGACGCCGGGGTCGTCCTCGAGGTCGCGCACTTCCCATTGCCGTGGATGTACATCGCGCTGACGAGAGGGAGAGAGAGACGAGAACCGCGAACGAGGGTGTCGATTCTGCTCCGCTGGGAAATGCGACGGGGCGATGGTGAGGGCGAGCCCGGCCCAGGGTTCACTGTCGCTATCCACCCCAGCGTCGCGTCGCGCTTTTCACGTGCTTCTCTCGGCACGTCGAATGAATAAAAAAATAGACAGGAGAGTTACGTAAAAAAGACAGGAGGTAGACAATAGAAAAAGCGGAACGAGCGGTAGGGAAAGAGGGTGGACGGTTCGGAGGGGTTCTGGGTTGGTCGGGGGCAGCGGCGGCGAGAGGAGGGATCGAAATGTGCAGCCATAGATCGTGCCGCAGAGAAGCGAGAGAAGAGGCCACTGGGGACGAAAATAAAAAAATAAATAAATTGGGCAACGAACGCTCGCTCCATCGGGAATGTAACAAGTGCGAGCCCGGAGGCGAAAGGGTAAAGGAAACTTTCGGAATGGAGCTCGTAATCACGATTTCGGCCGGGTCTGGTCACCTTTTTTGGTATTGTAGTTTGTTTTTTTTTACTTTTTTTTTCTCCACATCATCCCGAATCCACCGGAATGAATGAAACTGCTTCCAAAAGCCTGGCAGCGCACGGCGGCAAAATTAAATCGTTACTCGCCTCCGGTAATTTCGAACCACCGCCGCCTTTGTGCACGGGATTCGCCCGGTCCTGGCATGCTACGGGATACCGGCGGATCGAGCGTGCTCGGCCGGAGAACTACCCGAAAATTCGGTACATGTACATTCTTCATTCCGCGGCGAGATTGAAATGGGAAAATATTTTAGAGGCTGTCAGCCATTTTTCTTTCGCTTTGACAGAATTCTCTGTTAATTATTCCATTGAATTCCATTATGCGCAAATGCCTGACTTTGATGTTGATTGCTAACAAAATTTCGAGTTCCGCTGTCGATTTTAAAGCTTATTTTGCGGAGATTTTTCGGATGTTGTATGCTCAAAATTGCTCCAAGGCAACCTCATTTCCCTAGTATAATGGCCGACTTTGGACATTAGCCGTGTTTTGCATGGCGCCAACTTCGCTCGGTAATGTTCACTTAGAGAATCGAATTCTATGAGTGAAACTTTTGTTTTCTTCCTAAAGCCGTGCATTCTTAAAAACTTGCCAAAAATGACATTCGATGTCATGCAAATATCTTCAGCGTCACCTGAATTTAAGGTTGGAAATTTGAAATGAAGTCGAAACTTAAGTTCAAGCTTGATTTAGAAAAAAACATTACATGAAAGCAAAAAAGCAAAACCGGTAGTCACCGCTTGGCTTCCCGTCGAGGACTTTTGGCCCAATTCCCTTTTCGATTTCTACTTGCGCCGATTTTGGAGCTTTTTTTATAGATCTTTTAGATGGAGTCCGCTCAAAATGACGCCAATAGACTCTCATTTCCCGATCAAATTTATAGTCCCAAATGTGTAATCAAGTTCGAACTTAAGCTCCAACTTAAGTAGAAACTTGATCTCGAAAACATACTAAATCGAAAAGCAAAAAAGCAAAACCGGCAGTCACCGCTTGGACGGGAACCGGCAGTTCCCGTCGAGGACTATTCCCTTTATCTCGATTCCGTTCTTCCCCGCATTTTTCTATCTCACAGTAGATAGTAAGACGTGAAAGGAGTTTTATGTCGGGAAGCCATCGCGTAAGCCATCGCGCGGGGTATCCGTAGACGTAGGTGGGCAATACGGAAGCGGGGAGATACATAGCTCATGGAAGAGGTGCATTCGCGTCCCGTGTCTTCCTCGTTCCTTGAATGCGCCCAGGAAAGTGCACCGGTGAAGAAGGGGGTCGGCATGGGGGTGGTTCGGGCGCATAGCTGCGAGTCGTTCCGCATGTCGAAGGGCCTCACGAGAAGCACCGGTGTAGGGCAACCCGCAAGAGATGAACTCCGGTTGGGTATTACCTACGGTATACTACACGCCAACAAGTACACATAGATGTATGTATATATATATATATATGTACACAGGGTTTTCCCACAGTGATGCACGCCGGGGCTGGAGGGGTGAGAATGCACTCGTATGCTTGCCAGAAGCACGATCTCTCGCTTCTCTTCTCTTGCTTCATTTTTTTTTTCTTTTTTTTTTTCGTAACTCTTTTCGGAGAATCTCCGGAGTGAATCTCCGCGGATCCTCTTGCCGGGCTTAACTCTCTCGACTTCTCAACTTTTATGCAGTGCAGTCTTTCATAAGTGCAGTGCAGTGTTTTTAAACAGCAAGGGGGGGGGGGGAGGGAGGGGGTGAGCTTCCGGCGCTTAGAAACGCGGACGTAAATGTCGAGAAGAAAGGGTCGCGTGAAGTAGACGCGTAGCTGTAACGTCGATCGTAAACAGGGATGCGAAAGATCGGGGGTGGAGCAGCCGTAAACTATCAGCGCGAATTTGGAAAGATATTGGTTAATCTAGTTGCGAGTTTGCGAGGCACTCTTGTCGTTAACTTGTAGAGCCCTGGTAGAAACTTTACGGCGTCAGATCGGATTTGTTACCGACCGCGTAATCGCTGGAGAAATGTTTTAAAATTTTTATTTCGAGCCTCGAGACTCTGGAACGATGTTAAATAATCAGTGACGCGATATTCGTGTAGGATTCGGGTCAAAGGATTGAAAATTCTGAATCTAGAGCGATTGTTCTATTTTTCATTATCGGATTTTATCGGCTTAATCTAGTAAATATTAATGTGCAGCAAACGAATCGAATTTCAACGTTATTGATAGTTGTCCTATGCGCTAAATTTGGTTTTCATTTATTAATCTGTATTTCTCCGCGATCGTTTAATTTATCTCTTCGACTCACCGATTTATAGAACGACTTTATTGACCGATTTAATTTTTAATGTTCTTTCTTTTCTGTTGATTCAGACTATAAATTTTACACGCTCTCGACGAATACGTCCCGTCTGTGATGCAGGAATAGCGAAACGCGTCAATGCGACTCGAACGGAAAAGCGACCAATCTTCACCCCCAATTGAATCTCACGATTCGCGATCCCGTTACAGAAACCTCAAAGGCTCGCGAAACCTAAGTCAAAATCGAGTTCCCACTGTAGCCTTTCTCGATTTTCCGGAGAGTTACACCCAGAAAAAAAATTTATTTGACTGCCACCGTTTATTTGGTTTATGTAAAAAATGTATTCCATTTAAATTAATATTTATTTAAATCAAATAAATATTTGTTTAAATCAAATAAATATTTATTTAAATCAAATAAATATTTATTTAAATCAAATAAATATTTGTTTAAATCAAATAAATATTTATTTAAATCAAATAAATATTTGTTTAAAACAAATAAATATTTATTTAAATCAAATAATTATTTATTTTAATCAAATAAATTATTTTTCTGGGTGATAAAGTTGTTGGCGGAAATCCTTTAAAACCAGTGAAATTACCGATTACCTCGTCGAGCATCCTAAATTTTACCGAAGAAAATTTTGCTCCTCCTCGTCCGCGCTCGACGTAGCGCGTGGGTGTGTCTACCCGCGCGTGGTTCGTCTAATAACCGAGGGGACATTTCATTTCTCTCGCGAAACTCGCGGCGACGTGTGTCGCTCGATCATTCCCGCGAGGTCGCGCGGGATCAAGCTGGGGAAAACGCGGGCGTTGTCTCCCCAGCCTCCTCTCTCTCTCGCTACCTATGCCTTCCATTTTAGTTATCTCGCTTTCACTCCCCCGGCGCATCCCTCACCCGCGTCCTCGCCCTCGCACCCTCTCGCTCTCCCGTGCGAGCGGGGGAGGAGTTAGTCAAGCCAGGCACACCGAAGTAATTGCATTTGCATGTAAACGCGAGTGACACATTCCGCGGTGTATGCGAACTAGCGAGGTTTCGCGTCGTTCCTCTTCTCTGGTTTGCTTCTGCATCGCTGTACGAGGGACGAAAACGTCGAGGCCAGGACAGCGGATGCGTAAACGCGGCCGGACGGGAAGGCCTCTCACGCTCCGCTCTCACGCTCCGGATTCATTCGGAGAGCGACGGAGCGGAGCTGTGGCGAAACCATCCAGTGAATATGTATACATAGATATGTATATATGTATATCGGATGGTAAGAAACAGAAGGGCGCAAGGCACATCGTTTTACAGCCCAAATGGTGTGAGTTACACCCTTTTGGTTCTCAGCGAATGATATGTTTATGCATCTACATGTGTATGGGGCATTCTCTACGATTTCGATCTGGATCTGAGCCTTCACATCTTGGATTGGGTCCGCGAGCTTTTATATGACTGAAGTCTCTAAAGCACTCGGACATTTTGTTAGACTTGTAAAAAATTATTCATAAATATTCATAAATATTCATAAATATTTATGATAAAATATCTTGACTAGTACAATACCCTCGACAATTTTTATATGTAACACTGCATTTTTGGGATTTTTTTCGGATTATTTCGAAGAGTATTCGTTATTCTTTTTTTACGTTAAAAAATACTTCGCAAAAGTGTTTAAAAATTTCCGAAAATGCTGTGACGCATACAAAAATGGTCAAGCGATAATCCATAATCGACTGATTTTTTCTGCTAATTATTTCGCTGTTTTTTTTTCGAAAAAAATTGATAAGAAAATCTTTAAAATGTTTATACATGAACCAAGATTTTTCAGATTTTTAAATGGTGACTATCAGTGAGTTGAGTTTCTTTAACCATAAAGAAATCTGAGTGCTCTTGAGAGTTAGTTCAGTCATAGAAAAATTGCGTGCCCACACGCGGAAAAAAAATTTATTGGCTAAAAAACTATTTACCTAATTAAAATAAATATTTATTTAAATCAAATAAATATTTTACTTAATCTTAATAAACCGTGGCCGACAAATAAATTTTTATTCTGGGTGCAGTCCAAGATGTGAAGGCTTAGATCCGGGTCGAAATGGTAGGGAATGCCCCATATATAAATGCATGTATTCATATATATGTATAGATGCGTATGCAGGTTCTATATTCAAGTTATCCTCTGCATGCAGAGGGATCTCCCGTGCACGGGCACCGGACCGAGGAAGGGTTGATAACGGCTCGGTGTGGTGCGGGAGAGCGCGTGCGAGAGATGACCAGGTAACGACTGTATCGGCGACGCGTTTGCCGAGATTACCATCCCGATGCTGTACGTTTCTCCGTATCGTTGTCGAATCCCCCTCCCTCGCCGAACGTGTATTCCTCGGATTTCGAATCGCCGCAGAGCGGGACGAGAGCGATCTCGGAATATCAGAACAGTCGAAAAATTCCATTGTGTACCCGGGAGTCGAAACAATGCCTATGAATTTTATTAGAATTTTTTCCGGCGACAGCGAGAACGGTCGAGGCGGGCGAGACGACGGGAGGAGAGAACGAGAGGATTTTTATTTTTATTTTCGGTAACGCGGGCGGCAGAAATTTTTGCATTCGGTAATTGAGTTCGAGCGGCGAGCGTAACATTTTTTGGACGAGCGAGTCATTTTTATTTTTTTTTTTTGGACGATTGAAATTTTTTTTATGTTACGAGGGATTTGTAGCTCGAAGCGAAGTGTCGCTGTTATATCGTTAAAATACCGTAAATTTTTAACGGCTCGATGAATCGTCAAAATCGTGAAACATTCTCGGAGAGCCAATGCGTATGGTGGGCAATTTTTTCAATTTTTTTTATCGTAAATTTTTTTTACCAGTCGTCGATGAAAATTCAGGTCGATTCGATTGTTTGCGTAAACGAAGACACGTGGAACAACGTGGGAACGAGTAATTAATGCAACCGCCAAAATGCTTCGGTGGCTTCGGGTAAAACAGCGGCGGAGACCTAACGCGGAGGGGTGAATGGACAAACGTAGTCGCGGGTATTCGCGGACATCCGCGGTGGGCGTGAGAAACGATACGTGAAATGAGGATATGCTTACTCAGGCTGAATCCAGAGTCCTTGACGTGTATGACGACCATCGGCATCAGCACCATCACGATAAGGTTTACGACGTGGAACACCATTCCTGGTCCATGAGCTATGATATCCTGTGGACAGAACGCACCCGCGTATCTCCGTATAATAACAATAATAATAATAATAATGTATGCTTACGAAGTCGCGCTCTGTTTATTCGGAGGGTAAGTGCGGGGTGTGATATCGAGCGAAAGTTTACACTCGTCCACTGCCGTATTATACAAAATTGCCGGAGCGTTCCGTCTCGACTTCCGGTTGCAATAAAGTCCGACAGAAGTCTCTGCCAAAATGTCTCGAGTGTTCGGAAAAAGGGACGCAGAAAGAGTTACAGCCGATAGATTCGAACAGTCGAATTATTCATCCGAAAGATACTGACTAGTGTCGGAGCTTACGTACAGCGTGTAAAAATAAAAAAAACAGTAATGAAACAATAAAAAAAATGTAGCGATTGCGGCAGTGTATCCTTTAAAATTATGTGCTAAAACGATCTAGTAGTTCTAATACGAACCCTGATTATTCTCTCCCTAGGGCAGCGGTTCTTAACCTGGCTAGATGAACCCCCAAAATACACGGGGGACCCCCTGTGGACCCCCAAGCTTAAGAACCACTGCCAGGCCGCCCTCCTGGCACCGTTTATCTTGAGATCCTCTAAAAGCCTCGTGGCAAGTCCGAGAGCCTCCACCCAGGACCTGATTACTTTCTCTACCGGCTGCTGTTATTTATATTTAATTAAACTATTTTTCCAGATCCTGTTTATTCCGAGATCCTCGAAAGTCCTCCTACCAGGTCCTGAGTACCACCACCGAGAGCCTCTTCTCAGGCTCTGATTATTTTCTGATTAGTTTATCCTTAGTCCCATCAAAAGTCACCGTCCAAGCCCTGATTATTTTTCCTAGGGACTCCCATTATATTTATTTTATCAAATTATTTTCCCAGGCTCTGTTTACTCCAAGTCCCACTAAGGCCCTCCTTCCAGGCCCCGATTATTCCAAATCCCCTTGGAGCACCCTAACGCTTCACGACTCCACTTTTCACTCAGAACTCCTGCCGAAGCTCTTCCGACACAAATAAAAAAATCGCACGATCAGCGAAACGAACCGCTGCTTCGCAAAAAAACATCTTTCCAAACGACCCCATAGACGCGTGAGAAGCTCGGGAATTCATGTAAATTCTTTTCACTCCTTTTTTTGCCCCCCCCCCCCACCCGCCGCACTCATACATACAACAGGATTCTCGAGGCTCGTTACGCTTTCGTACACTCAGGGCCTCGTTGTAATCGCGACAAAACACGCTGTTGTCGTTCCACGCTTTTGTGGCCGTGGCGTTCCACGCTCTCGTTTCCTCGTTTTTGTTCGACGGCAACGCCCCCCCCCCCGCCCCCCCCCCCCCTCGCCGGACGCAACCCCGAGGGTCTCTCTCGACGCTTCGCTTCGCGTTGCCGGGCGGAGTGCAGAGAAGAGAGCGCTGATGGCGGAGCAACACCGAGGCAGTGAAAAGCTGTGACGCGTTCGGCGTTTGTGTTGCGGTGCCGTTCGTCGAACCGTGGCGAACGGAAACGATAGAACGAACGAGCAACAAGATCCTGCGGGATGCGCGGATGCTTGGTACGGTTTTCGACGGGCGCTCCGGCGCGAGGGCACGTACGGCAAACCGTACGTATTCACCCCTAACTCAACCCCCCCCCCCCCCCCAGAACTCGTCCATCTCCACGTACGTACATCGATGTATGACTACGTACGTTCGGCGCGCAGATCAAATATTTACGCAGGGGCTTGACCCAATTACGAAAACGCTGGATGGCCGAGGGGGGCACAAAAGGATACCGCGAATCGCCGGGTGGGAACAACACACCCTCGGAATCCTCTCCGGCTCCGAGGCCGGGACCAATTGTACGACCGAAACATTAACGCGGCTACAGGACGAAACGAGGCGGAAACAGCGTGACGCGCCGATGGCGTGGCCCGCAGGTGGAGAACAACGCGGAGCCTCGCCGGAGCTCGGCCCTCTTCGCACCGCTTCCGATCGTCAACACCGCGTCGAAATCAACCGCCGCTGTCCGGGCAGTTCTTCGTTCCGCTGGACGGAACCTCCGCTCCGGCCTTTGATCGTCGAATTTCGGAGTGGAAATACCGAGGTGGAAAAAAAAAGTGGCCGGCGGAAAGTTGGAATTTTATCTTCCGCGAATTTTAGCTCGCTGTCGCGGCGTTCGGGATGAAATTCTGATGTAGGAAAAATGTGAAGTGGAGAAAAAAAATTATCCTCTCAGAGTCCGGTTACTCGGAGCCACATTTATTCCCGGGATCCTAATAGTTACTCATTCTGCGCGCTAGTTAAAAAAGCTCGGAACTCTTTACTCCGGCCGGCGCTCGGCTGGAAACTCACTCTCTACTTCCTCTGGAATTTTTTTTTTTTTTTTTTTTTCAAAAAAAAAGATCTTTCCGACTACTCCGGCTTCAATTCGCCGAACGCCCGGTGAATACTTTGAAGCTTACGATATAATCCGCGCTGACCGATGGCTAATCCCTTCGTTCCTTCCACTTTCGTTTCATTTTTTTAATTATTTTTTTTTTTTTTTTTGCGCCCAAATCCCACTGGGGATTTTAAGGAGCGTTCCCGGGAAGCTGTTCGACGCGACGAAAGCTTCGTACTTCCGAAGCATTGAAGCCGCCCGAACTTCTCAAGCTTCGGCTATAATACCCGCCGAATGAATTCGAGAGTGTGTTATAATAGTTGGTGTATTTATGTAGCGATTAGAGCGTAGTCATTAGGATTATAGTAATCCCGAAGAGATAACAAGGGTATACGGACGCGGAGAGGAGAGATAGAGAGCCGGGAAATATACGTATTAACCCATGCTCGAGCTCGTTTAACTTTTCAGAGTTTCCGTGTTACAACACCCGAGCTTGTCGGGAAAAGCTGAAGCGCCGGATAAATATGCACTGTGCGCGGAACGTTCCACACCGACCTGAAAATCTTTGAATGGGAATCATAGGGAATTTGCGGTTTCCTTTGATTCAAATTGGTGCGGCCAATTTTTTTCTTCACCCTCCAATACTTAAAAAAGATTTTAAAAAAATAAAAAATAAAATCTCGAGCATCATTAGAAGTCTGATCTGGCGTTAAATGCCTCATACACCCTCTCATGTACCTCCGAGACGGTACTCGGTGTAGAGAACTTGTACTGTAACCAATGATTCCCTATGATTTAAATTGGTGCGGCCAATTTTGTTTCCTCACCCTCCATACTTAAAAGATATAAAAATAAATTTAAAAAAAATCTCAGCAATTAGGCGTCCGATCTGGCATAAAATGAACAATCGGGCATTTCACGCCATTTCTAAATTGCTGCGGCCAATTTTATTTCCTCAACCTCCATACTTAAACCATATAAAAATAAATTTTAAAAAAATCCCAGCAATTAGACGTCCGATCTGGCACAAAATGAACAATCGGGCATTTCACGCCATTTCTAAATTGCTGCGGCCTATGTTATTTCCTCACCCTCCATACTTAAACCATATAAAAATAAATTTAAAAAAAATCCCAGCAATTAGGCGTCCGATCTGGCACAAAATGAACAATCGGGCATTTCACGCCATTTTTAAATTGGTGAGGCCAATTTTATTTCCTCACCCTCCATACTTAAAACATATAAAAATAAATTTAAAAAAAATCTCAGCAATTAGGCATCCGATCTGGCACAAAATGAACAATCGGGCATTTCACGCCATTTCTAAATTGATGCGGCCAATTTTATTTCCTCATCCACCAGCATACTTAAAAAAATCATTTTTTTTTTTCAATCTCAAGAATGATAAGGAGTTCGTTTTGGCGTGAAATGCCCGATGCACCCTCTTACGTGTATCTCCGAGAGCGACGGCACTCAGTATACAGTGCAATGATGCCGTGGGAGCAGGGACAATTCTACGGGCTGTGTCAACTTCCGATCCGAACTCGCCGAGTGGCGAGTAGCCGACCGAGAAAGAGTCGTCCGGGAAGATCCACGCGAATCCGTGCAAAGCTCACGGAGAAGAGAGAGCGAAAGACGGAGAGCCAATCGCATTTGGTACGAGAGCGAGGCACTCACTTAAATTCGGCTCGGTGGGTGTGCGGGGAGTTTCGAGGATTGGAATGAAAGCAAGTGTGCGGATCGAGTGAGAGCGCACAGTACATCTCGGTGGGTGAAGCAAAACCAAGAAGAGGACGTATATATACATGTATATATAGGTATACATACAAGACATGAAGATGGCGAGAAGCTCGCAATACGGTCACGTAAACCGTGCACAAAGTGGCGAGGGAGTGAGACTACTGGGAACTGGTGAGGGAAGAGAACCCTTCGAAGTTTCCTTCGACTCCGAGTTGGGTCCGCGAACCGCGACGATCGCTCGCTCGGCTATCTATCTCTATACGTGGATGTTATACGTATGAGTGTGTATATATATATACGGGTCACTCCACGTCAAATCAGCAGCACATGTCTTGTTCTTTTTCGGTATGATGTTGTTACCGTATTATCAATTGTATTGGGGGATTCTGGTATTTTTATAATTAAATCTGGTATTTTACTTCAGAAAAATTGAAATTGATATTTGGGAAAGTTATGACCTTTGAAAAAAATAAAAATACCAATGGCGGCGTGAAAAAACTAAAAACTCGGGAAAAAATAATAAATATTAGATCCCATTATCGAGTGGTGCTTAAAAATCATATTTTAAATCATAGAATCAGTGCGAATTTTTTTCAGATAAAAAAACGCGTTTTCGGAATTGGTTTTTCAAGGATTCAAAAAATGGCTCTGGTGATATAAAAAAAAATCTAAAAAAAAACCCCAAGACCCTTATCGGTCGGTAAGAAGGTCATTTTAAAAAATGAAAAAAATCGATGGGCGTGAGGGCCATGGGCTGCTGATTTGACGTGGAATGCCCCCTATATATATCCACACACACACATATATGAATACTAACGAACAGAGAGGCGTCCTGCGTCGATTTACGAGCTAAATTGCGAGAGATACGCTCTTCTGTTTCTTAGCAGTTTATATACATATATCGACTCTTTCTTAACAGTCGACATGTATATATAAATACACGTGTGAGTGTGTACCGAGAAGGGACGAAATATTCCACGAGCTATTTCTCCTCATCCACCGCGCACAACTCGACGCCGCGATGCAGTTGAAACGTACTTCGGGATATTCGAGATTGTGAAGAAGATAGAATGGCAATGGGGGGGGGGCTTATCTTCGATGGACCACCAGAGGAGCGGTCAATCGTCATGTTCCAGCGACGATCAATATCGATGAAACAATGATTTGCCTAAACTATGATGGACAACCGTAGGTGCGCCGTGAAGATACGGTTCGCTGGTTCCCTCAGGGTCAATGCCCTTCTCGATTGCAACTTGCATGGGAGACCATCGGGCGGCAGGGATGAAGGAGAGAAATCTCGAGCGGCAGGTTATTTTCCATATGATCTACCGGATTCAAGATGAGAAAAAAAAATGTAAAAAATGTGAACAAAAAGGATGTAACATTTTTTTTTTATTGTATAAAAATGGTAAAAAAACGATAGTATAAAAATTGTGTTGTAGGGTAAAGGTGGTGAATGGGGCCACACGATAATCGGGATGGTCCATATTCGCCACTTCCGCCCTAGACGATAGAAATCGGCTTTATTTCTTTTTCTTTCGTCTTCCAATTTTTACTGCCGCAATAATAACGACGTGTAAACTCTCGCGACGATTATCGGAGCGAGTTGTTCGTTTCGTAAACGACGCGGAACGATTACCGGTTTACGATTCGGCCGTATCGGCCGTAGACGATCGTTGAATAGGTGAGGAGAGCCGAACGGCGAAACGGCGAATGGGGAAAGAGAGCGCGCAACGATAATCGAGATTTGCTGCATCGGAAATCGCTGAACCACCCCGCCCCCCCCCTCCGCCCCCCTCGCGGATTCCGTCCCGCGAGTATCGTGCGGGCTGGAAGGATTTTCCCGACCTCGGGACAGAGGCTAAGTGAGAGCGGGACAATCGCCGTTCCGACGCCAGCCGGCACGTCTCTTTCTCACCATCGCTTTCAGCACGATCTCGCGATATCCGCTTCTGAGCTTTCGTTCCATCGACACTTTTTTTTAGCCCCCCTTCTCCCCCCCTTCCTCTCTCTATCTCTCGCTCCAGCTCTTCCAGGTTTCCATGTCCGTCGTCTCCGTCGCTCTGCATAGTTCCCTTATCGCCGTCGTAAACGAGGAAGCTCCCCCCCCCCCCCACCCCCCCGGCCCCCCTCCACCTACCCCCGATTAACGTCCCCCGGCGGTAATCGGCGATCCTCGTCGTAAAGAAAAACGAAACGATCGAACTAAATGGGAGGGGTGACTATCAATAATCGAATACACTGAATATTATTATCGATACCATAATCGGCGGGGATGCAGCGCCGGATATTTGAATGTCCGTAAAAAAAGAAACAAGTCGCGCGAGGCTAGAAATAAAATTCGATACAGGGTTAAAGAGATTTGTACATTTGGGAAACTTTTTTTTGTCGACAAACGTCCGCAATTATTTTTTCGTTAATTTTATACAAAATAATTTGGTAAATTAAGAGGAAAGGAATCGCTGACATTTGTTGACAAGAAACGTTCGTACCTGTTTTATTGTGTAATATACAATTTTTATTTTATTTATATATTTATGTTTTTTGGACTGAATATTTGCAAGGATTATTATCGGCAACATGATCGCCGGAATGCAGCGCCAGATATTTGAAGTTACGAAAAAAACAACTCGCGTCTAACTAAAAACAAAATCCGATACTCGATAAAAAAAAAAAAATATTTGCACATTTAATAAACTTTTTGGTCCACAAGCGTCCGCAATTATTTTCTCGTTGACTTTTCAACAAAATATTTGTAAAATCAAGAAACATTTTTTTCTAAATTAACAAGAAAGAAATTGTGGACGTTTGTGGACAAGAAACGTTCGTACCGATTTTTTAACTCTGTAGGATTTAATTTCAATTTTATCCACGTATTTATTTATTTATTTATTTATTTATTTTGTACTCACCACCGAGAGGCCTTTCTCGATGAGAAGACACAGGACGACCGGCACCGTCGAGTCTGGAAGAACGAAAAAAAAACAAAAAATAGAATTACAACGGGACGCTTCGTTGAACAATTTTTATTAGCTTTTGCCATGAGCGAGCACACGTCCGGCGGAGTCTCTGGCAAAACTGTGAAGGAAACTTTTAGCCTATTTTTCTACGCCCTCGACTCTTCCCTCGTCATTGTCGGGCTTTTCCGTCAGAGTCGCGGACGGTGCCAGAGTCAATCTGGAATAATATTTTAATTAGGCAGAGCCGGGCCGCGTGTGTGCTCGCGGAAGTGGAGACGAGAAGAAGAGGAAGTGGAAGGGAAAAGAGGAACGGCGACAGAGGGAGAGGGAGAATGGGAGACCCGGCGTCGAGAGTCGGTGCTCGAGGTTTTACGGTGGGAAAAATCGGGTGGACTCCGTCACGGGGAAAATGGGTTAAGCGGTGTACACACTAACCCAAAGCGCAGACAGGGGGGTAAAAAAAATAACGAATAAGAGCGAACGAATGAGGGTGGGCGAGGTGTACCAATTAGTCACAATTAGCCTGTGTGCGGAGTAACGACATCGGCGAGTACAAAAAATAACAATAATAAGAAAAAAGAACATCAAAAAATTCCTTTCCGACCTAAACGTCGAAAAATCGAAAAAGCGTTTATCGACGTAACTATCCCGCCGCTACTTTCCAATTACAGTAGCCCGCGACTACGCGAGCTTTGCGTCAAAGCTTTGTAAAAAAAACACCCAACAGTACGTACAAAAAAAAAAAAAAAAAAAAAACCACCTCGAATGATGTGCCATGGAAAAAATGTGCCTGGTGTGGAAAAAGATCGATAAGAGGATTACAAAAAAAAAAAAAAAAAACGAGAAAAGCGCTTTTTAAATTTCGATCGAAAAGCGATAAACGGGAACGCGAGGTCGATTTCAGCTTTTATGTTCTGTCTCCGTTTCGTGCCTGTGCTCGTTTTGCACTCGTGTAAATAAAAGGGATATAACATGACGAACAGATCTGCCTGGGATGGAGTGAATTTGAAAAAAAGCAAAAAAAAAAAAAGAAAAAAAGATCCCTCACAGTTAGTTCCGGTAACGAAACTCGAACGTGATGCACCAAGCACGTATTGTTTCCTGCGGATGCGTGCGATCGCGTATACGCGGCCCCTCTTCCGCCATCGTGCTCGTATGCACGCTCCGGAATACTCGAGCTCGATCACTCCGGGGTCGCCAACATCCGCGAAACGATTTTCATCGAGCGAACGAACAGCGAGCGATGCCGGAGTGATCGGGCTCCACCACCGGCGCAAAACTCCCCCGCGCCCGTCAGAGTGCAATCAACGAAACGCTTGGGCACTCCAACATTGCATGTACAGCTGCCGGGCGTCGCTACATGGTACTGATCAAAGAAACTTTTCCACAGCATCGTTAACGCTGCTCTGGTCGGGCTACTATTCGTACCGAAAATATATTCGTTGCGGTGCATGGCCAACATGATAAATTACTTTGGAAACGCGGCGTGTTTCACCGCGTCGAACGCTTACGGCCATTGATCGAACGAAAATTTATTTTCGATAGGTGTTTTTTTAATAAAAAAACGAAAAAAAAGATTGGACTAATCGCTACCGGCGACTTTATCGTCGCAATCATTTTGGCGCGAAGTTGTCGCGAGATTTCAATGGGGATTTAAAAACAAATGAAAGCGAACCATTCGGACAGCAATTTTTTGTACGATTCTTTTGCGTTTGAGGTACAGTAACGAAAATCATGGAATTAATTCGAAATTCGATAGCGGAATTACCGTTCATGTGTGGAGGATACGCACACGGTAAATTTTGCTGCGATACAATGTCGCTCCGACGAGTTATTGTGACTTCGGACCGGAGGGACGGACAGACGGAAATGGGAAAATGCTGTATTTAGTATTATAGGGCATGGAAAAGACTTCTTTGGATAATACTCTGACAGTCTTTTTTTACACAATATATTAATGATTCATGACATGATAAACAACATGATAAACTACTTTGGAAATGCGGCGTGTTTCACCTCGTCGAAAGCTCACGACCATTGATCGAACGAAAATTCATTTTCGATACATTTTTTATAAAAACAAAAAATTAAAAGATTGGAGTAATCGCTACCGGCGACTTTATAGTCACATTCGTTTTGGCGCTAAATCAATGGATTTAAAAAATGAAAGGGAACAACTAGGACAGTAATTTTTCGTACGTTTCTTTGACGTTTAAGTTGGAGCGCTTCACGCTATCAAATGAGTGCAACATTTTGAAAGTCCTTTATACAATTTTTTACGCATGTGTTGATTATAGTGATAGTTATTTGTATTACACCAGATGTCCTTAACTTAGAAAACATTAATTGCAATGAATTTTCAAAAATATTAAATGGTTTATGCTAATTTTCGAAAAGATGTATAGTCGTTAATATTTTTGCAAATCGTCGTTATATTTTTGAAATTAACGTTTTTCTGCGTTAAGGACATATGCTATAATATAAACAATCATCCACTGTAATCGATAGATGTGTAAAAGTTTGTATAAACGGCTTTAAAAATGTAGCACAGATTTGACTAGTATGAAGCGCTCCAACCTCCTTAAGTACCGAAAATTATGGACGCAGTAATTCGAAATTTAATGTCGGAATTACGTTTCATGTGTAGATGACACACAGTAAATTATTCTGCGATACGAAGTTTCTCCGATGGGTTATTGAGTTTTTGGACCGGACGGACGGACAGATTGACATGGGAAAATGCTGTGTTTTAGTATTTATTAGTATGTAAAACACTTCGCTGGATCATACTCTGACAGTCATTTTTTTTACCCAATATACTAATGGCCATCAGTCAAATTAAGTGCGTCAAAAGCCTGGCAAAAACCGTATTTTGTAATGCTGAATATGCGCGTGAATGTACGCCAGTTTACTAATTAATAACGATCGTTTGCACGATGTCGACTATTTACTCAATTTTTGGAAACACACGTTCATGACGTGTACAAGTACGTTCGCACGGGAGTGTCATTCATCACTGATCGAGCGACGCTACCGTTTCATTTTGGCTCGACTCGTTTTGACCTACCGACAAATTAATTGGGAACGCGACCCTCGAATCAAAATCGCGATTGATTAAATCACTTTCGAGCGGTACATAATAATAGCACGGACCTTTGAACCACTGAAATCATTACATTGTAATATGTATTTTTTGTTAAACTCATCTCCATCCATGTGAATAATTATTATCTGTGGAAATAATCCTTAATCAGGCTTCACTGGAACTAAATGTATAAAAAGAAGAATTAGTAAAACAGCACAAAGAGGGCACATAAAAAGGTATCGAACTGAAATAATTAAATCGTAATATGTATTTTTTTACGCATCTGCATCCATGTAAATAATGATTTTCGTGTAAATAATCCTTAATCACACTGCACTGGAACTGAATGTGTAAAAAAAATAATTAAAAAAAAACAGCACAAAGAGGGTATATAAAAAGCTATCGAACGCAGCGGCCGGTGCTCGTGTGATCCGGACATTGGCAATCCCAATTAGCCAGGAGAGCCAGACGCACGGAAAAATCGCGATATTTCATAGCTGTCCGGCATCGAAATAATGGAAACAAATGAATACTCATATTTGTATGAAAATCCGACTTTCCGACTGTGCTAGCTTTATATAATTCCTCGAGCCGGAGGCGTGACAAAGTGCATGGAAGCCGGCGGGCGAGCGGGACAGAAAGATACGACCAGCATACAGGTTAAACGGGGTAGGGTGAAAAACGTTGTCGGGGATAACGCGTCGTGCACTAAAATCTGCTTGATGTCGTACACCGCAGAGAACTAATCGAAATGAATGAAGCTACCATGTACCGACCCTTTTTCCCCTACATCCCTTTTGTTTTTATACACGGCTTTTTCGACGTAACGTTTTTACGTACGGGGGCGTTATTAAATTCTGCACTCATTTTCTATGTTGCGTAACCGGTTTTTATGATCTTTTGCGGATCTCTTTTCGTTCCTGCAAAATAGCTCTCTAGTCATTTTTTTTTTTTTTTTTTTTTTTTTTGGTTTATGCAACTTTCATTCTGCGAGAACTCTGCGAATTCTTTGAAGGATTTTGTTCCGTACGTATTAATCTTTATAATATTCTGTGGACTTTTTCAATGCTACGCGACATGTATTACGCACGGAGTCGTTATTAAATTTTGCACTCATTTCCTACCTTGCATAACCGTTTTTTACAGTCGTTTGCGTTTCTTTTCGTTCCCATAAAGAAGCTCTTAAGTTAATTTTTTTTCGGTTATAGGACTTTTTTCTCCGACATCCCTGCGAATTCTTTGAATGAATTTTTTTTCGTAAATACGAATCTTGATAACATTCTCCGATCGTCTTCAATGCAACCCAATCTTTAAAAAAAATTTCTTTAATTATGAAAAATTGCCCCTCGCGTGGGTGAAACTATTTCGAGAATAATATTTCAAGACCCATCGCAAGTGACCATCACGATGAATTCGTTGCAGCGAATCAGCGTCAATCCGCTGGACAATTATAGGCGCGAATCGTTATTTTTATCGCGAAAATCTCAGTCACCTCGAAGGAATTATTTTAAGAAGCAAAAGTGACCGTCGGAGCGTTTTCTTTATAACCGTACGACGTCGATGTGACGACTCGTCCCACACACGGAATATTTTTATCCGCCAATCGTTCATAAACTCCGTCATTCTTATTCGGCGCTCAATAATTTTTTAATTAAATTACCGACTATTTTTTTCTACAAAAAGCCCCCTGGACCTATTAATAATTTTTTTCCCGTGATACGACGGAATGACTACTTCGCTTCGAATCGAATTTCTTTTTTTCAATCCCATCCACGGAACATTCCACTGACATAATTTCCTCGACGATGGCGCCATCGTTGGATTTCGTCGACTAATTAAAAGGTTTATCCGCGGATAATCCGTGAATCCGAATTCAGCGGGAATGCTCTATTAATCATTTGACACTGGTCCGCCGGTTGTATGTCCCAGGGAGTTTTAGGATCCGATTACCGCTGTCGAGGGAGAAACGGCTCGACGCTGACGCGTGCAAAGCTTACAATTAGCGCTCGCCGTTCACGATAATAATGTTTCCTCCCTCTCTCACCGTCCCTCCGCTATAATTGTCGGCTCTCCCGTCGGCGAGTCCGAATAAGCCGTGGCTGTAACGGCACGGGGAGGTGGGAGATGACTTTTTGAAATTCCAATGAGAGAACTCGCGAACCGAGATACCGAGCGGCCGTCCGGTAGGACGTAAGAGTAATCGTTTTTCCTCCCCCCTAGCTATCTTCTTCACCGGGCACTCGTTCGCCGTTCCGTACCAGGCCAGGCCGCTAATTAAGTGACTTCTTTTATGCGCTGCGAGTAGCTCCTGTGTAGCTCTGGGCAAAACGAGCGAGGCGATGTGATACGACCCCGAGACCGGGTAAGAGGGATCGATGAGTCGAACGAAAAAAACGGGATATGAAAAGCTAGAGCGGAAGAGTCGTGGCGATAAGTCTCGGCTTCAACACTTAAGGTAAAGGTACCAATGACCGGACACGTCCCAGTGACCGAACAAGGCGTGCATGCAAGAGAGATGGAGATACGATTTTTCATGCATGTTCAGGGACTGGGACTGATCCCTTAAGTGTCCGGCCACTGGGACGTTTACCTTACGTAGACACTAGGTTCTTGTTAGGACACCTTCGTACTCTTGTGATAACAGGATGAACGGTTATACTGATGGAGGGTTCAAGTTTGATTTTTGTACCAAACGTTGGGCGACAGACGGACGGACGGTCGGACGAATGAACAATGCTTTGAAATAAAAATGATTAAATTCTTTTGAAAGATAATCAATCGGTAGAATCGGTAGAATACATCAATCGGTAGAATTGGTAGAATAAATCAATCGGTAAAATCGGTAGAATAAATCAATCGGTAGAATCGGTAGAATAAATCAATCGGTAGAATCGGTAGAATAAATCAATCGGTAGAATCGGTAGAATAAATCAATCGGTAGAATCGGTAGAATAAATCAATCGGTAGAATCGGTAGAATAAATAAATCGGTAGAATCGGTAGCATAAATAAATCGGTAGAATCGGTAGAATAAATCAATCGGTAAAATTGGTAGAATAAATCAATCGGTAGAATCGGTGGAATAAATCAATCGGTAGAATCGGTACAATAAATCAATCGGTAGAATCGGTAGAATAAATCAATCGGTAGAATCGGTAGAATAAATCAATCGGTAGAAGATTGACGAAAGTCATCGAAACTTGATGGTACTTTATGTAACTCTCATGCATGAAAAGCACTTTGGTTCCGTGTCTGCCGAGAGTTGCGTAAGTGGCGCTTTGCAGCTATGAGTGTTGTAATTCCCGACGTTATTCCTGCATTCGTTACTGAAAATATTAACGTAAACGGCCCAGTTACCGCCGCCGTCCCAGTTACCGCTATTAATTGCAATTTATACTAATAATAATTACAGTATCCGTTAAATGCAAACGCAATTGACGACATGTTGAAGAGCGGTTTACTCTTGATTAATGCCGCGATACGCACACTGAGGAAAAGAAATGGTTGAATTAAGCAAATGCGCGGTGACACACGTTCAAAGGTGTATTCGGTTGGTATAACAAAAATGTTCATTTCAATCGGCAAATTTTGAATAAATTGAAGCAAATAATCGTTTAACAAAACAATGCTTTCTTTTAACAAATAACAGCTTTGAACGTATGTCACCGCGACTTTTGGTTAATCCAACCAATTTTTTTTCTCAGTGTATATTTTGTATAACATGTCCCCTTTAACAATTGAAGTAGGCGGAAACTGGGCCTAAAGGTGGCGAAAACTGGGCCGCTTACCTTATGCGATACTAGTGCGGTGAAGTAAACATCATACGCGGACTGTGACGTAAGTCGCACTTCACGGCGTGCGTATAAAGTTTGCTTTACCGCACTTGTATCGCTAAGCACGATTATGCAACATCGACCGGACGATCGAACAGACGAGCGAAGCAGAAGGGATGATCAAATCTTCATCACGGCTCCCCCATAATTCGATAAGAAAAATCTCTGTTAGAGTTATCGGACGCGAGGATGAAACTTGATATACGACAAAGAAATCGGATTTCCTGGGCGGTAGATAGGGTAAAATGACTTTACGAGTAAAAGGGGTTACGTCGGCGCCGGAACTCGAGAGGTGGAAAACACAATGGCCGGAGATAGAGGAAAGGATTATGAGGGCACGATACAAGCAGGTCTACGAAAGGCCGAGGGTGCGAATGCAGCCTCGTCACCCTGGGGAGAGGGTCAGAGAGGGCGACTGGAGATTCTGTTCAAACAACGTTCAAGCTTGGATTCGCGATGGGATGCGGAAGATACCGATAGCGGGAGTCAAAGGGTAGGCGGAAGCCTCGGAAGCCTCCTGCAAGCATATCGCGAAGATACGCGGCAGGGAAATTGGAGGATCAAGCAGAGCAAAAAAAAAAAATCATAGCCATAGCTAAAAGAAAATTCACTCACAAAATGGGATTAATCCTAGAAAAGTAAAATTATTTTTTTTTATAATAAATTTGAAAAAATTTGAAAAAAATTAGGTATTCATTCTTGGCAAAAAGTTCTTCGTGCATGATGGATCGGGAGGATTTTCAGTCAAGACCGATAGAAGTTCGGAGCGCACTCGAGGTGAATTGAATGACCAGTCGCAGTGTCAAAAAGAAGAAAAAAAATTATCATAACTGTAACTAAAAGAAAATTCGTTGCACAAATGGTATTAATTCTTGGACAGTTCGAACAATACAGAAAACAAAAATGAATTTGAAAAGATTCGAAAACATTGGCCATTCGTTCTTGGCAAAAAGTTTTTCGCGCATGAAGGATCGTGGGGGATTTTGAGCCCAAGACCGGTGGAAGTTCGGAGCGCGCATGAGGTGAATTGAATGTATGAATATATCGTCGAAAAGCTAGGAAAGGAGAGTGACGGGTTGAAGACTCGAATAAACCGAATGAAAGGAAGTCCGAAGGAAGTTAGTGAATGAATGAATGAAAAGCAGGCACGACGGAGAGCGAGAGAGGGAGAATGCGCACCGAACCGTAAAGTCGAGCCGCACTTACGAATAATTACTAGTACTAATTAAAGAGGTTTCTCAAGGGTTTACTCTCTCGTCACTGGGAAGCCTTGATAAGATCCCTTTTCACTGCTCGACTTGCGGATATAAAAACCCTACCCGTCTCGCGCCGTGTCGCGATGTCGTGACTGCCACCCCGCTTCGGTTCTGCGCCTAGCGGGGTCGAAGTTCCTCGTGTGCACACGCATCGTTAATGCCGAGCTTCCGAGCGTTGTTGAAGCACCACTTTGCGTACGAACGAGAACCGAGTCTTCTGGAAATTATTGAGGGCGAACCACGAGTCTCGCGCGAACCTCAAAAGGGAACATAAACGCCGGGAGGTTTAATCTGTAGGATCAAAGTTAAAATGTTGTTTTTGTTTTTGTTTTCCTTTTTAGTAGTCTTCCCAATGTGTCTGACATCGTCTGGGGTCGGTCATTGGCCTTGCGATAACGCCCAATTTAAAAAACATCCACGAAAGCGTTCTTGAATTCGCGATCTCGCATTTCTATGTTAAATGGAATGCAATGCATAAAACTACGGAATAAATTTCATTAAAAAACTACAAAATAAACCACAGAATAAACTACAAAATTGGCCATGGAATAAACTACAAAATAAGCCGCAGAATGAACTCCAAAATTAGCCACAGAATGAACTACAAAATAAGCCGCAGAGTGAATTATAAAATAAACAACAGAATGAACTACAAAATAAACCGCATAAAAACCTACAAATAAACCACAGAATAATAGAGGTTTATCATTTTATCCTATACGATAATTGGAGAGAAAACTTGGTCTGTTTTTTTTGAAAATTTTATACCCAAAAACCCAATCGACAATTACCTGCGAATTAAAAAATTCCGCTCTAAATTGATTGGCTACAAAGATCCCAACAATTTTTTTTTTTTCAAAAGCCCATTTGCTTCCTCGCAACGGCTCCCATTTCCTACAGCGTCGCATCTCGGATTGTCGGAGGGTACTCGTACAGCCGTGCTCAGTTTTAACTATCGCCCGGAATTTTATACGACTCGTGAAGAACCAGTCAAAGGGAAATTTTCAACTAACGACAGACAGAGCTGGAGAATGCGCGTCGAAAAGGACAAAAGGAAAAAAAAAGAAGAAAAAAAAAGAAGGTACAGAGCCCGAAAGCGAGACAAACGAGTAGACAGACAGGCTAACGGCTAACTAACCAGCGTTTGGAGCATCGACGATATTGGACGCTGCTCTCAAACCCTTTCTTCTCTTTTATTGTATTTTTTTCCCTCTCTCCCTCCACCGTTTCGCGTTCGCTCGTTCCCTCATCCCTGGAAACTCGCTGCCACCATCGCGCTTCGACCGCCGGAATTTTCGGCTTAGCGGCCTTTTATCAGCGTGATAGCTTCAGACGTGACTGTTCCGTGGGAAAAAAAGGGCAACAAAGTTCTGTCGCGGCAGGCGGGAGGGGGGAGGGGGGGGCGTTACAGAGAACCGTACAGAGAAGAAACGACAAAGGTAACGATATAGCTACAGCCGGAGAGAAATAGAGTAATCGCGACTCGATGGCCACGCGGAAAATCTATTTTTATCCGGAAGGGCGGCACAGAGGAGACAAGGGATGGAACCCCCTCTTTGCCCCCTTCCGTCCCGGCGGCCACCAGTGGCACGTTAATTTCGCACTTTACGACGCGAACGCGTTCGACGATACTCGAGTTTTCGAATTGCCGCGAACGAGCGAGAGGGAGGAAAAGGGACGGAAGTGGACTGTAGCGGGGAGGGAAGGAGATCGAGAGGGTGAGTCATCATTTTATGGGGAAAACGTTTCGAAGCTCTCGGACCACGCGGTGGCCATTCCATTCACCGTGCGCTTGTATATATATATGTATATATATGTGTGTGTATATATATGTATATATATACATATATATTTAAATATACATGGATCTATCTTTATCCAACACTCGACAAGTTTGAATTCGAACTCTCTCCGTCTCTGGCACTTGCTCTCGGTGCAACCATTTTCATCTCTATTCATCTCCCGTTGAGCCCGGAGCTTATAGGTATACGGGGAGAGCCCTCTCGCCGGTGTGTCTCTCGTTAAGCCGCGAAACGTCAAACGGACCGGTCGTTTTCACGAATTTCACTCTCCTATCAAGGCCCCTTCATAGCTCCAACACTGTTGGCTCCCCGTACGCACGGTGAAACTCGAACTGCGCTTCTCGATTCTATACTTTTGTTTGCGATTTATTTTTATTCGGGGATTAAGAAAAAAAAAGAATCAAAAAGACAAATTCGGAACGGCATGAATTTTTTGGTACCGCAACAAATGTGTGTACTCGATAGAGGGACAGCAAAGTATAACTTGCCGCAGCAGCAGATTTTTTCTTTCTGCTGCCCCGGAACAATTTTTGCCGCGGTAGCAAATTTTTTTTTCTGCCTCAACGACAAATTATCAGCGATCCGGCGTTTTGTCGGCGTTAGCGCAAAGTCATTTTTCTCCATGTACACGTACGGAGGGGTGCTTTCGGTAAGTTTGAAGAAAATTCTCGTTCGCTGGTTTGATCGCTTTTACAGGGGGGGTCGAAAAGATTTTTCGGCGAGAAAAGGGTTTCGGGGAGCTTGTGAACCGGAAGGGGGTCTCTCCTCGAAAACGTTATTAGCTCGTTAGCCAGGTCGTGCCGCATGGAGGGATATCGCACTCCAAAGAACACGCCGACGAGGGATGAGAATGCCGACAGGAAAGAGGATTCAGGGAAGAGTTTTATTACGTTCTCTTCTCGGCGTTTTATAGCAGCGAACACAACGCGGGCTGCAACGATATATATATATATATACATATATATATGTATACATATGTATATATATATGCATATATATATATTTATATGTATATGTGTATGGCGCTTGTACGAGCGGGTTTTATCTACCTAGATAATAGCGAGCTTACCTGCTGCCTGGTGCATGTTGCTCTTTCGATGAATAACATAGCCCGATTATTATCCTTGTGACAAATTATAATGTCCGGATGGGTTCTGTGTGCGTGCATGAAAATTTGAGAGAAAAAAAATAAAAATAAAAAATTGAGCAAAAAGAACACAAAGCCCCGTTAGTGGAGATTGATGAAACCCGCGCAACGCTGTGACTATAATCAAGAATTTATAACTCTCACGCCCGACGTTAATCTCCGCCGGAAAACATGGTAAAAAAAGAGGGAAAAGGAGAAACTGTGGGGTATTAAATTAATATACGATGAAGAGACTGTGTATGCGATTTTGGTGCAGAGCGATTTTGGATGTTTTCTTTCTTCCAATCTCTGCATTTTTTTGGTTCGAACTTTGTGTGAACCGCACAATAATTTCCGAAAATTCAAAACTGATTTCGTCCGACTGCTTCGCAAACCATATTTCCTATCTCACCCAAAAAAAAAACCCGAAAATTTAAATCACCAACAACCCTCCTGAAAAATTTTAAAAAAACTTTAAATCACTGATTACACCTAATCTCATTCGAAATACTGGTACGAGGATTTCATTCCTGAACTGCGAACTCTCCTCGGCGATAGCCGGTCAAACCATATTCCTCATCTCACAAAATAAAATAAAATTAAAACACACTCCAATTTCAATCGCCAAAAAACCTTTCTCAAAGATAAAAAGAAAAACAGCAAGTCACTGATTACACCGAATCTCGATCGGAATTCCGATACGAGGATTTCGTTCCTGAACTCCGAACTCTCCTCGGCGATAGCTTCACCACTTAGCCCTAAAGCCAAAAAGTGTGGCCCTCAGCCGGACAGCACAGAACACGTACACTTTTCACAACGTACCTTAAATACAATACATATATACACACTCATTTACAAAAAAAAAATTTAAGCAAGCGAAGGACGCTACCAAGTAGTTATACTCGAAAATGCCGGAAGTATTTCTTTGCTCTACGTTATCTCACAAATAAATCATCGGATCGAAATGATAATAAGATTTTTACTATAGAATGTCTATCCAAGCTTTCCAGTTCGCTTATTTCCGAACACATTCGTTCGGTGGATTCTTTATAGTATACATAAGAACCATATTTCCTGTCTCACCCAAAAACCAAAAAAAAAACCTAAAAATTTAAATCCCCGAAAAAATGCCTCGTAACTAAAAACTGCGAAACACTGATTACACCGAATCTCGATCGAAATCCCGGTAAAAGAATTTCGTTCCTGAACTCCGAACTCTCCTCAGCGATAGTTTCACCCCTTAGCCTTAACGCCAAAGAGCCTGGTCCTCCGCCGGACAGTACAGAACACGTATTACCTGTACACATGACACCTTTCGCAAAGTACCTTATATACTAAACGCACATACTCACATTTATATCCATACATACCCACAATTTATATCTATACATACACACAGGCAGACACTTATACGTATAGATACGTATAGACACAGTTTGCCGGCCATCAGTAACAGTAACAGCACCAGCGGAGCTTGCACAGGGAGCGAGCAAAGCTCTGGAGAACGAGTGCGCGGTGGAGACGTGTTGGAAAGATAGAGCAGCGGTACATGCGGAGGAACGTGAGTAGGCAGCAGCAAGCAAGCAAGCAAGCAAGCAAAGGGTTGCCTTTTCGCCTCGGTCGTTGGGTAGGGAAACGTAGAACGACCGTGTCGTCGTATAAATTACTTAATCCGAGGGAACCGGTGGGTCGTGGTGCGGGACTGCAGCGGCGGTGTAAGCGCATGGGGATGGAAAATGTGAGGCGAAGCCGAGTCGAAGCGGGAGAGCGAAGATATATCCGGACGGGGAAGAAGGAGAAGGTACGGCGGGAGAGAGTGTCGCCCTGAGCTCTCGGTGGCGGTGCACGGGACGACGCCATCGTTCCCAATGCCCGGCGACGAGTAATCGAATTAAGGGCGTGATTGCATCCGCGAAGGGACGCTGTGCAGCTGCGCGTCCTAATACGTAACGTAATACGCGGGTGGAAGCTAACGGGAGGGGAAGTTTAAAACGGGAATAGCGGAGGAGAACGAAAGGTGGAGGAGGAGAAAACAGTTGATGTATCTCCGCGGGGACCGACGAGGGGAACCGCCGAGGTTGTAAATCGCGACGGGACACATTTATAACCGATATCGACACGCTATCGAGAGGGCGGCCAAACGGCATACGGATATACGACGAATTTACTGTAACTCCCCGTTTCGCCGAACTCGGAACCGCGGGAGTTAAGTTTGCGGCAAGTTCTTTGGGTAGCTTCGACGAAGTAAGGGTGGAAACGATGGGATTGGAGGCTGCGAAAATAATAATCTTAGTTGTCATACAAATAAATATATTTATGTGATTATTATTATTATTATTATTATTATTATTATTATTGTTATTATTATTATTATTATTATTATTATTATTATTATTATTATTATTAAAAATGTAGACGGAGAATTACGGTTTTATATGTAGTCTTATTCTCTTCATTTTTCCGCTTAAGAAGAATTGATTAACCATGAATTCTCGTGAGGCCCACGCACGCTCGTATCCCTTAACTCCCCGAAGTTTCCCACCGCGAAAAGTAATCTCGGCGCCGGTGCGAGGGCGAGTGCTGAAGCTCGGGGCAAAAGTTGTTGCGCGATCTCGGCTGCGTGGCTCGCGATAAAAAAAAATGAGAAGATACATCGTACGACATGGGATACGGGGGAGTTAAAGGAGACGAAGGGAGATACAGAGCCGCGAGGGAGAACGAGGGAGGAATGAGGGGAGAAAATCTAAAATATTACGGCTTTTTACTGTAGCTCATGCGTGAACGGTCGTAGCCTGCAGGTACGAAACGGGACCGAGGTGATTTCTCGGGTCAAACTTTGTCATAAATTGCACCCCGAAAACGGTTCGTCCGGGATGAAGAATTACGAATCGACGAGCAAACATTTAATTTCATTAAAAAAAAATTCCACAAATTATATATATATATATATTTTTTTTATTTTTTAAAGTGCACGTGTTAAATTTGTTTCTTTAATTCTCAAACTGATGCATTAGCTTGCTAACAATGTCATCTACATTTCTCAGCGATTCGTCGAACCGTTTATGAGTCAGAGACAAACTTTGTCGATCTTCGATGCTTGGTTGCTCGCGGAGCAACCAAGTATCGAAAATCGACCAAGTGCCATCAATGTTTTCTCTCCGTCGCCAACCCCTTCATGCCCGTCGAGAGGACCCTCCGCCGGCGCCCGCGACTTCCCGCCTCGTCGCAGCCAAGTGTTATTGGATTTTTTTTAAGGTCGATAAAGACACACGACGAAACCGCGAGATATCGTTCCCGCGGATCAGTCAACCGGCACTTCCTGTCGGGGAAAACGACTCCGCGAGTCTCCCTCCTATGGAAACGAGGAACTCCGAGACGGAGTATCTGGAAGATATAGTGCCGTACAGGAGTGAGCCTAAACCGGGCGAAGAATGAGAAACGGGGATGGTAAGGTCGAAATTAAATTAGGGAACAAGCGCCCTATAAAAGTGGCTTGGATGACTCTCGTCATCGAGATCTCGTTCCGACGTGCGAACTCGGAGGGTGTTAGAATCGATCGAGTCGCATTATCTCCACGAGTGAAAGCTGAAAAAAGCTGGGAGGGTGGAAAGAAGAAATAATAATAATAATAATAATAATCATAAAAAAGAAGGAAGGGATCTTTGACGGGGCGATGGTGTTCCCGAGATAACGGTCCTTAATACCCTATCGACGGAAACGGCGTGAGCAGACTAGATGAATCCCGAGTCGTGGGATGGACCGTGCCTCCTAAGAAATCGGACGGACGTAACGGGCCCCGAGGAAGAGCAGCGATATCGGATATCAACGGAATCGCTCTACCAAATGCCCGATTGTTTCTGGTGAAATTCCACACGCTCGGCAACCCTCGTCTCACGGACCCAACCCTCTTTTCAATCAAACGCTCAACGAGCCGGCCGATCACTCCAGACACACCGGACCGGGCGGACGTTCGGTCGCTACGAATCTTTCGATAAGACGCCATTTTGGTTTTTTTTTTTTTTTTTTGCGGACTAGATTTTTGTATTTGACGGTAAACGTTTAAGGGAGCTTGTACGATTTTTTTGCGAGTTAAATTCGAACATTTTACGATAAATATTCAATGAGGCTTGTACTTTTTTTTGCGTGGTCAATTTGAATATTTGACGATAAATATTTAAAGAGTCTGGTGCTATTTTTTTTTGCCTGTTAAATTTGAAAATTTGACGATGAACACTCGTCTCGTAAAACATCAAAAGAATTTTTTTAGCGTTAAATTCTGAACTTGGTTGACGGATGAACGTTCGGAATTTGAGAAATACATTGTGCTTTCTCGTAAAGTTGATATCTTTTTTTTCGACGAAATTTTACAAAGTTGTTTGTCACGCTGCTTGCGAATTTTGTAAGATTCGCAAAATTTTGCAAATTTAAGAAATTTATTATTGTTGTTATTATTTTTTGCAGAATTCGGAAGCAGCGTGAGGAGCAACTTTGTAGAAAACGAAATAAAAAGAAATCCACTTTACGGGAAAGTACAATGTACTCCTCGCCAAACGAAGCAGCGATAACGAAAGAAAAGCTTTCAATTCGAGCGCGGCATTGGGACGAAATATTGTTGTCTCTCGCTCTCTGTACGGGGATCTCCCTCCATTAAGATAGCGCGGTTAATGAATCTCCGGGAAATACTGATGATTAAAATGAGTAATACCGGAATGGAAAAATGCAGCGAGGTACAGAGAGAGGGACAGCGACGATAAAAGCTTGGGCAGAACAAAAATAGTACTCACAGGCAATCAAGAGAATCGAGGGATGCTCCTCCCCGCCGTCGTTCATTCCACTGAGAAAAGTGAACCATTGTATCGGATCGACCCTGATCCCGTATCTGCGACAGAGAAATTAATAGCGGAGGGTAAACATTAATAACATGAAGGAGCCGCAGAGAAAAATTCATTAAAATGCAGACCAGTAAAGAGTAAATAATAATAAAAATAATATTTATCCAAATACTATCCGAGTCTTTTTTATTATCCGCGAAGCCGTTTCTTCATAAGCGTTTCTTCCTGCGTCTCTTTATAAGCGCAGGAATAAATTATTGAGTGAGGAAGCAGAGTGCACATTTTACCTGCAGATTTGTTTTTGTGGTTTAATTCTGAATGATATTTTTCTCTCATGGTAAATAAAAAATATATAAAACTTTAGCTTCTGTAGATTTAAAAACAAAATATCAAAATACAAAAAAGTTAAAATTTACTGTCAATCCCGACCTAATTTTTTTTCTGCTCCACGAGGGAAACTACATTCTGTAGTAACTGGACGAATTTATTCAACATTCTTTTCACCCCATTCTGTTAGCGGACGAAGGGCTTACGTGAGACCAACAGTGTGTACGTGAACGGTTTACAGAAACTTTCACCGAAACCAAAAACAAAAAAAAATCCACGCGAAAATCTCGCATTTTTAAATATCTCGTCAGATAATTTTTATAAAAAAATACATTGAAGTTCGCTGCGGGCTTTGCAAGCAGTTCGGTGAGAATTCGGAGGAGGATTTTCCGCCGCGAGGAACATCGCGTAGGGATAAGCGCAGGGCTATTAAAGTCCAGTGTGTGGTTCTGCCCGCTGGAACTCTTAAAAAAATAAAAAATAAAAAAAAAATGCGAGAGAAAAATCTCGTCGGGTCCGTCTCGCGCTGATCCTGTGCCTCGTCCCCCAGTTCATTGTTCCACGGCTCTTCGCCCCCACTTCGGTAAATAATAAACGCCACTCCGCGAGCGTGTCTCGGGATGGTGAAATATAAAAAGTTGGGGTGGAAGAGGCGAGAGGGAAACCTCTCGCCGCCCCGGAAACCCCTTTAGGTTGTCCACGCGTCGCTGAAGCCAAGTTTCCGCCCCTTCCCCCATTCCTCCGCTCCCTCTGTGTCGTGAGAAAGGAAGAATGACCCTCGAGAAGTGCAGAGAGTTTGGCGGAGTTGGGTAAAAGGGTAGCGCACAGTAGCGCGGTGAAGAATAGTCAGACACGCCGGTCTACGAAGTAGTTACGCTCCACGCCGGTCAGACGTGAATTCTTATCCTCCCTTTTTTTCACCCTTCTTAGAGTCGTTCTGCTCTGCATACATTCGTACAGTCCGCATAAATGTACTTATCATACATTTACGGTATATACGCCGAGAGACAAATTCACCTATTTTTTATCGAAGAATTAATCAGCGATGGCAATTTCTTAATTCGAGCAGAAATAATGTAATTAATTTTTAAATAATTTGTACCTCGAAGTAGGTAAATTATTACGCTGTCCACGTGAGAGACGGCTCGAACTGGTTGGTCAATAATATAATTGAGAAGGAATGAGTAATAATAATGAGAATTAAATTAAGAAAAAAAGGCCATCGAACGAGGTTCCTTTTTGAAGCTGAATTTAAATCAGGGCAGGCACTGCGAGGCGCGCGACGGGTAACCAAGTAGAAACGAGCAGTGGTTGTCAGACGAGACGCATTTTATTATTTAAACAAGAACCGCCACATTTTCGTCTTTTGAACTGTTATATTAACGACTGCACACCAAAGCGTGTACGTAAAATCCAAGGATAGGTTTATTTATTATTGCAGCAATTAAAAAAAAACTCGTCGTGCTGGTCGAAGTGACATTTAAAGGCGATGAATAAAAACGTACGACGTCAGGACATGCAACGAAAATATCGCGTCCCACCAAAAAAGTTGGACGACATTTTCGCGAAGTTAAGCGACAACACGTTGAAAAGATTTATAAACGATTTTTATTTAATTATAAATGAAAATCGAATAAATATCACTATATCATTTTTAAGAAATGAAATCTACGTGAGACATTACGTTATTATCAAAGAAAAAAATAATCGTATAACTTACTTTCCAGCCCCAGTGTGATGCATCGCGACAAAATGATGTTCAATTCCTTCCGATATTTTTAAATACGCTCCACCCATCAATAATGCCTATCGTGCAAATAATAAAGGAGAGAATATTGAATAGAAAAAAATAAAAGTTCCTTCGTTCTTTAATCCGCGTGAAATCAAAGACGAGAATATTTCAATGAGAGGATCGGAAGAAAACGAGTAAAAACTGTCTGATGGGGAAAGAATGCCCCGGCTCAGTGCATAAATTATGACTACATCACGAAACTCTTCTGTCCCTCTTGCTCTCCCGTGCCCAAACCGATCGACGACATTCGGTAAAAGTTTCCGGGGGGCGGCTCGCCGGGCGAGGGACGGAGAAAGCGACCCGGCAAACTTTCGATTCCTTCCGTCCCGCTCTTCCCCCTTTCCCCGCTATCGCTCTTATACCTCGTGCGAACGACGGACTTTACCGTCGCGGCCAACTTTTTTGTCAGACGTCCGATTAATCGAGCTCTCTCAAACTTTCACGATATTCTTTATATATATATATATATATATACACATATATATACACATCTTTCGTTCCGGTTTCTTTTTTCTGCTATTTTTTTTCATCATCCTCTTCGTTTCTTTCCATCTCTCTATCCGCGAGGCTCGGATCTCTTCCGGTTTTTCGCTCGCTGAACGAGGCGTCGCCCGAGCGACCGTCGAGACGAAAAAAATTCATCTCGATTTTTTTTTCTCTCCCTCTCGCGTTTTATCTTCGATTCGGAATTGCGAACTCTCACTCTCCCTCTCTCTCCCAATCCGAACATTTCGCTCGATTAATCCCCGATCGGATTCTTCGGGGCTGTTCTATCTTTTTCGCTCCCTTCCACGCCTCGTTCACCTCACGATTATCGCGTCTACTTTTCGACGTCTATCTCGTCCCGATTTATCTCTCGTCTGGTTTTCAACCAAACCACCCCCCCCCCCCCTCCCTCCCTCCCTCCCCTCCTAGACCGTTGCACTGTGCACATCGCGACTGGGCTTCCAGACTACCCGCCCTTCTGCCCACCGGGGAAGATCCGGTCACGTTCGAGAGTGACTCCGTGCCGATTAATTATATATGATCGATAGTCGGGACGAGCGAAAAATAGTTGAAACGCGTATATAGATCGAGAAGCCTTCCGACTTTGCGCTTTTAAGGTAGTCCTTGCGAATAGTGTTCGCATAAGTTTCAGAGAAATGAGAGGGAATTAAAGACGCGTATTAAAAATGATGAAAATATTAATGTTCCATGATAATAATTCCAAAATGTTATTAACAAATTGACGAAAAATCAAATTGTTCAACAAATCTCCCGGAAACATAATTTTTTTTTAATGAAAATTATTCGTTCATTTTTTTGGATACGTATGAATTTTTTCAGGCTTTTAAATTCACTTTGAATTTTGTGGCTTTCTACACGTTTTTCTCATAGTAAAAAAAAAATCGAAGTGAATTTGAAAATCTGAAAAAATTCACACGTATTCAAAAAAGTGAACGAAGTTCTTTTATAAAAAACAAAAATCGGTTTCCGGGAGATTTGTTGAATCATTTTATTTTTTAACCATTTTTTAATAACATTTTGGAATTATTATCATGCAGAATTAATTTTTTCAGCACCTTTAATGTGCTTAATTTTTTCAGATTTTTATACCATCCAGAAGTGTTTGCAATTCTTATGCGAAGTGAACACTATTCGCAAGGACTACCTAATACCTGCGTTGATGGATTTTCGAATTGCAGACATCCAGACGACTGGGAGCTGCGGAAATATTGATGATTTTGTGTCTGGATGAAAAAACAAAATCTCGCCAATTATTGTATTTCCGATGATTATTTCGTAAGGGACAGCAGGGTAAGATGGAACTGTCGGGAAAGATTCGGTCATGTTCGAGAACGACACCGTGCCGATTAATTTTATATGATCGATTGTCGGGACGAGCGAAAAATAGTTGAAACTCGGATGTAGATCGATGAGACTTTCGACTTTGCGTATTTAGTAGCTGTGACGATGAATTTTCGAATTGCAGACATCCAGGCGACTCCGAGCTGTAGAAATATTAATGATTTTGTGTCTGGGTGACAAAAAATAATTTCGCGAATTATCGTTTTTCGGATGATTATTTGGTAGGGCAGAGCGGGGTAAGATGGACCTGCCGGGCCAAAATAGACTACCCTTACTGCGTGTTTCTGGGGGATGAATCAAAAAGTTTCATCCGAAATGAACCATTTTGCCCCGGTTTACACTGTGCTGTAGACAACCGACAATATACTTATAAAAATTTTGCAGACTTTTCGAGCGACGGTAAAATTACTCGGTTTAGGACTTTTTAAATTATTAAACAAATTAACGAAATTTTTTGGAAAATAATATTTTAAAGCTTTATCAACGCGGTAAAAAATAAAAATGGTCTTACAGTAATGTAGTTCGATTTCCATAAGGGTTTTATAATGAATTAATGGGACGAACAGAATTCACATTAATCGAATAAAAATCCCATAAAAGCACACAAAAAAAAAGTTAACCCAAAAAATTCGATACAAAAAAAATGTCGATCTTTTGCTGCGTACAATCCAACAATCCAACAAAGTCGGTTACAAGCGACTGCCAATTATCAATTCACCTTTGAGCGCTCGACATATCGGACCATCATGAATACAACCTCCGACTTTCAGCGTCACGCAAATAACGTCAATATCATGCCGCCCGTCAATGCCCAAATACAACGTCGATACGCTAATCCACCTTTCGTTATAACCTGACATCCGTAGTCCTGTCTCCTCATTTTTATTTTTTTTCTGCTAAAAAGTAATTAACAGAGGTTTGCCCGATCTAGCGATTTTTCCCGTCCGTGCCAATAACTCCCGAACATGTGACGAGGACCAAGAAAAAAAAAAAAAATGAACAGTCCAATCAGTGCTCCACTGATTTCCGTCCCTCATCGCCGATCGACGGTAATTTCGCGATCGTAACGAAGCTCGTCACGTTGCTAATTAATTTGGAGAACTACCTCCAACGGTCCGGAAGCCCCATGGGCGACTTTTTCTATTTTTATTTCTTTTTAAATTAAAAAAAAATGTAATACTCACTGTCGAGTTATTAGTCTCACCTGGTCGCCTAACCTGTTCTCCTCGCGCCATCGCCAATCCCTTAGAGTGGAAAGCTCGCACGCGCTCCTCGTTCTCCGCGAAGCTTCCCGCAGCTTCGGCCGCGCGGAGAACGTCGGCAATTACCGGAAGCGAGCGCGCGCCCGAGAAACTCCTCGCCGGTCCCGTCGAAACTTTTACCCTTACTTAACGAACGCGATAAATTTTTGTTACACCCCGACTGGCGCGAGAGTCCGAGGAAGGGAGTTTACAGGGACGATAAAAATCTCGTTGAAAATTATTCATGATCCCGTAGTGCCATAGGGGTAAAGAGGGGGGGGGGGGGGGGGGGTCGGAAGACGAAGAGCGCACGCCGCGTTGGGCTGAAGCAAGGGAGCGACCAAGGGCGGGAGGAAAGGCGCGATAGCTGCTACAACGCGAGGGGTGAAGATCGGTCGGGGATTCGGGGACGTCGGATTTCTCTAAATAACTCAGTGGCGCACTTCCCATCACTTTTATCCTGCCGGTGTATAACTCTGGCATTTAATTTTAGAGACTTCCGCAGGGGGAAAAAAATATAAGTAGAGAAACGGGGAGGAAACGAGGCGACGATAAAGAAAATTTCGGGAGATATGAACTTGAGGCCGTGTTTGTTATTTAGCGAAAAAAAATAAATTTCGGCGATGAATAATGTCCTTGAGATCGCTGTGCAGTTCGAACTCAGGGTCGACCTTAAAGTAATTGGGAAGAGAATTTAAAAACATAAAGATTGTTAATACTTTTTTTTATTCGCTAAACTATTGTTCACGCCAAATGCGCTTGAACAGGTCACGTGGTTTCATTTCACCTGATACAGGAAAATAAACCAGAACGTCGACGGGGGGTCGTTGAAATAAAAATACAAAAATCTAGGTAAATAAATTGAAAAAAAAACGAGACAGTATAGTATTTTCGAAAACGACGTGCAGGTTGCGAGGCGGCTACATAGGCCTCGATTTATGAGTGCCGCTTGGTGGATACGGTGAAAAGTGATGAAGAAAAAAAAACAGCCGACCGATATGAAATCCCGGGGCCATTTCAGGCGGCCGGGAGGAACATATCTCCTGCGGGTTATGTACAACGGCAACGCGTATACACCCTATCTTCTGTATTCTACGTGGGACTGTGTGTGGTGTGTGTGTGGTTCGTTATAGAATATTCTTATTTGATATAGCCGTCGACTTTTTATCGGGCAGTCAATCACGCTTGATATCGCATCAATCAAAACCTCAAGCGGCGACGGCAACTGGCCGGTGGTTAACGCACCTTTTGTTCGCACCGATACGCACAATACGGACAGTAGAGAAGCCCGGGCGTGCACCGGCCAGATAAAATCTCTATTTCTTAGTTAAAGAGTGAAGTTTCAATAAAAAAAATAAAAATTACAAATCTTGAATGAACCATTCAATTTGATTTGTCATAAATGGAAATTTCACTAAAACTTACAACATTGCTCAATTCTATAAAAAATGTGCGTGATTTTGATTTTTTTAAATTCTTTACGTACTCACGCTTGATATCGCATCAATAAAAACTTCAACATCAGTGATTAACGCACATTTTGTTCGCACGAATACGCACACCACAGACAGTAGAGAAGCTCGCGTATGCACAGGCCACCTAGAAAAATCTCTATTGCATAGTTATAAAGTGGAATTTAAATTTTAGAAAAATCTTGAAAGAATCGAGCATTTCGTTTCGCCATAAATAAAAATTTATCTATACCTTAAAACGCGGTTCTAAAAAGTAAAAGCATGAAATCAACGTGACGTAAATTTTTTTAAAATTCTTTTGGTACTTTGGACGACGTTACGTCGCAGCGGTAACGAAACGAATAAATACCGAGCTGTGAGAAACGGATGCTTTAACTTTTTCTTTTTCTTTTAATATCGTATCGTTTGGCTCACACGTTGGTCGCCACATAACGCAATTAAGCTGGGAAAGAGGGCAACTGTGTGCCCCGGCCACGTACGATGAGGCGGTCTTTTCTCATTTTCCACTTTCCCTCGGGGGATAAGCTGCAACATCTCCCCCCCCCCCCGTCTGCTTAATCGAGAAACCTACCGCTCGTCCTCAACCGTTCGTCCTCGCGATCCCCACAGAATCAGTAAATATTACGAAGAAAAAAAATAAAGTAAATAAAAAAAATTAATGGCCCGGGGAGGAAGGGGGGGGGGGTAGGCTTGGTGATGAGAAATGTATGTTTGTGAGTTGGTACAAATATTTTCCGAATGGATTTCCAGCAGGAAGAAGTAAGTGTATAGAGATTAATTAATCTTTCTTGCAAGGATTACTTTCACGGGGGACTTTTTTTTAATCGAAACTCATCGTAGTCGTCCTTTCATGCTTAAAAAAGCTTAGAGAATTTTTGTTTCCATTTTTTTGTGTGTATTTAGTTTATTCTTTATTTTTTTAAATAATGAAGGTGGCTTTCTCTCTCTCTCTCTCTCTCTCTCTCTCTCTCTCTCTCTCTCTCTCTCTCTCTCTCTCTCTCTCTCTCTATCAAGTGTCAAGTATTCTTAAGCGCGGCAATGTTCGAGATTTATGTCAGCCGTTTACAGTCCCGAGACTATCGAGTCGAGAAACGATTGATTTATAGGTGATAAATCTCACGTTTGGAAATTGGTCAACAAGTCCGTTCGGGATTTTTTCGAGCGGATAAGAAAAAGTGGTCTTCGACCTTTGGATCCATCGATCTGTGCGGCAGTGTAAGCGCACAGGGCGGCTGGACAGATTGATGCCACGAGTCAATACACGACCGGCCGAGGATAATCTTATCTCCGGACTTTGACGCGTCAGCGAGCGACGATGAGACGACAAGTAGCCGGTATGATTTTTTAATCATCGTCGTGTCAACGCGCTTGACACAACGGCTTTAATAACGCTTCGAGGTATGCACGTGTATGGACTCACTTGATGAAATTCTCGAGAAGAAGACGTAGGCCACCTAAGCCCAGCAGAAGGAAGCCCCAGTTTACGAATCCCGTGAAGTTGTCAAAGCCGGAGCTCCACGAGAAGAGACTGTCCCTCGGCCGATGGCATCTAGAACAAAAAAAAACGAATTAATACCAATATATTTTTTAAATTCACAGCTCGAAAAAATTCTCTTCATCAAGCTTGATCTATAATGGAAGAAAACCGTCACTTTTCTAAGTAACGATGAAACCATCATCGCACCAATAAAAAAACCCATCAAATCCGAACAAATCCTCTACCATAATTCCCATCGATAGAGAATAATAATTTTTTTTCAATCCCCTGTCGGAAAAAATCATCTTTTTCAAGTTTGATCTATGATCGAAAAAAAGCATCGTCACTTTTCTATGTAACAATAAAACCATCATCGCACCAATAAAAATCCCACCAAATCCCCTCACATAAATCCCATCGATAAAGAATATGTTTTACTTTTTTCATCCACAGTTCGGAAAAAATGTTTTTCCCCAACTTTGCTCTGATCGAAAAAATGTAACAATAAAACCATCATCGTACCAATAAAAATCCCATCAAATCCCTTCACATAATTCCCATCGACGGAAACTCGGTGCGGCTTACACGAACCGTCCGCGATTGTTTATTACACCCCCGAACGACGCCCGACAAGTGGTCAACGTCCTTTCCCAAACAATGAACGATCCAGCGCCGCTTAATTGCCGGATGCGAAGCTCAATGGAGGAGATCAACGTCTGAGATCCAGGGCTTTCAGGGAACGGCAGGCTGAACAGGCAAACGAGCGGGACAGAAATTATCGAGATATATACGTGCACGTATATGCCACACGGGAGTACTGAGTTATCCGGCGTGCCATTGTCTTTGAAGGCTCGGGGAGGCTCCCAGAGTCCCTTGCGCTGCCAGACAGGCCCGACACCTCCGACGAAGGGGTTGAACGCCAAGCGAAGTCCGCGAATAATCGGCTTACACCGCGCGTTTACCATCTCGAATGTGAAGACCGTCTACGGATCTTGTCTCCACCCACACTGTCTCCGGCGACTCTCCAGTCGTTATCGTGACAAACGTGGGTGACAAAAGCGCGCTGATGAAGAGGGAAAAAAAAAGAAAATATCTGTCGGAGGAAGGTTCTCCGATCCTCACCCGTCCGCGGATGATTATCCGCTGAAGTTGGAGTGCAGATGAAAGATTACAGGGAAAAAGCTCCTACGTGCGAGAGGGCGATGTATTCATTTCGAAAAGTTATTTTCGCTCGTCTCGAGAGAAATCACGGAGAAGAGGTTCACATAGAGAGGCTGCGAGCGGAGAATCCGTCGCGGCTCTCATCTACGGATTCGACTTGGAAGATTTAATTTTGATGGACCGAGAAAAGTATGGGGAGAATGTGGAATTAAGAGACGCTTGGTGAGACGAATTCGTGACAAAGTTCTTAATTCAGCGGGCGGGAAGGATTGCGTGTTTCGTATTTTATTACTTCAAAGTCCGGAACCGGTGAACCGTGAAGAGCTCGGAGACGAGCAGATGTACTCGTGACGAAACGACGAGGGGAGCGATAAGGCGCCGGCTGAGCGGTGCGGGGGAGGAACGGGGTGAAAACACTGTGCGCGGATTGTAATCCACGAGTCCCGTACGTACGGCCCGGGGGAAGTTGTTTCCGGGCGTGTACGGGCTGCCGGGACAATGTAAAGGGTGAAAACCCTTGGAGATACCGTGCGGGTTTCTGCGAGACGGGAAAGGTTCTTCCTACGGTAAACGTGACCGGATTGTCACGGGAACAAAAAAGCGACAAATTTGAATTCTGCCTCGGTATAATTTTTCGTTGAATTAACAAATTTCGCCTGGAGCAATTTATCATAGTTTGTCAGGATTTAGTTCGATCCTGGTATCGTGCAGTTTAAGGATTTTTGCAGAAATAAAACAGGCGGGAAGTTTGAATTTTGTCACGGCATGATTTTTCTTTGGATTAATAAATTTCCAAATTTCCAAATTTCAAAGATTAATAAATTTATCACAGTTTGTCAGGATTTAGTTCGATCCTGGTATCGCGCAGTTTGAGGATTTTTGCAGAAATAAAAAAGGCGGGAAGTTTGAATTTTGACACGGCATGATTTTTCTTTGAATTAATAAATTTCCACTCGAGCAGCTTTTGCGATATTCCCGTGGATCACGGTTTTAGCGATATTCCGAGTATCGAAGGTACAAATTTAGATCGATCCTGACAGTGTGCAATTTCAGCGAGATTGAAAATGCGAGAAATTTGGATTTTGTCTCATTATTATTCTTTGAATTAATACATTTTCCCTAGAACAATTTATGATGGTTTCAGCGATATTCTGAGTATCGAAGGAACGAATATAGTTTGATTCTCGCCTAGTGCAGTTGAGGATCTTTGCAGGAATAAAAAAAGGCGGGAATTTTGAATTTTGCCACAGCATGATTTTTCATTGAATTAAGAAATTGACCCTGGAGCAGTTTATCACCATTTCAGTGATATTCCGAGTATCGAAGCTACCAATTTAGTTCCGATCCTGACATCGTCCATGATTTTTTTCCGAAACAGAAAAAACCCGGTAGATTTTAACCTCGGCCTGGGCACGATTTTTCCGTGAATTAATAAATTTCCTCTCCACTATTCGAAAGACGGTAGCAATCGCTCGAAATGCACCCTCGGAGGATTCCGCTCGGTGCCCCTCACCGCACAACGGCGTCCTACACATCGGCTGAACGCAGGAATGCGCGCCATTTAATTCCGTTCGTCTTGTTTACACGAACGCGCGCCCGTTTCCGTAATTGCCCGCGGTGGTCTCCGGTGTACGGAATTCGATATAACATTTTCCGCCCCCTTTCTGTACGCGATATACACAATATATATAGACGCACACAGCGAGCAAATTTCCTCGAGGGCGAAACGCCGAGTCTCTCGCAGCCGCTTTAGGCGCCGTGAACTATGGACTATCGTTATAAATTTATGACGGATCCCCGGTAATTAATAGAACGAGTACTGTGTGTCTGCGGGGAGGGGGCAGGAAGCGAGAGGGATGAAAATGACGAGGGGTGTGTAACGCCGCTAAAGCGCCCGGAGTCTGACTACGTTATAGCTGTATCTACTAGTTCGACCGGCTTCTCTCTCGTCGAACCCTCTCGCACGCCACGGCGCGGCGAAACGTCTAATATCGCGGTTACAGTGACGGGTGGGGGGGCGGAGGGGGAGCTTCGGATGCAAACGCGTCATCGAGATACTCTCGCATATGCATGAGTTGCGGAATTGTACATGCTGTAGTTAGGAAACGGTGAAATCGGTATATATATATATAGATATATATATAGATCTATATATATATGTGTATATAGTATAGCAGATAAATACAGCTATAAAACGCTCGCTCGAAGCCCCCGAGAGCGTATAGCACATATATCCCTGTGGCTCGTCGGGGTTATAAATACAACGATACGTGACCCCAGGTGCCAGAGCCCCGACGCTTCGGCTATTTTATTGACGATTGTAATTAAAGATTATACGAAAAATAAATTGAATTTCGCAACGAAATTCGTAGCCCGATTGGTTGTTTTCTATTAACTTTTTTTTAGCCCCTTTTTATTGCTCTGGGTCTGTTTATTTTTATTTTTATCTTCAATTTTTTTTTTTTTCCTTTTTTTCGTATCCGATATTTCAACGTTCCCGTCGATTTCCCGCGAGGTTCCACGATGTATATAGGTCGGTTTATATCCGAGGGCGGTAATACCCCCCTCGGTATTGCACGTATGATATTCCCGTAAGCTCTGTCTACATGCGCGACCGAACCTCGATCTGTGTTCTTCGTTAAAACAGCGACGAAAAAAAGGCAATTTTCGTTTGTTTGTTTTTCTGTAAAATTTCGAGACTCCGGATAATCCGTTGCGACAGGCAGTTTTGCGGTATTAACTGGGGAATTCGTCGGTGGATCTCTTTGTTTATTTTTTTTATTTATTTAATTTTTATATTTTCGGTCTTTCGTTTTAAATTTTTTAGGAAATATTTATACCGTAAAAAGGCAATTTTTCTTTTTTGTTTTTCTGTACAATTTCGAAACTCGAGATAATCCGCCGCGACAGGTAGTTCTGGGAATTGATCGGCGGATCTGTGGGTTTATTTTTTATTTATTTTTATTTTTATCTCTCTGGTTTTCGATTCAAAATTTGTACAAAAATTTGATACCGTTATAGAGGATCCCCGTTTGCATCGACGGAGTGTAAAATTTGTGACGCCCAGGTGCATCCCGTCCTGCATTGATGCGCAAAAATTTGAGGTTTATGCTACGCATTTTACAGTTCATTTTAACGAGCGTGGTAATAGTTCCTTAACGGAGCCCGCTGCGTGCACTAAAATATCTTTGCTCACGTCGTCGAAAATTCGGGGCAATCATCCGAACTCCTTATCATATAACTGCGCGAGCACATTTGAGCCGTGTGGAAAAAGTTTTTCACGAGGTAGAGCGCCGATGTCGAACGGATCCGATAGTGCCGTAAAATCGGAGGCCCTATGCTCTACTTTATTCATGCTCAGGGTAGTTCAAACTCAGCGAGTTCATAGATTTCTCGATCGAGTTTTGCATATGTTTTGGATCGATATGTGCAAAATGTAAAACGAACTCGGATGTGTGCAAAATGTAAATTAAATATACCGCTTAATTGCCGAGATATTGACTACAGAAATTGAGGTGAAAAAGTACGAAATTTTAAGAACAAAAATGTCATGTTTCTTTGATTTCTTCATCGACGATTCCCGTAGGCTCCATAAATAAATTCGACACCGTAAAAATTTAATGACGAACCTGATTCAAAACTCAACACACAATTTAAGCTCGAAGGTTGAACCTCCTCGTCGTTGTGAAACTTCCTCGACGAGAGAAATGTTGGCAAAAACGGCGTATTTTAATTATTCAGCAACGCGGAATGGACGTTCAGTGTAGCTAAAACTCGGCGAGTTTATACATTTTTAGATAAAGTTTTGCTTACGTTTTTTATCGATACCCGACCCGGATGTGTGCAAAATTTTTATGAAATATACCGCTTAATTACCGAGATATTGACTACGGAAGTTGCGGTGAAAAAGTACGAAACTTGAAAAAGAAAAAAAAATCATATTTCGATTTTTTTAAATCGCCGATTCCCGCAAGCTTCATACATAAATTCGACACGGTAAAAATTGAATGATCGACCTGACACAAAATTTAAGCTAAAAAATTGAACCTCCTCATCATTGCAAAGCTTCCTCGGCGCGGAATGAAGGGAATTTTGTAAAAAAAAATTGCATATATCCGGATTATTCCGCTCCGGGGAATGGGCGCTAAAGCGAAACGCCCAAAGTCGACCGGTCGGTTTTGCATAAAGCGCACACTACACGCTACAGTATAATACCGTACAGTGCAGTGGATCCGACCAGACAAAAGGGTCACGGGTTTTGTGCCGGCGGGCGGCGTGCTTCGTCGACGTGAAGAACTACCCCCGGTGTGCGTTTCGTCGAGCGAGTGAAAATCGCGCTACAGTTCGCGAACGGGTAAGTCGCGAGTTGAAAATTTCACACGACCAAAAATCATCTACCCGACAAATGCCGAAGAGTTCGTCTAAAAAATTACTCCGGAAATCAATATAATTAATAAAATGCAAGTTTGGAAAAATGGAAAAGCAAATGTCCAGCAACATAATCTCAATTCGGAAACCCCGTTCGATTTGCCCGGTGGCCATACAATTATAGCCATAACAATAATTTTTATAAAAACTTGACCTATAAAAATAATATTTCTCAAAATGTTGCCCATAAAAATAATGTTTATCAAAATTTTACCAATCAAAATAATATTTATCAAAATTTTGTTCATAAAGATAATATTTATCAAAATTTTGTTCATAAAGATAATATTTATCAACATTTTGTTCATAAAGATAATATTTATCAAAATTTTGTTCATAAAGATAATATTTATCAAAACTGTACCCATCAAAATAATGTTTATCAAAATTCACGAGTTCCAATTCAATTACCGGTCGAATTTATCTGGCCGTGCCTGATTGGCTCGGTTCCGGGGGATCCGAACTTACACGCCCGCGTACTGTACACTGCCGTGGCTCGTTCAAAGGGCGCGGAGGGAGCACGGAGTGAGCTCGAGAGTCAGTGGATGTTTTGTATAATTATCGAAGCGTGCATCGCTCGTATTATACCCGCCCGATGTAATTTGTTACGAACCCGAGGTACGTTTCCACGATATTCGTCACCTCGTCGGAGTGCTGCGCAGTCATCATCACGTTAACAACGCGTTCGGGCGAAACGCAAAAAAAGGGATCGGGTGATCGTTGTTAAAAAAAAAAAAAAAAAAAAACCACCAAAAAAACAGGGATTCGAAACAATGGACCGATCGTTAAGAACGATGATTCGCAACACCATATCTCGTCGAGCCGAACACTCTCGTTAGTCTTTAACGACTCCGATATCCGTGCAGAGCGTGCACCCTGCGCGTTGTTCGTTGAAGGGTCGGGAAACAATTCCGCCGAATTGTTGTTGAGCCAAAGGGGTTTCCCCGAGCAACGAGACCGAGGGAGTTAAAAATAGTAAAACGGCAGAAAAAAAAGAAAGAAATTTAAGGATTTGCGGTAGGATGCCGGATGAAGGAAGGGAAAAGGATGAGAAGGGTTGGGTCGGGTAAGCCGCCTGATCTTCCAGACACACCGAGAATCCCCTGAATATTTAAAATTCCCGACGGACGGATATACATACATTATCTCGAGTAACGTGAAAACCTGGTCTTTTCGACACTGCGACCGAGAATTGGACGTGCAAAGAAAGTAGAATTTTTTTTTCTACAAAACAAAAAATGTATGTAAATATTTTCTAGTGACTTTTGCTGGTTGGAACCTATTTGGGCCGGAAAAGGAATAAGAGCTAAATTCGAGAGTCACGTCATTTTCCCCAAACAATAAAAGTACATAAATAAAATGTTACGAAAAAACATCTTCAAAAACGCAGATGCAAATAACCGCGTGTGCAAATTCTCGTAGCCACTTTTTTCCATTATCCTCGACCGCTGGCGAGCAGTCAGGGACTAATTCGATTGTTCTACAGGATTGTCACGCAAGTTCTCAGCTGCACGGTTTACTGTATCGTTAGCAGCTATCAGCGCACGTTTGAAGCGATAAAACGTTTTCCTCATTGGGGAAAATCTATGCGCCACCACGTTAGGTTGCGTTTGAGCTGAAATCCTCAAAGATCGAAGGTTCTTCGTTCAGAAGACCCCTTGTTAATGCGAACCGGCATAATTAGATATGTTGCTCGTGCTTATGATTTCAAAGTGCCCCGATAATGGACAACTTATTGTTCGCGTATCAGTCGCACGAGCTTGTTTAGTCGCCACTCAGCTGAGAAAAAGACACGTGCCAATTTTACGATTTGACGACGTTTCGCCCCCATTTTGCGGTACGAGCTGCGCTGTCGATCACCGTCGAAAACGTATATAAAGACGATTTCCGGACGAAAGAATTCAGCTTGCGAAGTTCGTACGAACAGGTACGCTCGAGAACAAAATCACCGTCTTGAGTTCTTCGGTAGTTTGTCAATCGACGTTTTCGTTTCTGGTTGTTTCGAAACTCACGAAACATGTACATCAAGATCTTCGGTCTGATACTTGTCGCTGTGGCGGTGATTCAGGTATGTCTAGTCAAGCCTCAACTTCTTATATTTATAATCATAGCATTGATGTCGTCAATCAGTTGATTTCCCTGCCATCGAGCGACCCACACATTGTGGAGCACCCATGCATTTTTTGTGATTCTTCGAGCATATTTTCTCACTAGACGAATGACTCTAAGTTTCGTGATTAGTTGACTCTAGGTTCTCATTATACACGCCAAGTCTGAACTTCTTTCATTTATATCAATGACATTGATCTCTATAATCAGTTCATTTTCATGCCATCAAAGGACCTACACTTTGGGATACTCCATGCATTTTTTTAAATTCTTCGACCACATTTTTGCCACTAGACACATGGCTCTAAGTTTCCTGATTGGTTGACTCTAGGTCCCCATTAGAGCACATGCGTGAAGGCTTAACCATCGATGGGCATAATGCGGACAGAATAAAATTAGTTAATAATTTACCAGGGGCTGCCTGCGCCGCATCACACGTTGGAAATACACGGACATCCTATCGGCCTACCGTCTCTGGACATATCCTCCCAGGGTGGCCCGGGCGTGGAAACCCCGTCCTTTGAATTCTCCAGTGGGCTAAAGGCAATACCCGCAGTTGCGGTGCATCATGGAGGATTACACTCCGCCGGAGGCACGTCAGTGAAAATCTCAACGGGAATGTCGTCTGCAGCAGTCCCGGCCGCGGGAGGACATTCAGCGACAATAAGTTGTGGGGGAGGAGACTCAGGAGCAGACTCAGAAAAAATAGGCTATGAGGGCTCACACTCAACGGGCGGATCGGCAGGGGAAATTCCGGCAGCGGGAAAAGGCTCAGGCGCAATAGTCTATGAGGGATCGTCATCCCACTCAACGGGCGGATCGGCTGGGGGAATTCCGGCCGCGGAAAAAGGCTCAGGCGCAATAGTCTATGAGGGATCGTCATCCCACTCAACGGGCGGATCGGCTGGGGAAATTCCGGCAGCGGGAAAAGGCTCAGGCGCAATAGTCTATGAGGGATCGTCATCCCACTCAACGGGCGGATCGGCTGGGGAAATTCCGGCAGCGGGAAAAGGCTCAGGCGCATTAGTCTATGAGGGATCGTCATCCCACTCAACGGGCAGATCGGCTGGGGAAATTCCGGCAGCGGGAAAAGGCTCAGGCGCAATAGTCTATGAGGGATCGTCATCCCACTCAACGGCCGGATCGGCTGGGGAAATTCCGGCAGCGACACCAGACTCAGTAGTAATAGTCTATGAGGGATCACCATCTCACTCAAAGAGCAGTTCGGATGCGGGAATTCCAGCTGGGGGAGAATCCTCAGGACCGATAGTCCATCATGGATCATACTCAATGAGCGAACCAGCTGAGACAAGCGACGGACCTAGTCCCATCCCCATAGGTCACTACAAACATTTCCTCATGCGTCACCACGGACATTTCCCCATGGGTCACCCCGGACATTTCCCCATGGTTCACCCCGGACTTGGCCCCATGGGCCACCCGGACCTGACCCATGGGCAACCACGGATCCGGGCTGCTGACGAGTCGACGAGTTGTTAAAATGACAGTTAAGACGACCGCCTCTTTTGACATTAGATCAACGATATATCAAGCTCATAACGTTATTTGTAGCCTTTTAGTATGCAAGTCAATAAATTAATCACAGGACTGTGCACCGCATTACAAAAACAAAAATGTACGTCTTTTCATCGACGTAACCTACTTCCGGTCCCCACTTCCGGTTTTTGATAATCCGTGTCGTAAAAATTCACAAAAAATGATATCAATGAAAGTGAACGATACGTTTTAGTCGTACTACAGTAAAGTGTCGATTAGTTGATAAAAATCATATTTTTTGGACGGAAAGCAGAGTGCTAAGAACCACGATATGAAGAAGCCGATGAATCCTCTTCATCGGACAATCTCGCTTTGGTTTTAATCTCGGTTTTACAAGCCTAATTTTTCTTTAAAATAAAACAACTCCACTAACCGTGCAGAAAAAAAATAGGATTAACCTCGCAACGGCTCGAAATCAAACAACCATCATCCTTTTTCTCCGTTCGCGGGTTTAAAGACGCCTTAAACAGAGTATCCTTTGGTCCCCGTCGACGTTTTGAGAGGGAGCAACATTCCCACCGGTACAAGGTGAGGATTCCGAGAGGCCGCTTCACATTCTGAAGAGTCTCGAAATCTTAAGAGGGGTTTCGCCAACGGCAGGTCTGGGAGGAAAGAGGGCGAGGGGGGGGGGGGGCGCTGAAGTCTTTTGCATATAAAGCTTTCAGGGTATATGAGCGATCCGAGCTGTCCAAAGATAGTACACGTAGCCGAGAGGAAACCCAAGAAAAATATCTTCCTTCCAGACGAGTCTCGAAAAAAATAAATGAAAAAAAAAAAATCCCTCAAGGGAATTCTTCAAATTTGCTTCGTCCTACGCGCTTGATTTTTTTGTTTTTTCTTCCACATCGTCGGTAATAATGCGTGCGAGCACTCTCCCGACCGTTCGCACAGTTCTATCGGTTTTCCTTCACGTCGCTCGGCGCACACAGTAAAGTATATGTTAATCCCAGGACTATTTCGCCGAATTGAGAAAAAAGGGGGTACACGGTAGGCGAAAGCGGGTCTGCAGCACCACCACGAGTGCATTGCGTACACTGCATTCTACCTACCGGCGGGAAGATTAAAAAGTTTTTGTCGAACTCGCGGTGCGCAATGAGAAATGAAAAAAAAAACAAGGAAAAAAAAGAAAGAATTCTGAGCACGTCGGATAACGAGGAAGGCGAAGAAAAAAACACCCTCCGCCGTCCGGCACTATCGAGCTTTATTGAGTTTTTTTTTGTTTCTTCCTTCCGTCGAAGTATAGCAAACATTGGCTACCGAGAAGCTCTGACCGAGAAAATGGAAGGACTAATTAAAATCCGAGAACGAAATCACGTGGGTGTAGCTCCCGGGTAGAATGTACAGAGTGAGAGAAGTGGAGAACAAAAAAAAATATATTAAAACAAAAATTTACAAAAAAAAAATGGGAAGAAATAAATGAGAGCGAAATAGCTTTGTTCGATGTGTATAGGTACTGTGTTATAATAGCCCCAACGTTTTTGTACCGGATCGTGCCGGCAGTGGTGGTAGGACAAGCGATTATTTTCCGCCTCGAGTCAGAATAAAAGCAGCCCAATGGCACTGTTATAGTACCGAGGGATAAAAATTATTTCTAATAAAAAGCTCACCGGACTCCTATCAACGAGCAGCGAACAATTGGTGCGGCGGTTTATTATAGAAAAAATACGGTGTATTGTCTCTCGCATGAGAATGCTCACTATCGTTTAATTAACATATTTTTAGTTTTATTTTTTGCATCACCAAGCAACAAAATATTTCAATAAATATCGACAAGTATTAATCGAGCGGGGTCAGCTATGTGCGATATCACACTTTCATTAATTACAATCTTTGTCCGAACGGCAGCCGAATTAATTGATGACCTCGTCGTCCGAGAATTTTTTTTTTTTTCGTCCAAACATATTATATGGCAGAATTTGTCCAATCAGTGAGTGACGGCAGGAATATGCAATGTATCGCTTTATTATTACTATTGTTATTGTTATATATTTTTTAACAGATAAATGAAAGCAGTACCGGAAGTAAAAAAAAAAATATTTCTACATCGAAACTACGGTTTAGTATTTTTTTAAACGGCGTATTGCCTCTCGCATGAGAACACTCACTATCGTTTAATTACCTTTTTTTATACCAGTCAAACAACAAAATATTTGTGTGACATATCGCCAGGCATTATCGGGTGGCGTCAACAATGTGCGAGCTCACACGTTCATTAATTAAAAAATCTTTGTCCGAACCGCAGCCGAATTAATTGATCGACCCTTCCCCGTCATCGGAGAATTTAATTTTTTTTTCATTCAAACAAATTGTACGGCAGAAGTTCTCCAGTCAGTAAGCAACGACAGGAATATGCACTTTATTGCTTACTAATTATTATTTATTAGTAGCAGCAACAGTGTATTTGTCGGCAATATGCCAGATGGTCAATTTTTGGTACATAGCATGACATGACGTAGATTGTCGTAAGAACGTGTATTGCCTATTCTCCATCGACCTAAGGGTCGGATTTTAAGACATCAGTTTGAACTTGAGATCGAACTTAAGATCAATGTCAAGCCCGAACATAAAATCAAACTTAAGTCCGAACTTTAGATCAACCTTAAGTCCGAACTTTAGATCAACCTTAAGTCCGAACTTTAGATCAACCTTAAGTCTGAACTTAAGATCAAACTTAAGCACGCAATGAAGTTCGGGGCAATCTTCGATCTTAAGTCCAATCTCAAGAGCGATCTTACGTTAAACCTGATGTCTTAAAATTCGACCCTAAGTCCTCCAATTTATTATTGTTATAGAAAAAAAAGATAAATAAAACAACTAAATCTAAACCGTACCGGAAATAAAAATAAAAAATTATTTCTACACCGAATCTACGTTCTCCCCCCAAAAAACCTTCAGACATCTCGTGCGTATCGATTCATTGAATAATTTGGCGTCTGCCTTGGGAATTCATTTAACGTACGTAGAAGAGCACCTCCCGAGCCTACACGTAAGGGGGATGGAGCCGGTAATCGGAAAGTTTATACCGTGCTCTCTATACCTATACCTACACACTCTCCCTGTCGTACGAGTGGTTGATCGTAAGAGACGATGGATAGAGAGAGTCGGAGATATCCTCGATGGGAAATTGCGAAAAGCGAATGATGTTGGTTCACCGTCGATATAACGTTCGCCACGTATTCCCAGCCTAGTCCTCTCGGCTATCCCAAACGTAATATATATAGGGAGGGGGTTGAAGAGGGGGGGGAGGGGGGGGGGGAAGCTCTCCGACTCTCTCGCTCGCGCTTCTAATTGCGAAGTTGGCGAAAACAAGGAGTGCTTGGCAAACAGTTCCACGAGTAAATATAATGTTCGTTCGTTAAGGAGATGGAGGAATAGAGAGAAAGAGGAGAGCTCCGAGAATGAAGGCGGGAAAAGCCTTGAGTGAAAAAAATCCGTGCAAAAAAAAAAAGCGAAAAAAGGGGATTAGGAAAGAAAGATATAGCGTGGCTCAGGTCGGAAGAACTTTGAATAACAAGTGTGTGTATATGTATGTGTGTACCTTGAACCTTCAACCTGCGAGGTATACTCAGTTTCATTCGTTCAAGCGTTTGCTTGGACCTCTCGTGCCTTCGGGGAAGGATCTCTTGTTTGCAAGTCATTATGACCATGCCGGAAGTTAAGATTTTAGTTTTGTCTCTTCGTATCTCGTCGGCTTTTGCCGCTTTCCCTTGTTTAGCCTCTTCTTCGAATTTGTCCTCTTTTTCGGTTTTCTGTTTTTTTTTGTTTTTTTTTTTCCATCGTACTCGACTCCCCTCGTGACCTCGTTAACCCGAGGTGCTCTTCGAAGCGGCGCGTGGCTGTTGCAGATTTTTTTTCCTGCAGGACCTCGCGTGGCCGAGGTCGCGAAGCTCCTTTGTCGAAGAGAATTCTCGAGTAGCGTTTCAACTTTTAATCTCGAAAATATATGCATATATATTTCGACGTCGATACCGCTTGACCGACCGAGGAAGAAAAAAACAACTGCACTCGATTACTTTGACTAATTAGAAGTACAAAAAAATACGCGGTCGTTGGCGTTTTCCCTCCTTAATTGGGTCAGTGGAAAAAATGTGATCGTTGTTAGGCTCGTATTTTCGATCGTAAGTGGTTTCTGGTACTTTACCATGAAAAAAAAGTGCCAAAGAAATTACATCGGGTAATCTTCAACGGGCTTCGGATAAGGAATGTACTGATAATTAATCATACCCGGTCTCGATCTCCCGGCTCGATAACAAGTGCAATGAGTATTTTGTCACGATAACAGAAGTAGCAATTGAGACTACCTAGTGTCGAATTTTTTTCTTTTTTTCTTTTTTTTTACAATTTAATTAAATTTTCGCGATTATAATCGTTAAAAAAAATATCGATACCGATACTGTTTGACCGCTTGAGAAATAAAAAAAAACAACAGCACTCGATTACTTTGACTAATTAAAACTAAAAAAAATACGCGGCTACTGAAGTTTGTTCTCGTTAATTGGGTAATTGAAAAAAAAAATTAAATTGTTGATAAGCTCGTATTTCCGAACGTTTTTCCTACGTATTCGTATTTCCGAACGCTTTTCTGAACTTTCTCCTACTTTGCCTTGAAAAAAAAATGTCATCGAATAATCTTAAAAGGGCTTCGGATAAGGAATATACTGATAATTAATCAAACCCGGTTTAGATCCGGCACAACACAAGTGCGATGAGGAAATTACGAGTCACTGTTACATATGTAGCCATTGAGACGCGTCTAAAGTTGTTTTTCTCTTTTTTAGTAATTTCATTAACTTAGCTTACTTTCAGAAAACAAAAAAAAATGAAAAAAATATCAGAGCGAGTCGAAATTGAAAACTATTGGGCCAACGTCGTTATCGGGAAGATAAACAAATATGCCCGGAGCGGCGTGATGCACGGTGAGTGAAATCTCCGCGAGTTACAAAAAGTTGATTAATCGGTGCCCGGTAAGTTATTACACCGGGGCTTCCATAAACATATATACGTCCGGCTGCGAGTCTGTTCAGCGGTAGATCGCTCAAAAGTAAGAGTAAAAAAAAAATGCATGCATTTGCATCCAGTGCAATCGTGCAGAAAGTTCGAGCTCATCGACCGCATATTCGCCTGTCCTTCGAGAAAATTATTAATTTATCCTCCCTCGTTCGGCGGTTCAACCGGTATGATATCTCTCTCCCAAACTTGCCTTCCGCGGTTGGGCGCGAGATGAAAAAAAAAAATCTGCCCTGAGATGGTAATTAAAGACAAATATGATTAATCGATCCGAAAAATAATTTATGCAACATCGCTCGAAAAATTACGGTAGTTCTTGAGCCCCGAAGAGTTTTCGGTCAGTTTCCACGCGGTAATTCTACGATTCGGGAACTCATTCAGGAAAATTATTAATTTACCCTCTCGCTTTTGATTCTCAACCTCTCCTTCCACAGTTAGCCGTGAGATAAAAAAAAACTGCACCCGATATGGTATTTAAATACAAATATGATGAATCGAGCCGAAAAACAATTTAAGCAACATCGCTCGAACAATTACGATAGTTCTCGAGCCCCGCGGAGTTTTCGGTCAGCTGACATCCGCTAAATCTGCGATTTCGCCGAGTCCGGGAAAATGATTAATGTATCCTCTCTCGTTCGGTTCTCAACCGGCGCGATATCTGCCCAAACTTTCCTCTCACGGTTGGCCGCGAGATGGAAAAAAAAAAAATAAATAAAAAAATAAAAAACTGCCCCGGACATGGTAATTAAATACAAATATGATGAATCGGGGCGAAAAGTAATTTATGTAACATCGCTCGAACAATTGCGATAGTTCTCGAAGGCCCCGGCGAGTTTTCGGTGGGCCGACATACGGTAAATCTGCGATTTCGCGGAGTCACCGGTGAATTAGCATTTTAATTAATGACTCGGCGACGAGGACCCCGCCGAGAGCTGGATCGAGACAGCGAGACGAACCGAGTGGAAGAGAGAATGGAGAGAGCGACCCGCTCTCTATTCTCTCCCGGCGAGTGCATTTCTCATAGTCGTGTCGCACAGGGAAGATTCGTCAGCAGTTTGTTACCGGATCGCCGTCGAGTTACTTAAGAAGAATTATTACCCGTGGAGATGGAGGGAAGCCGGGTGGAAGGGGGAGGGGGGGCGGGTTGGTCCAGATAGAGAGCGCAGGAGGAAAGCTTGGCAGTGATAGCGGTTGCAAGCTAGAACGAACAAACGGAAGAGGAAAGACAGAGAAAAGGCCGATCCGTTACGGCGAATACCTGCCTGGCTGGTGGTGTGTATATATGTATATGTATATGTATATGTATATGTATATGTATATGTATATGTATATGTATATGTATATGTATATGTATATGTATATGTATATGTATATGTATATGTATATGTATATGTATATGTATATGTATATGTATATGTATATGTATATGTATATGTATATGTATATGTATATGTATATGTATATGTATATGTATATGTATATGTATATGTATGCCACGGCGATATATACATATGTATGTGTGGATCTATATAGTGCATGCAGTGAGAAGGACCTGGAGAGGGGCTTCCGACGAGGTCGTCGAACTAATTAGAGCAGTGAGTGGTGCATTTAATTACCCGCACGAAGCTCACGGCTTTCGCTCCGCTTTCCGGAAGTAGCTTGTAGATCCTCCGCCTAACCTTGGCCCAGCTCGAATATACGGGAGTCGCATCCGGAGCCCCGGATTCCGGATTCGATGGCTTTCACTCGCCCTTCTTCTTCTTTTTTTTCTTATTTGATCCTTTGAAAAGTAGGGATTCGCGAGAAATTTTTTTTTTTATTCTTCACAGTGGAGCGGGGAAGATCGTAGATTTTTTTCGAACTTGCATCTTTGGCGGGGTGGAACTCAGCAGGAAATGAATATTTTTTTTTGGTTCTTTGTAGTGAAATCGATACGAGGGAATGTGAGCAACATGTTTGACGAGGTGGCGTTCCCGAGCAGCGGATTGTGGAACTATTAAGGGATCCGGAAGCCAAGAGCTTCGGATCGACGATATCCGTGTGGTCTTCTAGAGCCAAACGGATGGAGAACAACGAGTCGTGAAAAATAATTGCAAAAATTCTCACCGAGCCACCGAGCATGCGATAAAAATTTGGCGACGATTCGTCGAGGCATTTGATAGTTGGAGCGGGCACTTTGTCGCTCCAGCAGAGACTTGCGATAATGTGAGCGGCCCAGTTTCCGTCACCTTTAGGGCACTAAACGCGGTTTCCCGTTATTTATACACGGGTTGTGTTGCCGGTCCGAAAAAAACTGTTTTAATATATGCATCGAAACCTTCTGAATGTGGTTTCCGTCACTTTTTAGACCTCACGCTGCGGTTTTTGTAATCATCGTGTACCCAGTTTTCGTCACTGGTGACCTAGTATGTCGGACAGAGTACGAATATTCTATCTTTATGTCGGACTTGATGGCTCCGTGGTACAAATATTATTATTTTTTAATAACTTTATGTGTTAAAATTCTATCAAAACATTGACTTAAATTTATAATAAGCGCGATACAGCAAGCGACGGAAATTTGGCAGACGCACTTGCCGTCATCACAAATTTAATAAAGCACGCAATAAAAAAAAAAATATATATATATATATATATTACCCAGCTAATAGATAATAATACTTATACTGACACCGTTGGTATAACTTTTATGTTTCTTAATACTTGAAAATTAATGCGTTGAAAGTAGAATTGAATAACAATTTTTTATTTGCCAGTCCGCCATCGAATCTCACTTGAGTAATTAATATAGTTTTTCCAGTGAACCACTTTTGTTTCTCAGTGCATAAATTCGATGACGGTAACTGGGACAGTGACGGAAACCGGGCCGTTTGCCTTCCGCGCTTCCAGGTGTCGAAAATCGCCGATGATGCCTGAAATAAAAGACCCCGATAGAGAAGATCCTCTCGCCGATATCAGTGAACTATAATCAGCGAGTGAATTACGCCGCGGAGGAGGAAACCCTTTCACGTGCCGGAATCCACGCGAAAGCGAGCAAAGTTTGCTAGGAGAAAGCTGTTAGCGATTCCCTTTGAGAGGTCCGGTTCGGATTGACCCTCGAATTAACAGCGCTCGAGCCCTTTGCTCCCGAACCGGCGCTCGGTATAAGGCACATACTCAGACTGTTTATGAACGGTCGCTGGGCCCGAGTTGGCCGGAGGAATTCGAGTGTTTTGATGGTTAATTAAGAGGCGACCGGAGGGATGGTCGGAGATCACGTTAAGCCGGACTTTGTTGGCCGTTGGAGTAGCATTATGGAGTGTAGAACACGCTGCGGCTTCCGGCACACTATCCCTCGGCGTTCTGGCTCTTGATACCTTCGGCGTTCGCCAAGTCAAACCTACTCCACCTATATCTCGAACTGTGTGTGTAACACAGGTACGCCCGCATATAGAGGCGGTGTTTGTGAAACCTGGATTGAGCCTGAGAGTGCCTCTTGCCGTCGAGCGTATTCGCGCCGTATGCAGTGGTCTCGAAGGATGGCCACTTTTGCAGGGGTCGATGCGACGGGATCACGACAGCAAAGTGGCGAGCGGGACGGGGAGGAGAGAGTATCGAATGGCAAATCGAGGTCGGGTCGATATCGTTAAATTTTTTTCCGTCGGATATCTAAATCTCCGTTGAACGCGCATTCGTCGTAGTCAAAGTGTCGGTAAAGGAGATATCCGTACGTATCAAAGCCCCGATCGATTTTTCGGTAAATTTTATAACCAACATCGTTCCGATATCTCGAGGGTCACTCGGGTTTATGGGTAATTATTTTTATCGAAAAATTCGAAATTCCATTAAATGCGAGAACCTCATTGCATCAAAAGCCATGCGACCGACCCGCCATACTTGCGTACAGTTTTAACCCCGAAGACTCCGATTCGCGCAAATCAAAGCGTTTATGGCGATGACTTTAAAAAATCGTGAGCGCCTAAATTTTAAGATTTATACAAGGGTTATTTTTAACTATCTTGAGTTTTATATATCGACGCTAAGGGTAGAATTTTAAGACATTAGTTTGAATTTAAGATCGCTCTTGAGGTCGAACTTAAGATCGAAGTTTGACCCGAGCTTCGTTGCATGCTTAAGATCCACCTCAAGTTCGAACTTAAGTCTGAACTCAAATTCAATTATAGTTTGGGTTCGATCTTAAGTTCGAAATCAAATTCGATTTTAAAATCAAACTTAAGCACGAAATCAAGTTCGATCTTAAAATTAAACTTAAGCACGAAATCAAGTTCGATCTTAAAATTAAACTTAAGCACGAAATCAAGTTCGATCTTAAAATTAAACTTAAGCACGAAATCAAGTTCGAACTAAGTTTCGATCTTAAGATAGATCTTAAGTATGCAACGAAGTTCGGGCCAAACTTTGATCTCAACTTCGATCTCAAATTCAAACTAATGTCCTAAAATTCGCTCCCAAAACATCTATCGTTAAAAAAGAATAACTAAGCAGTAAATTCTCTACGATGTGATTTACCGGCCGCCGGTAAAAGCCAGTGCCGCGAGCCGAAGAGCCTTCGATTGCGGCGCAGAAAAGGCGGCACTATCAAACTCCGCTCGGCGTCAATACACAGATCCACGAATAGGCGCAGCTGTTTTAAACTTTAAACACCAGCTGCGCCTGTACGAAGTAGCAGCGCCTTCGCCCTCCGAGCCTCGTGGTAGTTCGTCGACGCGACAAGCCACTTGGACGAGATCGCGGGCAAGAGAGGGGGGCGGAGTGGGGGGGTCGACTCGAGATCGCACGCCGGCGCACTCGCCGCCTCGAGCGCGCCTCGTCGAGTTCTCGTTTCACTCCCGCCGTGCCTACGCCTCTCAGTGTTTTGCCTCTCGCCCTCTCACCGACAAACTCTTCCCGCTCGCTACGAAAATTCATTCAATCCCACTTAACAAAAAAAGATAACTCTTACGTAAACCATCGGTCGTCCATCGAGCGAAGAGAAATGTCGATCCGACCGCCCGCAGCAGCGCCAGCAGCGACGCACCGACGAGCGGCCGTTCCGCGAGGCTCCTCGCACCGAACGGGCATCGACTAATGCGCGCAAGAAGCGGCGCCTGAAACACTCAACGTGCACAACGTGCGCGCAGCCCAGCACAATGTCTACCGCCACGGACGACCGCACACACACGTTCGAGGGCGCTCCTCGCCTCTCGACCGTTTTCACAACAGTGCCTTGAGACTACGCCGCTGCGCGATGCTCCGCCTGCTCCGTCGCTCGGCCACGAGTTATAATAACAATCATAATAATAAAAACAAAAAACTGCGATAAAAAAAAATATACAGAAGTTTGTGAGTTCGGTTCGAAGAGTTTCATGCGTTGATTTCTCGATGATATAGTTTTTTTTTATTTTTTGCGTTCGGTTTTAGTTTATGGGAGAGAGGATGAAAATAAATAACGAACTCACGGCTTGTCCGGCTGGGACCTTCGGACCATCATATCGGCTCGCTGTATATCCTCGGCACTGGTGACGCTCTTGGCACGACGCAGCCTCACTCGACTCTCGTTCTCGTGATCCCCCGACATTCTCCCGGTGTTGCGCAACTATTTCACTATTGGCCTCTCGACAACGCAGCGACCGGGCGCGTCGTTCCACAACTCTGTCGCGCTCACCCGTCAGCTGTGACGTTTCTAACCCACGTTTCGCTCACGACACGCCGCGCCGCCGGTAACCGCGATAGAACTCGTGCTGTCTCCGCTACTCGCCGAGCCGACGAGACGAGTGCGCACGTCGCTGACCGGCTTCGCTCTTTTCTCGCTCACTCGCTTCTTAGTGTCTTTGATTCTGATTTTTTAAAATCGGATTACGAGTTTTTGTTCTTGTGTTAATTTTTTTTTATGGAAGTTTCTTTTCCTTGCGGCTCGGATGCTTTTTTCAGGAGCGTTGATCGGAACTTGAATGAAGAAGATTTTTTTTTTTATTACGCCAAGTCCGGGGATATTTTTAACGAGACATATCGTAGTTTTCTTTTAATCATCGTTTCGTAGTATTTCAAGAGAGTAAAGCCATTTCAAGAACAAATTGTTCGCATCTGGATTGAGTATTTATAATTGATAGAGAAAAAAATTTACGGTGGTTTAGCCGGGTATTTTGCGCAATTTTATAGTTAGGATTTTTGCGCAGTTTTTCCTGATTGTTTTGGAAAAATTGTACGAGAATATAGCTCGATCCTTTTGTTCGGATTGGGAGTTTTTATTTTTGGATTATTTTTTTTAAGTATAATCTTATTTTTTTACTATCTTGATGTTTTTTTTTTTTAGGAGCGTTGATCGGAACTTGGATGAAGAATAAAGATTTTTTTTATTATTGAAAGTCTGGTTTACGCTAATTTTTAACGAGATATATTTCAGAGCTACTTTTTTTTTGAACCCATAATTTTATACAATTTCAGGAGAGCAAAACAATTCGCGGAAAAAATAAAGATAAAGAAAAATAAATAAGGTGTTTCGTGTGGATATTTTAGAGAAATTGTACCGTAACATCTTTCGCACAGTTTTTCCTATTTGTTTCGGAAAAACCGTACGAGAATTTACCTCGCGAAACGCGAGAATGACCGAGCTAAAAGTCACTCGCGAAATTATCCGTTCAAACTCTTTTGTCCAGTTTCATCCTCGTCAATACAATTTTCCCTGTGCAGGAGAATGTGACAATAAAAATAAAAACATATTTTCCACTCATTCGACCCGACGACTCGGCATATTATCCTCGATAATCCGCGAACCGTCGATGTCGAACGACGGCGACAGAACCGAATGCGAAATCGCCAATTTTTAATTGAGTTTAACGAGTTAAACTCGACGAAAAAAAAAAAAAGAAATTGATGGAAGAATTAATGGAATAAACGTTTCGATATATTCGAAGCTTTTAACTTTTCCATCATTCCCGTTTGCCGACGGTAAACGCTTGTATTTCGGTCGTGCGGTACAGAGATATACCCGATGAAGGCAAACGGACGGACGAATCGATGTTCAACACCACGAGGGTTTATTGTACTGTTAGCTACTCTGTATAATACTGAATAGAGAGAGAGCAAGAGAAGAGCGGGAGATGGACACGTGTTATGTAAATAGCGTAGGGTGAACGAGACAGCGAGGAGGGGGGGGGGGGATGGGGCGGGGGAGGGGGAAACCTCGTGGTGTCGAGCCCGATCAAGAGTCAAGTAGATTCGAGCACCGTGTCGACAGGATGCCTCGCAGAGTCCCAAAAGTGAATCGCGTCGACACGCTGCTACGATTTAAACGAGCCGCATTTTCAACAATACACCACGTGCTGGATGCTCTCTATAAACACACACTCTTCCACTCTTTAGCAATATCACGTGACAATAAAAATTGCAAAAATAAATAAACGAGGCATAAATAAAAAATGTTCTGCCCATGTGCCATTGAAATTTTTATCCGAGGATTAATAGTTATTATTAATTTATTATAATTATTAATTCTTATCAAAATCTGTTTGACAATTTTTGTCAGAAAAGTTTTAAACGAGCCACCTTTTCAGCAATACTCCACGTGCCGGATTCTATAAACACACACACTTTCACTATTTTGCAATATCACGCAGCATAAAAGAAATTGCATAAATAAAAATAAACGAGGCTTTAATAAAAATTTGTCTAATTGCCTATTTGTCATCAAAATTTGTATGTGGAAAGTAATAATTATTATAAATCGATTAATATTATCATTACTATTATTATCGAATTATTATTATTAATTTTCATCCAAATCTGTTTGATGGCCTATCTGTTGTCGAAATTTTGATCAGAATATTAATTACCATTATCAATTATTAAATTATTATCTTGAAAGAAAAAAAAAAACCACAATTGAAAAATAAAAATCCGGTCAGTTAAATGATTGAATAATTCGGTATTTCTTCATCAAGTTTTTATTGAAAAAATCCTTACTTTTGTACCGCGCGGTTAATCGAAGAAAACAAAAAATCACACACAACCGCGCGCAAACTCACGTTTTTCTAATACTTATTCCCGGCTATTGTACGGTTTACGCGGTTGCTGGAGAGCGTCGGCGAAGTTCGAACGATATGTCGGACAATGAAATTCTCGGCCGGCGATAGCTCCGTCACGAACAGCCGGTCGACTATCACTACTGTACTCCGGAATACCGCCGAGACCACGCCACACATTGCTTTTCGTCTTGCGGTTCGACGAGAGAGTGAGAGATAATGACGCAAGGCGGACGACGATGCGATAACCGGCCCGCGATTACTCGCCGAGCCTCGTACTGCGTGTATCACCGGGTACACATATCCGCGGTATGCGCGTTCCCCTCTCACTTTCCGTGCCCGAGGACTTCTCGAGACACTGTTCGACGATCGCCCGATCGCCCGATTCAGCAATCATAACGAGATTACCGAAGATACGACTCGCTCGATGACCGTCAAGGATAACCGGTCGTTAACAATTTTTTTTTCGATTTTTTTTGTTGCTATTATGGAGCAGCCTGAGAAGCTTGAATTACTTAATAGATATGTCGCATATGCAGTGTATGAAATTTAATGCACTCGTACTGGAAATTTTTATGCATAAACTGCTACATTAAATTTCATGTACAATTGTGATAAAAAAATTAGCGTTAAAAAAATACTACTATTACTACTTTACTTTTACGATTTGCTTTAACTTCATTATAAAAGTACTTTAAATCCAATAATTTAGTTTAATTTTAGTGTAAAATTCCATTAATTGTTCATCACAATTGTACATTAAATTTCAATTTTTTTAAACAGTGTATGGTACTTAATTTAATTTAATGGTATTTTAATATGTCTTAACATTTTTTTAAGTATGCAGTGAAAAAAAAATCGTTTGTCCCGACGATCAATTTTGTAAAATTAAAGTGAAGATTGGTCGTGTCAAGGTCGTTTTCGGTGAGTAACTTCGGAACAATTCGCCGCGACGATATTTCATCCCAGCAAACTTGTTGCTTACATCTTCTCGTATCAAGCGACGCGGCAGCGTCTCGACGACAAGTACATAAAAATAAGCGTCGATTTCACCGCAAAAAAGTTAATTTTTCTTTATTTCAATAAATTATTCCATACGTAAGATTTTCCTATGGAAATTAAGCGATTTCTTTTTCCCGTACCGCAAAATAAATATAAAAAAGCTTCCTCCGTGAGGAAGCAAAAAGAAACTGTGGAATAATAACTACCCGCGATTGACCTTTTTTTGCAAGATTGAAATTATCTCTTTACGACCATAATTTTATGTTGACAACATCGTACGACAAAGTTTCATCACGTTTTCCTCGAACCGGTGAACTTCGTGTCCCCGATTACACATAATAATGTTTTCTCGACTCTGTTGAAGCTATATCGGAACGATGTTGGAAAACGAGAAACGGATGGACTTCATAATGCCGTAGGGGCCTTCGTTATTAATTGCCAGGTCAGCGCGACTCATATTCGTTGCACACAACGCATACCAGCATCATAAATGACGAAGTTTGTGTTGTATTAGCAAACAGGTACATAAAACAAATCAGGTAACGAGGTAAAAAAAAAGCGGTAATAAGGTTTTTGTAATGAAAATCGAGCAATTAAGTAAATAATGCGAATGTCGAACGGGCGGCAATTAGCTATTATTAACAAGAAAATAATTAAAACAAAATAAGAAATTCAATAAAATTGAAGAATTTTCTTTCCATCATGCACAATGTTGCTAATCAAGCAAAAGAAAATCCAATCGCGAGAATATATTTTTCTTCCATTCCCTACCATCCCTAACTTTCCTCGGTTCTCCCATCGGTCCCTCCAATTATAAGTTTCTCGTTAAACGTTATCTGGAATTTTCTCCAACCCCGTTTTTTCATTCATTTTTTTTTTCAAATTTTTTCTTTCTCCTCCAAGATATTCCCGCTTTGTCTTTCCCGCTCCCCCTTTTCTCCTCTCTCTTTGCTCTTGACGCGATCGCGCTCTGCCATTCCGAAAAAGATTATCTCAGCGAAGCCCGCAGCGGTGCGCGCAGGGCTCTCTCGTAAAGTTTGCCCTCGGAGATTCGCGAGCGAAGAGTGGTGCGGTGGTACGACGGGCCGCAAACTTTGATTCACTTCTACGAGAAACCATGGGCACACGGTGCGAGTTGCACGGAAAGTGAGGAGATCAGTGCGGTTGCATCACTCGGGTTGGCACGAGAGAGATGCGACGGGGGAGAAGAAGAGTGGGCAATAGTCGTGGAAAGCCCGAGGAGAAGTTTACGAAGAGGGCGAAATTCTCCTACGAGTCACTTCTCTCTACGAGGCAACTAGTCGACCTTAGTCGGAGTGGCTCCGAACTTACTGTAAACAGGAGTATTCGCGACCTCGTCGAGACGTGTAAGTGAATTTCTTGGGGAGAGTATAAGAGACTTGCTTGTTCAACAGCGATGGGCGAGTAGGGGGGGGGGGGGGGGTTGCAGAGGGGTGGGGACGAAGTACGAAAAGTAGCTGAGTAGAGACGAAAATGAAAGAGATGAAGAGATGCAGAGATGAAGTTAACTTTGAGCTAGAATCAAGCTCTACAGATGATTTCCAAGCCCAAGGAAAGGTGAGGGCTATGTTGGCTTTAACTCGGCCAATGCTCATTGGGTTGTAAGCGGAAGCTGGTTAGCTGGTTGACTGGTGGGGCCTCTTGGGTATCGGATACGCCAGCTTCCGGGTGTTTGGAAATTGGCCCAAGTTTCCGGTGATCCTCCGTCACAGCGTCTTACGAGAGTTATAGCGACGCGGTCCTTGCGGATATGCCTCACCGATAATATCTTGGTTCCTCGTGTCGACGGAATCGCTCGATGTGAAACCTCACGACGTTGGGGAAACTCGTCGAAGTCCGGAAATCTTGGAAGTTCGATACTCCATCGGTTAATAGTATGCGGTGTAATCTATATGGCAAACATTCCGGCGATAGGAGGTACCGCTGTGTAAGGACGCGGCGAGGCCGGTGAAAATTGTATGGGAATTCGTGGCTAACAAGAGGTGTGCACTCACGGTCGACTCGGGATCGGATATTGTAGGCACGGACGGATAAGTTATTTTCGTCGGTTTAGTGGTGGGACGTAAGAAGATTATTGGCGGCGGAGAATTTTACTAAATATTTTCAACTAAATAAACGAAACTACTCCTAGAATTTGTTATATTTAGATCTAGGAATTTTTTCACATAATCATATTACCATAAAGATCGCTCAGTTGTGGGCAATATTCGATGAATTTTTTTTATTATCGAGAAATAAAATAAAACACGTTTTCCTGCCTAAAATCGATGGATCCGCCGTAACGAGGGAAGATCCGGGTCAACGCATTTGCGGCGCGTTAATCGGCTCATTACACGGAATACGAGAGCTGCGGTAGTTCGCAACAGTTAGAGTCCCATTTCCTTATATTACGTAGAAAATTTGTTCACCCGCGGTTCAGTGAGAGTACATTTTCCTAATGTACGGAGAACGTTGCTTGGCTTAATACAATTTTACCGCAAATTTACTTCATTGAAGTTCCGCGAAAGTTTTTACTGAAGAGTTTCTTCTAGCTCCGCGTGTCTTTTATGAACACGGATGATGGAGAAGTTGGAATCGAACTATCAGCAAGCAACCTGAAATAGAGCAACCTTTCCCGCGAATCGGAGGAGAAAATGAGTTGTGTAAAGAGAGCTCGAGAGACAGAGAGCTCGGTGCAGCGGTTGCAGATGTAAGGTGCTGTTGTACGCCGACGGCGTTTCCCTCGTCCGAACCTAAAAAGACCTGGAACCAAAAAGAAAACTCTATCAATATTAATACTTAACTAATTTGTACTAACCTACATACTTACCTTAAGACGAAGGGCCCTCGCCTTCGTCTTCGTAATTCCTCATCCCGATGAGCGCGTCCGCCGTCGCCTGGTCCGGGGGAAGTCCACCTGAAAAAGAAAAAATAAAAAAATTAATAAAAAGAAGTAAAAGAAAAGATATTGAAACGGTACCTACCGATTCATCCGACACCCGGACGAGGCCACGACGAAGCTCGACGTCGCTGGACAGGATGGCGGCTTACCCGCTATCCCCTCAAACCTGTAAAATACAAAAAAAAAAAAACACACGTTTATTCATCACACACAAATAATGACTAATTTGAAGAAAGGAATGTTAAAAAAACTTACCTGTTTTATTTGGGACATGGGCCTTCCGCCCATGTCATCCGACGAACCCTCCGGCTCCCTCGACGACGCCGGGGCGAGTAGCGGGTTACACGCTACCTCGCTATAACCTGTAACATAAAAAGGCACATATCAATACTAAGAAAAATCTATATAATAATCTTAATTACAACTAAGCCTAGAATAAAACTCACCTGTGTTATTTGGGACATGGGCCTTCCGCCCATGTCATCCGACGGACCCTCCGGCTCCTTCGACGACGCCGAGGCAAGGCAGCGGCTTACCCGCTGCCTTGCAGGAACCTGAAACAAAAAAGAGAAAAAACATGTAAATGATTAATCGTAAAATTAAGACATTATAAATTAGAAAATAAGTTACATACCTTATTAATAGTACCATGGACCGCTGTCCATGCCCCTCGACGTTGGACCCTCCGTCCTGGACTCCTACGGGATCTGAAAACTGAAAAAAGACAAAATATTAAAGAGTAATAGGGAAGCTTAAAAAGAGAAAAAAAAAATACTCTCGCGTGAGGAGTCCTCCGCGAGATAATTAAAAATAAGTTCGACTTACCACAAGAATAATCCGCGTCGATGCCGAAGACACCTGTTGCCCGGCGAGGATGTAAACACTGCACGAAACACAAGATATAAACACTAGCACACACTGACACACACACACGTCGGTTTAACCCTATGCCGTATTTTTATAATTACGCGTCTAACGCAACACTTCAGTTTTTAAACAACTCGCACTTTTATAATTTATGAAAAAACAAACATCACGCGAACTTAGCCCGAGGTTAGGGCGTACCGTCGCCGCGCACACGCTCGACACTTAGCCGTAGCTCGAGAAACCGAGCACCCACGGACATAGCCGAGCGCCGCGACGGTACGCTCGGGCTCTCTAGGATAGACACTGCTTGTACATCTAGCCGCTAGAGGGAGATTCGCGAAACACGTTTCTCGCAAGCGGTTAGGGCGCTGAACGGCAATAAATAGCCGAGACTTTTGCGAATAAAATCGGAATTCTTATCTGCCAAACCGACTTCGGTGTAACAGGTTCTTTTGTCCTCTCCTTCCCAGACGACTTACTCACGAAATCGTCCGTGGATTTGCACCCACCGGCATTTCAACAAAACCGTTTCTTTCGAAACGAACTCGCTAAGCTGCTGCAGAGCGGTCTTAAAAAAATCCTGCTGAAGAGCGGAAAAAACTCTGCTACCAAGCGAGTTACTCAACCTGCTGAAGAGCGGAGCGGTCTCTTCTGGGGACTGCTGAAGAGTGGCCCCGAGAGCACCCTGCTGAAGAGCAGAGACGTCCTGCCGCACGGCGGAAAAATTTCCCATCCAACGGGTTATATTACCGGCACCGACAACTTCCGGGGGGTTTATAGGACTGCCGTCATCGGCACGCAGGCTCGGGAAATCGGGTTGGTCCCCGGATAGCGACCTTAGCTCCCGGAGCTCCCTACACCTCCTCGCGAGCGCTGCGGCGATTTACGAGGAAACCGTTCCAACGCCGGCGCTACCCGGGTTCGGAGCGCTCCACGTCTTGGCGGAGGCCGCCGGAAACACTCCCCGGGCGGAAACCTACGACCCTTCTGCACAATACCTCTCGCCCTACGAGGGGGTAGGGAAACACCCGGGTGTGCACCGGCGAGCTCCGCCGAAGTACGTGCCTTCGCGCATCATCCCCGAGCCGGAGAGAGACACGACAACCGACTCCTCGGAAGAACCCGCGACTTCCGGTACGCCGCGGCCGCGGATTTAAAGAATCGCGCCGACTCTTCAGGGTCTACAAAGGACCCCGCGACCAACCGTCGCGAAACCGAACATCCGGTCAACTGACCGTGCTCTTCACCGGGCTAAACAGAAATCCAGGTCTACCCGACCTAACCCTTCAGTGGGTTGAACTGACTTACCGGTCCGCCGACCGCGCATTTAAAGATGCCTAACTGGAAGCAGAAGTAGGAGTGGGGTAAAACCCAGGTTTAAAACGGCCCTTTTCAGGGCCAATAAAACCATACAAACATACGAAACCACCCCTTCGCTCGAGACAGAGCTCGAGATCGCCTAAACACAAGACAAACCGGATATCCTCTAAATCGGTTTTAGTCAATTGGCGCCCAACGTGGGGCTTGTTATTAAAAACAGTTGTTTTTAACTTCCCCGCAGTAAACCCCTACCGACCGAGTTGCCACGTAATCCCCGTTTAAATTACCGTCCGAGATCGGTCCGCGACCCAGGTAAATGCCGCAGGTGAAGCATACACCTCCTCCCGAACCGCGGAAATCGGCGCGAATCCTCGGGAAGCCGCCGTCGGTAACAACGACATCCCCACGGATCGGAAAAACCCCTACGCAAATCCGAAAAAGACTATCGGATTCCGGTCTCGTAAAAAGAACGCCGCCCGTAAGCCACGAGGCAACGGCACGTAAAAAATCACTTCCGGGAGTGAATAAACACTCGGTGGCGCCCAACTCCGAACAAACACCACCGCCGAGCGGTGAAAAAATTCTGGAAAACGCGCGCGGTACAACGCCCTCCCCTAACACCGGTCTGAGTACTTCCGGTTCAAGTACTTCCGGTTTGGTCGCTCACGTTCAGAGGGACGACGACCCAGAAATTTCCGGACGAAATATTCCCGATATAGAAATCCCGCCTCCAATAAACGCGATGGCCGCGAATAACGCTAACGAGCACCCTAATCTCATGGGCGGATTGGAGAATTTAGAGGCCTTGCTGCGCGCTCTCAACGATGCGCCTCGGGTGCCCTTACCCACCTACGCTGGGGTCGATCACGAAAACCCCAATACGTTCCTGGCAAGGTGTGAGGAGTACTTCGTGTCCGCACGAATTCCGGACAACGCAAGAACCAAAACGGCCGCATCCGGTCTCCACGGCGAAGCTGAAAAATGGTGGTCGTGCTACCAACCGCTCGACTTCGACTGGAACAACTTTAAACAGTTACTGCTAAGCCAATACAACTCTCCAGCGGTAATCTCTCGTTTAAACGCCCAACTCTTCTCACGGAAACAAGGTGAGAAAGAGAATGCGGGTATTTTCCTCCAACAGAAGTACCTGCTCTACCAAAGGATCCGCGGCGGGGACGCCGAAGAGGCTAAGGTAGCCACTCTGCTAGGACTATTACGTCCCACCCTGAGGGTGGCCATACGACCCGCAGCGCCACAGACACTGGCCGAATTAACATCCAAGGCCATCGAGATGGAGCACGACCTGCTGGAGCAAACTCCGCCTAATCGGCCCAAGAAAGAAACATCTGATCGTCCTATAGAAGCTCGACCTTCGAGAACACCGGTCGAAACCGCACAGCCGCCATCTTGTTGGCATTGCCCGGAACGGCATTTTCACCGCGACTGCCCAGTATTGGCGAGGAAAAACGCGGAACGCAACGCAAATCCGGGAAACCGACCGGGGGTGGCAGAGGCGCCGAACCCTGCCACCCGCCCCCAGAACTAGGCCTAACGGACTCAAACACCGGGACGAACAGATTACCGCACATCTGGGTAATGCTGAACGGCCAGGAAGTCTGTGCCGCCATTGACTGTTTCGCGAGCCATTGCTTCGTCCAGCCACATCTATTACCACCCGGACAGAAGATTACACCTCATACAGGAAGCGCCAACCTGGGGGGTCGCAACGCCCAAATGCGGCTCACGGGAAAAACCGAATTCCAGATCACCATACAAGGGCACGTACTGGACGTATACGCATGGGTAGCCCCGGACGCAAGAGAACCACTCATTCTCGGCTACCCTTGGTTGGTCCGGCAACACACAGTTACCGATCTGCGGTATGGTACTCTCTACCTGGGGCAGACGGAACGCTTCTCCGTCCGGTTGGTGGACACGGCCGTGCCCACAGAGACGATGGACACAATCAGTATCGAGGAGTTCCAGCACGACATCCCGGCCGAATGGATAGATGCGTTCCGAGATCTCTTCCAAAATCAGGCCCGCATCTTCAAGCAAGCCGGTAGACTACTACAGACACAGAGCACCAAACACGAGATCAAGCTCACATCCGAACAGGCGTTCCGACTCCCGCCATACAAATACTCGGCAGAGAAATCGCAGATCATCCGCGAACAAGTCGGGGAAATGCTTGCGGACGGGATAATCGAGCCGTGCACCTCACCATACAGCTCACCTGTCGTAATCGTCAAGAAGAAGGATGGACGGCCAAGGTTCTGCGTGGATTACCGGAGGCTAAACACCATCACCGAAGATGTAATGCAACCCATGCCTAAAATACACGAGGCCTTAAAAGAACTCGGGGTGGCCAAAATCTTTTCCACCATCGACCTGAAGAGTGGATACTGGCAAATCCCCATGGATCCCCCCGCGAAGAAACTCACAGCATTCACAACCCCAGGGGGGGGCACCTACCAATTCCGGGTAATGCCATTCGGATTGAAAAACGCACCGAACACCTTCCAGAGGTTAATGAGCCAGGAAGTTCTGATCGGATACATAGGAACTATATGTATTGTATACCTGGATGATATAATCATATACTCCAATACCTGGGAGGATCATCTGCAGCACCTGACACTAGTCCTGGAGAGACTAGCGCTGCACGGCCTTACTTGCGCCATTGATAAATGTCACTTCGGAAAAACCGAACTGAAATACCTCGGCCACATGGTGACCACCGCCGGGAATGAAGCACAACAGGAGCACGTCGGCGTCATACTGGATTTCAAGACTCCAAAAACCAAGCGGGACGTCCAACAGCTGATGGGAACCTGCAATTGGTTACGAGAGTACATTCCTCAGTTCGCTACTATAACCATCCCGATAACGAACCTTCTCGCCGGTAAAGGCAAATTTCAATGGACCGACGCCGCCGAAGAGGCGCTCACCAAACTGAAAATCGAGATCCAGAAGCCCTTGAAGCTCGCCAGACCGGATCCCACGCTCCAATACGTCCTGCAGACAGACGCCAGCAAGATCGGAATGGGAGCTGTTCTCTACCAGCTGACCCCGGACGGCGCAAAAAACATCATCAGTTATGTCAGCGCTAAATTCAGCCCGGTAGAGGCCCGTTATCACAGTAACGAACAAGAATGTCTAGCAGTGATCTGGGCAGTGAAACGATATCGTTGCTACCTGGAGGACCACCCGTTCATCCTACGAACGGACAATCGGGCTTTGTTGTGGCTACGCCGCATGAAAAACGAGAAGTCCAAATTGAGCAGGTGGGCCATACTACTTGAAGAGCTCAATTACACGGTAGAACACGTACCGGGGCAAGCTAACTCGCTCCCCGACGCTCTGTCAAGACACCCAGAGGGCGCAGCAGTCGAAGACCTGGAGGATCCCGGTCGGATGTTGCCACCCGAACCCGCGTCACTACCTGAAGAGGAAGCAATGCCGGAAATTTTTGGTATCACGGTGGAACCTCTCGTCACACGGGTCATAGAAGATCAACAATCAGATCAGAAAATCCAGCGTCTCGCGACGGGTCTGAAACAAGACTCTTCAAGGTATCGAATCATCGACGGAGGCCTATGGAAGGAGATCCAGGGCATGTGGAAACTGCTCGTACCCGAAGTAACGAGACAACAAGTTCTACACGAGTACCACGACTCACCGCTCGCAGGACATCCCGGTGCGGATGAGACTCTTCATGCTATTCAACGAAGATTCACGTGGGAAGATCTACGCAAGGATGTACGGACTTACGTACGGGAATGCCATCTGTGCGCCTGTACCAAGGCTACAAGACCGAGTCATATTGACCAACTACGGCCCCATCAACCGACTTCTCCATGGACGACAGTGGCTGTCGATCTCATGGGCCCCTACCCACGCACGGGCAAAGGGAAGAAGTTCATACTCGTCGTTACGGATCTTTTTTCCAGATGGGTCGAAGCGTTCCCTTTGGGAACATCAGACGCTACAGTGATCATAAAGATCCTCGACAAAGAAGTCTTCGCCAGATGGGGATATCCCCGAGCCATCCTCTCGGACAACGGACCCCAGTTCGTCAGTCAGAAGTGGCAGACCGCCTGCGATAGATGGCAGGCTCAACATTGGACCACGGCGATATACCATCCCCGGGCCAATCCAACAGAAAGAAGAAACCAGGAGATTAAGAAAGGACTCCGACTTCACCTGCAAAATACCCGGCATAAAGATTGGGACCAACATCTGGAGACGGTACTCTTCAGCCTTCGAACCCGAAGGAATGCCGCCACAGGCTATACCCCCAGCGAGGTACTACTCGGAATCAACCTACGCAAACCGGGTGAATGGAGATTTCCGCAATCCCGAACGGAAGCCCACGCCCGGGAAGGGGTCAACCAGCGTGTACGCCACAATCAAGAGCGATACCAACAACGATACTGCACGATTGAAGAACAGGTACCTTCCCGCTACCGAATCGGAGATCCGGTCTACGCCAAAAACCACGCACAGTCTAATGCGATCCAAGGCATCCACGCAGGATTCACACCTGTCTGGGAAGGACCATACGTTATCACCGAGGTAGTACGCGGAGAGACTTACTACATAGACCGACGTGGGAAAAACGTTAAGGTCCACGGCTCTCAATTAAAGCCTGTCGCAGGGGTCGCTGGAGTCGACCTAGATTCCCCAAACCTAACGGGGAATCCCCAAAAACTTTCGCCAACTCCCACTACGGAACGCGAACGGCCGCACCTGGCCCTCCCTACCACTTCTCCTACTCCCCGCCCCACTATAAAAGCAGAGACGGCGGAGCTCGGAGCATCACTCCCGGCTCAAGGCTCGAACCGACCACAACCGCCTCCCGAGTCTAACATGGCAGACCATTGGGAGGACTTGCTCGAGGACTCGAGTTCAACCAACTCTTCGGAGGGAAGTCCAGACCGGACTCCGGGTTCACCTACACCCGGAACCTCCAGGCACTCAGGGCGAGTGACCAATCACTCTTCAAGGGAGGGTCCAGACCGGACTCCGGGTTCACCTACACCCGGAACCTCCAGGCACTCAGGGCGAGTGACCGACCATTCTACTGTCGTGACAACTCCAAACCGGAGTCCACGACCCACTACCTTCCGGGGAACCTCCCGAGAAAAAACAGGCAACAGCTGCGATTGGAGCACGGATACGGCACCGAGTTCGCCACTCTCCGAAGTGGCCGGGAGTCCTCACAGGCCGCGAACTCCACAGGCACCAAAGAAGAAGAAGCCCTTCAGAACCCCTAGTCAGCGCAGACAAGCAGCTCCCCCCCCGCACTACGTCCCCTCAGATTCCGAACACTCCGAAGATCCTGAAAAAGGAAAAGGGGCTTCACCTCGCTACAACCTCCGAAGGAGGAAGCGTCGAAATATGTAAAACTCGACCAAAGATCTATGTTCTCGTATTTAGTTTTAATTTTTGTTTTCGCTCATAATTTGATCTCATATTCGGGATGAATTTCATTTCGTGCATAATCCGATCTCATAGTTAGTTTTAATTCTTAATTTTATTTTGGTTGGATCCCATCATAGATAATAGTCGTATCTACATATAATATCGCTAACCTATCTTATTTCATATTATATTACAACCGGTTGCAATCTTACACTTATTACTTTATTTAGCTATCACATAGTATAACAGGTTCATGTCCTTTTCACGTTCGAACAGGGGGGGCATGTTGTACGCCGACGGCGTTTCCCTCGTCCGAACCTAAAAAGACCTGGAACCAAAAAGAAAACTCTATCAATATTAATACTTAACTAATTTGTACTAACCTACATACTTACCTTAAGACGAAGGGCCCTCGCCTTCGTCTTCGTAATTCCTCATCCCGATGAGCGCGTCCGCCGTCGCCTGGTCCGGGGGAAGTCCACCTGAAAAAGAAAAAATAAAAAAATTAATAAAAAGAAGTAAAAGAAAAGATATTGAAACGGTACCTACCGATTCATCCGACACCCGGACGAGGCCACGACGAAGCTCGACGTCGCTGGACAGGATGGCGGCTTACCCGCTATCCCCTCAAACCTGTAAAATACAAAAAAAAAAAAACACACGTTTATTCATCACACACAAATAATGACTAATTTGAAGAAAGGAATGTTAAAAAAACTTACCTGTTTTATTTGGGACATGGGCCTTCCGCCCATGTCATCCGACGAACCCTCCGGCTCCCTCGACGACGCCGGGGCGAGTAGCGGGTTACACGCTACCTCGCTATAACCTGTAACATAAAAAGGCACATATTAATACTAAGAAAAATCTATATAATAATCTTAATTACAACTAAGCCTAGAATAAAACTCACCTGTGTTATTTGGGACATGGGCCTTCCGCCCATGTCATCCGACGGACCCTCCGGCTCCTTCGACGACGCCGAGGCAAGGCAGCGGCTTACCCGCTGCCTTGCAGGAACCTGAAACAAAAAAGAGAAAAAACATGTAAATGATTAATCGTAAAATTAAGACATTATAAATTAGAAAATAAGTTACATACCTTATTAATAGTACCATGGACCGCTGTCCATGCCCCTCGACGTTGGACCCTCCGTCCTGGACTCCTACGGGATCTGAAAACTGAAAAAAGACAAAATATTAAAGAGTAATAGGGAAGCTTAAAAAGAGAAAAAAAAAATACTCTCGCGTGAGGAGTCCTCCGCGAGATAATTAAAAATAAGTTCGACTTACCACAAGAATAATCCGCGTCGATGCCGAAGACACCTGTTGCCCGGCGAGGATGTAAACACTGCACGAAACACAAGATATAAACACTAGCACACACTGACACACACACACGTCGGTTTAACCCTATGCCGTATTTTTATAATTACGCGTCTAACGCAACACTTCAGTTTTTAAACAACTCGCACTTTTATAATTTATGAAAAAACAAACATCACGCGAACTTAGCCCGAGGTTAGGGCGTACCGTCGCCGCGCACACGCTCGACACTTAGCCGTAGCTCGAGAAACCGAGCACCCACGGACATAGCCGAGCGCCGCGACGGTACGCTCGGGCTCTCTAGGATAGACACTGCTTGTACATCTAGCCGCTAGAGGGAGATTCGCGAAACACGTTTCTCGCAAGCGGTTAGGGCGCTGAACGGCAATAAATAGCCGAGACTTTTGCGAATAAAATCGGAATTCTTATCTGCCAAACCGACTTCGGTGTAACAGGTTCTTTTGTCCTCTCCTTCCCAGACGACTTACTCACGAAATCGTCCGTGGATTTGCACCCACCGGCATTTCAACAAAACCGTTTCTTTCGAAACGAACTCGCTAAGCTGCTGCAGAGCGGTCTTAAAAAAATCCTGCTGAAGAGCGGAAAAAACTCTGCTACCAAGCGAGTTACTCAACCTGCTGAAGAGCGGAGCGGTCTCTTCTGGGGACTGCTGAAGAGTGGCCCCGAGAGCACCCTGCTGAAGAGCAGAGACGTCCTGCCGCACGGCGGAAAAATTTCCCATCCAACGGGTTATATTACCGGCACCGACAACTTCCGGGGGGTTTATAGGACTGCCGTCATCGGCACGCAGGCTCGGGAAATCGGGTTGGTCCCCGGATAGCGACCTTAGCTCCCGGAGCTCCCTACACCTCCTCGCGAGCGCTGCGGCGATTTACGAGGAAACCGTTCCAACGCCGGCGCTACCCGGGTTCGGAGCGCTCCACGTCTTGGCGGAGGCCGCCGGAAACACTCCCCGGGCGGAAACCTACGACCCTTCTGCACAATACCTCTCGCCCTACGAGGGGGTAGGGAAACACCCGGGTGTGCACCGGCGAGCTCCGCCGAAGTACGTGCCTTCGCGCATCATCCCCGAGCCGGAGAGAGACACGACAACCGACTCCTCGGAAGAACCCGCGACTTCCGGTACGCCGCGGCCGCGGATTTAAAGAATCGCGCCGACTCTTCAGGGTCTACAAAGGACCCCGCGACCGACCGTCGCGAAACCGAACATCCGGTCAACTGACCGTGCTCTTCACCGGGCTAAACAGAAATCCAGGTCTACCCGACCTAACCCTTCAGTGGGTTGAACTGACTTACCGGTCCGCCGACCGCGCATTTAAAGATGCCTAACTGGAAGCAGAAGTAGGAGTGGGGTAAAACCCAGGTTTAAAACGGCCCTTTTCAGGGCCAATAAAACCATACAAACATACGAAACCACCCCTTCGCTCGAGACAGAGCTCGAGATCGCCTAAACACAAGACAAACCGGATATCCTCTAAATCGGTTTTAGTCAGTGCGAAGAGCCGGGACAACGTAAGCTAGCAATCTTCGAAAGGATCTGGTACGTCGCCGCAAACCTCTCCCCGGTGTTGACTCGTCAGAAACGCGGAAATTCGTTTCGACACTCACCTACCCACTTGTCCTATATATATCCGTCGCTCAATGTACTCGTCGATTTTAAAGCCCACTGTCTGACAGTGGAAGCAGTAACTACTCCACAAACTTTAATTGCAATTACTTCGTCATGCACATAAAAACAAAAAAAATAATCAATTTCAAAGTGATTTTTTAAAGCTTCTCTGTAGTGAAATCGATGCAGCAGAATATAAGCAAGGTCTTTGTCGAAGAATGTACAAATATTCCAGATGTACAAAAGTTCCAGAAGCTGAATACTTTACAGTATCGATTTCCACAAGAAAATCGGAAGCAGATGAAAAAAAAAATGCCCTCTCCTATTACCATTTTCAGTTAGATCTCTCGTCTCCAAATTATTGATAAATTCATATCCGCTCACAGTCTCGAACAGCTACCCGTAAAAAGGAATGTCCAGTCACAATGGGAAGATTTACGTAGCCCACAGGTTTTTGCCTTCGCTCATCGCCGCGATAAGGACACAGCCAAAGGATTGGACCGAACCCAGCGACGACTGCGATAACGACCGGGAAGAAATTTTTACTGGACATTACACCGCGGCGCTTGGTCGTGACGCCGGCAAAATCGCCTCCGCACTCGGTGACGATTTTTCGATAAGAGTTTTATAACCGGTTTGCATCTCCCTTCTGTCTCCCCGTCCCGTTCTCTGTCCATTCGTTTTACGGTTTCGGGTTTAACGGCCGTTTAGTATTATGCAACGGGACTCTGAGCGTATCGGACCGCTCGGACCGTACGGCGGTCAGCCGTTATCTATACATCCGTACATAGTCGGCTCAGCGTCACCTTCTCACTTCATCCCCTTCGTCCTCGGCGGCACCGGGCGAGCGCCATCAGCACCGACTGCTCGACCGTTGGACATTCGCTTTTCACTGTTACGAGCCGCGTAATTCGATTTAATCGCGGTCGACTTCGGGCCGGCGCCCACTTTCCCTCCCTCGCCCTTCGCCCCCTCCGCAAGCCCTTTAAACTCCTCACGGTCGCGCGGTTAACGATTTCCTGGAAATGTCGTGACAGGTACGCGTTACGTACGGAACACTTCGAAGCGTTGCCACACCGTCACGCTATACACGTCGGGAGAACCGAGATCCAACCACCGGAGCAAACGTTTGTCGACGACGATCAACCACTCAACCTCGTTTCTCTGCCGTTTACGATTTAGGAGTAAAATCTTCGAGTAGTTAAGCCGAAACGCGACTCCCACTATTTCTGACTAAGTGAAATAAAAAAAAAAAAAAATGATAACACTAAAGAATGTGATTTGCGAGACGAGATTTCGTGAAATTCTTAATTTTTAATTAATTTTTTAAATGAAGTTTGCCGAGCCCGAGGTGTGACGGCACGGTGGACTTGATTCGCTTTCGTAACGCCGGGCGCGATGAAAATTTCTCGCCGTCGCACGCCGGCTGGTGAATAAAACGCCCGATAAAAGTATCCAAGTAGTTGCGCTCAGTGCTTGGTCAGACATTCACACGATCATCACTTTCTCTCCTCACCCTTCCCCCTGCCCCGCTCGTCCCGCAGTCGCGATTCTTCCTCACTTCTGGACTCCGTCTTCGGCATCGTTCTCGTGGAAAACTTTGGGAAAAGCTCGTCCGTGCAACCGATCGAGAAACTTTGAATTCGAAATAGAAGACGGGAGCGCGGCGCGCGCGAAACTTTTGCAATATTGGTTCTTCGACCATTGGAGGGGACCGGGGGGCAAGTAGGGGGACAAGCTCGTCCGGGGTTCGATAAAAAGTGTGTTGAAACATCGTCAACGAAGGCACAAGTTCGACCACTTTGTCCCCACCGTCGCCCAGCGCCGACCTCGAGGATGGAGGGAACAGGCGGGAAAATGTGTGTTTCGTATTCCAGCGACGCACCTCCCACGCTGGAAAAAGTGGGCGATGAAAAACAAAAGGTCGACCGGCTAGTCCAATTTTCGGCGCCTCGTGGTGCCGACTTTCGTGTAGTGGGCGGGCAATCCCCGTGGGGTTGAAAGTTATCGCGCGAGGCCGTGACCACTGTTGAACGAGCCCGCAGGTCTCTGGACCCTGTCCGGAGGCCCAGACCCCCGAGAACTAGTTACCCATAGGGTAATTCGGGGTGACATTGCCTGCCAGCCAATAAGGCCTTCATGGTATATTTATTTATTTATTTATTTATTTATTTATTTATTTATTTATTTATTTATTTATTTATTTATTTATTTATTTATGTATTTATTAGTGCAGTTTTTACATAATAAAAAAATACATGCTCGTGCATAGAACAGTCTTGCATCCTGATTTGCAAACAAGAAATCTGGAATATTAGTATGTATAGTATAGTTATGGATATAAAAAAGTCGATTGGCAAAACCCGAAAAAAAATGCATTAGATTTAATTCGATAAAAAAACATTAGTTCAAAATATACATATTTTTTTTATTAATTTTTTTTTTTGTACCGGAAAGAGGCTGTAGTTTTTGTGAAACTCCCCCGCTCATTACAATCTCTGTTAAAGACGGCGCGGTAAAAACGTTGGTGGGACGGTTTCACTGCACAAAGGGGGGGGGGTGCGGTACACGGGACCATTTCTCACACATGAAACAGAGTAAAAGTACAATTCCCTTGGCCGGCCAGACCTCACGCTCGTCCAATTGTTCTACGCGGCTCGGGGGCTTGCGCAAATTGATATTTCTTATAGCGATTACCGGGTCGTAAAAACCCTCCGCGGCCGGGTCAACGCCCGGCCTCGCGAACGTTTCGTATTATATACAGGCGAGTCCTGGCGAAGTAAGCATAGGTTATTTTGATTTCTTTTTTTTTTACCGACAAAGAATAGTCGCTTCGATGATTAACCTTCGGTTCATAAACGATTTTTTTTTCGGCCGATATAAAAATGGTTTCGTCTGTATCGTCAAAGAGCCTCCCATTCGAAGATGCCAACTAATCTCCTACCTCTTTCAAGTCTTAAATAAAAATTAAACTTTAGGCGTAACTTAATTGTTAAGCACACTTTCGAACATAAATTTGTATTCGAAAAACGTGCTTAAATTTTTTTTCGTTTCGATCGCAACATATCGTTTTACCTTAAAAATTATTACTATTATTTTTTTAAATTTTTTTAGCCAAATACCCGTGCCAGGTACAGCAAGGATATTTTAATTCAGAGAAGCGCGAACTGGCAAACCGGCTCGTATAATTAATTTGGAATTCGCAGAGGCGTCGAACCAGTGAGGGAGGAATGTCGAATGAAGCGTGTATGTAAATGTGCATTAATTTTTTTCGTATCGATCGCAAAATACTGTGTTCCCGTAAAAATTATTATAATTATTATTATTTTTTAAACTAAATGTCCGTAGCAGGTGCGGCAAGTATATCGGCGAACGAACCGTGTACGTAAATCTGCATCCATTTTCTTTCGTTTCGATCGCAAAATATTGTTTTACCTTAAAAATTATTATTATTTTTAAAAAATTTTTTGCTATATGCCCATATCAGGTACGGCAAGGAAGGATATTTTAATTCAGAGAAGCGCGAACTGGCGAACCGGCTCGTAGAATTAATTTGGAATTCGCAGAGGCGTCGGGCCAGTGAGGCAGGAATGTCGAAAGAAACTTGTATTTAAATGTGCATCCATTTTTTTCGTACCGATCGCAAGATGTCGTTTTACCTTAAAACTGATGATTATTATTTTTAATTTTTTTTTAGTTAAATACCCGTATCAAGTACGGCAAGGATATTGGCGAACGAATCGTGTACGTAAACGTTCATCAATTTTTTTCCGTATCGACCGCAAAATACTGTGTTCCCTTAAAAATGATTATTATTTTTTAGCTAAATGCCCGTATCAGGTACGGAAGGATATTTTAATTCAGAGAAGCGCGAACTGGCGAACCGGCTCGTAGAATTAATTTGGAATTCGCAGAGGCGTCGGGCCAGTGAGGCAGGAATGTCGAAAGAAACTTGTATTTAAATGTGCATCCATTTTTTTCGTACCGATCGCAAGATGTCGTTTTACCTTAAAACTGATGATTATTATTTTTAATTTTTTTTTAGTTAAATACCCGTATCAAGTACGGCAAGGATATTGGCGAACGAATCGTGTACGTAAACGTTCATCAATTTTTTTCCGTATCGACCGCAAAATACTGTGTTCCCTTAAAAATGATTATTATTTTTTAGCTAAATGCCCGTATCAGGTACGGAAGGATATTTTAATTCAGAGAAGCGCGAACTGGCGAACCGGCTCGTAGAATTAATTTGGAATTCGCAGAGGCGTCGGGCCAGCGAGGGAGGAATGGCGAATGAAACGTGTACGCGAGCGGGAGTAGTAACGGCAGTACAGGGCAGACAGATAGCTCGGGTATAATTCTGCAGGAGTTCTCTCCGCCCCCGTGCCCCGTCGCATCGCCGGTGTGTAGAGATAGATAGAGAACGAAACGAACGCCACGAGTAAAAGGTAGAAACGGTGGAGGGGGAGGGGAGGTTCGGTGAGACAGGAAGTCAGAGCCAGAGCGTTCGGCGGGCGGGAGGGGGGGGGGGGGGGTGGCGAGCGAGCGAAGAGTGAAGAGAAAGCGAGAGGGGAAAGAGCTTGACAGGGAAGAGGTGGGCACGAGCTCGTGGCTTCGCCGCAGAGGTGATATTTCAAAGGGCTGCAAAACCCGTCGATACAGGAGAGGCAACGAACGAACGAACGCGGTCATCGTCGTTTCTCTGCCGGGCTCGCCGTCGTCGAGCATCGATGCCACCCCCGAGACCGAACGTCCATCAGGCCCCCTTACCTTCGGACACTAAATAAATTAACGCCTCCTCTGTGCAACACCCTCGATTGGCTCACTCGGCCAAAATTCGCAGGATGTAATCTCGAGCTTATCCAGCCGCGAATTTTTTTTTTATCGTTTTAAAATGTCTAGGGTAAAAGTGGGGAATATGGCCCGGTCCATATATCATTGATTTACGTGTTAATCGTGGTGGGCCATATTCACCACTTTTACCCTATGCATAGGGGAAAAGTGGTGAATATGGCCCACCTCGATTAACACGTAAATCAATGATATATGGACCGGGCCATATTCCCCACTTTTACCCTATGAGTGTGTAACTGGAGTTCTGGGGGGGGGGGGTCAGTTTTTAGAGAGAATTGTAAAATAAAGGCTGTAATTGGCAGCCGATGTTCGGAGGAATTTGCCGGTGGCGCGGTGGAGTTGGGGAATTAAAAGATTAAAAATTTGACGAAGATTGAACGAGCCTTGGGCAAACGTCAAAGCCTGAAGAGCGCAGCATGTGAATTTTTTTAAATGAATTTAACATACTGGGAAATTGTGGTGGGATTACGGAAAATTATTTGGAATTCGAGGTTTATAGTTAGGTCAGTTTATTACTCAGGGTTTTTCGATCGACGTTCTTGAATCAATGGAAAATCAAACAGTTCATCAAACATTTTTGTGTATCAGAAATAAAAGTTAAATTTGAAAATTCGATTGTCAACTCTTCGAAAAAAAAGAATCTCTATGATTTTATTTTGTCAGCCTTTATCCGTACTCGTCTGCCTGTCTCTTGCTCCACGCCGATCCCCCGAGTCACGTTGATCCTTGTCGGGGGACAGATCGACTTGTCGAAACGAAGTGTCGCATTTTTTATTCGCTCGCACAACGCCACTCGGTAACCCTAGGGAGCCCGGGGCTCCTGGTTAAAGTTATCCATGATACCCATTTACCGGTGTCTTATCGAAGTGTCTGCGTTCATCACGCTCCCCCTGTACATCGAGTTGAATCGCTGCAGGGTCGATCCAACTTGACTCCGTAGATACATCTCTGGCTCCGAAAGAACCGACGAAACTTATCAAAGAGAAATTTCAAGTAACATTTGACTAAAATTATATCATTGACTCTTCCGTCTGGCTGGCATTATTCCAAGTCCTCCGAGCACCCGATTATTCCAAGTCCTCCCAAGCCCCAATTATTCTAAGTACTTCCAAATCCAGGAAGACTCCACATCCCCGATTATTCTAAGTCCTTTCAAGTCTTGATTATTCTAAGTACCCCCGGGTCCAGATTATTTTAAATCTTCCTGGGTCCTGATTACTCTAAGTCGTCACAGATCCTGATTTTATCTAAGGATTCCCAGATCTTGATTATTCTAAGTACTCCAGTCCTGATAATTCTAGTCCTCCCGAGGCCCAATTATTCTAAGTACTCCAAATTCCTGATTACTCCACATCCCCGATTATTCTAAGTCCTTTCAAGTCTTGATTATTCTAAATACCCCCGGGTCCCGATTATTCTACATTTTCCTGGGCCTTGATTACCCTAAGTCGTCACAGATCCTGATTTTATCTAAGGATTCCCAGCTCTTGATTATTCTAAGTACTCCAGGTCTGATAATTCTAGTCCTCCCACATCCTGATTATTCTAAGTTCTCCCAATCTCCGATCATTCCAACTCCAGCCAATAACCTTCTCCCAGACTCAAGTTATTTACTTAGAAACACTAAGTCCCGCCAACGGCATCGAGACGCTTTCTTAGGACACTTTTCACTCGCCGGGTATTTTAGCATAAACAAAAAATCTGCGGAACGCCATTCATCGACCTCGTCAGTCAACTCCCCACATTTGACGACGCATTCTATCGAGGGGAAAAAAAATTTGCCGATCGTCAGGTACGAATCCGAACGTCGTGGAGACAGGAAGGGGTTAAGCGTATGGTGGGGATCGGTGTTTGCGAGCGTCGGGGAGCTTAGGGGAGCCGCAAGGTGCGCGCACGATCAGCGTGAGCCAGCCCGTCGGGTACGTCGCAGGGGTGGCTCCGGGGTGGTTAACGTGGCTGGTCCTCCTCTCGTGGCGAGACTGAAAGCGAAGGAGGAGACGGCTGTGCCGGTAGCTTGATCCCCGTAAGCCGAGGCTAAGAGGCTATTAGTTAGCTCCAGCTCGCTGGGACGGTAACCCCTTAGACTAACACGGTACTTACGCCACCAGGTTTCGACGGGCAGGGAAGCTCGCAGGACACCGAGGAGATCCAGTCCTGCAGCACGCTCTCTCCGCCCGGATCCCTTCGCTCCTCATCCGGCCGTCGCCTCGCCACATCCTTAGCTCGGTCTCACGCGCTTTACATAATAGCGACATGAGAACACCCTCGCGGCTGGTTCTGGCACGTACAGACGACAAGACCGCACTGACGCGAAGGCGCCCAGATAGAGGCGCGGATATAACCGTGGATGACGTTCATCAGTCTTCAAGATTCTGATTTAGATTGCTTTCCGTCCGGGGTCAACCGGAACAGAAATTTCGCTCGCCTTGCCCACTCGTCAACATTGTCGAGTCTTGAGTCCTTTTTTTTATTTTTTTTTCGTCGATGTGTTTACGGGCCGTTTTTTTATCTTGCGCTTCTGACACGGTTTTTCGTACGACAAAAATTAAAATTATGGAAATTGAATAAGTAGCAGATTCGTGATGAAACTTAAGGATTATACAAAATTGTATTTTGATAATCTAATTTTTTATGGACATAATTCCCGTTCACTCGACTATCGGGGTTGTGAAAAATAATTCATGGAATTTTCGCACTCTTCATAAAAATCGACGATGTTTCTTTGCTTATCTTTTTTTCATTGATACTTCAATTTATCACTAAGAAAAAATTACCTTTCGATTAACATTCGGAGTATTTTTCATGGACATTATTCTCGTTCACTCGACTGTCGGGCTTGAGAATAAAATAGTCCCTCGAATTCTTGCACTCGTCATAAAAATCACCGATTTATTTCTCCGTTCTCATTGTTTTCTTCATTGCTCTTTCAATTTATCCCGGAAGAGATCGTGGGATAAAGAATCAGTGTTCGAAGGTGAGAGTCGACGGGTCTCTTCGTCACTCCAATCTTGCGGAGGGTCGAAACTTCTTGAGACCGGAGCGGGAGCGGCCTGTCGCTTTGTCCAAAGTCCCTGAGGGCAAATATCCTCAAAGCCGATTAGTAGGCGAGGCACGTACGTTATTAGCTATTCGCGGACTTTATCTCGGTTCCTCTCGAACCTCCCCGTCGTCGGATCATCCCGCTCGCTTTACCGTCAGCTCGTGCCGGCGCCCGAACCGCTAAAATCAAACTTGGTGAGCTGCCGGCATTGTCGACGACCGCCACCGAGGTGTCCGAACGACCGCCGACACCCGACACCTCCGCGCGCCCGGGCTCGGAGGCGGTGGCCAGCGAGAGTTTACGCTCCGATCGAATAGCCATCTGGGAAACACTGAAGGGGAGCGAACCCGCCACGGCAATGCCAGTCGGTTAGACCATATTCTCCTCGGAGCTCACCAACCACCATTAGCCGGACTATAAAATCAGGCAAAACGGTGTGAGGCTCGACGATAAAACAGTGCGGAAACGCGAGCTGAGAAAACGCTGAGACCGTGAGCTGAGGACATAACGCGTCTGACCATTACGAGCTTTGACTACTCGGCGATCCATCCAGTGGAGGCTCGAGTTGGATCGGTAAGATTTTTTTTTCTCCCCGCTCGTTGGGATTGTCTCCTCAGATTGCCGATGAGAAGTGACCAAAGATCCTCCAACTTTGGTCACGTTTAAGACCATTTGGGATACCACGGTCGGTAAAGCAGATCGTAGTGCCATTTTTTTTTAATCACGCAAATTTTGCGATTTTTCAGTCAATCGTTCAAAACGTACAGTTCAACACACACAATTTGGTGAATCTTCCACTTTTACGTTCTACTTTATTTATCTCCATTACGTTCTACTTTATTTATCTCCATTACCGCACGACAACTCAGTTCGCCATTTCCCAATCATCGGTTTGCCATATTTATCCAGCCGATAAAAAAAATCGCCGCCTCCCAGTCCAATCCCATTCTTCCGCGGTCGGATTAAATTCCATCGATCGATAACACGATCTGCGCCGAAAATTTTACAAATTGGCGACAGAGCGCGGCTGATCGGTTACAGCGCGTGACTACTTGTCGGCTCGCACCGACGGCTCTATCACTGTTACCCAGCTGAATATCGTTTCCGACCGTTCACCATCGTTCCGCCATGACCAGATTTTTCCAATGACCAAAGAGGATCAACTCAGCGAACGGGCGTTTCGTCGATTATGCATCGGCAACGAAATCCGTCGGCTGCTCCGGTGCGACGAAATAATAACGTTTAAAAATCCTGTTTGGAACAAACATTTCTGGTACGAGCATCGAGCTCGCAATTAACGTGGAAACAATGGACGGTCCGGTCTGTTTCATACAGTCGGGCCAACTATGGTGCATGCACAGAAGTGTGCACATGCCCTCCAGGCGGAAAGGGGTGCGTTGGGCGGGAGGGGGATGAAGGGTTGAAACGAGTATTATTCACGTTTCGCGATAGTTAACAGTGATACGAGCGGGATGAGGTGCGGCGAAGTTACATCGGTGAAAACAAGGGAAACCGACAGACCAGTGCAAACTAGCGAGCTCCCGTGCTGAGGCGCGCGGGGAGAACGCAGCGTACAAGAGCGATAGGTGGATCAACGCAAATTTAACGAGCTATGAGGGAGAGAATATCGACGAGTTCATTATGACGTTCGCCGTACCTGCTGATTTTCGCGAGGCTCGCTGCATCGGCTTCAATGAGCCTTCCACTGGTGTGTGTTTGCTCTTTGGGAATGGGGGGAGGGTGCTTTTCGAAAGGCAAACAACGGCAGCAAAATCAGCATTGATCGTGCAAAATTTCTGTTCAAACTACACATCGGGACGGGTTGTTAAACCAAAACACAATGGGTGTTCGACGGTGAGAAATTTGATGGACACTTTACCACTGAATCGTCGGTGGATGATAAATATAAATATAAATATAAATATAAATATAAATATAAATATAAATATAAATATAAATATAAATATAAATATAAATATAAATATAAATATAAATATAAATATAAATATAAATATAAATATAAATATAAATATAAATATAAATATAAATATAAATATAAATATAAATATAAATATAAATATAAATATAAATATTATTTTGAGTCTTTTGATTCTCAAGGACAGTACCTAATTAATGATAGAACAATTACCCGTGCCCTGTGAAGAAAAATCATTCGAACCCGCTTAATTAATTGATTAATTGACGCTCACGTAGTCGCCGATTTAAAATAAAACCTAAAACGCTGACTTCGTTCGGTCAAACGATTTTTTTTTGTGTCTTTGACCGGTCCCAATTTTTTCTTAGCAAATGCCGTAAAAATAAATAGAATCATATGGGATGAGAGAAAAATATTTCCAGATGCACCGCCTTCAATGAACATTCTACTGCTGTGTTTGCTCTTCGGGAAAGGGGAGCGGAGTTAGAGGCGCTTTCCGGGGAAAAAAATTGTTCAAACTACACGTCGGGACGAATTGTTAAATCAAAACACAATGGTGTTCGGTGGAAAATTTTGTGGATACTTGACCACTGAATTGCTGGTCGATGGTTGATATATAAGTGTGTATATATGTATATATGTATTACGGAACTTCATTACCCCGGAGCTGAAGTGGTTCTTTTGAATCTCGTGGGCAGCACGTAATTAATGGTAGAACAATTACCCGTGCGCTGTGAATAAACGTCATTCGAACCCGCTTAATTAATCGATTAATTGACGCTCACGCAGGCGCTGATTTGAAATAAAACGTAAAACGCTAATTTCGTTCGAGTTATCGATTTTTTTTGTGCCCTTGACCGGTTCCAAATACCTTTTTAGCAATTGTTGAAAAAATAAATAAAATCATTTGAGTTGGGAGACAAAATAATTCAATTCTGTGTCAACTTAACTTCAACCTCTTAAAATGACTCCACAAATCATCGAGCATTCATTACATTTTTTTATTCATCTCCAAACGAAACGAAACTTCAGTCAGCTTAAAATTCACAGCAAAAGTTGCGACAAAAAAAAACCAAAAAAAGAATGTCGGGAATTTACGAACTCGACGTAGCGACAGTGAAACTCGTAGATGTGTCCACAATTAATCGAACAAAGCGTGTATTACCGGAATGGAGTTATACGCTGCTCAATGCGTCATTAACGACTTCCAGCCTATAGATCGACGTGTTCATTATACAGCGAGTCTAACGGGGATGGATCGCGTATCGGCTCGAATTCTCTCGTTCTACGGCGCTTTTGAGAGTCAAACAGTGGCGTCGGTCGTAAGAGTAATAGCCCAGAGCCAACATACGTACGATTCGTCCGGGCGACTGAGAGCGGATGGAAGAGAAGCGGCACCGAAGGTCATCGGGGAAGATCGATAGATCATTTCACGCTCGTTAGATCGGCCCATAGAACCGCGTGAACGCGTACTAACGACAGGCTTTATTGGAAGCCCCGTGGCTATTTTCCAGTTATATACGCCTATAATAGGGCAAGCTGTATGGGGAAAACGTTCGGCAACGGACCGGGCAGGTTCACTCGTTTTACACCCCCTGAATTCCCTCGTTCTCCATCCGCGCCGATCTCCCTTGTTCGCATCAACGAGATTATCGAATTCAATTTACAGTTTCAAAACCCGATCTCTTGTTAACCGTTTCGGCACGCGTCGCGAATTTGTGCGAAACCAATTGCCGACAAACACTGGTTATCGAGAAAGAAGTACAGGGGTTGTAAATAAATATTCCGATAGATAATACAATAAATGCGAAATATTTTCGTATCGCGAGTAGCGCGGACGAGAATTTTTATATTTATTTAAAAAAAAAAAAATTTATTACGTTACCATTTTTCGGAAGATGTGATAAGACAGCTGAAATCGGAGTCGGGCAAATTCTTGTCGGGATGAAATTTGTGCAAAACGAATTGCCAGGAAACACCGGTTACAGATAAATAAATATATTGGTTACGAATAATTGTTTCGATCGATAATACAATAAATGCGAAATATTTTATTATAGCAGGTAGCGCGGATGAAATTTTATATATATATATATTTTTTTAATTAAATGATTACGTCGGATTATCGATGCCGTCAATCGTGAAAATTTGTCGGAAGTGGTAATATTGCCGGAATCGGAGTCGGGGAAATTTTGGTCCGGATAAAATTTGTACAAAACGAATTGCCAGCAAACACTGGTTATTAATAAGTGTACTGATTATAAATAATTATTTCGATCGATAATACAATAAAAGCGAAATATTGTCATATTGCAAATGGAGCGGATGAAAGTTTTTATATTTTTATTTTCCAAAATTTAATTTATTACGTCGGATTATATATACCGTTAATTGTGAAAATTTGTCGGAAGTGGTATAGTCGACAGCGGAGTCGGGCGAATTTTTGTCCGGATAAAATTGCCGCTTCGATAATTCGTTTTGCATATAAATAGAGGCCAGGAATTTTGAAGCAATTACCTTTGGCCACGTGGATATTAATAGATGCAATTTATGAACGCTATCGGGTGGAACTTCCTGATCGCGTAAATACAGTTTTATCGCTGCCGAAACGATCCTTCGACCTTTACTTAATATGAACTATGTATAATTATTTTATAATTAAATCGATTTAGTTATTATTACAAAAATAATGTTTTCTTATTTAAGAAAATTCCAAAAATTATATTTTCTTATTTCCATATTCAGAGTCAAGAGTATCGATAAATTGTTTCGCTTCGCTAAATCGAGTAAAAGAAAAATACACCGGAAGTATCTCGTGCACCATTTTTAATTCTAAAACTATGCTTCGTGCCAAAAAAACCTAGGAACACAATATGTAGGTTTTTCGATGTATTTTCTGATAAATTTTATTCCAATTTTTTATCAACCTTCCACGAGCCACTTTTGAACAAAATTAAGGTACAATCTTTTTCCCGTGTATTTAGAATCTCCCCACGTTTCCCTAATTTTTTAAAGTCACCCTCCCCCCGCGCAAACTAAAAAAAAAATTAACCCCGTTTACAAATACCCAACTTTCGTCGCAATTAACGATAACGCTCCTCAAAAAATTCCCCAGCAAATTACCCCAAAATCTGTTGCGAAATATAATCTCCTCCGCGTCTCGCCTCCTCTCGGCTCTCATAATTTATAGCAACGTTTTACGATCGTACAGACTCGACGATGCTTTCGTATAATAGGATTTAATTTGTGGTTCCACGAAGCCCGTACCAGTGCATACATACACACAAGTACACGTATATATCAACGTATCTACAGTTTGCATTTCGTTCCCAAACGATGTTTGAGATCGTCCTACCGAAACAATGTTTGAACGAGCGAACACGTTACCCCGAGGAGGAGCGAGATGGAGTCTCGTGAGACAACCACGGCAAGCCAAGACTGATACATAACATATACATATACGTATATACATGTATACATGTATAATGTATATCACCCTCTACATAAGATCGCAAACGTAATTCGGCGAAAATTTATCGTCGGTTGCCGAGTCCACGAAGCGGAATAAGGATCGTGGAGGCGTAAGGATAGTTGAATAAAAGAGAGGCAGCGTATGGAAAGTTACGAGGGAAAACAAAGGATTAACGACAAAGGACAGCGAGAACTGTCTTGAAGCCCGTCCGAATAAGCGAGAGAGCGCGAATGCTCGACGAGTTTTGAACAAAAAGATCGTAAAATCTATATTATACACATATATACAAATGTATCCACTGCTAAGAAACATAAGGGCGCTTCTCCCGCAATTTAACTTGTAAAACGACTCGAGGTGCGCCCTTCTGTTTCTTAGCGGTATTTTTAGGTCGATCAAATTTTTCGTTTCAACGAAAATGTTATAATCGAGAATCTTAATGTTATAATCACTGAAAAAAATATCAATAACTCAAGTAAAATTCGCTTGCGGGCCGCCAAAAAAAAATTCTACTTTCAATTCCACTTTCAATTCCACTTTCAATTCCACTTTCAATTCCACTTTCAATTCCACTTTCAATTCCACTTTCAATTCCATTTTTAATTCTACTTTCAATTCTATACGAGATTGAAACGATCATTTCAATGTCATATGGAATTCCAAGAATTGAAAGTAGAATTGAAATTGAAACACTTTCTTTGGAGCCCGCGAGCGAATTTTTTTTTCAATGCGGAATAAGGAGTGTCGTCTCGTAAGGATAGTTGAATAAAAGAGATGCAGCGTATGGAAAATTACGAGCGAAAACAAAAGATTAACGACGGGGGACAGCTCAGCGAGGACCGTCTTGAAGCTTGTCCGGATAGGCGAGAGAGCGAGAATGCTCGACGAGTTTTGAACAAAACGATCGTAAAATCTATATACACATATACACATATTTATCCACCGCTAAGAAACACAAGAGCGTATCTCCAGAAATTTAACTCGTAAAACGACTCGAGGTGCGCCCTTCTGATTCTTGGCGGTCGAGTTGCCTATATTCCGCGACTCTTGGCGCGTTCGCGCTTCGGGGGGAAACCGGGATGTATATATGTATGTATATATGTATACATTTGTGTAGCAACGAAAGGGATGGAAAAGCGGGTGGCTGAGGAAAACGCTTTAAGGGCGATACCGTGGAAGGGCTCGAGACTCTCGGGCGCGGAAACTCCCGGAAGCGGGCCACTAAATATGAATCATAAAAGAAGCATAAAGATAATTGTATGCTAATGGGATCGGGCGTATGCGCGGCGTCGTTCGCGACCCACCGACCCACACAAGCAGCGACGAGGAACGAGGCTGCCTCGTGGAGCAACCGTCTTTCCAGCAGCACGGAATCACCACCCGCTCTCTCGCCGCTTCCGCCCATCCTTGCGCAACGTTATATTGCCTATATAATAGCGAATATATGTACTTTCCGTGTAAATTCAAAGTTACATAAATTTCTTGTACATATTACCGGGGAGCGAGGAGCAATATCGTTCGGTATGTACAGTTACCAGTCGACGACGATGCCGGTTCTCGGGACGGGTTATACTTTTGCTCGGCTAAACAGTATCGCGCGCACACGCCGGGAAAGGGCTCAAAGGGATCGAAGGTCGGGTCGTCATACCGTCGTCTTTTTTTTCAGAGTTCACATAGGAAAAATACATACGTGTTGCGTGTCGAGAACAACATCGGTAAAAGATAACATATATGTAAAATTTTGAATTTTACATTAAAAAAATATATATTTACGGAAATATATTTTCTTGAAATGTAAAACTATTTTATGGTTGATATATCGATCATCCAAAATCACAGAATTTAATGTATTTCGGATGTATTTTTCGCCCTTATTTTTGCACATATTTCCGTATATATGTTCCAAAATACATAATAAATACGAAGTCGTCATACATTGATCGATTATTATTAATATTATTATTAATATTATTATTGTTATTATTATTATTATTATTATTATTATTATTATTATTATTATTATTATTATTATTATTATTATTATTATTATTATTATTATTATTATTATTATTATTATATTTCCTCAAAAGATCAGATTTTAGCTGAAGACAGCCTGGCAGTAAACGCCGCTCTAAAATATCCTCAAACGCCCGATATTGTTTTCTTCCCACCCTCGACTCAACATTTTTCCATCACCTTTTTCACATTTCGGCCGATAAATTTTACGTTCCTCGAATCGTCCATCGAAGTTCACGGGGACGTAAAATCTATACAAATAGGAGTTTCCCGGTGATTTTCTGTATATTCTCTCGTCATGCCCAGCCGGCGTTCCCCCGAGAGGCGCGAGAGACGAGGGTCGGCGGAAGCCCGGATAAGGGGAGGGGGGGGGGGGTGGCAGGATATATATAAAAATATAATAAAAGAATATTATCCTGTATAGTCCAGAAGATTTTCTTTTCCGCTTCGCCCTCTGCGAAGCAATCTCGACGTCACCCAATCTGGTCGCTGTCGTCGTCGTTCTCCTCCTGCATCCCCTTCCGGGCCCCGCGCACTTCCTCCTCGCGGCCGCTTCCGATCAAACAATCTATCCGCAACGACCTCCGAACCGTATATTTTATAACTCGAAGTTTGCCCTCCCGATCCGCGGGCGGCGAGCCCGTACTGCGGAATCGCTTTAAGAGTCCCGCCGGGCACTCGAAACTTTTTTAAACGTCCGAGGGAAATTATCCCGAATCCGCGAGGAACCCCCCCCCCCCCTCCCCCCGCCCCCGCCGTTCGCAACATCTCGGACGTTCGACGTCCTCCCGAGCCACTTCGAGGGAATTTATTCGGAAGAAAATCGCCCATAGCCCGGGGCTGATACTCCCGAGGAATCCGAAGAGCTCAGCCCCGTCGAGGATTGGCGGAGGATGGCTTGCGTCGCGTTCCGCGGAGCGGCCCCGAACGCTACGCGAAATGAATCGAAAAACGATCTCCGGAACGCTCCCGGAACGCGAATAAAAGAGAACTCGGGGAAAGTATCGTTGTCGTGGAGAACGGACAGTAATTGGCGGAATTGGCGGTTTGGGAATGCGGTGGAAAAATAAGGTAGAAAAAATGAACCGTGTAAAAGCTATCCTCGGTTCGGACTTGCATCATTATCATTATATAATTTTATTTTTATTTTCTAAGTGAGGACAGTCTCGTCCGTTTTGCCCCTCCACCCCTATCAGAGCTACTCTCTCGAAATAAATGGTTACAAATCGAGATTTAGGTGCTTAAAATAATATCTGCAGAAACAAGAAGACTAGCATTGGTCAGAAGAATGAACAGTAATTGGCCGTTTAAAAATTCGATGGAAAAATAAATTACGGAAACGAACCACGTTAAAGCGATCCTCGGTTCAGACTTAAGGTTCAACTTGATATCGTACACAAAATTTTATAATTAATTATAATAATACGTATTATTATTATATATTGTACAATATATATTAAAATTATAATTATAATAAACATTATACAATTTATTTATTTTAAGTGAAGAACAGGCGGCCGTTTTGCCCCCCGCCTATTCGTGCAACTGTCTCGAAACAAATCGTCGTTAGTCGAGATTTACGTGCCTAAAATAATGTCTGCAGAAAAAAGAAGACCAGCAAAGTTGGCGAGAGCCCACTTTTTCGAGGTTGCGCCATGCCAATTCCCGGCCGGCCAATAGCTGTGCCCCAGTGCGAGTCGTGAATCCCGAAGCCTCCACGGGGAAAGGTATACGAAACGGTAAGAATCCTCCTCCGAAGGGTCGGCGAATGAATCGGGGATGAAGATTGAAAAGAAAATCGGCCCGGTGAATCCTGGTCGGCGTTTAAACGCCCCGTCTCGCTCGAGAGCCTCTACTTTCACGAACTTCTTGACCGCCGATGGCTCTCGAAGATCCTCGAAGGTCCCCGGTCCTCCGACTCCTCGAGGCTTTCATCGAAGCCCATCGAGTTCTCTCTCAACTCCAACCGGTCCTGCGAGACGGATGCCGGAGCGAGAATCATCCAGTGCGCCGGCTGCGGAGGTTGCTACGATGTGTAAACCATGAGCCTTCCACGAATGCACCGGAGAGCCAAAGCTCACTCGAAAACGTTGCTCGTTCGATCGCGAATTCATGAATCCGACGATGAGATCCAGTTATATATATACATATACACATATACACATATACACACATATACACATATATACACGTATATACACATATATACACACATGTACACATATATATACACACATGTACACATATATACACATATATACACATATATGTATGGATGGATGGATGGATGGATTGGGAAAATCGATGAGTTCCGCGACCTCCGCCAGTGGGAAAGCTCAATTCGAGCCTCCAACTTCCCCGAGCATGGTTCCAACTTCACCTCAGAGAGACTCGGCTATACGAGCCGGCCTCCGCCCTCCCGGACCGGGCTAATCGAATTTTCCGAAACTCGTTATTAGCCGTATCTCACAGAGAGACGGAATTCCCTTTGACGTCGAGGAAACGACGTAGGATAGGAGAGCACACATTCCGGAAGAGGAATCGTTCGTGGGGCGCGCAGCGGGGCACAGCATCAGCTGCTGGACCGAGCTGTGCCGCTGCAGCGGCTGCATGCACGGATGGCGGGTACGTGAAGCCGAGTGGATTAAGACACCGGTATATATGTTCCTGTACCGCAGGCCCTCGGGAGGCTGTTTCTCTGCACTGTGAAACACGCATCGATTCCACTCGCTTTACCCCCCCCCCCCTTCTGCTCCACCCTGTTAACATGAGCTTGTACGATTTTCCGGGCTTGTCTCTCGCGTCCCGATAACCGAAGATACGTACGTGGGAGACTTCCGGCGAAATTCTCGGGTCGCGAAACCCCTCGTACGTATGAGCGGTACGGGGGAAGTTTTGATAGTTCGGGCGATACGGAAGTGTGACAAATTTATGACGCTATCGATTTTCTAACGGAGTGAATTCTCGGGTTATCGGGACTGGCGGGATGATAAGGGGTTTGAGGGTTGAAACTGGGGCAATCTGCCCCAGTTTCTACGGTGTCGGATTTTTTGCCTATATAACTTTTTTTATGATATACAATTATGTACGTAATAATAAATGTTCGTGTCGATTGGAGACTCACTCCGATACTCACAGATACTCACGGACAATCAGGAACACTCACGAACACTCACGGATACTTACAGATTCTCACACGGATAATCAAGAATGCTCACCGATAATCAGGGATAGTCAGATTCTCACATGGATAATCAAGAATGCTCACGGATAATCAGGGATTGTCCGATTCTCACACGGATACTCACAGACACTCACAGCCACTCGCACAGATACTGTGAGGCGCGAAGCGGGCGAGCCAACATAGCTAATAGATAATAAGAATGGGGTATAACGGACCGAGCTTAATTTTATAGAAGTTTTATGTCACGGCATGTACATGCTACATAAAAAGAGTGTCGAATAGAGTATTATAATTATTACCAATTGTTCTCCGTTGAGCAAGATACAGCAGCAGTGGAACCGAAATTTAATTAATTCCGACGGACAGCAACGGTTGATATATATCCAACCGAGAAGTTTCATTTACCTTTGGCACATAGTTTCGTACGTGTCTGCGAATCGGAGGGAAATGATTTTGAGGGCCAGCGGGAGCCCCGGGGCGGTCAGACGTCGCGGAACTTCCCGAAGGCGGTAGATAGTACCGTGCTCTGTCTGGCCAGTAGCCAAAAAGCTGTCCGATGATTCTCATTTGAAAAAAGAAAAGTCCAATCCAAAGATAAAGAAAAAATCCCACTTCATACCACCCCTCGAATTAATCCACGGCTGCTTTTCAGTCCCATATTAATTTTGCCTTCAAACCCCAAACCCCTCTCCGCTCAAATAATTTATTTTATTTTCGCATCCCCGCCCAGTGCAATTTTTTTTTTTCAAATTTTTAAATTTTTTTTCGTTTAGTACTTCGTGAAAAAAAAATCCCTCTTCATACCAATCCTCGAATTAATCTACAGCTGTTTTTCAGTCGCCTAAGCCCTTCTCCACTCAATTAATTTTTTATCCGTCTCTCCGCTTTCAGCAATTTTTTTTTTTTTCGTCAAATGGCCTCGAATATTAAATTCAAGTATTTCTCGCAAAAAAATAAATAAAAAATCTACGACTGTCAATTGCTTTCCGGTTGGCTTCGGATTCAATCGACGCATCGAAAACTCTTCAATTAAAACTTCCCGTAGAATTTCGAAATTCGATTAATACCATCGGATGGCGGTCCTGGTAAACGGAGTAGTTCTGGTGAGTTATATTTACCCGAGATCGGTCTACATGTAGGTCCGAATTGAGCCAGGACGGGATGATTCCGGAGAGGTTTGCGAGGCCCCGGGATACAAGCGGAATGAAACCCCCCCCCCCCCCTCCCCCTCGAATCGACAAGGAAGAGCTTCTCGGGATGTGTACTATTCCACGGTCGTGGTATTATCCTTGCCGTCTGGTGAGGAGACAAAGAGAGCTTTGCGATTGGAGCGGAGTCCTCGCCGGTGGGCCGAAGTCAATATTTGCCTGACTCTGTCACAGGAGAAACTCGTCCGATGAGTCGGAACGTCATCAATTATTCGTCTCCCTTACGGGTCTCTGGTCACGAAAACCCGAGCTCCATGGCTTGACCAAATTTACACGATTTCAGAACAACCGGCTCCGCTCCGACTATCCGCGAAATTCCGTTCTCATTAGCCGAATGGCCCCCCATTTATAATTAACGAATGCCTGCATCATTGATCGGCACCGGTTTCGGACTCGGAGTCGCGCGCGCACGGGGAGCATTAAAAATTGATTGCTCGACGATTTATCGACCACGGTAATATGAACTTAAACGCCGTCGTTGGGAATAAACAATCGACTCGCGAGCTACGGACTCACCGATTTATTTATCGTGGAGAGATTTAGTGGTTTTTTTTTTAAATTAATTTTAAACTTTTTTTGAAAGTTCATTCATATTTCATATTAATTATCGAATCGCACGAAATTTTACCGAACTAACTCTGTTTCCTATAGGAATACCTGTGGCGTTCATATTATCAATCTCGTTAATATGAACCCGAAAGCCGTCGTTGGGAATAAACAATCGACTGGCAAGCTACGGACTCACCGATTTATTTATCGTTGGGGAAATTTAATGGTTTAGAAAAAATTATTTTAGCTTTTTTTAGTTTTAATTAATATTTCATATTAATTATTGAATTGCAAGAAATGTTCACGACCTACCGCTTGCTATATGAATACCTATGTATTCCTGGAAGTAATAAAAACTATTGTTATTATTGTTGTTAGTAGTAGTAACAGTGCATTTATTGACAACAGAGTGAGGTTACAACAAATATGTATACAAATCTTACAACGCATATTATATTGTGTCGATAAAATAATTGATGAAATTATCCGCCCTTACCTTCGTAATCGGCAGCAGTATTTGTTTTTCTTCTTTTTTCCTATGACGACATTGAAGGTCGATTCACGAAGCGATTAATAAATAATTAAACGTTCATCGAAACTTCTTGATACTTTATATTTTATTAATCAGTATTTACAACAATAATCGAGCGTCGTTAAGGACGAAGTACAACAAGCGATATCGAATGTCTTTTCTCTTTTTGCATAATTTATTTTTCTTTCAACTCCACCGTCTTTGATTCCTATCTATTTTTTCGACTGGCGTCTATTTTATTTAAAAAGAATTATATAAATAGAAATCTCTCCTGATGGATGCCGAAACGAATTTTGCGAATATCTGGCCTTTGACGTATTATCATTATTTTTTTTTCGTTTCTAAATTAGAAAGCTCTTCGGAACTATTTAAAGATAAAATACTAGGCAGCGATTGTAAGTGGGCGCTATTATGCATCGGCAGGTGAGTCCCGAGAAAAACAATTTTTTCTCTGTGCATCCAACGCGCGTTTTCTCTTATCGACGCCAGGAAACTCGGCAAGAATCTCCTCTCAGTCCGCTCCGCGGCCCGCACGCAGAGGCTTCGTAAATTCATTACAAGAATTCAAAAATGTACGAACAATTGACAATAATTCGTCATATCTTTCCCGTAATTCAAATCTCAAAAAGGCGTTCGAATAAAAAAAACAACAAAAAAAAAAATCCCTCTCGGGCAAATTAAAACCTATCGATCTTTGGGGTTTCGGGGGTGATAAAGCTTCTCGAAGCGAATTGTAGCTGCAGCGTAGAAATCTACGTGATTTTATTTTTTATTTTTTCTCCCCACAGAGAGGTTGCTCGCGAATGAACATCTCGGCTGTTTTGTTTTTCATTCGAGATCAAGTATTCCTTTTTTTGTTTTCATCAATGACGTTCAAAAATTTCACTATTGGCCGTTTTTTTTTTTTAAATTCTTTTTACTGTTTTTCATGGTTTTATTTTTATCGACGTCACCGAGGACAATTGCATTCTATGTACACCACAGTCGACTTTTTACCGAACGATCGGACACACTGAGAAGACAGATTTTTTTTCATTTGAACACTTTAATAAATATTATGATCGCGAAACGGAATTAATCCACAAATTTTTCTGTATCGCACGCGATGAATTTCTTTCCCCTATTAATCTCTCGAGAACATCCGATCGTTCGGAAAAAGTCGAACGCGATCAATTGAAGAGATTAAAACTAGTTCGAAACCTTAGCTACAATTTTGGCATCGATTGAGGTGACGGCGGCGTGGTGAGTGTGTGGATATCGTCGAAGGATTTCTTGGCTGCGTTCTGCAGATCGTCCATGCCTCGTCGGGTCTTCGTCGTTATGTCGTCGATCTGGCGGCGTGTGTGGTTCAGCAATTCATCCGTCGACTTTACGGCTGAACTCGCGAGATCCTTCACCTCGACCCCCATTTTGTCGATCACCCACTCCACTGCTTGTCTCCCCTATTTTTTAAATATTTTATATTGTTTATATTGTTTATATTGTTTGTTAAAAATGTAATTAAATAATGAATTTAAATCTTAGTTTTACTATTAAATCTTACATTATAAGCGTTAGTTTCTTAAATACGATAAAAAGGATCAATTTTAGGCAATGTGTTAGTAATGTGTTTATTTCTTTAATGTACTTCCAGTTTTGCGAAGAAACTGAAGTGTTTTTCTAAATTATATTTATTTTCAATTTTTTTTAAATCCACTTCCGGTTTTATAAAAGTGCCGAAAGTACCAATTTTGATTCTTTTTATTCGGTTTTAATTTTATTGTTTATTGAGGCAATAAATTATTAATAATTCATAGAATTATTAGTGGATCTGACCTTTCCAGCATTGAGTGATATCTTGGACGTTAGAAGGTCCTCCATGTAATGAGTGAGCGGTACACCACGCACGGTCACCACGGCTTCCTGCGTGAGGAGAGTTTTGCGGTTGTCGTCAGGATCTGGGACGTACCTCAGAGTCTCGTCGACAGCGATGTAGTTGCAAAAGCTCAGCTATAAGTAAAAAATGGCAATGAATCCCACCGACCCTACTCGTCATTACTCCTACTCCCTGAACGTCATTACGCCTACTCCCTGAACCGCCGCTCCACAATATCCATCTTACAAAGTAGATAAGAGTCCAACATTTCTCATAAATCTCTAATTTTTAGTACATCAACGTATCCGTTCAATTTACTCCGAAACCAGTGGATTTACGAAAAATGTTGTCAGGACCTTTTTTGTAGAGAATTTTCCGATCTACAAACAAAGTCGTATGCATCTAGACCGTCAGAAGCTCCGTCATCGTTATAAATCACCGAAAACACAGACTGTCGACAAGAGACCTCGATAAAAAAAATTGATCTTAATTTTTGTTCAATAACTTAAAAATAGCACCATCAATCTACACTGTGAATTTACACAGTCAAGATGAAAGGTTTTCCTTTACATAGCCAGTAATTCTACCTTCCCTCAATACCAACTTTTAACTTCTTCCCTAAAAAAAAACTTTCCCCAAAAATAATTTTTCCTTAAAAAATCACTCCACACATAACTTCAGGTACAATAAAAATTGGCGTCATTTTCCCCGCGCTACAAAGTCTTATCTTCGCATTCCCAGTCTTCATGAAATCCCCTGTTCTGCCCAAAAACCATAAAAAAAAAAAATAAAAAAAAAAAATGAACAATTCATATAATCCCTATTCTGCGATTCCCCACTAATCCAAAAATCTCCAGCCCGGAAGAGGAAGCCCGCGAGACCTTAGCCATATTTCCGTCTCGGTCCGCATGCCGGGTCCGTCTTTGTGCGAAATTGCGGAGCGACGCCGAGTCAGTCGGGGCGCGAGGGCGTCATACGGTGGGTTTTCTGGTCTGGTTTTCAAGAGAGCGCGGAGAGATGAGCACCGAGAGTGCATCAGCGGGTGAATGCACAGCGCGAAGCCGGTGAATGCGACGCCGCGGAGCGAGAGGGGACCCGAACGGCATAACCTGGGGGCGGGAGGGGGGCGAGGGGTGAAACTCTCACCGGTGCATTATTATGAACGCTAGTTCGGAGGCGCCGAGAACAGTGCTCGCGAGGCTGGAACAATTGAATCGCGGGGAGTGCAATACGTTTCGCGGGGAATTAACGCCTGCGGCATTGTGCCTCGGCGGGGGCCGCGAGCGGTGGAGGGGGGGCGGGGGGGGGGGGACCCGAGGAAACACGCGAGAAGGCTTCAACTGTGGAATATGCTACGTCGAGTGGAGCTTCCCCAAAAGCCCCGGCCTTTCTCCCCGACGCTCCTCCTCGCCATATTGGCAATCAGTGAAGCCGACCGTGGGTTACATTCGCGCTGCGCGCTCATCTAATACCCGGCGCTCCGCTGGATCCGCCGAGCGAAGCCAGACTCTATTAAACGCAAAAAGACGTCCGGGATCGTTTCTCAAATTGTCAATCTCTTCTATTAATTTTTTATTTTTTTTTTTTTTTATTTTGGGCAGATTGAAATCGCCGGGGATGAGAATAGCGGGATGGAATTTAAAAAAGAGAGAATTCGTAACGTGTTTCGAGCGGTCGGGGACAAAATAAGTGAATCCGGTTTATTGGAGAACGTATGCTGAGATTTGATTCTTTTTAATTTAATTTTATATTTTTTATTCGAGAGTTGAGATCTTTATTTTGAATGTCGAGCAGTTTTCTTGCGTCGTTGGTTGGGAGGATTGAGGAGGTTGGAGCGCTTCACGCTAGTCAAATGAGTGCTTCATTTTTAAAGTTGTTTGTACAAACTTCGACGCGTCTGTGGATTGCAGTGGATAGTTACTTCTATTACGGCGGATGTTTTTAATTTGGAGAAACATTAATTGCCATGGATTTGGAAAAATATTAACTGGTTTTGTGCTAAATTTCGAAACGACTTTCGTTCAGTTTTTTCAAAGAATAATCCGTAATTTTCGCTCGATTTTGATGTATGACGGCTCATTCTCTTCCTTGAAAGAAGCTCTACGAATTCACCGTCTAGATATTGGATAGTGGTTTCCGTTTAAAAATTACAGCTGTTCGTTTACGAAGGAATTTCATTAATAGACAAATAAAAGGCTGTCATTTTTAAACCGAAAATACTATCCAATTCTTAGAGATTCTTTCAAAGAAGGGAACTACCCGTAATACATCAGAAACGAGAAAAAAATTACTTCATCGTTTTTTGTTTGAACTCTTTTTGGCCAAAACCCGATTTTCTCAGAGCCCGTGCTCCAAAAAGCAAAAAAATAAATATAAAAAAAATAACTCCTGAAAAAAGGAATTTCCACACCCGACTTATTCGAAACGGTCCTTCGCCCTCGTCTCCGATTTCATCGTCTCGGAGAGCCCGGCCAAAGCTCCCCGGCTATCGTTATCTCCCGATCGACTCGCGTCTACCCGCGCCTGGGGAGAACGGGGCTATGCAAAGAACTCCCGAGAGTTTTTGGCGCGAGATACTTCCCACCTACAGCGATCGTTTAAGCAGCTCGCTCGCTCGTTTTCTCTTTAAAAGTTTTTTTTTTCCTTATCGACATACAAAAAATACGAGAGGGAATTTATCTCGCAATGATTGAAATCCGCGAGAACTTTTCGTTTTTCTCCTTTTTTTCTCCCCAGCGAGAAATTCTTTTCTAAACGATGCTTTTCTGGGGAAACTGAACGATCCCTTCGTAACTGAGAGTCCGCAAAGGACTCTCTCGTAGCGTCGTTATCTCTCCCCATCTTTCGTTCGATAATTATCGTTTGACCTTCTGTCCCCATCCTGCGAATCTCACTACACCCATTAATTTCTGAAAATTAATTTAAATTTAAGAAACCATTAAATCTCTCGAACGATCAATAAATCGGTAATCCGTGGCTCGCGCGTTGATTGTTTATTTCCAACGACGGCGTTTAAGTTCATATTACCGTGATTGATAATATGAACGACATAGATATTCATAAAGCAAGCAGGGCAGGTCGATAAAGTTCCATCCAATTCAATAATCAATATGAAATATGAATAAAAACTAATAATAAAGTTAACAATTCATTTTTTTAAAAACCATTAAATCTCTCGAACGATCAATAAATCGGTAATCCATAGATCGCGCCTCGATAGTTTATTCCTTACGACGGCGTTTAAGTCCATATTATCGGGATTGATAATATGAACGTCATAGGTATTCATACAACAAGCAGGGCAGTTCGATAAAGTTCCTTCCAATTTAATCATTAACATGAAATATGAATGAAAACTAAAAAAAAGCTAAAAATGATTTGAAAAAAAAGCATAAAATCTCTCGAACGATCAATAAATCGGTAATCCGTAGCTCGCGCCTCGATAGTTCATTCCTTACGACGGCGTTTAAGTCCATATAATCGCGATTGATAATATGAACATCATAGGTATTCATATAACAAGCATAGAAGTTAGATAAAGTTCCTTACAATTTCAATAATTTCAATCATTAACATGAAATATGAATGAAAACTAAAAAAAAGCTAAAAATTTTATTTTTTAAAACCATAAAATCTCTCGAACGATCAATAAATCGGTAGTCCGTAGCTCGCGCCTCGATTGTTTCTTGCGAACCAGCGAGAAATTCGAATTCTTTTCTAAACGATGCTTTCCTAGGGAAACTGTACGATCCCATCGTAACTGAGAGTCCGCAAGGGACTCTCTCGTAGCGTCGTTATCTCTCCCTATCCTTCGCTCGATAATTATCGTTTCACCTTCCGTCCCCGACCCGTGCATCTCTCTACACCCATTTCGCCTAACATTCTCGCGATGCCCGGCACTTGGTATTCCGCTCGGATCATCCCGTTGGTCGACCGGTGAAATTTCGTTTCTCGCGCGACGGCACTCCGCGCCCTCCACTCCTCTGCTCACGACCCCCATAACGGCACGAATAGCCGGGACGAGAGGCTGCGCGACGTTCGGCTCTCTCGGGCAGCCCCCAGCTTTAATTGGCACGACGGGTCGTCTAGTTGTCATTCCCTTAACGAGGCCAGATAGAGCGAGATGTACGGCGGAAACTGGAAACGCACTAACCGACATTCGAATTCCGGATATTAGGCAATTTTACTGTTTACGACTCCCCGAAGAACTTTTTCCACGATTTTTAGATCGCCGTTCACGCTCGCTTTGGCCTAATCGTCATCCGGCTACTTATTTTATTTTTACATATCTCGTTGCTTTTTTTTGTTTTGTGTATGTATGAGTTTTATAGGAATTATGGAAGAGTTTATGATTTTATATCGTTTTGGAATTTAACTAAATTTTTTAAATAAATATTCCCATCCACGTCCTGTCGAGTCGTAAAACCGTGGATATCTCGTAGAAAAATGGAGTTGGGTAAAAATATGTGAGGACACTTTTTCTTCGTCTCGGAGAGATTAACATTTTTCGTGGGAACCATTTTTTCGTATCTCCAGCAGTTTCGGCCCGACGTCGACTCGAACAAACGAAGCGTAAAATAAACGGATAAAATTTTTCCCGCGATTTCTTTTGTCGCCCAAAACTTCCACGATATTCGGAATTCCCGCTAATCGGTTCGGCTTATCTGGCCGTCCATCCGATTCGAACGGCGGAATCGCGACTCGGTGGGTTAATTAACGATACGAGCTCGATTTTCTCAAATGGCTTTTGGCATCAATTCGTGTATTAATTCCCAATGTTACCGAACTGTGCTCGACGCACGCTCCGCCGAACTCCACTTGGTAGTTCGCGAAGGGCTGCCGGACAGATTCGCTCTCGGGCAGAGCGGTTTTGGAATCCTCTCGTCGGCGCTCCGAGAAGGAGGAACCAGGAGCACGCACGTACCACGACCAACAGCAGCAGCGGCAGCGGCAGCAGCATCAGCACCAGGGCGAAATCCCCGCCGTTCCACCGAGTAATTACTCTTCTGCCAATTAACTCGCGCACTGGCCTCGGCGTTCAATTATCTCGAGCTATACAGGCACTGTATGCCGAGCCCTCGCGTTCTGGGAGCGCACGTTGCCTGTATCTCGCTGTACCATTGCCACTAGAAGGGCTCGAATTTCCCGAATAGTGCGTAAACGAATCTGGCCCTCCGGCGATGGAATTGAAATGTTCTTTGCTTTAAAAAATACCAACGACGGAACGAATTAATAGAGAAAAAACAAGTTCATCGGGCGATCGGATAAAAGTGAAAAGCATTTTTTTGAATCTCGTAATGGAATAGAACGTAACGAGAAAAGATTCCCGAAATCTGGATCAGGTATGGAATTGCGTCGAAAGAGAATTCTTTTTGGCAATGGAGAGCTTTTTCTATCTGGAATTCATTCATAACATCGCACCCAAGTTAAAAGTTGCTCAAGATGAAATTTATTGAAGTTTCGACTTGCTCAAGGTGAAACTTATTCAAGTTGTAACTTGCTCTAAGTTTCATCTTAATCCAAGTTTCAACTTAATCCAAGTTTCAACTTAATCCACGATTCAACTTAATCCACGATTCAACTTAATCCAAGTTTCAACTTAATCCAAGTTTCAACTTAATCCAAGTTTCAACTTAATCCACGATTCAACTTAATCCACGATTCAACTTAATCCACGATTCAACTTAATCCACGATTCAACTTAATCCACGATTCAACTTAATCCACGATTCAACTCGCCAAAGTTTCAACTCTCTCAAGTTTTAACTCGCTAAAGTTTCAACTCTCTCAAGTTTTAACTCGCTAAAGTTTCATCTCGCTCAAATTTAATTTATTTGCTCCACCAACTTCGATTCAATTGAACGGTAACTCGAGTTTAGTCCGCCCTCTTAATTATTTCGCTGCTTTTTTACTCCCTAATTACTTTTTCATTGCTCATCAGTTCACTCGGACTGGCGCGGGAATATCTTCATCTACTTGCTTCCGCGTCGTGCTTGCATTTCACCGAGGATCGCTTCGCTTTTGGAGTGTGGACTGTTGGGGGACCGTAGCGTTAATTGAAATTTTTCTCACCGTCGACCATCGGCATACGCCATGAGCTTTTGAAAACCGCTGCTGCTGTTTGCCAATCCCTCGGGGACCCATCGACGCCACCGCGTTCGTCACTATCAACCCAATCGGTACTCTCTCTATATTCGCTGAGCATACCCTAGCATTTCGCGCGTTTGCTTTTCATTTACCGGTGCGAGAACCCGACGCACGTTTTCACGAAAATATATCCCTATGCCGCACTCTATCGACCTTGTGCCAACAGAAAATACCGCGGGCCACGCGTATGAAAACGCGAGGAAATTCAATGAGCTGTCGCAACGGAGAACTTTTCACCCGATCGCGCCATAATTTTTTTTTTTTTTTATACGGCGACACAATCAAATTTCACTGGAAAATAAAGTTGTTGCAATCGAGAACACGAGTTGTTCCAGCCTTCGAAAATATCCCCTTGAACAAATTGTCAATTTGAAACGCTTCTATTTATCGAAAGAATATTCAAACTTTCAATGCCGAAGAACCATTCGAGAACGTACTGGATTAATTATAATGTGGCTGGTGCATTACCAAGGGAAACCATTGGGATAAATGGAGTCGTTAAATATTCCAGGCACTACTGGAAAAGCAGCCATTAGTGGTATCCGTTAAAGAGCATTTTGAAACACGCTAACGACATAGCTTTGATATTAAAAAATTTACAGGGTAGACGTTCTCAAATTGCCATGGTATAGCTTGTCGTTAGAATATTTATTGTTTTTTTTTTTCAGATGCACAAAGCTGCAAGCACGTATCTGTCGAGGCGGAAGAGGGCGAGGTACCAACGACTCCGCCGACCTTTTAACGCTATGAACTTTTTTTAAAGCGGAAACTACTTATACTGCTGCATCTACATCTCCCGTCGTAAAAAAGTGGCTTTATTGTTTAAAAGTTAATAGACAAAAAAAACATCAGTATCGTGTTCAGTACTCCAAGCTGAGCAAACAATCCCTTTGGAAAATTTTTCTACCGTGCACGGTTCTCGAGATACAGAGGTATTAAGAAAGAGTCGATTTTCCGGCGTTCTCATTGGCTGAAAACTTGATCTCTCTGTAACCAAGAATCTACGCATCCTACGAAGTTTTGCCAAAGGAAAAGTTTCCTCGGCTTCTCATCCTCAACGAAGTTCCACAGACCGTTTTTCTCAAATTCCCAAAAAAAAAAAAACTTCATCATCGATACAAAAACATATGCGGATCATCGCTCAAACTATAACCTCGCCCGGCCAAGCTCTCGCATCGCTCAGCTGCGCCTCTCCCTCTTCAAATTCGATTCGAGAAAGTTTAGTTACGTGAAATTACTTTCCCGAGCGTAACACCGCATCCGATGTAAGAGAGAGAGTTCGCGGCGGTGTGTAGGGTTAAAATTTGCTCCGAACGAGAGCAAACGAAGCGCGGGAGCACCGGTAAGCACACACACGCGGAAACACAGGGGGCCGGGGGGGGGGGGCAAAGAGAAAAGAGAGGTTCGATCGAGGGGGACTGAGTGTTCCAGAGGGCGCAGCGGTCTTCGAACCTGGGAAGCATCGAAACCCCCGGAAAGCTCTCGACTTCCCCTCGGCGGGGCTTATTTACCGGGGGGGCTCGGGGGGGCCGCGCTCCGCTGAATCTTGGTTAGGGGTTAATTGGAGAAGTGCAGGCAGGTAACGTAACCCGGCTCGCGCTCGCAGGGGGACGACCGTGCTCGTGAGGGCAAATTCGCGTTATCGATAGAGAGGAATGGCAGGATGTGGGTGAGAATACGTGGAATGACTGGAAGAGGAAGAAGAGGAAGAAGAGGAACAAGGGGGGGCAGAGAGTGGGGGGGGGGGGGTAGTGAATGCGAATTTCAACATACGGTGTGAAGGATTCGCGGGCTTTCCAAGAGAGGGCAGCTGAGCCTTCACCAACAGAGAGGGGGCACCCGGGAGGGGGGGGGAGCGCGTAGTAGCGAGGCGTGCAAAAGCCTCCGGTGCTCGGTAGCTTTTCGCGGGTGAGAGCGAGAGGGAACGAGTCGCAAGTAATTAGCATCGCCGCATAATTGAGAGGACTTTGCGGGTTCGAGCCGACGCTGTGCATTGTTCCCTCTCGGTGTTCGCCATTTGCCGGTATTTGCGGCCCGCCAGTCAGAGAAGTAGGTACAGGGAGGAAGCGAGAGGGGGGGGGGCAGGGTGAGGAAGGGTAGTGCACGGTGCAGTGCACTAGTGCACCTCGTGCGAGGCTGTGCACTCGCCGCGGATCTCTGGACGCCCATTCAGCCACTCTCTAATCCCCACTCGACATAGTTCAACCCCATTCGCGGGGCCAACTTGGGGTTCCACCACCGAGCTGGCTGAGCTCTCACGGCGGATAGAATACCTTCCTCCCTTTCCCTATTGCTACCCCGTCCCCCGCCGCCCCCCGCGAACCGGAAGGCTCCAGCGGCTTCCGGCAATGGCTGAGCTATACGCGCACGCCACGATGAACCGTTCGATTTACGATCGAATTAGACGGATTTACCGGACTGCCGGGCTCACCGCCGGATAGGAAATTATTGGCGAATCAAAAATTTATAAGGACGATACTGAATATCCGGAATACTATTGTTGTAGTTTTTTTTTTTTTATATAGAGTGAACTAGTTTTGGTAATTGCATGACGAAAGGGTTCTTTTTGTCGCTACTTAGTTATTACTTCAACGTGAATACGTGAGTTTAAGTTTGCAAAAACTGTTTAAGATCGAATTATACGGATTTACCGGACTACCGACAGATAGGAAATTATTGACGAATCAAAAATTTATAAGGACGATACTGAATATCCAGGACACTATTGTTGTAAAAATGTTTACTTTTTTATTTTTGTATAGAGTGAACTAGTCGCTACTTAGTTATTACTTCAACGTGCTTATATGTAAGTTTAAGTTTGCAAAAACTGTTTAAGATCGAATTAGATTGATTTACCGGGTTGCCGGGCTCATCGCCGGGTAGAAAATTATTGGCGAATCCAAAATTTATAAGGACGATACTGAATATCCGGAATAGTATTGCAGTAACATTTTTTATTTAATTTTTTTATGGCGTGGACCAGTTTTGGTAATTGCAATTGCCGAAAGATGTTTTTTGGTCGCGACTTAATTATGAACTCAAACTACTCATATGCAAATTTAAGTTTGCGAAAGCGGTTGAAATTCGAGCTTACCGCGAGACTGTTTCTTTCTTCGGTGTTGTCATCTTGAGATTAAACAATTCGGTCCGCAGAATTTTCCGCAAGATTTAGTGACGCAGACCGAACGCCGAAAAAAGATTGAATCAATAAATTCATTTAAATTCCAGTATAAAACCAGACCTCGATACACACCGGAGCAAGACAATTAATATCTCCCCCTCCAGCGCGCCGCAATTAATTCACTCTTCATAAAATATTGATACACGACCGCGAGGAAGCACCGCAACGGCAACAAACCCCCATTTTCCTCCAACCCAATGAACCTCCATCTGAATATATCGGATTTTATAGTCGACCCTCGGAAAACTTTATTTTCATTTTTGTCGTATACTCCTTCAAATTTCTCTCCAATTTTTCGTTTTTTTTTTCCGTCAATCGCGACCCGCCTGGGACGGAGTAGGGTGTGAAAATTTTATCGCGAGAGTGACAAAGCTCGTTGAGACCCGGGGGGGGGGGGGGTGCACGGTTGTGCCTCGTATAGAGGAAAACGCGTATAGAGACAGCGCGACTGCAGACTATATATGTGCACCTAGCGTTGGAGTCCGCGTCGCGGGGATTGCACGAGGAATAACCATTTTTCATTAAGCCGCTATCCCATCGAGCCAGGGAAACCCGACCTCGGACAGGATAACCCTCTTTCTACCTTTTTTTTTTTTACCTATATCTATCCCGCGCTCTCGCTGGCCCGGTCTACTCGACTCCATATTTCAATCGATTCAAAAAGGTGTCCGGGTCTCTCTGGCACGGATCCGCCCGGTCGAGCGTCCCCAACGTTATTAAGCATATATATATAGATATATATTTTTATATATATATACATGTATATGGGGCATTTCACGTCAAATCAGCAGCCCATGATTTTGTTCACTTTTTTTGTAGTATGCTGTTGTTACGTAAGGGTTATGGAATTTTTTTTCAGATTTTTTACACCACCAGTGACATTTTGTGAAAATAAGTGAAAATAATCACACTGATTCTATGACTTAAGATATGATTTTTCGCACATTTTTTTTTTTAATGACATCAAATGCATTTGGATCTTCCGCTATTTTTGCAAACCTCAGAAAAATTGAGATCTATTGATATTTGAGAAAGTCGTGACCGATCAAAAGAATTAAAATTCCAACTGAGACATGAAAAAAACTATTATCGTTTAGTACTCAAAAATCATATCCTAAATCATAGAATCAGTGTCAATTTTTTCACATTTTTTTAGATTTTTCAAGGATAAAAAAATTGCACTCGTGGTGTAAAAAAATCTGATTAAAAAAAATCCCGAGACCCTCACGGCTCGGTAACAACATACTAAAAAAACCTGAACAAATTCGACGGAGGTGAAGGACACGCGGTGCTGATTCGACGTGGAACGCCCCATACACACATGTATAATGCTGGAGCGGCGACGTCCACGAAATCTACCCTCCATATAGTTTTCGTCGCGTATTTCGTTCCGTTCGTTAGTCCGTTCATATATATACTCTTTCGTTTCGTGCGGGGACTAACGAAAGGGGGCTCGCGGGTACATCGAACAGCAGCCCCCCCCCCCCTTTTCCACTACCGCCGAACCGACCGACCCTCCCTGTTCGCAATTTGTTGTTTTTATGATTTACAGTCGAGAGCGTACAATAATTCAGTCGAAGCAGCGTTTTGGTGTATACACGACGGTGCGGAGAATTCTACCGCTCCATATCTCTCGCTCTCACGACCCCTTCGCACAGTTTGTTACCTTCGCCACCGTGCATCCACCCCCCCCCCCCCCCCCCTCCCCCCCACCCGCCCCCCGGCTCGCCCACCGAGGAATCTCCATCGGGGCTCGCTGCGGGGAGTCCGCGAACGGGGACTGATATACGCCCGCGCAGAGATACACCCGACCGACCCTGTCATTAATCCCCTGGCGTGTACGATGAAATAAAAGAAAGAAAGGGGTGTTATAAATAAACCGGAGAAAGGAGATGGGGATTTATTTTTTATTTTTATTTTTATTTGTTTTTTCTTGTTTCGTTGCTGACGAGATTATCGATGAAGGGAATACGAATTTGATCGACGAATATGTCCGAATAATAATCGGTTTTTGTTGGAGGTGGAACTCAAGTTTGTGGGAAGCTTTGGAAAGGTTTTCCTGAATTTCTTTTTTTTTTTTTTTTTTTTTTTTTTGTAGTGCTCGGAAGGCTGAGGAATTGATGATTTTTTCGATTGATGATGTTTCCGAGGAATTTAAGATTTTTAAGATTCTACTGGATTTCAAGAAACCGCAAAAATGTTATTATTATTATTATTATTATTATTATTATTATTATTATTATTATTATTTAAGGACAGCCAACGTGGCCATATACACCCGTACAGATTTACACCCGACTGGCCATGTTATTAATCCCCTGGCGTGCACGATAAAATAAAAAAAAGAAAGGGGTTGTTATAAATAATCCGTAGAAAGGCGATGGGGATTTATTTATTTATTTATTTTCTGTTTCGTTACTGACGGGATTATCGACGAAGAGAATACGAAGATGACCGACAAATATGCCCGAATAATAATAGTTTTTTATTAAAAATCTATTCATTTAATAAATTAAAAAAAAAAAAAAATGGCACGCGCCCTTCGTCAAAAAAATCCATCGATGGATTCGAACCGCCCGAATTACGTAAAGCGCACCGAATCTTCAACACCCTGTACCGTTAATCTTATCGTCGCTCGGACGAATATTCTCGATTTTCCGCACTGCACGAACTGCTTCTCAAAATTCTACTCTATTTCACCGAACCCTAAAAATATAAAAAAAATTAATCATTTAAATTATAATGTTTTTTATAAAGTGCGCGTCCCTTCATTAAAAAAAAGTCGATGTATTCGACCGGCCCGAATTAAATCGCCCACCGGATCTCCGCCAACACCCCGCCGCGTTCGTATTTATCGCGTCCTTTTATTTTTCCAACGCGCCCCGCGGGTCCGATATGCGTCGCGGCCGAGCGCGGATCGTCAATGACCGAGGCCGGCAGTGATTCGGAACGCCCCGCCTCGCAATTCCGCCGAGCCGGACCGATTGTCCGTGACGCGAGCGCTTTTAGGGTTTTGGTCCTGCCGGCCACTCACGGCTTCCCCGGTTTCGTGTATTATGGACCGTAGGCTTTTTCCGTGCGGTTGTTGCAGTTTCCACCAGTTTTACATCGCACCCCGGAATACCCCGAAACCGTACCATAAGCTACCTCCAGCCGCGGCCGCGAGCAAGGGCGGCGAACACAATGGCTCGCCACGTCGGTGTGAGCTTTGTGTTTCGTGCAGCAGAACGGCGGAAGCCCGGCCCGCGTGCGGCCGTGTGCCGGCCCAGAGCCGGGGCTAAATTGCTAAAAGATATTTCCCCCTGGGGATTCGAGATCCGGGATAGGTAACGACCCGGCTACCCCGGACCGGGAACGCTTCTATCTATGTATATAGGCGAATGTGTATCGCGGCAAACGTGTGGAATACACTTGGGGGCGGGGGGAGGGGGGGGGGGGCACGTAAGCGTAGAGTACGGTGTTCGTTGTACGTACAACGAGTAAACATGAAGCCACCCCCGGCCCGCTGACGACCTCCGACCCGAACGGCTTTCCATCCAACCCAACCCCCCCCCCCCCCCCCCCCGCAGCCGGCCCGGCCGACGCCCCCGCGACACTCGCTGGGGAATCGTTCAATTTTAGATTAAGCCGAGAGAGAGAAAGAAGCCTCGGAGAACGGAGAGATAGCGGAAAAAAGGCTTCGAATTACGTACGAGAATGATAGGGATGACTTCGCCGGGGAAAGAGGGATGGAAAGAGGGGAGGATCGGGGGTAAGTGGAAAATTTAATTTTTTGATTTTTTTTTTTTAATACATTTCTTGGTACTTTGAAGGGTAAGGCGAAAATTTGGTTTAGTGGGGTTGAGATTCATTTGATTTATTCGTGTATTTGTTTGTTTTTATTAATGCACGAAGCCTTTGTAAGGAATTTATTGTTATTATTATTGTTATTATTATTTATTCGTTATGAGGCTCTACACCCAGAAAAAGAATTTATTTGACGGCCACCGTTTATTAAGATCAAGTAAAATATTTGATTTCAATAAATATTTATTTAAATCGAATAAATATTTTACTTAATCTTAATAAACGGTGACCGTCAAATAAATTTTTTTCTGGGTGTAGGGCGGCGTGTCTTGAGAGCCAACTCCACATGAGATCAGAATATAGAGGCATATATTGTGTCTGCACACTTAACACATTTAACATATTTAACATTCCGACCGAACGCACAAAACAGCGAGGCATCAATAAATGTCAATAAATGAATAAGAAATAAGTAATTAAAGAAATAAATAACAAATAAAATAAGTAAATTAAGAAGAATAGAGAAGTGTGAGTGTAAATAGGCATGAGAGATTTTGATGTTGATTTGGTGATCGAGTTATTTTTGGGTGAAGATCGAACTGAAAATTACAGTCGAAATAGATTTTTCTTTTTTTTGTGCCACTTCGACCCACTTTTGCTACTCCCTTCTCCGCGAAGCGCTTACGGATCGTTCATCATCGCGCCGGTGATGCATCACGCTTCCTTCGATTCTCGTACCTTGATGTACATCCCCCACCCCGCAGCGTGTACCGGTGAGCGTTTCTATGCGCTCGCGCGATAAATCGCACAGTCGTCGGCAGTTTCGTTGGCGATAGTTGATTTACAGTACCATTTTTTATTTCAAGATTCCTCGATTAAATTTATTGAGAAATTTGCCAAGTAAAGTCTGCATCGTGTTCTTGATTCAACTAGCCCGGTTGATACAAATTTGCTCGACCGTAGGCGTTTATATCTTATTAAACAATTTAACACAAAAATTTCACGAATCTCCCTGAAAGGACCGGAGTTTTCGTTGGCGATAGTTGATTTACAGTACCATTTTTTATTTCAAGATTCCTCGATTAAATTTATTGAGAAATTTGCCAAGTAAAGTCTGCATCGTGTTCTTGATTCAACTAGCCCGGTTGATATAAATTTGCTGTACCGTAGGCCTTTATATTTTATTAAACAATTTAACACAAAAATTTCACGAATCTCCCTGAAAGGACCGGAGTTTTCGTTTCACGAATGAAAAAGAAAAACCTACAAAAATTCTCGACCAAACACATAGACCGTATCAAGTGCCTCATAAAAATCACCCAATTTTTTTCAAGCGTCGCTAAAGGGATACCGTTAATAAAAAAAACTGCCCCCGAAATCTCCGAGAAAAAGAACAAAACAATCAAAAAGCCTAAAATGAAAAATCAAAAAATGATATCGGTATTCCGCCCCAGTGACCCAAATTTGCCCGTATTTTGTCGAGGCGGGAGAAAATGCCGTGATCCGAGGGGGTTAATAGATGCTTGTGTAGCCAATCACTGTGCACTCGAGCCCGAAGATGCATGCCGGGATGCCTCTGCACTCTCGGCGTTCGATGCTCCCGGCTTCAATCGCTTCCATCCCACGCTCTCCGCGGCGATTCTCCTCGCCCCGTTCGCCCCACGGAGCTATGCAAGCCCGGCGGTAATGCGCGCATCAATAACCTATCATATCCACCCTCTGCGGAGGAGCGGAGCTCGAACCCTTCCCAGTGGTAGCGTCTTTCACTGTGCCAACCTGGCTGGTCTCCCGGCTGTAGCGAACTTACAGAGGAGAAGGAAGGAGAAGAGGAAGAAGAAGATGAAGAACGAAGGGTACAAGAAAGAAACGCCCGGGATACTCTCTCGCCTATCAAAAGGGAGCTTCTCATATTTTCTTCTTTTTTTTTTCCGGCACCTTCAGAATCGTTTCGCGTCGGGTTCCAATGTGTATACCTATCGTTACCTCGTCATATATCCTCGCGGCAGCCTCTCGGTGCCGTGTTCTCCGCGATATAAGCGACGTTAGTGGATCCCGCGAGGCGCACCTCGATCGTTGACAATGCTCCCGAGAAAAATAAGCCCGGCTATATAACCGACGATTTTGATGGACTGCGCGTACTTTACGAGCGAGCGGAAGAAAAGAACCCCGCCAGTCGACCATCCTATGGTTCATCTCGTATATATGTGCTTATATATATATATATATGTATGTATCTGTTTATGTGTCTATATGTATATTAGGATGTTTCCCAAAAAGGCATTTTTTTTTTATTTTCCTCTCACCTTTTTGAGGTACAGATTTCGATCTCAAATTGAACCGGACGAAAGGCGGTGCCTAGCAAAATATCTAAATCGATGCCGTATTCGTCGTTTATACCCAAAAAAGAAAGAAGGTGTCGAATTTTTTTGGTACAAACGTAGAACGCGGCATCTCTTAGGATTTTTTGCTTGGGTCCGTCTTTATCGAGGTTCCATTTGAGACTGACTGAGATCTACGCTTTTGGAGGGTGGAAATATTTTTTTTCAACAAATTCACACAAACAAACAAAAAATAATAATTAAAGAATATGTATTTTGGGTTCACTACAAAAAATGACAAAAGTTAATCTCCCACCCCGTCGAAATGCGCGAAAGGCGGTTGTTAACCATTACGTTACACTGCATATGTAAATATGCGTATATGTGCATGTGCGTATATGTGGGCGGTAAGAATGCGAAAGTAACGATGAGTATCGAGTCCATGCTCTACACGCGAGAGGATTGTACCCTAGGCGTGTGAAAAATGGGAAAACGCCTTGCGCGAATCCCATGCGAAGGTCGGGAGAGTTGAATTTCATATATTTCATTTATATGAAAAAAAATTCATCGCAAGAAATAAATAGTTTTTGGAGGAAAAGTCAATATTTTCTGTTTTTGTTTTCCATCGTGCTCGCAAATATTTGGAGTTATTTATTTGCTCATGTTTTTTTCATCTCGGAACAGTAAATTTTGACGTTGGAGAAAAAGGTGACGCGCAGACTCGTGGAGAAAAAAAATGGCGACTATGGAGTGTCATTGGGAAAAGCTCTTGACATCTGACAAAGGCAATTTTATTTACTTTTTTTTTGCGCTGCGTTTCCGAAGGGTAAAAGGATCATGTCACGCTTCAATCGCGATGGGATAAAACGTTTTACATTGAAGTTTGACGTTTTTAGCATCCCGATAGAGGAAGCTTTGTTCCCAAGAGGGGGGAGAAAAAAATTCGGAGTTTTTAGCGTCGAAGGACTCAAAAGGTTGCGCAAACTGGGGACGGAGCGATTAAAAAAAAAGTCTGATGCATGTGCGGATGTGTGTGGGAGTTTGCAAATGTCGCTACCGAGCAAAAACTTTCTAACCTGACAAAAATAAAGTGTTATGATTTTTTCTTTTTTTGTGCAGGACTTTAGCGACTCCGACAAAATTGTGGATTTGGTTTATTTTTTTGTGGTAAAGTGAGCGGCTCGAGAATGCGAAAATGTATCAATATTCATTTCGGTACTGTCGAATAATTCGCGATAATAAATCATAAATAATAAACATTGATGAATAGTAATAATTAGTTTTCATTATCAAAATAATAAAATTGGGAAACAATGTGCAAATTTACATTTTTTTGTCCACAAAGTTAGGACCACCGAAAGCATGAAGCGAATTTTTAAAATTATTTTGCAGGCGCAGAGATTGACTCTGAATTACGTGCTCCGTTTCGAGTACCGGATAATGACCGACTGGTCGCGGAACTTTTTAATATTCTTTTCGGCACTGTCGAATACCTTGCGATAATAAATAAAAACTACACAGTCAAAAAAGAAACTGTAAATTTAATGCACTGGACTGGAAGTTTTTATGCAAAAACTGGTACATTAAATTTAATGTACAATTATGACTAAAAAATTAAAGTAAATAATAAAAAATTAATTTTTCATCGCAATCGTACACGAAATTTGATGCATCAGTTTTTGCATAAAAACTTCCAGTCTCTCCACATTAAGTTTCATGCGAATTTTTTTGCAGTATATGAAATAATAAATAATAAATTAATCAATAAAATAATCACATTGAGAAACAGTGTGCAAATTAAATTTTTTTTTGTCCACGAACTAACGTAACGAATGTTTAAAAATAAAATGTTGCGATCGCCGAGATTGACCCCCGATTACGTGCTTCGTTTCGAGTGTCGGATGATGACTGAGCGGTTATCAGTTATCAAAATTTATCGGGAGGATCGCAGGACACTATGAAATCGATTACACTCGCCCGGCTGACTCTCGTAATTTAATCGGTCGGCGGATATTTACGTAAAATTATTTTCGTCATTATATCGGATCAATTGAAATCGACCTGGGATTAACTGCGCGGGATCGCTCAATCCCGTTAGTGGATCGGCATTACCGAGTTACGATCGGCCGTTTGTCGGGAGGTAATAATATTCGAGAGGTCGCGACCTGGTGTCGAGACAGCTCAATTTGCCGTTTAGCCGCGGGAAACAAGAAGCTTTCTCTTCGGCCTTGCGGCTCAAACCCTCGACGTTATTCCCGGGGGGGGGGGGGGGGGGCGAAACGTCGCACGGCACGCTCAGCGGATACTCTCGCGCGACCCTTTAAGCTAATCGATTCAACAGACGAAAGCGCGACGCCTCGTGCGTGACGGCCGACGATGCCGGAAGGAAAAAAGTGAGTCGTAAAAAAAATGGTAAATTGAAAAAAAAAAAAAAAAAAAATTCTAAAGTAGATTGAAATGTTTCGCGCTGCCACGTGCGCTTTATGTTTCATAAGTGGACGAGACGGAGGTGGCGAGCCGATAATTGAACGAGACAAAATTACGGATGGAAAAATTAGGCTGCTTAAAAATTTTTTAAATTAATAATAAACGATTTAATTTGAGTGCGTAAAGAAAATAAAAAAACATTAATTTGCGTAAATCAAACCTCAATTATTTTTAGATATGCTGCTTACTTTTAAAAAGCAGTAATAAATAAATATAGAATAAAATAATAAATAAACAAATTTAAGTCACAAGCGAATCACGTGCGACGGGTTGTCGTTGTTTTTGTCGGTGCCAAAAAATGATCACGGGTGGGACGAAAATAGGACGAAAATGACACGCGGCCGCACAGTCGCGAACACTCGGTGTGCATGCGCCAGGGCATTATGCAGATTTGACCCTGAGAGATTCAATTTGTTTCCGGTGCGAATGTACTTTGCATAGCTTATACGGCTGTTACGTTGTTATGTTTAACTTTTATTGGACGGGGAACGCGAGTCGCGAAGAAACTTGAGCTTTAACCCAAGTTCGAACGTGCATTTGAACTTAAGGTCCAGCTCGCGACTGTGAATTCGTGAACGCGAAGTAACATTTAAGAGACAATTTTTTATCAAAACTGGCATAAAATTTTAGGCTCAATTTGACATCAAACTTGAGACACGATTTATCGTAAAATTTTATGCACATTTTAAGATCAAATTTATAGTCAAATTTACGATTGAATTTAAATTAAATATGCGATCAAATTTATAGTCAAATTTACGATTGAATTTAAATTAAATATGCGATCAAATTTATAGTCAAATTTACGATTGAATTTAAATTAAATATGCGATCAAATTTATAGTCAAATTTCAGATAAAGTAGAAAGTAAAATTTGAGAGTGAAGTTAAATTCGTCTTCACGATTGTAAATTTGGCGCTAGGAGAAATTGACGATAAAACAGTTCCAGAGTTCGATAAAATTAATTTTCAGTCCATAAAACGTTCCTTCAGATGAAACGAGATCTCTCGTTAGCGGATCAAAGATCTTGTCGCGCTCGGAAGTTCTCGTTATCCAGTTGCGATTTAATTATTCAATTTAGCTGGATAGTACTTACGTTTCTCGTCCAGAGGATCATCTTCCTATTGGTCGGGTCGACCTCGCTCCGTTCGCTCGCGTAACACTCCTTTGCATGGCCTATTACCTGCAATCACGGTAAGAAGAACAAAACGGTCAGAATTTTCGCGAAAACAAAAAATCAAAAATAAATCCAATTATTTTCTTGCTTTTCGAGCGAAATATTTTTCCGAACACTCATTATTTATTGTTCCTCTTTCACCTACCCGACGTAACAAAAATAAAATTCCGTACGATCCCTCATAATAATTAGGTTTAAAAAAGTGTATCTGGTTTCCATATAAATATTATTATATTTATTATTTATATACAATAATTTGTCTCATTTAATTGATTAATGAGCAAATAATTGAGACGAATTACCCGCCTAACAGACACGAAATTTAAAAAATTGAAAAAGTGCATTAACATCAATCACAAGAATGGTCCGAACTTTTGAAACATTAAAATCCACTCCAAGTTTATATATTACGTCACCGCAAACAGGGCAATATATATATATATTTTTTAAATCTTAATTCAATGATCGATGGTACATAACATTTTCCTCTCTTCCATTTTCTGAAAACTACCCGGACGTGACTGTTCGCCCCGCTCCTTTGTTTTGAAAGTGCAAGTATTCCGCGGCGGTGAGCCCTGAGAAATAGCTTGAGTCCGTTGAAAACTCGCACAATTGCAAACCCCCCGTCCGAGGTTTCTCCTCGCACCCGAACTCCACGCTGCTGAGGTGGAAGCGCATAATACTCGCTGCCTCGCATTAACGAACTTTATTCACTCGTCAGACGATAATTATAACGGATTACCGTGCTCTCAAATAATTGAAACCCGTATAAATTCGAACTGCATTAAAACCGGTTGGAAACTATTACGAGCAAACATGGCGGGCGTCGACGGAGCTCGCGAATATTATACAGTATAGAGTGTACGACCATTTAAGTTACAAGAGTCAGGACCGGTTGAGCTGGAAAAATCACGACAATCGGTAAAATTCGGTAATAAAAACTGCAATGCATTTTTTTGACACTAACCAGACTATCTGTGATTGGAAGAAAATTTTTACAGAAGCGGATATCAATTCAGCTTGAGGTAAGAATTTTTATTTGCTCGCCGATAGTCGGAAGCACAAGAAAATTCAATTACAGTTTTTACCGACCGCGGTACACTTTTAAGATCAACCAAGCCGGTATTCGTTCACTCTGCTCGAACTTCGTTTGTGAAGAAAAAGTACTGTAGGTATTTTTTGTACGGGAAGTTGTAATGAAATTTTTTAATAGTGACCGGACCATGTGTGATTGGAAGGAAATTCTTACATGAAGCGGATATAAATTCAGTTTGAGGTGGAAATTTTGTCTTGCTCGCCGATAGTCGGAGCACAAGAAAAATCAATTACAGTTTTTGTTACCGACCGCGGTACACTCTTACGATCAACCCGGCCGGTATTCATTCACTCCGCTCTAGCTTCGGCCGTGAAGAAAAGGTACTACTGTACGTTAAAGAAAAGTGGATATGGAGTGTCCTGTGTCTCCAACTTATCTGAGCTGGTCACTGTACCGAAAATGTCGATATTTTGGGAAACCTCCTACACAAATTCGACGGATGGAAATTCTTTGTTTTCAGGGGGATGAGAGACGTATATACGGTATATGGTACCACAGTGGTGGACCATTTAAGTTACAAAAGTCCGATTGACCATTTAAGTTACAAAAGTCCGACCGACCATTTAAGTTACATAAGTCAGACCGACCATTTAAGTTACAACAGTCCGACCGACCATTTAAGTTACAACAGTCCGACCGACCATTTAAGTTACAAAAAGTCCGACCGACCATATAAGTTACAAAAGTTCGCCCTACCATTTACGTTACAAAAGTCCGCCTGACTATTTAAGTTACAAAAGTCCGCCTGACTATTTAAGTTACAAAAGTCCTACTGACCATTTAAGTTACAAAAGCCCGGCGGACCATTTAAGTTACAAAAGTCCGACTGACCATTTAAGTTACAAAAGTCCGACTGACCATATAAGTTACAAAAGTTCGCCCTACCATTTACGTTACAAAAGTCCGACCGACCATTTAAGTTTCAAAAGTTCGACCGACCATTTAAGTTACAAAAGTTCGACCGACCATTTAAGTTACAAAAGTTCGACCGACCATTTAAGTTACAAAAATCCGACCGACCATTTATAGATAGTCCGAACCACAAAAAAAATGACAGTTTTTGTTACCGACCGCGGTAAACTCTCAAGGCCAACCCGTTAAAGAAAAGTGTCCATGTAATCGGGGTATCCAACTTATCCGTTCGCGTACTGTACCGAAAATTGTGAAATTCGTCCGATGGAAACTCCGCCTTTCGAGGGGGATGAGAGGCCGACTGCCGATGGGGCGCGGTTTGTAGTTTCGCGCACAGGAACCAGCGCCTATATCCGCGGCCTCACTACGATATTAATAACTAATTAGCATGAATAATTAGGCAATTAGAAAGACGCTAATTGACCGAGGCATGCCGCGAAGGGGGAGAGGCGAGGGGCGAAGGGATGGTGAGTTACAACGAGATATACAGAAACAGCCGCGAGCGCGCGAACGCTAAGTACTCTTGAATTATTGTTTTCCCACCGATCAATTATGTATATTTTAATTACACGGATGAACGGGTCAGCGTCGGAACAAAGTGGAAGCCAACTTCCACCCTCTCCGCACTTGCCCGCCGAATTCGTTTGCTTTCGTCCCCGAGGCCGCGCCGCCCCCTTAATTAAAGCCGCATTGCCCGCTTCGAACCGAGCCCTTCAACCCTTTCATCTCGAATTATCGGCGGCTTCACGAAGCGCGCATGCGCTTCGCGATCGAGTAGCAAAGTTTTTCGTACTTTTTTTTTTCACTCTCTGTCTCGACGACTGGATCGAGTTATGTTCTCCATTGTCTTTTCCGCCTCGAACAATGAGGGGAAAAAAATGAACGAGAGTAATAAACAGGAAAAAGGGGGGAGGAATTAGCAAAGGTGCTCTCAAACCTCCGCGGCGCATTCGCTCGGGTTCTCACTCTCGAGAGGATAAAGTGCTCGCCCTGTGTGTGCGCGTGCATCTCCACATGGATGCACAGAGGCCGGGCGAACTAACCAACAAGCGGACAAACAAATGAGGGAAGAGTGGGGGGAGGAAAGATTCGGAGAAATTTCTCATTGGTCTAAAAAAAAATTGGACCGAGCCCCTCTTAATTAATACGAGCTTCGGTGAATTTCGGAGAACCTCCGAACACGAGTGAGACTCGAAGCGCCGGTGTTTTTTTATTTTTTTTTATTTTTAAGGCTGGGTACATTCGAGGTGGAGGGTCGAGTTATTGGCACTTTAGGTTCGCCGAACGATTTCGCTGGTGAAACGGTCGATTCTAATTGTGGTGGAGGGAACAGAGTTATATGGCGTTTTTGATTATTTTTAATTGACTTTTTAACGGCCAAAATTGTTTCTAAGATTTTTTTTCTTTCGTGAACTTGCACGATTTATATGGGCTAAAAAATCGTTTCCGTTAAAGAGGATTGCGTAAAAAAAAAGCTTCCAAACGTGAAAACGAGAAATTCAAGAGAACAATTTTCAGCATTTTTTTCGACCCGATGAGAAAACCTAAAAAATTGCACAATTTACCATACAAATATCTTCGCACTAACGTAAATGCATAATAAACGTGCCGTCGGGTAACGGCGCGATTCGTCGAGCACTTTTTTTCGGAAAAAGAATGGGAATTTCCTTCTGGTGGTGAAATAAACGCAAGCATCGCTGAGATCGAAACCTCGGAGGAAAGATCTTTGGGCGAGGAAGGGCTTGGAGAGGAGTGAGAGAGGTAAAAAGGCAACGATCTTTGCACGGGTCAAAGAGGGATATTCCCCGGAGAATGCGGTTGGAAAAACGGGAATTCAAGAGGCGCGGGGAGGGGGGAGGGGGTTTGGAAGAGCGTTGACTACGAATGGGTGAATGGCAGACAGAGCCCAACAGAATGGATAGGTGGATGGTAACGTTTTCCAGAGATAACCACCACGGGATGCTTCCTCGCGATGCAACACCCAGAATGCATCTATACAGGGCATTGCGTGTCAAAAAAATCCCGACGAAATTTAGCTTTTGGAGTTTATTTTCCCATAACTTTTTTTTTTCTTAAAAAATCTTTCCACTTATTTGGAAACATTTAGGAAATGTAAATGACAAGAAAACCCCCAAAATGCCCCTTACAACGTCCGTAAGAAAAATGTGATCGAGAAATCCACTTAAAATTCGAACTTTCGCTGGTTCACATTTTTTTTTTTCATTGAGTTCATTTTCTATATTTAAGAAAATCGTACTAAAGATTTCGAGGAAGTAATTTTTTTTATTGTGTTTTTTTTACATGGAACGCCCCATATAGATATTTTGTAGAATATAAGCCGCTATGGGTGCTACATGGAAGGGCGAAAAGTAAGAGGAGAGTAAACGAGAGCACTACTGTGGAGTCTATAGAGTGTTTCGGCTTTCTGGGTGTGTGCATCTCCCAGATGAGAATTTTCGGCACACCATTTACCGAACTCCCTCTCGCTACTTCCGCTTTGTTCTGGAATTCAGCCAAAACTACGTACAGTTGAGCATAACGCGCTCATTATTGAAGTTGATACGTACCGATGTTGTTTCGTAATTTCTATACGACGCTTCGGATTATTATTGTCATTGTTATTATTATTCTCGTAGCCTCCGACGTTTCCCCTTTCGCAAGGCCGTAGCGAGGACACACTCGGTGGAGTGGGAAAAGTTTGGGATGCGCGGACGAACGAACACCGACACGTTTTCCCAACTGAAGTGAATATTGCTCACTTGGCTCATCGTCAAATAACGTATATTCACGATTACCCAAAATTATTCATTCCACTTTATAATAATTAATATTAGCTATTGTTTTTTGGTATTATTGTTATTGTATTTTTCAGAACAGCTCGATAATCTGGAAAAATATGTGAAAGAATTTAAGGTAAAAGGCCTAGTTTATGACACTTTTACGCAGCTCTCTCACTTTAAGCGTGTAAAATTGTAGGGATAAATAAGCAGGACCAAGAGTTGCAGTTTGTGCATATCAAATGGTCGGGGGAGCAGACTATGCTGGAGGTACCCCTGTCACAAACTGGGTCAGTTTCAGAAACCGGGTCCTTTACCTTGCTTCTGGAAAAAATTCAGTTTTTAAATTTTCCCAACCGAATAAAAGTCCATAATTGTTCGGCATAATTGCAATTTCCGTAGGAGCGTCGTTATTGTCAAATATCATATTCACGATTACCCATAATGATTAATTCTAACTTTTAATAATTAATATTACTAATTGTTATTGTTATTGTCGTTATTATTCTTATTGTATTTTATTTTTCAGAACGGCTCGACATTCTATGAAAATATGTGAAAGAAGTACATTTTGGAAAAATTCAGTTTAAACATTTTCGCACCCGAATAAAAGTACATAATCGTTCGGCGTAATTGCAATTTCCGCACGAGCGCACGTGCTCATCGATCCTTCAATCGGCACTGAATGGTAACGAAAAACAGATAAAATGAAGCTGCAGGTGTTAACCAAACGGCGATCTTGTTTTTGTTTCGATATAACAACCGAAATATTGCTGAATACATTCGTTCGATCGAAAACAGTCCCGGTCAATCAATCAAATCTGTCGAGTTTTGTTACGAAAAAGAGGTTCGTCGATGCTCACTGATACGGAAGCAATGTTCATTAAAACAAAAACAAAAATAAAAAATAAAAGAAGAAAATTGAAACTGTGCGAAACTGACGCTCCAATTATCGCGGTCTCTATTTCCATCTCGTCAATCTGCAAATGTGTGTCGGCTCGGAACGACTCGTAACAAAGGTAACAGCGATTGATTTATCGAAAACAGATGTGCAGTGCAGTCATTGGCATACCCGCGTCTCTATTTATTCAAACGAATTTGCTAAGAGAGCCTGCCAATCACTGTACCAATTACTCGTAACCGAACCTCGAGCCATCACAAAGATTATCCGAAGCGAAGGTTTTATCCGCTCAGCTCGAAGGCTTCCCGCCAATACCTTGAGGAAAAGTGACAGTCATTGGCCTCTTTAAGCCTCGAAAAAATAGTTTACTTTCAATCTATTTTTTCTGTCCAATGCCATCCGCCACTTCGAATTTCAATGAGTGCAAGAGTGGCCAATGACCGTGCCTTCTCCGCAGTCCTCGAAATTCCCGAACCGTGCGTCACGGAACTTTGACCTCAACCGACGAGAATGAGCGAGACCGAGATCGAAATAGCGCGCGCGTTTATAGAGACACGAGATTTCACGTGGACGCGACGATTCTCGGCTGGAGGATGTTGAAAAAGGCCGACGTTTACAAAAGATGTAAACGTCGACCTGGAACGGCTACAAACAAGGGCAGAGCGATTGGTCATCGAAAACAGACGAGCGGTGCAGTTGTTGGCATACCCGCGTCTCCATTTGTCTATCCAAATTAACAAGAAACTCTGCCAATCACTGTACCAATTACCCATAACCGAACCTCGAGCCATCACGAAGATTATCCAAAGCGAAGGTTTCATCCGTTCAACCCGAAGGTTTCGCGCCACGACCTTGAGTAAAAGTTAGAGCCGTTGAACATTTTTAAACCGCTAAAAAGAACTCTTACTTTCTATCTTTCTCTTTTGTGTCCAATGCCATTTGCCTCTTCGAATTTCAATGAATACAAGAGTGGCCAATGGCTGTGCCTTCGCCGCCGTCCTCGAAATTCCCGAACAGTGCGTCACGAAACTTGACCTTAAAAAACGAGCGAGACCGAGATCGAAATACCGCACGCGATTATAGAGACACGAGAAGCCACGTGTGCGCGACGATTGGCTCTGGAGGATGTTGAGGAAGGCCGAAATGGATGCTTTCTCGTCGTCTGCGCCGTCGTAAAAACCTAACCTCCCCGTACGAAGGTTCGTCGAAATTCCTTTCGCCCGTTGCAAGCCCCAGTCGAGAGAGTCACGCATACGATTAATCACCGTCTCCGGACATTGAACGTGACCTCGACGGTCAACGACGCGATATCCCGAACGACCCACAATCGTGCCGATGCACTTTGGTACCTTTCCATGCTTTCCGTTCTCTCGAACTCCCACCGCGTCCCATTTGCCTTATCTAGCGAGACGGAAAGCGACGGGAGGAGTCGCTTAATCACCGTGCAACTTGCACCGATTTCGCTCTCTCCCGCGGAAATATCGTCGACGCTAACCGCACGAATTTCGAAGATTGAATTACGTAACATGGCTTCGATCGACCATCTCTCTAATGACGCAGTTCGTAACGCAATGATCGTCGACTTTCTACACCTACGTTGCAAAGTTAACTCACAGCTGCTCGTAAAGTTAACTTTCTGCCAAGGACGCAGTAGTAGACAGTAAAAAAAAGTTTGTAATTTTTACAACAACTTATTGTCCACAAACGTCAAAAATTTGATTTTATTAATTTTCTGATTGCAACCGTGCAGATCCAGTTTTACAAACTAAAAGTACAAACTAAAATTGTTAGTGACATGAGAAATAAAAGGACAGTTTTGTATATCCAAAGGCGAAGAAACAAATTTATCGCTTGATTAACAAAATTATTTTTGATTAAACTTCGTATTCCGATCTTACAAACATTATTTCTTACTGTGTACTCTGCACTTTTATTGAAAAGGTTCTGTACTTCGCAGCAGTGACGTCCAAGCCAGAACTTTAATTACATAACGGAGCTCAATGTAGCATTCCTAAAATTCAGCCTACAGTGAGACGCTGCTGTACAGTCCTTGATACACAGCGATAAGAATGCCAATTACAAAACGCACATTTCTAATAACTCTGGATATCCCAGCTCTGTTATCCCATTGGTCTATCCAAAGAATTTTTATAAACCCATAGGTATCTGTTCAAATCAAAATTTGATCAAGTTCGTTGAGAACAACGGCTGTGTTTTCTAAAGTCAAACAATTTTTTTCTTCTTCCTAAAGCATTGAGAGCAACTTGCCAAAGATGAAACTTGGTGTCATGTGGATATATTTTCAGGGTCATTTTCAGTGATGCAAAAAACAAGCCCTCAAAAAATCGTGCGCGTAAGTCGAACTGACCATCGATTCCCGCCAAAATAAAGTCGAAAATTATATTAAAAAAAAACAAGCGAAAAGAAAAACTCACAGCTTGGGCCCACTTGGGAAAACCGAAGTCGCTGGTGACGAGTCGGTGAGTGTGGAGAACACCGTCGATCACTTGTCTGTCGATGACGTCCGTGCCCCGCACGTTGGTGTTCATGGGGTTGGGATATTTTCTGAGCGCAGCCTGCGCGACGGTTTCCCATGGATGGCTGCGAATGAATCAAAGAGATTTGTCGTTAGGTCGATTAGCCGCGAATCCAGAGCGCATTCACGTAACTGCTTCGGAGATTTCTAGGTTAGGACGGGAAGTTTGTCGTCGGGAGCTGCGACTTACTTAAACGTATGTTCGGACGTCCAAATCTTCATGTTGATCGTGTTCACGATACTCGTGCAAACGCCGATAACACTGTTAATTTAAACGCCACGAGACACCGACGGAAAGGTCTTTGAATACGTGCGCAGGCACGTCAACCCGTCTGAGAATCGGATGAAAGAGACTCGCGAAAAAAACGGCGAACAGCAGGGTCGCGTGTATCGGTGAGCGCGTGCGGCAGCGGGGAGGGGGAAAAAGGGGGCGGAGCGACAATCGATTCAATTCGATGTTTTTCGAGATTCGATTAACCGTTCTCTTTTCTTTTGTTTATATTTTTTTATTATTAAATTAAATCATTAATTTAAAAAATCATCTTCGAGGACTATCGGTTTAGCATAAAACGCTTTTCAGAAGTTTGGACCTTCGAGACGGTTACGGAGTTCCGAAGGAATTCCGTAAATAAATGTTTCGGAATTTGGACGATGCGAAAATATTTTTGGGGCTCTCGTAAATGGATTTTTTTGACGAGCGTTGGGAGAATCAACAGAAGAAGTTAATGTTTCGCGTTAGGAGCGTTAGGAAAATCTACGGAAGAAGTTAAGCAGCGTCGCGTGTAGCGGAGAGTGCGGGAGAGGGCGTAACGCCAATCGAGTTACTTCGATGTTTTTCGAGATTCCATTAAACGTTTTGTTTTCTTTCTCTTTTCAATTTTTTTGATATTCACTATTTTGTTTTAAATATTAAATGATTAACTTATGAAAAAATGATCTCCGAGGACTGTTGATTTACCATAATTTACGTTTCGGAGGATTGAACCTTCGAGACGTGCCTCGGAATTCCTTAGGAATTTGTGCGATGCGAAAATATTCTTAGGGGCTCGCAATTGGATCTTCAACAGAAGAAGTTAATGTTTTCCAGACCAGCTGGTAAGCGGTTTCTTCCTTCCTCCTGCTTTCTCACTAAATGAACCCTGGACGCACCTGGGATTTAAAAAAAATTGTTTTCGGTAAGCCGGAAATTATGTTAATCAGTGTTTTATGTGGATTGCGAGAAATTTTTTTTTTACCCAAACTCGCTTGCAGCTTTCTCTCGCCTCCCCTATCCCGTATGTGCAGCGGCACCGAGGGTTGCGGACCTTTGTGCTCTGTTATAGTTTTTTGTGCCTTCCTCAATGCCTCGTCGATCAGACGCGACTTCGAGGCCCTCGCCAGGTAAATTGCGCATTGGGTCAGCATCACGTCGCACTCAGGCATTCCGATCATCTGGCAGGCGTGCATCGTGTGCACCGCGATATCTGCAACAGACATAAAAATAAAGAAATTTAAAAAACTCATGTTTATGTCATAACAATTGGAAATAAATATTTCAGTTTTTTAAGTTTCCCGTTTTCATCAAAATTTTCTACAGTATTATTGGCGCATCAATCGACTGGTTGAGTTGGAGTAGATTGTTAGCAAACGACCCAAACCAACCCAAAGTTTTACGATTGGTTGGTCCGCGAGGAAAACCAAACATACGATAAAAAATTTGGGATAACATTTTTAATCGCGAGCTCGACTGCTCCGAGAACCCACCCAGAGCTTCGTTGTCCTCGGGGGCGACATCCTCGCTGGCGACTCTGACCAAGCGCCGGGCGATGTAGACCGGATCTTCACCTCCGGCCATCACCCTCGCCAGCCAGTAAAGCGCCGCGTTCGAATCTCCGGCTCGAACGGATTTCTGCATCGCAGACATCAGGTCGTAATTCAGATCGCATTTTCTGTACGACAGCGTGTGAGTCTTCTCCAATCCGGCTTTGAGAACTTCCATGCTCAGTATGCAAGGTTCACTCCCCCGCGCTTCCGAAATCGTTGTTTTCACCGCGATCTCCAAACCGCCAAGAGCGACACGCGCGTCTCCGTCGCAGGCCTCGGCCAGCCACCGGGCCGCTTCCTCGTCGACCAGGAATCTCGGACGCGAACCCTCGCACCCGTCGCCCTCCTCGGAGTTTCTCGTTCTTCCGCGAATATCGCCGCCCAGAGATCGAATTCCTTTCTCTATTATTGCCATTATATCGAACTTGGACAATTTCTCCAGGACGAAGACTCGGCAGCGACTGAGCAGCGCCGAGTTCAGACTGAACGACGGATTCTCCGTCGTAGCTCCGATGAGCGTGAAAGTTCCAGCTTCTACGTGAGGCAAGAAAATGTCCTGCTGGAGCTTGTTGAAGCGATGAATCTCATCCATGAACACGATAGTCCTTCTACCAAGTCTGAGCTCCTTTGCAGCGGAGGAAACCGCTTCTCTGATATCCGCTATCCCGGATGAGGTTGCTGAGAGCTTTACGAATCTTGTTCTCTCCATGTCGTCATTCTTCGTCATCCTGGCTATGACCGTTGCCAGGGAAGTCTGAAAAAAGTTGTGTTCAAACATTTAAGAAAAAAGAAAAGCCTTCATAAACTTTACCTGATAAACAAATATTTGGTAAATCTTCATCAGTAAAAAAATGTTTGGTAAATTTTCACTGGTACGAAAATGTTTGGTGAATTTTCTTCGGTAAAAATAGTTGGTACATTATTGTTTTTTTTACCTTTCCGCAACCAGGAGGTCCCCACAGAATCATGCTGGGTATTTCGCCGTTGTCGAGCAGCCGGCCCAGTACTGTTGAGGAGCCGAGCAGCTGTTTCTGCCCTACGTAAGATTCGAGACTGGTCGGCCTCAGTTTTTCCGACAGCGGCACATGGTCCATTTTCCGTCGAGCATCGGTCGCAGCGTTGCTCAAGGACTTGCCGTTCTGTGACCTTGGGGAGTTCGTCGATTTATTTTTTCCGCCCTGCGAACCGTTGGCCGCCGAATGTTTGTCGATTGTCGGAAACTTCGTCGACGTGATTTTGCTGCTCTCGCCGAGAAAGTTTGTCTTTTGCTTTTTCTGCGGCGGTTCACCGACGTCGAAGGGAAGCGTCCTCTTCGGCGGGGCCGGTCCGGGATTCTTCGAGGACAAACATTTCTCGACGTGCTCTTCTATGTAGGCAAGAGAATATTTATTCGAACACACCGGGCATTCCATCGTTTCGATGAAGACTCGAGTTATTCGCGAAGGTTCGATGTTTACTTTATCACGTGTTTTGTCGATAAAATGTAACAGCGAAAAAGGCCATAGACGTAAGACAGTAACGGGCGGCCAGCCAGCCGAATACTGTCGAATACAATAGACGTTCCGCTTAAGGGCATGTGGCACAGACTCAGTCGGTAACAAATCGCCTTCCCTATTTTCTCCAAAACGATTGATCCGACGAGCAAAAGCAAATTAGGTTTTCATACTTATATCTATTGCCTACAAAAACCTAATTTGATTTTGGTCGAAGAATCAACCATCACGGAGAAAATAGGGAAAGCGATTTGTTACCATCGGAGCATTGTTACGTGTGTGTCACATCCCCTTAAGGTAGCTATGTCGCTTCCCGCTCATCTCGCATAAGTTATCGAAAAGAAAGTGAATATTGCAAGTACTTCTCGATGGTATAAAAATCTAAAAAAATTCATGCGTATTAAAGGCACTGAAAAGATTCATTTTGCATAATAATAATTCCAAAATGTTATTAACGAAAAATTAAAGAAAAATAAACGAATCATTTTCATAGAAAAAAAAAGTTGTTTTGCCGGGCAATTTGTTAAACAATTGATTTTTTGATTAATTTGTTAATAACATTTTGGAATTATTATTGTGCAAAATTAATCTTTTCAGTATCTTTAATCTGCATGAATTTTTTCAGATTTTTATATCATCGAGAAGTACTTGCAATATTCGCTTACTTTTCTCGAACTTATGCAGGATGAGCGGGAAGCGACATAGCTACTTTAAATCGCCGAATGCAGAGGGTAACATTGTCGGCAAGTACGAAAACGACCGCGAATTACCGAAAAATTCCACTCCCCGAAATCAGTTTACCGGCAAGTTAGGTGCCTTCATCTCGGGTCGGCAGTTGGAGAATTCTCAATGGCGGCGGTGGACGTGTTGTGTCCGAACGCCACGTGAAAAACAAACGTTTCACCCGGTTTATCCGATTGGCAGAGATGCCGAAACGAGTTTGCGAATAAAGTTTCTTATGCTCCGGCCGGAAATCCTCGGCCCTTTCGCTCCGAGTCCGCGGTAAGCTGAACAGTAAACAAACATTCGTGTCACCGAGGAAAAGTCGCGACCGGCCCTGCCCGGCCCGCCCAAAAACATCGAGGCACGATGACGTCGCGGGACGACGAGCGCTACCGCCGCGAGCAGGAGGCGTTCGTCTCGAACCACGGTGGGAGTTCGTCGCGGGAGGTCGTAATCGCGATTCTTCCGAACGTGTGCGGTGTAATTCTGACGGCCTCGACCTTGGCCCTCCTCGGAACAGGTATAAATAAGAATGTACGAACATTATTGGAATTCTGCACGAACATCGTGCCTTGCGTGCTCTGCTGCACGATACTCTCCGATCACGTGACCACGGTCTGCCTCGCCATGCTGACTCTGTCGATAACGAACGTCTCGCTGATTCTCATTCGCGACAAGGGATCCTCGTCGAGAACGGACCTAAGTCCCGTGACTTCCGGCAGAAGACCCTTCGTAACTAACTTCCGCGCTTTGACAAACATAATAACAGCCGTATGCGTCCTCGCCGTTGATTTCCGGGTCTTTCCGCGAAAGTTCGCCAAGACCGAGGTTTACGGCTACAGCCTGATGGACACGGGCGTCGGACTCTTCGTGATAGCGAACGCGCTCGTCGCGCCCGAAGCTCGGGACTTCGGCGAGCGTCCAAGGGACTGTCTCGCGAGGACTCTCGCGAGAAATTCCAAGGTTTGCGTGAAAAACTGCGCTCCACTCCTGGTCCTCGGTTTGGGTCGATTCTTGGCCGTCGAGTACTCGGGCTATCAGCGCCACGTTAGCGAGTACGGCGTCCACTGGAACTTCTTCGTCACACTCGCGTTCGTGAAGATGTTCACGAGCACGATTGCCACGGCCGTTAATTCGAGGTATTCGCTTCTGTCGGGGATTTGGATTTTGGCGATGCACGAGTACGCGCTCAGCACGAAGGGTCTGAAGGAGTGGGTTTTGGGCGACGCGCCGAGGGACGACTTCGTGTCGGCCAATCGCGAGGGTTTGGTCTCGGTGCCCGGTTACGTCGGGCTCTACCTTATCGGCGTTGCGATCGGCAGGCTCGTCCACTCGACCTACGTGAACATGGAGCGGCGGGGGAGATACAGGCGGGAGCGTTACGCCGTTGGCCTGAGACTCTTCGGACGGGAGATCGAGTTCGAGTACAACGAGTCGATGGTGCTGTGCGTCAAGCTTTCGCTCATCGCCGCGCAGACCTGCGCGGTTACGCTCTTCTGCGACTCCTACTTCCGGGTCTCGAGACGATTGGCCAACGCTGGATACTGCGCTTGGATCCTCACACTCGCATCCACGGTACTCACGCTCTTGCTTCTCGTGGAGATCAAAACGGACATATTCGCTCACGCGATCAGCGGCAAGGCGGAGTTATCGACCGTCGGTAAGAGGGAGACCGGCGGTCGGGCCCCGAAGAGGAAACACGTCGGATTCAAGATCGACGAGCCCGAGGACGAACTCGCTGTACTCAGAACGCCGGAGATTTTCGAAGCTGTCAATTACAATGGAATGATATTTTTTCTCTTCGCGAATCTCCTTACCGGCATCGTCAATATGACCGTGAGGACTCTCTATGTCGGGGACAATGAAGCTCTGAGGATCCTTCTCGGGTACATCGCGCTCTGCCTCCTTCTCGTCGTCGCCATGTATCGGCACAAAGTTCAAATGAAACTGTAATTTTTTTTTTCGGGAACGGGAAAATAACGTCAGACAGACACTTTTTTTAATGACCCGGAAGATATCTGTGTGAGAGTAAATGCAATAAGACTTTGAGTTATAAAAGGACTGTGTTTTGTATCGCACAAAATTCGCTCGGGAAAGTTCACTTGGAGAATAAAATTCTACAAGTGAACGATTTTTATGTTGTTCCTAAAGCAGCGAGAGAGACTTGCCAAAGATTAAATTTGATGTCGTGCGGATATCTTCAGGGTCATATTTTTTTAATCCGTGAATTATGATTTTTATACTCTAGTCGTTGCAGTCGGTAAAACAGATCGCCGGTAATACTTTGGACCAGCGATTCATTGATGTTCTTTTGTAACTCGTGCGTGCAAAGTGCTACTTTTCGTGCCTGCCGAGAGAGGCGAAAGTGGCGCTTTACAACCAAGTGTACTATAAATACCCGCCGCACGCGCACATTGGTCTGATCTTACCTTACGCACACTTCGGCGTGCGTAAAGTACGACGCATGCGCAGAAGGCCTTGCTGTACAGCGCCCTAATCAGCAGGCACGGAATAGCACTTTTGCATTCGATTCAAAAAAATCTTATGCTATATTAGTACGGTGTAGCGAACATTGCACGAAGCCTGTGAAGTGGACCACTTCACAACCTGCGTATAATGTTCGCTTTACGGGACTCGTATCGCAAATTACTATTTCAGTCATTCAATGCGTATTTTTTCGAAATATTCTGGATTACTATGTCTTGGAGTACGGTCGAAAGATACTCGAAGTTACAGAGATAAAAAAATTTCGAAAAATTATGCATTGCGTGAATTTGAGAAATTGGTTTTCTTTTTTTTTGCTGATTGCAGTTGTAACATTAGATTACGACCATTTCCATAGTCGGTTGGTTCGGACCGATACTTAGAAAGCTCGAAAGTAAAATAGCTCTAATACCGTTTATTGATCGACGGCGTTATGTACATTTTTTAATATAAAAAAATAAGGCGCGATCCTCGAAATTATCCTATTAACACATTTGAACCATCGCAGTATTCGTCTTCTTGAGGAATGTTTTTTGTTCGTTGTTCGCTATACTTACAATATCGTCTCGTGGTAACTTCGATGATTTTTTTAAAAAGTGAATTCTCTTCCGAACTTTTATCACAATTCGTCCTTTACTTTCGCATTCGGTTTCCCGGTGGAGTTCACGTTCGAATTTCTTCTGTTCACAAATTCTTTAAAGTCTCTGTTACTCTGCACGTGTTTCGCCGCTCGCGACACTATTCTCACGAACTCTTCCACGTCGAAACTGTAATTTGTGAACTTGGCGTGAGCTCCTCCGTCCGGATGTGTTCCCTGATATAAATGGCAAAAAAAGAAAAATGTAGAAAAGAAATGTATATAGCAGTTAGCGATAATTGGTCAATTGTTTCGAGACTTTGGCTTCAACTTACGGGATCTTGTTGTACCAATTTTTCGTCGTTCTCCCACGTGAAATATTTCACACCGCGCAACCTTGCGAGGTCTTTGTAGCAGCTCGCGTCTTCGCAGTTATACCTGACGCACAAAATAAGTAAATAAAATATTATTAATTAACTAAAAAATTGATATTATTATCTTGCACTGTAAAAAAAATTGTATATTTAATGTACCAGTTTTTATGCAAAAACTGGTATATTAAATTTAATGTGCAATTTTGCTGAAAAATGAATTCACTTGTTCACTGAAGTTAAAGTAAATTATTAAAAACAAAATACGATTTTTTTTTACAGTGCGTATTAAAAAAAAGTCTCACAGCTCGAACATCGCCGCCCAGTCGGGAAGAAACATCGCGTGGGTCAAACCAGCTCCGTGAATTCCTATGAAAACGTCCGTGTTTCTCGTGATTTCGAGCTGCTTTTTGAAAGGCATGTCTCTGTTGTAAACGACCTAAAAAAGTAATAAGCAAAACAATGAATTGTATTACATGGAGAAAACGTAGATTCTTGGATATCTTACTTTTTTCACTCGATATTCGGGATTCTCCTTCAGAGCTTCGACGAGTTCGTCCTCGTTCAATATTTTTCTGTACCTAGTATCCCTGCTCAGCAGAGTCACTCGGATTCTCGAAGACTTTCTATCGTGCAGAGGGATTCGTAGGCGATGCAGTATATGCTCGCTGAACGCCTTGAACAATCCGCTTTTCTCGCAGCCGTAAATCTGTCGATCAACAAACATTGAAAAATGTCTATTTCGTTCAAATCAGTTGAAAAAAAAAAAATAAGACAACAGAAACAACATTTTGGAAAACAATGTGGGACAATTTTTCAAAATTTCTTTCCAATTTTTGTATTTTTTTTTTTTATAATAATTTTTTAATAATTGGAAATAATTTTTTAATAATTTTTTTATAATATTAGAAAGAAATAATAATAAAAAGACTCACGAGCGGGGTGTTGTAGTAGAGTCCGAAAATCATTCGAGGCAACAGGGGGAGGACGAGATTCTTGAAGCAAACGGTTTTGCCCCTGAAAGTCTTGAGGTCCCAGAGAGGATTGCGCGTGAACGCTTCGAAAGTGTCTTGGAACGCCGACCGATAGCTGAAAGTAGATCAGACCATTTTTCCATAATTTTTTTTGTTTTTATCACAAAACGCTAGCCGCAATAGTGAATGTCCACTGGACGCGGCTCTCGCCGCTTATCTCTCGCACTCTCGCTCTCGAATGCTCGTCGAATCGTGACGCTTGGAGTTTCACTCACCTGTAGCTTTCCCAGATCATAACGTGATTGTCCGTGTCGAAGGTTGACGGATGCGATAGATTAACGTGAAGAGACGCGTACAGATTGAAGAAGTCGCAGAAGTGATGGTATAGGTTTACTGCTGCAACATAGACGGTCTGTAGAATTTTTCTTTTTCGAAATAATTTTTTCTTTTTTTTCGAAATACTAATTTTTTTCATTTTTTTCGAACTAATAATTTTTTCTTTTTCTCGATTAAAACACAATTGAACGAACAAGTTTTTGTAGTAAAATTTAGCGACGACTCACTGGCGTCGATCTTCATTATGTAGGTCGGTTTGTCGACCACGACGTCGCAATCGCCTTCGACTATCGGTCTTCGCGCCAGTCTCCGAAAATTTCGGACTTCCGGTCCCCAGGATTGTAGCGCGCTTATGTGATCCGCGTTGTCTTTCAGCCTCTGCTCGTTCATTCTATAATAATAACAATACGTTATATTCATTCTTTGCAGGTGAAAAATTTTCCATTTTATTTTCTTTTTTAACGAAACTAATTTTACAATTTTTTAGTATCACACGTTTAGGATGAAACATCGCCAAACGGCCAGTTTTTCATTTAAAGACAAGTATGAAAAAGAAAATATCAAATAACTTCTAATTCTTACGTGCAATATCCTCCGATTTGTCCTTCCTTGAGGACATCCATTTTGTACCTAATCGGTTCGTTTCTGTGCGCGAGGTCGGTAAAATTTATCATCACGTTTCTTCCCCTGCAGAATCTCAGGTGCTCCGAGCACTCGAAGCTCGAATCGTCCTGAAAAATCATCGAAAAAAAAAATCAAATAAAAAATTATCCAACATCGCGTCCGAGAAAAAAAATTCCTTTCGAAAACTCACTAAAAAAAGAGGCTCGCAGATCATCATCATTTCGTTTCTCTGATCTCTGACGTATCCAAAATCGCCCTGTGCGTAGAAGGTGTCGATCTGAGCTTTCTTCGTCGCGACCCATCCCTTGTGATCCCCTGGACAGTGAGGCACGGAAAAACTGTATTCCGGTTTGCAATCCCGCTCGTATCCCCAGCACGCGTCCGTGTCCAGATGATCCTGAGCTCAAAAATAAAAATAAAAATACATGTTATAAAAAAAGTACCCAATACACTGTAAAAAATTCGTATGAAATTTAATGTACCGAACCGGACATTTTTATGCAAAAACTGGTTTACAACATTTAGTGTATTAGAAACATTGGAAAAACTTTATTTTTAATAATCCGCTTTAAATTTGACACTAAAAGTACTGTAATTATAATAACTTACTTTAATATCAATGGAAAAGAATATTAATTTTTTTATCATAATTGTGCGTTCAGTTTAATGTACCAGTTTTTGTATAAAAAAAACTTCCAGTCCGGCACATTAAATCTACAATTTTATTTACTGTGCAGATTCAAACGATGAATAGCCTCCTCGCTTACCTTATAAGGGCAGCTCGTGTCGTTTCGGCACTGGTCAGCGATTTTCGGGAATGAGTTAAGATAGTATTTCAGATGGTTCGGATGAAGATCGATGCTCGGATGGAGTTTAAGATTTTCGGTGAGTCCGTTGGCATCGCAGGCGACGGTCGTCCCCAGGAGGCAGAGGTCGACGGTGACGAGGAACCGGACGACGACGACGACGAACGATCCTCCTCTCGGCATCGTCGCGGCAGCTCGAAAGGCTGCGGAGCAAAGGCGTCTTTAAAAATGTGTACACTAGGTAGGTGGTGTATATATAAATATATATATATATGTTAACCGGAAGTCGTTCTCGCTACGGCGTTCCTTCCACTGGACACGGCGGGAGGAAATTCACGCGGTAATACTGACGCGCTAAGCGAGGGAGAGAGGAAGACAAAAAAAAGGAGAGGAAGGAAACGGCGATGAGAGATGGTGGCTGGAGCGTATGGGAAAGGAAGGAGCACCAGCTGAGCAGGTGGGTGTATGACCTCACTGTGCCGGTGTTGCAAAGAGAGTGGGAGTCGAAGATTGAATTTATTAGACGCGGATTAATCGTCTGTTAGGCCCAGGCTGGGCACGAGCCATCGGATCGGAGGATGATTCATGGTGAATTAAGTAAACGTTGATGGAATTGACAATGGGAACGAGAGGTGGGGTGCCAATATGAACCACCCATTTATGGGGTAAAATGTAACATTTTTGGGTTTTTGTATCTCGGTGCACGATTGCTCGCGTCGATAAATACGACCCCAATAATTTTTTTTTATATGCTTACATTTTTTGTGTTCGTCGGAGTCGAAGATTGAATTTATTAGACGCGGATTAATCGTCTGTTAGGTGCAGGCAGGGCACGAGCCATCGGATCGGAGGATGATTCATGGTGAATTAAGTAAACGTTGATGGAATTGACAATGGGAACGAGAGGTGGGGTGCCAATATGGACCACCCATTTATGGGGTAAAATGTAACATTTTTGGGTTTTTGTATCTCGGTGCACGATTGCTCGTGTCGATATATACGATCCCAATAATTTTTATTTTATATGCTTACATTTTTTGTGTTCGTCGGAGTCGAAGATTCGATGGAAATAATTAGACGCGGATTAATCGTCTGTTAGGTGCAGGAAGGGCACGAGCCATCGGATCGGAGGATGATTCATGGTGAATTACTTAAATGTTGATGGAATTGACAATGGGAACGAGATGGGGTGCCAATATGGACTATCCTTTTATGGGGTAAAACGTGGAATCTTTGGGTTTTCATAGGAATTTTCTAGTTATTTTTTTGATAATTTTTTTGGTAAAGACGATTTAAAAATGTATAACTTTTTTCATAACACATTATTTTGATTTTTTAAAAATATTTGTGTCCGTGAAAATTATATATATTCCGCTTCAGGAGTAAATATCGATTACGTATATTTACGGTACGAGCGCGGATGGTTTCCTTGAATTGAAAGCACGGTTCAATCTATCGAACTCTCGAGCTCGGAAAATCCACTTTTTAAATTTCAGAAGACAAATCGTTTAGCGTTAGTATCCTGCCCGGAGTCCCGAAGAATTCGACCCGTGTTTCTTATTCTTAGACGCACACCGGCTCGCCTTGACCGCTCGAAGCTCGCGGTTAAGTCGTTCTCCGGTTCATTCTTGCAGTGTGCTTATACTTGCAGTGTCTAATGCCGAATGGTAGCAGCGTTTCGCACATTTCCAAAGCGAGTCTAGTAATTGCAAACCTCTCGCACAGGGCGTAGATCGGTCAAGCCGCTGTGCGAGTATTCTTTTGTAATCTTTTTTTTGCATAAGTTAAAATATGGAAATTTTTTTTTATCGTCTCCCAGAAAATTAATTTTTACGAACTTACTCATTTATGGAAGGTGTCCTTGACGAGGAAGATCTCGCGACTGCCCGGAGTTCGATTCTGGCGCAGGGCTGCTGCTGCTCGTTTCTCATTCGTTCCACGACCATCTGACTTTTACTTGTTTCCCTGTTTGACTTTCACGCTCGGCTCTCGGATCTTACGGGCGATCAGCTGTTTCGCCGGGTTTAGGACAATATGGCGCCGGCCAATACCGAGGTCGAGGATATTCTTTCGGTTTTTTTACCTTGTGTTTCTTGTGAGAGAATCGTCGAGCGGCGAATGATTTTCGTGAGCCTCGGGTCCATGGGGAGACGGCCGGTCGGCCGGAACTGGAATCTTCTGGAGGTTTCGGGTAGTCGAATCGATTTTCGAGCAGGTATAAAAACTCCGCCCGGGACGAGATTTGCGGCACCGAACTGGCGAATCCTTTGCTTCTGGCGGTAGAAAAATTAATCTCGTCCGTTCGTTCTATACGCCGGTACGGTTACCGACGGTCGGTAAGTTACCGGCGTTCGGTAAAGTAAATCCCGACTATCAATGTTACCGACAGAGCTCGGATTTACTTGGTTATTCAACTGGAGGAAAATACCGAGGTCGAAGATATTCTTTCTGTTTTTACCTTATGTTTCGTGTGAGGCAATCCTCGAACGGCGAATGATTTTCGTGGGCCTCGGGTCCATGGGGAGACTCGAGGTAGTCGGGCACTTCGGGCAGACGAATCGATTTTCGAGCGGGTATAAAAATTCCACCGGGAACAGATTTACGGGACAGAAATGGCGAATGCTTTGCTCCCGGCAGTAGAAAAATTAAATTCGTAGGTTCATTTTTTATACCCCAAAACGTCGGACGGACGGGAATTTGACTGTAAGGTTTCAAACAGTCGGTAAGTTACCATCGGTCGATAAAGTAAATTCCCACAATCAATGTTAGCGACAGAGCTCAGATGCATTTGGTAATTCATATAGAGGTTTACAGATAGAGTTATCTGGTCCGTTCCATCGTTCAGTCCATAGAAAGATAATAAATAGAAGTTTGTTTCTTTAATAACGCAATGGACGCTTTAGATGCTCAGGTGAAATTTTTGTTTCTAAAAAATGGGCTTTTATATCATTTTTAACTCTTCATGGATCAGCGGTAATTTTGACCCCAATGTTAGCCTGCATTTTTTTCGCCTAACGTCAACTTTAAGCACGTTCTTGGACGATAAAAATAGAAATTCACGATACTAGTGCGATAAAACTTTTTCTAACGAGTGTGAGTTTGCAGCATGAGTCGAAGGCCGGTGCTGCAATCGCACGAGGCAAGAAAAAAATTTCGCACGAATATCGTACCAAATTTTACTTCACAAGTTGGGGTAAATGAATCGTACTTCACAAAATGCTTTTTACTTCACGAACTGATTTTTACTTCACAATTTGTGAAAAAGCAGTTTTACGCATGCTACGCGTGCGTAAAACTGCATTTTTCTCACGGACTGAAGAAAAAGTTTTTATTGCAAATCGTTTGTCTTAACCTTTTTTCCGAAAAGCCCATAATTACCGAGATATTAGATGCACTTGATGATTCGCTACGGAGGTCGGCACACTAAGGGTTAAATTGACGCGACAGAATATTGCGAATTCGAGATGGAAGCGCAAAATTCAACAATGTTTTTTGTGAAATTCCTTGGCGAACGAGGGAATCTCCTCGGGCAATATACAAGTCACTTTATCGCCTCCACAATCGGCAACAAGTGATGGCTTCCGTTCCTTCTCCATCCTCGCTCTTCCTTAACGTTGAAATAAAGTATCCGACGGTATCCGCGAGGTATCCGGCACCTCTTACGCAAGAGGCCGGGGTTATACGCGAGGCTCCCTCGCAGGCATCTCGGTAAGAGAATCGACGTAAGTTACTCGCGATAAGCCCACAGAGACGCACCCTGTATGCAAATTGATCGAACAAAACCTGAACAGATGCGCCTGTTGACTCGTCGCGATTCGCATCCGGTCCCTCGCCGTCGCACCTCCGGTCCGCCACCTCCGCGCTTTACCCTCAATGGGGAATCCCCTTTCTCAATCGCGCGTTCAAAATAAAATTTCAAAACGATAAGATTTTAACTCCTTTATTTATATTTTTTTTACGAGTTTTCCATTATTTTTCTATACATATGTTTTTCACGTTTAAGGTACACTGAGAAAAAGAATAGTATTTCCTACTATAACGAGTAGTTCGCAGGCGGAACGTCTGTATAGATAGTTTCTGATAGTATACATTCAATTGGTTAAACTATAATCATGGTTGCAACCATGATTTTTTTGCATTGTTACTATTCCTTCTGGTAAAAAGTCACTATTGTTGCTTTTACTGTGTAACTTTATCCCAGTGTAGAGTGCCGTTTGATGAACAAAGTTCGAACGTGTAAAGTTTGACGAACAAAGTCGAAATTCAATCAGCAAAGCTACATTTTATGTCTTGAATAAAAATTTGACAACACTGGTTAGCGTAAGTTTGAAAATTAGCCAACACCTATTATATGCTTCTAACTTTCAATCTCTCACTCAAGTGTAATAAAAATTGTAAAACGTCATGTCCCGTTGATGAGCAAACAAAACAAAGAATATACCCAGAAAATTCCGCTGCGAGCCAAACTCTCACCGAAGAGTTGTTGTGTTCTCGGACGGTACGGACAGACACATAAATGAAAAACTGCTTCTCTATCGCATTCCGGAACATCGACAACATGTTTCCAAATCACAGTCTGACACAGCAATTTTATTTTTTAAATAAAGTATTATAATACTTTCTCCTCGCGCAGCTCATATGCGATGAGAAAGTAAATAAAAAAGAATTACCAAAAAAAAACAGTTGCAAAGCGATCGTAGAATAAGAAAGTCGGACGTGGATTCGTCGAAATGAGAAGAGACAAAAAAAAATGTTCCCAACGTCACACGAACGATTTGATCCGTGGTATCGGAAAGAGTCGGTGTTACCGCGGGCGACTCACGATGATCCACAAATCAATGCTAATCGATGCAAGGAGATCGAAGGAGATCGAGAGATCGAGACAGCCGCCGGTACAGTGTGAGACCGCGAGCTCTCGTTCTCTGTTAACCGCACCGGTGCGCGGTCGGTCATAATACCCCGTCGAACTCCTCGGCCGGAGACCTCGGCGTCAACCTGCCGTCGTGGCGTGACCCGGAAACGCGAGAGACGCGATACAGTCGCGCTTGTTGTTCTCCGATATCTCGCTCTCTCGGGCTTCTCTCCGATACCTCGCGAACTGTTGAGGACACAGAGAGTTTCAGTGGCGCGATGCCGTGCCGCGTCGCAGGCCGGCGCGCGAGCGCGCGTGCGCGATAGATCGGAGCAACGATCTACATCGATCACGATCCCGTCACCCTCGCGCCCTCCACTCCGCTTCTCGCGCCGCGCGGCTTCTCTCCTATCCGGGCAGACCTTACCGTCTGTGATCCCTTCGGCCCCCTCGGCGAAACATCGCCGTGTGCTCGCAGAAACCGTTGTTTAGTCCTCGAACGGTAAAATTCTCTCGCGGTAGGGCCAAACGGCTGACGACGAATTTGATCGTTCGAATCTGGAGGAGACGAGACCAGCCTCGAGTGAATTTTTGCGCTCGGAAAAACTAGAGTTTTGTTTTCGAGTCGATTCGAAGTTTGAACTTGAATCTGGACGGAGATTGATCTAAGGTTTGATCCAAAGTTTGGTGCAGAGTTTGGTGCAGAGTTTGGTGCAGAGTTTGGTCCAGAGTTTGGTCCAAAGTTTGGTCCAGAGTTTGGTCCAGAGTTTGGTCCAGAGTTTGGTCCAGAGTTTGGTCCAGAGTTTGGTCCAGAGTTTGGTCCAGAGTTTGGTCCAGAGTTTGGTCCAAAGATTGGTCCAAGTTTGGTCCAAAGATTGGTCCAAAGATTGGTCCAAGTTTGATCCAGAGTTTGATCCAGAGTTTGGTCCAGAGTTTGGTCCAGAGTTTGGTCCAGAGTTTGGTCCAAAGTTTGGTCCAAGTTTGGTCCAAATTGGATGTACAGTTTGATCTAAAATGTTATCAAAATTTATTCTAAAATTTGACCTAAAGGAACCATAAAAAACTTGTAGATTTTGCACTCGCGGTAAATCTTTGGACGCCACGTAACGGAGCTATTCGACGTTTTATTATAGCAGAAATCCTTCAGAACTTTGTGAAAGAATTTTTTAATCTCTTCTTTTTCGATTCTTTATTTCAATGTAAAAATGGTCTTTCGCCAATAACTCGCGCAGGCGGGAGGGCCAACCCCCCGGGTACACGGACGTCTCTATAATCTAAACCTGCTCGTAAGCCTCCTCGTAAAGCGAGAATCTCGACACGGGGTCGCGCACTCGCCTATCTGTGTGCCTTTGGAAATCTCAACGAAAGAGCGAACGTGCGAGCCGGTGCACCGGCTCCTTCCTGTCGTCCATATATGTATTTTTTTTTCATTTTTATTTCTTTCCGTCTTACAAGCTGGTCCGGCTGTGCTGGAAAGCTCGTCCAACGTTTTTATACGCTTGGGATTTGCCTGTGCCGAGGTGGGGGAGGTTTATGATCGTTTCTTCGACGCCCACCGTCGACACGGGCATGTTCTCCCGGAGCGGTGAGGGACCTCGGGAAACCTGTGAATATGCTGTCTATATAAGCTTATATTGCAGTCCTACCATCGTCGAGATCGTCCGACCCGATCGGTTTATGCTCAATTTTATCGTACACGGCTGTGACACGCTTCGAAAGATATCGATGTCGCTATTGGCTACTCGATGCCCACTGCCGGGCAGCGCGGGGATTCCCCGGCAGCCCTCGCAATCAATGACCCTGAAGATATCTGCATGAGACTAAATTTCATCAAGTTATAACGGCTGCATTTTCCATCACACAAACTTTGCTCGGGGAAGTTCACTTGGAGAATAAAATTCTACAAGTGAACAATTTTTTTTCCTTCCTAAAGCTGTGCGTTGATAGAGACTTGCCAAAGATGAAATTTGATGTCATGCAGATATCTTCAGGGTCATCGCAATCTTTGTAATTTGAGCCTTGTATCGTGGAAATAAAAAAAAAAAAATTGTGAACTGGCACCTTCAATTGTGCAATTTTTTTTTGGCAGTTGTACAATTTTTTTTGTCAATATACTTTATTCATAACTGAGCCCAAAACTGTCTTTAGAAAATTCGGAAATTAATTCGCATTGTTATTACTTTTTCGTTATAAGAACAATTAAGCGACTCGCATTACCCCATGCTCTCCCATCTCGCTTACCTTGATAATTCAAGATCTCCCCCCTCGAAAAGACACTCCAGAATTGCCAGTTAAATTTTGCTAAAATTTATTCGCCTACTAGTTTCGCACCCCCTTAATTCCCAGGTCGGTATCGTCGCCCGCCCGTCGAGCATTAATTTTGACGTTCGTTCCGTGGAATCCGTCGTGCGAAGTTTCCCCTCGGCGGCGATCCCAATAAGGAGTAACTCCGATCGTTTGGAAGCTCGTACACAGTCTTACAGCCTCGCTCGTTCATACTGTACCTACATAATCGCGATACTCTCGCGTTCCCGCGTTACAAGCCTATCTCCCGCTCGCGACGAGACACCCGATCAATTGCTATTATAATGGGCTCTCGAAAGTGGGTAATATCGTCAGGTGCGTTTGCGCGACACTCCTCCTTCGCGGACACTATCGCGTAATTGTGTACACAGGCGCTTTTACGCTGTATATAAACTTACAACTATACATACAGTATATATATATATATATATATAATATTTTTTAAATAAAATATATATATACATTGAGCGAGGGAATATATAAAGCCGTGCACCAGCACGGGGACGAAAACGACTGAGAGACGCCGACGCGTTGGAGAATGCATTTAGCTGTATGCAACGTCGCGGGAATCGTGCAGGTGCGATCGGCTCGTGAACCGGTGAGTTTATATACCTCACTGTATACCTTCTGTCCTTGCACTTTTTTTTTTGGTGTTTGTTTTTTTGTCATTTCATCTTTCGTATTACCTCTTTTTCCACCTTTCTACTCCCTCGCTTTTATATTTCGAGAGCCTCGGATAGAAACAAGCGGCGCATGCGCCAAAGCGACGGCGCATGCGCAGAGGTCCGCCGCGGCGAGGGACGCGGATGGAGAGCACTCGCGCAGCGGCCGGCGCGAGGAGGACCGGGAGAGATTGTGTTTGCATACGTATGTGTATGTGTATGTGTGTGTATGCGGACCACGATAGGGAAAGAGTGCGAGAAACTTATTCGCACAGTTCTCGCGTTTCCATAAACAGTCGAAGAAAGTCGCGTGCGCATTCCTGGCGTTGCTCGGAGGGACAGACTGGATCGTGCGCGGCCACGAGCGAAGTCGGACTGTTGGTAATGGATCGCAGGAAATAGAGAAGAGCCGGAGATATTGAGAGGGAAATTGTACGATTGCGCAAGAATTGTTTATTTTTTTTATTGAATTTAGAAAAATTGTATTTATAAAAATAATTTTTATTATACGTGAAAAATTACATTTTCCTTTCGATTTTGGGTTCGAAGAGACTCAGGGGATCCGCTGAATCTCCGGAAGTCGTCGAACGTTAGTAAAATCCATGGCACACTTTTATTCCTAGCACGGTATCTGATAAAGCGATAACATAAAAATATTATTATTGTTGTGAGATAAAATTGTAGACAACACTTTTGTTATAGCGAACGGTGGCGTTTCGATCGAATTTTTGGCCTGTGATTGGATAAACCGATCGCTCAGTAAAAATACAATGTACAAGTACCTTGCAGCGACTTAGGGGTTGGTTTTTGCAGGGTCCCCATCTGTAACCAGCCTTTGTACACGTCGTGTCACTCTTGTGTGCAAGAAAAAAAATTGGTGTCATTAACAGTCAAAAATCGTACGAGCTTTGGAAAAAGTTAATTAAGTTAATTAAGTTAATTAAGACATACTATCGGGCGCGGTGAAGCCATGACGGATGTCAGCCCGCAGAGGACTACGAGCACGATCGTCAAAAGCAAGCTAAACTTCATTTTCAAAATCTGAAACAAATTCACTTTCGGTAAAAAAACGAAAATTAAAATCGCTTTTTGTTTTTGGTGCTTCGGTTTTGGGGGCGAATAAACGCAGCTTACCTCAGTAAATGCGGCTCGGGTAACCAAATTTCACCGGAAAACAGAGATAACTGAGTAAAACGTCGATCTACAGTTACTTATATAGAATTGCTCGTGGGCCGACCTTGCGGCAGTTCGTGATTCTCAAGGTACAGTAGAAGGCCGGAAAAGTTACGTTTCCCCCCACTTTCCAGCCTGGAGGTCGATGTAGTACAAAATCTTAACTGTTTTCGTCGGCCGTGACGATACTGGTACTTCCCCGAGTCTGTAATTTAATGAAAAAAAAAAAAAAAAAAAACCAAGCGGTAACAGTTTGTGTTTAGTCACTTTGCAACATGTTCCCGCGATGAATTATGGTGCCATCTGTACAAACAGTGGATACCGAAAATCATATTTAAATTGCGATTCCCCAAGGACAAACATATGGTTACTACTGTTCTATCGGTATTCCCAGTACACGTGGGTCACGTCACTAATAAAGCCGTTCATTTTTTAGTCACGAGAAAAGCTTGAAAGTCTTAATGTTTAAAAGTATCAAATTTAAAAGACTGTCGAAGGTCGAATTTTAAGAAGTTAGTTTGAACTCGCTCTTGAGATCGAAGTTTGGTCCGAACTTCATTGCGCACTTAAGATCTATCTTAAGTCCCAACTTAAGATTGAACTCAAATTTGATCGTAAGTTCGAACTTAAGATCGATCTTAAGTTGGAACTTAAGATAGATCTTAAGCCTGCAATGCCGAATTTCGATCTGAAGTTCGATCTCAAGAACGATCTTAAGTTTAAACTAATGTCTTAGAATTCGAACCTAAGATCCAAAAGTTCGCGAGGAGAGTCCAAAAACTGAAGAAAAAAAAAATACATATATCAAACTTCTTTAGAATTTTTCGATGGAATCGATGAACAGAACTGACTACCGAAACTCCCTCAGCCTCGTAAGGCCAAGGAATGCGCGATCCGACTGTAGCCGTGTCCCGTGCGCCTCCTATCTCCGGTAATTAGACCCGCGGTGCCTGAATCGCAGGAAAAAGCTATCTTAAGTATCTTTTACCGTGGTAGAGATGCCCTCCGAGGCGAAGAAATCACAGGAGTCCGGACCTGCATTTGATGTCGTCGGGCGGCAAAGAAAAAAAAAGATAACAAAAAACAAAAAAAAATAAAAATAAAAAAAAATGAGGGAAAAAAGGAAGCTACTGTTACTCTCCCCGCGGTGAAGTAGCGTCGAGGGATTATCGCTTAATTAGCTCGCTTCGCTATCTCCTTTATGAAATCGTTAAGCCCGCTGGCTCGTTCGAGAGCTCGCTCGCGCGCACGCGTGCGTCTTATCGGATGTTTCGTGCCTCGAAGTGAAGCGAGAAGAAGTCCGTACGGCTATCTCACAACCGCACTTCGGGCTACTTAGTCCGACTACTTATATACTTCCTCTTATGCGCGCGCCTTCCCGCGGCCAGCCGGCCCGATTAAACAGGCCCTAACACACCCGTCAGCTGTATTCAAAGAGTCTGCGACTACTCCCGAGGATTTTATCCGACGAATGATATTATAATACGTGTACCGGAGCGATAGCGCGGAAGATCCAGCGTTTACCAATTAACGATACGATACAATAAATCCGATAAGAAATAACAAGATGCGATCGTACGTCCTACCGTCTCGAATTTAATGGCCCCGCGTCGTTGCGACTCTAAATTTCTTCTCAATTTATATTTTTGGAATTCTATCGGAAAATTAAATCTTGGACACGCGTGGATGGTCATTAGAGACATTAGAAAAAAAATGGGGGAATGTGAGATGTTATTGGTACGATTGTAAAATTCATTAATAAAGAATATTTTTGGGATTTCATTGGAAATTTTTATTTGGATACGCGTGGATGATCATTATATACATATAAAAAAAATTAAATCATGCATTTTTTTATGTGAACTTCGGGAATGGGAGATGTTATTGGTACGATTACAAATTCATTAATAAAAATTAGTTAAATTCATTGATAAAAATAAAAACGATTCATTTATTTGTTTATGCCTTTTATTTTTCTTATTTGCCATCAATTTTTCTTCGTGTACGAACATAAAAAAATCGAATATTTGATTGATGAATGAAAAAGTAACTTCGTGCCTGCAGACTTTTTATTCGAAAAGAACGAATCAATTAAAATTATAAAAAAATTATGCTATAATATTTTTATTATTATTTTACATAATTATGAAATAATGTACCGTGCGTGTGAAAAGAAGGAGGGAAGGAATTTCCAGCAATGCAGTGATGACATTTTCGCGGTATTATTCGCGATGTATCGACGCGGCCTCGATATTTGTACGAAGCTCCGGCGTTCCTTCGGCCACGATGACTGGAACGGTTCTCACTTGGATTCCGAAGATAATTATTCAATATATCGATAGATGCATGCCAATAGGTCAGACGTACCGGAGGGAAAAGGCGCGTGACACCGTGCGCGCAAAGTGTCTCACGCTTTGCATTATTATTTATTGTTATCGGCATCGAAGGATCACGGATCGATCGTGCGTTTTTTACTCGTGCAAATATTACAAAGTCATCGAGGCAGGTACGAGGTGCGAAAGTGGTTTGTCAGCGAGAGCTGACATATAGTATGATTTTTCAAACAGGTAAATTCTGGGACGCGTGGCCTTAACCCCTTGACGCACAGTAGTTTCCATCTGCCATGCTGATGCCTCGTATTTTTAAAACGGCTCGACGAATAGTTACGAAATTTTTACAACATTTTCGCCCAGTCGATACTTCTGTTTGAGAATTTTTTCAAAATTGTTTCCAATCTCCATTACATGATAATAATTTATTTACATATTGCACACACGCAACATCGTGCGGAGAAAAATTTTTGGCACTAAAAATTAATTACTCGCGACAATAATAATTTTTTTTCTTCATAGATTTGAATCAATGCTCTGCCCTTAATTTTGTAATATCTAATTTCACCCGCGCGTTTCCCGGTGTGGTAAACAATTATTCAAATGATTAATCATTGCTTCTTATTATTATTTATTCCGTGCTGTTTCTCGAATGCTGTTTTGCTGATTTTTTTTTTATGTTTTATTTTTTAATAGCGTCAAAGTGTCGCCAGAGTGGAACGAACAGCGGGTGTATAAAGTGGTGGAAGTGAAGCACACGCGTGACTCCGGGGGTGCCGGGAGAGTCGCGCGAGAGCGTTCGAGACAAACTCGCCCGGCCACGACCCAGATGCAGCGAGCAAACATTAATTTGTCCTACGTCGAACGCAATCGAGCCATGGGGGAGTGAAACCGGCTATGGCAGCCTGTCGTGTCGCAGTTAGTCAACTCTGAGCCGCGGACCACCCCGATATCACTTGGATTTACCGGTATGTACTATGTTGCTATTATACTCGACGCTTGTTTTCCGTCCACTTCTGGACCGTCCGGCCGTCCAGTGTGACGTTCATTGACACACACTGTTCATGCAGTGTACAGGGCAGTTCAGAATCCACCAAGTGTCCTCGGAAAGCTCTTCGCGAGAACCTGAAGAGGAGGGCAAAAAACACTCGGAAAAAATAAAATAAAGGAAACCGAGCCGCAAATTTTACCACATGTTGCGAGCGGAATTTTTACCCCTCGCAAAATCAGCCGACCGATTTTTTTTTTTTTGTTCGTCGGTAAAACAGTTATTTAAAAATATCTTCAATTGTCGACCAAAAAACCCGAATAAATATCGGCCAATGGTGATGCTTCCTATTATTTCTTGACATTGTAAAAATAAATTGTAAATTTAGTGTACATTAATTGAACATTAATGTACTTTTTGGTAATATAAAAATACCAGATATTAAAGTTACAAATCTGGCGACTGAAAAATGTGCATCAAAAACAAAAATTTTACTGTAAAATTGCAACGCACATGTGCTGGAAAATTCAGTAAATGGTGAGTGAGACAAAACGGGGTTAGAAATTCGGATGTATCGTTAGGACAAAATGGGGCATCCAAAAATGATTGGAACATTGAGTTTTGCCCCTACCGTCCCGTTTTGCCCCAGTGTCCCATCCTGCCCCGCTTTCTGCACAGTCTAGTAACGCTTCCTAATCAAACTTCGTCGAGCACAATTTCATCACAACATTTTTTCTATTTTGCTCCAAAATTTGAAAATTTTCCAAAAGCCCATTTCCTCGAAAATTTGTACAAAAAAAAAGTATCGATCGGTCGAGCGTGGTGTTTTTTCAGCATGAAAAAGGCTTCGCGCCCAAAAGCTCAATAACTCCACAAAGGCTAAAATATACTCGAACGAAATAAAAAAAAAAAAAAAATGGAACTCGATATTTCTGAATTGCCCTGTACGCTCGCCTCCGCGATAATCCACTGAAATTACCTCGGTCGCCCCTCCCCCCTCGTCCGGCCATTAGGTGCATTAGTACCTTCGGCCTCGCGAGCACTGTCTCCTTTCAGGCATCGTGCACGCACCTTTTAGATCCTGTCGTGCTTCGTGCATGTTACAGTAACGAGAGATAAAACGAGAGCATTTCTCACTTTCTCTCGTCGGGTTCACGTGCAGTACCGGCAAGCGAGAGGGGGGGGGGGGGGGGGTTGATTCATAACGACAATACCATAATAGACCGTATCTACACGCGTCAAATGTGTTATCCCTCACGTGTACGCGCATGCGCAGTGCGAGCGTGTACATACATAAAATACAAACATAAAAAATTCTACCTGTTCGTCTTGCGTCACACCGAGACAACTTCGTGGCACAGGACGAAGACAGTTGGGCATTAGATACAAGTACTTTTCTGTAAGCTCCGCAGACTCATAAGAGGGCTGTACGGGAACACAAGATGAATGATGGGATGGCGGGAAGGATAGTGAGGATAAATGGATTCGTATACGGACTCCAGATTATTCCTATATATTATAACTTGTATTACGGACTATATTTATGTATATGTATATGGGGCATTCCACGTCAAATTGGCAACCCACGTTCCTCATTCCCCGATTTTGTTCCGTTTGCTTCCTCGTAGAGGAAGCTAATTTGTAGTGTGATGTTGTTACCGACCCGTAAGGGTCTCGGCATTTTTTAAAGATTTTTTTACCGCCAGTGAAATTTTTTTATCCCCAAAAACCAATTCCGAAAACGCCGTTTTAAAAAATCTGAAAAAATGCACGCAGGTTCTACGATTTTAAATATGATAGTTAAACGCCACACGATAATGAATTCTCAATGATTTTTAGTTTCTTTCATGTCGCAATTGGAATTTTTATTTTTTTAATCGGTGATAACTTTCCAAAATGTCAATGTCAATTTTTCTGAAGTTGATAAAAATACCAGAAGGCCCGAATCCAGTTGATAGAATTAACAACAAAAATAGTAAATATTGAGATCCCATTATCGGGTGGTGCTTAAAAATCATAGAAACCGTGTACATTTTTCCAGATCTTAAAAATGTAAAATGTAAAATGTAAAAATGTAAAAAATAAAAAAATGTCACGGTTGGTGTAAAAAAAAATGTCACCAACAACATCATACTACAAAATTATCAAAACCGATGGAGGTGAGAGATGTGGACTGCCGATTTGACGTGGAGTGTCCCATATGTGTGCCATATATATGCAATGTATATGCCGTGTATATGCCATATAGTATATGCTGTACTCGTTATGCTCCGTTTAATTCTAGCAAAACTGTTATAACAATCTCGAACAACGCCTTTTCACGTTCGATTATAATTTCCAGTAGGTTTGTTGAGCTCCGGCTCTCCCTCGATCATTCGCTTATCTGGCATCGATCCTCTGCAGGCTGCCGCTCGCGCCCGCGTCGTTCGAGTTCGAAATCTGTCGATCGAATCATCGAAGTGATGTTGGGGTTTATTTTTTTATTTTATTTTTTTCCTTTATTTTTTTTTGTTTTGTTTTATTTTTTATTTTTTGATTCTTTTATCCTACGTGCAGCTATCGATAAATCCAACGAATAGAGCTGGCTCGCCATTGATCTATCTCGCGCGTTCCTCTTCTGATTTAACTTCTTCGGCGCTGCGAGACAACCGCGATAATTACGATGGGAGGGATGGGGGGGGGGGGGATCGCGGGTAAGTCCGGCAAGGATAACTCGGTACTTTCCGTCCGCAGTGGGTGATCGGATAAGCAGCAGCGCGGAGAGGCATACGCGGTGCAGAGGTCGCCGAGCAGAGACACAATCTATAATTACATCGCCTCTCTGACAGAGTTATATTGGCTCCGAGAGCTCGGAGAGCTCGCGGTTCGGTAGTTGGAACGCGCACCGTTGAATTACAAATCTTCGCGCTCTTGGCTGATCCGAAAAAAAAATTACGAAACTTTTTTTTTTATGTTTTTCTAATTTTCCTTTATTTTAGGATTTTTTTTTCTCAGAAGTTTGGAATTTATATGCAGTGAGCTAAAATTTCAGGTCGAATATGATTTTTGCCCTCGAATATGAACTGTTGCGGTTTGTCGGGAGGGAAAATTAAATTTTTCAAATTAATTTTTTCAGCTTAGATAAATTATTGAAGAAAACAAAAATTCTACGCGTTGACAAAATATTGTTGAAAATGACGGAGCGAAGGAATTCGTCGTTGGTTCGCAGGTCGATCGGATCGACGTTCGGACGCGGCACAAGAGAGGATCGCTCGCCGCGCGTCGGGGCGGCACGGACCCTTTTAGGAAGATCCGTGCTACCGAATTACTGACAGCCAAATAACAGGCCGATCTGCGGCGCGATCTTTCTCTTCCTCTTGCTCGTTCCGTTTTTTTTTTTCTTATTCACCGACTCTTCTCAGTCGCTCTCGTTCTCTGTTGCGCACGCTTGTCGGCGCCCTTTTTGCCTCTCGCAACGAGTTCTCATTCCACTTGCACACGTGCGAGCCCTCGTTCGTTCGCTCTCGAGATGCGATGGCGTGGTTACGCGCGAGGCAAAGTGCTGCCGAAGAGCCCTGGGCCACTCTCCTCGTACCGATATGGGCCATCTCGTACACCGGCAAATCTTATCTCAAGCCGAGCATCGTAAAATGCGGTGATGAATGGACATATTTATTTGGAAATAAAAATATTTTTTAAATATGAAAACATATTTGAGGAGACTTCTGCAAAAAGTGTCTTTAAAGGCGTGTAATCCAAAGCCTCTCCCAGAAAGCACTTTGAGCGATCCTAAGTTCGATTCCAAGTTCGATGCCAAGTTCGATTCCAAGTTCGATCCCAAGTTCGATCCCAAGTTCGATCCCAAGTTCTAACCTAAGTTCTAACCTAAGTTCTAACCTAAGTTCTAACCTAAGTTCTAACCTAAGTTCCAACCTAAGTTCTAACCTGAGTTCTAACCTAAGTTCGATCCCAAGTTCGATCCCAAGTTCGGTCCCAAGTTCGATCCCAAGTTCGATCCTAAGTTCGATCCTAAGTTTGATCTCAAGTTCGACCTCAAGATCGATCTCAAGTTCCATCTCTAGTTCGACCTTAGGTTCGATTTACAATTCGATCTGAAGTTCCATCTCAAGTTCGATCTCGAACTAATCCATCATTAATTGCATTACCATCCAGATCGACATATAGCTCCGTAAAACGCGTCGAATTAAATTTTATTCGCACTTCACGACGGAGCCGCGGTATTATACGGCGGGACAATCACGATAGCGCGAGAAGCTTTCGTAACAATAAATGGCTCGCGTGCAGGTTGAAGACTCGAGAGTGAACGGGTTCCGGACAATCCTAAGGATACACGGTTAGTCGAGACAGTGTTGTACCCGGGTCTTATCCTCCAGCATCCACGCCTCCGCGTACCTCGGCTACTTTTACCCGTGGACTTTCGCCTCTCGCGTTAACACAGCCTTCCTGCGGACACCACCCTTCGATTTTGCCTAGGAGTTGCGTCCTCGAGCCCAGCCGGTTAACGCCTCGCAGGTACCTCCCAACTGGTAATTACCATCCGAGCCGCGCCGGGCAAGCGGCTATCGCTTGCCAATTTTCCGCTCTTTCGCTGGGTTGGGCGTACGGACGAAATCTGCTTCGTTGCACAATTTCGTATTCGAGCGCCCTTTCTCATTGTGAAATTTCTACGGGAAACTCCACGGGAGAAAGGGAAATAAATCTATTTTATTTTTCAGTTACATTTTGAAACTTCGATGCCCATAATAAATTTTCGTCGAAAAAATAAATGGTTCCATTTTTATTGAAATTCAGCAATATCGACCCCGATATGATTTGACTTTTCTCGATTTTTCTTTTAAGAGACTATTTTGATGTGCATTTTTTTGGAAGAGAAATGCTTTTACTTTACTGAACATTAAATTCTTTTTTTATTAACAGCTTTTACGGTGCAGACAACAAGCTTTAAGTATTTGGCTTACCATTTTTACTTTTTTGGGAAAAAAAGTTTCTTGGTTTTGATATTTCAGTTAAATTTTGAACCTTGGATCTTGGATCTCTGGATAAAATTTTTCGGCGGATCAAAAGTTGTCCCATTTTTGTTGAAATCGAGCAACGTCGGGACCGACGTTGAAGCGCGAATATCAGGAATGCGAATGTCGGCCCGGCGCGAGATGCGCCGATTTCGGAGTGGGCGCGATCGGCCAGGTGCAAATTCCGATCGTTGCTCCGCCCGGGACGAGGGAGTCCCTCGAAGATACAACGCAAAGACGTCGTACAGACACAGCGGTGCGTTTTGACTTGTATGGAGAGGAGGAGAATAAACGTGCGTGTACGCGGAGGGACACGCGCGGTCCGCGATGCCGAGAGTGTGGATATGTGGGTGGACGAGTGCGTGGCGCCACGGTGGCGGCGACGTCCAGCGGCGTTTCTCCTCGAGGTGTAGCTCCCCAAAGTGCAGATACAAACACGCACGAGAAAAACAATAATCGAGCTTAGAACGCTGAATCGAAAAAGTATGGCGATTCCACGATAATAAGTCATCCATTTTTTTTTATTATTCCAGTCCAACCTTCGGTAATGCAGAGTCAAAATACATATATTCAGAAGTCACTAAAAAAATTCTGTTGTCGGAAATTCTTAAATTTGTTACGAAAAATTAGTCGCAATTTGGATTCATCAAAGACACAATCGTAAATTTTGTCATAAATATTTTATTCTTTTCGATTGTTTCGTACTCATTCATGACAGCAACTTTCTCTTCATAATTCCCTTTATTCACTTATTACCTTCACATGTAATACTATTTACGCTGTTAAAAAAATGTAAATTTAATGTAGCTGTCTGCAAGTTTTTCTGCGAAAATGCTACTCCTCACGTAAATGGGCATGTCCGTGTATTAAAAAAAAAAAACTAATGCATTAAATTTAATGTACAATTGTGATAAAAAATGAACGCCCTTTTTATAGTAAAATTAAAATATTTCTAAAGTTCTATAACGTACGTTACATTAATTTAAAAAATTTTATACACCAGTTCATGCATAAAAATCTCCAGTATCAGGGAGTTAAATTTAATACGAATTTTTTTCATATTGAAAATAAAAATATTTTATTACATTTCATATGTTATTATGTGTATTTATTGTGTTTAGATGTATATTTTTTATATATAAATGAAAGTGCTCGGAGTCGCGCGACTTGAGTTTGCGTCCCGATCGCGAGCGCTCCGAGAAACTCTTTGGAGTAAAAAAAAGAGTCGAGAGAGGAGCGGAGAAAGGAGCATTGGAGCAGAGGGCAGCCCTTCCGATTTTATTCGCGGGACGCATGCGAGGACACGGAGGGTGCAGGTACGCAAAGATTGAGCGAGCGTGTAGATAGACGCGAAGTCAAGTTAGTCGCCGTAGTGGGAACGGCGTTGTTCGCTCTGACAGCGGGAGTCTCGGTTGGGACCGGCGAGGTTTAAATCATCCGGTAACAAACAACGACGCGAGCCGGCGAGAAAGATAGAACAAGGCACCGTATACGTGCGGCGTGGTGACGATCGGCGAGGATCTCGTGTGAGATCGTGAGAAGCGCATCGATACGTGCACAACTATAGCCGAGAGATCTATCCACACTCGTGGAAGTGGGGATTCACAGATCCACACCGTACGTAACAAGATTTATGTTTATTCAATGTCAGAGACGCGGGAAGGGAGTAATCGATGCCGGCCGGAAGACGTGGGTTACCAAGGATTAATAACCCTCGGCCACGACGATCGATTATGATACATAGAAATTAGTCAATGCAATTAGCGTTTCTATACTGGCCGATACTATCCGATCGTGCTTCGGGCGGAACGTGAGAAATGATCATCCCGCTCGAGCTATGATGAGGAATTACATCGCAAGGTCTATCGATTCGGAGGCCTTCGATTGGCATAACTTTAAATTTCGATCGATTTTTGTCTTCGGGTTGATAAAAAAAATGTCGAAAATTTGGTTACCTGTGGTTTTACAAGTAATCTTGAATTTTTTATTATTTTTTTAGAGGAAAACATAGTCGAGCTTCAGGCGAAACGTGAAAATGATCGTCCTGTTTGAGCAATGATGAGGAATTACATCGCAAGGTCTATCGATTCGAAGGCCTTCGATTGGCATAATTTTTAATTTCGATAGATTTTTTTGTTTGGGTTTGTTAAAAAAAATGTCGAAAATTTTGCCACTTGTGGGTTACAAGTAATCTTGAATTTTTTATTATTTTTTTTAAAGGAAAACATAGTCGAGCCTCAGGCGAGACGTAAGAAATGATCGTCCTGTTCGAGCAATGATGAGGAATTACATCGCAAGATCTATCGATTCGAAGACCCTCGAGCGGCTTAATTTGAAATTTTCATTGATTTTTATAAATGTAAAAAAACAGTTACCAATTTTTTTTTTCTTTTACGAAAACTTAGCTTCCTGCGTAAGGAAGGTAAAAACGGTGCTGCGAGTAGGAAAACGAGTGGTCATTCGAGGCCATTCCGTGGTTAATTAAGATCCGGCGATAAGGAGGAAAGCGTACAGCGAAATTGCCCGGTGAGATGCATCTTCGTGATTTGGTCAATTTTCGAGGTAACCGATAGGCGTCCCGGTAATGGCGACAGCGGTAGGTCCTATCGGTGGAAAACAAAGTGCGCCGAGCAAGAAGAAGACGAGAGAGAGTTGGGTAGCTCGAGGGTACCCGAGGCAATCCCAGTTTCCGGGTACACGAGTCGAAGAGAAGAAAGATGGAAAGAAAGGCGAGCGAAAGAGGTTCGTCCGAGTGGGTAGAGTGCGCGAACCAAGGTGGGTTAGCACGATCCACACGATGCCCCAAAGCGAGTTGACCTCGAGAGCGCGACCAGTCCGGTCCAACGGACTCGGAGTTGGCTGTACGGAGAGTCGTCTCTCTAATCTGCCTCGTCTTTCTCCTCCTCGTCCACTTTGTTCATCCTCCCAGTCCTCCTCCTCTTCTCCTGTTTCTCCGTCGTCCGAGCGGTCCGTCGGATCGGCGAGTCCAAAAAGACAAGGCAGCAAAGAAACAAACAACACACACAAGGAAAACGCATCTAGATCTCTCATTCGCCGTATCTCCTTCAACCTTCTCCCCTGGACGCCGGGCGAGCGAAGTGGGTTCGTCTTGCTTGAAGAGCAAAAGAAAAAAATTGCCGGGGGGTCGGTTTCCGGGTCACGCGTTCTTCTTGGTCACTCGGAGGCAGTTTCTCCTCTGTGTTCCTCGGGTATCAGGTGTCATTACCACTGCCTCCGAGTGCGCATTTCTGCACGGCAGGCACTTTCATGCATGTCCCGAGAAGCGACGCGTTCGTTCTGGTGAACCGACCCAGCTAGAGTCCATTCGGGATCGACTGCGCATGCGCGGTAGATGATTTGCGTTGTTGCCCGTTCTAATCGTCCAGTATGGATCAATTAATGGTGAGGCTAGATCCAAAGCCTTCCTATCGGAAGGCCAGTTAATGTGAACAAATTCATCGATCAAGACCTAGAATTCACGCCCTGAGCTCTTTTTCCAGGCCTAAAAATTACATCTGCCTATTGCTCTTGGGACAAAATGATTGTTCCGTTCAGTACCATGCCATTGCACACTACAGATCGGTTTTAGATTTACCAATCCACGACAACATTGACGAAACTGACCGTTCGTTCAAGGATGGTATTCGTAATTTGTCATTTGAGTCTTAAACGGAGAAGACGCTCGAAAAATGCTTCACAAATTCATCCACCGTTAATTTGTCCAATCCAAGATTAACTTACACGCAGCTGATTCACCTTGTTGCCTATCCAGATCGTCCAGTATGGATCAATTACTGGTAAGGCTAGATCAGAGCACTATTGGAAGGTTAGTTGACGTGGAAAATCATTTTTCCTCACCACTCAAGATCCAGAATATGACTATCTGAGCTCTTTGTCCAGGCGGTTTCGGATTTACAGATGTTCAGCCCAAGTTGGACTGAAAAGTGACATCAGCCTTTTACTCCCGAGACAAAATAGTTGCTCCTTGCGGTACCACGCCTTACACAATACACATAATTTTCAGGTTTTCCTGTCCCCGACGACGTCGACGAAACTGACTGCTCCTTCAAGGATGGTATTCGTAGTTTGTCATTTGGGTCTTAAACGGATCAAGATAACGCTCGAAAAAAATGCTTCACAAATTCATCCACCGTTAATTTGTCCGGTCCGAGATTAACCTGCGCTGGTCTCCGGGAGGGCTACTCAGCACTAATAATAAAGCCTTCTTTCTCTTTATACCGTCGGTCGTGCGCGGGGGAGAGTTCGATCTTGTGATCGGCGCCGTTCTTCGGACGGGCTCGGAATTCCCGGAGGTCAAGTCGCAAGATCTCGGTCCGGCGAGGAGTATCGGAGAGAGAGTCTCGCGAGAGGTCACGTCACTTACATAATACAAGATACTATGTATACGTGGCGCGATCGTAGAGATGTCATTGGGCCTCATTGGGTCCCTCCGAGAGCGCATGGCGTGTTCGGATCCGTCCGCCTCGAACCGTTATTATTAGCTGGACCTAACCCTGAACAAAGCTCCCCAGTCCATCCGCTGCTCGTACGAAAGTTCGCCTCATCGGGCGATGATCAGGAAAGAGATGAAAGAAGTTATCACGGCTGTTTGCCGGAGAGAACCGCTCTCCGCCGGTGTCTACGCTTCTTCGTTTTCTCGATCGCATGATCCCGATCGACGGTCCGGCCGCTCCACCTGCGGCATCGATCGTGATGATCTTTCGATTCTCACGCCGTGTCTCTCCATCCCGGCGGTCAGCATATCTCGTTCGAGCGATCGATGAACCCAGGCTCGCTTTGCCATTGGACTCGGAATAATAGTCGGCTGTAAGATGCCTTCGCTAAAAATGTTTGTCCCCCGGTGTCTCTTCGGGGTCCGGCAAAATAAAACGGTGCCTCGCGTCACGCGGTGACAATGCGCGCAACGTTTACGCAGCCTCGAAACGTGAGAAAAATTAATAAATGTCCGGGACGGTGGGCGTTGACCGAAATTTACCTGACTATAATACTCTCGAGGCGGGGATCATGCGAGACCGATCTTGAGACTCTTGGGGTAGAATTGGAACGTTAAAAAGGTTTCCATTGACCAAAGGATGATCTCGTTTCTGCCCTCGATCGAATTTCCATTGAGGGCATTCGAGGACATGGTTCGTTTCACCTCGGGCAGACCGGCGAGGGATTGGCCGATGCAACCGAAATGAGGCAAAGAATCGCGACAAGTAGGACCGGAATATGTCTCTTTGATTCATTCACTGTTGGTGCCGTACGATCGTAAAAGGTCACTTTATAAGTTTTTCCACCCACTTTTATGAAGTTCATTGTGTGCGTGGAGATTTAGTCGGCACGCTCGAGTGCCCACCCGGGAAAACAGGACCTGATGCGAGGGGAACGAGATTTATCGGTGCCGGGACACTGTTTGCTGCTTATGCTGTTGGGATATTATAAGGACCCCTCGAAAGTCGCGTCACATGAGGCGCGGGTGCAGTTTTGTGGAGCCGATGCTCGGACGACACGGTCAATAAAAAAATTGAGTTATTTTCGTACTCCGCAGGAAACGATATTTAACCATTTGTCTTTGTCCACAACTTTTTTTATCAGTTATGTTGCGCTTGATGAGAAAGGGAGAAGGAAAAATTATATTAAAAATCCTTTTTTACTATTTTATATTTTTATTTTTTATATCTTTGGAATTGCTTTTGAGATATAAAAACCCTTCGAAAATCATGTCAGATAAGGGGCGCGGGCAGTTTTTTTATAGCTCCCGTTCCGACGACACGACAAATAAAAAAAGTTGAGTTATTTTCTTACTGCGCAGCAATCGATATATGCAATTTTTCTTTAGCTGGTCTATGTCAATATTGAGGCTACATTTTTTTTATCATGTATGTGAGTTCGATTGTAAAGGCGGAAAGAAAAGTTCGATCCAGAAATCCTTTCTTTATACTTTGTATTTTGATTTTTTAAATCTTTTTAGAATTCATGGTTATATTTTTTTAATACATTTTACATCGGCGTGAAAATGTGTTTTTTTTTTCGTTCAATCCAATCAATTTTACTATGGTTTTTGTGAGACCTTCAGGTCCAAGGACGTCCGTAACCCCGTTGCATCCGTTTGCCCTGGAAGTCTCGTGTATTCGCCATGAACCTTCAGCATTTTGGCTGACGACGTTAAAGAAAAGAAAAAGTCATACAATGAACCGATTTATCGCGAATAGAAATGTTTCGGGCGAAATATTAGAAAGTATTTTTTTTTTTTTTACGAATTACAGCTGTTTACAACTATCGTCAAATATATGTGCAACATACCGTGCATCCAATTACGTCTGATGGTGTCTTTGACTGGCAGTAGAGTTTGTTAACCGTCTCCGAACATTCCGCGTCAAGCTTCAAATTCACACCATTCGATGTAATGAAAACTCAATGAATCGGAAATCGACTTCAAATAGTATAATAAATAATACAACGTAGGTAAACTTACCCCGTAGGCAAGGCCGCACAGGACGAGAGCGATGGTCACCAAAAATAACAGTTTCATTTCGACCCGTTTTCGTTTCTTACTCCATCTGCCTCCGTACAAGTCCTTTTATACACGGTTGTTTTATTGCTCGCTTCGCTCGCCGTAAAAATTCTGTTTTCGCAAATGAAACAAACTTCCTAATAGTTTGAACGTGCAGTAGATACGAACAAGGAAATGAATTGCCGATAAGGATGTACATTACACGTGGAACATTTTTTTCCGGGATAGATTGTGTTTTTGCAAACGGATTATTTATTTTTCGGTTGGGTAACAGTTTTCAAAATTTTACATTTTGGTTGACATATTTTTTCCTTCCTTCGTTTCGAAATCAAATTGTTTTTGGAGGGTTTCCGTGAGTTTTTTCATATTAAACCTGTTTACAAAGTTGTTGCACAACCGCAGGCACGACGTCGTCGAAGACGCATTTGTATTTCTTGGGGCATTTTAGTTGACAATATAAAACAAAAATTGCTTGATTAAACTGATTTATCGTGAACAGTCATTTTGTGCCGATGACAATTTTTGTCAAAGATAGCGAGCATCAAACGGTGAAACATTGATTTCATTGTATGTTACAGTGTATCAAATACAAAATTTGATGGCTGAATGTACAATTTAGTGAAGATTTAATTTTATTTTCTTTTTTTTTTTTTTTTTTTTTTCTGCTGCAGTTTCGCTGTTGACAATACCTGTTAAATACGCATTCAACGTACCTTGCAAGGAAGCCCATACTGTCGTCCTTGGCGGCCAGCCGAACTACAGTAGAAATCCCGGACATCTCCCGTACATAGACGCTCATGATTGGACTGTAATAAAAAAACAGCAATACAATATCATCTAAAATGTAATTAAAAAATACCCTCAAGATTAGAATAGTACATCACTCCACGAGTTAGAAAAAATGTTTCGCACGAGGCATGTACGAAATTTTTCATTACAAGGTGCGAAGATGGCGGTTTTACGCATGCTAAATGGGCGGAAAAGTGGCCATTTCCGCACCGAGTGATGAATATTATCATATTTCCTCCTCACAATTTTCTCATGTTCATTGACGTCAAAAAAAATATCCTCGTATTATCTTTTTTTTTGCACATTCACACATACACTGAATATTATTTCGGAACGCGTTTATATAAAAATCTCGACAATTTTTTTTTCTTTTTCTTTAAAACGAAGCTCCCTTTATGAGGAATCACAATTAAATTTATCAAAACTTACTTCAGCTGCTGTGAGGCCACACAGTGCCAGGACGATGGTCAACAAATAGAACAGCTTCATTTCGACGATGTTTTCGTTTCTGTATTCCATGACTTCCTCAGAAGCGCTTTTATACACAGATATTTTATTGCTACACTAGGGCCTCGACTTCCTACACAGCGCCGGGACCGGCTCCCGCTGACACGCACGAATATCGAGGCAGCGCATGCCCCGCCCATAGTAACTGTCGAGCATGGCAAATAGCTTACTGCGTCGGTCGATATTCGCTCCGTAGTGGGGACTGATACGGAAACCGAGGCCGCACAAATCGAGGCCCTAGTGTACTCGCAGTTCGAGCGTTCAGTAGATACAGATAAGGAAATGGAATATCGATAAGGTGTACATTAACAGTCGAACTTTTTTTTCTGCATGGTTTGCGCGTTCGCAAACGAATTATTTATTTTCGGTCTGGTTACATTTTTATAAATTTAACATTTTTGGTGATATATATTTTTCTTCCTGTGGTGCGAAATCAAATTCTTTTTGGGAGGGTTTCCGTGAATATTTTCGCTCCAACGGCTGCTATAATGGTGTTGCACACACGCACGCCGGAAGTCTTCGAGGATTCACCATGGTCGTCTAGCATAGTGGCTGATAATGTAAAAGAAAAATTGCTTGATTGAACTGATTTATCGCGAACAGTCATTTTATGCCGATGACGATTTTTGTCAAAGATAGCGAGCATCGAACGATGAAACCTTCATTTCTTCGTATGGTTCTGTGTATCAAATACAAAATTTGATGACTGAGTGTACATTTTAGTGAAGCTTTTTTTTGCATGAATCTGCTGCAGTTTCGCTGTTTACAATACCTGTTAAATACGCATTGAACATACCAAGCAATTAAGTCCTTTCCGTCTTGCTTCTTTGCCCTTTTCACAGACATAATCGTTTATAACGCCCGGACATTCAGGCTGAAAATTGCAGTGTAATAAAAAAACAGCAATATAATATCATCTAAAATTAAATTAAAAAATACCCTGAAGATTAGAAATTATCATATTTCCTCCCCACAATTTTCCCGTGTTCGTTCATGCCAAGTTTGTAAAAAAATATCCTCGTAGCATCTTTTTTTTGCACATTCACACAAACACTGAATATTATTTTGGAACGCGTTTATATAAAAATCTGGACCATTTTTTTTTTTCATTAAAACGAAGCTCCCTTTATGAGGAATCAAAATTAAACTTAGGAAAACTTACTTTAGCTGCTTTAACTGCTGCGAGGCCACACAGTGCCAGGACGATGGTCAACAATACTGTCAAATAGAACAGCTTCATTTCGACAATGTTTTCGTTTCTGTATTCCATCCGCTTCCGCAGAAGCGCTTTTATACGCAGACATTTTATTGCTATTTGCAAAAAGTTTCCGCCAATAAAAAATATATTACTCGCAGTTCGAGCGTTCAGTAGATACAGATAAGGAAATGGAATATCGATAAGGTGTGCATTAAACGTGGAACTTTTTTTGCGTAGTTTGCACGTCCGCAAACGGATTATTTATTTTCGGTTTGCTTAAATTCTTAGAAATTTTACATTTTGGGTGATATATATTTTTTTTCCTGTAGTGCGAAATAAAATTATTTTTGTAACGGTTCCCATGGATATTTTAGCTCCGACGGCTTGTATAATGATGTTGCACACACGCACGCCGAAAGTCTTTGAGGATTCACCATGGTCGTCTAGCATTTTGGCTGTTAATGTAAAAGAAAAATTGCTTGATTGACCTGACTTATTGCAAACAGTAATTTTATGGCGATGCCGATTTTTGTCAGACAGCTGCGAGCACCGAACGATAAAACCTTCATTTCCTTGTATGTTTCAATCTATCAATTGAAAAACTTGATGACTGAGGGTACAATTTTGTAAAGGTTTTTTTTTACACGAATCGGTTGCTGTTCCGCTGTTTACAATACCTGTCAAATATGTGGACAACGTACCTGGCACCCCAGGTTCTTTACGTGTTTCAGATCTTTCGTTTTACAGGCCAGGGTATTTATCAATGACCCACAGGGACGCTGAAAATTTCAATTTAACAAAAAAATCAGCCAATGTACGACATCATCTAAAATGTAATAAAAAAATACCCTCAAGATTGGAAATCTTCACACTTCCTCGTTATAATTTTCTCACGTTCATTCACGTCAAGTTTAAAAAAAAATATGCTCACAGCATCCTTTTTGACACATTCACACATAGTGGATATTTTTTCTGAACCCGTTTACATAAAAAGCTTGAACATTTTTTTTCGTAAAAATGAAACTCCTTTTACGAGGAATGAAAATTAAACTTAGAGAAACTTACTTTAGCTGCTGTGGTCACACACACACAGCTACACAGTGCCAGAATGACGATCAACAGGTAGAACAGCTTCATTTCGACGATGTTTTAGTTTCGAGGTTTCGATGTTTCTTTATTCCATCTGCCTCCGCAGAAGCCCATTTATACACACATATTTTATTGCTCCTCGCAAAAATCTTACCGGCAGTTCGATTGCGCAGTAGATAGAAATACGGAAGTGCGTGATCGATAAGAAATACATCAATCGTGAAACACAGTTTCCTCCACAGATTCCACGCTCGCACATAGTTCACTAACTTATTTATTTCAACCTCGAGTTCCTTTTCTTCCCGCATAGATTGTTCATATCTATGCAGGAAGATTTGTTCAAAGTAAACCTTAAAAAGAACCAGGAAAACTTCCTGCTTTGATTTTTATAATCTATGCAGGAAGATTTCCTCGTTCTTTGTTAAATTTACTTCGAAAAATCTTCGACTCAAAAATATTGTACAGAATATTAATTGGAAGCAGTGATCGTAATTAAGTTTTTAAGACACTTGTAAAAAGTGCGAAAATATTCACCGCCCAATAAATAAACAAAAAAATTTGGGAGGGCTTATTATTTTTTTTTTCCGTAAAAAATGGAGATTTAAGGTACTCTTCTAAGGTCCATAAAGTAATCCGACTTTGATGCCGTCGTGACAGAGGTGGGGTTTACAAGAGTTCGCATGGATCCGAGAAAGAGTATTAGTGTCGACCGACAGGTCCTGCGGGTGCGCAACAAGCAAATAATGGCCTTGTCCAATGTTGCGGGAGAGTAACGAAACTCGGGGACGAGGACGGGACAGCGGGATCAACGCCAGAGGCCCGACCGACAATACTGCAGGGCCATTGTGTCCGGGTTTCTATACCCACTCGAGAAAGAAGCAGAAAGAGCGGAAGGATCGAGGCTACATTGCATTCCACGGTAATCTCGGCTAGAGTCGTGCGATCCGGACTGCGCACTCCATCATGGTCCAAACATTCCTTGAAAGTTACCTTCCGCTTTTGTTCCCCTCTTTGCAGCCCGATAGCGCTCATTGCGAATTAAATTTGGAGCACACAAATTAAAACGAAGCTTCCTCTATGAGGAAGCAAAATTCGGCAAAGAATTCATTTTTGTCCCAATTTTTCATTTCTTTATTTCTAACAGTGCTGAAAACTGGTATTTTTTGTTATAATACTGGGAACTTGAAGGTCATGCACATATGTAATATGAGCAATATTGAAAACCCGCAGTAGTAAGAAGGGAAAATAAAAATTCTTATCACAAAACCGGAGTTCGTGCAGAAAGCGCAGTTACTTCCGTTTTCTGCGACCCAACGGTTACCCAACTTTTAATGTTTTCCTTATTTGTCGTCCACTTCGTCTTTCAAGCAATCAGTATCTCAATGTCACCAAACGCACGCTTGTGACAATCGAAGGTCGACAGGTCGAATTCCGGTCGCAAGTTAGTTGGAGTTAAAAAAACGAATATTGAACAATTTGCGCCAAAGTCGAAGGACTTTGAAAAATGGAGTTCCAAAGATCCTCAGGATCTATGCAGATCATTGCATAAAGGTAATCCGTTCGAGACAAGAATTTCCTCCGTAAAGTCTCTTCGGAACTAAGCTCATAAATAAATAAAAATATACAAATAAAAAAATTCGGACAAAAATTCATTTTTGTCCCAATTTTCCATTGTATTTTTAATAATACTGAAAACTTAGCGGACATCCAGTAAATGCGTAGGTAATAGTAAAGGCCAACAGTATTTCGAAAGGAAAATAAAAATTCTTATCACAAAGCCGTAGTTCGTGCAGAAAGCGCAGAGAACAGATACCCAACTTTTAATGTTTTCCTTATTTGTCGTCCACTTCGTTTTTCAAGCAATCAGTATCTCAATGTCACCAAGCGCACGCTTATGACAATCAAAGGTCGTCAGGTCGAATGAAGGTCGCAAGCAAAATATTGAACAATCCTACCAGAGTCGAACGACTTTGAAAAATGGAGTTCCAAAGATCCTCAGGATCTATGCAGATCATCGCATAAAGGTAATTCGTTCGAGACAAGAATTTCCTTCGCAAAGTTTCTTCGGAACTAAGCTCATAAATAAATGAAAATATATAAAAAAAAAAAATTCGGAAAAAAATTCATTTTTGTCCCAATTTTCTATTGTATTTTTAATAATACGACAGGTCGAAATTAAGGTCGCAAACAAAATATTGAACATTCCTACCAGCGTCGAACGACTTTGAAAAATGGAGTTCCAAAGATCCTCAGGATCTATGCAGATCATTGCATAAAGGTAATTCGTTCGAGACAAGAATTTCCTCCGCGAAATCTCTTCGGAACCAAGCTCATAAATCACCGGTTAAATTCCTCGGATTCCTGGCATTGTCGTCTCGCCGATGTTGCTGCAGGTACACTTGTTCGACCGGCCTACCATTCCCCGGTTCATTCATGCGCTCGCTCGGACGACAATGCCACCTTACGTCCTCGCACACATCACCGCATCCACACACACACACAAGCTCGGATTAAAAGGGAAAGAGTATATAGCGTGTACCCCTGTAGAAGGACGAGCGCCTCCGGCCGAATTCTCTCGCTCGCACTTTCCTTTCATCCCACTGTCTTCATCGGTCCATTGATCGCCCATGGGACCATTCTACTATAAAGGAAAAACCCGCACGGCTCAATGGTCGTGTCGTCACGGTATCGACGAATTATCTCACCGCTCCTTCGTCGGCGACCTCCCCCGATCTTTTTTTTTTAAACTACATTTCCACTCTATTCCACTTGTTGATTTTATCTATGTTTACATTTCGGGGAATATGCTCTACAGCTTCTCTTTGCTCGGTTCTCTTCACTGTTTTCTCACCCCCGGGCAAAAGTTCGAGAACTCTTGGGCTCCGCGGGTATTCTTCGGGGATTCATTTTTAGGGACGGGGTGACGAAAATTCGTATTTTTTTTTTGGATCGCGGATATTGGGGCAAAATGGCCCATCTTTTTTTTACCGATTTTTCGATCTGCATAAGAAAAATGTCATCCCGAATGTAGGAACCTTTTGCGAACCAGATTCGGGCACTGAAAAAAGGTAAATATCAGACTCAAGTGAAATTAGCTTGCGGGCTGCCAAATAAAATAATTCTACTTTCAATTGAAACAATAACATGTAACCTTGACGGTCTTGCTGTCGTTGTTTCAATGCCATATGGAATTATAAGAATTGAAATTAAAAAATATTTCTTTGGCAGCCGGCAAGCATTATTTTTTTCAGTGTGTCGCAACTTAGCGTTTAGCTTAAAAATGAATCAATTTGTGTAAATGCGTTCTTAGGTAAAAGCGTCGTTAGGTAAAAGTCTTCTGGAGAACACGGCAAAAAAAAGTTGCGGACTTTCCGTGGCCCCGAGGAAACGCGTAGTTTCGACTAGCTTAACTCATCCGGAGCCGCCGGAATTCGAGAGAAGACTGGTACACGATACGAAGCGCATTCTCGATTCGATCTCGAGCGTCATCGGCGCAAGACGCCCGGAGTCCCGGACGATTTGTAGTCGCATCAATTCCGTCGTTCGACCGCTTTTTATTCCACCCGAGAACACGAAGGTACAGGCCTTTCTCATCCTCCCTGTCTCCGGTTCGCTAATCTTTCGGCGCGTCTCCAGCCGCGCGCCACACGCACAATGCGCGCTTTTTCTCGCGTCTTGTCGACAAGTTTTTTTTTTTTTTTTTTTTCAAATCCTCCATCCGAGTTCTCTCTCGCCGCCCTTGGCTCCCTCGGAGGGATCGTCGCCGGATAGAATCGCGACGACGCGGAAAGAAAGCGCAGGCGGGAGGAAGCCGCGCGACGAAAGTTCTCCTCTCGCTTTTCGGCGTGTACACCTTTCCGTCCCGCGGCCCGAACCGTCGAGGGACTTCTCGGGACCTTCCGAGCCGCGGAGAGTTCTCTCTTCCCTGTGAAGTTTCGCCGACCCGCGAGCCCGCCGGCACGTCTATCCGGGCGACAAGTTTCGCTTTACGCGGATTCGGGCCCTTTGTCGCGCCCGCGAGTCCGGCGTCCCGGCCCGGCCCGGACCCGTGACAACGGCGCGACCAAAGGGAACGTCCGAGCGTACCCGTGGGTACCGGTCGGCCGACACTTGACTCGAGAACTTCGCTCCGGAAAGGAATTTTAAATCGTTCTCTATCTGTGTCGAAGCTGAAAGAAAACATTTTTTTCTTCGGCGGATTTAAACGACGCTCAAAAATTGTCTCGAGCGGTATCGCGGCTAAGATGCAGTTTTTTTAATCGGATCGAGTCCGGAAAGAAATTTCAAAATTACCTCGATAAGGTAAAAAATGTTGGAGATCTAGCAAACATTTCTTGTCCGACAAGGCCCGCTTTTTTTTGCGAAAAAAATTGTTGACCGTTCTGGACAAGAAATTTTCGTTAAATGTACCATCTTTACAATGAATGGTTAAAGTGAATTAAAATGAACGATTTTTACCTTGTCCTCGTACCGAAGCTAAAAAAAGAATGTGCAAACGGAAGTTTAGATATCTAACAAACATTCCTTGTCCAAAAAACCCCCAAAATTTTTTTAGGGGTTTAGGGTATTTTTGGTTAAACAAAAAAGAATGGACTTTTCTGGACAAGAAATTTTTGTTAAATCTACGAACAATTTTTCCCCCGTCTTCGCGCCGAATCTAATAAAAGGGCTGTTCCCTGTTTCAAAAAAACATTTGAAAAGAATCATCCCAAACACTCACAAGATTCCTCTTTCCTCCCCGGACTCGAAAGGGTAGAAACGGACTAAATAGAAGGATTACGGAAAAATCCCATCCCACGTTCCGACTCGGCCCATTTCGTCTCGTTTCCTCCGGCTGTGTCCTGCGTCGAACTGCCTCGGCAGCACAGGTTGCGTTTCGTCGTCCGGGCTCCTGTCCTCGAGTTTAACGCGAGAACGGACTGCAGACTCTTTGTCCCATCGAACAAAACCGGAGCACCGCGGGACACCGCAGGTCTCACTTTTTTTTTCGCTTCCCCCTCTTCCTCGTTTCCTTCCCGCCCGTTCGCTTCTTTCCCACAGGCTGGCCGTCCAACCACCTCGAGCAAAGTTTCCCGAATCCTAGAAACCTTTTTTCCCTCCATTCTACCAGCGCGTGTTTTTTCATCTTCTTTTCTCATCCCTTATTCCCGAGCGCGTTACATCGGCTCTCTTACGGGCTTAGCCGGTCCCGCACTCGCTCTCGTTCTCACGGCAACCATCGAAGATGTGTAATTTTTTTTTTCTTGCTTTCTGGCTTTTCCAGACCGTACCGAGTCCATTATGTTATCTCGGATTCCCTCGCGACAAGAGGAGCGACACCGCTACTTTTCCCGTTTATTCCTTTTTTTCCCCTCCGCACCAATGGAGAGATCATCGTCTTTGACAAAGATTCACTCGACGGTCAGGCAATCCTTTGAGATCCCTGCCGAGATTCCCTTCAGCGACCGGATCGGGACTTCCCACGAGCTCGGACTGATATCTAAAAAAATAAAAAAAATAAAATCTGCCGCTGAACTATACTTGCTCCCGAATGGTCCGGTAAATCGCGAAGAGCTACCGGTTCCCCGTGCCGACGGGTTGACGGTTAATGCCACGATTAATATCTAATTTAATTTTATCCCTCGACGGTGACCGCCAACGCAGCGGCTGGAAGAAACGCACCGGTGCTGGAGCCATAGCTCACTCGGCCGATGCCATATGGCCGCGGAGCCGCGCGTGGCACAAAGAGAACTGCTCGCTTTTATTTTCCTTTTTTTTTTCGTTTTTAATTGCACCATGTGGCGCGTCCTGCGGATGGGCCGTGATGGGCCCGTCGTACACCTACGCATGGCTGGAGGAAGACTCATTTGTAAAGCCACAACTGTCGAGTTCCCGAGCGCGCAGGACCTGTATCTGCACGGTAAAAAACTTTTGTACTTTTTACGACAAATTGTTGTCCACAAAGGTCCACCATTTTTTATTTGTTGATTATACAATTTACAAACAAAAGTGCAAACTAAAATTGTTAAGGAGATGGGAAATAAAAGGACAGATTTGTATGTTGAATAATGAACAAACGAGTTTGTCACTTATTTAACAAAATTGTTCACACGAAACTTCGTATTCCAATTTTTGGAAATTATTTTTTACTGTGTGCCTTTTTTTAACCGGACACTAATAACTTTACTATGTTTGTAGATTTTTAAAAAATATTATCGGGTAATGTGATTTCGTTAATTTCCAACGAAAGCGTAAAAAAGTAATGTTTGGTAGCTAAAATGTAAAATGTTTAACATGAGATCTCATTCGATGCTTAATTATCAGAATATTATAGGAAAAAAAATTATTGCACTTTTTTTGTCTTCTTAATCTCTTATTGATTTAATCAATAAGGCTGAACGAAGGAGACTCATTTGTAAAGCCACAACTGTCGATCTACTTTATTCTTATGCTTTATTTCTTATGTATTTTTTAAAATATTATCGGGTAATTTGTCACGATGAGCCATAATTAAAGATTTCGTTGATTCCAAAGGAAGTATGACAAAAACAATGTCTGGTACCCACAATATAAAATATTTAACGTGAAATCCCATTCGATACTTAATCATCAAGACATTAGAAAGAAAGGTAAATGACTGCACATTTTTGTCTCCTTAATCGCTTATTGATTTAATATATTTTTTTTTATATTCCCCAGCCTCACTCTGTATTTTTTTTTAACAATGAAACATTTTTTTCAAGATCCTGTAAGGCGTACTGGACCAATAGCACGCAGACTTGACGATGCTGCGCGCTCGGTTTTCTCGGTGCAGCACATCCGAGAATCCTATAATTCCAATTCCGATTGGTCCGCTTTCCGTCCGTCTCCGCCTTCTGGAGCGCTTGACTTATCACCAGCCCCAGGTAGCGAGCGGATCGAATTTTCACGGTCAATGTGTTCCCCGGCGCGTGTCGCGTGTGGTTTCCTTCTCGGGAGGGTTGTTTCTTGGATCTCCGGGGAGGCATTCGAATTCCCAGTGCAGACTTCCTTCGGTGTCCCGACGCGCGATTCATCATCCACGGGAGTGTCGGTAAGCACATGGCGTGTGCCTGGCCGATCGTTCGGAGACCCCCTTAAGACAATTCATCCCCGCGGTTATCGGCGCAAGGAAAGAATGCCTGCCCGTCGTCCGCCACCTTGCCGAGGAAAATGAATCGAGCTCCGGTGGGGCTCTTAACGATCCTGGGAGTAAATTGGACCACGCGCCCCGGCGTCAGCCCGGCCATCGGAAGTCACCGGTAGATCACGACCCCGACCGCTAAAACCCCTCGGGACGAAAACGCCTTCTTCTCGTGACCGATACCCAACTACGGTCTCCAGCCTCCGAAGTTCCAAATGAGAATGTCTCGCCTCCACAGCCAAAAAAAAAAATTATTTGCCGACCACCGTTTATTAAGATTAATATTTATTTGATTCAAATAAATATTTATTTCATTTAAGTATCTATTTATTTAATAAAAATAAATATTTATTTAAATCAAATAAATATTGATTTAAATCAAATAAATATTTATTTAAATCAAATGAATATTTTACTTAATCTTAATAAACGATAGCGGTCAAATAATTTTTTTTTCTGTGTGCAGATAGGTTTGGTCTCTGGAAAACGCGCGGAACAAGAACGACCGCCGAGTCGCTCGTGGCCCACCTGTCGCCTTCCAGCCTGGCGGAAGATCCGAGAATCTCTCACTATGTTTCATCCCCAACATGCGAAATTACCTGGACCACCGACTAATCACCCCTTAATGACAGGCTTTCCGAACGGGCCGCGATGGAACGTCTTTTTCTTCATCTCGTCGCAGCCCAACTTTCCGGCTGGCGATAAATCAAGTTCGATCTCGGAGAGATCCGAGCAACAATTTTTAGGACCAGGCTTCAATTAATTTATCGGGTGCAGTTTTGGGGGCCGGCCGGGGAGCCGACATTTTATTTTATGGACTCCGAGGGGTTGAATTATGACAGCAGTTTGATTGACACCGGGACGAATGGGACGCCGGGTGGAAACTGGTGCACCGTGAAACAGCAAGATCTTTTCATCGGTTCACCGAGACTGATGCGATGTGAAAGAGCGGCCGAGAGCGCAAGGTGCCGGACGGAACGCCGCGATCGGAAAGAAAGCCACGTGCCTCGCATATGTCGTATCCTCGATTCCAGCCCTGACGAAGAGAGGAGAGGCAACGAGATCCTAGAAACAAGAACGAAATCGTCGCACAGGTGGATTCCCAGGATCCGCCGGATCGGAAGGGGACGAGGAACAAGAAAAGCACGAATTCATCTAGACCCGATTAGTCCGTGATCGCGAGGAGGTTCTCTCTGGAACTCGGAATCTTCTCTTCCACTTTGAATTGAAACGGTTGGAAACCACGAGGATTCTCGAGAGTTCCTGAGCGAGCCGACCACACAGGACGCCAGCGAGCCCGGAGACCTTCGGCTGCTTTGCGAGAATGACGCCGATTTGCCATGAAACGAGCTTCTCGAGGCCATTGTGGCGGAAGGAGTATGAGAAACGTGTCAAAGAACGACCGGCTGGAGCTCCGCGCTGTAAAAAAAAATTGTTTGGAAATTTATTAATGCTTTTGGAAGCTTTTTTACATAAACTGTTTCTGAAATTTCAAACGCATGTGCTTAGTATTTTGCAACAAAATTTTGATTTTTTATAAACATTTTGGTAATTCTCTCATTTTCTCCTGAGATAAAATGTTCAATATCTTCAATCGTAGAACGTCTCGAAGGACTGTGACGATAGATATCGAAAATCGACTTTTCCGACACTTTTCGTTTTGTTGGGACATTTTTTTTCAAACCTCTGTGCTAACATCGTGCTTTGAATATTACATTCTCCGCGATAATTTTGCTTCGAAAACTGGTATCTACATCATGAAAATTCACTACCGATACTCACGTTTCCGGTTTCGATAACGTGCCAAGAAAAAATGCCGAAACCGGCGTTTTTCCGCCTACCGTTATCCCGAGAAGAAATTTTCACGCGTTACATCGGGCCCTGACAAGGTCCTGAGAAGGCCTGATAAGGCCTTATCAGGACCCGATGCAACGCTCGAAAATTTATACTCGGCATAGAGTAAAAGTGGGGAATATGGCCCGGTCCATATATCATTGATTTACGTGTTAATCGAGGTGGGCCATATTCACCACTTTTACCCTATACATATTCGCCCTCCTCGAGCCCGTTCAACGACGATCACCGGTCGTCCACGTCGTGGGTCGTTCGCCAGCGGTGTAAATTGGATAGGCTTTTCTCCACGCTGAATGGCGATAGGACGGAAAGTTGCGCTGTCCCGCGTGTACACACGAGGTGCGTAAGATCGGGTAGTATTATGCACGAATGCATTAGTCCCGTGGAGACTTCGCCACGCGCATAATGTCGCGTGTGTTACGACTATTACGTCCTGCACCACGGTATACCGGATTCCGCATCGTCGTTACCCGTTGATTTTTTTTCTTGGGAGGATTCCATCGGATTCGACGAGAACCCGGGGAGTCCGGTGTCCCGAGGTGTTAGGCAATCGAATCTGCATAAACCGTCCGTCGGTTAGAGGTTCTTACCGATGCGACAAGAGTGCAAGGTATGGGGCAGGATCAGCAACCGAGTGCGCCGCAGGTTCGGTCCAGGTGCATCGAGTGTGTCATTAACTGCGTCCGATAATTCTAATAAAGTAGGATGCTCTTTCCAGTTCTCTAACTGAGGGCACTAAGCAAAGTCCTGGAAATCATCCCCGGGCAAAGCCGGACCAACTTTGACCCGGTGGTTCATGCTGAGTACACATCACACGACTTATTGTAGGGTAAAAGTGGTGAATATGGCCCACCTCGACTAACACGTAAATCAATGATATATGGACCGGGCCATATTCCCCACTTTAACCCTACCCATTTCCGTCGACCATCTTTCCCCCACTACAGAAATTTCAATTTCCACTCCCACGGCTGTTGCCCAACGTTATCCAGAGATCCCTCGCAGAAGAAGTCGACTCGACGATCAAGAATAGCCGGAAACATTCTCATTTCATTCTCGATTGCTCCAGATGAAGTAGGAATCATACAGGCGATAAAGGAACCTGACAAAAAGTACGAAAAAAGAATCCATAAAAAAAGACGTCACGTCGTACCTGTCGCGCGACGCCTTCACGACAGTCCCGAATCTTTTTAGACTTCTGCGCCAGTTGAAGTCCTGAAGAGGATGGCCCGCCTCCTCTTCCCCACAGAAAACGCACCACAATGGTAGGTTCCACGAGAAGGCCATGCAGCCTGTACAGCGATCGTAGTAAGTGGAGTGTTATACCCTCGCGAACCTCCGAGCTCTCCGGTCGCGTGAATGCCGAGTAAATGACCTCCATTCACGGGGACGGAAGGATCGCCCACTATTCCATTGAGCCCCGTTGATGCCCGGGTGGCCGGTCTTCAACCACCGGCTTCGTTACACCGTTGGAAAATAAAGTCCGAGCGGAGTCCCTGCCAGAACCCGTGAGGGTCTCTCGCCTCGTAATACGGTTCTTCGAGGCGAAGCCACCGGAGTCATTCATTCGGCCCGTTCCTGCTCGGGCAATGCGTGTCACCGGACGGAGCTAGGCAGAACCAGGGATGGCCCGTGAGGGCCTTTATTGTATCCCGTACACCCGACCAACGCGACGCGGCCATGTACACCTCAACTGGCAAAAGGAGCTCCGCTGCAGAAGACTTCGTCAGCCACTAATACCGCTGTGGAGACACTTTGTCCAGCGATGTCTGCCAGGAGCGCGTTAACTCGAGACCCGCTTGACACGAGTCCCAGTGAGACGTCATTAACTTTCTCCGACTTTCTGCGTTCTAAGGATACCTGCCGCGGACACGACCATTGCCGAGGTACACAGTGACAGAGCTACGACGGCTATGTATGGTACACGGCTTCCAGGGAGTCCAAACGACAAAACAATCCCGCCACTCGGAGGAACACGCTCGACCGATGTCGTCATTCCTGGGTCCTGCGAAGATCAACCCGAGCGGCACACTTGTGCGGAAGATTGAATGATGTTCCGCTCAGACCTCCTGGATTCATTCTCAAGAGTCGCTTCGCAGCCCGGAGGCAATGGGTTCTCTGGTGCTCGGGATCCTTACGAGGAGGGACATTGTCTCGGTTTCCACGGATATGGATGGTACACTACTCGTCACTGATGCTTGCTTTTTCTGGATATCTTGCTCGATGTCTTGATGGGATCGAAGATATCAGGCAAGAAATCCAGCAAGACGTTTTGCTCGAAGTCTTGCTGGACGTTTTGCTTGATGTCTTACTGGACGTTTTGCTTGATGTCTTGCTGGACGTTTTGCGTGATGTCTTGCTGGACGTTTTGCTTGATGCCTTGCTGGACGTTTTTTGCTTGATGTCTTGCTGGACGTTTTACTTGATGTCTTGCTGGCCGTTTTACTTGATGTCTTGCTGGACGTTTTGCTTGATGTCTTGCTGGACGTTTTGCTTGATGTCGTGCTGGACGTTTTGCTTGATGTCTTACTGGACGTTTTACTTGATGTCTTACTGGACGTTTTACTTGATGTCTTACTGGACGTTTTACTTGATATCTTGCTTGATATCTTGCTTGATATCTTGCTTGATATCTTGCTTGATATCTTGCTTGATATCTTGCTTGATATCTTGCTTGATATCTTGCTTGATATCTTGCTTGATATCTTGCTTGATATCTTGCTTGATATCTTGCTTGATATCTTGCTTGATATCTTGCTTGATATCTTGCTTGATATCTTGCTTGATATCTTGCTTGATATCTTGCTTGATATCTTGCTTGATATCTTGCTTGATATCTTGCTTGATATCTTGCTTGATATCTTGCTTGATATCTTGCTTGATATCTTGCTTGATATCTTGCTTGATATCTTGCTTGATATCTTGCTTGATATCTTGCTTGATATCTTGCTTGATATCTTGCTTGATATCTTGCTTGATATCTTGCTTGATATCTTGCTTGATATCTTGCTTGATATCTTGCTTGATATCTTGCTTGATATCTTGCTTGATATCTTGCTTGATATCTTGCTTGATATCTTGCTTGATATCTTGCTTGATATCTTGCTTGATATCATGCTTGATATCTTGCTTGATATCTTGCTTGATATCTTGCTTGATATCTTGCTTGATATCTTGCTTGATATCTTGCTTGATATCTTGCTTGATATCTTCAATCCCGTTAAGATCTCGACCACGATATCTACCAAGAAAAAAAAATCAAGAAAATCAAGCATCAATGACAGGCAGTGTACGCGGCTTCCAGGGAGTCCAAACGACAAAACAATGCTGCCACTAGGAGGCACACGCTCAACCGGTGTCGTAAGTCACGGGTCCTGCGAAGATCAACCCGACCGACACACTTGTCGGAAAATTGAATGATTTACGATTCTCCAAGACGTCAAGGATTCATTCCCAAGTCGTTGTTTCGCAGCTCGGAGGCAATCGGCCGGTTCTCCGGTGCTCGGGATCCGTGCGAGGAGGGACATTGTCTCGGTTTCCACGGTACCAACAGGGCATGGCCAGGGCAGATCACGAGGACTAGAAAGCTACGGTCGTGTCTTATATCAGAATCCTCAGCCTCCGGGCGGGATTCACGAGGGGGACGATGGAGCGGCGGATGAAAATGGTTGGAGGGGCGAATGATAAAAATGAGGAACACAAGTAGGTGGATCGAGGAACGAGGAAGCGGCTGTGGCAGTAGTTTGTAATGGAAAGACGAAAGGCGCCGCCATCCTCGCCGACGGTTCCAACTGCGGGGACGGAGTCTCCGGATCCTTGGTCTCCTTCGATATATCCCGTCTTTGTCTCGGTGGCTCTCGACGCGAACCGACCTACGGTTTCTCGGCGTCGTTCGCTCTGTGTCGTTTCTAGAACCGTTTCGTTTCGTTAATTAACAACGTCGAACGACCGCGAACTCTCTCTTGCTCTCGCTGGGCACTCCGTTCGGAGTGCCGGAGGCTCTCTCGCCAATGTTAATTGCGAACGGGGTTGGCCAACCCGGGGCAGGTTGTCGGTAGGCGTGTCCCCCACGTGCTGTTAATGCCGCACGCTGATTCTCCAGGAGTAGAGCCGGACCGACCGTTCACCGACTCCGGCTACTGCCTTTATTTTATATCTGACTACCACTGTGCGACGAAAAAATAAGAAAAAAAATATCCTCGTGAGCTGTTCTTTATCCGCACCCTGATGCCCGGGCACTCGACTGTAAATACCTCTCTTTTTGCTACTTTACATAGTAATCTCGCGAGTCGACCGAGCGAGGCACCGGCGCCGTGTGCTCTTAATGAATTTAAGCGTGTAACTCGGAACTCCGCGGATCCGGGGAATTACGACGATCGTCACCACGCCTCTCTCACCCATCGACGATCTTTATCGACGATAAAAACTAACAGATTATTACGACATTTTTTTGTTGGTAAAACGCAGCGAGGAAGTAGCGAGATAATTGATCGTAACTCGCCTCTATAGGAGTTCCTTTCAGCCTCAGAGGGAATAACGATTACCAATTTTTTCTTTTTTTTTACCATTTCTATAAAATTGTCAACAAACAGAAATGTGTACCATTTTTTAAAATAAAATTGTCATCAAAGCTAACTTTTTACTATTTTTATATAAAAATAGTAAACACTTAATTTTCAAGGAATCGAACGATAACCCGATATTTCGCAGAGTCGACGATCGAGCCGATAAGTAATTTCGAGCCGAGCCGTCATCGAGGCATCGACAGGATTTCTCTCGTACAATTTGTTTCGCCGAAGCAAAGTGATCGGACTCCGGAGAAAAATTGTCTACGACCGTCGATCCGAGCTCGGACCATTCCGATGCGGGTGCGATCCTGGTGCCCGTCGTCCAGTTATCCCCCGCCTCGACGGGGGACAACAACGAGTTTGCCATCGGTGCACTCGAACGCCCCGCTCGCGAGACTCCGGATCGATCGGCTATCGTCGACTAATTAACACGGCCCGGTAATGAAGCCTCCCGCGTATGAGTCCTCCGCAATACCGTCCCTCGAACAGTGGTAGTGTGACGGTCCAGTGTGGTTCTTCCCGTTCACCCCGCTTCGACCAGAATAATCCGAACCGCTGCGCCCATCCAGCGAAGCAAACCCGGAGGATCCCTCGCTTCGCCCATAATCACGATACAACTATACGGTGCAGCCTCCTATGTTCCTCCACATACGTGTACGTAAGTGTACCTCGCATCCCCGACCAGGCAGAAGACGGGGAGAAGAGAATCGCCGAGAACTCCTTCGATGTCGGACGCAGAAAGAGCAGTTGAGTTCGCGCGCGAGCGGCGCCTAATTAGCAGCTCGCTGTCCCACCTTTCACTGTACAATCCACACATGCGCGCAGAACTTTTTTTTTCTTGTTTCCTCTGTCTCAGCCCTCCTTTCTTTATCATCTTCCGCCGGTGAGGGACCAACTTTTCTTCTTGTGCGTTTTGCTGTTGTTGTTTGGTCGGTTGGTTTCGTCTTCTTTTCTTCACCTCAGCACGCAGTTGTCCACCGTTCGAGTATGAAGTTACACGCGTCCACGCCTTCCGTACACCCAGGCACGGAGATTCTTATCCGGAGGGGCAGAGGGTGAGGAAAACTCGTATTTCAATCTTGCCTACTCGCCGAGATCGCGCGGTGAGCTACGCCGGATTCAGGACATCGCTGGCGAGTTCCAGATATCCATGCTGGTTTTTCCGGGATTCACATGCACAGAAAAAAAATATCATTGAATCAAGTAAAATTTGCTTGCGGGCTGCCAAAGAAGTAAAAACGTTGTTTCAATTCTACTCTGAATTCGCCCGGATTGAAGGTTCCAAAATTCCTACCAGGGTTCGTTTTCGATGATCCTCAGATCGATCACCCCAAACTGGGTTGCCAGGAACTCCTAAATTTCTGCGTTTCCGACGTTTGACCAGAGATCCGTCACGCAAGGTCCCCGGCAGGAGCAGGCAGGTATGGATAGGTATAAGTTCCGGAGGATCATCCCTCAGGATGATCCCGAAGAATCGTCCGGAATCGAATTGGCAGGTAGTTATCCTCGGTGATTTGGGCTCAATGGATTGCACGGCCTAGCTGGGCAGGTACCTTGGTCTTGAATGAAATAAAAAAAGAGCCAGGATCATGACGAACGGCGAATAACCAGCCGGCACGGGATGTATATGTCTTCCCGCTCTTGGATTCCGGGGTCAGCGCGACTTCCGCTCGAGGCAGCTCGACGAAAGCGGATCCACCGACCGGGGGAAGCTTTAATCCAATTTAGGCATTCACCGTACGGGTCCGCATTCATAGCTTCCTGTCCATTCGTACAGGAGAACGCTCAACTCGTCTCTCCGCTACCGGTGTATTCGCTGGTGATTAAAAAAAGAAAAGAAAAAAAAATCACCTTCGTCCACACAGTGCAATGCTGGCGGACTGGCTGGTGTCTCGACACCTTCCCCGAGGCTCGTCGCAAACTGGATTACGCATACGAAGCGCATCCGGCTAGCGCGCGAAGGGTCGCCGTTCCTATATGGTGCGTGTAGAGGACGGCGGGGCAAAACGGAACAGTGTGGCAAAACTTTCCGATATTTCTTGGATGCGCCATTTTGTCCCAACGGTGCGGTTTAGCTCCAATTTTTTTGTATGATTATTAAATTTATCTTCGGATGAAATTTTTCGGAATGCATTTTTTTTAACAAAGATGTTTTCAGAATTTAATTGTTTTCTGAAAAATCCATCTGTACCCTATGTTCGCGCAAGGTGCAGGACGCGTCGATTATCTTCGACGCACCGACAGTTCGGAGTTGGCGACGATTTAGATTCGAAGGTTCAGCCAGTGACAGGGACTCGTCTGTCTTCTGACTGTTCTATCTCGAATATCGATCGATCCCCTTGCGCGCTCGATCGCCCTCAGCTTCGTCGATCTTTTTCCTTCGTTTCTTTTTCCTTAGGCTTTCGTTTTCGGCGCGCACGTGGAAGCGAATCGGAGGAAGAAGGCGCGCAGCATGGGCGAAAGGGAGTGGGAACGAATATGCCGGCATAGGTACAAGGATCTATACATGTATACATGTATATACGTATACATGTGTATATATATACATGTATATACGTATACATGTGTATATATATACATGTATATACGTATGCATGTATGTATATGTGCATGTATATACGTGTACATGTGTATATATATATATATGTATAGGAAGAAAAAATATGTGTTGAAGGAAGGTTGGTTCCGCCCGTAGTTCTCTCGTATCCTCGGAGGTGGATCCATCATTGATGCCACGTCTCGGACAAGGGGGACTTCCTACCTCGTTCAGCTGGAATTTTAAGCAGTTACATGTTGTCCCCCCAGCGCTCCGTCGAATCGAAGACCGCGGAACGAGGCATCAACCGATATTCGGGGTTGACTTTTTTCCTCGGATATATACGCTCCTAATTTCGCGCACTGGGTGGCGCGTCGGCTTGTCAAAGGAGACTCGAAGCCCGGGCCCGAGAAGAAGTGGCATCGAAGGGACACACTCCTCTACGACGCTCTTCTTATCTATAAATTTGCGTGGAATTTTTATCGGATTTATCTTGCCAAACACAAAAACACGATCCAAAATATATTTCCCACATTAAAAAAAGGACTTCTTAAAAATATAATAAAATGTAAGATAAAATAAATATATTTGTGTTTTTTTTAATAATATTGTGCATAATTTTATTTTATACTAAAATACAAAATATTTGTTGCTTATTATAAAAATATATTAAACATGAGATGTTTCGCGTACGAAAAAAAGAGCGACGAACTCCTAATCTATAACTTTGCGCAGAAATTTTATCATCATACCAATCACAGAAACACGATACAAAACATATTTTGCTCATAAAAAAAAAGAGCTCCTTAAAAAAATCATAACATATAAAATAAAATAAATGTAATATAACATACTTATTTTTTACATTTTGTTATTTTATTTTACATTAAAATACGATGTATTTTGTGTTTAATATAAAAATATATTAAATATAAGGTATTTCACGTAAGATAAAAAAAAGAGCTGTAGGAGGATTTCTAGGGCAGGTCCGGCTGGAGCGGCGCACTCAAGCTCATTGACTCCCGGGCAAGGACCGTGGCCAGGGAAGACGATCTTGACCGGCAGGATTCGAGAATGTCGTTTCTTCGCTTGAACGTTGGTAAAAGAGACGAGTCCATCGAGAGTTCCGTGGAAATGAGCCAAGTGCAGTTGAACCCTGGAGACCCCGATGGGGTCCACCGGGACCAGTTCCTATCGTCGTCCATTCTCGGTGCTTTTGCCTCTTCGCCGCAGCTCGGCAGCCGGCAGCAGCGGCAGCGATACCCCCTAATTTGTTTGAGTGAAACAATATCGAGTTACTACGGCCGATGCTATCGCCCGGACACGCACGTGCTGCAGGGTCAGCCGGAGACTCAGCCTCCGGTGTCCTCGTCCTCGCGTGTCCTGCCCGGTCCTCCTCCTTCATCCGCTGCTACGGTAGGTTCGCCGACGCGACTACCGTATCGAAGATATCGTCGCGAATGTCGTCAGACGCGAGCCCGAAAAACACGATATTTTTCGGAACTCCGCGTGACGAGAAAGTCTGGAACACTTTTTCCGACAAAAATTATCAACGGCGGAAAAAGGTCCTCGAAAAATGCCGATAACGACTCTATTTTACCGACTAGAAGTCAATTTTTTTCACCCGAAATTGCCACTAGCAGAAAAAAAAAAATTTTAACTTCCGATTCTGTCTTGCCGACATAAAATAAAAAAGTTTTTTTCAAACTTTTTTGGCACCTGATGCATAAAAGAATATTTTTTTACTCCGTATAACTTTCAATTCATCTCAACGTTTGTGTAACTCGTTAGTTTGTCAATGTTTGTTTCTCATAAGAATCACTTCGCATAGATACATGCCCAGTGCATTATAATTTACGGCGAATAAGGTCGTTTGGTTTGCTATCAAAATTGTCACCGGCACAAAAAAAATACACTTAACATGTCGATAACTGTCGTCTCTGTTTTACCGACACAGAAGTAAATTTTTTCAGCCCAAATTGTCACTGGCAAAAACAAATATATTTAACCCTGCAACTCATGACTGGGGTCCGAACGCACCCCACGCGAACGCGAAAAATGAGCTTTCTACTGATTTTTTTTTGTTTTCAGTTTTCGAATGGGTTCTTCATTAACTAAATGTAAATAAAATCAAATTTCCCGTACACCATTCTCTTCCTTACGAAAAAACGAATAAAACCATGTATGAGAAAGTCTCTTTATCATCATAGGACCGGTTTTATGATAAAAAAAAGCGTGGGGTGGTTTCCGACCCCAGTCACGCGTTTGAAGGTAAAAAAATTAAGTCACGAGTTGCAGGAATAACTCTCGATTCTGTTATAACGAAATAAAACATAGATTTTTTCATTTTCTCTTGGCGCGTCGATGCAAAAACGGGTATTACTTTACGCTGCATTATTTCCGAATCCAACTCAACGTTTATGTGCCTCGTTAGTATGTCAATTTTTTTTGTTCCCCATAAAAATCACTTCGCACAGATGCACGCCGAGCGCATTTATAATTTACGGCTTACAGTCTCGTTTGTCTCTGTTACCCGGACCCATTATACTTTCGCTCGTTGTTCAACACCTCGTTTTACAAATTTATAGTGTATCTCTCTGCTCCCGGCTGAGCGGTGTCTTAGAGCTTGGCCGCTCCGTGCCGCGGAGCGATCGGCGTCCGGTATTCTCGTTATAGTTACGTCGTGCTCTCGAACGGTGTCTGGCGAACGTTTGACGTACCTGCGAATTAGCTTTAACGGCTTTTGAGACGAAAAGACGGGGAGAAACCGCGCCGGGGACGGTAAAAAAAGGGGTTTATCGTTGCGATCCCCGCGGTCGAAAAGCGAGCGCCCGATGCCGAGAACGGTCGAACGGGCCTCTTGTAAATCACGTCTAGCCAGGGGGGATAGACGTAATCGTTAATAAAGCTCGCGGTGGAAATTTTATGAACAGCCGGTGAACGAAGCCCTCGGTCGTACTTTCCTCAACTACTTGCTCCGAGGGCCCGGACCTCCGCGGTTGTAGAGCTCCGGGTAAGTTTTCGCCCAACTTTTCCTTAAGGTGAAGTGAAACGCGTTCTCTGCTATTCTCTCTCGCTCCACCGCAAGATTAATGCAATGCCTCTGTTTGTCTCAGACTCCTGGCTCGGTCACGTGACTTTCACTTCACGTTAAGGGGCTCGCAGAGAGCCGCTGGATCGCGGCCCGGCTCCGTCGATAAAACAGAAAACGACAGGGAACCGCACCGCGCCGATGGTCGTTAAGTTAATTGATCCGTAAGACGGCGATCCGAACCGCAAAGGAGACCGACGGCGAATAAATATTGTCGAAGTTGGGACAATAAAAATTTGATAGACAAAAAGGGTTAAAATAAAAAAATTGTGAACAAAATAATTTAAAAGAAAAATCGGAGTTGATATGCGTAAGATTCGAGACGGGTCGGTGTAGTTCGAGTACAATTTTTGCGGTGTTCGTTGCGGCAGGTTACGATATTTCTCTGATTCACGACTGTGCTGATAAAAATTACTTAACTATTATTTAAAATACTGTGGATTAAAATTGCGCTGACGATGATAATATAAAATTTGAAAGACAAAAAAGGGTTAATATAAAAATTTGTAAAAAAAAAAAATCAATAATAAGAACGTGTAAGTTGATGCATAAAATTTGAGTAAACGGATCGGTGTCCTTCGACTATAATTTTGTGGTGCGCATATGCGGCAGGTTACGATACTCCTCTAATTAACAACCGTGCCGATACTCGCGATTAATTAATCGCCGCTGGATATTATTAATTTACAAAGAGAGGCATAGGTGCGGGACTTCGAGCTCGTTTGTACGCAGAAATACCGAGAAGAAGGCTGGCTCGCTGGTGTGATACTCTTACGATAATACCACCCAGGACGTTAGCCCAGGAATCCACCCTGGATACGGACAAGTTTGCGTACGAGTTATGCGCCCCGTCGTACGTCCCCACGGTGTTCCTTGGCATCGGGTCCGAGCTACTGGCTTTTGCTACTGCCGTGCTGCGAGCTGCCTCGACGATTTCACATCGAGCAACCAGCGAGAAAGAGAGCCAGGACGTTAACGACCCGTCGCCGATCGCAGCGGGCGGAGTGAAGTCTTGCATACCCCTTTTTCCGCTCGTGTGCGTTCTTTTGTGGAACCGCCACAAAAGAGCTGGCAAAGACTTTCCAGTGTAAATCAATTTTTATATTTATCATTCATTTTTTTTAAATACGTATTAAAAAACTTATAGATATTTAGCGGATTTCCTTTAACCGAAAAAAATCAAATATCATTTTAGGAAATGTACCGAGGTACATCGCAGCATACACTGATAAAAAAATTCTTTCCCGAAGTGGATGTTAATTTAAGTGCGAATAAATTTTTATTGTTATGTTACATATTTTTTTGCAATACATATGTAAAAACTTATCGATATTTAGCATATTGTCCTTTAGCGAAAAAAAAAATTGAAAGTGCAAAAAAAATTCGGGAGCCCATAATTCCATGTGTCGTTTCGCGCCGAGCGTAGATCCAACACAGTGAAGTTTGGACGTTGGTGTATTTTTCACGCTGAACATGAATCGGTCAGGCGCTGTAGGTCGGCGGAAATATCTTTACGCCTGGTTCGGTACCCAAAAATCCTCCGGTGCTTCCTGCGTCGGTGATGATACGTAGTCATGGAGCTTTTCATCATAAACAATACAGGCCTTCTGCGTGCAGATTGTATTTCCTCCGGCACAGCTACAGAAGTTGCAGCCGTCGTGGTAGGACTTGCCATCGACGCATTTTCTCTCTGAAAACAAATCAACGGATAACGGATGTAATATTTTTACCAACATCTGTTACGCGAGCGCCGACTTCGTATCTTGAGCGCAAAACAAGAGATACACAAGAAATACACAAGCTAAATAAAAAAGTATTTGGATTTCTTGTGTAAAAATCAAAATTGCCAAAAAAAAAAATTTAGGAGCGCAGATCCGACAAAGTCAAGGCGACGTTGGTGTATTTTTTTGCGCTGAACGTGAATCGGTCAGTCGTTTCTGCATAAAAATCAAACACGACCCTGACGTTGAAAAAAGTAGCAAATTAAGATGATCATATCTCTGTTTCATAAAGTTCCTTTATACCCGAAGCTTCTTCTACGAGGAAGCCCAAAAATACAGAAAATGCTTACTCATAGAAGAAGCTATGCGAATAAAGGAACATTATGAGAAAGCGGTATGAAACTTTCAATTTTTAACTTTTCTAATGAGTTGCACCCTCGTATCAACAGTGGATAATACGGCGATCATTGGAAAATAAGTTTCATTGGTTTTATTGATTGTCTTTTCTCTCTTTCTCATTGTATATTCGATCACTCACCGTCTGAAGAGGACGGAGCCGCCGAAACGATCGTAGCAACGATCAGACACAGGAACAGCGTGGAGTATATTTTGGACTGCATGGCGAATTGTTTGCAAATTCGATTGCAATAGAGCGCTTGACTTTTGATCGTCGATTGCGAAGGCGGAAACAGCAAGTGGTAGCGGCAGTAGCGATGGAGGCAGACTCAGTACGTGGATCCTTCGCCGTCCGGTTCTCAGTTCGAACTGGCTCCATGCCTCGCGATTCCCCGAACTTTATAAGGCGAGATCCTCTGCTCGTGCCACGGCCAGTCTCGAGTTGTTTGATCAATCGATCGTTATCGTCATCATCTGTCATTATCGAATTGACTCACCTGCGACATCCCATATAGCAGGAAAGATTCTCAAATCATTTCATAAATATTATCAATCGTTCAAATCTTACGAAATATTTCTGAAATATGTGAAAATGATATTTTTAAATATTCCGTCAAAATATACCGACGAACATTTTTTTTTAATAATTCAGAAACATACTTAATCTTTCAACACATCAAAAATATTTCTGAAACAGTGATAACATTTTTTTTCCTAACTACGCTAAAAAGGTCCTATTTCATGCCTGTAACGGGGGTGGAAAGTGGCCGATTCTTGACCAGCGGGAGGAAAAGTAATTTAACGGGAGGAAAAGTGATTTAGCGGGAGGAAAAGTGAACTTTTCCTGACGCTCGTCAAATCTCGGCCAATTGCCATCCCCGTTCGAGGCATAGAAATACGGCCACTTTTTAGCACAGTCGGGAAAAAAATAGCGTATGTCACTCGGGAGGAAGTGCCTTTTCACCTCGCGTGAATTTCTGCCCTCGCCCCGCTGGGGCATCAAACTTCACAATCGGTAAAAAGACGTACTTTCCTTCCTTGTAACATAATATACTATTTTTCATTTCACATTTTCACGAATGTTTCCATCTTTGTACATTTTGGACTGGTGATTCAATCTTTCGCTGAAATCTTTAAAAAACATTTCAGCGAAACATCTCTAAAACATTTCGATGGAAGATTTGTGATCGGACAAAAAATAAAAAGTGTCGCCGATCCTTGGGATTTCTCGATTTTCCTAATAAGACCCTCGTTGAGTTAAGGCCAGTTTTCTCACTGCGAACGTCAATCGGCGTTTCTCTGCATTAAACAAAAATAGACGCGCATTCTGAGATGTTATTCCCATCCGGAAAACTCTCGGCGGTTGGAACTCCTCACGACATGTGTACACAAATTAACACTTCACATTGACATACGCGATCCGATACGATAACCGGTTAGATAGGTCGTAGCTGCACGGAAATATCTTGACCGCGGAGATCGGAAAAAAAATGTTGATGGGACACACGTAGCGGGAATTGTACGTTACAGCATCGACCGGTTTTTTCTACAGATTCGAAGACACTTACGAACGTTAATTCTTTGTTCACGTCATCGAGCCTATTTCACCGTAGAAGACTCATGGGTAATCTGAAACTCGAGTATCCGAGCTTCGTTCGACTCGAGAACGGTTTTGTACCCGACCGACGAAAATTTATAGGAATCTCCAAACCGGTTGACTTTTTGGCGGTAAGGAGTTTTGGCTAGAATTCATTTTGCGTAAATGCAATCCTACCACATGTATATAGGGCATTCTACGTCAAGTCAAACACCCTGAAAACAAGCATTTTGTCAAGTGTGTTGAAACAACTCCGAACACAGACATTGCATGTGTTGCTCATTTTCGCCAAAAAAGCAACTGGGCTTGATGAGTGCCATACATTTTAGTCGGTTCTCGGATTCTGTAGATCGGATGCTCGAGTTTCAGATCACCCATGAGTCTTCTATGGTGGAATCGGCACGATGACGTAAACAAAGAATTATCGATCGAAAGTATCTTCGAACCTGTAGAAAAAACCGGTCAACGCGTGTGTAATTCGCACGAATGGCTCAGTGATAGCGTTCTGCGAAACACGATTCCCGCCGCGTCTGTCACATAAAAATTTTTGTTTGCCATCTCCGTGGTCAAAATACTTCTGCGCAACTACGAGTTATCTCACTGGTGGCTTCATCGGATCTTGTACTTCAATGTGAAAGATTAATTTGTATGCAAATTAATTGGGAGTCCAAACTCCGAGAGTTTTTCGGATCTGGAATACGTGTCGATTTTTGTTCAAACCAGATTGTTTAATTGTTAAAATTTTTATTGGTAAAATATTTTCAATGTTTCAAAAAAATATTTTTGAAAGCTTTCGAGAATATTTCCGTGTTATGTGGAAGTATTATACCCAGATAGAAATCTGCCACGAAACGGTCGCAGCTGTCGCAATATTTGCGATATGCGCTGTACGTGTCGCGAATATTGCTCCAACTACGTCCGTTTCATGACGCTTGTCTATCTGGGATATAGTTCGAGTGTATTTAATTTTTTGCAGATTTTTATCAGCTCTCGTTCAAGTTAGGAGATAGGCGTGTTTTAAATATAAAAAATTATTATACCTCACAAACTTTTGGTCGTACAAAACATATTGTCTACAAAGAAGATGCAATTTTTGATGCACTAGTGCGAGAAACTTAAAACAAAAAAAACAGAAAACTTATTTTTACAAATTTTTCAGCAAGTGTGACAGTGAATTTTGCTAAAAACTGCACAGATAGATATTTCATTAGTGTGAATCCAAATGTGCAAATTTCAGAATAGGTTGGGACTCCGTTGAATTTCCGCAGGCATCGAACCATTCTTTCTATCCGATATATGTATACACTCTGTAAAAAAAATGGTTCGACGCCTGCTGAAATTGAATTCAATAAATTTAGGTCAACGTAAAAAGAATTTGCTTTCGAAAGTAAATAGCGGCGATGGTTACAAAAAAAAAATTACAATTTTCATTACCGACCGCAATATATTTCACTCTCCTGACCATAAAAAATTCATCGTCAAAAAATGGCTAACATAAAAAAAAATGAAAATATGATGTGGAAGCTTTGGTTCGAACTGACGATGTCTGGCGCGTGTCGAACAGCGCAATGCAAACGCGGAGTATGTAAGTCGTTGCCTTCCCTGTGCGATCTTTATCGCGAAACGAGTTCGATCGTAGTAAAAGGAGGAGGGGCGGAGCGGAGGGAAACAGAGCCGGAGGATGGAGAGTCACGTATATTTCTCGCGAGAAAAGGGTCGCGCGCGGGTAAAGCCCGACGGGTCTATGAAACAGTCGGGCGAACAGGCGGGCGATACTTCAACACGCGACGACGACGAGAGCGAAGTTGGCGAGGAAACGAGAGAACGAGACGAGCGATATGTTAGAGATTCGAGATCTCTCGCACGATTCAACGGATCTCTCACGAGAAGGGAGAGAGAAGCAGCTGGATATCCAGGGGAGATCGACCTATGGAACCCGATAATAAAATCTCCGCCGAACAGTAGGAGAGCAGTAGCAACGATTCAGATACGATTCGAGCTACATACTACTTTATTTCTCTTCTTTCTTCGATCCGTTTTTTTTTTCTAATATTAAAAGATTTACCGGCAGCGGATAAATTTCTTGGTGATTCATGAACGCTAGTCATCTATAAAAAAATTTGTGTCTGATCGAAATGAGCTGAAAAAAATACTAACGGCTACTTGCGTGCATTTTCATACTATTATTCCTCTTACTATTTTTATTTTATTTATTTATGTATTTATATAGCAAGAAAGAGTAAATTTTCGTCAGAGAAAATCGATTTACGACGTGTTTCTCATTTCACTGCAAGTCCGAATATAAATGTGTGCACAAGATAAATTAACATTGACAGGACTCCCCTGTGGAGTGTAATTTGTCTTTTATCCTACACTGAGAAAAAGAAATGGTTGAATTAAGCAAATGCGCGGTGAGATACGTTTAAAGGTATATTTTGTTGGTCCAACGAATATGTTCGTTTCAATGGACAAATTTTGAATAAATTGAAGCAAACAATCGTTTAACAAAACAATGCTTTATTTGTACCAAACAAATAACAACTTTGGTTAATCCAATCATTTTTTTGTCTCATTGTATCAATTTATCTCTTTTACATTATTTTATTCCTCTTCTTTCTCAGATTCTTTTTTGCAATACCAGAGGCTGAAATATTTGCCAACATTGTATAACATTTCATTGTGATTTTTGTATGCTCGTCATCTATTAAAAAAATGTATGTCTGACAGCAGTGATCGGAAAAAAATACTAACCGCTGCTACTGAGCATTTTCATAACACTATTACCATTACAATTTTTTTTTTAGTTTTCATGAAAAAATAACATTACAAAAAGGTAAATTTTCGTCGGCGAAGATAGACGACGACTTTATCATTTCACTGCAAACATGAATACAAATGTGTGTGTAAGACAAATTAATATTGGCAGAGGCTCCCGTGTGGAGTGTAATTTATCTCTCGTCCTATCAATTTATCACTTTCATATTATTTTATTTCTCTTCTTTCTCCGATTTTTTTTATATGAACAGCTGAAAGATATACACCAATATCTGAATTTCTTCACGATCCTTAATACTATTCTACCATCCATAAATCTATAATCTATAAAAAAAATATTATGTCCGACCGTAATCATCGAAAAAAAAATACTAACCACTACTACTCTGCATTTTCATATATCTATTACCATCACCATAACCACTTTATTTTTATTCATTTTTATAGTTATCGTGAAAAAGACCTATAAAAAAAGGTAAATTTTCATCAGACAAAATCGATCTACGAGTTTCTCATTCCCTGCTTAACACTCATATAAGTGTATGCACAAGATAAATCAACATTGGCAGACTCTCCCGCGCGTAGTGTAATTTGTCTCTCGTCCTATCAATTTATCTCTTTTATTTCTCCGGTTGCCGAGTCGCGCGATCGTATAATTAATGCGTTCGAATTCAATATTCACGGGATTGGAGGTCGATTGGAAATCGGAACCGGCATGAGGTGGAGGAGGCGCGTTACCCGTGGACATTAATACGTAATATATCCACATCCATTCGCGGAGTGGTCAACTAGCGTCCGGCGGGTTTGCCTACGTGGTCCGTATCTCGGATAACTCAGAGACCGGCGCGATTTGCGATCGGACGAGACTATATTAGTATTATTACAGCGTCCGAAGCTCCGGCACGGTATATCGTCACGGGCGAACTCGCGTGTGATCGCAAATAACGTTATGCGGAGGGGAGAAGCGGGGAACGGGTTATACGAATCACAGATTAATAATTAGCCGCGGTTTACAACGAATCCGACGATTTATAATGGCCGATATAGACACACACCGATCGGAAGAGGGCGCGAGAGCGAGAGACCGATTTACGGTATAGATAAACTGGTTCTATTTCTGGTTATAAACCGAGACGGCGACGAGGACGAGGAACATCATTACGACGTGTGAGAGGGACGGAAGGCATTATATCGAAGCATAACCCCGACGTATGGAATATTCATACGGCTGCACACGCATGCGCGGACACACGGACCGGGACGACGACGTTGAGCTCTTGTCGTCGCCCTTGCGCACTTTAAATAACAAATTCTCAAACGAATATTAATGATGGGAGAAGCGGGGGGGGGGGGGGGGGTGTTATTAGTCACCGCGGGTCCGGGGAACGGAGAATATCCGTGGATAAACGGTATCGTGAAGAGGCGACGAGACGAATCGGATATTCGTAATCCGAAAGGCACACCCGTCGACATCTCGGGTCGAAGGTGCCATTTTGTTTCGGGCCTGCCGGCGCAAATTGGTTGAAAATTATCGAGCATTTTTTTTATTTTAGGCACATTTGTTCAATGACTTATTTTCTTCGGAATAAATCGAACATTTCTTTAAAAAATTTCTTTATTTTGGTAAATTTGTTCAGTGACTTTTTTTTATTTGGGCCATTTTAGTGGAAATGACTGAAGTGTTCTTGCAGGTGGGAGTTCGCGAGAGGTAAAATGAAATTGGACATTTATTTACTTATTTATTTATTTAAATAATTAATAATTAATATTCGAAATTTATGGAGATCGGAAACCGAGACCGGAAGTCGACTCCGATAAAGCGCGTTCGGGCTCATTCGAGCCTGCCAAACGAATCATTGGACGAAAGAATCTAATTAACCATTTTCTAGATAATATCTTCGGGATGTATCGAACATCCTTCATTATACCGAGCGAGACAAAGTCGAGCTCAATTTATGCGATCAATCAAACTGATATTCAACGACGTTCTACATTTATAACATAAAACATATACATATACAATAATAATGTACATATATCACATATATACATACACACACATATGTATATATATATAGATAAAACGCCTCGGCGATGACGAGATCGTCGGCGCGACCCTAAACGTCTTTTCTCGCTTCGGCAATTCGTTAAATCGTCGCCGTCCGCGGCCAAGAAGCGAGAAGAGTTCATTCATTCTCGATGGTCGTTGGAAGAAGAGCCACATGCTTCGGAGGCGGATGGGTACGGTAATTCTCCGGTGTGTGCGTGTGCATGCCAGTACGCCGATCGCGATAATGGGGGGACGGCACCGGTCACCGCGTCCGCGACGAAGAGGACGACGACGACGAGACAGGAAGGTGGTTTGATTGGACGCACTGCTGGGCATACACCGATTGCGTAATTAGACACGGCTCATATCTCGTCGATTGAACATTCGGCATGTGTACACGCGGAGCGGGGCCTCGCAGTCTTCTTCTTCGACGTCGATCGAAGGGCGATATCTGGAGCTCTCCGGTGATCGAAGATTCCTCGCCGGTTCATGTGGGACAAGACCGTTCCGAGTGAGTACAGGCCCATCGGCGATGTATGAATATAGAAGCCGTGAGAGCGTGCGTTTAGATCATATCTCGACGGTAATTCGACACCGCGTCCGGGTGATGGTCACTCATCGTTCGATAATCGTTTAAACCGTAATTTCCGTTGATTTACCCGATTTTTCTCATCCCGAAGCAACGAGGCGCTGTCCTGGCGGAAGGTTTTCCGAGCGAAGAATCGGCTGTAGCCTTGAATCTCCGGTTCAGAAAAATTTGAAAAAATTCATCAGGCGGCTCCTAAGCCCTCTGAAGATATCGTGTGAATTTGAGACGTGTTTGTCGAGTCGCTCAAGAGATATGGCGCTTTGACCCATTTAAGTTTTAGAGCTTTTGTAGGGGAAGACCGCCTACATTGGTCTTACGCGTAAATTGGACCATGGCAATATCTCACGAAGGAAACATAATTGACTTTTATCGAAAAAAAATTAATTAAAAGCAGATTTGTATAAAATTCTGATAAAATTTGTATAAAATTCTGATAAAATTCTGATAAAATTCTGATAAAATTCTGATAAAATTCTGATAAAATTCTGATAAAATTCTGATAAACTTTTGATAAAATTCTGATAAACTTCTGATAAAAATCTGATAAAAATCTGATAAAAATCTGATAAAAATCTGATAAAAATCTGATAAAAATCTGATAAAAATCTGATAAAAATCTGATAAAAATCTGATAAAAATCTGATAAAAATCTGATAAAAATCTGATAAAGATCTGATAAAAATCTGATAAAATTCTGATAAAAATCTGATAAAAATCTGATAAAAATCTGATAAAAATCTGATAAAAATATTACCTTGGATCGATGGGTGGGAAAAAATTGAAAAAATTGTGGAACGCACATGTCAATCCTATCAAAGACTCGCGTAAATTTCGTTGAAATTCGTCGAGCCGTTCGAGAGATACGCCGTTTCGATCGAGGCACTAAAATTGCACTACGGTCGAAACACGCTGCCGCAGAATCCGCAGCTCGGACTTTCATCCCAAAACGAGAAACTCGTCTTCCGGAATATCGATCCGGAATAACGAGCGTGCGAATTATTTCCTATCGAACTCGGCGATCTCCAAGAGCTTCTACCGCCACGTGAATCCGAGAAAAAGCATAAAATAAAACAACAAAAAAAAAGAAAGAGCAACCTCCGAGAACCTACAACAGGTAGTTACCGAGTGCTCGCGCGCGCGCGCCTCTAATTGGTATCGAATCTCAATTACCGAAGATTACGAATTTTTCCACTTGCAAAAAAAAAAAAAATTCCCTCGCCATTACTCGCTCACATCGTATTCGAGACTCCTAATGTTTATTTTATTTTAGTTTATTTTTTATTCGTGTTATATCTGCGTCTCCACGTTATACGCCGTGTGTCGGGGCGTTGTAGAATGTGCACTCGTGCCGCCACCGCGTTCGTCCGAGAGCGATAAGGCGCTTACGCCCGGGCGCGCGGACTTTACCGCCGCGCGTTCTCCGGCGCATTCGATTTATCGGGACTTAAGATATGCGACAGGCTACCAGCGAGCACAAGCAGCGACGGACGACAGAGGCGTGCGCTTCCACACGAGAATATTATTATCATCCCTATATTACTGTTATTATTTGTATAATAATAATAACATTAATTATTATTATTATTAATATTATTATAGTGATACAAAAGCCAGCGCGGTGCGTCGGCGTTCGGTACTTAGGAGTCTCTTCCGCCTCCGTTAGAGATACCTCGAGCTCTCTCACTTCTCCCGAGGCGCCTACGGAATGAGAATATGTATGACTCGGAGCCATAAATCATGCGACATTAACGAAATTAGCATACCAATCTCCGGGTGATTCCTCTTCTCGTGACTAAAAGAGTCAAAAGACTTTGAGCAGCGGGCAATTTCCGATGTGCATGGTAGGCTTTGCTCTGAAAGTCGGCTGGAAGTCCTTCATCGGTATGAGAGTCAAGTGTCTTATGACCCTGAAGATATCTGCATGACATCAAGTTTCATCATTGGCAAGTCTCTATCAGTGCACGGCTTTAGGAAGAATAAACAATTGTTCACTTATAGAATTTTATTCTCCAAGTGGATTTCCTCGAGCAAAGTTTGTGCGATGCAAAATACAGCCGTTATAACTCGACGAAATTTTCTCTCAGGCAGATATCTTCAGGGTCATAGTGTCTTCGACACCATTTTTTTAAGGTGGCAATTGTACAATGCCAAATAGACTCTGTGATACATTTTTTTCAAGGGTTTTCGACATTCTGGGCCGAACGCAAATTACAAAAGTCTTCGTGAGAGAGTTGAGTAGAGCCTAGTATTGTTGTTCTAGTGCGAGAAGTGAACTCTTCTGCGAGAAGTAAACTCTAGTGCGAGAAGTAAACTCCAGTGCGAGAAGTAAACTCTAGTGCGAGAAGGAAACTCTAGGGCGAGAAGTAAACTCCAGTGCGAGAAGTCAACTCCAGTGCGAGAAGTCAACTCCAGTGCGAGAAGTAAACTCTAGTGCGAGAAGTAAACTGCAGTGCGAGAAGTAAACTCCAGTGCGAGAAGTAAGCTCTAGTGCGAGAAGTAAACTCCAGTGCGAGAAGTAAACTCTAGTGCGAGAAGTAAAATCGGGCCGATGTGCGCATGCGATGTGAATTCACAGTACGCATCCTGTAAAGCGCCACTCACGCCACTCTCGGCAGGCACGAGAAGTAGCACTTCTCACGCATGACTTACAAAAAGTTTATTACAGTTTTTGATACGCACCGAGTAAGGGACTCTTCCCATGGTCTCGAAGAGCCTGGAGTAAGGCAATGAATCTAAACGATCCAGCTAGCATTTATCGCGACGGAGGATGCGAAGCGAAGTGAGAACGGACAGAGGGTACGAGCGCAAGTTACATTCGCAGGCACGAAGATCGAAGTAAGAGAAGAGTTACAAGGAAACGCACGAGTCGTACTTGGCGAAACTCTCTTCTGCGCGCGCGCGCTAGCGTGATTAGACCAAGCCGCCTGCGATTCTCTTCCATCTCTATCTCGTTCGTATTCTTTCTCTATGGTCGAGTGATTTGTGGCCGAGTCTGGTTGTTAATTGTCGCGAGGACGCCCCCGTCGTCTTCATGCCAACGTGAACGTCGGTACTAGCGAGCGGTGAGCGTCTTTCATCCACCGCTAAAGAACACTGGTATCTATCGGCACGCACCAGAAACGACTTCCAGTCTTCCCGGTCTTCCCGGTCTCCTCGCGGTATTTATCCCTCGAGGAAATATCCCGAGATAGAGGAGTAACGCGACTCCTTGCGCGTCCGCGTGCGCGCGCAACGTCAAAGGATAAATAATAGAGAAAAACGCTTTCGAGACGCTCGCTCGTACATGATCGAGGACGCGCAGGTCGACTGCACGCAACGCCGAACACAATCGTGGCCAGTCGAAAAATTTGATTCCTCGGAAACAATAAGATTTTTTTTTTAGGGGGTTTAATGGGTAGGCAAAGTATCTAGGGTAAAAGTGGTGAATATGGCCCACCTCGATTAACACGTAAATCAATGATATATGGACCGGGCCATATTCCCCACTTTTACCCTAATATGCGAACGTGTTGAGATACGACATTGGTGACTTCCGTTGCTTACACTGAGAAAAAGAATAGTATTTTCTACTATACCAATAGTTCCCAGGGGGAACGTCTATATAGATAGTTTTTGATAGTATATATTCAATTGGTTAAATTATAATTATTGTTGCAACCATGATTTTTTGTCACTGTCGTAACTATAAAATGTAAACGTTCCCCCTGTGAACTATTTTTTATGGTATAACGTCAGTATCGTTGCTTTTACTGTGTAATTTTTTCTCAGTGTATCGAAGGTTCCTTCAGTGGTAGAACATTGAAGCTTTCATCTAAGTACGCTGTCAGGATGGCGAATCGATCAGACTGTAAAAAAAAATTGTAAATTTAATATATCGGACTGGACGTTTTTATGCAAAAACTTGTAAATTAAATTTAATGTACAAAGATAATAAAAAAATGTATACACTTTTTCATTGACAGTTAAAGTAAATTACTAAAAATATTGTAATCCCAATGTTTTTAATGCGGTCAACATTAATTTTTCACCACAATTGTGCATCAAACATAATATACCAGTTTTTGTATAAAAACTTCCAGTCCTGTACATTAAGTTTTCTACGCATTTTTTTTTACAGTGCAGCTTCTGCGGAATCCCGATACAACGCTCGTCAGTCAGCTCTGATATCAGGAAACCTTGCCACATCCCGCGCAAATCCGGAGCACTTTGCAGAACCGGCCGGCCTAAAACACTCCGAAAGTCCCCTCCAGAGCGAGGCCGGATCGGTTCGGAACAAGTAGATTCTATTCCATCCGGCGGTATCCGCAATCCGTATCCAGCGCAGACCGGGAGGTCAAGATACAAAAGACTGCGTTACATCTGTACGATTCGAGTTTCGTCCCATAAATGGTATCAGGTGATTTCCGTGAGTGCAGCACTCTTGTACGCTCGGGCGAACGACGAGACAAGCGGGATGAAAGAAGAATAAAAAAAAAAAAGAAAAAAAGAAATGGCGGTGACACGGTATACACATAAGTATAAGTATAAGAAGGCAAAGAGAGTACATAATAGTGTATATGGTGTACCAGTCGTATAAGCCGGTAGAGGATGAAGAGAGAGGTGGCCCCGCACGCTCGTGCACAATGCCCACGTCAGTCAAGCCTGGATCCTCTTAATTAACTCGGCTCTCTCCGCTTCTCGGAGTCTCCTCGTCGTCCACCTCGCAGCACTTCGTCTTCTTCTCGTGCGTGTACGTACAACGTTGGAAGTCGACTTGTCTGGGAGTCTACTCCTTCCTCCTCGGCCTCCTCGGCCTCCTCATCTCTTACCTCTTTCCTTATTCTTCCCCTCTGCGCTGCGGCCCCATCCAGCGAAGAGGAGACCCGCGGAGCCAGGATCAGGCGAAGAACCGCGGTGTCCTTTTGTCGCGCTGATCGCGCGCGCTCCGCTCCTTCCTATAGAGAAACCGAGAAAGAGTCGTACACGTCGTGTTCCTTTCGGTACAGGTAACACACAGCTAGGGCATAATAGTAGCGCAGAAGACGACGTTGGACTGATACAAACGACGCTCTTACAACGGCGAAACTTTGCCTGGAAAGCGACCCAGTGACTCAGGATCAGGATTTTTGGCGTTGGCGCGATGAATCGGCTGTCTGTAGTGGTTGTCGGGTGTGCAATGATTGGAACAAATTGAGAAATTTTATGGACTGGTCGTGAACTTCCGGTCACAAGTCCTATAACAACAAAACCATTGGCAGTGAATCTGGATGAGAATTTTAGGCGCGATGATTGGCTGTCTGTAGTGGTTGTCGGGTGTGCAATGATTGGAACAAATTGAGAAATTTCATGGACTGATCGTGAACTTTCGATCACAAGTCCGAAAACAACAAAAACATGGACAATGAATCGAGATGTGAATTTTAGGCATTGGCGCGATGAATCGGCTGTCTGTAGTGGTTGTCGGGTGTGCAATGATTGGAACAAATTGAGAAATTTCATGGACTGATCGTGAACTTCCGGTCACAAGTCCTAAAACAACAAAAACATTGGTAGTGAATTTGGATGAGAATTTTAGGCGTTGGCGCGATAAATCAACTGTCTGTCGTAGTTGTTGGGTGTGCAACGTTTGGAAGAAGTTGAGAAGTTTCACGGACTGATCGTGAGCTTTCGGTCGAACATTCTACAAGAACATAAACGTTGGTTGTCAGAAACACATGTTGATATGGTGAAGGGGATAATTGATGAGCGAGTCGAACTTCATTGATGGCTGGTTGTTTCCCTTAGGGCCGTTTGGCCATCAATGAAGGGCTCACCACTGAAATAACCCACATGAACCCATCCGCTGTTCCAAGTATGATCTCCGAGAGTGGATCATGAATACCGACACAGGTCATCGGACCTTCCGGTCTCCACCGTCTCAGGCCCAACAGTTCCTAGCAGAGGATCAAGGGGAACCCGTATTGTCGCTCGGGGGTTGATCGGGCGTAATCCAACCCCCGGGACTCTTCGTGATAGACATTTCCCAGGCGAGCCTCGTGAACTTCACCCGGTACCGCTGATCGAGGAGCCACACGGAACGATGTACGTCGCGGATGATGTCGCGAGGCCCCTGGGGTATATCCGTGCAACCGATCGTAAACGCCGCGGCGACGTAGAGAGGCGTAAACCCACGAGAGGGATCCTCGTGCCTCATAAAACGGGCTAACAATGTGCGCGCAGCGAGTGCACCGAGCAGCTCCGGAGTTTCTCTCCACTTCGGAGAACAGCCGTACGGCCATTCGGAGTGCATCCTCCGGGTCTCCGTTGGTAATCCTCGAACGCGAATGGGGATGAAGGAGACAAGGGATTGGAATAAAAGAGAGTCGAACACGCAGGAATGGGAGTCGAGACACTTTCGCGAGTGGACACTTTTTCACTGCTGTCTCACGGGGGTTTTCTTATTACCATACAACCGCCGGGCAACCCATAAGCTATTCTTCTTCTTATCTCGTTCTTTAACATTCTTTCGGCTGCCGGAGTGGGAGAGGAGGAGACCAGACCAGAGGCGGAGGCCTGGATGCAACCTCCGCCACTTTTGCGTTCCAGGTACGCTCCAGCTAAGAAGGAGTCCAGTGCACGGAGATATACGAGCGAGTTTGCGCTCCTCACAAAACCTGCCTCGTAATGAATGCACGCCGTAAAACAAGGATACATTGATTTACTCCTCGGTTCAATGCCGAGCCGGCAGTATTAATAAATTATCGTTTATTAAGTGCACGGGGGTCGGACTGGCTTTCTTCCGAGTCTTGGAAATGTTGGATTTCGGTGGGAGAGAGCTGATTATTCAACGTATCCGGAAATGATGAAACCGAGAGAAAAGCTCGATGTCTCAGCTGCAAAGTAAAGTTCCGATCATAAAGTCAATCTGCAAATCGTGCTAAAAACTTTTTTGGATCGTTTTTACCTTCTCAATAAGATACGTTCACATACATCTTGAAGTCACCTTGGAATTCTTTAGTCATCCTGACCGGTATTGCTCATACGCCAGTGCAGTCCACCGTTCCCCAGGTGTAACTCACATCAATGTATCATCTTGACACATCGCCGATACATTGATACTAATCTCACCGCGGAGATCATGGCGATTGCGTTAGGGAAAAACAAGCCGTGAAAGACGCGCCGGATAGGAAAAACCCGCATAATCCCTTTGATTCCCCGATGTCCGAGCCGAAAAGAGGATTCCCTCTGAGCGGTAACTCACGGAGTTCATGAGACGCCCAATATCCAATGTCAGTTACGCAGGTGAGGCGTTGATCCAGGAGTTGGAATCGACTTTGAAGAAGGTTGAGAATACAGTGGTGGGGATAAAAGTGTCTATGAATGTGTGTCATCGGGATTATCTTCGGCTTCCATAACCAGGCATCCTATCGGACAGGTTGAAGTAGGCAAATGAACCCTCATCGAAATGGGCCCCGGGACTTCTTGGATCGTTCCGACGGCCAGTAGCATCATAAGAATCAGAAGTGGCATCAACGAGACGCGCACCTTGCATGTGTGTGCATGTGTGTGTATAAATGGCCGATGATACGAGGAGAACGGGAACGGTTCGGACCACCGGGGATGGCACGTTGGTCCACCGAGTTGTAATACGACGGACCCCGTAACTCATATCGAGGCGCCCACGCCCTCAGGTAGCCGGCGACAACGCCGGACAACATCGGACACCCAGGGCGAGGACACTCAATTAGGCTATCCCCGATACTCCGCCAGCGAGGGCGACGAGGACCGACGACTCTAACGCCATCCCGGTCGCCATAACTGCGTCCCGACTGGTGAAGAAGAAACGGAGAATGAAAGATAGATAGATGAAAATAAAAGGAAAAAATAACATAAGAGGTTAAAAGGCAAAATAAAATGAAGGAGGAACGAGAGGAAAGGGACACCGGTAGGAAGATGCATGGTGCAGCACACCTTGCACCGCCTCACCGGTTACGAGTTATTTTTTTTTATTCGTCTCATCTTCGTACTCGTTATCTTCGATGCTCTTCTGCTTTCGTTGGATGTTCTTTTTTTCCTCGCTGGAGTTGATTCTTTGTGATACTTCTTTTTTGGGAAGCCCTCATTCGCCGTAAAGGCGCGGGTCGTCCTTTTTCGCTCCGATGTTCCTGAAGAGATCGTGATTCGAGGTTTCTGGGGGTCGATGCGTTGAAGTGGACCGGCGTTGGATGCTGCGGTTGGGAATGCAAATTCGGACGTTCGGACTGATGTGGACAACTTCGGATAGGCACTTGGTGCCCGCAACCAGTTTTTTAAAAAGGCAAAACGCGCTTCCAGCCGTGAAGTTGGGGCTTCATGATTGAACCTTTCGGAGATCACTCCGGAGGTCCAAACGTCGTTCCTCCTGGCTGACGCCTTAACGCCTATCCCAGGAGTTAAATGACCACCGGAATGGCCCGAGTCTCGTGACAATGATGAGGATTCCAACGGAGAAGAAACGTGGCAAGCCGATAAGTTTGGCGCGAAGGTCAACGACCGCAGAGGACGACGTCGAAGCACCTGTGGATTTGCATAAAGTCGCAAGTAGCTCGCGATCCCGGTGTATTTCAGGCCGGTCCGCAAGGACGAAGCTCCTCGAAGTGGTCCCGGGGACAACTTCGAAGCTCCTCCACCGAACTGTACCGGTGTACAAGGTGCTTATACGAACCTGCAGCCACGACGAGTTTGCGGACGACGGAGAATATTCGATACCGTTGTATGTGTCGATTCGCCCAGCGGCAGAAGGACCGTACAGACCATGCCCGGTCCACAGTCCATATGGCATCAAGCCATCGATGTATGCACACGTGGGCGACAGGGGGGGTCGAGGCGGGGCAATCCCCGCGAGCAATCGCGTCCACCAGATCGACCGGAGGCGGCGGTCAGCAACACCGTGGACCAACCGCGACAACGTGTTCGCCGTTCCTCCGACACGCGGAGCTCATCCGATCTTCCGAACCAACACAACCTTCTAATTAAGTGTTCCGCGTGATGGGTGGCGGGTTACCCTAACGCGACCGACGATACCCGCTCGATAATTGCAACCGCGACGAATACACCTTGACCATTTATGAATTACCTGCGGAACGGCATTAATTTGAGGATAACGAAGTACCGAATTTTTTTTTTCTGACGCGGGGTTTTCGTATCAGTTAGTGAGCTAGGAGTAAAGGATGGAGGAGTGAGGGGCAAAATGGACCTCGGGGTAAAATGGGCCTTTTGTACCCATTTTTCGCGGAGTATAAAAATGAGAGAAAATAAAGTCTGATCCCAAATAGGGAACATAGATCCGTTTTCCCGTTCTCTGTTTGCAAAGTTTCTCTGGCAAAATTTTTTGCAGCAACGAATTGCAACTGCGACGAATCTAGCTTAACCATTGATGATAATAACCTTCGGAGCCGCATTAATTTGAGAATACCAGAATACCGAAAAGGTTTTGTTTTCCGAAGCGGCGTTTTTGTATCAGCTATCGAGCTAGATAAGTGAGGGGCAAAACGGACCTCGGGGTAAAATGGACCATTTTTTTTAGCAATTTTTCGCAGTATTATTAAAACACAAAATAGAGTCGACCTCGAACGCGGAACACAGTTCCGTCCTCCCCGTTCGCCGTTTTCAAAGTGTCTCTGGCAACATTTTTTTTGGGACCACCAAATTTTTATCTACCGCCCCGAAGGAAACCTTTTCCTTGATCAAAGGGCAAAAAAAAATTACGTGATCCTGCTCCGCGGTTAAAAATATCTCGGGCAGCCCGGATTTCTACGATCGATTCTCGGAAGATAAATGAAATTGTCATTGTACGACCGGATCGGATATAATTAATTGTGAACGTTCCAGAGATATTCATTCGCCCTCTATAGATCGAATCTCCGCGATTGTGTCATACACGCTCGTCTCCGTGATCCTTCTGTGCAGCCTCCTCGTCTATCCAACGCGCTCCAACTTCGCCGTTCTCGTTCCCCTAAGAACTTTAGCGGTTTATGTACATGCCCGTGTATATACGGCCACGTAGGAGATATCTGTAACGTCGTCGCGAGGTCGTGGTCTCTCTTCGTCGTCGTGTCCGGGCTTGCGAGTCACGCCACTGACATCCGAAACGTCGTGACACGAGAGTTCGGCGGGCCGTCGTCCCGTTACCGGGGACAGAGCGACTCCGAGGAATCGGAGCACAAATTACGGTATACGAAACGAGAGCTGTTGCTCCTTCGCGGGGCGTACACGCTGCTTTCGGCTTTTATGATTTATGAATCCGAGCGACATCACCGGCAGCTCGACTGTCTCGCCGACGAGGAGCCGACGCTGACGCCCTCGCCTCACCGACTTCATATTGACTTCACAAATTTTTTCGTCGCATTGTCCGGACGAACGAGCGCCCGCATAACGGGCCACCGAATTCCGTTCCGTCTCGGGAGGACGCACTGGAAATTATGGGCATAAATTAAATTTGAGAAAAAAAAGAGTACCTTAAGTGGACCGAGATTCGCGTCGGAAAACTAATTCGTAACGCGAGTTTTTGTGGTCAAAAAATACTTCGACAAACATCTCTTCAGAAATCTCCACGATTTTTTGATTTTTTTTTTTTCGGAATGAAATGGAGTTTTGGGGAAGTTAATTTCGACGGATTTTATTTTCTTTCGTGGACGCTCGGCTGAAATGCTGAAACATTGGGAAGGAAAGAGAAGCGAAAACAAATTCGTACCGCGAGTTATGAAGAAACGAACGAAATTAACCGGAAGTTAACTTCGACGGATTTTTTAAATATTAATATTTTATAAACGGCCTCTCCGTCCGCGCAGTAAAGTGCTGAAACATTGGAAAGCAAAGAGCAGCGAAGACAACAACGACGACAAGTCTGTCCTCACCTGCTCGAAAAATATTAACGATCAACCGCTGTAATTAGCCGATCGGCGAGAAGACTCCGGTCGAAGCGTATTCGTCGTCTCGCCTCGAGCTGGTCCGGAGCGCGGGATTCCGCGGGATCTGCCGGAGCCGAAGCTCGTAAAGTCGTCGTCGGACTCGCTCGAACGTTATTCCGCTTCCTCGGCGCGTATAATACCTTCGGCCGAGCGCCGGTGTGCGCGTTTGTGTGCAACGTCGGCGTCGTTTCGCTTCGCGCCGGCTCGTTTAATTCGCACCCACGCCACGATCATTAGCCGGGACGATCCACCCGGACCTGCCTCAACACCTCGCATTATGCGTTCTCGATCATGCGTTTTCACCGCTCGGGATACGAGAAGACCTCCTCTATTCGTATTATTTCTTGTACTTCATGCATTCTTATTTTTCTTCCTCCTCTCCTTCTTCCCCTTCGGGCGCCCGAAGGCTTCACTTCAGGTTCCTCTTCAGCTTTTTTTTTTTTTAAGCTTCTCTACCACGGACTAGCGAGACTCTTCGGCGTCTCTTGCAGCGCCGATTTTCTTGCCGATGCCTCGTAAATAACGAAGATTCCCGGTAATTGTATTAGATGAGGGCCTGTCGTTAGACACGGGCTCTTTGCATCGCGAGGACGGCGAAAGGAAGTCGCGAGGGAGAGAGGATGAAGAGAAAAATAATAAAGGCGAAGAGGGAATACACCGGTGAGGATAAATCAAATGTGAAAGCTCGGGGGTTGAAGGAGGGTGGGAGTCGTACGTAGTCATGAGAGGCGACTACATGAGGGGTCGAATTATCGGCGAGTGCGAGTACCGAGCATCGGTCCGAGCGCCCACACGTACAGATATATTTTTCGATATGTCGTGCATTTTTTTTTTTTTTTTTAATCGAAATATTAATTTTGGAAATCGTAATTGTGGGAATTAAATTTAAATTAAATGATGCGAGTACCAAGCACCGGTCCGCGCGCCCACACGTACAGATATATTTTTCGATATGTCGTTCATTTTTTTTTTTTTTTTTTTAAAGAGAAATATTAATTTTGGAAATCCTAATTATGGGAATTAAATTTAAATTAAATGATGGTCTGCATATCCGGGGGTCTTTCGGGTCCGGTTAGAGGTTTTCAAAAATAATTCTTGGGTTGAAAATGGGCTGATTATTTGGCACACATTTAGATGTGTGATTGAGAATTTTTCTCAATGATATTGTCAAACTATTACGCAACGACCCAAGCACGTCTACTTTGGTTGAAAAAGAAAAGTCGATTATCTTAAATTTTTTTCTTACATTATATATATTAAAAAAAATAATTCCGAACAAGTATTTCGTTACTTTTAAGGCAGATGCGCGTTAATTTCAATTAAAAAAATCTCGTTCGAAATTTTGAAATTCCGGGCGAGTTTCCGTCCGAGCGATTCTAGGATTCTCTCCCGGCCGGCGGGCATTTCTCGGCTCTGTAAGAAAATAACGAGATCCTCACTCGCGGAGTCTATATCCGTTTATACAGCTAGAAAGTCGTAATTAAGGAGCCGGGCGCTATGGCCGGCGAGTCGAGAGAGGATCGATAGTCCGAGGGTACCCGAGACATTTATTCCTCTCGGCGAGTATGTGGCTCGCGCGCCGCTGGAACGTATACACCATACAGATAAGATGAATCTCGAGCGCGAGCCTCGTGTACACGGACACGCCGCACGGAATCCTTAAGTACCTATTTATAATAAGCGATCGCGGGCTCGCGCCACCGATCCAGCTTCTCTCGTCCTCGCGCTCTGTCCTATTGCCGATCCACCGATCTCCCTGTCCGGAATACACTATATACATACCATTTGTGTATATATGTATGTATATGGATGTACATATATGCAGGAGCGCATCCCGAGTCTCGTCACCGACGATCCATTAGTCAATCGTTGACACACACGCTGCTACCGTATAGCACGGCGCGACCATCGTTTGCTGGCGAGGGAACCATATCGTACGCTTACCTCCACCGTGTCTTAGTTTTTAGTAGTGGTAAATGTATTTATTGACAATATTTTACACGGTACGCATGCTACATCCTAAAGATTATTCACATATCATATTGCCACTGCAATTGCCAAGAGGCCATCGACCTAAGATCTTCAGCCCTCTTAGTTTTTATTTATTTATTTACACTATGCCTGGCATAGTGTAAAAATTCGTGACTAAATTTTTTCATTACCGAGAGATAAATGTATAAAAAGTTTGTGATGACTGAACTCGGTGGATCGCCTTAGAAACTATTTTTCGTCCAAAAAGGTCAGTGGTATTTTTTTTAGTTCGTACAATCAATGGACAAGGATCGACTAAATATTTTTTTATTACTCTAAATTTTTTATTACATCGGTAATTAATACACAAATTAATAACTAATATTTCCCTGCGTGTTCTGGGTGCGTTATCTTCGCTCCGGTTTTTTGGTCCGCAAAGGGCCCAATTGCACGGTGCATTTTGCACGAAACTGCGGGCGTATGCCAATGCGATCAACTTAAACACAGCAAACCCAACATTTTCGACAAAATGTTTCATTGCTCAGAGAAATAAATTTTAAAAACGTTTTTTATGGCTGAAATTGCTAGAACATCTTATCAACTATTTTGTGCCCAAAAAGTCGACGATATATATATATATATATATATATATATTGTTTTTCGTAAAATCAATGGACACGAATCGACTAAACATTTTTTAATCGCTCCAGATTTTTTATTACATTGGTAATTAATACCCCCAATTAATAACTAATATTTCCGTGCGCGTTTTGGGTGCGTTATCTTGGACCCGGTTCTTTGGTCCGCAAAGGGCCCAATTGCACGGTGCATTTTGCACGAAACTGCGGGCGTATGTCAGCGCGATATACTTAGCCCCGTGCCTACACGATTTTCGCCTCGGTATCTCCCCCGTTCGAGACACATTATCTCAGTTAAGTTACGTGTGGGCGCGCACGAGCACGGCTATCCGACAAAGTTACGATACACGTCTGATCTACGGACAACAATTAAGCTTGGGCATTATAAATATGACGAAGTATATATACGGAGTATAAAGGGATTTCAGTCCGAGTCCGGTGTGGCCCGCGCGGCTGGAAACTCCGCGCGGCGAGCACACAATATCGCGATATACCGAGCGTTGAGTATGAACGAGGAGAAACATAACTCTCGATGCTTCTCGTCCAGCGTGGCCGGAGGCTGTCCTGGCGCCTGAAAGGTGCGTGCCCGTATCTCGTCGGACTTTCCTCATTCTCGTTCCCTATTTATTCACCTACGCAGGTATTCACGTCCGTTCCGAGATCTTCCGGATAATAACGGTTTCGAACTCCAAAGCACATTTCCCGCTTTTTCCACTTTGGCCCGGAACAAACTTAACAACGATCGTTCAGAATTTTTTTTTTTTTTGCACAAATATCCAACATATAATGTTGCAATTTTTTGTACTCTCTGAGCGATCTTTGGTACACAGGAAAACATTTTTTGGGGGTGAAGAAAAAACACGGAGGCTTGCAGAAAAAATTCCAGAAGTCTTCGTCGAAAAGCGAAAATGACGAACGTCACACGTGCGCCTGGCCGACCCGATATCTTCATCGCTGCGCTACAGTGCCAAAAATAGATATTTTTCGGTTTAATTATAGTGATATCGAAACGTCAGAGTATCGGCAATATGTCGGTCAAGGTACCACATCGATATCGTCGATATAACAGAAGATATGCATTTTATAAAGCGGACCCAAATCGACAAAACCAAGATTTCCGGGAAACGTTTTGCAACTACCAAACGCACGTGCCGTGATAAAAAAAAATAAATAAAAAACATTGTTGTATCACCAAAAACTTAATATATTTTTTACAAACTGGAAAAGAGTCTCCGTCGGTCGCGAGGGAACGCCGAACCGTCGAGGATGCTCGAAAGCTCGGTCCGGCGATTCCGGCGAAGCTCTCCGGTGTCGCGGGAAAACGCCGTATCGGCCGTGAAGGAAATAAACGGGGATTTTACAAAAGACAGGAACGGTAACACGTCGCGCGAGAGGCGCAAACACGATCGGTGCATTCCGGCGTTAAGTGAATTCCGCGTGCGTCGTCCTCTTAACCGCCGGGGTGTCGAAAACAGGCCGAGGGCTATCTTCGCACCGAGGCCAGAAGGAGCACGCATGCGCGGATCGGTTGGGGCTTCTTCTTCCTCCTGGACCCGTGGAGAGGTGACCGGGTGTGCTTTCCCCGGGATTTCTGCGAGAGCCTGGCAGGACGGTGGCAGTGCGCGGTATCGTCGGGCACAGTCCAATTGACGCGGGACATAACTCCGTGCCGGGAGGGAGAGAGCTGCCGGTCGCCGGTACAGCGAACCCCACTTAGGAGTATAACCGTTTCGGAGTTAAGGAGGAAGAACGTGGAAGTGGAAGGCCAGGGTGCAAGGTGCCGTGCAGAAAACTGGCCGGAGCACACGTGCGTGCCCACCAAGATCGAGTTGCATGATTCGGAGTTTATCGATCGATTCATTATCGGGTTACATCGGGCGCACGATGGAAAGCTCAAAAAGAAATTCGAAAGTCACTCCAAAACCCCACGAAAATGAACTATTTGCAAAAAATATGTAATAAATCAATGTAATGATAATTTCAATAATAATAATAAATTTGACATCGTAATTATCGTATACTTAAAATATATAGCTGATATGTAAATTATATATTCTATATACAAAAAAAAATGAACGGATAACCGGATTGCCAAAGCAGGAAATTTCGGAGTATTCTATCTGATGGAGAGGGATTGAGCTTGATAAGAGCTGACAATTACCTGAAACTGAGGATACTGATCGGAGCGCACGTGCGTCTGTGCTAAGATCGAGTTGCATGAATCAGAGTTTATCGATCGATCGATCATCGAGATACAATGGCATGGTGGAAAACTCAAAAAATTCGAAACTCTCTCCAAAACTCCATGGAAATGTAGTGCATATAAAAAATGTATGTAATAAATCAATATCATTATAAATAACAATAAATATTACATGCTAATTATCGTATACATAAAATATATAGTTAACATATGAAAGGAATGCAAAAAATTAAGTAGGAAATTAAGTATTGAGCCCGATAAGAGCTGACAATTACTCACGATTCAACGACTATAAAGCCTGCATTAAAATATATAGTTAATATATCAAATATAGAAAAAATGAACGGACCGCAAAAGTGACAATTTCGGAGCATTTTATCCGACGGAGAGGACAATAGTATTGCGCCCTATGAGATCTGACAATTACTCATGACCCAACCGGCTGTGAGGCCTGAATTATGGTGAGATCAAACGCTACCCGCGGAATATAGAAATTCAGCAACGGATCACGTGTCCTATAGCTATGAGCGTCGTAGATGCGGTAAAGCAAAGCTGCTGGCGCACGGGCATGCACCCGCTGACTCACGTACGATCCCCGAGAGAGCCGGTCGCTGCGTATTTAACTTTTATCCCCGCTCTCGGGCTCTAAACTAGGCGTGCGTCTTTGCCGTGTGTGTATATTCTCTGTATGGAGCCGCTATCGAGCCCGCGCGCTCCTAGGACAGAAAGTGCAATTATAAATACGCGCGCCGCGAACGGAGCGTTGCACGCTCCGTCGGGAATAAAACCCGCCCAACTACTCCTTTTCCTACAGCCACTTGCCCGATACTAATACAACGTATACACTATAACTTAGCCGCACGGTTGAGCCTCGCGCCGCCTGCTCTTAACTCTTTCGCTACCCCGGCTACGGTCAAACGGGCAACGGTAGCCTTTCGATAATATAATAATGGTCGTCGTGCCGTTTTACACCGAGAGTCGCGATGAAACGAGACCGATCACCTGGAACGGAGGAGGTCTGCGAGAGCTTTGGCGGGAAATTTCACGCGCACTTGAGGACGCCAATTGGCTTGTTATTACCCCGATCGTTTCCCGGTCCGGCAAGATAATCGTCAAGTCTACGGACAAATTACATTACTCGTACAGCGTCCGAGCCATCCCAACGCGACCCCGACGGACTCATTGCTGAGATCGTGGCGTATCGATTTCACTACAAAGAAGCCTAAAAATATTGATTCTGGACGAATTGGCGCAGGAATTAAGAAAGGGGTGCCAAAAAGTTGGAGCAAATGTTCTTTTTTTCGAGAAAAACAACCAAACCTCATTCCTTGAAAAAAAATAACGCCGATTTACCGACAAAAAATAAATCTCTGGTCGTGCCTCTTCGCAGTGCCCGAAGGGCTTCGTCGTTCGGAGTTCGTTGATGCTCGATAAAGTTCGAAGGACATAGAGGAAGGATAAAGGGAATGCTCGAGAGAGGGTTATCAGGACGGAGAAAGGGGGCGGCGTGGGCGTTCCGAGGCTACAGGTGCCTCGGCAGTGAACGAGAAAGGATTAAAGAAAGCAATGGAAAGAAACGAAAGGGGTATGTATATGTATATATTTAGAGACGGGTCTTCGCGGATAACATCGCTTAATCACACGTGACTGAAGCATATGCGCGAGCACAGTTCCACCCACATGTCTCTCGATTCATTTCTCTACACTATATATACGCATATATATATACAGTATGTAACAACGTATTCCCTCATACAGTTCTTACATATCTGCCTCGGATTATCTATGCAAGGATAAATAAGCTACCTATTTAATACATTTCTTTTGTCCCCATAGGGGGGTTCCCCGTTTAATGCCGAGCGGCAAATGTGAGCAACAAACTATAATAAGTGGGTAATGCTAACGATAAATACTGCAATATGCGCACGCAGTTAGTTGCGAGGATAAAAGTGCGTCGCGAGAGAGAAAGAGGGAGTGCGTTGAACACGTGCAAATCTTAGTCGATATGTTTCTCGGCTGTTTCTATTGTGTTGCAGATTTTCTGCAGATAGACACGATTTCACTGTTCATTTAGGTTTCATTTTTTCATTTTTTTTTTTTTTTGTTCATTTCTTTTCCTCCATGCGCGGAGCCATTTTCTCTAATTGTAGCTAATACACGGGGAATCGTCGAGCATAGGTAGATTTTATGCGTTTTAATCGTTAACCGTTGCACCATTGTGCCGGGACTTTGCCGACGTTGGGCCGGCTCTACAGAGTGCCTGCGGTGTCCTCGCATTACGAAGCTACAAATCAGCCGCGCTGAGAAAGGCCGAGAGTGCGAGAGGCAAAGGTGTTCAATTACTCGGTCATAAACATTCGTCGGAGTGCGATAGACCTCGATGCATGGTATCTTTGGTATTGTGGAACTTGGAGCGTCGATAAATTCAATTCATGTGTGTAAAAAAATGTTTGATGCAAATTTTATCGAACAGTAATGTTTTGCACGAATTTGGTGCACGCGGCAATGGGCTTGAGCATCATTGAACAAGCCTTGAAACAAAGGAACATCATTGCTATAAGAGAAACAACTGTTTTCGCCTTTTTCAATGCTAAAAACACTTTTTATCATTTTTTTAACACAAAAATAGTAATATCTTTGAGACGGCGCAATAAAATCGTGCGAAATTTGACGGACAACATGTTTGACCAGCAACACACAAATCTTGAAAAGAGGAACATCGTTGCTCCTCAAGAAATGACTGTTTTAGCCTCTTTTCAATCCCAAAAACACTTTTCATCATTTTTACAACACAAAAATAGCAATATGTTCGATACAGCTCAACAAATTAACGAAAAATTTCATGGACAATATGCCTGAGCATCAACAATCAAACCTCAAAAAAAGGAACATCGTTGCTCCTCAAGAAATTACCATTTTAGCCTTTTTTCAATCCCAAAAACCCTCTTCATCATTTCTGCATCACAAAAATAGCGATATCTCGGTAACGGCACGATAAAATGAATTGAAATTTGAATGTCCGTCCACTCGAACTTTCCCAAACAGACCCCGAAAAAATGAACCGCTGTAAGTCTCGAAGAAATCATTGTTTTCCCCTTTCTTCTCAACGCCAGAGCCAGCTAAAAATGTGCCGCGTGGGTTAGGGACGTGAGTACCTCTTCTTCAGCACATGTTACGTAGGTGTGTCGATCGAGGCGTTGCGCACACGCGACTTTACATGAATTATGAATCATCGTCTCGCTCATGCGGGGTCTCTCGGTCGTCTTCGCCAGAGGCTGGCGTCCGGTGCCTCGAGCCCAGAGCGGCATACACCTGTTTACAGGACCCAGGCAACGCACCACCCACGATCGGACACTACACATTTATTATAGAATATACCCATACACATACGCATACACATGCATATATGTGTATATGTATAAATATTTTTCAATGCTATGTATACATACATACATGAATATGTATACACACATATACACGTATACATATACGTATGTATATGTACACGTATGTGTATACGTATAATACCCAAGTGAGTTTCATCGCTCGCGAGAGTGGCCGATAGTTGGATACGCGAGAAAGAACGTACGATACGCCTTGGTCTCGGATGCTGCGCTCTTCCTCTCGCTCGAGAGTCGCCTCGGCAGCTCATCGGGCCCGATGCGATTTTAACGGCTTCGACGAGAGAACTCTTATTCCTTTCGTTATACCATCGAGGATCGTCCCGACCTGAGACACACCGGCACCGGAGAGCTTCGTGTGAGGTAACGACATAAAATCCCGAGATCTTACTCGCGCCCGCTGTCGCGACTCGTAATATCTTCACACGACCGGGGAAAAAGGTGGAAGAGGTGCGTATCGAGGTGTGAGGTACACACACCGACGGAATTATGAGATACCAGCGTCTTCTTTTCTTCGTGACCGCGAGCGCCGCGTTTCGTTGTACCGGGAAAAAAAAAGTATCCAGTAACTGTCGAATGACTCGGTGTGTTCGACGTTTATGCATTTCCGAGATTACCTTTGACCCCGATTCTCGTACCCGACGGCGGCCCGCGAGAGGAAGGGAGGACGAGCAGGAAGGAAGACGGGCTTGACGAAATTCGGGATGCTGGAGAGAAATTTTTTGTTTATCGGGGTTTGGTCCGGCCCGAACTCATCCGATATCTCAACAACGAATGAGGAGGATTGAAATGTGAGAAAGCCGGAAATAGGGAAATTTATTTGTAGTTGTCGTCTACAAATAAATTTCCCCATTACCCCATTTTTTCTCTCCGTTGCACACACTGGTAAAAAATTGTGAATTTAATGTTTTTGGGCAAAAACTGTTACAATAAATTTAATGTACAATTGTGACGAAAAATGTAAATGTATATTTTTTCATTAAAATTAAAGTAAATTATTAAAAATAAAGTATTCCCATTTTTTCCGCACAATTTCACATGAAATTTAATATACCAGTTTTTGCATAAAAACTTCCAGTCGGGTGCATTAAATTCCACACGAATTTGTTTTACAGCGCGAAATCGTTAAATTACCCCCACTCCTGAATGGCCGGACCAATCGTTGCCAAAATTTGCCAACAATCTCGAAGCACTCGGATATCGGTTCGAAATTTTTTTCACATTTTACTCATCATTATTTATCAAAATAAAAATATTTTTTGTTTCTCATGAAAACAAAGCGGATCGACGGCTCGCTCTTTACGCAAAATAAAAATGCATGAAAATTCAAGAACTCGCCGATGTGATTTCAATCTGGTTGCTCGGAGTGTGCCGGACATCTGCCTGGTTCAAATTTCGATCCATATTTCTACATATATTTTTTTTTAATTGCTCCAAATCGTCTCGTGTTTCCACCCGCTGTTCTCCCTCGTCTTCGGCCTCTCAGTTTCACTCAATCGCAACACCGCGGCCGATCCTTTACCCGTGCTGTACGCGCGTCGGTACTTCTTCCCGCCACACTCATCGGGGCTCTCTCGGGGCGCTTACAAGCTCGGAAACTCGAGAGTTCACGCTCCGGAGAGACAGATGAGAGGTCTCTATCGACGTCGCCTTATAGCGTTCCCAAATATTTTATCGAGGCTAGAAACACAGAAACAGTTCAGGAGAGAGAAACTCGGAGAGGGAGCCTTTTATTCGACCCACGCGAAGATACCTCTCGAGTCCCTCTTCCTCCACCTCTTCTCCTCGTATCGATATCTTCTTCGGTTCACGAGGCGTGGGTCGTGTCCGACCTGTCGTTCAAGCCGCTTCTACAAGTTACCAATTGCTCGTGTGGATCGAGAGGGAATCGAGAAACGACCACACGAGATATATCTGAATTACCGATTTTTATCCTTTTTTTTTATCCTTCCGCGACAACTCGCGCAGTCGCCCAAGAAGCGTCTCGAGACACACCTGAGGGGAAAATGCAGTAAAAGAAGGAAAAAAAAGCATAAATCGGAGGAAGAAAAAAAATGAGAAAAAAAACGGAAGAAAGATTGAACAGGTATAGAGACAGAGGTATAATATAAACACAGACGGGACGATCGAGTTGCCGTGAGTTGCCTTGGGGGTCCTCGGGGCACTTTTACGATCGGATATAAAATCGTACGTAGCGACATTTTCATTCGCGGGGCCTCATCTCTCCTTGGCCACGGTGTTCTCGGGGAGAGTTCAGACATCACGGGATAGTGAAACGACGACTTTGGTCATTTCCCAACGTGTAGTATTATTATGGGTCTTTGGGGGACGCTCCTTCGGAACGTCGTTGAGGAGCGTGCCTTCAAATTTATTTTATTGAATTGTATATTTGTACAAGGTATATAGATAACCTTCTAGATTTCTGTAATATAAATGTACGACGTGTGTGCGCGTTGGAACTATTTTTCGTACCGTTGCCTTTATCCATTGCAACATTCAGCGACTTCATTTTTTTACCTAGAGAAAAACATTTTTTAGGTCAAAATAAGTAAAAGAAAAATGATTTTTTTAAAGAATATTTTTGTGTGTATCGGATGATAATTTTCAATTTTTATTTGACATTGACGATCGCCGGAATTTTTTTTTTTTTTCATAGCATTCATTTTTTTTCATTGCCTTATCGATTGAACATTCAGCGACTTAATTTTTACCTAAAAAACACATTTTATAGGAAAATAAGTACAAGAAACATCATTTTTTCAAGAATAACTTTGTGTGAATTTGTTGATATTTTTTCAATTTTTACTTCGCGTTGATGATGACCGAATAACCGTTCTTTGCACTTCCGGCGCTCTTGGACTTCTTGGGGTTCACCTCGAGCAGCTTCTAGCCTCGGCCTCGCCCAATCAGCCAGTCACTGGAACAATAAGACGACAATGATACACCTCGATTATTTCGATACTGATTGTGACATGAATTTTGCAAAAAAAAAAAATATATATATATATGTAAGATATGAAGGATAAGGCATAGAAGGCCCCGTGCGTAATATCGATACACCGCGGGACGCGGAGAAAAAATGGTAATCAAATCACGGGAGGGGTCATTCAATCTCGCGGGTTATTATAGCGGCGCTAGCGGTGAAATCAAGGTGGGAGGCCGATATGCGAGCATTGTGTGCGGACTGCTCTCGTCGAGCGCGCGGGTCTCTTGGTAGCGGTCCACGGAAGGCCGAGATGAGAGGCCGCGGTGGAATGCCCCGGACCATTGGACTACCGCTGAAGCGGCTGTGGGGCCCTCTTTTCGCTCCCGGCAGCCAAAGCATCGCTTCCCTCTATGAGTTACCGTGTTTGTTTAATCGAATAGAATACATTAGCCCACGCCGTGTACGGCCCCACAGATTCTCCTGAGAGCCTATCGCCGTACGGTCTTCTCGTCTCTTCCCATTCCGCTGTTGATACGCTTCTGACGCTGCGAGACCTGGTCAACGAGGGAATGAGATCGTTGGAATATAATAAAAAAATAAAAGAAAAAAACATGAAACCCGCGCGATACGCGCATACAGAAGAATAACAAATGATGACGGGCTGCACTGTATTAGTACAGTATAATGAATGGAGAAACAAATTTGAATCGATGGTAGACACGATCGGTTTGTTGTGCGCGGTGACTCGACGATCCACTTGTGCGGTGCAATTTACTACATGATCCTCGCCTTTTCTTTTCAAGGATCGTTTATTCATTGCAGATAGACGCTAAAATAATTTGAAAAATGTTGTCACTTCCGGTTTTAAAATCTCAGTGTTCAACCAGAAATGACGTCACACGGGAAAACGTCGCTTACGGTATAAAAATCTCAGTGTTTGACCGGATGTAAGATCATGGCAAAACGTCACTTCCGGTTTAAAAATCTCAGTTTTTGACCGAATGTGACATCATACGAAAAAACATGACTTCCGGTCAAGCACCAAGATTTTGAAACCGGAAGTGAAAAACCAAGATTTCAGAACCGTGACGCTTTCCCGTGCGTCACTTCCGGTTTAAAAGGTGAGATTTTCAACCCTCAAGTGACGTTGCAGGCAATATTTTTAATTTTTCTCTGGAATGTATCACGAATGCAGCCCGTGGCAGAAACGAGTGAATTAAGGAGCACAGAGGAAAATGAGTAAAAGACGGTCTGTAACGATAAAAAAAAATATCTCCCTTACACAAAAACCTTTTCATTTCTGATCTCCCATACATTTTCAACGAGGTCGACAATACAGAGATCAAAGTGCACCTTCATATAAACCAACCGAACTTTTGTCAAACAAATATTATCGAACATGTTTTAACCTTCAATAAATAAAACATGAAGGGACAACAGGGAGGGGGGTTGGGAGGGGGGGGGGAGGGGTATCGAACCACTGCCTCAAACGGCGTCGCGCGCGTCTCCACAATTTATCTCGTCACCGCGTGTTACATTGAGCGCGCGAGAGAGTAGTGCCCGTTGTGGTCAGTGACATCGATAAATCAGCGCTATCGCCAGGTTCCATCGGCATTAATCACTATAATGATCCCCGCGTCCGCGGTCACCCGACAAGGATCCAAATACCGCCTCGAGGAGAGGCTGTGGCACGTTCGCCGCTGGCGACGCCGTCACCAGCGCCGCCCGTACCACGGCCAGCGCCGCCGAGGCAAAAGCGACATCGGCCCTCCGCCTCCACTCGCGAAGGGGCCATATAAAAGGGCCCTCTCTCGCTCCGCCGAGTCGCGGGTCAACGGATTCATTATCAAGTTGTTATCTCTGTCGTTCGAAAAGTCCCGGACACGCCGGGGACTCCACGTTTCTCTACACCTTGCTTATTCTTCGGGCGATCATTCCGCACGGAGTACGGCTAGTTCGAGCGGCTTCCGCGGTAACTAGACAGCGCGCAGCTCCGGCTCCGCACAGAACTTGAGCGGACAGATAGGAGAATCTTCGTTTACGTGTATCGAGCGAGTGCGGGTGCACACGTGCGTCGCACCGAACCTACCGAAGCTCTCGGTTTCCCGTTCCTGATCTAAAAAATTTGATCTTTTTAGCTCCGCGCTGCGGATAAGAAGGGAGGAGACTGAGATACGGGGACCGACGGTCCGCGACTGCGAGCTCGGTCACTCAACCTGTTTCCATTTATCTGGGTTGCGACTTGACTCTTCTGCAGCTGTGGCGTACTTGCGTCTCTGTTGGAATGGATGGAAAAAAAATTTGAAAATGGAGACGAGAAAAATTGGGTAAAGACTTTCGAAGCTTTGTAGAGACTTGATTGGCGTGCTGCTAAAATTTTGCAATTTTTTTATAGATCAGTTTTGAAGATAGAGTGGTTTGTATAGATAGATAGATAGATAGATGTATTTATTTCGTGCTCTGAGATCGAAATCCTCAAAAGAGCACCATGTACACTGAGAAAAAGGATAGTATTTTCTACTGTACCAATAGTTCCCAGGAGGAACGTCTATATCAATAGTTTTTGATAGTATATATTCAGTTGGTTAAATTATAATTATTGTTGCAACCATGATTTTTTGTCACTGTCGTAACTATTAAATGTAAACGTTCCCCATGGGAATTTTTTTTTATGGTATAAAGTCAGTATTGTTGCTTTTACTATGTAATTTTTTCTCAGTGTATAAATCAAGTACAGTCAAAATGCAACAAAGCAACCTAAAACTATAAACTAAAGAGACGAAAAGAAAACGGAAATAGCAAGAAGCGATACAAAAAATAAAAATACAAAACGCTTAAAAGCAAAAGAACATAAAGATAGATAGAGAAATAATTTTTTACTGGATACTGGGATAAATCCCGTATGTACCATGCGATACAAAAAGCACCAGTATTAGGTAGATATCGCACCCTCGGAACAACAGTGTAACAACTTAAATGGCAGTCCCACAAGAGATGTTACTCTGTAATTTTAGGGGTGCGATATATCCTTATAACTAAGACATGGTTAGCGCAGAGAGTCATAATTTAGAGTATGCGCCATGTAATAAAAAATATTACACGGCGCATACTCTACATTATGATTCTCTGCACTAACCATGTCTTAGTTATAAGGATACATCAAGGATGAAAAACCAGGCGGAACCGTAAGAAGTAAAAAAAAAAAAGAATCATAATTACTAGACTGATTCGAGAGGAAACGCATCAGAGTCTGGTGCTGATCGGAGCATAATTACGACTTGACTAGTTACTAATTACTATTTATTATCTACCATTCAGCTTGCCTGGCTTGCTGCCCCACTCCACTCCGCTCGCGGGCGGTGAGCTAAAGAGCTCTAAAAAGAAATAAAGAAAAGCACAACGTATACAGATCTTTGAAATTAAGGGTTGGCCTGTGAAGAAGAGTTGACGATTTCGGACGTAAAAAATCATTTAATACTTTATCGCTAAAACAAAATGAATAAAAAATCCGTGACCGACTAGCTCGTAAAAGATCGAGCAGTTTATAAAAAAATTATAATAATAATATTTTTTTTAACCTAAGGTATGTATCTTAGGCTTACTTCGAGCCCTTAGCACTCTATCCCCGAAGTCTCCTCGCCTTTCCCTCTAAGCTCCTCGTCGTCGGGCGAGCGCCTAGCCGACTTCAGTGTCGTGCACTAGAGAACGAGCTGCAATCTGTCTTCTGGCGTGTGATAAATCAATCCTGCTCGCGGACGTGCGAGACACGATCAACGAGAGGGTTCCCTCCTCGCTCCCTCGCCGTGCAGCAAAAAGGATCGCACCTCGGCTCGCACTCGCGGTCCCGCACGTAGAGCACGCACGGGACTCGAGGCGCAAACAGCATACGTACGGCTCTCCCCGTTGCGTGCATCTCGTTGCGTCCCGATGGATCGGCCCGAGCTGCGAGGAACTCTCGTTCGCTCAACAGATGCGAAATGACGATTTCACCCTTTTTTTTCTCCCTCCCAAACTTTTACCTCGCGTATTATAATTTATATGCGCGAACTATCTAAAGTATACATTATAGCGATATTTGAGATAGAGTGGCTCGTCGAATCTCGAAATTTTAATCTCCGCACGCACAATGTTCTCCGGAGCGAGCGACGCGCTTCGCCCAAGCTCGACTCGACAATACCCGGCAGCTAAGGGCGTGAATCTACAATCTCTCTCTCGGTGTCTAACGATTTCTACTCGGCCGCTCTCTCGTATGTGTTTTGCGTTATGAACGTTCTCGATTCGAGCTGGCACATTCGAAGATCTCGGGTGTCGGCATGAGATATCTCGCTCGCGACGAGCCTCTCCTTGGCCAACTGTTCGACGTCCACCGACGGAGCTTCGAGAGCCGCGACGAGACAACGATCTCCACGTACGAGCGCCCGGAGTTCGCTAAGAGGACGCGCTCGAAGACCGGCACTCGATATACGAATTAATTTGCTGGCGCTTCTGGCGGAGGTGGAACGCGCAGAGTTACACTCGCGTGTATGTACGTAGCTCGGCGAGATTCGATCGCTCGTGGCTCGTTACGAGGCGGCACATTTTATTATGTTTCATTTTTTTTTTTTTAAGCTTTAACAGCGAAATAAAAAAATTATGAAATTATAATGAATTGTTGTCAAGAATGTACATAATTACGAATATAAGTTCCCGGGTAAGGAAATCTTGTAGAAATATAGAAATTTCATTTCTGCGGTTTTACTCGAAATGCGATTGGTTTGTGGGACTCAATAAGTAGGCTGACGGGCAGTTTTGGTTCGGAAATATGCGAGTTGGGAAAAACTGTGAAGGTGAGAGAAATATCGGATGGCGGGAAGTATCTTAAAATGACAGCAGTACTGAACAATTTTAATACAATCTATAGTCTGTAAGCCTTTAATAGCGAAATTTACAAATTATGAAATTACGGTCAAAAAACGTCATTTGGAAAATAACATTTTTGTAGAAATAACGAAATTTCATTTCTGAGGTTTTGCGAAATGAAAAAATTATGAAATTGTAATGAATTATTGTCAAGAAGGTACATAATTATGAATATAAGTTCCCGGGTGAGAAAATCTTGTAGAAATATAGAAATTTCATTTCTGAGGTTGTACTCGAAATGCGATCGGTTTGTGGGGCTCAATAAGTAGGCTGACAGCCTTATTTGGTTCGGAAATATGCGAGTTGGAAGGAACAGAGTAGGTTCAATAGATATCCGACGGCGGGAAATACCTAAAAAGAGCAGCAACCTTGAAAAATGTAAACACGATTTACAGTCAGTTAGAGTCAGTTGAGTGGGTAAAAAAAATTAAACTGATTGCATTATCAAGCCTCGGTACGATACGTAACGAGAACCACGACTTATGGAATGCCCTGTACGGGCGGCGCCGTATCAGTCGAGAGATAAGCTTCAAACGCTATGGCAGGATATACGAAGTACAAGGCCCATGAGCGCGTCGAAGGGGGACGAGACGTTGAATATGCAACGGACCCCCCGGGCCCTCGGTGGGCCGTCACCGATGCGACAACAATCAGCGAAACAAACCCACTTATGATCAACAAGGGTATACGTCAACCGTCGTATATAGGCGCGGTACACGGCAGAGAGAGAGAGGCGAACGGGGCGAAAGGATGCTGCAAGAGGGAGCCCGCAGCATCTTCTCTTCCTCACTTCGCGCTCGCGCCTCGACAACTTGTACGTTGAATATTCATGAGGTAGCTGCTACCCTGCACCTCGATACACTGCGCCCCGCTCGCTTCGACCAAGTTTGCGCTGCAATTCTCTTCTGCACCCGAGATAAAGAGCAGAGAAAGAAGGAAACTTAAAAAAACAAAGATTGGGGAGTAAAAATAAGATTTTTTTGTGTTTGGGTAAAAAATCATTTTTTCTAAAAAAAAAAAAGTATTGTCCCTTGGGTAGCCCGTATAGTGTTTAGTCGAAATTCGAACGGTGCTGAATTCTCGGCGACTCACATCCGGTGCAAACAATATTTCAACCCGTGCGAGCGCAGAAATAATATCTGTGTGAACTCACCGAAGCGTGTCCTGTAAACGGCTCGACGAATCGTTGCATAATTTTTATCACATACTCGGAGGGTCGCCACGCGCGTCTGAGAATTTTTTCAAATTTTTTGCGGCACTCTTTCTCCGAGTAATATCTCGTTTTCCATATACAGAGCGGCGTGCCCGCGGAGGTCCGCGCTCCGCAAAAGTAAAGTGTACCAGTGTAAAATTCAAGATCGCGATATCGATCAGGTTTTATCGATCGGGTGTATTGCACAGCTTTGCAGAGAATCTATGAGGATCAGCGGACGGTATTTGCCATGGCAATTGATTTTTTTCTCGTTTTTTTTTCGACATTTATTTTACTCGGTCCGTGACTGCAAGAGCAAATACCCGGACTTCTAGGATTTAAACGAGTAAGTAAGTAAGTAAGTTAAGGGGAAGAACTCGTTCGAGGGCAACGTATCGATTTCCTCGGCGAGTCTCTTCTTTCTTGCTCCCCTTTTAATTCTTATTTCCTCACGTATAAAGAGGATCCCGGCAGCTGATTTATGTTTCGGAGCGTCGCGAGCTCGCATTCCGGTAATCGTGGTCCATTGATAAGGGGGAGGAGAGGGGGGCTCGGGGAGGGGAGGGACGCTGTAGCGCGTGGACGAGAGAAAAGACGTGAGCGCAGAGAGCTCCTCGATATCGTCCTGGCAATCGCGTAAAACCGGCGCCGTCGCACGGAGAGCAACTCGAGCGAGAGATAGGACTTCTGGCGCCGCTTCGTGCTCTCGAATGAGATCTTCTCTGTTCGTCGAATCTAATACCTCCGCCTGTTGAATCGGGCAGCGAGTTTACAGCCGAGTCGTACTCGAGAGCCGCGAAGCTTTCTTGCTCCGGCCTGGCCGGTTCGACTTCGTCTATCACGCGAGAGAGCGGCGGGAACTGCGATTATAGAGGAGACCGGGGTCACTTGAAACAACTTCGTACGGTTACGTTGAAATTTTTTATTCGGTTATGATATTACGAATCAATTTGAAATTTGGCATGTGGAGGGAGAGTGTCTTCGTCTGTTTATCAAAAAAATAGGAGACATGTGACTGATCGAGTTTCTTAACGCGGGAGGGAAACGTCGCGACGATCGGCTGATCGGTGTTGGTTCGACGAGTTTTGTAATTTTGCGTTGCAATTTTTATTTCTGTTTCTGTGGAACGTATCGATTTGTTATTTTACACACGTTGAGAGATGGTCTTCATATGGCTATAAAAAAATTACGATACACGTAGATGAACAAGTTTCTTAATACGGGAGTGAAACGTCCCGACGATAGGCAGATCGATATTCCTCGACGAATTTTATAATTTCACGTTGCAATTTTTATATATGATTCTAATAAAGCGTATCGATTTGTCATTTTACACAAATCGGGCGATGGTCTTCGGATGCTGGCACAAAAATTACGGTACCTGTAGCTAATTCCGTTTTCTTACTACGAGCTTCAAACGTTGCGAGTGTGTCAAATAGCCCCGGGTTTTTCCTCGCCCTCGCGTGTCCCCTGCGCCCTGGGCGACCTTACAGTCGCATTCGAACGGGATTATATTCAATGTACAGAAATAAGACAAGATTCTGTTTATAGTAAAAATTATTCTTGTCACCGGCAGCCCAAGGGATTAATAATTTTAAAAAAAAATAACAAAAAATCCACGATGTTCGATATCATCGATTTGCTTCTCTGCTCCTTGGAGACCCGTGGAGACTTCCTAGTCTAGGATCATACTGTATTTATGAATAATAAATATGTTTCAATGCGAAGTGATACGGAAAGAGAGGCGATAGGCGGAACGGTAGGAGAAAGCGGGAGGCGCAGGTACGAGAGCGGACGTTATCGTCGATTTTATCGGATCAACTATTATCGCGTGCAGTTATACGCTCTTCCACTGTACCTTAGATAACGATTATACGACGATTATCTCGGATGACTCTCGTTAGATCGAAACGGTAGAATCGGTTTTCGTCGTCGCAGACAAACTAGAGCACTAAAGTGGATTAACACTTCCACTTACGACATAATCGCACATTCGATCCACAATTTATCAAAATAATTTTTAATCTAAAAAAAGCCTTTTCATTATTTTCCTTAACAAATCATTTTTTATTCGCAAAATAATTTTGTTTAGGTACGGCAAAGATTGAATTACTTTCAATCGAAAAATATGCGAATAGTCGTGTTTCGTCAGATATAGTTAGTTTATTTATTTATTTATTTTTCACTGGCCCACATCGAAAAAATATAGAGCGTGAATAAAGTATCAAAGCCCACAGCTATCCGTCCGAATAAAACGCATCCGGTATATCTTCCACTGTACCTTAGATAACGATTATCTCGGATAGCTCTCGTTAGATCGACACGGTAGAATCGGATGTCGTCGTCGCAGACAAACTGCAGCACTAAAGTGGCTTAACACTTCCATTACGGCATAGTCACCCTTCGAGCCACAAATTATTCAAACAATTTATTTTTAATCTCAAACAAATTTAAAAACATGTTTTAATTTCTTCTGCAATAACAATTAATTTTTTGATTCCAAAATAAATCATTTTTAAGTACCGCAAAGATCGAATAACATTACATCGCAAAATATGCTTTAAAAATTTTCATATCTCATCTCATATAGTTAGTTAATTTTTTTTTTTTTTTACTGTACTGTTCATATTTAGTCTCATATGGTTGTTTAATTTTTTTTTTTTTTTTCACCGCCTCCCGTCGAAAAAATATAGAGCAACAAGACAAAGTATCAAAGCCCGCGGGTATACGCGCGAATAAAACGCGTCCGGTATCTCTGACAAAGATCGGGACAGCTCGATCGCGAGTAAAACTTCGCGTACCCACCTACGCGTGTACCTAAGCGGAGGTTACATCGGGAGGGGGGAAATGAAGACCGCCGCGGTGCCCGGTATGCCTGGCAAGCCATAAACCTCGGCTGCCGAGCCGGTGGACGAGGCATCGACGACGGGGAAATTAGTCCGAGCCCCGCGGACTCTCGACAGCTCTAAGGGAATCGTTAGGTAGACGCGTTGACATAAATCGTGGCTGCTCGGGGCTATCTCGATCGTTCCGTTCGTTTCTGTGCAGCGAGCGCCGGAACGAAGAACCGTCGCTTTGGCGCTCTCCCGAGGAGCCTCGGGGAGCTCCGCAGCTGATTCCCGCTAGCACTTCGACTCTGTCGTCCTCTTTAGCCTCTTCATCCTTCTGTTCGAGCTTGCTTGATTTATAAAATTTAATTATTTAACAAACATTTTTTTTTCTTTTTTTTCTCAGCCATATAAATCAAAGAGATATTTATCTGTCTGTCCACCTGTCATATATGAAATCTGTAGCTCCGGTTTTCAATCTCATATCTATTTTCGAAAGTTGTTTGTTTGTTTGCTTGTCTCAATCAAGAATCCTCGGGGTAGAACCTGATTATTTCAAATCCCTCCTAGGGGAACGCATCTCAGGCCCTGATTATTTTAAGAACTCATTTCTGGTGTGACATCACTTCCGGTCGAAAAACGAGATTTTTATACCGGAAGTGACATTTCTGGTGTGACGTCACTTCCAGTTGAAAAATGAGATTCTGAAACCGGAAGTGATGTATTTCCGGTACGTTACTTCCGGTCAAAAAATAAGATTTTCAAATCGGAAGTGACGTATTTATGGTAAAAAAAATTATTTTTCAAACTTTTCGGAATTATTTTCGGAAGTGATGTATCTCCGGGGAAAAAATTATTTTCCCTAGACTCCTTCCCGGGCCCGGATGAATATTCCCCTATTGTACTATTCCGATACTATTCTATGCATTTTGATGAGTTTAACGGGCAAAAATATTTGATAATTTTGTATAATCATTTTTTTTCTCCGATACTTCAAACACATGTAGCGTTCCGAAAGATCGCAATTAATGTGGTGTTTACACGACTCTGCTCTCGATATTTTTTTCTCGATCGACGAGACGGTGGTCACGCATCGCAACAGGTTACAGTCCGCGGTCCGTTCAGGCTCGCGCTGTAACACATGCTAACAGCCGTAGCCGTCAAACGCAGAAGTAATAAGAGACGAAAAAAATAAAAAAATAAAAAGATACTCGAGCTAAGCAGGTACCCGATTACCGAGCGTCGAGCATCCACTCAATTTTTCTCTTCCTGATGCGCCATAAGCAGACCGCGATGCGAATGAACAGCAGAAGCAGCAACAGGTAGGAATGGAAACGCATCACTATATATAAAGAAACGAACGAGAGATCCTCACTCGTTCGCGTGATCGTCCGATAACGGTGGATAAATTTGAGCGCGGTCCACGGAGAATTTCGCCTATAAACTACCCGGTACGTTCTTATTAATCTCGACGGTCCGCCTCCGGAACGACTCTCCATACTACTGTACGGTGCTGAGTCCATATTTTACGATACCCTGTTTTAGATAAACTTTCATTGTTTCTTTGCCTAAAATAATGGTAATAATAATGTTAATAAACATTTCAAAATGTCATCAAATTTTCGAGAAATCTGTAAAATTCTTATCTGTCTTGTTGATGAGACGGATAAGAATGTTCTGTATTGGGTAAAAGTGGGGAATATGGCCCGGTCCATATATCATTGATTTACGTGTTAATCGAGGTGGGCCATATTCACCACTTTTATCCTTTATCGTATCTCATTCCATCTATATTATCGTATCGAAATTTTCACGACGTCTTCACCGGATCGATATGCAACATAGAGAATTATTTCAAAATTTTTCTGAACTTCCATCCAAGGTAAATATCTTGTTTCTATTATCCTCGCTTCTTCCATACGCCGTAAAAAAATGCGTGTAATATTTAATGTACTGGAAGGTTTTGTGCAAAAACTGATATATTAAATTTCATGCACAATTGTGATAAAAAATGAATGTTCAGTGTATCAAAAACATTGAGAATAACCGATCACTTTGGTCTCGTGATTAGAGTACTAGCCTCGAGAACAAAGTATGGGGAGGTCTCGGGTTCGAATCCCGGTGCCGTAAGGTAAAAGTACCAGTGGCCGCACACCTGAGGGCGAAGTCCCACTTCCCGTACATGCATGAAAAATCGTATTTGCGTCTCTCTTGCACGCATGCTTTGCGCGGCCACTGGGACGTGTACGGCCACTGGGACGTTTACCTTAATCTTGCTGGCAGAAAAATATTGTGTCGCGACGTAGCTGGCATCTATCGTGCGACAGCCGATATATATGTCAGTAGACGTCCAATGTTTACCGCCAGTAATCGACATGACGTAGCTCCGGCGCCGTGACGGAAAATTAGAAGACCGACTGTTACTGATATCCAAAAGTACAGTTAAAGTTCACTCATATTGAGTTACCCCCAAAGTGGTACGGTTCCCGCTAAAGGAAAAACAGTAGGTCTCGTCGCTAATAACCATAGCAGTTGATGCGACGTTAAATAATAAGAAATAAAAAAAAACATTGAGAATACTGTATTTTTAATAATTCACATTAATTTAAACAAAAGGGTTCGACTGTTCTTGAAGGAACAGTCGAAATTTAAAACTCTCCGTTTTTTCCGCTTTTTCGACTGTTCTTCAATTGCTTTTAACAACGGTATTAAACTTTTGACTTTGGCAACTTCAAGTCCGTGTAGTAGACACTTCAAGAAGTAACCCAGAAATTTTTCAGATATTATGAAAGTCTGCAAAACTTTGAAAATCCGACGGTTCCCTAAAAAACCCAGTCTACACACCGTGTCTCTGAAAATATAGTGTGCACACTCAGGCTTAATTTTTCATCACAATTGTACATTGAATTAAATGTAACAGTTTTTGCATTAAAACTTTCAGTCCGGTACGTTAAATTTACAATTCGTTGTCACAATGTATTTCAGGATCAATAATAAAACAGCTATTTTATTTCGAACCTGTTCGAAAATATATATATATATATATATATATATTTCGCGGATAAAGTATCTCTGCAAGGACGGAGGCACTTGAAGGATCGAAGTTGAGACGACGAGGACGATCAGCGGGGGAGAGCCGGGAGTCGCGCGATCGTTCCGAGGATCGAGAATCCTCGCGTGGCGTTATATGATCACCGGTCACGCCAGCCTCCGCGCTCCTCGTCGATCTCGTTCCTCGTCCCTCTCCCGTGGCTCAGCGCGGCCACACATATACACACATCGTCGTTCCATCTTTCTCCGGATCTATCCCTTTTTCACTCGGACGGCGCTCGCCAACACTTAATTACCCCCCGGTCGATCCCGAGTCGGATCGACTCGGGGTGGTCCGTCGATATTAAACTCCTTCCAGTCGGCGGCGTATCCAGCTAGCTCGGCCGGCCTCTATGACGATGAAACTCGGCGTGGGATCCCGCATCGATTCAATTCCATCTGTCAATGTTTAATTAATAGAAAAATAAAAATAAATTTAATTAAAAAGAAAAAAAAACATTAAACGAAAGTGTTGAGGCACGAGATTGAAGGCGATAGGCCGGAACGCGGTGACGGTGAATGGTTCAAGGAAAAATTCGTTTGTTCGAGTGAAAAAGTAACATTTTTTAACGAATGAATTTAGCGAATCGGAATGAATCGGTGACCATTGGAAAAACCAAATATTTTTCCAATTGTTCGATTTCACGATTCAATTACATCTGTCAATGTTTAATTACTGGAACATTTTTTTTTTAAATTAATTAATTGAAAGTGTTGCGGTACGAGATTAAAGGAGAACGGGAGAATGGGGAATCAGAACGGGGTAATGGGAATGACCCAAGCAAAAATTCGTTTATTCATTCGAAGAGTAGACTTTTCTCACGAATGAATTGTCACGTATTGTACGTATGGGCATGAATCGATGACCATTGGAAATCGCCAAATAAAAATAAACTCTGGTTCACCCCTCGCAGCTTCCTCGATCCGCGCCATCTGGTCCATGTAGACCAGCACCGCCGCCATCAAATCCACCTATCAATGTTCAATTAATCGGAAAATTCAATAAAAAAAAGAATTAAACAAAAGTGTTGCGTACAGTAAAAAATAATTTCGTAAAATCGGGATGCGAAATTTCGTAAAAATAATTTTGTTAAATAAGTGACAATCTCGTTTGTCACTTATTTGAATACACGAACCTGTCCTTTTATTTCCCGTATCATTGACAATTTTAGTCTGTACTTATATATGTAAAACTAGAAAATGAACAAATAAAAAATTGTGGACATTTGTGGACAACAAGTTGTAAAAAGTTCAAACTTTTTTTACTGTGCGGTACGAGATCGAAGGAGATAGAGCAGAACGGAGTGATGAGAATGCCCCAATAAAAATGTCCTCCGGAATGAATTGGCCAGAATTCTCTGTACCGCCATGAATGTTCTGACCATCAAATTAAAAAAAAAGAACCACCAAACCAAACCAAACCAAACCACCACCACCACCACCATCAAACCACCAAACCAAACCACCAAATCAATCCACCAAACCAAATCACCAAATTGGTCTGTATCGCCAAATTTTTCAAATTTTTCCCCTCCACCCCTGCCTCTCAGCATCCTCGGATCCTACGATCTCGCGCACGGAGAACGCGCATGCGCGTTCCGCGAGACCGTGACTAATCTCGCATTGAGCCACGGGCAGGCTCTCCGCGGTCGTCGCGGTATCGCAAGGTTCCTGAATTATTGCCCTGGTTATCTCTCTTTCCGCGGCTCCTTCCCTTCCCGTTCCGCGGTCCGGCCGTATCCGTCTCGCGCTCCGCGGAGCACCCGTGGGTGGGGTGGCGGTGTAACTGTACGGGGAACGAAACAGGGATCCAGTTTCATGAAAGGGACCGCGCCGAGCTGCACTGCACGACGAAAACGTTTCCCCCCTCCGTGTGTCTCATAGGAAACGCTTTAAGCTGCGGCCCGAGCGAGAGCCGAGGCTGGAAACTTTCTTGCCCGGATGCAACCGCGAAGGGAGGGATGGAACGGCTCGCGCGACCCGCGAAACACACACACACATGCAGACCGTTCCTCTAGCTTCTAATATGTCAGCCATTTGTTAAGGCAGTTATGACGTAGAGGCTGCTCTTGCCGTTTCTATCCTTCTTCGTTATACGCTGGTTCAGGGCCCGTTTCGCCTGGTAGGCACGAGACATATCCATGAGAAAGATACACTGCTGTGTGATGCGAGCGAGGCACGTTATGAGCGGCACGCCGGCGTCTGTGCTCTTTTTCCTCTCCGCCTCCGTGGCACTGTTTGTCCCCGTGGTCCGCGCGTGCTTCTGCTGCCGTGGATAGTCTTTCTGTTGGGGATTTTTTTCATTTTTTTTTGTATTTATTATTTTTTTTTTGTATTTATTTTTTTTATTTTTTTAAGGGGGTTTGTTTTTTGCTTTTCGCTCTCGCGGCTAGCTCGCGCCGGGAAGGCCGACGGGACCACCCTGAAACCTTCTGTTTCCTCGAGGTTTCTGCCGCGCTCGGGAGAACCGCGCACGCTCGCGGCCTCTCGGGAATAAGCAGTCGGGAGATTGAGGAAGCGGGTCGGGAATCAAAGGTAACGTCGGAATCGAAGATTCGTAGGGACTGAACGTGAGCTCGATTATAGATTTTTGTTTTTTTGTGGAGAAATTTAATCGTTTTGTGGAGGTTGGATTTATGATTTTGCGCGAATGAGGTGCGTGAAGTTTTTTAATCGCTGTTGTTTTTTTTTAATAAATTTATTTTACATTATATTTTTTATTTCTTTTACTAGACGATAAATCAATTTGCCATTTGGTACACATGGAGAGACGATCTTTGTACGCGAGTAAAAAAATCCCGACACCTCTGGTACATTCCCATTCCTTGCAACGAGCCTAAATGGTCCTCGCGCACGTCCGGTCAGACCGCGGTGTTCGTTGCGCTGTAACTCTCGAAGAATTGATATTTTTAGGTTTAATGGTAGTGAAATCGATACACCGGATTCTCCTCGACAAGACTAACCTAGGGATCATCGGCAAAAATTGGTTGTTCAAAAGTTACAGCGTTTGGAACAAAACGTGCCACGCAGAACCGGTGAAACTGCAGCTTGGACGATGGTTTGATTTGCCAGATTTTTTGAATCAACGTCACCTCTTGCGTCGGTAGTCGGCCAGGTGGGTGGACTTTTGGCGGACATCCGTTCCCCGCTCGATTTACCGCAGACACGAAAAAAAAGTGAAAAAAATCTTTCCCCGATTACGGCGTACAATGGCGAGATATCAGTCAATACGCGCACGAGGCGCGCCTTGAAATCCGATACACCCGGGCTTCTGGCTATCCGGCCGTCCTTCTCCGACCCAAGATTAATAATCCTTCGGGCTCTCGGTAGTCCAATAAAACATCGCTACAAAATTCTTTCTCCCTCGAGTAAAACGAAAAAAAAAGAAAAAAAAAACCTCCGACCACATCCGCAGAAGAAAATCATCGAAGTCCGTGGGCTTCGCTCTCCCCGGAGCCTCCGAGAATATCGCGAAAGGGGTACACAACGATGAGATTAATACACGCAAAGGTCTATTAATTTACCACGAGCCAACAATAACTCGAGCCGTCCCTCCGCTCATCCGCACCACCGTAACCTCGTGCGCTAATTAATATATGATCGCTATCGTCGAGAGATAAAGGCGAGCCAAAAAAAAAAAAGGAACACGAGAGCCCGAACCTCCGAGCGGCAGGTTCTTCGTACATCCCGTCCATCGTTCGTCCCCTCGACTGCTATCATCATTTCGTCTTTCTTTACTCCTCTTCATCTTTTAATATCTCAAATGATTTTTTTTTTTTTTTCTCAAACTGTTTCGTCCCGCAGGTTCTTTCGAGGTTCCACCTTGCTCTTCACTCCCGTCCTCTCGCCTCAGGAAGATCCTTCTCCCTCCTCGCTCGCCCGTTCCCTCCACCTTCGAGCATTTTTTTTTTTTTGTTTCTCCTCTGCCTCTCTCTCCGTCGTACTTTCTCGATATCGGCAGCAGAGATGATGAAGAACCGGCCGAGCCGACAAAGATGCCGCGACATGAGCCATGCGCCCTGGCCAACGAACGCGAGCGATTCCAGTGGAGCCGCTGGCGAGCGACTCCGGCCGGAGCCCCGAGAGGCGAACGATCCTGAGGAGCTCTTTTCTCTTCGGCTGGACCGGGCTGCTCCGCTCTTCTCTCTCCACCTCGTCGCCGATGGAGTGGTCCGAGCCCGGGCACACCGAGCCACGAGAAGAGATCTTTATAGGCGTGTCACCGCGATAAAAACGATCGGTTTGCCCGGCGAATCACAGCGGAGGGGCCTAAAGCGTATCGAAGAGAGAGGACGGGAAAAAAAGAGGACGAAGGGGACTGATAAACCGGGGTTGGCGAGGAATATAATAAACACAAGGCCGGTTTTCTCATCAGTGTCGTCGGGCAACATCAACCCGAAATCACCTGAGTGATATCTTACACACCGGACTCGTGCGCTCGATCGTTAATCCCTTTTTTTTGTGATTCGATGCCGAGAACGAAAATATCGCTTCCTGCTCCTCACAAATATCATCATTATGTTCAACCTGCTGTATCCCGCGAAATGAGCCGCGGTGCACCTTTCCGAGTCTCAATTAAATGGGAAAGAGGACTCGAGAGTAGAAAAATAACTTGGATTTTTATTTTTTGTTTTTTTAAGTTTTGGGTTTTTTAAAGTTTTTTTTTCGAGATTCGCTCTCGAGAATGAACATATAGCTTCTTTCGCCTCACATATATCATTGTTACGTTTTCAACCTGCTGTTCCCGCGATATGCGCTGCAGTGCACCTTTCTAGGATAAACCGGCTAATGAATGGACAGTTGAGCACACGAAAAAACCAGTGAATAGACGTTTTTTATGCACGTGCTCTTACGGAAAGTGTCTATTCATTGGTCCTGTATATTCATTGGCTGGTTTACCCTAGTTCTCTTTTAAACGGGAAAAAGGACTCGAAATTGGAAGAGCAAACTGGGCTTTTTTCTTTTTTTTTCTTTTTTAAGTTTTGAGTTTTTTAAAGGTTTTCTTCGCGATTCGAGCTCGGTAATGAAAATATCGGTTCCTGCTCCTCACAAATATCATTATTACGTTCAACCTGCTGTTCCCATGATATGCGCCACATTGCACCTTTCCACCTCTCGATTAACCGTGAAAAAGGACCCGAAATTCAAAAAACCAACTTAGGATTTTGAGTTTTTTTGTTGTTAAAGAGTCTTTGGTTTTTGTAGTTTTTTTTTCTCAAATCTAAACTGATCGCGCGGTCGATGTCGCAAGTATTTTTTCAATTTTAACTTTTTTAAATGGTAGTTTCTATTCTCCAATCCAAACTCGTCGTACAGCAGACATGGCAAGTGTTTTTTATTCAACTTCAAGTCGACTCCAAGGTTTTTTGAACCTCGAAATATTCATCGTCGCTTCCAGCCCACCGAACGCATCCTCGAAGTCAGTATTTATCTCCTTCTCCTCCCGTATTAAAAAAAAAAAATGCTCCAAACTGACAAAAATAAATGGTTGGATTAAGCACATGCGCGGTGACATACGTTCAAAGGTGTATTTGGTTGGTTCAACAAAAATGTTTCTTCCAATCGAAAATTTTTGAATAAATTGAAGCAAATAATCGTTTAACAAAACAATGCTTTACTTGTACCAAACAAATAACAGCTTTGGACGTATGTCACCGCGACTTTAGGTTAATCCAACCAATTTTTTTTTTCAGTCCACAGTGGCATCGAATTTCATGAATACGAGAGTAGATTCCAGCAAAGCCTTCCAGCAATCAATTACTCCCTCGAGCTCAGCCCTCAAGACCGTTTTACCTGGGTGCGGTATGCCGGATGACTTCCGAGGGGGTTTTTACCCGGCGCGCGTTTGTCACGAAAACGCTCACTTCCGTTCGAGACACTTGGTCGACGTGCCGTAAAATACCTGCGCGATTCACCGAGCAGGCAAATGCCACATCATGCATCGTACGTGCTCCATCTAACGCGCATAAAGCTCTTTACCCATATGTATACACAGCGAGGCGAAGAAACCAGAAGCGAGCGAGATCTCTCGCTCCGCCGAGCGGAAGTCGTGCTCGAATTTAATCGTCACGGAGGTTCGGTTTGCACCGGGCAAGGGTGAGAGACGGAGAGAAGGACCGGCGTGACCTCGCGTACGCGATCGGGAACATTTATCGCGCTCGAGGAGGTCGCTGAATATGTAGTGAGGAACAACACACCGAGCGGCAAGCAGCGGCTCTCGTTGTCGTCGTAGCTCGTATACTGCGCTCCTCGTATCGCTTCCTCAGAAGAAGAAGAAGAAGACGAAGAAGAAGAAGAAGAAGAAGAAGAGGCGCGGAGCCGAGCAAGCAGGCGGACATCCTTCGTATGTAACATATAGGAGTGCCGTCATGGCCGGCGCGGCACGAGCGACTCGTCGTCGTCGTCTTCGTCGCGCCCTGACTAAAAAGAATTCAGAGTGAATAAGAAGAGGAGAGGAAGAGGTAGAGAACAATATATATATATATATATATATATATATATATACGAGAGAATGATAGAGTCAGCGGAGGGGAATGAGGATAAAGGCGATTGCACGCTCCGTGGACTCAGGGAGCTGGTGCAGAACTCCGATGACAACGAGGAAGAGAGCCATGACGCTGATGCGACGTGGCACGTGCGTGCATTATAACACAAACGAGACGGGGAATTGGCATAACTTAGTGGAGATTTTTTGCTCTTCGCATGTAACATTTATTATTACCAGATTATGTTACAGACGATTTGCGCGGGATGGTATTTCGTTTTCAAACCGGAAGTAATGTATTTCCGATGTGACGTCACTTCCGGTTTGAAATTGAAATTTTCAAACTGGAAGTGACGTCACAACGATATTTTTCAAATTTGTTTGCGTGGCGTATTTCTTGTATTTCATTTTCTGTCTAAAATATTATTTTTATTCTTTATTTTTTTGGTGTGATGTCAATTGCGGTTTGAAAGTGAGATTTTCAAACCGGATATGTTGTTACAGAGAAAGTTTTGAATTTTTTCTCTGGAATCTCGAATGCAGCCGGTGACAGAAACTTGTGAATTAAGGAACAAAGGAAAGTGAGTAAAAGAACGCGTGTGACACATCTCAAATGTATTTTGAATTAATCTCTAATGCAGCAAGCGACAGAAATACATGTCGTTGTTGAGTATAAAAATAATTTATCAGGTGGGTCGGATATATGATGGAATTCTGGGTGTAGCCTACCGATGATCATCCTGGCGTGACAGAGCCTCGATTGTGTGCATACTCCCCATTAATGAAACTGATCCGAGGAACGATGGAGACTCGAACGATTTATTTGTTGATATCCTCGAGTGCCCTCGTTTCCTGACTTGCCCAGCGGTTTATACATCAACGTAGGTAGTTAGAACATCGCTGGGTGCCACTATGAAAATTGGTGACGGCGGTTACCATTGCGTCATCGTCTTTCAGATGTAACAAGGATGCGAATGTATGCGACTAATTTTTTTTTTTTTTTGTAACATCGAAGAAACCACATTTCAAGGTACCTCTATGAATTTTTTCAGAATTTTTCATCGATGTTTCGTTGATTTCGTTGCTGTCCGAACTCTTCGAAGGTTGCGGGTCGGTAAACTCTAGAACGAGCTTTAGACGAATTTCACAATTTTCGGCAGATTTTTTAGAAATCATTGTACGAAGAATTGAGCGATAAAAAAATGCAGGGTCATAGAACTAACGTTCGGGCGTTAGAAGCTGAAAATCACATGTCCGATAATCCACGCGGACCAAAAGGGCGATGGCGCGAAGAGCCACGAAAATCCGCCGGTATTGTTAATAAAAGTTATATTTATCGCGCGATACGTAGCCAAAGTCTCCGACGCTTTTATTCATTCCTCAGGGGTGTGCCCCTGGCAGACTGGCAAGTCTGTGGAAGCGCGTTTGCATTATTATTCGGAGGACGATAAAACATCCGAGCACTCGCGCGCCCGCCCGTTACAGAGTCTCTCGCGATTCTTGGTTGCGCGACCTGCGCCTCCGCCTACGGGAAGACCCCGTCCAGCACCGCTTCGAGTCACCGTGTTGCCATTGTACCTGTATGCACTGCAACTTCGTATATAGCTGCGAATCCGAGACTCTCGGAGACTTCTCAGTAACAAAGAGAGGCGCGTTTCTTTCGCTGTTACACCCACGTGTCATGCAAAAATAGCGGTGTGCAGGTGGCAAAGGCTCGCTCCGTCGCTGATGGTCTTTTCGTGGTTTTTTCGAGGCCACCCGGTCACCAATTGGCACCTGAACTGTCCAGATCCGATTTTTTTGCCGTAGGCTGATGCCCAGCGACACATTCATGATTCGCTGCCAGATTAACCGCCTTTCAATACACCTTAAGGTGGTCGGGTGACCGACGACTAGCGTAAGAACTGCACATTACGGTGAATTCGGCCGACTTCAGCATTCAGTTGAAGGAACTTTTGACCGAAATGTTCCTGATCCAGTAACCATCAAAAGACCCCAGCGATGATCTCTGGGATCTTATCATATTCCACCTGAGTCGAGTGCAGCAATGTGGTATCCGTCACATAACAGTCTCAGTCGTGGTTGTCCCAATAGAGGAGTGAACCGGGAGCATAGAGATTCATCGCTTGATTTCTCGTTGGAAAACCATCGCTCCATCGCTGATGGTCTTTTCGTGGTCTTCACGAGGCCACCCGGTCATCAATTGGCACATGAACGATTCAGATCTGATTTTTTTTTCATAGGCTGATACTCAGCTCCACATTCATGACTCACTTCCAGATCAACAGCTCCATACCTACAGCTAAAGGTGGTCGGGTCACCTCAAGCTTGGGTACGAACTGCGCATTACGGTGAATTCGACCGACTTTAGGATTCAGTTTGAGGAACTCTTGACCGAAAGGCTCTTAATCCAACAACGTAATACCATACCTGGTGGTCGAGTTCTTAATCTGATCTTCAATTCCAGAGATACGTTTGTTAGATACCAAAGCTGTTCACTGCAGAGCTCGATTTCCTCCTTCCATCACGAATCTCGAATAATCCTAGAGGAGAACCATCAAAAGACCCCAGCGATGATCTCTCGGGCCTTATCGTCTTCCACTCGAATCGAGTGCACCAATGTGGTGTCACATAAAACTCCAGGTCCTGGTTGTCCCAATGGAGGACTCTGCACAGGGAGCATAGAGATCCATCGCTTGATTTCTCGTCTGAGAACCAGGAAGCTGGACGCCTTGTTGGACTCTTGACATCGGTAGGCACACTTTGCTGCCATTCCAGAGGAGGTTGCATTCATCCGGTTGCATTCCGCGTAGCAATAAATTCGCCGTATGATCAATCGCACGGGACATATGTCGAATACGTGACACCGCTGTCCAGGTTTTCATGGACCAGACTATCACTAGCTGTTATAAGCTCGACTTGTCCTTTCTCTCATCGTCGATGAACGACATCGGCGAACCTCATCGTGGATGACGACCGCAGGCTCTTTCACGGTAACGAGACGACATTGGAGGGGTTTGGCTCACGCTCATGACCAACGTACAGCGCAGCATCCTGTCCGATCAAACGGTACAGTGCTGGGCGGCCCGAGAACCTGCCAATTCCATGTCTTCCGCGTGCCAATGACTGGCAACCGGACCGTTTTACCCCTCCGCATCGGGCGATGAGAAACGAGTGGACCAAAGTGCAGAGAGGACATCTCTAGCGTATTTCTCCTCGCTTCAGTCCTCTTCATTCTCGTTTTGCCATCGTTCCTTTTTGCTCTGACTCGGTCGAGCTCCCGGTCCCGGCCCGGCTCCCGAGGTCGGAATCGTTAATTCTCACGGGATTCCTGACCGGCCCCGCAGCGGAGGCTCGTTCTCCGGGCACTTCTCTCGGCTTTCTCGCTCCTTCGCCCGGGTCAGCCACGGTCTTTCTGTTCCAACGGCTGACAATACGAGGAACACAGGTGGACGGAACGATCGTAGATACCGGACTCCGGTGGAGTTCTCCTCGGCGCGCGAAGCCTCCGACCTCGCTTCTTCTTCCTCTCCTCCGGCTCGGATCTCCTTTGCGCTGCTTTATATACACTCGGGTTCTGTATTCGTTCGTTCGTCTCGTTCTCGCGGATCCAGCCCGGGGACCAGCCGAGGACCACAGAACCGCGCAGGTACAGCGTATACGCGACTCGGAAACGAGGAACAAACGAGAGCACCTTAACTGGGGCCTCGCGCGACCCCAGCCCGTTCGAACGAACCGGCGAACCAACGAGGGGACAACACGTGTCTTCTCGCTTCCCTCTGGACAAGACGTCGTTCTTTGTCCCTCTTGCTCGGGGTCCACCCGGTGCTTTCCTTCATCGCTCTCTCCGTACGTGTTCTGTTTTCCCTCTCGCTCGCCGCTCGGATCGTGGCATAAGGTCCCTTCGTCGGATAGGACGCGCGAAGAGACGTTCGCGGAGACGACAGAGAGATACCGGTGGTTTCTTTCCCTCCGTGCGCTGCACTCTTTGCTCTCCGTGCACTCCGCAGGGTTCTCGGAACGAGCCGAGGTGCCCGATGCACCGGCCCAACGGAGCCTGCAGGATAGCCGGCGCTCCTTATCCCTCTCCCCCTCTCGATCGTTCTACACGCCCGACTACACGAAGAATAATTTGTGGATCGAGGTGCACGAGCACCACTTCTTCTCGTATTCCGTAGCTGGCGAGCCGGTCGCGACCGTCCGGACGAAGGGTAGATTAGAACGTTTACGAGACAACTCGAGACTCGCCAGCACGTATATTCGATCCACCGCTCCGTGCGCCTTCGTGAACCTGTGCAGTACTCGGAAATCCGGCCTGATGCTTGTGTCGTTGAGGACAATGGTGCAGATGTGGAAATGGATAGGCATGGGCGGTGCTGAGATTGATCGGTCAGAGATGACCCGGTGGGAGTGAGTACCGCGCTCCCGGAGTCATTTCGGTTGATGTGGGGAGACCGGGGTCAGTTGGAACAGGCAAGTCGGAACCGTGGCAGTACGGAGGCGGAGGTCTAAGATTCCGGTATGGCAATCTAGGGGCTGACTGAGGGGAAAAATATGTTGGAGCATGGCCGAAGCATCTTGAGGTGTTTCAAGTATAAATCTACTAGGACGTGGATGTTTACTGGTCGCGATACTCCGGCTAAGTGGGTTTCAGACAACTGAAGTCTGGCATGGTTATAATTTTTCCGGACTATGATTCAATGATCAGTCGAGACACCGACCTCATCGCACTCTAGAGTTCGACTTGCCATAATAAAGCTTTGGAATACCATACATCAAAAATGTTTTGGTGCGTGGCCGACAAATCTTAACGTATCCAAAATACGACTGAAACATGGTGTCCAGCGGTCCTTAAAGTCCTTGGAGTCCTGGAATTGTCCTTGAATTTTGCCTGACTTTGAAAAAGTCCTGGAATATCCTTGAATTTCACTTAATGTCTTTGAATTTTTTATTTCCCGGAAAATTTGAGTTTTTTAAAAAATGTATACTTAGTTTACTCAATGTTTTTGTCTTTTTTAAAAATAAACTGCCACGTATTTGAACGTATTTCTTTGCGCTGAACGCGAATCCGCTGGTCTTTTTGGGGCTAAATTTAATTGAGACATTGAAAGTCTCGATTTTATGCATGAAAAATCGTATTTTCGGGATTGAAATGCAAAGTATTGGGTTGAGAGTAAAATAATTGTCATATTCGTGATCAGCGGGAAAAAATACGTAGAATATAGCCTAGAAACAACAAAAATCGATTGACCAACGATTTTTCACTTTCTGAGCCACTTTTGGAAAAATGTCGATTTTTGTCATTTTCAAAGGTCTATATCTCGGCTCCCAATGGAGCTAGGAAAAATCCGGGTTGCCCATTGTGTTCTACAGGAAAAGACACACAAGATAGGGCCTTGTGCGAAGTTTTAAACTCGTTTTATCGTGCCGTTTGAGGACGTTGAAAAGCGTGAAAAATTGATTGGAAAGGGGTAGCCTTGCAATTTTTTATGAAATATTTTTTGTCGGTATGAAATGTTTTTTCCATTTATAAAATCAACTGCGACGTATTCCGACGTATTTTTGTGCGCTGAACATGAATCTGCTGGCCTTTTTGTGCGTAAGTGCAGTGGGACATTTGTATATTCAATATTATGCACTGAAAACAGTTTGCTCTAATGTGAAATCGCATATTTGGGATTAAAATATAAAATATCGAGTTTAGAGCAAAATGAACGTCATATTCGTGATCAAGGGGTCCCGTGGGGGCCCCTTTGAATTCTTTTTCAGCGTATGTGTTTTCACACACCGTTCATCCACCCTTAACCCGCAGCCTTTCGTCCGTCTACCGGTACTGCTTGCTTATCGCGACACTCAAGCCAAGTAGGTGTCAGACAATTGAAGTCTGGCACGGTTACATTTTCCCCGGACTTTGATCCAATACTCGTGGCGACACACTGACCTCACCGACACTTGGGAAAATCCCACCGCTGCCCGTACATATCCGACAATCTGTTTGACAAGCCTCTCACATCTCATGAATCACATCTTGATTATGATGTATTACACACACTTACCTAATTATCCAAGAACCAGAGAGAGATATATATCTCGTTTATAATACACACCAGGTTGACGTTTATTTTCCACGGACTCCGTGGCTGCGTAGCTTTGCAAACGAGGAATCCGTCCATAAATCGGCTCAAAGCAATCGAGCCAAGAATCCCATACACGTATATCCACCGATATCCCCGGCTACCCGTGCATGCATTCTACCTCGGGAATCGCGACGATGGTATAAACGAGCGTGGGCATTCGACAACCGCGTAGTACACACCTCAGCGATTCATACCAACATATCCGCTGACTATCCGGTACCAGGGACTCTCCTCTGAATAGAGCTCTCTCTCCGCGGACCATTTACCATGTTGGAACTCTTTCGTTCCTCCTCTCATTTCATTCATTTTCTGTCCTTCATCCAGCAACAGCAGCGCACTTGGCGAGAGGCTGTGTAGAACCATCGTCGAATAATCACCACCGTGTGTATATGGATATCCGCAGATAATTACGAGGGTGGATTGTCGGTGTTTATCGACAGTTCGATGGATTCGATTTAATTTCCACGCGATTTATCGTCGTTCCCGTTCATTCACGAGCGGCGAGGCTGCGCGCTCTCGGCCGGTCGGTTGCGATACCACATAGGTATATATACACACAATTATGCATCGATGCCAGGGAGGGCCTGCAAAGGCTCCGGCAGCAACCTGTCCCATTTGCGGCTCTCGTTTCTTCGACTTGGCCGTGCGCGCACGACAAACGTACGTCTATACGGCCCACGGCGTTGGCAATAACACCGACACCCCGAGCAATGCACTGGCTCGCATGATTCCTTCGGTTCGCTATCGCCTGTTTCTCTGGTTGCGGCGCCGATGTCTGCGCGCGTGTTTCTGGCCGGAGGTTTCTCGGTGTCCGTTGGCCAGGATTGTCGAAACGCCCACAGTTTCGAGCCCGGTGTAGGAAACAGAAACGCCACGAGTGAGCAAACGGGAAAGATCAAGGCGGCACCGACCGACGGACCGACAGACTTCACGCACAACGAGCGAGCTACCAATACCAACGGGAAATCTCTGGGACAGACATGTCGGCGATGTTCGTCATTCACAATTATCGCGAAAGACAAAATTCTAGTCCCGTTCGAGGGGATACAGCTGTATGCTGAATTGTGTCCGCGCTGGCCCGGTGCGCGCTAGTTAGCCACGTGGATCGGCGCCACGTGACGCACGGAGCGATTGGAACGAGATGAGGAAAAAATGGTCGGGCAAAGGGTGCCGACCGAGCGGCTTGGACCGGGCGCGAAAGGCACGTGGTCGCACTTTCCCCGGGACTTCGAGAGTGCACCAAATGTCGGAAACTTTCGAGACTCGGCGGAAAGATTGGGATTTTCTTGGGTGGGAGGCAGCATATGTTGGCACTGTTGATGTTCACGGGTTTCCAAGTCCGTTTCGACTGTGGACTAAGGTAAACCGCCTAGTTTCCGTCGCTGTCCCAGTTACCGTCATCACAATTTACCGTTACCTTTAACGCAATTTATACTAATAATAAATACAGTTTTTGTTTAATAGAAACCGGGCAAAAAATAATGGAAAACTGCCTTCACCGCCCTAAAGATGATGGAACCTGGGCCGCTTCTTACCAGTATGTTGGGAATGTGAAAACGAAAGGCTGCTATGGATCATTCAAAAAGATGACTACGAGCACTTTGAACGTCGCTGTCCCAGTAACCGTCATCACAATTTACCGTTACCTTTAACGCAATTTTTACTAATAATAAATACAGTTTTTGTTTAATACAAACCGGGCAAAAAATAATGGAAAACTGGCTTCACCGCCCTAGAGATGACGGAACCTGGGCCGCTTCTTACCAGTATACCATTATGTTGGGAATGTGAAAACGAAAGACAGCTATGCATCATACAAAAAGATGACCACGAGCACTTTTTGAACGATGAATTTCAATTGCAAAAAAATGCCATCAGATCAAGAATCGCGATACCGCGAATCCCCCCATTCGGGCAAACACTTATGGTGTCGGAAACCTGCGGAGGGCAACGCGTTGGGGGAAACGAGGGGGTTACCACACCGAGCTGCAACGAGCTGCCGTGCACTGCACGGAGGTCACATGTGGCGCCGTAAGGGCGATGCGTGCGTGAATCGCATATGTATATCGTTGGTGGCACGTGCTCTATCCACAAGTTGGTGACCCGGCAGGGGTTGAACGCCGATGGGGGTGTACGCCTGCTGGTGGCAGGAGGGTAGATAGTCATCGGGAGTCATCTGGCACCGGACGGGGAGAGCTCATCATTAAAACGTTCCGTATTACAGATAGGAGCACGCGCACCCTGCAGGTAAAGACACAGGTCAAGGGGGGATAACGCTGAGGCACTCGGCTGATTCACTCATTGAATTAATTGGACGTGCTGCGCAAAACGCTGTACCTGGGGGAACGTCAAACCCCAAGTTTTATTGAATTCTGAAGCAAAATGGTTCCTCGAACCATTCTTTAATTTTCGAAAATTTTAATCTGGTGAAGTTCAAAATTACAACAACAAAAAATTTATATGTGGTGTTTTGAGATTTTGGTTTCAGGGTTTTCGGGGGCGCAACATTTTGGGAAATGTATTTGAAAGCCCCGTTGCGCAGAAAATAATCATTTCTCGCGTGAGGGAAAGAAAGCAGAAACGAGAGAGTTTACCAACACTCGGAGTGTCCCTCCTCGCGGCTATTTCGACTCATTGGATTAATTGAACGTACTGAGCAAAACGCTGTACCTGGAAGAACCTCGAACCCAAGTTTTATTGAATTCTGAAGCCAAATGGTTTCTCAAACCATTTTCTAATTCCGAAGAATTTGTATGTGATGAAATTCAACATTTAAAAAATTTGATAATGTAGTGTGTTTTTACATTGTGATTTTTGGATTTAGGGAACTCGAAATTGTGAGAAATGTATTTTCCCCATACATTTTCGTTTACATTCTCGTTAGAAAAATGTTTCTTTTTTTTCCCGGAAATACCGCATTCGCGTGTCCGCTATTTCCTCGTCTTATTTACTCTCCTACCGTATTATACATCTTTGTACCTGTCGCGCAGCGTCTTCCGGTGCTTTGACAGTCGCTTTGCGAAGAAAAGATCTAAGAAAAAAAAAATAAAAAAAGCTTCCCGCGCGAGTGAAAAAAGTACAAACGAGAGAGTTTGCCAACACTCGGAATGTCCCTCCCCGGGGCGATTTTACACTGTATTTTCATTTCTCGACGGATCGCTCGCTCGATGTTCTCTCTTTATTGTCCGTTCGTTGCATTATTCTCCATGGCTCAACGCCTACAATAATCTCGTTACGATTGGAATCGCATCGCTAAGGCCCCTCGAAGAAAAACCCCCGGGGTTTGACAGGGCCGACAATGCAAGGTGCATTGTGTCTCCTTTCTTCTCCACTCTTTATTTTTTTTCTTCCCCGCTCGGATCTACTCCCCCGCACCGAACTGTGGGATTTTCGACCGAAAAACTACGCAACCTCTCGCTGTCTTGTAAACTTGTTCCCATCGACGGGAGCTTTTTTTCTTTCTTCCTTTTCCGTCGATACACCACGCTGCGTTCGACAACTTGTTTGAAAGTATTTTGAGCCTCTGTTGGAAAAATATGGAGATGTCTCGGGGCGCCTACTCGTTTGCGAGAATGGAATTCCAATGGTGAGCATTGATTTTTCTGTACAAGAAAAAAAAATCTGGCGCAAATTGCCTGAGGCTTCGAGCCGGAGTATTTACGTCTCGTAGTTTTTTTCCTCTCTTTATTATTTCCCACATTCTCGTTGCTTCGAGGAGAGTAAGAAAAGAAAAAAAACAATTCTACTTTTTAATTTTTTACCTTTCTGAACATGGCCAGTTTTCTCGGTTTCTAAAAAGAATTAAATGTAATCTTACCTCAATTGTTGAAAATAAAAATATAAATGTATTGGAATAATTCGTAACAGTTTGTTCGTAAACTGAATTAATTTGCTGGAGGTCTATCATGGCAACGAGAAAATTAAATGCTTTGATTGTCGCAAAAAAAAAAAAAAAAAAACCTGAATAGCAAAAAAATATCGATTATAATTTCTTTTATTTTTGGACACGGCGAGTTTTTTCGGTTACTAAAAAAAGTTACATCTAATCTGACCCCAATTGTTTCAAATGAAAATATAAATGTTTTGGAATAATTCGTAACAATTTGTTTGTGAACTAAATTAATTTGCTGCAGGTCTGTCATGGTAACAAGAAAATTAAATGCTTCAGTTGTCGCAAAAAAAAATATTTACCTGAAAAGCAAAAAAAATTTATATTTTCGGTTATATATTTTTTTTTATTTTTGGACACGGCGAGTTTTTACGGTTACTAAAAAAAGTTGGATCTAATCTGACCCCAATTGTTTCAAATAAAAATATAAGTATATTGGAATGATTCGTGACAGTTTGTTTGTGAAGTGAATTAATTTGCTGCAGGTCTGTTGTGGCAACGGGGAAATTAAATGTCTTTAGCTGTCGAGTGACTGCGACCGGGCGCGCGACATGCCTCGGTATGTCGCGTGTTGAACTCGTGCCATCTGACTCCGATGCTGGTTGTTGAACAGAATAAAAAAGAAAAAAAAAACAGGCACGCAACCCTTCGAATATGGCTCGATACGGGTTAACGCGGTAATGGGCCCTCGATTAATTTGTGAAAACAAAAACGCGCAGCCGGTCTTGTACAGCATATTGGAGCCTATTAAATAAATTGATTCGAAGCGGCCGATCGAGAAGCCGTGACGAGGAGACCACTGTTACCCGTGCGTATCACGTACTATTATCCAATCAACCGATCGTCCCGTGTAATTTGACACGGGTTCGTTTAAAAATGATGACAGAGGATAGAGAGAAAGAAAAAAGCACGGCCAGTACAGTCGAGCTTGTTGAATTAGGATTAATTGGTGGACATTAATTTGCGGCAGTCCGGAGGAGCGGTGAACCACAAGTGGCAGTGAATTTTCGTTCGTTTCATCCCAAAAAGAGTCTACTCATAGTCGGAGCTGTTAAAAAAATAGTTTCGGGAGTAGAAACGATGTATACGGCGAAACATTTTGTTTAAATTAAATTTGTGATATTTAACAATGTTGTATATCATATATTTATTATTGTATTTGATGATTTATACATTTTTTTTAGAGTTCCTTAAACTACAGATGGTTAACATTATTTTTATTTTTTTACCATCAATATCGGTTCCTTCGCTGAATCAGAGAAAAAAAAGATCACCGAGTCCTTGGCATTTCCTCGCTCACCGATAAACATGACTCGATAAATCCGTCGATTGCAGGTTCTCGTTACCACGAAAATCAGCGTCACACCCCGTGCTTCCTGTCTCCCCAAAATTCTGAATCAACAAACAGTATTTCCCAACCCGTTGTGCCTGAGTTTCCGATCGAGGTGATAAGCTTGTCAATTGCAGGCTCTCGTTACCACGTTAATTTTCCTACAACCGCACAATACCTCCGTTCCTCATTATTCGAGCCCCCTTTTAGCAACAATCGAATCCATGGAATTTTTAAATATATTTCCTTTTTACCGTCAAAAAAATTTTTTAAACACGTTATTTTTTGCCCGAAATCGCCAAAATCGCTTCCTTAGGGTCAGTCCAACTCCCATACGAAATGAATCAACACGCTGCAGACGGATTAATATCTAACCCCCGGAATATTTTAATCCAATTTCTTTGTACCGATTAAAAAAAATTAAACACGTTATTTTTTCCCGCGAAATCGTCAAAATCGCTTCCTTAAGGTCGGTCCAGCTTCCATACGAAACGAATCAACACGCTCCAGACGGGTTAATATCTAACCGCCGGAATTTTTTAATCCAATTTTTTTGTACCGATAAAAAAAAATTAAACACGTAATTTTTTCCCCCGAAAATCGTCAAAATCGCTTCCTTAAGGTCAGTCCAGCTCCCATACGAAACGAATCAACACGCTGCAGACGGATTAATATCTAACCCCAGAATATTTTTAACCAATGTCTATCTATTGATAAAAAAATCGGTAACCGATAAAAATTAATCACGTTATTTTTTTCCCCGAAGTCGTCAAAATCGCCCCCTTAAGGTCAATCGAGCTCTCATACGAGGCTCGTGAACATCGGGCGAGTGAAGGGTGAATGTCTCGAATCAACGCGTTGCCGACGAGTTAATATCTAACCCCCGGGATGATTGCAGTCAATTGAAGCTACCGGCTTATCAGATCTTGGGCGCGTGCCCATATGCCGTCTCCGCGAGCGCGCGTCCGGCGTTCAAGCCACATGGCGGACGCGCGAACGCGAGTCCTCCGCGGTTCTGCTGTGTGACTCGTGACGATGTTACCTCTCGATGTAATACGTTTCATACGTGTTCGTTAGTATACAAAACCCCGTGTACATAAGTCCTGTTTCGCTCAAGTGAACCGCGCATGCGCGGCCTGCGCTGGCGCGGTCCGCGCATGCGCGATCCGAAGGTAATGCACCGAGCGCCGCTCGGAACCAACACAGCCGCGGATAGACAGAGCCGGAGCTGTATGCATGTTTCTTATCATCGCGATCTACAAATATATTAACCGACCGGCGAGGAACGCGTTACACGCGTACATTTCTATTTGTGCCGGATTCGTTTATAAAGTGGATGGGCGTGCGCTGGATGAGCTCGCCCTTTCGTTAACAATATGTCGTCCGCACGCGCGCCCTCATGACGCTCGCGCCGGAAGTGCATTCTGGAAGTACGGAATATTCGACTATTTACGACGTATTTTGCAACCCGTATGAAACAGAGTCCCTATATGGAAATAAAATGTATTCGGAATATACGAAATTCGGGACTTTTGTACGAATTGATGTGTCAGACATAAATTTATATTTATATTTATATACACATTGTAAAAAAAAAATTTTGGAATTAATGAATGGTACTGGAAGCGTTTTTACAAAAACTGTTTCTGAAATTCCAAACTCACGTGCGGTTCTAATTTTTACAGTAAACTTTTTGTTTCTAATAAATATTTTTGGTAAATTTAAGGCACACGACTTATAACTTTAATATCTGGTATTTTTGTTTTAGAAAAAAAATGTACATTAGTGTTCAATTAGTGTAAGTAATGTACGCAATCTTCCAATTCCAGTACATGAAGTTTACAATTTATTTTTACAGAGTGCACTCGATAACCCAGCGGCAACACTAAAAGAAATTATAAATTTAACGTACCGGACTGGAAGTTAATGTACAGTTGTGATGAAAAATATACTTTTTCATTGAAATGAAAGTAAATTATTGAAATTAAATTACTTTCATCGTAAAATTAAAGCAAATGATTAAAAATAAAGTATTCCCAATGTTTTTAATACACTGAACTTTAATTTTTCATCACTAATGTACACGAAATTTGATATACCAGTTTTTGCACAAAAACTTCCAGTCCGATACATTAAATGTCATACATTTTTTTTTTTTTTATATAGCGCAGATAATCCAAAATATGTCCCTGAAATAAAAAAAATTTCGTCGGAAAATTCTAGATATCGGTTAGAGATATCGGCGTTGTCGAAGCGAGTCGCGAGAAATGGCATGCGGTAACGAGACGGAAAGAAAAAAAAGGAAAAAAAACAACGGATAGAATACGCGCGAGAAGAATTCCGTTTCACCCACGTGAAGCTATCAAATGTCTGACGGATGGTCAGGAATGCGGTGCTATCAAAAGATCCGGCAATAGAGGAGCTACACTCTTTTTTCATTTTTTTTTTTCATTCCTTTTACTTTCTATATATCTCATTCTTTTCATTCACTTCGCGCCCATCGCATCTCCCTTTTTTCTTCAGCCTCTTCCGCTACAGGCAATGGACCATCCGCCGCCTCTCCGCGCGCAAGAGCTTCTTCGCCACCGTGTGCGAGATTATATTTTCTGTAGTCTTCGGGCCCGAACGAAGGATACGAACAGGAGGACTGGGAAAGATCGCTGAAGAGGATGTCTTAAGACAGGTAGCAGACACAAAGGGAACCGGACACTCGCCTACGCTCGGCCATTTCGTTCGTTGTTTGGCCCTCGGGGTGAGGTCCCTTCGTCCTCGGCGATCCGGCAGAGCGCCCATCAGAGGAAGCAGAATAAGTGTGCAGGATGGAGAGAGACGAATGACGAAAGTGCCACGAGGAAGGTAAAAATGAGTGGAAATTGAAGAAAGACGGAGAAGCCCGAGAGAGGAAGACACGGAGAGGGTGGATCGCCACTCGAAGATCTTTACAGGTGCGCACCCTGGAGTGCCCACACTAAATATCCTGTAATTATATGCCGCTTTCTTGGCAGGTTCCATTCAACCTGCTCGAATCTCAGATATCCTCGGCTAGTCCCGCTCCTCGCTTTGCTGGTCCTTCTCGGATTATTATACCGGTATTTATTGCTCGTTTGCCCGACACAGGTGGCCCGGATCGCGCTCGAAGAAACTGAGGACCTTCGTCGGTGTGGACTTTGGCCGGGAAATTCGTGGTTTTTATTTAATTTGTTTTAGATTGATAGATAGTGCCGTTTATTCGTGTCCTGGTGCAAATTCCCCAAACACGGTACCTTAAAAAAAATAGAACTTCGAGTAACAAAGAGATGACAAATAACAAATTAAAATTATACGATGAAGACAAAATTAAAGTATGTAACAGCCAAAAATTAAACAGAAGTAATAAACTATCGAAAACTGAGAATAAGAATTGTCCCTATTTTTACCGGTATATCATTCTTATATTTTGACTATCAGTTTAGGATTTCTTGTATTTTTGAACTGTCGTAAGTAAATGAAATTTAAAGATTTTGAGGACACAATTATTATTTTTTTCGTATATATTCGTAGCAATAAATTCCAAAATATATTTCACATATCGCGCATCAATATCGCGCCTCCGTACAATTTTCCCGTTTTCATTGCCTCGTTACCTCAAAGAGAAAAACAATAAACAAAAAAAATAAAAATAAAAAAGAAATCCCACCGGCCATCGCGCTACCGTCGACGCTCGTAAAAGCGCCGAAAAAGGCGTCGTGTAAATCCGCGAAAGGGTTAAGGCTCTCTCTGCCTGAGCGCCGTAAAGCGGATCCTCTTGTCCGAGAGGCTGTAAAAATCGATCGGCGAAAAGTTCGTAATGGACCAGCGGCACACTTACGCGAGTAACGCAATGATATCCGTTACATTCGCGTTATTCGTTGTATTCTCGGTACGGGCCTCCACCTCGGCTTAAGTGGCGCGTATATGACCACCGGCCACCCACGGCGCCAGGATCTTATCCGCGATCTTCGCGGAGCGAGAGACTCGCATCATCTCTCGCAAAAGGCAATGGCATAGGGGAGGGGGGAGAGGTGCGGGCTGGGGGAGGGGGGGGGGGGTCAGGGGGTGTAAGGAGAAGAAGAAGAAGAAATAAAGTGAAGGAGTGAAAGACAGTGTTACGGGTCGGTGCGGTGCTCATATCTCCGGGACTTTTGCTCGGCTGACGCTTCGCGTACGTCTTCTACTTGCTCCGTCGGGCGATCATCATCGTCGCGGCTCAGCTTCTCTCATCTCTTACGGCTGCAGCAGCGAAACGCAGAAGCAGCGAATAGCGCCGCGCGGCCGACTCTTCTCAAGTTCCATATCCTGTTCGGGCCCGCGGAGTATGCGAGATGGTATTGTTTTCCCTCGCCGCACACACGGTGAGGGCCGCGTCGGGCCGCGGCGGCGCCTTCGCCTTCAATCCTTGAGCCTCTCTTCGTAATGTCTTCTATCTCGCTTGCCGCATCTCGTTGCGTAATGACCCGGCCGGTGCCTCACCTCCGCAGCGGCTCGTAACGCCGAGGAGGATTCGTAAAACGGCGCGGGGAAAAATTACGCGGGAGACTTTACGGCGATGCGGTCGGCGATAAGGGAGACGCGGCGGAAACACCGATTCGGATGTGGCGGGGACAAAATTCTCGGACGGTTGACGAAGATTTCTTGCACGGGAACTTTGAAAGAAACAAAAATTGTTTAACAATTTTCTCCGTTGCGTCATTTACGGTCTGAAAGTCTCACTTTTAAAAGGGAAGTGACGTCGCGTCGATAAATTTGAACGATTTCTTTGGGACGTTACATCCGATTAAAAAATCTCAAGTTTTTCAACCGGAAGTGACGTCACTTACGGTTTAAAAAAAAACTCAATTTTTGACCGGTAGTGACGTTGCATCGAAAAACGTCACTTCTTCTTCAAACATCTCACATTTTCAACCGGAAGTGACGTCACATCGGACAACAGCACTTCCGGTTTAAAAATCTCAACTTTCGACCGGACGTGATGTTATACAGGAAAACGTCACTTCCGGTTTAAAAATCTCAATTTTAGATCCGAAGTTAAGTCACACGGGAAAACGTCACCTCAGGTTTAAAAATCTCAATTTTTCACCGGAAGTGACTTCATACGGCAAAGCGTCACTCACGGTCAAAAACCAAGATTTTCAAACCGGCGGTGACGTTTTCCCGCAAAACTTATCAATGTGATTGTACATCTTTATAGAAAACAGATGTCACCGACGGTTTTATCTAAACAAGTTCGAAAATCTTTAAAAATAAAATGTCTTCGACAAAATAACGACGCCAATAAATGTTAAGTTAGAAAACGAGTGTACACATCTCAGCTCACACCGGGATTATTATCTCCTCGCCGTGTGTGGACATAAACCGAGCGTATAAAGCGATGAAGACGAGAGTGCTCGAGGAGAATCTCTTAACTCATAATCATCACAACCGGTAGCTCTTAAAACTCTCTCGCATATCTATTCCATATCTCATTTTATTCACCTCTCTAATACTCATACGATCTCTCCCTCCCACCGTCATTTTACGAACGCCGCTCTTCAGCCTCCATCCCCACCCTTCATTCCGTCGAACCTCGAACCGACGTTTCCCTCTTGCGTTATAAAAGCGTTATAAATTGCGTTATAAAAAATAAAAATAAAAAAAAAAAAAAAAAAAATAAGAACGATAAGCCACGAGAGAATCGAACGATTGTCCGAACGCGAATGGTTTACGACGATACCGGCTCGTTGTGACGAGGCGTTAAGCGAGATCCAGAAAGGGAAATAAACGAGACGAGTTTTGAGAAAAAGTAAAAACGATATATATGTATACATATGAGAAGGTGAGGAACCGGGATTAAATCCTACAGTTTCCACGCGCTGGCACTCGGTCCATCCAGCCTGACGGTTCGTATAAGTTTCCTCGTAATTATTGATTTTTACGAGGCGTCCGCGGCTTCATATACGCAGGTGCGATAGAGATCTTCCGCCGTTCGTCCCGCTGGACCACCGGCGTTTAACCTCCAGCGCGAAGACCAGAAGATACAGCCAGTTTCATTATAGCGGCGTACCTACTATACATACGTCGGGTACCCAATACCCTCGCACCTACTATCACTATACCGATGCATAACGTAACTATACCACTCGCGGCATTCCACGAACGGTAACCGCGTTACGAGTCCCGTAATTCTTATTCTCTGCGCGGAGGGAGTGGAAGAGCGAGCGATGATCTCGTAGACGCCCTGCTCATTGACGCTTCACCCCTTGCGAGCCACTTCTCGCTTCGAGCATCCAAAACCACCGAGGAGAGACGCGCGAAACGATCGGGACGAGGGTTATTTTTTTTCTATTTTTTTATTTATAGATTTTTTTATTATGTTGCACCTGGGAAACTTCGGAGTTCATTTGAGTTTGTTTCTTGTTTCCTCGCGTGTTTACGAGGGGTATTTCGTTCTCTTTGGATCACCGATGCCGAATGCCGATAAGAGATGGGATTTCTTCGCGGTGCATATCTCGCACGCGGGAGGACGTAAATTGCAAGGCGCGATAAGCGGCGAGTCGAGCCTGTTTGGATTCGCGATGCGCAACGACGTCGAGCTGCGGCTGATTTTTTTTAGCAGATAGTATGTTTACCGAGAGATATTTTTTTTAACATTTTTGAAAATGTTTTGAAAACTTTTTTTTCGCGGCGTATTTATACATTTTTAGGTTCGTCTCTGAAGCCCGAAAATTGGAATCGAAGGATGCAGCTATTTTTTTTATAATTTGACAAATAGGTTCATTCTTATTCTATAGAATTTTATTTTTCGGCGTAATTATACATTTTGTAGGTTAGTCTCTGAAGTCTAAAAGTTGAAATCGAAGGAGAAGATATTTATTGAAAATTTGAGAAGAATGCTATTCGATATTGTAGAGAATTTTATTTCCGGCATAATTATCAATTTTTCAGCTTCATCTCTGAAGCCTAAAAAATAGGAAACGAAGGATGAAGCCGTAGGTGCCGTGATGGCGCCGCTGAGTAGCTTTGTACATAAATGATTAAATTCATTTTTTTAAAATCGTCTTCCGAGGGAAAATATTATCCGAAAAAGTGATCTACGCGTGCGCGCCATGTGGCCTTTTTCTTTCACGCACCGCCACCGGGGCTCTCGCTCCGCTATTCGTTACCTTCGTCGGCACACCGACGGGACCTTATATTCGTACTGGGTATAACCCACAATACCATCCTTATGGCCTTATGGATTCTAAGTTTCCACGATGTTACGCCGGTGTAAATTAATGGCTAATTCGTTCGGCAAACCGTGAAATACCGACCACGCGCCTCGCAAGGGCCTCAAGGGGGGGCGATTCGGGACACCGCGGCGCGGGTTTCTCGTCATCGAATCCACCCCCACGACAGACGGTCCACGCGCGCCCTCGCCTCGCCTCCGCAGTAGAACGAATTCATTAACACGACCGTGTCCGAAACTACCGAACGGCACGCGCCTTTGTTTTTTTTTGTTTCATAAAAAAATGTTTTTCTCAGTTGTCAGGAAATACGCCGACGCGCAGTTATTCTACAACAATTTTCAAATCATTTTATTTAAATCAAATAATTTTTTTTACCAGTGACCGATTATTTGGTCTCTGTTAAACTATCCGGCTACCTTTTTTCCAAATCCTCTTAAGTCTTTGCATAGAATTTTAAAAATGGTCGGTTTCTTGAAGAAAAAAATGTCAACTTTTTTCCAGACACGGACTAAATTTTTGTTTCCTGCCGAATTTCCACGCGGCGGAAAGATCGATTTTTTGGAACGACTTCTACGGGAGCAAAAAACGTCCCCGGAAGCCCACGCAGCCGGGGGCGAGAGAGGCGATTGTCGTCGGGAATCGACGAGATGTTTGCGCGACAAAGATTTCACGGGAAAAATCCCATTACCGAGCCTCGAACTCTCCTTCTGCCCTTTCCCTTGTTACCGCCCGCGTTTCACCTTCCAACAATACGTTTCGCCGATTTTCCACGAGTCCGAAGATGCCTCTGCAATTTGTGCTTCCCGAGGCTCGGCTTCTTTCGTTCTCGGTCAGTTCACTTGCTCGAGATGCCAGTTGAAATTCCATTTAAAATCTCGTTGACCCTCCCAGCGTGCGGCTCCCGCCCACGAGAGCCCACAATGCCCTCAATGGCACATCCGGTACAGCCCGGACGACCCCGAGGAAGACGCACAGGTGATGCAGCATCCAGAAGTTGCGTGTTTATTTATTCGGCATGTATACCCAATACCTACCCCGTAAGGTAAAAGAGAAAAAAAGAGGAAAACTTCATCCTCTTCATTGCCATCTATTATATGCCTCGCGCAATGGGATGTCTCGGGCCCGGAAGGGCGTTAATTTTTTAGCAAACTTATTTGACCAGCTTGTGGCCTTAGGAAATTTCTTCCGTTCGATTCCCCCATTTTTTACTTCGTGTGAAAAAAAGAACCGATATTTTCGACGATGATCGCCGAGGCATCCTTACCGAGAACTTGGATCTCCTTGGAGATGGAAGGGCCGCTGTGCGGATGGAATTGAATACATCCTTGGAATGATCATAATTGAATCGTAAAAAAGTCCCCTGGAAGAAAATTCCGTCCGTTCCGAGTGTTACGTCTACGATCCGAGAAAATAAAAATTCAGCGATTGCCATCTTAAAAAAGTAAAGTGACCAATAAACTCTCTCGGATTTAAGGTCTTTTTTGCCAACCTCATTGCTATTTAGGACCTCAAAAAAATAAGAATCCAGCAATACCACCTTAATAAATAAAATTACCAACGAACCCTCTTCCGAGGAGGTTGAAGGTCGCTCTTCAGAACTTCAACTCCCGAAGGCTCCGCGAACGGAATGGTGTATGTCCTTACAAATGATTGTAATTGAATCGTAAAGTTTATATGACCGTGGTGGATTTTATCCGAGTGTTTGCCGTGAATTCAGCGATTGCCGCCTTAAAAAAAGTAAAAACCCCAATGAACTCTCTCAGGAAAGGGCTAAGGAGAGGGTCGCTTTACCCACCTCATTTTTAATTTCGACCGAAAAAATAAGAATCCAGCAATACCGCCTTAAAAAAATAAAATCACCAATGAACTCTCTCAGGAGAGGGTTAAGGTCCCTTTGCCGATCTCATTTTTACTGTCCACAAAAAAAAATCCAGCACCAAAAAAACCACCTTAATAAGTAAAATTACCAACGAACCCTCTACCGACGAGGTTGAAGGTCGCTCTATTCAGTCGGTCTTCAGAACTCCAACTCCCGAAGGCTCCGCGAACGGAATGGTATATATCCTTACAAATTATTGTAATTGAATCGTAAAGTTTATATGACCGTGGTGGATTTTATCCGAGTGTTTGCCGGAGGATCGAGCAGACGCACGGGTTGAATAGCGGCCTCGGTGTTTATCGAGTCGGGTTTTAATCGCGTTTAGTCCGTCGAGCGTCGGAGCCTCTCGCGGCCGGTGTGTGTACAAGCGCGCGCGGCGTTATGGTAGTCCGTACCGGTCCGAGAGAGTCCTCATCGCTGTTCGAGGCTCGCACGCGCGAGCTCCGGGGCGCACGCGAACGCGGACCGCGAGGAGTGTTGGCAGAAACGATTTTTCACACCCGTTGATAGGCAGATCGCTCTAGGATAGTAACGCAAGCGTGCTCGAGGAACTATCTCGCCGAGTGTATACGCTCCTTGCGTGGGTGTTGCCGGAGCGGTTAAAGATACATACCGGTTTACGACGGCCACTAAAGTTGCACTACGCGCTAAGAGTAATCTGGAACTTCTTTTCCATTTTGCTTGCGGTATACGGGGCACGAACAGCGCCCGTTTCAACCGCTCGCCCGGTGTGCATGTGCATGCACTTGGACTATTATTGCCGTGAGCGGTCACGGCTATGAGCCGAGAAGAATATACTCCTCTCATCCGGAAGCCTTTGGCTAAATAAAAGCTCGCACGCCTTTCATTAAAATCGCGTTCGCGCGGTTTATACACCGGGGAGAATTAAATTATGAAGTGATCCCTCGCATCATTCGACCGAGCGCCGAGGAAATATACGTCGGTGGATATTAATTTTTGCCTTTGACCGGGGAAATATATTTCTCGAGGCTGCGGCAGCCGTTTCCGTTAATTGGGGGGACGTGAATTTTGACCTTAAATTTTGTATGAAGTTTGAAAGCAAATTTTGGGTGAATTTTTACCTCACATTTCAACTGGAGTTTGACCTCGAGTTGAACTGAAGTTTGACCTCGAGTTGAACTGAAGTTTGACCTCGAGTTGAACTGAAGTTTGACCTCGAGTTGAACTGAAGTTTGACCTCGAGTTGAACTGAAGTTTGACCTCGAGTTGAACTGAAGTTTGACCTCAAGTTTGGGCTGAATTTTGATAACCTTTTTACAAAAGTTCCACCTTATATTTGCACACGAATTTGATGTAAAATTTTACTAAAGTTCCACCTCAAATTTTCACTGGAATTTGATGTAAAATTTTACTAAAGTTCAACCTCAAATTCGGACTGGAATTTGCTGTAAAGTTTTACTGAAGTTCGATCTCAAGTTTGACCTCGCGTCCCGACTTCGCCTCGCCGATATCTCAATTGCCGTTTAATTCAGTCATCAATCTTTCTCCCCCTCAGCCAGTGCTCACAATCGGCCCGTGCAACAAAGTGCAGAGAGCCCCGTTGCACGGTGTTTCCTAGTCCGTATTACCGCGAGTATAGCGAGGATATCTCTATCTCGGAGGTTGCATTGGCGGTGCGCTGGAAAGAACGTTGATACAAGTCCGCGGATGCAGCACCATTGGCGGACGTCTCGGTAAGGAATATCCCGACCGAGCTCCGAGGAGTTTCCGCCATGGTTCCGATAGCCAACCTGTGTGCAAGGCCCAACCCGTACGGCCTGGCTCGGTACGTACCAATGGAAACGAGGATAAACGGGCCGAATAGCGAGACAGAATTATCCCCGTATTCGTTCGTACTCGCGAATAGAGCGAGAATAAGGAGTAGCCGGAAGGTCGAGATGCAGAAAGCCGGGGAGCGCCGGGGGAGGAAAATAAGCGATAAACGCGAGGCATGAAAAGAGAATAAGAAAAGTAGCGCCGCTGGAACTATCGAAGCTGCACGTGTGTGTACAAGAGTATAAAGGAGCGGGGCAAATGGAGGCGAGGGAAGAGGAACGAAGACGATCGCTGATAGACACGGAGAGGAACGAGTACACCCCGGCGAATGAGAATACAAGGGGAGAGGGCGGAGGAGAAAATAAAGAGGACGAGGATGGAAGGAAGGGACGGCTGGGCGCGCTGAGGAAAGCAACGAGTTTCAAACTGTACGCGCGGATAGAGGAAGAGACGAGAGGATGGGAGACGAGCGGCGTGCATTACCTTCTGAAGAAGGCGCGACTCCCAACGACTCTATATAACTGCTTTAGATAAGGATTGAGTAGACACACAACGCGGAATGCCGTTTTACATAAACCCACTGTTGCGTGCCCTCCTCTTCGTGCTCTTATGTTCTGAACTCGCGGTTCGCCTACTCCTGCGAACGGAGTTTAACTATGGCTCGGAGTTACACGAGGACGGGACGACGAGACACGCACGCACGCTTCGCGATCGCCCGCGCGAGCTGGACCACCGACCGGAGGCTCCGGAGGGGAGTTCGGGCGGTCGGGAGATCGGATGGAATGAGGGATGATGTTCCCAACATTGGGAAAAATATGCCATGCAATTTTGATTGATTCAAAATAAAGATAGATCCAGGATAAAATTTACATTTTTTTCGGGAATTTTTTTTATGTATTGCAACGAGACTGAGTGAATATTCTGATTGATATAATTACATAATGCAGGCATTTTTTTTGTCACACAATATTGAAACCTTTAAGTGGTGGAAGCTGCGCCGTAGGACTGCTGCTTTACGACCTGGACCACGATTGTGACTGTTCCAATGATCTGTAAAAGAATATGCAGGTATTTTTTTATTATCAGAAGACTAGTCTCAATCGTATGAACTACGATCTTTTTTTTTATTTGACAAGATCGGAGCACAATTTTGAGAACTTTAAAATTTGGAATTTTTTTTGTCTGTTAAACTTAATATTTCCTTACAAATCGCAATTTTCAAATTTGAAAGTTGTCCGTATTCTGGGCGATAGCGACATGTGCTCTTAATAGACCTTCCAAATTTGAAGTCAGTCTATTCATTGGTTGCGGCCCTAAGTTGGGAAAAGGCGATGTGGAGAAAAACGCGTTTGAACGACCTTAAGGACTCAATATTGTGACAAAAAAAAATCCTGCATTGTGCCTTAGTCTCAAAAAATATTCACTCAGTTTCATTGCAATGCACATAAAAATTTTCTTTAAAAATTGTTGTGTTCACCCCTTAAAATCCTAAAAAAAAAGTCGACTCTACCCTTAATCGGTAAACACTCTACCTAAAATAATCTACCCAATGTACCTAAAAAATAACCTCGTATTTCGCTCAACAAATAATTTGATTCCATCGTTCGATCGTACCATCCAGTTTCACCTCCACAGGGGCCAATGACTGGTCCACGGTGCCAATGACTCTGCCCTCCGGTAAAATCAACGTCGAGCGTAACGCACTTTGCGCAGGACTATCGTAAAGTGGCTCTTGCAGGTACGCGAGGGCGTCGGGAAGGTTCTTTCCTCTCTGTATTTCCATTTCCTCCTCCACCCCATCCTCTTCCTCCTCCTCCGCTCGTTTATACCCCCGACGATATGACACGACTCTTTCCCTCCCGGGAGAGAACCTCCAGCAAACCTCGCGTGATAATCTTTACCTTAGCCTCTTATATACACATCCTCGTTGTCCTGTTCCACCACCCGGGCGTTTAGTGGTTTTACGCACCGAGCACGCGATCTAGCTCCCCAGAGTGCCGGAGAGTGCTAGAATAGCGTGTACGCCGTTCTCTATCGCGGCCTCTCGCGAGATTACAAACGAAAACTCGTATACTGGACGCGATGCGGTGGCTCCAGCGTCTCTCTTATTCTCGCGCATTGCTGGCTTAATCAGAGGATAATCCTACGTGAGCGCCGTCAGAAACTCGCGGAGGCTCGCATCAATTTAGCATCTTAGAGTCAGGCGTTACCGCAAACGACGGTTAAATATATCTGTGCATTATAACGTTGGATTAATTTGTAGGCTGGTCCCCCCCCCCTCCCCCCTCCAGTCCCCCTCCCCTGGAGCGTTCAATGGGAAATTCGAGACCTCGTGTATTATTACAGAAACTCGTATTAAGCGGCAATAATGCGTTAAACTTAGAGGTTTTATAATCTAGTATAATACCGAGACACGCCTATCATTGATACCCGCGAGGGAGAGTCCCGGAGTCCTCGGGGAAGTGAGAATTAAATCGCGAAAGGCAAATATTATAATCGCGTGATTCCTTGGATAGTTTATACATCCGGTGAAGATTTTTTTTTTTTCAATTTGTTAAATTATTTTTAATGTTTTCTTCTCGAGAGTTCTGGTGTGCGGGATTACGGATTAAATCATGCCTATGAATTAAATCATGTCGAGCAGAGGAACCTTTCCTGTTTGGGGGTTTTTTTATCTGTCTTAGACGGGGTAAAAAAAAATTGAAAAAATTCTGTAGCATGCACTGACATGTGGACCAGAAGATCCAATATCATTTTTGTCCAAAAATAATCTACAGACATTACCATTCGCAATCCAAACTTGGGAGAAAAAACTAAATTAATCGAACGCTACCTTATGGTTAACATTACCATGGTTGAGATTCCGCGGGGGATCCTGAGGGAGTTGGTGGGCCATTTTGCCTCTAGCAGGTCTCGTTTTATTCCCAAAAATGGACTGCATCGATTGTGCTCAGAATTTTCAAAATCCGACCGCGGGTTCGTCTTTTACACGGAAAAATCAAAATGCACGACGAATTATCGTGCACAAGATAAAAGGCAAATATCTAACAACTAACCGGTACGGTGGTCTAGTGGTTAACGTGCTTGCCTCGAGACCAGAGCACCGGCAGGTGGCGGGTTCGAATGCCGGTGCCGTCGCTTAGTCGAAAAATGAAAATATGGGCGAGACAAAGCTCCAGATATATATACGAGTCATCTACACGTATCTGTACGTCTATACGTCACGTATATATACGCTGTAGTCCATGTTTACATTCTCGGCTTGGGCATGACGTAGCTCCGGCGCCGTGAAGCGAACTTGGGACCGACCGTATCGGCGTATGGTTTTCCGCAGTTTTCCTATGCCCGTGGTAAATATGCCATGGCAAATGCGATACGGTTGGGAAAGACGGATGCGGCCGCACTTTGGGGGGACTGGCTCCCGGCAGAAGTGCTTCGGATGACGAATAATTAAATAATAATGTGTGGAACGCCGGGCCGACCCGCTATAAGACTCTAAAAGTTGGAGTCTTGATAAGTGGGGGAAAATGCAAAAAAAAATATATATATATCTAACTATATTCGACGACTCCCTTATTTTCCCAGCATTTTAACCTTCCCGCGTGCTTTATCCTTACATCTCATTCCCTTCTTCGTCTCTCGGGGCCTGCCAGAACTAACAGATCTCGGTTCCCGTGGCACAAATGAGCACGATGTACCTTCCCGAGCGGCCGGGAATCCCCGGGGCATGTCGCGTGCCCACGCTCGCCGGATTCTCGATCCACTACATCACCCCGTGCCTCCGAATGATATTGTTGCCCCCAAAAAATCCGGGTTTCAACCTCACCGGCCGGCGAACGAGAAACACGTTAAAGCGAGGAGAAGAACGGCGAACGGAGAACGGAGAAACGTACGAAACGTGTCGCTCCCTCTGTGTGCGGAATCTCCAACTTTTCAGTTACACGCTACATAAACCCCAAAAGTACACGAAAAGTGCCTCGAGCGTACTTCGTTCGTCGCCGCACAGTAAATCGAACCACTCGATATTCGTTGCTTCGGCACATTTGCCAATAAGATCGGCGAAACACGAAGATCGGAAAAGATCGTTCGATCTTCGATTTCTACCCGAGTAGAAATTTGCCACGGCGAGAGGATGCAAATTCGAAGTCCCGTGTCGAGGCTGTCGTGAGTACATTGCCGGACGAGGATTTTCAATTGCGCAATCATCTACCCACGTATGTACACATATATACATTTTTTTTAACTTAAAAAAATGTATTTTATTTTTTGTCAAATGATTTGTCGATCAATTGCGACGTGGATCGCTGTGACTGTATGAACGGTTGCAATTTGTAATTATAATACCGCAATTAGAGAGGCTGTCGTGATCGCCGGGGGGGGAGAGGAGGATATCTACGGTTGCCGATCGAACGATTGGCGCCCACGTTGCGCCTTCCTCGAGATCCTCGCGGGATCGATTAAGATCTTTGGTCCACTCGGGGGAGGAGGAGGACTCGGGAAGAAGAACCGTTCTCGCGGAATCGGGATCAAAGTCGATCTAAAATGTTAAATCTTTGACCCACGATCGTTGATCTCTCCGGCTTCGTGATCGTTTAGAAAGCTCGAAGATCCCATTCGTGTAAATTGTTCGATATATTATAATTTCCTTTAATAATTCTTTTTTCTCTAGGACACATTTTCAATTTATTAAAAGGTATGATTAAACATTTTGTATTTTAATTTAATCGTACACTGGAAGTTAACTTAATGCATTTTTTTCTGCAGTAGGCATTTTTAATTTATTAAAATGTACGATAATTTTTTTTTATTAAATTTGACCGACCAGCTGTACGAAAAAAAATTTGAGTTATTTCTTTGCTACGGTTTCAGTGATGTAAGGCATCTTGCCGCGGGGGCGGTGCACTCAAAAGTGTCTCGCGCACTCGACTCTTCGAGAGCCCTTTAATCCCACCGTCTCGCAATAAATTATTCTCACCCTCCGGGCTCACTTCGCGGCTGGTGCGACACGTGTCGGCTATCGGGGAAAGAGCGTCCGGATGTGAGGAAACGCTCGAACTCGGGAGAGAGATATGTAAGGGAGAACGGCAGATATGTAAGAGGGATTTAAAGGGAAGCCATGAAATGCAAGAAAAAAGCACAGAGACGAAGGAACGAATTTTAAGACGTTACTTTGAACTTACAATCGCTCTTAAGTTCGAACTTACGATTGAATTTGAGTTCAGACTTAAGTTCGAACTTACGATTGAATGTGTTCAGACTTAAGTTCGAACTTACGATTGAATTTGAGTTCAGACTTAAGTTCGAATTTACGATTGAATTTGAGTTCAGACTCAAGTTCGAACTTACGATTGAATTTGAGTTCAGACTCAAGTTCGAACTTACGATTGAATTTGTGTTCGGAATTTGAGTCAGGTTCGAATTTACGATTAAATCTGAGTTCAAACTTAAGTTCGGGTCAAACTTCGATCTTAAGTTCAAACTAACGTCTTAAACTTCGACTTTAAGTTCAAACTAACGACTTAAACTTCGATCGTAAGTTCAAACTAACGTCTTGAACTTTGATCTTAAGTTCAAACTAACCTCTTGAAATTCGACCCTTAAACTTTTTTTCGCATTGCCTCGTAACCCAATATTTTCTCGTTATTATTCAAGCACCGGCTCTGGATGGGCAAGCAGCCATTATTCTCCTCTTGCGACACGCACTGCGCATGCGCGGTTGCGCGCGTAATCCTCGGTAGTTCGCTCTCGCTTCGAATGGATTTCGCCGAGTGCCGGACCGGATTTTTGCAGCGGCGAATTGCGGGGGAGACTCTGTATCTCCGGCGACGAGTACGTCCGAGTGTCGTGTCCTGCTGCCTCGCGTGTGGGTGCCTCCGGTATCCGGAAGGAGTGAGGAACTCTTCGGGGGCACCTACGAGTTTCAAGGACTCGACGCCAGGTGCCGCCGTGTGGACAACTCGAGTCGAAACATGCGCCCGCAGGTCGAGCGCGTACTCCAGGCAGACACGGACACGCACATAGAACGAATTTTTCAAGGTACGTCGAATCATCCTCAACCTCCGCGCCTCCGAACTCCGAAACAAAATATTTTTTTCCTCGCACAACAAGCTTGGAAAAAATATGAAAAAATTTCCAAACAGAGATATCAATCACGTCAAAGCCTCGTAAAAATTTCGTAACGTTTCATCGGTCCGTTCGAAAGATACGCCACCTCGAGGCGCCAGCGGAGACGCGCTAGACGCGCCTCGTAGACTTCTCATTCATTTATTTTTTTCCGACGGGTCCTTCAAATTTTACAATTTAATCACCCGTCAGTAAAAATAACACGGCACAGCTAAAACTGCGCAACACCCGATCAACGTTTGACTTCTCCACGATGCGGCCAAACGGAACTTCCGTTCGATAATTTAACCTGACGAGGATCGATTGCGCTCTTCCGAGCTCGTCCCAATCAGTCTCGTCCGAGTAGCGAGTATTTTCGGAGTCCTCGCACAGAGAGGCGGATATAGGTAAGGTGTACGTACGAGGTGCTTTCACGTCTACGCTCGCTGCTTTCTCCGGGTCTCCGATGGCTCAAAAAAAAAGAAGAAAAAAAAGGTAGCCCAATCTACCTCCGTCCGGCTGTTGCGAGGTGGGCACCCACATACACCTACACACGAGAGGGCGAGAGTCTCTTAGTACCCGGTGAGTGCACGCGCGCTCGTCCGTATCAGGCACGGATCTTCGTAATCTCCCGGCATCGACACATGGCTGTCCAGGGGCCTTCTTACTCGAGCTGGGCGTGCATGATTCATCCGCGGCCGTAAATCACCGAGCTGCGCGGCTCTCTCGCCAAGCTTTTCTGGGCATGAATGTACTGTTTCGTGGCCTGGTCCCACTTTATAGCCTATCGCCGGAGACCCCAGAGGACAGAATCCAACGCGCGGTCCGGCCGAAAATTCTTCCTCCTCCCACAAAGAGCTCAAACTTTGCGGTAACCGGCTCGTGAAAAAATTCATCGATCTAAACAGCATCGCCCCAAATTCTAATCTAATAAAAATATTAATAAAATCTCATTTTATTTTATTTTATTTTGTGTACTTGCTAGCCAGCTGTGAGATATCTTGGTGTACCTGCCTCTTGTGGCTTAACATGCTGATCACCTACTCTGCTTAACACGCTTACTACGCCCGACACGCTCTGTACTGCTTCGCCTTTTTTACTTATGCTTTATCTACTTACTATATGTGTTTATTCCTAATTTAGTCATTTTGCACTGTTCTGCCGTATCGCACCAGTCATTAGGGGATAATTCCCAGGGATTGATAAAACACATTACAAATTTGAGCCAGAATACGGATTTTTTATTTTATTTTTTTTTATAGATCGACAGCCGGGAAGATCGAGCAATGATTCGGAGGAGCGAGCACTTAGGTTCTCCGGCCTGTAATTCCCAAGGTCTTCATTGGATCTGCATAAAAGCTGGACAGTCATTATGGCCACATCCTGTAGTTTCGATTTCACTACAAACAAGTGAAAAAATATACATTTTCGGCGGAGTAACAGCTCTACGAATGCATGGGCGCGGAAATATCTCGGGGAAGTCGACTTCGAGCTCAAAATTAATATTTAATTCGAGCACGAAATAAACGGTACATAAATATTTCGCTCCCGATAGAAAAGTTGCCCCTCGAAACCGAAAATAGAATCGATATGCCGAAAGGGACTACTTTGTTTCCGAAAGGAGGGTAAATCGACGCGGGGCGGCGCGTAAGTAAGAGCGCGCCGAGCATAAGTAAAGACTTGAGATCTTGACACTCCGTCGGAGGACAGATGCAGTCACCCCAACGATTTTTCGTGCCCGATAATTTCGAGAGGGTACGATCTTCCCGACTCGAAAAACGAGGAAGACGTTTGGTGGAAGCTGGTGCGCATCGGCACGTGTGGATGCCATTTCGTTACGAAAATAGATGGAGCACGCGTGCACGAGATTCCCGAAGCCGGCACGCTTTTCCGACACTCGTCTGGAGAGTCCTTTGGGAGGAGAGATTGTCAGCGAGACAGATGTGGGGCCGGTGGAGAATTTTTCCTCGGTGAAAGAAAGACTTCCGTTCCGCCGTCTCGATCTCTTCGCCTGTTGTCGGATATTCTTAATTTTTGTGGTTCCTGCACGGTGTCTTAGTCATTCCACTTTCCTGTTTCTTAATTCACAAGTGTCGGTCACTGGCTGCATCCACGATACAGTTTAGAGAAAAAAAAACAAATTTTCTTTGTTAAAAGTGAGATTTTCGAAAAAAAATCTCACTTTTAAACCGGAAATGACGCGATGCCGAAAACTTTGAAAAAATTCGTTCTGACGTCACTTCTGATTTCAAAATCTCACTTTTCAACCCTAAGTGACGTCATACGAAAAAACGTAACTTCCGGTTTAAAGTTCTCGGTTGTTGACCGAAAACGACGTTTTTCTGTGTGACAGCACTTCCGGTCGAAAGATTAAATTTTGAAACCGGAAGTGACATATTTCCGGTGTGATATCACTTTGGGTCAAAAAATTAGATTTTCAAACCGGAAGTGACGTATTTTCGGTATGACGTCAGTTCCGGTGGAAAATCCAGATTTTTAAACCAGAAGTGACGTTTTACCGTATGACGTTACTTTCAGTTTAAAAGTGAGATTTTTAGACCACAAGTGACGTTTACTCTCGTCTAATTTTACAAAAAACGAAGTGTAAATTCAAACTTAATTTTCGATACAAAAGGGCCCTTTTCACCGCGCTCCGGAGACGCAAGTCTCTCAATCACCGATAGATCGTAGCGCCGCGCTCGTAATACGATTTAATTAAGTCTGGCGAACGAGACGCGAGCGACACGTGAGACAGTCTAATTACAAACGGCGCTTGTAAATTAAGATTCGTTAAAAAATTTAGTGGCGCTCCGGCATCGGGGCTCTCGTAGTATCGAGGCTGCCTAATAGGGACTCTCGATCGTTGAGTTAAATTAATCTGCACGCGGCGTGCTCGGCCGCGATCGAACGAGCGACCGGGTTGAATCGACTGGCGTGGCCCAATATAATAGTTAAAGTCTCTAACACGGCCGCTATGAGCACGAGTCTCTCGAAACCCCGTCGATCTCTCTATCATCGGCGCTCATCGATTCTCCGCGCTCCGTATCGATCGATCGCCGATCTTATTAACTTAACATGCACTGCCTCCGATACAGCTTACACGCTCGTCGCTACATTACATTCGGCATGACCTATCGGCGCCGGGCCAATCGTCAACGAAATTCGCTAATCACCCGATCGTCGACTCGAGCACCGATCAGGTTCGGTAGATCTTACAGTAGAGACTCTCGTAAGACGATACCTCGAAATCCAAACTCCCGATATGCTTTCATTTTCATTTTAATCTTAATTTTTACTTATGTCACATACTGCTCGCTCTTATCACCGATTAATCACTTGCAATTGGGTATTGTCCGTTTATCATGAAATAAATAAATAAATTCGATCTTCGTAAATAACGAATTTCGTGAATTCGTCGTCTTGTAATTTATTATTAAATAGATTATTACTCATAGACAACTTAGGATCGATTTTACTGTATATCGATTGGGGGAAGAACGATTGGAGGATGAAAGTTCGCCGCGGGCGATGGCGCGAGAAGTATCGAATGAGTATCAATTCCTGTGAGCCACGCCGACCAGCAAACTTATATATATGTGTGTGTGTGTGTGTATTCGCAAGTCGTATATATATATATAACACAATATAAAGTTCCCCAATCGATTTATAGCGTAATAACGTAGTGTACGAACTCAGCGAAGCCATTCGCGCTCGGCGAGCTCGTAGCCAACGTGTTTGCTTAAGTATCTCTAGGAGGCTCGCGCTAACCGAGGGATTACCCTGGAAACTCTTACGCGCTCGGAGGAACGGTGAACGCCGCTGCTGCTGCTGCCGCTGCTGCTAAAAAGGGAGGAGGGGACGTTCCCTCAGAGGAACAGGTAGCGATGCAGAGAATAGGCGAATAAATTGTGGCACCGAGAGCTGGTTCGCACGAACGAGCAGCAAACATAAACGAAAGACCGCAACGGAGAAACTGTGTGCGATGCTTCTGGTAGGGGGTGTTTTTTTATTTTTTTTTATTTTTATTTTTATGTAACTAAGACAAGGAACAGCGGCATGGGCAACGCGCCGAGTTCAGCCTAGGCGCAGTGAGAAACTCATGGCTTTGCCACAGTCGGGGGGGTGTATGGGAAAATCAATTTTTTGGCGAGACCAGTTAAGGACTCTGTTCGAGGAAATCGAGATCACGAAATTTGCAGTTATAATCACGGGGGGCGCGAAAAAGGGAGAACTTATACGAAGTTTCGTTGCCCAAAAAAGGAAGAAAAAAAAACAAAACAAAAAAGGAAGAAAAAATAATTAAAAAGGGGGAACAACCCAAAGAAAATACTCCCCAAAAAGGGAGGCTGCCCCCCCCCCCCCCCCCCCCAACAAAAATAAAAAGTTAAGAAAAAATTTCCCCACAAAAGTATTAAAAGTATTAAAATAGACTAATATACTAAAGCATAAATCAAAAGAGATGATGAAAGGAGCGGTTTCGAGTACTACAAAACTTACTCACGAACTAGAAAAATTTAGTAGAAACTTTACGAACAAAAGTCAAGTTGAGCTCTCGTTTGCCTCGTCGGGAGTTTCACGATGTCATAAAAAAAATGCCATCTACCCCAAATCTCTCTGAAACAAGCCCTGGGGGACTGTCGTGACCGTTGTCCGTAAACTCGAGACGTTTCACTCGACGCTGGTTCGTATCTCGCGCGAATCCTAAGCGCAAACTCACCGGCGATTTACACATGCACGGTGGTTAAACTATTGTCCGATCGGCGAACCCTCTCCCGGCTCGTAAATAACGTCAATAACTATACCGTGACGCAACAACAGCAGCAGCACAGCGCTCAACACCGAGAGAGAGAAAGAGTGATCCTTTCACATGTGAAATGCGGCCTGCTCCAGTTTCGGAAAGATCAGCCCGCGGGTGGGGTCATACCCAATAATGATACACCAGCTCACGGTTTCCCCGCGCTCCGGCCTCTCCCTCGGTTTATACACATAATCTTCGTATCATATACCCGTAACCCTCCGGCGAGATACTCTTAACAAGTCCCAACATTCTATTACGCCGAGAGAGGAGCGCGGCGGTTTATGCCGTCGACGGAAAATAAACACCACCCGTAAGCGAGGTGCTTTCGATCTCGAAGCTCCGATCGGCGAGGACACCGCTTTTTCGTCAAAATAAAAAAGCACAAAGTGCTTCTTTGGGAAAGATCGGTATGCACTGTAAAAAAAATTCGTATGAAATTTAACGTGCCGGACTGTAAAAAAAATTCGTATGACATTTAATATATCGGACGGGAAGTTTTCATGCAAAAACTGGTATATTCAATTTCATGTACGATTGCGATGAAAAATTAATGTTCAGTGTATGAAAAACATTGGAAATTCTTAATTTTTTATAATTTACTTTAATTTCTATGAAACAGTATATTAATATTTCGTCACAATTGTACTGTAAATTTAATGTACCAGTTTTTGCATAAAAACTTGCGGTCCGGTACACTCAATTTCTATATTTTTTAACAGTGTGATAAAAAACATGAATTACAGTCTTTATTACCGACCGTGGTATTTAACATCTTCTTCCGGAAGCTACGATTGGTACACATAATTATCAATTATTACACTCACATCCTGGCATTAATCAATATTTGTTGGCAAAGTAATCGATATTTTAATAGTTCGATCAAGCAATTTTATACTCGATAATGCCGATTTTTCCTCGGGCGATCCCCGTCATCCGGGTTCTTCTCTACAAAGTAAGAATTGAGCTATACGGTGGGAGAGCGAGAAGACCATGAGGCGGAGGAAGAGTAAGAGCCCGGTTGTTAAATCGAAAGAGTTAAGAGAGAGGAGAGGGAGCGAATCGGTTGAGTGGTCGTCGTTGTCGTCCCGGACCTTCTTCACCTCGCCTCGCGGCAAGGCCCCCGTGGTTATCTTCAATTTTTCCATTAACCTGCAGGTTGACTGCCTAATGGTAGGACTACTCGTCTCCCCGGACGGTAACTCGGTGTATAATGCACTCTCTGCCGCGCGATCGGCAAGGAGAGACCCGAGCGAAGATCTTCGTTCCTCACGGTCGATCGTATTCGTCTTCTCTTCTCCTCCCTTCTGTTCTCTTCTGCTGTGACATGCTTCCGTAAGGCTCGTCATCATCCGCATGGAGAAACGAGAAGCGAAACGACACGGTCGTATATGCCGAACCGATCACCGTTATCGACTTAAGACTCGGATAATACTCCCGATGGTTCCTCACGCTGGCTCGCCTCGCGCTGCAGTCGAAAACGTCTTGCCGGCTCGACGAGCCGGACGGATTAAGGTCTTCGAAGTTCATCCGATCTCCGCTACCGCGATTGGATATTAACGAGAGAGGAGGAAAAAAAAAGAAATCGACGGATTTGACTACGTTTATTTCTCGCTCCGATGCGATCTTTGTGGATCGTTGTTTTTCTTTGTGATCGATCGTCGGAGATCATTGATTCGCGCACTTGGAGCTCGTAAAGCTTCGAGCGAATTTTAAAAAATATCATTTTTGCCGATTTTGCCGAAAATCGGCTCATTTAGTGTTTCCATGGCTCCGAAAAAAATGTATCTAAATTATTCGCTGAAAACCTTTGATTTTATGTCGTCATATTTTTTGTTGTCTACGATCGACACTTTTTCTTATAAAAATAGGTCCAAGTCACTTCCGGTATTTCTTAAAAATCGTAATATTTCTTTTAAATATTTTTTCGATTTTCTTGAATTGGAACTATTTTATGAAAAAAAACACCCGCTCTTTTCTTCTCCACGTGAATGGTTTCAACTTTAAGCTAAATGACGAATTGTCGGACACGGTTTGAAAATCGGTATTAAAATTAATCTAACATCGATCTAAAGTCGATCGAGCGAATAAAAAGAAAAAAATTTCTGTTTTGTCTAAAATCGGCATATATAAACTTCGGGTAGCTAAAAAAAAAACTTATTTAAATAGCTAGCTCAAGATCTTTAATTTTATGTCCTCACATTTTTTTTTCACGATCGGCAATTTTTTTAATAAAACTTATAACTTCCGGTAATTCTGAACAATCGTGATTATAAAAAAATCGATTTTCTTGAATCGGAACAATCCCATGAAAAAATAATATGTACGACTCTCACCCTATGTGGCCACCCTCTCGTTTCTTCTCCACGCGAATGGTTTAAAATTTTATGCTAAATGCCGAATTGCCGGATGCTGTTTGAAAATCGGTATTAAAATCGATCCCTCTTCGATTGCACTGTGCGGGGGGCACGCGCGAGTGGACGTTTCGGTTGCACCCGCACAAGCTCCGAATCATCGTGAACGGCGGGAGCGGCGCGGTGCAAAAGCATTATTCGACGACGAAGAGGACGAGGACGACGGGAGACGCGGAGCTAAAGAAACAGGTTTGACAACCCGGAGTTGGACCCACCGGGGGCCACGTGCTGCGGCGCATTACTTATAATCCCATCGGTGTTTCTTTCCTCCGTCTCTCTCGTTCTCTCTTTCAACGTTTTCATTCCTTCTTCGTCACTTCTTTTCTTCCTCCTCTTCTTCTGTGTGTGTTATTTTTTTTCATCGTGCACTGCCTCGCTCCACCTTCGCTCGAGAAACAACTGAGATCCAGCTATGGGCGCGCACACGATCGCTCTCGGCGAATTTGCGCACCCTGGACGCGTGTCCCTCTCGCGCACTTTCGCAACCTCGGAATTGATCGTCTTCACCTTTTTTTTTTTGTAGTAAAAAAAATATCGAAATATTAAAAGAAATTCTTTGTTTTTATATAGAATTTCTTTTAATATTTCGAACAAAACCAAAACTGATAATTCAGTTTTTTTCGTTAAAAAAATATCGAAATATTAAAAGAAATTCTTTGTTTTCATATAGAATTTCTTTTAATATTTCGAACAAAATCAAAACTGATAATTCAGTTTTTTTTCGTAAAAAAAAGATCGTAATATTAAAAAAAATTCTATATAAAAGATCGATATTGATCATCTACCGTTGATAATTTAATTTTAATTTTTGTCGTAAAGAGAAAAGACCGAAATAATCTCAGGAAAGAATCCGAAATCGGACGGACTGCGCAAGATGAAAAATAACTAAAAAAATATCGATCGAAACGTAAGAAACGGGCGTGAAGATCGGCGATCGGAGAGAAATCGGGAGGTGTCCCATTCCGTCCGGATGAGCAATTTTTTTTTTTGTAGTAAAAAAAATATATATAAATTCTTTTGGCCATAGAAGGTAGAGGCATGACACGATCGAGGATCGGAAAGAAATCGAGAGGAGGCTCGCCCGGCGACGTCGACACTCAGGCCCGCTCGGTTGACTCGAGACGCCAAATGAAGTTCTCGTTCGATCGATCACTCGGCGTGGCTGTTCCTCGTCGCCGTCGTCGTCGATGTTGGGATCGCTCGCACGCGCCCTCGCTTCCGGTCTCTCGAGTAGGTCGAATCACCGTTAGGTGTGTATATCCCCCTCGCGAAGAAGTAGGCGCCGAACGTTAAATCGCGAGAGGTATAAAGTTTAAGGAGACAAGCCGGAGGCGGTGGACCGAGTCGCGCGGGCGCGCCGCCACCACCGGCCATCTTCCGTTTTCTTTATTCCTCTTCTTCTTCTTCTTTTTCTTCTCCTTGTTTCTCGGTCCTCCCTTTTCCTTAATCGTCGAGCGCGACAGGAGTCTCTGGCCGACGGCCAAAGTGTACAGATATACGACGCCCGTGAAAAAGGGAAGGCGAGGAACCCAAACTCGTACATACTGAGATCCTTCGGAAAGTTTACTGCCGATTTCGCGAACGATGGGGATAGACATTCTACGGGAAAAAAATATAATTTACTCAACAACAAAGTACAAGACCACTAGACACTCTAATAGCACTCGCATGGACACCTCACTTATACCCGGAAAAATAATTTATTTGATGGGTTAGGCAAATAAATATTTATTTGGTTTGAGTAAATATTTGAATTGACTTAAATAAATATTTATTCGCGCGCGTCAAATAAATTATATTCTTGGTATGAACACTCATGGACACTCAAGAACACTCAACGGCACTCACGGAAATCCAATTTTCGAATAACTTTCGGTGTCGACGAGATATCCTTCACCCAGAAAAATAATTTATTTGACGTTTATTTGGTTTAAGTAAAATATTTATTTGATTCAAATTAATATTTATTTCATTTAAGTAACTATTTACTTAATTTAAGTACATATTTATTTAAATCAGATAAATATTGGACGTAAACCAAATAAACGGTGGCCGTCAAATAAATTGTTTTTCTGGGTGTTGTGTGTCAATGAGAGTCGGGTCGTACCGAAAATAGGTCACTTTCGGGTTGACAATCTCATTTTTTTTGCAGTGAAGTATTTCTGGGTATGACGTCCCCTATGATCAAAAAAATAGATTTTCAAACCGGAAGTGACGTATTTCCGGTGAATCTCCGGAAATCCAAATGTCCAGTTTCCAATTTCCAAAGTCGATAGCGAGTGCTTTCGAGCCACAACAGCCTGCTGGTAGTAACAATAATAATAGCAAAAAGTTACAAATTTCAACGAAAGTGTTCTCAGCCGTGCCGCGTAGTAATCCAGCCTCCCTCGTCTCGTTCTCTTCTCCCCCTTCGCGGTCCTCCGCCTGGGAAGTTACGCGCGTATTTCGCGCGCACGTAGCCCTCTCCACCCAATATCGATAATTCAGGCTTGGCGTTCCGAGCAAAAACGCTCGGCAACTGGCCGCCCATAACCTTATCCACCTCCGAGTCCCATAACCTCTCGGGAGCTTTCCTACCAGCCACTGCTCCGCGCTCTTCCTCCTCAGACCGTCCCGACCGCAGCGCGCGTGCGCGGTCGGCGAACGGCAAAGGGTTAAGCCAGACCCGGCGCGAGACAACGCATCGGGACACATCGATCGGCAAAAAAATGTTTGTGCAAAATATAAAATAAGCAGAGTTGGCCCAGCGCCCGGCGGATGCTATCTCGACGCAAGAAGAGAACCCCATTGCAATCTCGCGTGCGTTCGTTATCTCTTCGGGGGTTTAAATTTCGCCCCGTTCCTCGTTTTTCTGGCTTTCTTTTTGTTCCGGCCTTGTTTCTCTTCCTCTCGTGCTCTCGAGCGAATAACCAGAAGAAATGAGGATATACGAGGTAGGATTTACCCTACGCCTCGTGTGTGTGTGTTCGCGCGTTTCTCCGCGGTTCTTCGCGGTTCTTCGCGCATGTTAACGAGGCCAACGATTTAGTTGCGTTTTGCCGTCGCCCGGACCCGCGACGAAGGTTTTATGCAGTCGGGCACGACGCGCGGTGAGGAAGAGAGTAGCCGAGAGTCGAGTCAAATGCATAAGTGTACAACGCGTCTTGCCGGGAGTAAGCTCGCGCGGTACTTAAGAATCGCCCCGAGCCAATTAACGCGCGGCTCCGCGTGGCCCGGGCTAAATTATTAGCGTCCCCCCGCGCGCACCCGCGGTCGTACAACTCTTCCGCTCTTGCGCACATATTTAAGGCCCCGGGGATGGGACCGGCAGCGTACCCCGACGCTTGCTCATTGCCGGACGCTCGACGAGCTCGAAACTCCCCTCCGACATCCCGCTCTCCACCGCGTTTATACTTTATCCGAGATAATAAATACCCTCGGCGATTTTACGACATGCGTGACTCAATAAATAATCAAACAAAGTGTTAGGAAGATTTGTGCGCACGGGGGAACGGAAACGCGGAATTTATTGTTTTTACTAGTTGAGTTAAAAAAGGAGGTGTATTTGTGCGTGCTTTTAATTTTTGTTAAATTGCATGAATTCGCATGAATTCGCATGAATTCGCATGAATTCGCATGAATTCGCATGAATTCGCATGAATTCGCATGAATTCGCATGAATTCGCATGAATTCGCATGAATTCGCATGAATTCGCATGAATTCGCATGAATTCGCATGAATTCGCATGAATTCGCATGAATTCGCATGAATTCGCATGAATTCGCATGAATTCGCATGAATTCGCATGAATTCGCATGAATTCGCATGAATTCGCATGAATTCGCATGAATTCGCATGAATTCGCATGAATTCGCATGAATTCGCATGAATTCGCATGAATTCGCATGAATTCGCATGAATTCGCATGAATTCGCATGAATTCGCATGAATTCGCATGAATTCGCATGAATTCGCATGAATTCGCGTGAATTCGCATGAATTAATAGGGTAGGCATTAACCCTATCGGCAAATAGGGTCAGTGCGAATAATTAATGTTTCATAGAACGATGACCATTATAAATTATTTCTAAGAAAGCGTCGAAAAAAATTAATAAAAAAATTCCGAAAAGATCCTTCACCTCTCCGAAGCAATCATAAAAATGTCGCCACGATCGGTCGAACAGTCTAAAAGATACACCCGTTCTACTTTGACCCTGCAGTCTCGGAGCCTCCACTCGCCACCCGGAAGTCGTCCGAGGGCCCCGAATTTTTTCACCCCCCTTCAAAACCCTCTCCCAACATCCTCCAAAGGCCGAACCGATTCTTCCCAGAATCCCCTAAAAAAAAAAAAAAAAAAAAACACAATACCAGCTAGAAATTTATCACAGGCGATCCTAAAGCTCGAAGCTGAACAATCTCAGCGCGGTCGCACTCCGCTCCAGCCATACGACACCCGCGAGGGTCTAACTCGCTGGCGGGGGCGGCGTACAAGTTTCCTAATTATCCGACAAAGCCGCGTGTCCGCAATGGGAGATCTTCTCTAGGCAGTCGACCCGCTCGACATCCTCCCGATGGTAGACCCTCGGATTTATGGTACGTACACGACTCATCTTACCCGACCGTGGAGCGATGCTGCACTCCGGCGAGTACCGGTGGATGCGGCGCGCGGGGACCAACATGAACGGCGAACGACCAGCGACAACGAGCATGGAAGACGATACACCGTGGATCGGCGGAGCGGAGTGTGTTCCACGGTTGATGCCGGTCATAGCCCGGCGTCAGGATCGCCGGGAGCGATTTCCGCGGGTGTTCGCGGTCAGCGAGCGACCGGTGCGTGCAGCGTCCTCGGTCCACGCTGACGCGGCCGACGGAGCGAGGAAGGAAGACGCAACAAGCGCACTCGACCGACGGCGACCCGGACTCTCGCCGTGGCCACGAAAGAGAAGAAAGAGGCGGAGGCGGAGAGGGAGGCAAACTAGTAACCGGGTAACGACTCGGATGAAGGAAGAAGGCGAAAGGAAGAAGCGGGACGCTACCGATTGAGTTACGTCCTCGGCGGAGTGTTCGCCAATTATCTCGGACGGGTAGTCGACTCTAATTGGACTTTCCGCTGGTGGGTGGGATTCGAGTGCGAGCCGAAGATCGCACAGGGGAACGAACACGGGCTCACCCACGCCGGATCTAACCGAGACTTCGACGGGCTCGCTGAATTCATGCGCTACGATAATTTAACGATTTTTCTACGCAGGCACCTGTTTTCGAGGGTGATAAAAAAAATCAATTTTTATATATTGTAACGAATATATAGCTGACTATTCGTTGAGACACACGATATTAGTTAGGATTGACAATAGACGGACGAACGGACGATCGATACAAGATCGATCGTTCATATAAAAACAGTCTGGACTGAAACGTCTAAAAGAACAGACATGTGACAGTTCGTGCTCGGTATATTTAGATACGATTATACTAATAATATCCGCCCCCAAACTAAATACGCGCGTTATTCATTCGCTCGATCATAACAATATTTTTTTAAAGCAACGTTTAACTACTTCGGGAATTCGATTCGCATAATTTTCAGTGCTCCGAGTGGGCGGGAAACAGAAAATTACGTTTAATTCATTATAATATTTTTGAAAAATGCAGACTTTTGATCTGACATGGAAATTCCCATATTCGGTCGGTATGTAAAACGAGTGCGGAAGCAGTTGTACTAAAAAGAAAATAAAAAAACGGAATTTCTCATCGAACAGACGAGATCGATATTGGGTCGACGAGTGTCGAGATGATAAGTTCTATTCAGCGGCGGAAGCGAGGGAGAATCTCTCTCTGTCTCTAGCGATGGAAGAGGTTTTTCCTCTGGTCGAGTTCGCTCGTCGATCGCCGTTCAATTAAACGACCGCAAGATCTCACAAGTCGGTAATTTACAAATTTTTCTAGGTTCGCACCGTTTTGCGAGATTGTTCGATAAAAAAAAAATATATAATAGTTTTTTCGAATCAAACTCTAAACACTTCAAGAATTCAATTTGCAGTCGTCACGGACCCGAACATGGAGGATGCAAAAAACCACATTTAATTAATAATTATAACAATATATATATATGTATATAAAAATAATATTTTCGATCTGACATGAAAATCCCCATGCCCAGTCGCTACGTAAAACGAATACAGCAACAGTCGGAAAAAACGGGAATTTCTCATCGAACAGACGAGTTCGATAATTGGTGGACGAGTGTCGAGGTGATAAGTTCTATTTAGCGTTGGAAGCGAGTGAGAATCTCTCCCTCTGTATCGATGGAAGGGCTTTTTCCTCTGGTCGTATTCTCGAGTTCGCTCGTCGATCTTCGTTCAATTAGACGAGGACAAGATCTTCCGAGCCGGGGTTCGGGGGGGCCCCCGAGGGAAGACACGGACGATAGCCAACCCTCGATTTATAATTCACATATTTTATCTATTCCCTCGTGTGTAATACACACCTCTCTCGCGTGTGCATTCGTGCGTGCAGAGTCGATGATGTACAGGCCGAACGGACGAGCAGACCGAGCTTACCCGAGTCCCGACAGTGCATTATGCTTCTTCAAATAATATCAGCGCACCCACGAGATCTCTCGAGTCTTCGTCTCCGGGCGATAAGCGCGGCGCTGGCACGATTTGCACTCTCACTTTCGATCTATACTTTTTCGACGGAAAAACCGCGTCGGGAGAGAGTGAGCGAGAAGCGGTAATCGCTCATGTCTCTAATAATTGTGAGACGCGGCTCGGAATAAAGGGACGGATGATTTGCGATCTTAACACACTAGGATTCATCCCGCGAACGATAGAGATATTATTCCCGAGCGGAGTTTATATCGCGAGAGGGAATGCTCGCATGGGTGTAATCGAATAAAGACGAACCGCGCCGGAGGCTCCAACAAATCGTACCGGACGAGGGAGTTATTAAAAAAATATATTATTCATTGTTTTAATAACACAATTTATGAATTAATTATTTATTGAGAGATTAGATTGCTTTAATTGCCATTGCAAAAGTTTCTTAACGTTGAATGAATAATTGAAACAAAATCATGCGTCATCGCAATACGACTTCGAGCGTGCACTATTCGTTTTTCATTTTAATATAATTTTGCACATACTTTAGGCCGTTTTTGTAAACTATAATTCAAAAATAATAATTTCCAAAAAATAAAATAACAGCAAGTATTTTCTTTTTTTCGTTTTTTTGCACGGTAAAACGTGTCTAGAACAGATACTCAGAACCTACACAGAGCGGCCCGCGGATTCTCTCTGTTATTAATTTTTTTAATATCATAATTTATGCAGAGCAATTATTTTTACCGCACCTGCATGCATGTAATCACCAAGACATCTGTTACGTTCTTGAAAGATCTACCGATAACCAATGTAACAGGTTATTAATAGATACCCATTACTACTACTAATTTATGAATAAATTATTGATTGAAAAATTCTTCGATATTCCAATTACAATTATAAAAGTTTCATAAAATGTGAAGAAAAAAAAATCATGCATCTATATCGCGAAACGACCTCCAACATACGGAATTCGTTATTCATTTTAGTATCATTTTGTATATACTTTGTGCCATATTTTTATTACACTTAAAAAATAATGATAAAAAAAAATCAAAATATAAAATAAAATGACCGCAAGTATTTTCTTATTTCTTTTTTATTCGTAACCGAAAAACGTACCGAAAATCCCGAACGCAAGTGAGAAGTACCTGCACTCCTACACCGTGCGGCTCGCGTATCCTCTCTATTATTTATTATTTTAATATCACAATTTATGAAGGGCTGAAGGACGATGGTCGATGGCTCGTTAGCAATTATTGTTGCCACACCTACATGTAATTACCAAGACGTCCGTTACGTACCTGAAAGATCTACCGATAACCAATGTAACATCTTGTTAATAAGGGCACATTACTGCTACTTTTTATGAAACTACTCTAACTGCGATTATAAAAGTTTCACAAAATTTGAAGGAGAAAATTGATGAAACAAAAACGCAAAACTTCTTTCAACGTACCGAATTCGATCTTCATTTTAACATCAATTTGCATATACTTTATGCCATTTTTTTAACTCCACCTAAAAAATTAATAATTTCCCAAAAAATAATAAAGTATAAATAAATAAAATAACCAAAAATATTTTCTTATTATTTTTTTTTCGCACGGTAAAACGTACCTAGAATCTCGAACGCAAGTACCTGCACTCCTACACAGAGCGGCTCGCGGATTCTCCTCTCGTCGGAGCGCTGAAACCTCCCGGGTTGAAGCTCTCCGCTGTTTCGCGTCGGAGAGGGAGAAACGAAGAGAATAAGGACTCGGGGCTCTGGGAGTTGGAACGCGCGATTGAGGTACGACCGAGCCGTAAGTCCTCGCCCGGGCATAAACCAATCCTTGAAAGGGGAACGCGGCTTGCGTTCACGTTCGTTCCTTCGCCTCGCTCTCGCTGTGTGTTAACTCGCGAGTATCCATTTCACGAGCGATGGAGACATCGGGGTACCTCGTTCGATTCCAGCCGTATGCTAATTTCCTCTTGCGAGGCAAACACGAACACACATACAAGGAACGGAGCAAAACTCGCGAGGGTATACGGTACGTCTCGTTCCTTCTCTGTGCGATCCGACGGTTGTATCCTTAACGCGAGCGAGACGACGACGACGAAGAAGAAGAAGCCCGACGAGGGGATGGCGAGAGAGAGTCGAAGGAAACACGCGAGCGTTTCGCGCTGAGAGAACACCAAATTAAATCGTTCTCCTCGCCAATTCGCACTTCGCTCGCCGGGGTAAAACTTCTATCAACGGATTACCTCTCAACCGATCTAAGATCAATCGATCGTTTTCGATCTTTCAACCTCTTTTTAATAATAAAAAAAATTTAGAATTGTTGACTGACGATATTATATTATATTATATTATATTATATTATATTATATTATATTATATTATATTATATTATATTATATTATATTATATTATATTATATTATATTATATTATATTATATTATATTATATTATATTATATTATATTATATTATATTATATTATATTATATTATATTATATTATATTATATTATATTATATTATATTATATTATATTATATTATATTTTTTGAGGGGTGATTGATTCAAAAATGTGTTTTTTTATTGTTTGACAAAATTGAAATTTGAGGCTGGTGAGACGGTTTCAAGGCGCTAATAAATAACGGCGTCGAACGGTCGGTGCATGTAAAGGCCGACCGTTTTGCGTTTGGTACGCTCGGTGACATACTGCGTTAACCACACTGGACGCACCTTGCTTGCTTGATTGCTCTATGGTTGTATACCGGAGAGGATAGAGCGCATAAGAACACGCCGAGAGGAACGATCGTCGCATGCTATTTTCCACCTGCGCTTAATAGTACCGCATAAGTGAACACGAGCTAGTATCCTTGCCTCGCCCGCATCGTCCTGGTTATAGTCCGCGCCTCACCTTACACCCTTCGCCTTGGTACGCAAGCCCATAACCGTACCTCCTCTCGCGGCGGGGAACACACCCCGAGGCGCGTGTCACTTCCTATCCATTTTTCAATCTATATCCCTCTATATCTATATTTTTCAATCTTTAACCCAAAGTCCGCTTCTATACAATGATTTTTGTTAATTTACCCCAAAGTCGGCGTTCATAAAATGATTTTTGTTATTTCACTCCAAAGTCCGTTTCCATAAAGTGATTTTTGTCATTTTACCTCGAAGTCTGCTTTCATAAAATGGGTTTTGTTATTTCACCCCAAAGTCTGCTTCATAAAATGATTTTTGTTATTTTACCAAAAAATCTGCATCCATAGAATGATTTTTGTTATTTTTTTCGGGCGGTATTCTGGCTCCGAATAAAAAAGAAATTATATATCATTTATAAATAGTTGAGTTTATGACTCTGTTCGGAGGAATGATAATTTTCCCGGGATCGAAGCCGGGTAGATGGGAGTGTAGAAATAAAAGTGCAATTTGCCTGGTCCATCGCCTCGCCAGCGCAGAGAATTTAATTAGGGTGAACGCGCGGTACCGTAAAATGCTGAGAACAACAGATATATCTTCGATGGAAAAATAAAATAAATCCGGACCAAGATCGCGAAATCTTTCCGATAGATCTCTTCGGCCGGCTGCCGCGACGATTTCGCTCCGAAGGATCGAACTTGAGGACCAAAAACGCTTTACGACCGAGGCACAACTTTGTTACTGCCACGTCGTAAATGCATATCTCAGATCCGGAAGGAGCTCCGCCGAGGCTGCTGAGGCGAAGCGACACCGGGGGAGTTTGCGGTACGTTAGCCGATCTATACACTGCATGCGTATTTAGCGCGCAGCGATCGTATCGGCATGCTATCTCGTCTCGCGTCGCGGCTCTCGCGCGTTCGCGAAACTGCGTAAGGGCACAGACCTGTGCATTTTATTTGTTTATTTATTTTTCGATCCGAATTCCGATCGACCGGATAAAAGTCGAATTTATTCATTATCCGCGCGATGCAACGGCGGGGGAGCAAAATGGCACGGAGCTAAAGAGACATTTCGGTGGAGATTGGGAGTCGCAGACTCGACGGTCAGATTCGAAGAGCCGGAGCCGCAATTTATCGATTGTTTTTAAAGAGACCTCAGAAGACGTCTCGGCGGAAAATTTAACAATTTTCTGGCTCCTATTCAACGATTTTTATAATTCCATATAATCAAGTGTCAAGATGCTCCATCGTATGTCGACATATATCGATGGCTTAATGCCATAAGGACATACAGGTTGTGTATGAGCGTAACTTATACGCCTTTCTAGTGTTAGACCATCGATAAATTATTCGTATCACATGTTATTTTAACCATTTTCCTGATTTCCTTAATTCACACATTTCTGTCAGTGGATGAATTAGAGATAAATTCAAAATTAAAGTTAAAATGTTTCTCCGCAACCTCACTTCCGGTTAGAACGCAGAAACATTTGATACATGTTGTTGTGACGTCACTTTCGGTTTGAAAATGTAATTCTTTTTTTATCGGAAATGCCATCATGCTGGAAAAACGTTACTTTCGGTTAGGAAATCTCATTTTTCGACCGGAAGTGTCGTATTTCCGGAATGACGTCTGTCGGGCTTGAAAAATTAGATTTCTGAACCGCAAGTATGACCCTGAAGATATCTGCATGACATCAAATTTCATCTTTGGCAAGACTTTATCAGTGCACGGCTTTAGGAAGAATAACCAATTGTTCACTTATAGAACTTTAATCCCCAAGTGAACTTCCTCGAGCAAAGTTTGTACAATGCAAAATACAACCATTATAACTTGATGAAATTTGGGCACATGCAAATATCTTCAGGGTCATCGGGAAGTGACGTATTTCAGCTGTAACGTCACCTCCGGTTAAAAAATGATATTTTCACACCTGAAAAGAGGTAGAATCTGGATTTATTAATAATGAACATACGCTAACACATTGTATCGATCGGAAGTGGGCGTGCGGAGCTGTCGGGCTTTTTCGAGCGCGATTGCAGCTCAAGTACCATCGGTCGGTAAATTGAAACAAGTGAAAGAGGTACGGGTGATTATGAAGGTGGGGGGAGGGGGGGGGGGGAAGATGCGTCGGAGGGTATATTGCTTGAGGTACAAATTTAATAAGGCGCCCGCTGGGCTCCCAGTTACCATGCTAATATCATTCAGCCGTGAGGCACCGAGTGGTCCATCCTGGATGCGAGCGAGATGAGCATCGCCCGGCATATTCCGCCGCACCTGATCCTCTCCGTTCCTCCCTCCGGTGCCCATCGGAGGCGCGAGATGGCCCTTCGATGGGGCTGGCTGGAAGCTGCGAAGGTGGAAAAAGAAGGTTGGCACCGGAGAGATCTCCCTCACTCGCGGAGAGCAGCGAGAGCTCGAAAAATATGAACGACGAGGGAGGGGAGGGGGGGGGGGAGGAAAAAAAAACCAGCTGAGTGATCTTGCGAGAGGAAGAGGAGAAAAAAAAATATCGCGGAAGAAAGAGAAAGTACTCGTCGTAACCCTTAATGTTATGGCACTGGCCCACCGCGGGGCCTTAAATGCCCTCGCGCCGGGTCCCTCTTTAGTGCCAAATTGGTTATGCGAACGCTTTACGACAGTGCGCACATGCCAACGGTAGAGAGAAAAAGGAAATGAAAAAAAAGCATATTGCGCACTCTCCGAGACACTCCTCCGACTGGGAATGCAGCATCCGAATAGCGGCAACGCTCTCCCTCTCTCTCTCACTCGATATCAGAGAAGAATGAATTCCATAAATTATTTTCGGCGTCACTGGTCTTTGCTCTCCGCTGGAGAGGCTGCGATGGTAGAACGTGTAAGAGGGAAGAGGGAGAGATAGGGAGGGAGCGGTTGAAAAAATCGTAAAGCTGCGTGGCTGCATTCACTGCTGATATGTACCAAAAAGTCCCCGAGAAAAATGAGTTCTATTATTGCAGAAGTGCATCTTGGTCAATCACGCAGTCTCATTTGATGCGGGACAATGATGGTCTATATTCACCACGTTTACGCAATGTTAACAAAATTGGCTACGGAAAAAAATGCATAAAACAGAAATAAACAATTGAAAAAAAGGAACTGATAGAAATTATGATCACTTATATATAGACAATTTATGAATCAAATTACTGTTTATATGTAGCAAAAAGCCTCCGAAAAAATGTGTTCTATTGTCGCGGAATTATTATTTTTTTAATCTAAATTTTACGGATAAAATTTACGTCAGGTAATCACCCAGTCCGATTTGACATGGAAAAGTCGTGGATAAATTGTGGTTCATATTCACCCCATTTACGCAATGTTTAAAAAAATTGGCTTCGAATAAATTCATAAAAAATAAATACACACTTGAAAAAACAGATCATATAAGAATTACAATCACTGATGTACAGACAATTTGTGAATCGTAGTGGTAAAATTTTGTACCCTTTGAGAATGCCGTCCCGGTCACACACGTGTCGATCAACGTCTATCACCCGTTCCTCGGGCTGCGCTCGGCGCGCTAAAGGACGATAATAAACGAGCACTCTCGATAGCGCCAGAACGTAAATACACGTCGAATGCATATACAAGCGGTACTCATCGCTGTTAGCCTTTGCATCGTCGTAACGTAATGCGTACACGCTCCTGAGTGACATAATGGGCCAGTCGGGCCGACAGTACCATGGCGCTAATGATTACGGATGGTTTTTAACCCCCTCGTCAGAAGAATTCGCTCCCGAGGCTCGAACCACATTTTTCGCGGGACGCTGTAAAGTCAAATACTTTTGTATCTGTGTTTTATTTTTTTGCGATGATTTATTTTGACATAAATTAATTTATCGTCGAAGTATGAGCGACGCCCCGGAACGCGTGAATACACTGGAAACAAATTCTCACAATTCCATATGATATTGAAACAACGGCCCGAAGACTGTCAAAGTGACATGTTATCGTTTCAATCCCGTATGTAACTTTAAGAACTGAAATAAACTTCTTTCAGTTTATAATAACTGAAAATTTTATAAACAGTCCACAAGTGAATTTTACTTGAGTCATTGATAATTTTTTTCAGTGTTCCGAACGGTCCGAACTTTCCGCCGTTTCATATTTCGATTTGTCATATTTCAATTTTTTTTGTTCTCTCTGACCGGACCGGAGCTAGAAAAATTATTTATATAACCTCGGTGTCAAACATTTGTGACTCTTTATTTGATTTTTATGCGATGATTTATTTTCACATAAATTAATTTTTCATCGAGGTATGAGCGACGCTCCGGGACGTGTGTGCACCATCGAGGAAAAGCGATGTCCACGAGCAGCCGAGAATTGCTGCTTGGTAGAGGCCTGGAAGTTCGTAGGACCTCTCGCAGCATCGCGATTCGGTAGCCCGGAATTTCTACCGGTTCCTTATCTCGTCGACTCGAACGCTTACGGAATTGGTCACGTTTTCGTGCCGGTCACGACCGAGGTGACGATCTACTGCTCGATGGCTCCGTATGCCTTCCTATGTATATATATATATATATATGTTTGTATATGTATATACATCTATGTCGGATTAACGGAATGATGGATCGTTCGTTTTTCTCTGTGTGTGGATCGTCTCGGTGCAGACAGGTTGCTTCGGGTCAAGTTTCAAATTCAAGCTTATTGGAACGATCGGACAATTTTTAATAAAATCTGTCAGCAATCCGAGATGGTACGAGGACAAGTTTCCGGCGGTTCGGACCAATGCCGAACATCGGGCACTCAAGGTATCGAAATTTATTGATTTATTGATTCACAGATTTGTTAATTTATTAATTTATTGACTTATTGATTTATTGATTTATTGATTCCCAGATTTATTGATTTATTAATTTATTAATTTATTGACTTATTGGTTTATCGATTTATAGATTCATTAATTTATTGATTTATCGATTTTTTTTTGCCCGTCTGTAAAAAAAGTTAAATATACACTAAGGAAAAAAAAATTAAATGTTTTTATTTGAGCCGAATTTTCGTAGCGCGGTGTGATAATCATTGCGATTTGTCACTGTTGGATCGATTTAAGGTGAGACTCGGCAGTGGCAATCGCGAAATTGTATTCACAGCGAGCAACTGCTACTATCTCAGCAAGCCCGAGAACATGGTAGCAACGAGAGACGTGACTATCGATAGATCCTCCCACGAAGGTGCGGTCGTTGATTTGTTTAATCACTCGAGGAGTCGCTGCTTTTATCCTCAATGGTTTTCTAGCCTACTGTACCAATATAGAACCTCTCCGGTTTGTGCGCTCCTCGTAGAATTGACGGACGCCAAGTGGATCGGCTTGATAACCGAGGTTGTTGCCAGCGACGTATTCCAGATGCAAATCACTGCTAAACTTCGCAGCAGAACGTTCTACGTCGGCGATACCGGCGCCCACGCGTTTATATTCAAATACGAGATCCTCGAGCTCGATGCGACTGGCAACGTTCGCCACGTGGTAATATATAAAATAGGATTTTCAAAAATTTTATTAGAAGCAATTTTTTTTTAATTGGCAGTACCCTTTTTTAACAGAAAATTAATTTAGTCAAGATGAGCTTGGATTAAAAGGACCAATAAAATCACATCAATAAAAATAAAAATAAAAATCAGCGAAATACATACATTTTTATTTTTTACGTTTTACTGAGATATTATTTTGATTCAAGCACATCTATGTCAAGGGTACTCAGAGAAAATTGTACAAACTTTCAATTTTTCAATTAAGAAAAAATTTGGTTCTAATTTGACTGTAAACCTCATTAAGGTTTACACCGCCTATTAACACCGATCTCTATTCATTTACCTCAAGACCAGCGATACAAGGCAATTCAAGAGAGCAAGATGGGAGCCCCTGGATAAAACGAAACGTGACAAACTGCCTCTGTCCTCGCTCAATTAAGCATCGCCTCCTACTCAAGCCACTTGAATATATATCAATAAAACGTTAAAATCTGAATATAATGCTCCACGAGTCGTGAGATACTCGCGAACTCTTGAAAATCACCTCGAAACCTATAACTTTCACGTTTGTCGAGTTAAAAAAAGAAAAAAAACAATTCCGCCAATACAGTCGGGGGCAAAGAGATGGAGACATTATACAAATGTTAATTGCACGAATGGCCGAGAGTAATCACGACTTCTCCTCTCCGGTGTCCCTGCACCGGCGTCGCCAGACTCGAGCTAAAATCCCTTTATGCACTCCTATCCGCTCTCTCGACTCGACGAAAGTCCGACTTTGCCCTCCCGCACATATATATACACGCATTTGCATCTCAATCTCACGCTTGATTTAAATGCTGACGTTACCGAAGTTGGGACTTTAGTGTTTTTAGATGAGATTTTTTTAACTCCCTACATTGATTTGTACGAAAAAAAAAATTAAAAAACCAAAAATGGTGATGAGCTTGAAAAAAACTCTGACTTTTATCACCGCATTTTTTTTCTTTACCGAACACTCGAATTGAATTGAGTAAAGGAGTAAAAGGTGTGGAGAAACGTTGAAAGAACAATCGTATAAAGTAATGAGCTTTTTTTCACTACCCACATTGATTTATATGTAAAAACAGTGAAAAACAAAAAAATGGTCATGAAATTGGAAAATCTCAGTTTTTTGTCAACGCATTATTATTCTTTTTTTTTTTTTACCAAACACTCGAGTTGAATTTAATAAAGGGAAATTTGAAATTCCCCACATTGATTTATACATTTAAAATATTTAAAACAAAAATGATGATGGTTTTGAAAAAACTCTCTCTTTTAATATGGTATTTAGTTTTCTTCTTACCAACACTCGTATTGAATTCAATAATGAAACAAAAGGTGTGGAGAAACCTTGGAAAGACAATAGTATAAAGTAACGAGCAAATTTTTTTTTGTCGAGCGAATGAATAACTTTACCGCCCCGATGGTTCGATGCCAGCTGGAGAATTGCGGTGAGCGCCCGGTAGCCGAGCAGAGAGGGCGACTTCCGGTTGGGCTGGTAGCGGAAGTTGTCGCGCGAGGCATGGACGGCGAGCGCGTGTCCGCCACGCGACCGGACCCGATCCTCGAGTTCGTTCTTTTAACACAGAACCGACGAAGGTTACGGTCGTTGAGTCGAAGGCAACTCGTCGCTAATCTACGCTCTGATGGGAAAATTGTACCGCCGTGAGACCCCGATAATTGCACGATCGGTAGCTCGGGAGCCTGCGGAAATGTCGAACGGCTCTCGGGAAAAGGTGTCTCACAGTTCGTCACTGTCATTACCGTAACGACCACCCGGATAACGAGACGTATCTCGAGTACGCGCCAACTTGTTCTGATTGACACTTTGCCGCAGCAAAATATATCGACGTTACACGTTTTCATAAAAAAAATACATGTCGCAGAAACACCTGGTAAGTGATAAAGTACGTGAAAAAAAATTCCCTCCAGATGAGACAAACGATCGACTCCAATTTCAAAAACATTATAAAGAAAAAAAAAAGAAAAATATAATAATAACATTTACTGTAAAATGTTCACTATACTGTTATGATATTGTTATTATATTGTTATGTTGTATTGGGCGATGTATATTTTTATCAAATTGATGTAACATTTTAATCCACAATATCGGTCCGATAAAAATGCTTCGAATCATTAGTAAATGAGTCGATAATCATTCGAAAGTGACAAACCGGTATTATTGACTCTTTCGGTTTGTTTTTCTTTGCTCAACTCTTCTACTATTATGAACCGTCAACTACACGACTGACATGACGGAGCTTGTAAAGTAGGATACACCATAGAATATGAAGAAAAAAATATTCGTTGTTGGAATATAAATTAATTTAAGAGCGTCAGAAACGCCTGTGGTAGCAACAGCTCTGCATGGAACAAAATGCATACGCGTAGCTTAGATCGCGATAATTATGTACGTCACTCGGTTTTTATCTTTGAAATCGTGCGGGTAGTTGCATTCGGCCATGGTTTACGAGTCGCCGCTCGTACTACAGAGCGAGCAGAGAACTTTGTAATGCACCTGCTCTCGCGTACGCGTGCCGACACACGCGTCCAACTGCACTCACCATGACGACTGCAAACGGGTGACACAGCTTCGTTTTTTTTTTATGGTATTTTATTTTTTAACATGTACGCTATTTTTAGCATAACATTTTTTTTGGGTACAATAAGGACCCCGCATTCCATACCTCCATACTTAAATATTTGTATCCCGAACTGCGTGTAAAAGGTGCGTCTCGAACAAACTCTAAATTCCATACTTCGGGCCAAAAAGTCCCGCGCGCTGGAAAAAAATATCAATGACTCTAGTAAAGTTTGCTTGTGGGCTGACGAATAAAAAAAAAAATCTTTCAATTCTGCTTTCAATACGTAGTCACATACGGGATTGAAACGATAACACGTTACTTTGACAGTCTTATGACAGGAATTGCGAGCATTGGAAGGAGAATTAAAATACATTTGTTTTTTGCTTTAGCGGTCCGCAAGCGCATTTTTTTCTGCGCTCACCGCGACTCTTTTTCCATACTTTTTTTTTTCTTATATGTACATTATTTTATTAACAAACAAAAAATACGCTTTTGCTACAATAGGAACCGTTCGATATATATACATATAAAAATGTCAGCATTCCATCCCTCCGTACTCCATACGGCGGGCGAAAAAGTCGAGAAACGGTGTTTGAACTCTGGTATAAGCCTCTAGTCAAATGTATGACCGAGCAATTAAACGCAATAAAAAGCTTCCCGTCGGGCAACGGGGAAGAGGATCCGCGGCCACCCCTCGTCGTCCTGATCATCGGTGAGCAGCGCGGTCTCAGGCAGAAGTCCGCAGGGTACTGTACCCGTATTATAGTTAATAATACCACGGATACTACCGTACAAAGCCCGGATGCTCCCAGCACCGCGCCCGAAAATTAATTTCGTTGTTTGACCCGTCCCGACCGCTCTCTTGACTCTCGATGTGTGCTTATCCCACGCGTTCCCGAGCCAAGCCGACGGCCCATCGTTTATATTCCGCTTCCTTATTATTATTGTTATTATATATTTTTTTTGTTCATTTTTTTTTTCATCATCATGATCGTGATCCCTATGCAAACTCGGGCCGAGAAGCGCTACCGGCTGTGGCGATAATACATCGAGTGTATAATATCGCGTGGCGCATTCTTTGCTCGCTCCTGGAGTGGTTGGTAATTTCTGGTCCGCAACATCTACGCGCTTAATTACTTCCGTCAATCATTTTGCACCCGAGTTATCGATCACACGGTGCAATTAAAAAATTAATCGCAAGCGTGTCGACAAATTCCTCGGGCGGATTATCGCGCCGAGGAATCGCAAACGCGTCGATGGAGGGCGGGGCAGAACGGAACTCTGGAGCAACCCATTGATCAAATGAGTGATAATTTAATTGGAAAAAATAGAAACACATGCGATGTAAACAACTTGATAATATTTTTTAAACAATTGACAAGTTGTTTTTTAATTCATAAAAGTTATTTTTAACGATTGACAAGTTTTTTTTATTGACAATTCTTTTTACCTTGACAAATTTGTTTTCATTGAAACGTAATAATTCAATCCAGAAAAGGAAGGATGAAAAAATGGAAGGGTAAAAAAATTGAAATTTGGAGAAACCTGCGGGCGCGCGCACCGTGCCGTCACCTGCGAGGGACCTTCGGGTGCGTCACCTGCGACCACCAAGACGTGCGCGGATAAGGCCCGGGCTGTCTGTCGACCCCTCTCTGAGCAGGTACACGTGGGGTACGAGAGACCAGGAGAGTGCCGCCTCCGTCGGAGCGTGTCTCCTCGGCACATGTCGCCTTCTTCGCCGGCCAGGGTGGTAGGAAGTACGAAACCGACGCAGCCTCGGCGGTCAAACTGCTTGGCGGAACGTGCACGCGTGCCGAGAGACAGCCAGTGGTGGTATAAAGTTATCTCCCCCACTGGCCCCGAGAGACCGCTGCGAATAACCTGCGCCCTGGGTAATCACGCAAGCATGAATCCGCCAGGTAAGGAAAGGGGGAGTTCGACCTCCCGGGCGCACCTGCAACCCCCAAGACGGGGTTGCTATGGCCGCGACGTTGCACACCTACGGCGGCTTCGAGCGGAAACCAACGGCGCGTGATTCCTCCACACATGCCGCGACACCGGCCTGGATATACTTACAAGAGCCATTTAGTCTTGGATTCTTGCGAAGGCTCGGCTATCTCCACGGTAAAAAATGACCGTTAGCTAAGTGTTACGTATTCTTAAATTACACAGAGTTAATGTTGAAGATTGAACTGCTGTTCGAATTAATGTTTGGACTGATGTTCGAATTGAAGTTGGACCGATGTATGAATTGAAGTTGGACCGATGTTTGAATTGAAGTTTGAGCCGATGTTCAAATCGCAGTCTGAACTGATGTTCAAATCGCAGTCTGAACTGATGGTCGAATTGAATTTTGCGCTGATGGTCGAATTGAAGTTTGGGCTGGTGGTCGAATTGAAGTTTGGGCTGGTGGTCGAATTGAAGTTTGGACTGGTGGTCGAATTGAAGTTTGGGCTGGTGGTCGAATTGAAGTTTGGGCTGATGGACGAATTGAAGTTTGGGCTGATGGACGAATTGAAGTTTGGGCTGATGGTCGAGTGAAGTTTGGGCTGGTGATCGAATTGAAGTTTGGGTTGATGGTCAAATTACAGTTTGGACTGGTGTGCAAATTGAAGTTTCAACTGATGTTCGAATTGAAGCTTGGACAGTTATTCCAGAGAGTTACCGGATAGGTTGGTCTCGACTCCAGCAAACGCCAGATCTTGGGGGTCGGTCGGCGTTGTCGCCGTGGAGAGTGGACACATCGCGAGCCCGATGCACTTCGTTGTCGGAACCACGGAACCATGACAGACAGGTGACACGCGCCAGCCACGCGTGCCCGACACTACCACCCGGGCTGCCCCCCGGTTCTCGTACTGTTAAAGTTAATTCGTGAATAAACTAAAACGTAAAATGGACAAACATTGGCAAGGCACTTAAGACGCCGTTCGAGCCACGTGGCTGCGAGTCGGTAATTACGGTCTCCCTTTCCGTGTCTTCCCGCGGGAAGTTAATTGCTCGAGAATCGTTGTAGTCACCCTCATAGACAAGTAAACCAGGCTGAACAGCATTGAATCACTATTATTTTCTATCGATCAATCTTTCGTCGAAGAATTCGAGTCTTACATAAATTTGAATAACCATTTGTTTTTTTACCCCGATAGAGTTTCTACTTTGCAATTCAATCTGAAGACGGTACGCAGCAACGTTTACTTACACACGGGCAACGAATGATATCCCGTCGATAAAATTTTATCGCCGTTTATCAGAAGCCGTGCGAGAGCGCCGTAAAGAAAACGAGTCGTCGTTTAGTCCCGCAGCTCGCGTACACGATAGTTTGTAGTAATCGAATCGATTACCGATCTCGTGAATCGCATCGATTAATTAATAAGTACGGAAGGCGCGCGCATGCGCGTCGGACGATGCTGAAACAAGCCCTTCGGTATCGGCGATACTCGTCCTGTGCTTTTCCGCTTTCGTTGCTTCAACAAACCGCGTCCGAGTTTATGCCAGTTTATGCTACGATCGAGCTCGGCATCGCGCCGAGCCACGCGAAGATCGAACGAGTAACGATGAATCGTCGGGGGGAGCTCGGCGAGTTAAATTGAGCTTGAGAAACGGAAATATCGGGTGTCGGAACTCTCTCTCTCGGTCTCTCTCTCTGTATCTCCATCTCCGGGGCTGAAAACGTGGCGCGAGCGCTATCAGAAGCTCCCGCGAACGTTCTGGTTTGTCCGGATCGTTGTCTTCTCGCGCATACAACGCCGGGAGAATATTTTCTCTCGCTGAATCGACTCCGTGCGGCATCGCGTCTATATGTATATACTGCTGAGATCGTTACACCTAATCGCCGTTAGAAGTGCCAGGATAGAGCCAGCCGGTTGTCGGACAGGTGACTTATAGCTCCTATTCAGGATGGCCGGACACACCCGGCAATGGGGCTCGCGATGGTAGAGGAGGGCATAAATTACCCGGATCGATCGAGCGATCGATCGCGGGGCTGTTATGTTAAATCGAATAAAACGAGCGGAGTTTCTCTCTCTCCCCCTCCCTCTCTCTCTCTCGATGCAATCGTTGCCGTCCCGAGCAAGTGCATCATCGTGCACTTGCACGCTCCATTTCTTCATTTATCGATATATTAATCGGGGATTTGAAATTGCCGCTATGTGGGATAGTCGTGAACTGGTCAGCTTCATCGCGCGGACTCTGTACGATGCTCCCTGATAGTTAATAGCTGATAATAAATGTTCGTGAAAAAAAAACATCTCGTTCCCCGCGCAAGATTCTTCGAGCTCGATTTATAGTCGTGACCACTGACTTGCTACCCCTTAAGGACCTTCGGAAAAAAGTTGGAATGTGTATCGATAAATTATTATTATTATTATTATTATTATTATTATAAATCAATTATTCAGGGGTGTAATAAACTTATGAATATTATTTTTTTAAACATTGTAATGATCTAATGTAAGCACTTGCTTACACTTGCTGTAAGAGCCGAAATGTATGCTCTTTCTATAAGCAATAAACTATATTATTATTATATATATTGTTAGAAAAAAAAATGAAATCAATTATTAGCGGAGTCGCTGAATTCTTCGCGAAGGCAGTCGTAACCTATTGCACATAAAGCGGGCATGATAGTTGCGAGTCTCTCGCGGGGCAGTCCAAAGTCGAAACCCCGTAACGAAGTGGCGCAGTAAATATCCCGGACGGACAATGTTGTGAATTACCGTGGTACACCAACCCCACCATAAACGTTTCGAGTTTTATGTTGGCAGCGTCGAGAAGCCGACCGCCACACAGGATGACGTTCTTTCTCTCGTTTCCACTCGGTGTGTATATATACTCTCCGGGCGCGAGTTAGCCGGCGCGTGCTGAGTTCTGTCTTACCCATTCGTACACGACGAAAGAGGTTAAAGGGTTTGCCGAGGGACCACCGTGTCCACATCGCGTCACGCGATATTCCCGACACTACAGCCCGCCCTCTCCGTTTACCCTCTGAAACTCACCTCCCCTTCCCCCCCATGAGCTATCCTTCAATTTTCACTGTAAAATATCTCAAGTAAAATTGTTTTTAATTTTGATAAATCTCGATTTATGTTCATAAATCTCGATCCATTTTGATCAATCTCGATCTATTTTCATAAATCTCGATCCATTTTGATCAATCTCGATCTATTTTCATAAATCTCGATCCATTTTGATCAATCTCGATCAATTTTGATCAATCTCGATAAATTTTGATCAATCTCGATAAATTTTGATCAATCTCGATCCATTTTGATTAATCTCGATCCATTTTGATTAATGTCGATCCATTTTGATTAATCTCAATCAATTTTGATCCATTTTTGATTAATTTTTATTAATCTTCGGTTTTCAACAGTTAATTTATCAATTTTTGTGAATTTTGGTCAAATCAAAGGTTCGCATCATTAATTTTGCATGGGTACTTTGTGAGAACCTTTGAACTCTGACCTACGACGAAGGATTGATTTTTGCGCAGGTTTAAGAGTCTCACTGGAGGTGAACACAAGGCGAGTTGATCGTCATTCGTGGTCGTCATCGTCGTCGGGGAGCAGACTGCCGTGGCGCACATGGTATGAGTTTCTATAGGGGGTCGGGACGAGAATAATGGTAGGACTTTCTACTATCAAATAGATTTATGGATATCCGACGAGTAGTTACTGCCATACAGTCATACACTCACCGCGCACGTAAACCAGTATGTGTATAAACGTTAAGTATATATAACTGGAACCGGCGCGACGTAGTTCGGTTCGCTTTGTCCCTACGGAGCATTGGGAGCCTGCGAGAGCAGGGTTGTGTCGTTCTCCTGGTTATTCCTGTGATCGTTATAGTTATCGTATCTATGAGCACCGCCAAGATACCGGTCTCGTTTCGATATCTCCCCGGCAGAAGCACGACCGACGTGCCAAACGGCCTGAGAATCTTGCAGATCGTCTCCTGCGGGCCGGATCAACTCGATACAATCGCAGATCTCTCCAAACCCCGAATGGTCACTGAACATATTTTATTGTACTTCTATGCTCAAAATAAATCAAGAATTTTAGAATAGCAATTATTTCCGAGTCACGTTTGAATTTGTACGTGAAACATGAATTCTGATGAGGATGCATTTTTTTTATTTATCCACTTTAATTAAGTTATTCAATTTTTGTAATTAGAATAAATTATTATATAAGAGGATCATTCCAAGTCAAGTGTGAATTCGTTCGTGAAAAATAAATTCTGATGAGGATGCATTTTTTTTATTTATCCACTTTGATTAATTTATTCAATTTTTGTCATTTATTAGCTCTAGTCGATTTATTTTGTAATTACCGTAAGGAGTAAAAATAAATTACGCTTAATCGAGTTACCTTGTCGGGGCGGTTGTTAACGAGTTCGATCACGACGTGAATTATTTTTTCCCGATAATGGAGTACAGAGTGTACAATAAAGCAGGTATAAACTTCTTAATCGATGCCATCGCGTGGACGTGACTCGTGTTAACGTCCCGGTGGCAGAGCTCTCGTACTGTATCGCCTTTCCCGATCTCTACATCCTTTAAGCCTGCCTCGTGTTTCTATTTCACTCTCTTTCTATATCGTAACTATATCGTGAGATTGTCGGAACTGCCAGCATCAATTAACGGAACATTAACGGTCTCTTTCCCGCGCAGGTTTCACTTTTTTTAAACATTTTTTTAAGTCCCTGGTGAGCGATGCAGTGTCGAAGAGTGAAATCGGCAGGTAGTTTCTATCGGAGCTGTAACTTTCGTGATCTGCTGCGGATATACAACATTGACACAATTTTACCGTAAATTCTTCGAACTCGGTAAACTTACCATAAAATTCTAGATGGAAACAAAATTTCCCTTGAATTTTGTTTTTATCCGAAAATAAATACCGGAAGTAAAAAAAACAATTTTTGACGATTAACTGCAAGAAATAAATAAATAAATTTAACTCTTCTATTACACGTTTCTCAACCATTCCTCGGCCACGATGTAAGAAAATGTGTGTTTAAATACCCTATAGACGTATTAAATTTAGTTTCGTTGTTTTTTTAGTTAGGTATAGGCTGGACGGATGTACATAGAACGACTTAATTCGAATAATCCATTTAGGACATCTCACGATGCTAATAGCGTTAATACCGTCTCGCACATGGGGGGATACAAGCCAATAACATGAAGTTTATATAAGCCGGCTGTTCTATTCCACGGAGGTTGGATAAATAGCGTGAATTACAGAAATAAATAGAGCTGTCGAACTGGTCTTCGAACGTTGTTTGCGGCCAGTATAGGGGGGAAGAGAAGCCAGTGAAGAAGAAGAAGAAAAAGAAGAAGAAGAAGAAAATGGGATAAAGATACAGCGGGCCTATATCGCGTGGGTCGCTGGATCGAATTTCATACAAATCACTGGTAACTTAAACCAAAAGCGGGTCTGGCACTCGGTTCTCTGTTCGCGGATCGAGCCGAGCATCAATAACTCGAGAAGGCGAGCGAGATCGCACGAATGAGAGCCGAGAAAACATCAGCCCCCGCGTCCGGTATGCATTATCGCGCCGATCCTGAATAATCGATCGGGTTGGCAGAAAATTATCAGAAAGAAATTTAAAAAAAATAAAAATGTTTTTTTTAAATCTCGGTGAAAGATTGGCGAACAGCGAACTGAGAACGATTCACGATTGTTGCTTCGAATCTTAAATACGCAATAAAAATAAAGTAGAATATACAAATTTTGTAGTGCAGTTCAATCGTCGTTCCACTATAATAAATAAATAAGTAAAAATGAAATTTCTGAAAGTACAGCTGAAAGCTCTCTCCCCTTAAATTATGACTATCGGAGAATATCCAAGAACGGTCAAAGAAAATTCCACAACCTTTTTTGTTCCAGATAACAACAATTTGGCAAATCGGTGGGGTTGATTTGGCAAAATCTAGAGCGAAACTTCAAAAAATCAAATTCAATTTTAAATTCGAGCCGGCGAGATGAGTGAAAATCGTTCCAAAATGAAAGATTGAAGAACAAAAGGAAATAATCTCGAGCGTTGTTAATGTGCTCTCGAGCAATGGGGCAATCTATCATAATCCTTTGGGAATGTAGACAAATTTTGTTGTCGAACAGTTGAAACCGTTCTTCCACTCTAACAAATAAACAAACCAACAAATAAAAAAGAAATTTCTGAAAATACACCTGAAAGCTCTCTCCCCTTAAGTCATGCCTATAGAAAAGTGTCCAAGAACGGTCGAAGTGCATTCCACGATTCGTTTCCGTTCCAGATAACGCCAATTTGGAAAATTGGTCGCGTCGATTCGGGCCAGTCAAGCGCAGAACTTCGTCCAACTCTGCCCGCAGAAAGGATCGTGCAGAAAATCAAGTTCAATTTTAAGTCCCTCGCCGTGCGAGATGAGTGAAAATCGTTCGAGAATGAAAGATTGAAGAAAACAAGGAAATAATGTGAGGAGTTGTTAATGCGCTCTCGAGCAATCGGGCAATCCGTCATCGTCCGTTGGGAATGTGCACGAGGAGCTCGAAGGGGGGCTTCTCTCTCGTTTCGTTCCGCGGCGAATCTGCTCTCCTGTGGACCGAGAGGGAGGGAAGCTGCGGTCTCGCGGGTCCGCGGCGGGTGCGCGCGCGCGAGTGACCGAATGCACTTTCCCATCGCGGCGGTGGCGGGCTGCCGGCACGGTTTTGCATCACGACGTGGCCACTTACCGTCGCCGGGCTATGTATCCCGCGCTATCCTCCGCTCTTCGAGCTCTCCGAGAGATCTCTCTGCGCTACGGTAACTAATACGTGCCGGCTATTACCAGTCGTATGGGTCAGCGCCAGGGCGGCCCGAGTTATACCGCCAACTTGCCATAACGGCTAGGTTGATCCACGTATATTCCGTGCATATTTCCAATCCGTCCGGCACGCTGTCGGAGAGACGGGGATGCCCGGGCTCTCCCGATCGGACCCCGAGATCGATCTGTATCACGCGATATCGATGATATCGAAAGTGGTCTCGTTAACCCCTTCGGGATTGGTGTCGCTGTTCGGAGTCCCAAAGACTGTAGGCTTCGTGCAGTTTGCATACTTCATAGACTTCTTAGGGTCGAGATTTTTAAGATGTCTCTTGAGATCGAACTTATGATCGTTTGACTCGAACTTCATTGTGTGCTTAAGATTGGTCTTTACTTCGAACTTGAGATCGAAACTCAGATTGAACCTGATTTCATGCTTAAGTTTGAGCTTAAGTTCGCACTTAAGTCCGAACTCAAATTCTATCGTAAGTTCGAAGGAAGTTTTGAAGGAATTTTGAAGGAAATTGGAGGTTGAGACACTTTAATACAGGATGAGCTTAATTTTGGCCTGATGACGGTATTTCGAGAGGATTTTCTTAACTTCGCGGAGCAGCTGGAGAGAAGTCGATTTTTTTATGAATACCTTCATCCTTCCCCTTCAAAATGAGCCATGAGCGATCTCGATATCTCGAGTCTTTACCGAGATACGATTTTATTGGGAGTATCATTAAGTACAATTTTCCACGAGATGCGACGCTACTTCCATACCTCATTTGAGCCCGATACCCACGCCGAGCTATCGCATCTGAAACAGTCCCGATTTTTTCCCGCGTACCTCAAACCCTCCTCTTCAAAATGAGCCCTCAGCGAATTAAATATCTTCACATTTAACCGAGTTACAATTTTTTTAGTCTCGCTTCGTACGCTCGCGAAAGAGTTAGGGGTGGAATCTCCTTCCCTGACCCGAACATCGCCCCGATATTCGCACAGCCCGTTTCCTCGCACCGATCAACCCTCCGACATGCAAACAGTCTCCAAACACGATGGTCTACATGGCAAAAAAATTTAATTATTGCCGCTATCGCGGAAGTTGATTCCCGCCGAGGATGACCGGAAGGTACGGAGGTCTTCGATCGCGCGGTCCATGCACCAGCTCCGGCGGAGCGCACGAAGAATATGATAGCTCCGGGCGTCGGTGCACCCGGGTCGCGAATCTCGTCGAGGAAACGGCGACGACGAGGACGACGAGGATGACGATGAAACGAGGGTCGAGGAGGGCCCGCGGGTCCACGAAGCGCGGACTGTGGCAGCGCTCGGGCCGTGACGCGCCGGATATCTTCCCGGCGCGGCCTCGCTCAACCTGAGGGTCTCTCTCTCCGTCTCCGTACCTACGCCTCGGCCCGACGACTCCTCGCCGATCTTCTTGCTCGCTCCGTACGCCGGCGTCGGCTCCGCGTTCCCAGGCAATTCTATGAATACGAAATACGAGGTCGGCCCGCGAGCCCCTGCCGCTGATGCTGCTTCGCTCAATCATCTCGGACACGCCCGCCATATTGGCTTTGCATAAGGCCGCCCGTGAGGGTTACTCATGAGATCCTACCGGTGTATACGATACATGCATACACGAGCCCGGCAAACGTTATCCGCGGCAATCTGTGCCCGGTGCGCCGAGGATAAAATGTATCGGGGATCATCGACATTTTTTCCGGTTCAAGCCGAATCTTAATTTTTTTTTTTTTGGGTCAATAAAATTTTTACTGGTTGGTAGTTATTGCCAGTGCTCGAAGATACAATGACCAATAACAACAGAAAGCAACAAGAAATTACAGAATGAAAAATGACAAATCGATATTGACATTAACCTATATATATTTTTCTGAGAAAAATCTGTTGGAAATAGTTCGATGAAAAATCTGGAATGTGTGTATCGTTGCTCTGCGATCAACGAATTTTTTCTGGTTCAACCCGAATTTTAATTTCTTTTTTTTAGACAACAAAATGTTTACTGGATTGGTTAATCGCTTCGATTGGCAGTTAGTGCCGGAGAGGACAGAAATAATTTTTCTTTTTAATGCCATTCAGATTTCAGGTCATGATAAAGGACGTCTGCGTATAAAACAAGATATTACATTGGACCCAACCACAGAAAAAATTAGTAAAAATTCCCACGCATAAGTATCGATCCTACGAAGCTGTGGTACAAATCTCTTGACGATTCGTCGAACCGTTTTGGAGATACAGTCTCTTGAGTCTCGGATCGAAATTTTTGGTCCCGGCAATCACCGAATTATTTATTTCGTCAATTAATCCCAACGATCACAGAATTTATTTCGATTCACAGTCTCTTCACTCCTCATCTTTGTTGTATTCCATAAAACAAGGAAATTCGAGGCATTGCAGCTTACTATTTTTTTTTTTTTTTTAGTGGACAGACGATTAATTTTTAGCATAGCTTTGTCAGTCCGGAATTCTTCGTTCGAGCAGTGACGAGAGACGATGCAGCTTGCGAAACGAATCGAGCGATGATCGTCGGTATAATAAGACACCGACTATGTACTTACATTTCGCCGAGAGATCGTTAGTCCCCGGTGAGTGTGTACAGTCGAGGTATACCTATACTCGGTTAGCTGTCTCGGGCACAGCAGCGAGGCCCAGTCAGGTGTGACGGAATGCATACTAACGTCGGGGCATAGGCTAACGACTACTGAGCGGCCCTCTTGTAATTGTTCTAAGGGGATATAAGCTGAGCTTGGTGCATACTCTCGGCGCACACATACCGACGCAGAGCCTCACGTACACGTCCATTTATTCCGCGGTGTATCCGACACTGTGCCGGCTAGATGAGGCCCCGTCTGACTGGCCGTTTGCCTCGCCTCCTCTCGCAGTCTCGAAATCTTCGCGATATTGGGAAACCCTCCGCCAGCAAGAATTAAACGGGGATAGAGAGGGAATGAGAAATTCGCTCATTCGGGCTACTCGGGATCATCGAGGTCTTTCGAAAGTGTTTCTCGAACGGTTAAAAGTTCTGTCGAACGCGGATAATAGAATTTTTCGCGATATCCCTCGGATTGGGTGGATTTTCTGAGCGTAGCCTCGGACCTTGGTGAAACGTTGTCGGAGCCTTGTCAGAGTCTGCTGCTTAAAAATTTTCGGAATTAATAATAATTTGATCCTTGAAAAATTGTATATTTTTTGGAGAAAAATTGTTAGTAATAATTTTAAAAAACGATAATTTAATTCTTGAAAAATAATATATTTTTCTGAGAGAAATGTTGGAAATACTATGAAAAAATTCTAGAACGCTGTTCTATGAATGGAATCCATTATTCCATTCTAGATCGCTGTTCTATGAATGGAATAAAAATTGTGTAACGTTTTATCGAATCTTTTAAAAGATGTAGTCTGACGAGGCACTAGCGATATTACACCAATCTACTAGTAAAAAAAAAAAATATATATATATAAAAGTGCCATATCTCTTGAACAGCTTGACGAATCGTCACGAAATTTTTAGGACATCTTCGGAAGCTCGATACCTTAGCCTGAGAATTGTTTCATATTTTTACCGATCCCAATTCCCAAGTAAAATTTCCTTTCTTTACGTTGCACAAAAGTGTCCAAATTTATGCAAAGTCGTGCTCCGAAGGTTTAATAAAAATTTGATAGTCTAAGATTTCGTTCGGAACGGATGCGCCCCTCATCGCCGAGTTTCCATTACCGTGGACCATGGGATCTCCGATGCCCGGTTGCGTCTCGCGATGCTCGTAATCCATCGTTATACCGGTAGTCAAAGCGCCAGGGTTGCCTTGGCGCCGTAACAGAGTAGCTGCGAATGATGAACCAGTATGAAGAATCCCTCGAATCCTGCAGCATCTCTCGCTCTTGAGATTGTACGAGCAGTAGCAGCGAAAGGAGCAACAGTAGCAACGCCGGAGAATGAGCGAGAGAGGCTCTCGCTCTCAGCCTCTGTTAGACGAGATTACAAGCCGGGACGCAGCCACCTCATCTGCTCGAGGTCATAAGTCCCGTACCTGCCCGGAAATGTATTTTCCATCACGATACATATCGTGCGCTCGCACTAATCCGCTACACTATATTCGTATACTCGCTACTGTCCGATCTGACCATGCCCATCCCTCAAATGCGCTCCGATAATCCTCGTATGGACAAGACTGAAGTCCAAGATAAAACGTCGAGTAGTTTAGATTCTTCGTTCAACGACGACCCAAGTTTGATCTTATCCTTGCACTTGCACGTTCTTTTGCCCACTTTACTGTGCTCCTTGATTCACTCGTTTCCGTCACTGGCTGCATTCGAGACACATTCGAGAGAAAATTAAAAAATGTTCTCCGCAACGCCACTTTTGGTTCGGAAATTCCACTTTTAATCCGGAAGTGAGGCTACGTAGAAAAATTTGGGTCCGACGTCACTTACAGTTTTGAAATCCCAGTTTTCGGACCGAAGTGCTTCATACCAGAAATGCCTCACTTCCGGCTTGAAAATCTCATTCATTGACCGATATCCGATCGAAAAAATGACATTGTCAAACACTTCCGGTCAAAAAGTGAGATTGTCAAACACTTCTAGTAAAAAGTGAGATTATCAAACACTTCCGGTCAAAAAGTGAGATTGTCAAACCGAGATATTCAAACCGGAAGTAACATTTTCCCGTATAACGTCACTTCCGGTCAAAAGCCGAGATTACTACGTCACTTCGGCTTGTTTGAAGTTACAGTCAAACTTAAGAGCAAAAAAAAAAAAAATCGCTTCCCAAACAATTTTTTTCACTCTCCAAGTCAGCGAGTCACAGTCGCATAGAGGTGAGGTCTCGCGGGTCAAGTTCGCATCCAGTTTTTGCGAGCAAATTTCTACACGCGATAAATCGACGTTTCGAAATGAGCCGGAAGAATTAAGAAAATTCCCAGGCTCTCGGTCGCGACGTCGGCGCGGGCGATCGGCTAACGGTCGTTTCGCCGCGGAGACGAAGAGTCTTTGCGGTCTCGGGTTAAGTGTGAGAGAAAAGCCGCGAGGTGTCGAGAAGACAGGGAAAGCGCAGAGGGAGAGAGAGAGAGAGAGACCGCGAGAAGGAGTCGAGGAGGCCGCGAGGATACGCCGAGAAAGAGAGGGAGAGGAAGAGAATGACTCTCTTCCCTTCAGACTCGAACTCTCAGCTGATGGCAGCGTATCCTCGCTCTCTCGTACTCTTACCCCGGGGCTGCCACGGTAAACTCGTCTAATAGTCGGCATTATGTCCGACACCGCGCGCCGCCGCCGCCGGTGGATGAACATTTGAACCCGCGAAACCGCCGCCCTCGACATCACGAGGGCGAGATAGCGGGGCGTTAACTCTCGCACAGCACACGGAGAGACACGCCGATTTTCACACAATTCGCCAAAAAAAAAATTCCCCTCGCGCTCACTCGCCCGACGCTCGTTAAACTCCATTTGTTTCGTATACCCTACCGTGGACAGCGGGACGGAGAGGGAACGAAAGGAGTTTAATTTTTTTCTTCCCACCTCGTGGCGGAGAACGCGGAAAGGTGTGGTGAAGATTGTGCAGCGTCATTGGAATAAGTTCACTTGGAACGGTCGATCATTTTCCGCTCGCGCGGTGGACGGTCTTCCCGTTCGGAATGCGCGCGTGTGGATGTCGGGAGAAAAATACGTGGGAACTCGGTGCGATTGCGCTCGAACGGGCAGTGTACGGGAAGCTTGTGCAGTTTCAACCCCCTGGATCTCCCCCTTGGATATCTGCAGAATCGCGACTCTTAGTTGACACTCAATCTCGTATTGTCCTCTCGTCGAGGACAAACGAGTAAAGAATTGTGCGGAGAGGCTTCTGGAGACGGTTGAGATGGTTATCGTGTCTCGTCGACAGTGGTTTTTTTTTTTTTTTTTTTTTACACTCGCCCTCTACGGGATGCATTGTGGTTCCCGGGCGGGAGAGAGGGGCGGCTCTTCGGGGTCGGTGGTGTCGGAATTAAACAACTACTTGTTGCACAGTAAAATAGGATGGAATGTTTCTTGTTCATAAACGTCCACGATCATTGCTTCGTTCATTTTATAAAAATGTTGTCCATTTCACAAAAATGTTGTCCAATTTACAAAAATATTGTCCATTTCACAAAAATGTTGTCCAATTTACAAAAATGCTGTCCAGTTTACAAAAATGTTGTCCAATTTACGAAAATGCTGTCCAATTTACAAAAATGTTGTCCAATTAACAAAAATGTTGTCCAATTAACAAAAATGTTGTCCAATTAACAAAAATGTTGTCCAGTTTACAAAACGGTTGTCCATTTAACAAAACAGTTGTCCATTTAACAAAAATATTGTCCATGTAACAAAAATATTGTCCATTCAACAAAAATGTTGTCCATATAACAAAAGCATTGTCCATTCAACAAAAACATTGTGCAAGTCACAAAAAAATCTGTTATTTTTCCAAATGTTTTTTGTAAAATTGGCAACAAGTAAGATTTGTGGACAAAAAAGTTTGTCAAGTGTAAAACTATTTTCTACTGTGTGCGCTGCCGACGAAGAGTCTTCGGTTGGGTTACACCGGGAGCAAATCTGTACCGCTTTACTTACAATGCAGGACCATCTTCTCAACGACCGTCAAATCAATAATAAAAAATCAACTAGTTTTATTGTAAATTTTGCCAATTTCATTGGCCAACGGTTGAAGATTAATTCATCGTTTTCCTCTTACACCCTTGCCGCCGATAGGATCGGGTTCCTCGGTGCAGGCAGTGCCAGGTGGTCGGAAATTGTCGTTGCCCATCGAGATGCGTCCCCGAGTGCCAATTAGAGGACCGTTGACGTTTCACTTATTCCCTGCCTCGCCGCTTTTTTTTCCTTCTCCCTCCTCGCATTCTTTCAAAGACGATTCCCGAAGCCCCCGGGGAAGCCACTCGATCGTCCGGTGGTTTTGTGCGTCACGTATACGGCGAGCGAGAGGAGCGAGCTCGTCGTTCCGTCGCGCCCCTTTGATCAACGCGCTCACGTTTCGCGATTCGCAGCCACCCCGGTCGCGAGTTAAAGGGCGAATCTCTGCAGGAGAGAGGAGGAAAGCCGAAGGAGAGAATGACGGAAGGGAGACGAAAAAGGAGCCGGTGGGGTCACCGAGGAAGGGCTCTCGGTGAGTCCCGAAGTCCTCGAGTCAATCTCGATCTTTCTCCCCGGTGTTCCCGGGCCAGGGTGTACGTTCGGACGAGCAATAATGAACCCGCATTAGGGGTGGAAAACGGGGCCTGGGATCGAGACCGGTGAAAAGCGGGAGCAACGAGGAACCCTCAGAGTGCATCGACGAACGAGATCGAGGGAGAGACGCGGTACGAAGAATGGCGCGGCGAGAGAGCCGAAAGACCTCTGGCCGAGATGCTTTGTGCGAGTCAAGAGGTTTGCTGCACGACAGTAAACGCAATGGGTATTGACTCGATGTGTTTTTTTTTAGCAAGGGTCCATTCTTGGGATTGCGACAGCGAGAGATTTCTTTTACCGATTTTTCTCGAAGACCGCACGACGAAACGACATTCAAGATCGGGCTCGGCCGTCAATCGTCGAGAAATATTTTCCGCAAGTTTGTGTTTTGAAAATTACAGAGAGAAAAATATTATTAGGACGCATTAATTATTTATTTTATTTTTTTCTGTGAGAAATCGTGAATCGAAAAGGCATTGAAATTCACTCTTTCATTCGACATTCTTTCGAGTTAATGTAAATCGGTACAGAAGACACAGAAATCCATGTGAGGCTCCGACTTCCTGCCCGGACGATTCACGTCGTTCTCGTTCGACTCCACCAGGCCCGGCGAGTCCGTGATTATTCGAAGGAAGACGCGCCGTCCAGACGATTCACACAAGAATCGTGATCCCACGCTCCCTTTGAAATCTCTCCCGCAGCATCCTTTATTACGAGACTCCTGATTCAGTATCACGCCCCGGCTCGTCGTTGGTCTTCACCCTTGCATATCTATCTTACATTTATTCTGTATACATATATATAAATATATATACTATACACAAATGTACCTGTATGTAAAATAAAAAAATACTTATATGCAACGTTCTTTCACCCAGCGCGGTGAACGGAACGACCCCGGCTCGTCCGTAGATCTCCGATTTTAACATATGAAAACATATGCGCGACGAGCGGAGACGACTACGAGGATGTGAATGGATGCCGCGAGAGGGACAGAGCCTTTGTCATGAATTACCACTTCTTCCCCCCCCCCCCTCTTCGTCCTCTTATTCCGTGCCTTCCTTTGCATTTTTCTTCCGACGACAGGTTCACCGGGCTATCACGTGGGTGGGGTCACGCTCGGGATCTTCGAGGCATCGGAATACATGAATCTCTATTCGGATCCTCGTGTCTCCTTCCTGTCCTGCCGAGATTTCTTTCTGTACAACTTTTACCGCGAGGTCTTTTCGAACGACTATTGAATAACTCAAATTCATATATACGTATATATAAAATAAATAAAACGTGGTAATACAAGAGAATTTGATTATTGCTTAATTCCTTGCCTCTCGCTTCTCTCACGCGGCGTGATTTTTTTCATTTTTTGTGGTTGTGTAAGAATCCGTGATATTCACAGGATTATAATTAGCCGGGCACGTTTTCGGTAACAAAAAAATGCTCTGAGGAACTTAGTGAAATGAAAAATGGTGGCAAAAAGGAGACGTAATGAAATGGTAAAATGGTAAAATGGTAAAATGGTAAAATGGTAAAACGGTAAAATGGTAAATGGTGAAGCATTAAACCGGTAAAATGATAAAATCTTAAGATCGTAAAATCCTAATGGTAAAAAAGTCTATATCGATTTCGACATAGAAATTTTTTTTCTCACTCCGACGTTCTTCCATCTTCACAATCTTTTTTTTTCTCGCCTCCTTAGCCCACCGATTACCGCGAATTCCCGGACTCGTTTTTCGAGTCCACTGGTCCGCGAGTAACTTAACCCACTTGCTCTTACAATGCGCACACGCTGACCCCGTACAGTAAACTCGCGCGAGTCTGCCACCGCCAAACTAAGCATCGCCATCATCGCCACGAGGCGTAGCGTATATTATTATGCTTCCACCGGCGTGGTACTTGGTCCATGAACCTCGGAGACTCTTCAACGAGTGTTCTCACTCTCCCGAGACTTTCTGTGCTACGCCGCGGGGTCTCCCGGGGAACCTGACCTCTCGCCTTGCGCTCCGTTCCTCCTTGCCCGCGCTCTCGCGCGCGCCGCTGCACCGCGAGCCAAGTTCTTTCGCCTAATTTAACGTACGGTAGCGGACTCGGAGGACTTCAAAGCGCCGCGCAAAGCCGTGAGCAAGCGGGAGACAATGAGCACCTGAAACGGATAGCCCGGCTCGACGTAACCGCGGTTTGCCGCGCGGTTACCGCTCTCTCGCTTTCCTCTCGCTTTGCTCTCGCTCCCTATGCGATCCTCCTCTTCCACGCATCTCCGACGCATCCTCCGTCGGACCCGTATCCCGCGGGGATCGCCGAGATTATCTGCGACGCATACACGCTGCGCGCGCACACACACAGAATGAAAGAAATTAAAAAAAAGAAAAAAAGAACGTCGAGCCTTATTCGCGCTCGAATTCCCTTTTCCTTGTAGATAATACTCTGGCCCTCGGAATGTGCATACAAAGCGCGGAAGTTTTCCTTTCGGTTCGAAAAAGATGGATGAGGAAAAAAAAAGAAAAAAATTTAAGAAAAGAGCCGACTTCGGGTAACCGCATCGACACAGGTTCTCAAAGATTTTCGTGGGCACTGGGAAGATTACCGGAGTGGAGTTAAGCGATGCGGAATGGACGAGCTGGAAAATTTACTCAACGATTTTATAGGAGAAAATGGACCTTGTTTTTTTGTTTTTTTTTTTGCTTTTTTTGCGATTCCAGTAACTGTTTTTATGTAAATGAAAATCGGACAAAGTTCCGTCTCTCGGGCAGTGGCCGGTCGCGTGAATGAGCGTCGGGCCTCGCATTAACTCAGCTACGGATAGGTATGGAATGATGAAACTAGAAATGTGCCGCTCAGAAGTCGAAAGAAACGACGCGATTACGATGCGATGCTAGGTTCCTTCACTCGTACTCCGGTGGTTTATCGGCGAATATAAACACTCGCATAATATTGCCATCTAAAATTCTTTTAATTACCCGTCCGCCCCCTACGGCCTTTCGGACGACCAGTATTAAAAAAAAAGGAAAACATCAAAGCTCGTAGACGTTTGCGAAGAAAAATATTTTTTAGCTCCAACATATCGCGGGTTAATCGCGGAGATGAGGAAATCAGGGAACAAAAAGACACATCAAAGCTCGAATATATTTCCAAAGAAAAATGTTTTTTCGTTCCAATATTCGCGGGTCAGTCGCACAGACAACGAGACCGGCGCGGCTGGCTGGGCAGTTGTATTGAGGAGGAAAAAAAACATCAAAGCTTGGAAACATTTCCGAAGAAAAATATTATTTGTTCCAACATTCGCGGTTTAGTCGCGGAGCCGCGGAGGTCGGTGCGGGTTGCTCAGTTCTTTTGAGGCGGGACAAAAAAAAACCAAAACTCGAAGACATTCGCGAAGAAAAAATATTTTTTAGTTCCAACATCCGCGGTTTAGTCGCGGTCGCTCGAACGCAGAGTCGTTGTTGGCCAGTTGTTTTGAGGCCGTGAAAAAAAAAGGCAGAGTAACAGAAAACGCGGGCGGGAGAGAATCTCGGCAAGATAGTATTTCTGGATTAACGGTCGTTTATGTGTACCGGCACTCGAACCCGTTGGCCGCACGTTACGAGCCGCATTACCGGTAAATCTTTCGATATAAGAGCGAGGAGAGCCGCGGCGTCGGCGGTGTTCGACGAGGTTTCTTCTCCGCTGCTCTACGAGACTCGCGAGAGGATATTCCTCTCGGTATTCAGCCGTGATTCTACGGGCAGCCCGGCGAAGAGCCCTGCCAGCGGTATACCGGAGATTAACCTGTTCCGAACGATCCGCAACGATGAACTGAGCTCACGAGCACGCTGCCTCTTCTCGCCCTCGTACGTCGTGTGCCGAACCAGCGGCCCGGAGTGCTGCTCTTCCCGTCCCGTTCGAACGAGCGAGAGTAACGTTATAATACGTAAATAGGAAATCCCGGCGATGAGATGATGTACAACGCCAAAGTACATCGAAGACGTTTTTTGCTTCCTGATGGAGGAAGCTATGTTTATTTATTTTTAGCGTAACGGCCCGAGGGTCAATTAATTAATTCGTGAACATCAAGATGGAGCGATTGCTCGTGCGAATGTTTGTATTTTCATCGTCGGGTTTCATTGCCTGAGTATTTGCGAAGGAATGAACGGAGCACTGCTCGCTGCCAAGATCTTTAGGGTTCGAGAGTCTGGAAGGTCTCAGGATCTTCATTCTGCCGTAATCGTGACGATCTCAAGATCTTCACTCTGCCGTCACCGTGAAGATTTCACGATCTTCGCTCTGCCATGATCGTGAAGATCTCAAGATCTGCACGCTTATATGATCGTGAAGATCTCAAGATCTGCACGCTTATATGATCGTAAAGATCTCAAGATCTGCACGCTTATATGATCGTGAAGATCTCAAGATCTTCGTTCTGCCATAATCATGAAGATCTCCAGATCTTCACTATGCCGTCACCGTGAAGATTTCACGATCTGCACGCTGATATGATCGTGAAGATTTCAAGATCTTCATTCTGCCGTAATCGTGACGATCTCAAGATCTTCACTCTGCCGTCACCGTGAAGATTTCACGATCTTCACTCTGCCGTCACCGTGAAGATTTCACGATCTTCGCTCTGCCATGATCGTGAAGATCTCAAGATCTGCACGCTGATATGATTGTGAAGATCTCAAGATCTTCGCTCTGTCATAATCGTGAAGATCTTCGGATCTTCGCTCTGTCAGAATTGTGAAGATCATCAGATCTTCACTTTGCCAGTGTCGTGAAGATCCTCGTATCTTCGCCCTGCCAGAACTGTGAAGATCATCAGAACTTCACTTTGCCGATGTCATGAGGATCTTCGGAACATCGCTCTGCCAGAATCGTGAAGATCTCAAGATTTTCGCTCGGCCATAATCATGAATATCTCAAGATCTTCGCTTTGCTATAACTGTAAAGATTCCGAGATCTTCGCTCAGCTACAATGTAACTCGAATCTACCAAATTGGGACAAATGTCGGGGAATAAATTTCGACAAACAAAAAAAAAAGAACAAAAAACCTAGAACGAAGGAGTACAAGCGAATACACGGTCCAGTTACGGCGCAAGAATAGTTAAACGTTCTATTATAGCTTTCTAGTGGGTGTGCCAGTGAGCCAGGTGTTATCAGGTGTTCGGCATTCTCGCCTCTCGAAAAACAAATACACGCTCAACGCGAAAACCTATCTGGTTACATACGATCGCCTCAACGTCCACTTCCTATTACAATAAACCCAGGTACCTGTTAATTCGTTTTTCCTATCGCCACGTGTCTATCTATATTAAGCTCCGCCGTATGTGCACGACACTACTTACACGTACCACATACTCTATTTCTGTGCCTCAACGTCGTCGGGGACCAGTGTACTTCCTACCGGAACTCATTAAGCCAAAGCCTCTTATGGCACCACCGCCATCAGCAGGAACAAAAAAAAAAAAAAAAATAAAGTACGAAGACTTAGCTTCGATCTTTTCTCAATGCCAGCGCACAACAGGTCGCCCCGGACGATAAGGCTAATCCGAAAAATTAATTCCCGTCTGCGGACGACCGGTGTTGATCGCCGTCCGGCGAGGCGCGCCACTACGGTCGCTACCTCGTTCATCATTGACTCGAAATCAAAAGGGTCTGCGGCGCCTCTTCGAAGACCAACTTTTAAGCCCTTCTGGACCTGGACCATCGAGATCTCGGACCAGACGCCGCGGAGAGTCAGAAGGACGTATGTCCCTTCTTGATCGATGAAACTTACGCCCTTCTTGTTTTTAAACGTTGATCTACCGCGACTTACACGGGACAGGCTCTCGATTATGGGAACTTCTTCTCGCACCCTCGAGGCGGTTCGTCCGTAGGTCTCGTATGCAGTATGCGTAATTAAAACAAGCGTGACGAGGTCTAAACGCTTCCGGTCCCCGGATACCAGGTTCCTTGTTTTTTTTTTCTCGGCTTTTCTCTTCGTCTATTACTCACGGCTCGAACAAACCGTGGGCCGGAAGCCGCGAGGGTGTAAAAAAGAGTAACAGCCTCGCAGCCTGTGGTCCTTCGACACGTGAGATCCGCCGCGGGGTCGATGACCTTGCGATACTCGAATGGGGAAGCCATTAATCATATTTCGTTGATCGCTTTTTCCCCGTATGGCGCGCGGCGGAAGGGAAGGAGCGAAGGCTTGCCTTCTTCTTGTGTCTCAGAGGAGGAAGTACATTTGACGAGATTTTTTTTTTAGCGAGGTAGGTCCATATTGCCCCCATGAATGAGTATATTTATTTTGAATCCGATGTTGCAATTAAAAAAAAATTATGCAAGAGTTACTGATAAAAAAAAATTCTCTCGAAAAATACTTTTCGGTATGATAATAACGCAATGCAGCGAGAAGCGAGAGGAAGGTGGCGAGAGCCGCAGAATCGACGGGCTGGAACGGGAGGACAAAGCTGTGGTTTGGCACGGGCCACGCGAATTCCTGACCCGGAGTTCACCGGACGAGAGAGTGCCCGGTGTGTACGCGCGTAAGTAAAACTTGTACGTGTATAAAGTGTTCGGCGAAACGAGGAGAGGAGAAAGAATTCTTTTTTTTCTCGAGGTAAGCGTGCAACGCTTCGAGCCCGCATTCCCGCTTTCTCACGAATTCCCCGCGATAACGCATCGACCTGGCGCACAGATTTTTCTTCGCAATTTATTTTCATGTAATTTTCTCGACAGCCGTCGATAAATTTGGCGATCGGGCTATGCACTAATATTTTCTAATAAAAGTGAACATGATCTGATAATAAAATAAATATCTTTTAATAAAATGAACATGATCATATAATAAAATAAATATCCTTTAATAAAATGAATATGATCTGATAATAACATAAATATCTTTTAATAAAATGAAAATGATCTGATAATAATTTGATAAAAGAAATTTGAAAGTATACATTTGGGAAGATGAATTACTGCACTTATGAGTTCACAGAAACTGCATAATTATTTCGAAAAAAAATCCAATTGCACATTTACCCATAAATGTTTCCACTTCGGACACAACAATTTTTATCTGAACTCACAAATTCCGCGAAAACTGCCGACGACTAAGTTAGCCTCCGGCGAGTTATCACGCGTACATCTGGCGTGACACTCGCGTGGGTCGTCCAGGCCTTCTTCCGTACATCCCGGAAGTCCCCGAGAGCCAACGAGCAAAGACAGAAGAATTAGAAAAAAAAAAAAAAAAAACGAAGAAGAATCGATCGTCAGCCAGAAATCTCGGCGGAGATCAACCGCGTCATAACGTCTTCGAGGGTGGAGAGAAGGAAGCCGGGAGAGATATTTGTACGGAGATATCGCGAGATATACGATATGCAGCTCGGACTTTGAGGCGAAGCGAGAAGGTGAAGTGGCGTGATCGAGGATCGAAGGATCGAGCAAAATGCGTTCCAGCAGACACAACGCTCGGTAATATAGCTATGCACGCAGTCGAAGCGTCGAAGCTACCAGCTGACTGCAGTTTCTGCAGGAAAAAAAAATCGTGCTCACCGGGGTCAGTCGAGCCGCTTCGAGCTGGTAAGCGAGATCTACGTACATCCCGGCGGAGCTTCGTGTGCGGGAGCGCAGTAGATCTTCGCTCGATCGCGCGTGGGTGGAGATCCAGCCGGTTAACGGCAATCATCGCCGATTGTCTTGGCGTCAGGTACCAATGCACCGAGCTCTCGGGCTCGATCGAGCCTCGCGGAGGGAAGGAGAGCCCGGAGACTCGTGTATTCAGATTTTATTAGGTGGCCGGACGTGACGATCGTACTTCTCGACTGCCATTTGTCCGCGCGAGACTACAACGAAAGCAATCGGACGATTATTGGCAGTCGAGGGAACGGCGCATGAAACACATCGCGGACAAGCGGTCGACGGTGTTAGATCCGTCGTTGAGATGACGGCTACCGGCGAATTATTATCGAGACGGAAATTATTGTGGGAATCATTGGAGTGATAGACGCGAGAAGAATTTTAGAGGGGCGCGCCTGCGAGCTTGAAATAACTTTCCCAGGATGAGAGAAATTTAAACTGGAGGAAAAGGACACTGTCGGTGGAAACTGGGTTTAGCTTTTGGGACGCTAATTGTCAGAATGTTCGGCGAATCTGTACAAAATACCGATGTCGTCATTGGTGAGAGTCCGACGTATCGATTTCACTACAAACAAGCCAAAAAATATTCACCCGGGGCGGAGAGATCTAGGAAAAAAGACAGGGGAGGAGAAATATGGATAGTTGGGGTGAAAGAAGACGGTGCTTCTGGCGACCATCGAAGACATTCTTCTTTCTAACGATCGAGGTAAGAGATACATTTGGCAGGTTAAAATTATCAACTTCCATCGTTGACAATCGAAACTTTACTGAAGTTCAAGACAAATGTATGATTACACATGTTATGGAGGTTTCTTTTTCCTTTCCCCGAAGCCACGTCCGTGATAGTTTGTTTCCGATAGTTTCTCGTCGCTCTACGCTTCGTTTACATCCCTACGAAAAAAAATGCAGGGAGAATCCGGTGTCGACCCCCATGGGAACAATGAAGTCGCCCGATCAGCCAGAGCGTCGCCGTGAGCGGGCCATCGGCAGCGAGCTCGTCGGGACAACCCCAACCGAGTTTCCGCTTCCGTGGGAAGTGGATGCAGGTCGCACTTACATGACCGACGGGATCGCAGGGATAAAGCTTCTCGAGGCTCCTCGATCCTTTTGCCAGGTTCCAACGTCTCGCTTTTTCTCGTCCCTTTAATTCTCTCGTCTCTCGTTCGTGGATCCCCCTTCCCCCCCCCCCTTTCACCCCAATTCGTGGCAGGTTCCCGTGATCCTTTTCCCCCCCTTCTGCTCGATTTCACCTTTCGTCGTCTACCGTGCGCTTATATTATTATGCGCCATATTATTCCTCACTGTGTACAGTATCGTTACTCCCGAGTATTATATTTGCTCTCAGTTCGCCACGAGTCTATGGGGCGTTCAGGCTCAAACTTACGCTTTCCAGCGAACCCTTGATGCATGAAAGATTTTTTTTCCACCCCCATTCATGCTACATATTTTTCACGATCACTCTTTCTTTACTTACTTAATTACTTTTTTTATCGTTGAATATCTCTGTATGATAAAATGTTCAAGTAAAATTTATAAACGATGCAAACATAAGGTATTCTAGAAAATTATCGAAATTATAATAATAATGATAGTAATTGTAACTTAATTTATTTTTTGTTGGCGTAATCTTTAAAAAAAACTGGTGCATCGTTGAAATTTGTCAGAACAACGTCAAATTGAATTATTCAGCAGAAAGATCATAAGACACTGAATTTTGTGTCGATTCGTACGTCAGCGAAAATCTGCGCACTACCTGGGAGCGTTTAATGTTTTAGATTTTTAGTTTTTTTCGTACGAAAGATAAGATCGGCCGCTTGGCGTAGAATGCTCCGTATACCTGTAGAGATATCGCGTTGCAATAGTCCCTCGCAGGTGGCTGACTTTATAGGTATTGATGTCGTATATCGTATGCACACACCATAAACAGAAAACGAGGATAGTCGATAGAGCCAGAGAGCCGGCCCGGGAGCGTATGTATGGAGTTCACCGAGCGCGGTCGTGCGAAAGCGACTTCCTTCGATCACGTCGTCACCGAACCGGCGAACCCGTCGTCGTCGGGGCCAATAATGCAAACAGGATAAACTCTCCGCCGAGCCAATTCCATTTTATCCCATCGGGGAAAAAGAGAGATGAAGACAATTACGTAATATGCACTGTGGATTTTGTTCCAGCTCCGTCGCATTATATACACCGTGCAAACTTCGATCGATCGATCGATCGATCGATCGATACCTATATAATAATATTCGGGAATGAAATATAATGAGAAAAGTTTCACGATATATATATATATATATATATATATATAATTTTTTTATCAATTATTTGTTACGAGTTGAGTGCATGTGTGGGTATGTTAGCTATATGCACTGCAACGAGATATGTTTATGAAAAAAAAGAAAAAAAAATGGGGGGATTTCTGACCCGTGACGCCCTTTGGGCGCTCATTGGATCCGGTAAATCGGCGTGCGATAGCTCTCGGGAGATACTCTCGCGAGATGTAACATAGTGTCGAGCTAAAACGAACGGTCCACCGGTCTCTACTCCAATGGTACCCTCGCTATATTACCTTGTTACGTTTTTGCCCGCCATATAATCACGTCCTGCCATAATACGCCGCGCGTATATTATTATATTAAGACTCCTCTCGGTGGGGCCCTCTTTTCTCTCCGCAACTACCACTACACCTCCGCTCTACCTTGCCTACCATCCTCTCACCGATAACAAACGCGAGCGGGCTCGGCGAACGAGATGAGATATCCTCTCCCGAGCCGACGATATCGCCTGCACATTATACCACGGGATATATAACTTCGATGGTAAATAATGAATTTAATTTTCAATTAGTCAAATTGATATTGATATTTTTTTTTCGGTAATGTGGTCGGCTTTTATGGAGCTTTTTTTGAAAGGGGAGAACAATTTTGTTCGCGAAGCAATAATGCGGATAAAGGAAGAAAAAAAATGATTACTAAAAAAAAAAAATGATAATTTTTATTAACCATCGGAAACAAAAATATTTTATCCCGTTAAAAGTAGTCATTTCTGAATGATACTTTCCCGAACACAATTTTTTTTTAAAAGACGCCTTTTGAAAAATCATCTTTTATTCAAAATAAAGAAAATGAGATTTTAGCCATAAAAGGTGTAGTCAATTTCACATTAAAAGTGTATCGATCTGCATTGAGCCGAGAGTTCCGCGCGACGTAAAATTTCACGGTTTTCAGGTGTGCGAGGGAAATAAAAATGATCATCGATCTGTGGGAAAAATATGCACGGTCCTTTTCCACGATTTTCCGTCCTGGCCCACTCCGAACAGCGGCGAAAAATTGGGCTTCTCTCTCGTCACAATACGGAAGAAACTGTCCGCGGTGAGGACGAGAGGATTCCTTTCGAATGTCCCTCGCCGAGAGTCTCCGTGGTTCTCGCTCCTCGGAGCCGACAATGGCGATGCAGCTACGCGACCGGAGGGGTTGCATTTCCCATGGCATCGGGACAGAGGGAGAGTGACCGCAAGGTGGTCCATCGCTGGATGTATTCTGGATTCTCAGCCCCCTGCGCGCATGCGCACAGTGGAGGTTCGTTCTCGCGCTTCGAACTCGAGGAAGCGGAGGCTCCCATGGGGTCCCAGGCTTCGGGAGCACCTGCCCCACGGGTGTCTCGAAACCTCCCTCTGCCCTCCTGTTCTCGAACTACGAATCCTTTTTTTTCACCGTCCGAAAAAAACCCGCTGTTTATCGATACCGGAGAGAGCGCGGAGTTCCACGGGCGGGAGGAAGCAGGAGAGACCTAGGAAACGGATGGGCGTTGGGAGAAAAAATACTGAGATTTTGGGGCGGGTTTTAAGGAGAAAGAAGATACTCGACCCATCAAGAGCGGATGGGCCGATAAACGGTGGAGTTATTAATTTGTGGTCCACCCTCTTCCACTCAAACCTCCGATATAGTTTTTTTTATCAATTTTTTTAGTCATGTAATTAATTTTTTAAAAACGGAAGCTATTTTTTTTGTAATGATACTATGCTAGAGGGAACATCGGGTACGAGTTGGGATCAAATTTTATTCAATTTGGGCAGGTGAAAAATATTTAATTTCGAATTGAGAGCACTTAGCAAATTTATCCTGCGATAAGTTCGTCACCCATCTAAATTGATAAAGTTGCAAGAACATTTAAATTTAAAGAACATTAAGGAAATCGGTGCAATTTCTTTAAATGTCCTGTTCTTTTTTTTTAAGGGTAACTTATCTTCGAATTGACATCCTTTTTAATCATCAACACCCATCAAGAGCGGACGGGTCGATAAATGCAGGGGTTTATTAATTCGTGATTCACCCTCTTATACCCAAACCTCCAATATAATTAAAAATAATAATTTATAGTGATGTAGTTAATTTTTTTTTCAAGACAGAACATTTTTTTTTTTACGATACTTTTTTAAATTAAATTTTAATTAAATGTCATTTAATGTTGGCAAGCAAAAAATATTGTATTGCGAATTATCACTTTGCGGATTTATCCTGCGATAAGTTCACACGGACTCGTCTCCGTTAAAGTGTTCATCCTCGGCGATTCTCGACGCGCGTGCTGAAATAATTAAACTGTATATAAATGTATATAAAACGGAGTTTCTCGAAGGATGCATTGGGCCCGACGTGTCGAGATCTTTTCCACACTTTCCCACGTGGGGCCGCGTGACGGCGTCGCCGGGAATGCGCCGGTCCTAAAAGCGCGGGTGACTGGCTAATCATCCTCCGCTCTCCTTCCCTCTCCGTCCCGGTGCCTCGAGAAATTGCGACAAGCAACGTATGTGTGAACGTACGTGTGTGTGTCTGAGTGCGGAGGACTGCTCGAGAAAGACGAGGATGGAAATATGGACGAAGGATATCAGACACCAAGTTATATTGCACGAGGAGAAGTCTCGCCGACGGCTAAATCGCGATCGTTTTCATCGATACAACGTCCTGCACTCTTTATACTTCAGCAATATTCTTGCAATCGGTCGTTAAGATTAGGTCGCCCCACCGACGTAACGAAACTTTACAACACAACGCGCTCGTGTTGCATACACGATGAGATGCATCTGTGCCGGTGAACGCGCTCGAACCGTTACCGCACAGACGAGAAAAAAAAATTAGGAACAAAATAGGTGGAAATTTAATTTCCCCATTTAATTCATCCGTTTACCGCCGCTGACATTCGAGATCAATTCCAAATACATTTGCGACGTGTCAATCATGTTCCTGTGTTCCATGATCCATACTTTCTGTTGCTGCCATTTCTGGGGTTGAATTTCACTGTTTCTTTTTTTTTTTACCGGAAGTTAAGCCATGCAGAAAAATTCAAAAAATTGCGTTGTGACGTCACTTCGAGTTCCAAAATCTCAGTTTTCAACCGGTAGTGACGTCATGCAGAAAATCTTATTATAGATGAAAACGTCACTTCCGGTTTGAAAATCTCAGTTTTCAAGCGAAAATGACGTCACACGGGAAAATGTCACTTCCGGTTTCAAAGTTTGAGTTTTCGACCGGAAGTGACATTTTTTCCCATCGCGCCTCGCGCCAGGCTTCGCGCTCGATCGCTGGTAAGAATAATAATAATAAACATCGTGAAGGGGGTTTTTCTGATTCGAACGTTCGCCGATTGGTAGAAACGTGTCAATGTTATTACCGGCCCGATGGCGTTCTCATTTGAGACAGAGAAACGTCGATGGGATCGATAACACCGACCCTCGTTTAATAGATTATTCAAAGATTTCAGATCTCTATTTAAGAAAGACACGGCGAGAGACCTATGAGAGTATGAAGATTCGTTGCGGCGATACAGAAGTTGACTACGAGTCTCAACGAACTGTCGATGCTTGGAAAGAGATTCTTTTTTCTTTTTTTTTTTTTTCATCGATTCGCAGATTTATGGAGAGAATAATTTATCAAATGGTCTGTGAGATCGACAAGCTCCATCGGCTCGGCTCACGTGGCGGACGTGAGCGTATACGTATGTGTGTGTTACGTATCTCGTCATCGAAATTAGAAGGGCCTATTTTCTGTGCTCGCAGACAGAAAATACGTCTTCATGATTTCAGGCACTCTACGATCGGTAACAAGGTATTCCGGCTCGAGCGGATCGCGGACCATTCCACCAATTTTTTCCCACATTATAGACCCTTCGATAGACATTGTATGAAAATTTGACAAAAATTGCAAGTGCAGAAATGAACGAAAAAAAATATATATATATATAAATTTATTTCCAACGAAACTTGCTCGTACAAATGCCCAATTATTTATTTTCGTCCGAACGACGATTTTCAAATTTTTTATAAATATCACACACAACGTTTCAACGTGGTCCATTTTGACACTAAAAAAAATCCGTTGGTAAATTCACCGCGGAACGCCACCTACACCCGCAGTGCACCTCGGAGCGACATTAGCGATGGTTTCTAAACCGACTAGACAAAAAAGAAATGTAAAAAAATATACTGTTATTTTTAACATAATTGCACAGTAAAATGTTAATTGTTGATTTGACAAAAAAAATCTTGTCCACATTACAAAAAAGTTTATTAATTTAACAAACATTTTTGGTAAAATTGACAACAAGACAAATGTAGAAGTTTGTGGACAAAAAAAAGTTTGTCAAATCTACAAATCGTTTTTACCGTGTGGCTCGTACAAACATCAAATTATTCATTGCCGTCCGATCGACATTTATCAATCTTTTTTTTAAACATCACACAAAACAATGTTACGACGTGAGCGACTTTGACCGCTCAAAAAAAAAAATCGGTTGGCAAATTCACCGCGAAACGCCGTCTACACCCGCCGTACACCTCAGAGCGAAATCAGCGATAGTATCTAAACCGAGTAGACACTTTCTCGGAGAGCGTTCCCGACCCAACGGCCCGCGTGTATATCTGTATACAATCCACGCCCAGCGCCGTTAAAGATTCGGAGACCACCAACGTCGATAATTATTTGTCGTGATCGCGCGCCAAGTGTGTTTGCCGGCTGCTCCTGCCGCGGTTACTCCACGACCTCACCGCGAGGAAGCGAATCTCACAGTTCGATCCGATCTCCGCGACACTCGTACTTTCTTTCTCCCGTTCCTTGTTCTCCTATTTTCCTTCTCCGATCCTTCAACCGTCCCTCTTCCTCTCGCTGAATGCATGCCGTTTTTTTTATCTCCGCTCTCTCTTCATCCACTAAGAATCGCGTCGAGGAAAGTCGTCGTCGACGTCGTCTGTCGGCCTCGTGTCGCGCTGCACCGCGCCAGCTCGGCTTGCAGCAAAGTGCATCAAAGCGTACGTACGGCGGACTCCCTGCAAGCCGTCGGGCCGCGGCGGCGGCAACGAGATATCGCCATGCGCGCACCTCCAGTTCTCACGAGGTTACGAGAAAGCGATTCTCCAGGCTGGCGAATGTCTGTAGGAAACTGCCGTGTGCAGCCGACAACGAGAGATCCCCCGAGTGTAAGAGAATCGGCGGGGACCGCGATGCGCGCATACTCAGAGATCCCGCGAGGTAGGTATGCGCGCCGGCACTGGATTATCGGTTTGGCGAAACCAACACTGAAAAGACCGGCTTGGAAAAGCCGATCACGTGTGGCTAAGACCAACACCGGCGAAACTGTTCGTGGAACTTTTGTGCCTCGGGCCTAATGCATGTGTGGTTTATAGGGCATTATACCTAATACGAACGTGACAAGACTCGAGGGTGAAAGCAAGAAAGAGTGAATTATTGCGGCGTCCGTCGCCAATGGATGGTATGGTAATTAAATGCCCGGGGAATAATGAGACGCGGTTTCTGCCGATTGAAAAATATTGAAAAATTTAAGATTTTTGTATATGACCTTTTTCACGGGCAAACGAGTGAAGTTAAAAAAGAAAAATAGTTAACATCAATCCAACTATATTTTTAGCCAATAACCCTACGAAAGTATTTTTTAAACATTGTTTTCCATCAAATTTGGAAGCGGAGATCGTCAAACGCCAATTGCTACGAGAAATACCTTTCGAATGAAAAATCGGAGCGTTCGGTTCGTCGATAGATTAATATTAGAACAGGAGGAAGTTAACAGAAGAAAATGTTAGAGATGAAAAAAGAGAATCAACTCCGAAGGATTCTAGTCGGACCTGCGGTCCTGAGAAACGATCCGTCCGGCGTGGATCACGGTCGATGGTCCCAGAATACCCGGTTTATACAGCCATTCATATGTGTATAAATATATCACGTGAAAACGACTCAACAAAAAAAATCAACATCAATTTTTGTAGCAAATAACTCTATAAAATCATACTTTTTGATCACTAGTCGTAGCAGTTAATTTATTGACAACACGAAACAGTTTTAAATACGAAACAAATTTAAATCACCTATATACTGCCAATTGGTCATCAACCGGAGTCCACCAGTCACTTTGAAAATCACATTCCATCAAACTTTGAAAACGAATCTCGGCAAACGCGACCACTGCTACGAAAAAATACCTTTCGTTCGTTTCGTCGATAGATTAATATTGGACCGGGAGGAAGTTGAGAGGAAAAAAATGTTGGAGATAAAAAAGAAGAGAAACAACCCCGAAGGATTCTAGTCGGACCTGCGGTCCTGGGAAACGATCCGTCCGGCGTGTATCACGGTCGATGGTCCCAGGATGCCCGTATTATACAGCCGTCCATATATGTATATATACAACCGGAGGCTGCGATGCCGGTAGGATATACTCTCTCCCGTGAGAGAAGGAGAGCCGCGGCATGAAAAGGTAAAAAGATGAAGGATATGGTAGTATCCAACTACTATATAGTACGTATATAAACGATGTGCGAGAGGCTCTCTCGTGCACAGGTGAAACACGAGAACCTTATAGCCGCTCATCTCTCGCCTCTTTCCTTTTTTCCCCCCCGGTTCATAGTTGGGCCCGGTGAGAGATGCAGCCAGCTACCTCGCGGCCTCACTTGTTCCGGTGTGGGAAAAATCTCTTCGAGACCCCTCACAATTTTTGCATACATTAATCTATTTTCGAGCCCGAGCATCCTTCTTCTTCCTCCTCCCCGCTTCTCACTGTCCTCGATATAATGGGATACCTGCCGGGGTTATGCCGTTCAACCCTCCGGTTTTTCCTTTCGGCTCGATACAACTTGCCATTGAGACGACGTACACCCGACCGGAGATTTTTCGCTCTACCTGTCTCGCGGCAAGAGCGTCAGCGGCGTCAATGGAAAGGGGATATCTACCTGTTGCAGTCCATGGGAACATTTTTACTTCATTCTCGACCAAGCGTATTTCCTCGGTTTTCTCCGCTGTTGGGTTAGGACTCATTTTTGGCGGGGCGGATGAGACGGTGAGAGGTCTCGATGTTGAGGGTCGAAGGGTTAAAAATTGTCGTGAAATCAAATTTCACAGGAATTCGGAATCGAGAAGAGAGGATTTAAAAAAAAAAACGCTGCATATTTTTGAGGGAATTAAATTCATTTATTTTTATTGAGAGTCAATGAACACTGAGAGTCTTTTTTCCTCCAAGGAGCTGTAAAGGAATTGTTTTTTTTTTGTAAAATGTTAACTATGTAAATGTTGACAATTGCGAAGGATAGTTCTGGCAGATTAAGAGAAAAATTAAAACTGATATATCAAATAACAAATAAAGTATATTGTTACGATTATTATTGCCCTTCTTTCCTCAGCCACATTAGGAGCGCAAATAAATAAGTGAATAAGCCTCGCTATTGCCATAATTTTAATTTTTTACTTTAAGCCAAATACTTCTCGCTCTTATTCCAATCACTTGTAATTGGCCTTTGCCCATTTAATATGAAATAAATAAATAAACAAATAAATAGAATCAAATTTCAGCGTAGTTCGGATTCGTGAAAAGCCGAGTTTTTAAAAATCCGCCATACTTTGTAGGGAGTGAAATGAATTTATCTTTATTGAGACTCGACGAACGCTAAGAGCCTTTTTTCTTCCAAGGAGCTGTAAAGGGTTAATATTTATTTGGGAGATGACGATGAAGAGTTGATTGAAATTATCCCAAAACGATGGTACAGCCGCGGAGAGCTCGGGCCCAGGTAAGAGTATAAACCTGGGTGGACGTAGTAAATGATGAAAAATGTCGGCTCTCGTGCCTCTTAACGTGATAATTTCGCATACCAACACCTGCCGTGAGCGCGCACGCTCGGCTCGTTTGCCTGTCGTATACGCGGTGAGATCGGCCGTTTCCATCCCCCTCACTTTCGGCTTCGGCTCACTGTCTCTCCGTCTCTGTCTCTGCATCCCAGGAACGATAGTATCTTGGCGCGAGCCGCAGAGGAACTCGCGGAGATTATAAAGTTACGGGATTTATGTTAATTCGTGGAATCCCTCGAGAGTGGGAAGCCGAAAAAAGACGAAGAGTGCCTGTCGACTCCGTCAGGAACGTTTTTGCTTCGACGCATATTTTTATTTTCAGTGCTGTGAAGTATCGAAGGATCGAGGAGGCGTTGCATGAAATACGGTCGGTAAAGCCCTATTTCTTTCTTTTAGTTAAAATGTATCCAAACTGTACCCAAAACATCGGGACTTTGTATCGAAGATGTATTTTACGTGTAGAAACAGCGTACCAAATTTGGTTCCGATTGGTAGAGCAATTTCTAAGTTATGACAGTTTTTAAGTTATGACGATTTTTCATGACACAGACAGACAAACAGCGTTTTTGTGTTTGGCGGTGCATTTTAGTGTAAAATTTTTCGAAAAACTGAACAGATCGCCTTCAAATTTGATACTGAATCTGACAAATGCGCCCGGAAGTGACGTGCCGAATTTGGTTTTGATTGGTAGACCAATTTCTAAGTTATGACGATTTTTTGTGAAACAAAAACAGACAAACAGCGGCTTATTTGAGTTCGACGATACATTTTTGTATAAAATCTCCGGAAGAACTGAACGGATCGCTTTGAAATTTGATATCGAATGTGACTTTAGCACCCTGAACTGACGTGCCAAATGTGGTTCCAATCCAGTCTCTAATTTCCAAGTTCCTTTGATTTTCCTTAAAAATGAAAAAATCGCTTAAAAAATGCGATTTTCAACAAAAATGTTCTCCAATCCCTCCTTTCTTTCACGAACCACCCGCTATCTCGCTATGCCCCACGATAAAAGCACTGACTGTTTCTCCTCTCAGAACTCCCAAGCCCGTTAGAAGATCTCCCCGTTTCGTAAATAACCGCGGAAGCGCGGTACAACCTATTACAATCCCCTTACCGATAATCCGCCGTTCGACTTACACGATCCCTAGGGCCGCCGCGATCACGAGGGCGGTGGCGAACGGCGATTCGCGCCAAAGCGGCTAAATTGAAGAACACGGCCTAGGTAAACGAGGCGCGCGAAGGAAGGGGTCTTCCCACAAGGTGGCCGGCATTAGCGGAGAGTAACTGCATCCAACATGAGAACACAGGAGAGCTCGGTGCGATAGCGGCACAGAAGCTGCCGACACCGGCAACAACAGCAACAACACCCGATCCTGGCATGTGTGTTGTCTCTCGCGAGTGCAACGATGCGGCGGCCGAAGGCTCGTTCGTATTTCGCTGCAGCTCTTCCGTCTCACTTCGTCTCTCATGCCGGGAGGAAATTCTGAGTCGTCGGCATCGGGAGCCGAGAGTTCACCGGCGAGACCCGACCAAAAGAGAGCCCGGGAGTTGCTTTATCTTATGTGTTTTTCGAGACAATGTTCTCCCCGGCCATTTCCCTGCGTAAAAAGGCCGTTCATATGGAGCGCGGCTCTGATCCTGCGCGCCACCACCGGGACGCATTGTCTTCGACGCAATACCCGCGCCTCGGATACCTTTCTTTTTTGCTCGTGGATCCAGAACGGTGCAACCGCCGTCTCTCGACCCCGCCGACCCGACGGGGACTACTTTATTCTCGCATTAAAGCGAGCGCCGAGGGCACCGAGGAAATTTTCGTTCCTAAATTCATTGCGGCGGTAAAAATAAAAAGAGCTTCCGAGAGCGAGCTCGGAACGAGAAACGAGGCTGTAACAAGTGAACGGGGCCTCTCGTTCGGCTCGGACCGAATGCAGGCTTATTGACTTTTTTAGCACTAACGTCCCGATTTTTACGAGGGCCTGGCCATTGGCAGGGTACCGTCGGGTGTATAGAGTCATGTTTATGTGTCTCAAATTTATCGGGGTAGCGGAGGAGGAGAGGAAAGTACTTCACCGAAGAGTCCAGAGTTTTCGGTGCTGGAAGCGAGCGCAGGAAGTTGGGTCGGAAAGGTTCGGGATCAAAAACTGGAAATCGTAGAAGTTCCAAAAATCGTCGAATTCATTGCAAGTTGAAGGAAAGATGGAACCATTTCTGGGGCAAAATGACATATGCAGGGAATTTGGGTTGACTATGATAAGGAAAAGATGTTGCAACTTGAGATACACAAGTGTCGAATCCGTCGCAAAAACGGGAAATCATGGATGTTGCAAGAAAAATTGTCGAATTCGGCGAAACTTGCTGTCAACTTAGATGGACTGATTATTGGGGGAAAATGACATATGCAGCGAATTCGGGTCGACGATGAGGATAAAAATGCAGCCATTTTTTAGATACACAAGTTTCGAAACCGAGGCAAAAACAATGCTACGTTCCGACACCCATGAAGTAACCGTGAAATATATTTCGCAAAATTTAATTACAAGTTGAAGGACAGATGGACTGATTATTGGGGGAAAATGGCATATGCAGCGTATTCGGGTCGACGATGAGGATAAAAATGCAGCCATTTTTTAGATACACAAGTATCGAAACCGAGGCAAAAACAATACTACGTTCCGACACGAATGAACTAACCGCGAAATATATTTCGCGAAATTTAATTACAAGTTGAAGGACAGATGGACCGATTATTGAGGGAAAATGGCATATGCAGCGAATTTGGGTCGACGATGAGGATAAAAATGCAGTCATTTTTTAGATACACAAGTTTCGAAACCGAGGCAAAAACAATGCTACCTTCCGACACGAATGAACTAACCGCGAAATATATTTCGCCGGGAAAAGGGTTCCGCTCGTTCATACGTCGCATCGTCCCTCCAGAGTCCGCAGCGTTTCCGAACGCACGCAAAGGGGCACACACGCGTGCCTCGGAGCCCGGCAGTCTCCGCCATCCCGCCAGCACACGCACCGTAGCGCTGCCGCCTTAACATATGCGTAACTGCCAGGTTTCTCGTTGTTGAGTCGTTCGGCATTCGGCCGTTCGCGAAATTCGCGAGCTTTCGAGCACGCGCCTCTCTCTCTCCTCTCCTGTCCTCTCTCGCTGCGCGAAGGCTGCTGCGCGAAGATACGAGATAAAAATCTAGCGCTACTTTATGAGCTGCGGGCGATTCTTTATGGCTATGGGATACAGAAGTTTCGCGCCCATCGCCAGCCTCCGTCCCGATCCTCGACGAGGATCCTCCGCCGCTACGATATCCTCTTCATTCTTTTCGTCGTTATTTTTTTTTTTTTTTTGCCATTTTTTTTTAGTCACTTTTCGCCGCGAATCTTATTCGCTGCCGTGCGCGCCGATGTTACTCCCGCGGGATGCAAGGAAGGAAAGAATATATAAGAAATGTAAAAAAAAAGAATGTTTCGAAAGGATGGATATTCGTTCCTTTCTCCCTCGCAGCTCACAGGGCACGATATTCCGCCTTCCCCTTTGGTCCACCGTTCGAGGTTCGGAGCCGAGGCGTTGACAGCTTACCAACACCCCGGGGACTTCTTACTTTTTCTCAATTCCTCGCGGTCGCTTACCTGCGCGAGCGATGACCATCGGGGCCACGAATGTCTCTCCGCCTCTTTGTTTCTCCGGCGTTAAACTCGCGAGATTCCCGTCGGGAGAAATTGATACCGAGATACGTACAGCGGAAATAAAGGGTGGTTTTTTTTTTTTTTTTTTTTGGATAAGGGGAAGGGACTTTTGGTGTGTTGGGAGGCAAGAAGGATGCGAGGAAGTCCGAACAAGCATGATTATGCAGCGTGAGGTGAGATTTGTGTGTATGGGTATGGACGGGAAGGGAAGAGATCCGAAGAGAGAGGAACAGGACTGCTGCTCAGCCACCGCGGGCCGGGGAAGGCAGTTTATTTCAATCAGAGAGCCACAAATCTCCGCTGAGCCGGGCCACACCGTCACGCCGCGGCGGTGCATTGTTGGGCAGGAATTAGCGATAGCTCATGGGACTGAAAATACGACAAGTGGACTCGGCGAGTCGTCGATGGAAGATATTATTTAAAAAAATTGATATCGGGCATGAATTCCTCAGAGAGGCAATAAATTAATTATGATGTTGTATAAATAAGAAATTGGCTGTAAGTCCAGGCAGTAATTGAAAAATTAAATTAATTAAAGTATCCACTTGCCTGTAATAGTAATATTAAAATTAACAATTAGCGATCGTTCATAGGAATGAAAAAAATGACAAGTGGACTCGGCGAGTCGTCGATGGAAGATATTTTAAAAAAATTGATATCGGGCATGAATTCCGCGGGGAGGAAATAAATAAATTATGATGTTGTATAAATAATAAATTGGCTATGAGCCCAGTCAGTAATTGAAAAATGAAATTAATTAAAGTAATCACTTGCCTATAATAATAATATTAAAATAAATAGTGTACATTTTTTTTAATGCTCAGACAAAGCTAAATGTTTGTAACGTTACTAATTGCATTGATTTAACTGCGTCACTCGATAGATAATTTGAAAACAGGAAATCGAGATGCTCGAACGAGTCTCGAAGTGAGGAAAATGTCATTGGAACATTGGGGTAAAAAATAAATAAATTGATCTCTAAATTTCTAATTCACACGATGCAAGTTAGTCGTGATGACGGAGGAGGCGTCGCGGGCTCTGCCTCACGATCTTCTCCTCTCGAAAGAGGGAAGAGACAAGGAAGTTTGCAACAAAAGCATAGGACACGTTTGCTCGCGGGATCCAGGTCGGCGGTCCACCGTTAATTATTCCGGATCACTGTTCCAGGGTGGTGTAAACCTCGTGCCGGAGAGTCTATCGTGTAAAGTAAACGTTGAGCCGTTGCCTCCTCGTCGGCGAGAATTTTTCGAGCCTCAGGTGCCTCTCTCGCCCACGAGAAATTTTATAAGATCGGATTTTCCGTCGGGCGATCGCGGTTACCGCGCTCTCACAGACGAGGAGAAATGTCCGTACAGCTGCGCTGTCGGAGGGAGAGAGGAACAGTGAGAGACCGATTGAGAGGTTATCGGAATCACTTATAAGGAACGGGCTCACGACTTTGGCGCCTCGCCTATATTTTCCTTGGCGTCTCGTCGTTTCTCTCGCCAGATAATTGCCCGGTTTCTGGATCGAGCTCAACCAACCCCCTCCCCCCTGTCGTATCGTAACGTCCAATCGAGTCCACAAGAGTCCCTCGCTCTTATACCCGAGCCGTTAAATGCGCCTGTGCGATGAAGGCTCGGGAGTCGCACCGGTCCAACCTACTCGTTAAACGTTAAATCCCGTCACGATGAGTCCTCTTTTGCCACCTAGCGAATACCTTCGAAAAATTATTCCAACTTCGTGAAACACGCTGGGGGGATTCGTGCCTCGCACAAGTGAGTCGGTGGGATTCGTTTCCTGGATCCAGCGCATCGATCGGGGAGCTCGATCGGCAGGAATCAATCCTAGAAGCCCCAACTCATTCTCGCGCTCCTATCTTCGTCCGGGTATTAATCGGCCATTGGTGATTGTTTTTGGGCTTCTTGGTAGTGAAATCGATACGCCAGAATGTAAGCGAAGTGACTGTCAAGGTCCCATGCCGATGTGGCGATTGGTGTTAGAATCAGAGACGCCAGAAGCTAAATGCGCTCTCCGCCAGATCAATGAGCTCTTTTAGGGCCCAGATCGCCTGCGCATGAGCGCGGTACACGGAAAAAAAAATATCATTGATTCAAGTAAAATTTGCTTGCGGCCTGCCAATGAATAAAAAATGTTGTTTCAATTCTACTTTCAATTCGTTTAATTTTATACCGGATTGAAACGATAACATATCACCTTGCCAGTTTTGCCGTCATTGATTCAAGTAAAATTTGCTTGCGGCCGCCAATGAACAAAAAAATGTTGTTTCAATTCTACTTTAAATTCGTTTAAATTTATACCGGATTGAAACGATAACATATCACCTTGCCAGTTTTGCCGTCATTGTTTCAATATCGTATGGAATTGTAAGAATTGAAAATAGAATTGAAACAAACATTGTTTTCGTTGGCAGCCCGAAAGCGAATTTTTTTTCAATGTAGCTAACCGAATTGCACTCTAAAGATGTTGACGCATCACTTTGATTCCATGGAAACAGTGATGTGACCGAGTGCTATTTTACACTTGCACGAGATCACTCGGGAAGGTAAAAAGGACGCGCGAATCGCTGAGCACGCGCTAATGCGCTCCTCCCGAGCGTGCGAGAGACTCGGCTCTTCAAGATCGCTGGTAGTCCGGATATAGCTCACTCGGGATGGGGGATCATTCCTCGCATCTGGAAAAGAGACATGGAGGCTCGTGCTCTTTCGTCGCGTGTGTGTTTTCCCTCGTGTCTTTAAGATTCGGCGCTATCTCAATGTTATAGTCCGCCGGTCGAAGTGAGAGCTCGGTAAATCGTGTGCGTTCTGCACTCGGCGGGGCGTGTTGGCATGCTCGCGATGGCGAGGGGCCGAGGATAGAGAGACGCTCTCTCTCCTCCGCCCGTCGTCCTTGCGAATATAATAAAAGGACCGGAGGACTCGCCGGGACACGAGACGTCCTCGCGGCGAGAGTAGATTAGCGCTAAAACTACCTCCGGTGCTATGCATCTCTAAAACCAGGCGGGCACTCGCTCCGCTGGTGCAGTCTCTCGGTGAATAAATGCTCGGAAGAGCTCGAGGTTGAATAAGGAATGAGGAATAAGGTTGCCCCGCGAGGTTCCCTCTCCTTCTCCCTCGACCGGGAGAGCGTCCGCGGAGGCAGAATTCGCTATCGCTCCGGCTGTGGTTTCTCGTCCGGGAGACGAGAGACGCACCGTCCCGAGGGTGAGAGATTCCTGCGCTCCCCGAGAATGAATGTTCGAGATAACGCCGACGACGGGACGCGACGGCTATGGTAGTTTAAACAAACGACAAGAAAATTCTATGCTCGCGTATGTACCGGAGAATTTCTTGGATATAGTTATACTGGCGACGGGAATCCTCGCGGAGAAGGTGCGGAAAAACGAGAGGAAGAAAAAAAGTGGGCTGCGAAGAGGAGCGATGACTGTGGCGCGCATCCGTGTCGGAAGGTTGATAAAATACTCCGCGGGGTTAATCGACCGGACGATAAGGTGACGATCAAATGAGCTTAAACTCGAGATCTGTAAAATGATGTTGGGGATTCCTCGAAGTCGATAATCCGAGTGCCTCTATCGCCAATTATGACCGGTTTTTCTAGTGTTCAAAGATGTCAGGAAATCGCGTCGGTGGCCAGGTGGGGAATTCCGCCGTGAGTGGAAAAACTACATGTCGCTGGCTCCACACTGGCTGCCGTACGACTAAACGTCATTTCGATTCGACCGGCGGGAAACTCATTTTTCGACCGGAGGCGACGTCATATCAAAAATACGTCACATCCGGATGTAGGGTAAAAGTGGGGAATACGGCCCGGTCCATATATCATTGATTTACGTGTTAATCGAGGTGGGCCATATTCACAACTTTTACCCTAAAAGTGAGATTTCCAACCCAGAAGCGACGTTACAGAGAAAATCTGTGATTTTTGCTGTTACCATCTCCCGACCGACCTGACATCAACGAAAGTCCATCAGGTATGGTATGGCACTGAAAGCTGGTTAAAGACGTTGAGAAATCCGCAACTTGCCGACCACCGCGCGGGATACTCACAAAGTGGGAGGTACATCAAGAGAGCCACAAGCCCTCACCGCAACGGCGGCGAACACCGGTGATCGTAGCTGTGAGTTAGATGGTTGGCTATGGGCAAACCATACACACACGGGATGCCGTCGCAAATTCCTTCGATTCCTTTCGCTACCGTTTAGTCGGGTATGCGACCCAGTAAAGATCTTGGGAATGTTCTCTTTCCCTGGTTGTGTTGGCTCGCGTCCGCAGGCTCCATGACTAACTCCCAAGCCGAGTTCTTCGTCCCTCTTCTTCTTCTTCTCCTCACTTGATCCCAGAAGAAACTCTCCTACCAGATTATTCTGACTCGCGTATCCTTCCATCCTGCGGCACGCTGGGAATCCAGAGGCGTACTCCCATATTACATAGCTCATCACGCTTCATCTCGGATCGACGTAACCAGCGATCGCAGATAAAAGATTACCCAGATGCGCGGATCTCAACCACTATCCGGTCGAATGATCGATAATTGATTCAGGAATTCGCAGCCACCGGCCGAGGGAACTTCAACTTTTGTCCCATCAAAATCCCGGTGCGGTCGCGAGCGCTCGCTGCGAAAGAAGATGAGGAAGAAGAAGTAGCGGAGGAGGAGAAAGAACGGGAGTCTATCGACACTTGTGCCTAGTGGCGAGCCGATAATTAACTACTAATTAATAGCCACGCTGGAAATACCCTCACCTTCCCTTCTTGCCAGCCACCGTTTGTTCTCTCCTCCTCCTCCTCCTCTTCTTCACCTTCTCTTTTCGTTTTCAATTTTTTTGTTCCTCCTCCCTTTTTCCACTCTTCATCATCCTCTTTCTCGTTTTCCCGCTACTTGCGCTCGCCCCGCGTGTTCTCCCTTTACTTCGCTCCGTCCATCCTCGGGTTTCTTTCCTCCTCTCCCGGTCTTGCACTTTATCCTCGGGGCCCCGATCAACGAAGTCCCGATCGCAGATAGCATCTCGCTATCGTTCGATACAGCACGCCCGCACTTCGGACATAACCCCGCGAAGCGCGGTTGAATAAGAACCGTGAAAGCCACCCGAACGAACGACCTCGACTTTCCAAAGTTATCGATTCTTATCGATCGATCCGCTCTCGTCGACGCTTATGTGCAGTTCTTTTTTTTTCGATTCCTCTTTTTTTTCTCTTCCTCGGAGGTGGAAGATCTTCCTGGTTCGCTCGGGCGTCCGGCGTGCATAATGGACCGCGCTGAGGATAATGCCCTATAAGGTCATTTGTCCGACCCAAGTGCTGTCGCCAGATTTGGCCGGTCTTTTTTCGGTGGGTAACGAAAATGTACGAGATTCGAGAACACGAATGCCGGGGCCAGGTTGTTCGCTGGCTCGAAGCCTTTTTCGAACGCGCACCTGTGCCTGCTCGAATTTTGCACACGGCTGTTGGCGTGCCGTCCTGTTTGCACGGAGCGAGGAGAAAGCGAGATTGAATGGCGCAGCGGACCGAGAGGTCGCTCCGCGTTGGCTGATTCGTTCGACAATGGAGATTAATGTAATCGGTAATCGGGTTGGATGGATTATTCGCTATTGTTGGGTTCGTTATTGCGCGAGGACCTTGACTCCGATACGAACATCCGTCATTTGTTACGGTGGAGTGGAAGAGACGAGAGGAAGGAAGATTCGTCGGGAATCTCAAGGCGATCCGCGAATGGGATGCAATGATATCCACGAAGCTGGACGATCGTGCGGAGCGATCGTGCATCACGTGGAAATTGTTTCGGCATGAGTCAACATTGAAGGAGTCGAAGAAATCGCGAGAACGGCGATACCACTTGCAGGTGGATTGGGAAAACGATGCGGAGGGAAAAGCCTGAATGGCAAGACGGAATCAGTGAATCAGAGGTTTTTCCTTATACCGGGAAAAGTGTGGAAATTACCATACAATAGCTGACAGATATCAACATATCTGTCAGTCCAAAGATCTTGGCGATTTGGAAATACTTTCGGCGTTAGTCAACATTGAATTCGAAGAAATCGCATGACCGACGATAGCTTCAGCAGCTGGATTGGGAAAACAGTGCAGAGGGATCAGCCGTAATCAGTGAATCAGAGGTTTTCCTTATACAGGGAAAATAGTGGGAATCACCAATCAAGAACGGTATCAAAAAATCTGTTGGTCCAAAGATCTTGGCGGTTTGGAAATACTTTCGGCGTCAACATTGAAGTCGAAGAAATCGCGAGAGTGGCGATAACACCTGCAGCTGGATTGGGAAAACTAGACGGCAAGTCGGAATCAGTGAATCAGAGGTTTTTCCTTATACCGGAAAAGTGGGCATTGCCGATCAAGATTGGTATCAAAGGATCAGTTGGTCCTAAGATCTTGGCGATTTTTGTACCAGCGGACAAAGATCTTCTCTCGACGCGTCCCAAAGGCCAGATTCATCGGTCCAGCAAGAGCGGAAATAAAAAAATGCCTAAATACTCCGAGCAAGCGCGTTCTCTCGCGGCATATCCCGCGACGAAAAACAAAGAAGCGAACGGAACAGTCGAGGGCAAAAAAAAACGGTCAAAAAGGAGCCATCCAGGAGAATTGGCCATCAGCGAAACGAAGTAGGCGGCAGTGAAGAAGAAAGAGTGAAGGCGAAGGTCGGTAGGGTGGGCTTCCTGTTCGGATGCTCGTTAAATCGCGGCCGGGGCGACGCGGGGAGCGAGCATGAGAGAGCGATGCTGAGGAGGTACGCGGAGAGCGCTAACTCTGGCCCAATTAGCATACGGCGACGGGGCTACATCGCGAAATACACCTGCTCGAAGACGCGGCCGAAGCCGAAGAGAGGGCAGGGACAACCTGGCCCGCCGGCTCTCTTCTCGCTGCTCCTCCTGGTTCCTCCTGCTGCTGCTTGATCGGCGCACAGGTTGCGAGCGCGCGAGAACGAGCAGGTGCCTCACCTGTTTCGCATAGCCTCGGGTTTGTGCCAACTTGTGCACGCCCGGTGTACCGTGTAGGTGAATTGTGCGAACTGGAAGAGAGCGAAGACCGCGGGCCAAGTTCCTATCGGTCTTCGGCGTGGTCGTCGCTCCTCCGTCCTGGCGCTCAGTTCGTTTGAACTCTCACGGTAAAACCGTGAACCGGGTCCGAGGAAACGACGACGGAGGATGAAGAGGGGAAGAAAAGAGGGACGGGCAGGATTGGAAGAACGAAAGGATTTTGTCTGGATCCACCTTCGCAACGGCTAAAACTGCGAAGGCTCGAGGAAAAAATAACAAAAAAAAATGACGAAACCTGTAGAAAAGAAACTATATGTATATACGGGCATTAGCGTGTACGAAGTTCATATGTGAGCTCGGGTCGGATGTTTATGTGCGTACGTGGGTGCGCCTCCAGGAATACGAGAACGAAAGCACGCACTCCGCTCGGCGCCGACTAAGCAGAGGCGAATGTATATGCACGTCCGCTTCTCGCAGGTGCGATAGAGACTCGACGACGACGACGACGCGACCGATGAAGAAGAAGGTGGACGCGCCCGCGGCTAGGATCCTTCCTGATGCTCGCTTCTCTTCTTCTCGGAATCGCATTAGCATCGAGCGCGCGAGCCTTCCTCCTCGCGCACGATAATGCTGCAGTACTGCTCTCCCCGCTTCGCACGAAAATTTATTAATCTTCGACGATGATCGAAGAGAAAAAATTATTTTTATAAAAGTGAACAAATTTTGTAGCCCGAAAATGTTACGTTCCGGTGATTAATTCTGAAATGACCGACGCGTTTTAGTTGCGCATAATAAAAATAATGAAATCTATGGATACAAGATATCAATAATTATTCATCATTTTCTTTTGACCGTCACCTTGAATCGATCCTCAGGTGAACTCAGGAAACACTTTTTTTTCTAAGCTGAAGATTTGTTTTAATAAAAATTAAGAAAAAGGGAAGACGATCGATACAGAGAGGCGAAAAAGTAAGATGGAATGGATGGGATCTCGCTTGAGGGCATAAAATGTGTTGATCTTCGACGCTGATCGAAGCAATTATTTTTTGAAATAAAAAATGTCGCCCAATAATTCTAATTACACAGAAATTAGTTAACATAGTTTATGGATACAAGCTATCAATAATTTCGATTAATTTTCTCTTTGCCAGCAATTTGAAAATCGATGTTCAGGAAGATTCAGGAAATATATTTTTTTAAGCCGAAGATTTATTCAAAAAAATTGGGGAAAAAAGAAAGACGATCGATACAGAGCGGCGAAAAGGTAAGAAGATGGAATGGATGGAATCTCGTTTGAGGGCGTCTCGTCGACACGAGGTCAGGACGATCGTTTTCACGCAGCCAAATGCGTGAAAGAAAGCGGAGGGAGGAGGATAAGGTAAGAAGAAGTGGAAGAGGAGAAAAAGGAAGAGGAAAGGGAAGATCGCGAAAGAGGCGCAGGTAGATGGTTCTTGTGGCGTGCATATAGCGAGAACGACGCAGCCGCGACGACGACGAGGACGAGGACGACGACGACGACGATGAGGAGAGAGAGACCGGAGGCGAAACCGTGGTCCAGAGTTGAACTCCGTTGACCCCGGTGTGTTCACCCACACCGGGCGCGTCGTGGCCGCGAGGCCCGTTTCTACCAGTTCTTCTTCTCCCACCGCTCATCCCGTATCCTTCTGCTCCAACCTGGACTCTCCTCCTCGTCTCGTTCTCGATCTTCTCCGCGAACGACCCGCCGTTCGTGAAAGGCAAATCGGGCATTGTTCGATTAAATTTTTGGTCGGACAACATTTTAATCTTTCTTTTTTTAATCGAGAAAAAAGATGGCCTAGGGCTTCGCCTCCGAAATAAAAATGTTTGGTCACATTTTTTTTTTTTATTTATGTTTGTCTTTGGTTTTTAGGGGCGTCGTTTATGGAGACGAAGAACAGGGGTGGCTTGGACAGCGTTGCGAGATATTCGTCCTGGAAAAAAATTGGCCGTCGTAAGATCGCGTAAGATAATTCGATAATGCGGATCGATCCGCCGATGAAGTCGATGCGGACATTTGTCAGCGGAACGCGCGGTGTGCGCGCCCAGAAATATAATATATTTGATGGACGACCTGCAATTTATATTTATTGGTTTAAATAAACATTTATTTGATTCAAATAATTTTTTATTTTAATGAAATCGATACTTTGAATTTTACTTTGAATTTTACTTTGAATTTTACTTTGAATTTTACTTTGAATTTTACTTTGAATTTTACTTTGAATTTTACTTTGAATTTTACTTTCAATCAAATCAATATTTACTTGGGATACAGCGTCAAATAAATTATTTTTCTGGGCCCGAGCTTCAATTTCGTTGTTGAAGAGTTGGACACGAGCCTAACGATGCACCGTTTATGACAGGCAAATCGGGCATTCTGCGATAACATTTTTCTTCGAACAAAATTTTAATTCTTTTTTATCGCAAAAAAATATGCCGCAGGGCTTCGCCTCTGAAAAAAATATTTGCTCCCCTTTTTATATAAAAAAAATGTATGTTCCTCTTTAGTTTTTAGCAGCGTCGTGCATGGATACGAAGAACAGGGGTGGCACGGCTCGCGCTGTGAGATATTCGTCCTGGAAGCCGATCGTCCATCGTAAGATCGCGTGTAACGATAATTCGATAATGCGGATCGTTCCGCCGATGAAGTCGACGCGGATATTGGTCGGCGGACCGCGCGGTGTGCGAGCCTCAACAACTTCGTTGTTGAAGAGTTGGGACCGTTCCGGAGAGCGCGAGCCGAACGATTACCGATTGGACACGCGCATCGATACACTATAACACCGCGCCTCTTCTCGCGGCGGTCGCTTCGTCGAGCCCGAGACGATCGACGAGATCGGAGCAGCGGTGGAAGCGGAAGAAGAAGAAGACGACGAAGAACCAAATACATATCTCTCGATAAAACAGCAAATAGACGGAACGGGAAATACATTTTTGAGCGATGAAAAAAAATTGATTATTTCATTTCAACGATTCGATTTTTTAAAACATTTTTTCCCGCAATTTTACCACCGCTTTTCATAAATATTGATGAAGGTGCGACCCGTCTGATGTTGGGCGTAGGTTTGAACAATTTCGAATTGCACGAACGAGTTCCACAGTATTCGCGCGAGATAGAGATAGCGAGAAGATGAATAAATATTTGAAAAAAATAAAAAATAAAATAAAAAGAGTCTGCATAGGTATGTGGAACGAAAGGTTGTCCGATCGTCGGTCCGTCACCTGTTCGTCGTCGTCGAGTTCTCGGTCATTGGCGAATGAGCAAACGAGGCGCAGGAGTGAAACGAACGACGCGGGAGACGCCCACGGGTATTCCTTTCTCCGGGTGTGTGTATAGTGTATATACACGCGTATATATATATATATATATATGTTTATAACCATAGTGTAATCTCGTTCTCGTTATCTTATTCTCTATGCGCGACGACGAACGTTATACGCGAGCGGACATACGGGTCGGCAGGTGCGTAAACGCGCGCGGATATATTTTTCTTATTCTTATTCTCATTCGCAGCTTCGAGCTCGGAGATGATCGTGGCGCATTTATATTCCCGTTGGTCTCGCGTCGCGATCGGTGTCAATTGAATTAATATTTTTGTTTAAACGTATTTCTTCAATTTTCAACTAAAATACACACCCTGAAAAATCATTTATTTGAAGGGTGACCCGCAAATAATTATTTAATATTTAATAAACAAATACATATTCATTTAATGCAAATAAATATTTGTTTGCGGAGCGCCCGTCGAATAAATGATATTTCTGTGTGCGCCGTTGTCGAGTGACGAACGAATTTTTGGGCGTAAAACTTCGATGCAAATATCTGTAGACATTAATGTGAAAAAAATGTTTAAAAAATTTGAAAAAATTCTCGGACATGCGTATCAATCATCCGAGTGTTTCGTAAAAATGACGTAATTTTTCGTTGAGCCGGTCGAAAGATAGAGCCCTGTAATGGCAACGCCAAGGAAAGAGGATTCCTCAAAGGCTTCCCCTTACACTTTCGCTCGCCATCGGACTGTCTAAAAAAAGTGAAAATAAAGTTCTGTCGTGAAAAAGTGTACCTGACGTATGGCCGAGTTTCCACCTGGCAGACGCAATCATCTATTTACATACTTATCTACTAGAATCACACTAGCCCTCATGCCAATTACTAACTTAGCTACAATGTTGCTATCTTGCAAGATTCTCTCGTAAACTGGCAATCGGTACGTAAGTAAAAAAAGAAAGTTGAGACGCAGAAGCCACAAGCTCCCGAGTTTAAACGATCGGTAATAACGGTGTTTTACTTGATTTTCCCGCGTCCCCTTACTTTTGCATGCGAACGGACTGTTTAAAAAAAACGAAAAATTAAAATACATCGCGGAAAGGTGTCCATGAGATATCGTCGAGTTTCCACCTGGAAGACGCAATATCATCTATTCACATCCTTATCTGCTTGGGTCGAACTGGCCCTCATGCCAAGTACTAATTTAGCAACAATGTTGCTATCCAGCAAGTTTCTCTCATAATCTTATTGCTCGATCACTAAACCGGTAATCAGCAAGATGGTAAAAAATAAAAAGTTCAAACGCAGAAGCCACAAGCTACCGACTTTAAGTCCCGATAATAACGGTGTTTTAGTTGATTTTCGTCTTTGAGGCGTATCCTCAGCGCGGTAGCTGTAGTTTTCTCCACTGGAAGGTACGAAGTGAAAAAAAGATCGCCGTGTACTTCGGTGGTGTTTTTCGCCGAGTTGGCAAAGAGAGGCTGGGCCCCGTAATTGGCCCCGTTTCGAGGGCCTCACCCGAGGGCCGCTCCGCAATCTCGGCTGTACAGTGGAGTCCCGATTTTCTTGCACTTCGCTGACGATCTTGATCATAAGATCTCATGATTGTACGATAGTACGATCTTGTGATCGTACGATCTAAGGTAAACGTACCAATGACTGGACACGTCCCAGTGGCCGGACACGTCCCAGTGGCCGGACACGTCCCAGTGGCCGGACAAGGCGTGCAAGAGAGATGGAAATACGATTTTCCATGCATGTCCAGGGACTGGGACCGCTCCCTTAAGTGTCCGGGCATTGGTACGTTTACCTTACAGTTCGCAATAAAGTTTGATCTCAAATCCTATGTTGCGTCTTAAAGCTCCAACCTCACTGATGTTCCCGTTTAAGCGTCAGTCACGGCTCTCGGCTCAGGCCCGATTTTTGTTCGAATGCCCGCAAAGAGAGGAGGAAAATCGGGGCTCCACTGTACACGCACGGCACTCCGACCCCGGGCTACACTTAGCACCTTATCCACTTAGCCGTTTCTCACGGGCTGCCCCCCCTGTCTCGTTCTCGTCTTTCTCTCCTTTTATTATCCTTTATCTCCTTTCAACTTTTTCGCTTTCTCGCTCGAGCAAGTCCATCTCCGCCACGAAGCTTGTCTCGTTTTATGAGGATTTTTGCCTCACGGCGACGTGACACTGTCATACCTGATACACGCGTGTCTGTGTGCGTTTATGCGTGTTCGCCTGTGTGCGCATCGATGTGTACGCGCTGCAGAGAAAATGCGGCAGAGCCGCGGGAAGATACGAAGGAGCACTCACCGAGCGAGTGCGAAGGAGGAAATATCGTTAAGGCAGGGCGGAGGCAAAAACCACAGCGTGATCTCTCGAGCGTCACGGATAGCCGGCAAAAATAATCGGAATTAATTTTCTCACCGATCTACACGCGCTCGCGCCCGCCGAGCTTCGTTGGAGGTTTAAAATTTATTCTATTTAACGCGTCATTCATCGCGCCTCGCCGGTACGCATGAATCCTTTGACTTGTGTTCAAATTTGATATCGAACTGAACAGTGAAGTTCCAATTTGAGGTCTTTTTTTATGTGGTAAATTTACGATCATGAAATCATAATATCTCATGATCGTAAGATCGCAAGATCGTACGATTTCATAATCTTGTGATCGTAAGATCGCAAGATCGTACAATTTCATAATCTTGTGATCGTAAGATCGCAAGATCGTACGATTCTACAATCTTGTGATCGCATGATCCTGTGATCCTGTAATCGTATGATCCTGTGATCCTGTAATCGTATGATCCGACGACTGTATCATCCTGTGATAATGTGTTCGTATGATCTTCGAATCCCATGATCTTGTGATCCTATGATCTTCGAATCTCATGATCTTGTGATCCTATGATCTTCGAATCTCATGATCTTGTGATCCTATGATCTTCGAATCTCATGATCTTGTGATCCTATGATCTTCGAATCTCATGATCTTGTGATCCTATGATCTTCTGATCGTATTATCTTGTGACTAGGCGTACAGTTAAGAATTGATTTTTTTTCGCCCCAGTTTGAAATTATCTTGAAATTTGATGTTCGAGTGAAATTTAAAGTTCGATTCCGGGATCAATCTCGAGAGCCAACTATCTTTCTCTTCGTGCGTGCCCGAGAAGATTCGTGCCAACCTGACTGCCTCACATTTCGCTTCTTATATACCTGCTCCCCCGACCGTGATACCTCTCGCCCTCGCCGCGGCCGGAATCCATTACGCGAGTGCCCTCGCGCACGAATAAATTTCCATAATATTTGGCAGGTTGACACGCCTCTCGCGATTCCTTACTGACCCCGCTCCGGGCGGCTGAAGCCCTCTCGCCGTACATCTCACGAAACCGTAATGTTTTTTCTTTTTTTTTTTCAACACACTGCGCATGCATATTCACTTTTAAAAGTCGAAATTTCTTTCGTTTTTTCTCGCAATCAAATTTATACCAATTTTTGCTCGCTCACCTCTGCTCTCACAGTGAAAACAAAATTATGTCTAGCGTATGTCGAAAAATAAATCTATGATACGTGCAATTTATTTTCGCAAAAAAACAAAATGTACAATAAAAAAATTGCCAAACTATAGCTTTAAGGTCGTACTCACCGGTCGCCTTTTTCCGAAGCCATCTTTTGCCTCCGTTCGGTTCGTTCCACCGTCCAATCGCACGTGTCTTTTCCTCTCCTGAAACATTTTCATCCACTCATTTATATCTCGCTTCGGCTTCTTCGCCGTTCGCGCGTTGACGATCTTATCCGTCGGACAAGACACGACAGACGCGCGAAACGAGCTCGCGGAACCGTATTAATCTTCCGACTGCTCGCCTATTCTCCACTCTCGGGTTCGCAACGAACTGTGAGCTCGGGGTGCGATTTTAAAAAATTCAAAAATAAAACTGTAAGACGTTGTTGATCCTCGGTGCAAAACATCCCGGACAAATCGTCCGCGCACCTCTCAACAGTTAATACTCATTGCTACAATACGGAGTGTGCAGCGTTGCTGTATAATAATAGATGGTTCACGGTTGGAGTTCTTGCCGCTGCACAATGGGGAAAAGAGCCGAGCGGCCGGTCGAGCAGTGCACGGAGATAAGGTCGCCCCTAATAGCGAGGATTAATTAGCGCGAAGGCGGTTATCGCAGAGCGAATTAGTCCTGTGTAACACTTATTAACCCCCGTACGTTATTTAACCTGTGTTGTAGACGATGATTCTTCAATCTAACGCAACCGACTCTGGCTATGAATCAACATTTTTTTAATTCAATTTTTCTTTTGCAAAGTTTATAATGTGCAATGGGCCTGAAAGAATTCGAGTCATCGTTCGTGCGAATGCTTCATATTATTTACCCTCCGACCCTGTAGGTGTGGGCTTGATTATGACCGATCGAATCGTTCAATTCAGTTCGCACCGGGTAAAGTGAGTCGAAGACGCGCCGTGCGTTCCTTGATTCGTCCGTCGTCCATGCAGTTCCAGATGAACTGCAAAAACATTGGAGACGTATCACACACGTTCTTTTATCTTTACTTCGTTCCTTGATTCACACGTTTCTGTCACTGGCTGCATTCGAGACACATTCCAGAGCATTTTTTTCCATTCTGTAACGTTCCTTCTGGGTTGAAAATATTGGATTTTTGTTGAAAGTTACGGCATACTCAAAAATGTCACTTCAGGTTTGAAAATCTTGGTTTTTTACCTGAAGTGATGTTATACGTGAAAGCGTCGCGTCGATTCATCGTAAAACCATACAAATAACCATCAATAATACAAAATGAAGTTAAAAAAAAAAAAAATCCCTCGCATTCCCTGATCCTCGTTGCTCTCGTGTTGTCCCTCGAAGATAATTCCTATTTTCTCTTTTATTCTCATTAGTTGTCGATATTATAGTTCGGGAATCACGATACGGTCGCGGTCGCACAGTGCCAGTGCGACTGTTATCCCCGATTAGAACAATATCTCGTTAGGTTACTCGTTTCATGAAAATCTTAGCCCCGCAGGGTCAAGCCCCGCGGCGAGAATCTCCGTTACGAGAATCTCGCCGGAGCCAAACGAGAGACTAATACAGCACCCGCAGCCAAAGGGTTAACCGTGCCCGGTGTACGATAACTAGCGAGGCACGCTGCCGGATTCGGGAAGCGATCGGCAATCGGTGTATACGCCCTCCTCTCTTTATCTCGTCCGCGAAATCATTTCTAGCTTCGTTTCGGCCGGCTGCCGCGAGGAAGAGGAAGAGGGAGGAATGGAACAAGCAGAATTCTCATCGGGATAAAAAAAAGGCGGAGAGAGATAGCCGGAATATTCTCGTAGTTAACTGTACATTCCATCGAGGAACTGCAGGTGCAGGTGCATCATCCCGATAGCCTTCTGGGTCTCGCGCAAATAGACGCTGCGAAACGAATCACGATTTACTGCTACCTCCGGCCGCCGATCCCACGGAATATTTGTTGCGAATATATTTTTTTTAAATTTAATTTAATTTTTAATTACAAATTTTCGAGGCGCAAATGCCGAAAAGAATTATTATTCGGGAACGATCGCTGCGAAAAATCTGAAAAAATGGTTAATCGTGAGTAATAAGTCTCCGGGAAACCTCGTGCAATTTCACAATGACTGACTCAGTCGGTTTAGAGCTGCACGGCAAAAAACAATGGTAAATTGAATGTACCGGACTGGAAGTTTCATGCGAAAACTCGTACATTATATTTAATTGACAATTGTGATGAAAAATTAATATGCTTCTTCGTTGAAATATTACAGAAATTTATTAAAAATAAAGTATTTTGAATGTTTTTAAAACACTGGACATTAATTTTTCATCACAATTGTACATGAAATTTAAGGTTCCAGTTTTTGCATAAAAACTTCCAGTGCGGTACATTAAATTGCATACGATTTTTTTTTATTACAGCGTACCGTACTTGAAAAAAAAAAAAAATATGGAAAAATACTAATGCGTCGATGGGCCAAACGGTCAAAAATCGGGCCCATCCAACGATCCAGCTTTGCAGAGACACTCGCTAAAGGCAAATATTTACCTACGAAAAAAAATAAAAGAAACGGCGATAAATTTATTAAAAGCCGTTGAGCGAGTATAATTTTATCTAGCCGATCTTAGGAATAAAAATAAAAAGTGCGGAGCCGCGAGGAGGCTGAAAGGAAGCGAAAACTCCGAACACAGTGTTCCCGCGGCGCGTTTATTTATTTATTTATATATTTATTTATTTGTCTGTGTGTTTTTTTTTGCCCATTCGACACGTTTGCACGTACTCGTGACTCGTGAATTTTTGCTTCCTGCACCGCCGTCGTACTGGATACTGCGGAGGGTCTCCCTCACTCTCCCGATCTTGCATCTCTCGGGGGCGATCGGGTTGGGAATCGGCACATGCTAATATACACGGGACATGAGTATGCGCGAGGCCCACATGCTGGCAGGTAATTAGAGCCGTGAGAAATGTCCACGAGGGCGACTCGCGTATACTAATCTCGTTTATCGTCGAGAAACGGAGAGAGCCGAGGAGCGCTCTCTTTGCGCACGGCGACCGATCTCTCTTCCCTCCCGGGAACATACCGCGTATTTAATCCCCCTCGGGCAACCGTTTGTCGCCGCGGGTGAGATTCATCCTTTAACTTGGGGGCCCCCGAGTAGCCGCCGTATCGCTTGTGACAGCGCGATGTGCCGATGTCACGCGAAACATGTTAAAGTTTAATTAATAGCGAACCGCAACTTATAAAAAAGTATGTATAAAATTCTCAACAAAAATTTAATAGAATAAAAAAAAAATAACGCGTATCGAAGGGCGAGGCGGCTATTTCTGGAAGAGCCAATTTGCACGGATAAAAGAGCGATCGAACTCGATAGAATTTTTATAAAAAATTCAGCATCCAGTAGAATCGAAAAAATAAAATCGGGAAAAGAAGGGCGAGCGGCTATTTCTGGAAACGCCGATTCGATAAAAGAGCGATCGTACCGGCTCGAATGTTTACTTTAAAAATTGTGCATCCGAGTATCTACACAATAAAAACGTAAAAAAGAATAATTTTAAAGTAATTAAAAAAATCTGTAGTGTGTGGGAAAATTTAATTGAATTTGGATAACAATCGTTGTTCACGCAAAACAAGAAATTTGCTGAATTAAAAAATTGCCATCGCTGTATCGAATCCAAGTTTTAATCGAAAAATATATGCTTAATAGCAAAAAGAAGCATCTACCCGAAAAAAAAAAAATAAATAAAAAACATAGGGAGAAGTCACGAGCTCCGAATGCCCCGGCCTCGCCCGGCTGCCTCTCCAAATTCTTTTTTATTACCATTTTCTCGCTTCTTTCCGCGTACGGGCATATATTCTTTCCTGGGAGCCCGGCGTATCGCCTCATACATTTTTCTTCCTTTGCCTCCGTGGCCCGTGGAAGGTGCGAACGTCCCGAGTGTCACGATGAGCTACGATCGTGCGGGAGAATTCTGTTAAAGGGGGGAACTCCCCCCCCCCCCCTCGTGCCGGTTATCGATTGTCTCCGGACCTCGAGAGAGCCCGAGAAACAGAAAGAGAAAGAGCTGCAGGACAAGGGCACGAGGCTCGCTGTGGTAACCCTTGGATAAAAAATAAAAAAATAAATAAAAATAAAAGAGTACCTCGCAAGGTTCCTCGGCCGAGTGCACGCGCGCTCTCAACGTCCACGTCATCCGTGGAATGTATAATCAAGATTCCGTGCCGTGGCGCGCGAGCGGGTTGACCGAAAGCACGCAGCACTTGTTCCCTCGGCTGCCGCTGTTACTGCTGCTGGTTGCTGGTTGCTGGTTGCTTCTGCCTGTTTTGTCTCGTGCCCCGATGATTTTAAATTACGCCGGTATCGCCGGACGATCAGTGTGTGCGCCACGACGCACACACGTGGGAGGGAGGATGAAGCGAGGAGATACAGAGGGAAGAGGAGAAGGACGGGGCTACCTGCTGCGGATCGGAGCCGAGTAGCGAGCCGGTACCAGCAGAAATAATAATACTTGGTTCTTCAATTTTTTTTTTTCAATTTTTTTTTTCTAGGTCGAATCCACGTCGGAGGAATTTGATTCCTTAAATCCGTATCGTTTCTCTAACAAAATGTAGATCGTTAATAATTTATTGTTTTGGCAAAAACATTTTTGGCTGCTACGGCAAAATATTTTTTTGTTCCTATGTTGAGCAGGTAAATGAGTTATGGTAACATAATTCTTGCTGTCCCAACCATTTTTTTCCCCCGTGCAGCACTCTTTTTCAGCTTTGGAGCTGTAAACCAAGCCAAGTAAAGAATAGAATTTAAAAAATCGCGCCTGCGTAAAATTATTATCGCAAAAATTATTTTAAAGTTTTATTTTTTTTTAAGGTTGTTGGCTTTTTTTTGTAGATTCAAGGTTGAGGGAGAGAGGATAGAGCGAGGGGACACAGAAGGAAGAAGCGAAGGATGGAACCGCTGCGGATCGGAGCCGAGTACACAGTAAAAAATAATTTCGTAAAATCGGTATACGAAGTTTCGTAAAAATAATTTTGTTAACTGAGTGACAAACTCGTTCGTCCAGACTTGAATATACAAAGCTGTCCTTTTATTACCCATGTCATTAACAAATTTAGTTTGAACCTTTGTTTGTAAAATCAGAACCCGATGGTTGCGATCGGAAAATTAACAAATAAAAAATTGTGGACTCTCGTGGACAATAAATAGTTGTAAAAAGTACAAACTTTCTTAACTGTGTAGCTGCGAGCTCGTACCAGCAGAAATAATACTTCTTTCTTCCATTCTTCCGATAAATAAGGATCAGTATAAAAAAAAATGGTCTTCATAGATTTCTTTTTTTTTCGCAAAATTGCTTTCGCCCGAATTATTTAATGATTTTTATTTTTAATTATTTTGAAGGTTGCATGCTCGCCAGATCCGGAAGTCCGTTAAAAGAATAACCTTGCAAATAAAAAAAATAAAAATTAAGTGTACATAGATTCGGATTAGTGAGATCATGACATCATTAAAGTCGTAAAACGGTTGGCTCGTGGCCCTGATTTTATTCCGAGCAGAGTTATAAGAGAAAATGCATGGGAGATAAAGCCGAAGCCGGGGGAATGCCACGGACGCGGAGAGTAGTCTTCCTCGATCTTGTGTGGACGGCAAAAAAAAAAAAAAAAAGAAAGATCTCATATACACGTACGTGTATGTACATAAAGTATGTGTGGATACGTACGGACTGTTGCAAAGTGCGCAAACGAGCGAACGGTGTGGGAGGCGGGGGAGTCGCGAGAGATCCGGAGAGCGCAGCAGCCAGCGAACGAGTTAGGTATGTTGTTTAAATAAGAGCAACGAGAGGAGTGAGAGTACGTGCGAGCCAAGGGCGAAAGTTGTTGCTCCGCTCTCTGCACCGCGCGGCTCTCTCGCCGTTCGTGTGTCCTCCTCCTCTTCTTGCAGCGCTTACGCGGCATCGCGACCGCTCTCCTCTTTTCATCGGACGTTCCAATGCGCACCGGTGGACCGGAGAACTCGCCGGAACCGTAAATTCAACGCACGCGCGCAATCTCACCGGCCCGGAATTAAAAAAAAGAGGCCACTTTTTTTTATACCTTATTGAATTAAATTTAAATTTGTTTTATTTGCGTAAATAAAATTGATTGACGTCGCGGCGATAAAAAAGAGTCGACGAATGTCGATCATGTGACGTTCCAATGCGCACCGGTGGACCGGAGGACTCGCCGGAACCGTAAATTCAACGCACGCGCGCTGAATTTACTGAAAAAAAAGAGGCCACTTTTTTTATACCTTATTGGAATAAATAAAAATTTGTTTCGTCTGTGTAAATAAAATTGAATGACGTCACGGCGATAAAAAAAAACGGGAGATTGTAATTATTGGAGTTTAAATTTCCAAATCGTGACGATCTTTTAAAATCCTAAAAGGTACAATAAAAAAAAATATACAAATAAAAATTCCCAAATTAAAAAAAGAAAATGTACAACACCATAGGGCACAAAATCGGAGTTCGAAGATATCCTCAAGAGAGCATAACACGATGAATTAAAATTTGCTTCGTCGCTATGAATAAAATTAATAAATGTCGCGGCGGCAAAAAAAAAAAACTCGATTGTAATTTTTGGAGTTTGAATTTCCCAATCTCAACGCTATATTTAAATCCCGAGAAGGCTGGAATAAAAAAAAGTATGTAAAAAAAATCTCAAATAAAAAAGTCCCACACAGCGGAGCAGCAAATGGGAGCCCGAGAGGGCAGAACAAGATCCGTGCGTCAGTTCTTATTTTCCTCGCTGCTCCCTTGCCGCTCGTCCGGCCTTGTTTCTCCGTAGTCCTTTTCCACCGATCTCTTCTCCTCGCGTGCGAGAGCGTCCAGTTATGATCGTGGAGACACCGCGAGGGCGAGGGCAGAAAGGGCCCCGCGGGACCATTGTTCGCGAGAGGAAGAGGCAGCATCAGCATCAACGGCAGCAAATGGTAAACCCTAACGTTGCTGCGCACCAGCCGCGCGCTGTTACGTTCTCGTCTCGTTATACGAGTGCCCTCGCCGCGCTCAGCTCTCCCGGTGCTTGGCTCCTCTGGTCCAGCACCGGGAGAGCACCGCGGTGCTGTAAGCTCCGCGGAGATAAACAGCGTTATAGCCGGGAAGAGCTTCTCCGTCGGTGCAGCAAACGCGAACCGAGAAGACGGCGAGATACCCATACCGGCCCTGCGCACGGTGCATCTAATGGGGCGACAATCGCATATCGTTAGGCGGATACAGTCCGCGGCAAGATTCTGCTGCCCGGTGCTGTTCGAATCAAATTTCATATTAAAGAAAAAAAAAACATTTAATTGAAATTTATAATTGAACGAAAAAAAAATTAAAATAAAAAATGTTTTATTGATTTTTTTTTTTCTATTCGAGTGTATCGTCGAGACGAGAGAAATATAAATATGAGAATTGGAGTTTGCTGGGAGGAATTTATTAAATTTATTTCGCGGAGGATTAGAGGACGTATGAAATCGCTGGACCGATCGAGAGCGAGGGTCAGTGTAGCTGCACGGTGGTGCAGAGATATCGGAGACTTAAGGGTCTGAGCGCGGACCAGCCCGCCCGCTGGGATTTTGTATGCAACACATACGGAGAGACGTGTGTGTAACGTGTGTGTAGTTGGCAAAACGAAACAATGCTTTTACCGGCGGCGCGCATGCGCGAAGACCGTTCAGCGGGTCCAATTATTTAGAGAAACGAGGTCTTAGCCAGGGGTTATTCAGCGGAAGATCGCGAGGTGGAGGAGAGGCTTCGAAAAGTACGGGTAGAACTAGGAGGATCTCGGATTCTCTTTTAGGGGTTTTTGGGCGGAATTTGTACGGCGCGCACCTCAGTTCAAAATCGAGTCACTTAACTGCAATTCGTGCCCTGAGTTATTCCACACAATTGTTTTTTCTTGTCATTTGTAGCCCTAAACGACCAGAGAAGGGACCTGATGGACCGAAAGCATCCAGCTTCCGGAGCCTGCAATTTTACTATATAAATCTAATTCTCTTTTTCCTAGGGAAAAGTGTTGGAACAATATGGTTTTTAGGGCCGAATTTGTACAGCGCGAAGCTAAATTCAAAATCGAGTCACTTAACTTGATTGATTAACTTATTGACGACGAACCTGATGGACCGAAAGCATCCAGCTTCCGGAGCCTGCAATTTTACTATATAAATCTAATTCTCTTTTTCCTAGGGAAAAGTGTTGGAACAATATGGTTTTTGGGGCCGAATTTTTACAGCGCGAGCCTAAGTTCAAAATCGAGTCACTTAACTTGATTAACTTATTGACGAGGAACCTGATGGACCAGAAGCATCCAGCTTCCGGAGCCTGCAATTTTTCATCTAAATCTAATTCTCTTTTTACTACGGAAAAGTGTTGCAAAAAATGGTTGCAAAAGTATGGTTTTTAAGGCCGAATTTGTACAGCACGGACCTAAGTTCAAAATCGAGTCACTTAACTTGATTAGTTAACTTATTAACAAGGAACCTGATGGACCGAAAGCATCCAGCTTCCGGAGCCTGCAATTTTACATCTAAATCTAATTCTCTTTTTCCTACGGAAGTGTTGCAAAAAATGGTTGCAAAGCATGGTTTTTAAGGCCCAATTTGTACAGCACGAATCTAAGTTCAAAATCGAGTCACTTAACTTGATTGGTTAACTTATTAACAAGGAACCTGATGGACCGAAAGCATCCAGCTTCCGGAGCTTGCAATTTTACATCTGAATCTAATTCTCTTTTTCCTCGACAAAGGTGCTGCAAAAATATGCATCAGCAGTTCAACCAATATAAGTACTTTAACCAATTCCGTAATTGCGAGCGTCCACTCGTGAAAAATTGCCGTTTACTTCGAGGGTAGGAAAAGTACGTCGCCCACTGCAGCGGGGCGAAGATGGGGAGGGCAGAGATGCTCGGCCAAGACCGTATAAGAGATAAACGGATAGACGGATATATATTTCCTCCGGTACTCCGTTGGCTGCAATTTCTGATGTTGCCCGAGTTCGCAACAAGGAAAGCCGTCTTCTCTAGTTCTCTCGTAGTTTCTGGTCTCCGGCACGTAACCGTGTACACCGGTGTGTGAGGGGGATAAATTTTCTAAGTGAGTGGTGTGGCCGTGTGCATCACCATATAGGAGAATAATGCGACATTTTTTCTTTTTTTTTTTGCCTATTCCTCGTACCTCCTCGTCTCTCTTCCACCCGTTTATTCGTTGCGGTGCTTGTTCTTCCGGTCTATCGTCCAGTAACGCCGGAGGTACAGATACAAGGGACGAGGAAAGAAGGCGCAACTGGCATTACGGCGCAGATATTCCCTACAAGGGACGTTCCAGCGTCGTTTTCCGTGTGCTCTTTCTCCCGCGCTCCGGCGGATATCCAACAGCGTAACTTATCTCCGGAGATGCATGAACGGCCCCGACGCACCTATATCGGACTTTGCTTTCAACTGCATTCGGAGCCGATAAATAGAAACCGAGATTTCCCGACCAAAATTTAAAATTCCGCGAGAGACTGCGAAGCGGTCGTTTAAAAGATGCTTCAAAATTAAGAGCGTCCATTGTAATTAAAATTTGTGAATTTGTCAAGCAAATCTTGTCATACTATCGTACAACTTCTTCACTGCCAACCGCGTCAACTCGTCGACTCGATCACACTGTTAAAAAAAGAAAAACTTCGCTGATCGATTTCTGGCTTCCTCGTAGAGGAAGCTGTCTGCAATATTGTAATAAATAAGAAAGCCATGTGCAAATTACTCTTCATCTTTTTTCGTAACATGAAAAATGTATACATCTCGTAAAATTGAAACGGTCAAAAGTTACCACAAAATTTACTGTAGAAAATAAAACTGGAAAAATGAAATTTTCATATCGTTTCCTCATAAAAGTTGAAAATTGAAATTTTTATATGACTTTCTCATAAAAGTTGAAAAATGAAATTTTCATATGACTTTCTCATAATCTTCCTTTATTCGCTAAGGTCTTCTATGAGGAAGCGTTTTCTGTATTGTTGGCTTCCTCATGGAGGAAGCTTCGCGAATAAAGGAACATCATGACACTAAAGTACTCTGGCACTAAAAACCCGAAAACATTTTTTTTTTTTATGTTTTTTACGAAACATGTTTTTTACGAAAACATGCCCCGGGTAATTAAAGCAAGAGCGAAAGACCGTCAGTGAGACAAACACCTAATAAGTGGGGAAGATAAGTGTAGTAACAGATAAGTGTAAAATGCGTGCGGGCTAAGGACAAAGTGCCATTCAATCGTGACAACTATGCAATATCACAGCTCGCTACCAAGGATTTCGAGATTGGAGTACTCCTTACCTCATCTCGACCATTAATAAACACGGATTATATATTCTCCTACATGTTTATTTTTAGTTGTCGGGACTCCCTGACAGCTTGTAATTGGGTTCAGCCCGCATGTTTCTATAATAAATAAAATAAACAAATAAAACATAGATCAACCGAAAAAAAGATCACCGATCTTGAAAATTCTTTCCTCCCTCCGTGCAGTTGAGAGCGAGCTCGATGACTTTACACCTCGGTGTCTGTAAACACCTCGAAGCCCGGCGCATTGCGCCAGGCGAGCAAGTCAGTAAAAGCCAGTAAAGAAAGAAAGACTTAGGGAGCGCTAAGGCCTCTGTTTCACGGGTGATGGGAATGGTAATGGTAATGATAATGGTAATGGAGGCGTTCTCGTCAAAGGCGCGAGCGTAGCGGTGTGCACGGTCTGCGCCGTCTTTTATGCAGCAGAAGTAGTCTCGCGCACGGTAATAGCATTTACCTGCCTCGCGAGCCAAGCGAAATCCGTGCGCGCATCAAGGGCACGATTGTCGATGCTTCTGCCAGGGAAGCTCAAATCTATCGACCTAATAAATTCACCGATACACCACGGCACTGTGCAAGAACAATCCTCTTTTTTTTCGTCTCCGCTCGATGTACAAACAATCCCTGGATACGTTACGCACGAGCGATGCTCGTGACACATCCCCACTTGTAGACCGATAAAACACGCGTGCACGCGCAATCTTATCGATTCGTATTTTATTGATCCGTGCCAATGCCGCGCGTATATTTTGCCTCTCGATAGTTGTTTTATGCCTATCCGCTGCCGCGTCGAGGAGAGACACGTTGCACCAGATATCGAAGCTATGTTGCTCGCCGATACGGAGATCTTAACGATGGACCAGTTGCTGACGATCGGGTCACCCCTGCAATCTCTCCTCCCGCGATAGAATGTAAGATGGAAAAAAAATAATAAAAAAAAAATGAAAAAACAAGATTTTTTTTGTAGGTTGAAGAGAAGCGTACATAGAGAACGAGAGGTTGTTATAGATCGTATAGATCGTATGGATCGGCTCGTCTCGCGTCCCGCGAGCCGCACCGAGGGGAAAAAGAGCCTCGCCGTGTCGCCAGGCATCTCCATGCCAAGTACTCGTATTCTATTGAACGAGATGTCCTGTATAGAGGAGTATGGTGTAGATAGAGGATAGATAGAACGGTGAGCCACGTCGCGTCGTATTATGCAAAACGTCACGGTTAGTAGGCGACTTGGGCCTCCTGTACGCTTACTGTATATGTCGTTGGATAAATATGTATGTATATGTATGTGTATAGTAGATGTGTGTATATGTGTATGCTATGTACACTCATTCCTGTCGATGTACGAGTAGCCTCGATTCCATCGACGCGAGCGAGACCACCGCGGATGATATCTTCCGAGTTTCTCGCCCGGTGTTCTATAATTACGTGTATTGCGATAGATCGACGATACAGAGAATCCTCGTCGTTAGTAACACGTGCCATCCGTTGGTAGTTAAGGAAAATGTGTTGAGATTTCGATTGGGATCGTAGGGGCTTTTGGGGCTTCAGCGAATTTTGCGGTAAAGCGGGTACAAACATTTCTCGTTTCCGCCATTTTTTTTTCGAATCATCTTATGATCGACAGGTCTGCATTAAAAATGAATTCCTCCGATTGCAATGGGCTCGATACAATCCATCCTCTGAGTATCATGGAAAAAAGCGTTAAAATTTCAATTGAGGCTGTCGAGGCTTTTGGAGCTTCAGCGAATTTTGCGGTGAAGCGGGTACAAACATTCCTCGGTTCCGCCATTTTTTTTTTGAATCGTCTTAGGATCGATAGGTCTGCATTAAAAATGAATTCCTCCGATTGCAATGAGCTCGGTACAATCCATCCGCTGAGTATCATGAAAAAAGTGTTAAAATTTCAATTGAGCCTGTCGAGACTTTTGGGCTTTCAGTGATTTTTGCGGTAGAACTTTTTTTTTGGTGATCTTAAGATCCACACCGATGCATAAAAAATTTAGCTCGGTATAATCGCGAGACGAATTCGCATTTCCTCTCGATCTGAACCAACACCGTTGACTGGCCTAAGAAAACGCCGACGATTGAGAGCGCGTGAATCATCCTCTAAGCAGGATGAAAAAAAGTGTTAAGATTTCAATTGGGATCGGCGAGACTTTTATGATTTCGGCGAAGTTCGCGGTAAAACGTGTACGAAAATGTCACGATTGCGCCGTTTTTTCTTTTCCCGAATCATATTAAGATCGATACATATGCCCAAAAAAAAAAAAAATTATTCCTCCGATTCCAATTCGCTCGGTACAATCGCGAGACGATAAGCCGTACGAGGATTCGCATTTCCTCCCGAGCGGGACCATCGCCGTGAAGCGGCCTAAGAAAACGCCATTGGCCTTCTCATCCCGTTGAACAGGCAGTCCATTCAGTGCGCACAATCCATCCTCGAAGTACCATGGAGCGCAGATAAAAAAAAGACCTCGCGAACCTCTCTCTGTGCATATAGAGAACGAAATACGAAAAGGTATGAAGAAAGGATACTCGAAGAGAACAACTCAAAGAAGAAAAAAAAAAAAAAATGCTCAAAGGCGAAGGAGGCGAAGAAGAGGAAGGCTACAGGCGAGGAAGCATTACGGTAACGGGGTATCGTTACGAGCACCCACATAGCATTAGCCTATTACCACCCAGGATGTCTCGTGTTCGGTGCGGATCGCCGGTGCATCTCTCGCCGCTGTTCTTCTCCCCGTTCACATTGAAGTCTTATTTATTGTTGAAGCCAACGCTCGGCCGCCGAGAGAGCCAGAAAGGATCCTCGGCTCTCTCACTCGGCTACGATCTTCTCGCACGTTGATCTGACATGCTCTCGTATCGCTCAGCTGGCCGCGGCTTATACACTCTTGTGCACTCTTTCGCCCTCGATTATCTCTTCGAGTTATTATACAGTTAAGGAGTTCGGACTCTTTCGGATTCCTCTTCGTCCTCTTATTATTATGGTTATTATTGTTATTATTATTATCTTCTTTTTCGCTCGGTTCCCCGAGTTTCCGACGTACTTCCGTCTTTCTCGAGGCGGCGGCGAGGGAAGGGGCTTCATGACCGGTGGGGAATGAGAGGCTCAAGCGCGGAGCGATCCCGGCGGTGAAAGGTCGCGGCCACGGAGAGCACCTCGATAAGGGTCACACTCACATGCTCAAATTAAATTTATGTATATATGTGTACGTATGTATGGGATAGTGTGTTTGAGGCTGCTCGAAGATGCTGAAGAGCATCGCGACCGTGGCCTCGAGGAGGCCCAGATATCGACCCTACATATTTCAGATAAGAGCTCCTAGCGCCTTGAACTTATCCGGAGTATGTGTGTGTGTGGGTACACTGTACGGTGCACTCCGACGATCCGACCTCGTCACGGTGGGCCCGTTCACTTTGCCGGGACACATACCCCTCGCGCGCTTCCTGACGATGCCGCGGCAGTGCTTGGGGTCCAGCTTCCTCCTTCGAGAGGAGACTATTAAGATACCGAGCGGAAATTTATTATCGGCTAATAATCTTATGGCTCTCGATCGAGCTTATATTTTATTTTTTGATTTTTTTAAATCTGAGTTTATTGTAAAAATGTTATCTGTTATTTTTAAATAAACAATTCTTCAGAGGGTTAGGCAGCTGAAGCTTCGATCAAGCTTCCTCCTTTGCGAGGCGACTATTAAGATATCGAACGTAAATTTATTATCGGTTAATAATCTTATGAAACTTGATCAAGTTTATATTTATTTATTTTTTAATTTGATTTTATTGTGGAAAAAATAATTTCAGGATCAATTTGTCGCAGAGTTGTTGGGCGAAGGTTGTTGTGCTTGGAAAAGTGGTATTTGTAATGGTGAGATGGAAAAAGATTGTACTTAGATCCGAGGAATGGCCGGTGATTTGATAAGCATTAAAATCCAACCCCTCGGGATAAATTTTTGCGATGCGATGAAAAACGGGAGTAATATCGACGCGGTCGGTGCTTCGCCTGCGGGCCGCTGACGAGTCGGACAATTTTCAAGCGTATAACATTGCATATTAGGTGCATCGAGGCGCCTTGAATTTCCGTACCATTACGGTTAATACGATCCTGCGATGCCCTAAGCGAGGCTAGGCTTCTTCGGCTGATTGCGATGCCCCGGTACCGAGAGCAGTAGAACTCCCCAGCACTGTCCGACCGGAGGATAGACTCGGGCGGACCTCTTCTGCAAGCTGCAAACTCGCTGCGCGATGCATCACGCTCGTACTCACATGCCCCCATACTGAAGACATACCTCGAGTGCACCATCCAATACAACCGCACTCCAGCCTACTTGGCATACATCAAAGTTACTCGTATGATTGGCCCTTCAAAACATTACCAAAGTCATATTTTACAATTCATTCGCGATGATGCCTTCCAATTTGGATCTATCGCATTCCTGCCTTTGATTTTTCCATTGAGCCTTCACCGTCCTGCCATCCTCCAGCTTGGGCAGTGATACGAATGTTGGCAATCCATTTTTTTCTGCGTCCTTCAAGAAACTGCACCTCAGAGTGCCTACATGATTTTTTTTCAGATTTTTGATTCTCTGTTCGAGCTGGGAAATTTGGCAATTGCGAAGATTCTGAGTCTTTGATTCATCCGCGGTGGCCGGAGGAAATGGTATTTGGAATGGTAAAATGGTAACATTTTTGTCAAGCCAACAAACAAGTATCAGCACCAGTTGTCCCGCTGAATCGCTAAAGTTTCACCGATATCTCAGGCAACTCGCGGAAATCATAACGTTTTTTGCAAGGATCTCCCATCAGAAGTGTTCTGGTTACCAACTGTTATTCCCTATGCGCTATGCCCATTAGAGTAAACCTGGCTCAATCGATTCCAAGCATACCTATGCAGAAAACAGCTCACAGCTCGTTTTCCGTGGCTATGATAGCAATCGTCGATCGAGGAGCTGCATCGCGATCGATGCTTCCTGCGCACCTGGCGTAGGCTACCATTTATGCCAAACTCATTTGTGCCAAAAGTCATATTCACCAAAAAGTAACTAGACTGTATAAAAGCCATGGGTGAGATGCAGTTTTCCACCGGAAGTGGAAAAGTCACTTCCGGTATGACAATCTCATAAGTTGACCGATAAGGGAAAAGTCACTTCCGGTCTGAAAATCCCAGTGGTTGACCGAAAGTGACGCCATAAGAGCCAAAGTTCCAGTTTGAAAATCGCAGAATTAACCTGAGATCTCGAATGCAAGATGGATTTACCATACCAAGATTTTGGCAATCTTGATATGGTAAGTGTCTTAACTGGGAAGATTGGGCGGAGCGTTGACAAGATCCAGACGGAAACACATGTTGGTTGCACGGTTTTCACCTCGGAACATCTGAACAACCGAGTGGTGTCTTTCGACTTCTTTCAACTTCCTTTTATCGCGCTTTCCTCGCCTGTTTCGAGCGAACCGAGCGCACTCATTGCCGGGACGGCATGTCGGCGCTATGATGGATCACTGTCACTTATCCACAAGGCCTCTTTTCCCCGTGGCTCTTTCTCTTATCTCTCTTTTTTTCTCTACTCCGAGGCCCCCTGCGGTCCACGAAGCCATTACGATTCATCGCGGCTCGACGTAACGTCGCTCGTTTGGCCCCGATCTCCTGATTGACATTAACCCCGCGACAACGACTATCAAGACCGAGGGGGAACAGGAAGAGGGCTACGGCAGTGAGAGCTCAGCGCACCCACAGCGAGATATCATTCCGATCGTAAGGAGGCTCAAAAATGTTTACAGGAACGAGCAAGAGCGAGGAGGGAGATGAAAAAAACCATTGAGGTCTTGTTCAATCGTGCCGTTTTATCGTCTTCGATCGAATCCATTATGAAATTTCGTTTATTTCGTCGTGTCACATTACTCTTCGTGATCAGTGTAATAAATTTCATAAAACGGAACTCTTAATAACAGCGTGACGGCATGCGAGCAGATAAGATCCACCTGCTCGATACAGCCAACGTGGCTCCTGGCCCAACGATTACGTCCACCCGATGGCGTAATCATTTTGTTCTTTGGTCCAATTCGAAGATACGGATCTTCCCGAACCCGAATAGCGAACGGAGGCCTTGAAGACGCCAGCATGGATCTGATGGACCGAGACCATTTTCCCGGGGTTTAGAAACAGTCAATGCGTATCAGAAAAATGTGGCGTTTTACAGTTTCTTTTTTACCCCAACGTTGGCCCAAGACACTTGGCGTGGAAGCCTCTATCTTCGCTCCAAATGGCCGGAGAATCTTTCGATTTGACTAATCGACGGTCAAGTGCAGCGACATCGTCGTAGATTCACCTGCGCTATTTTCCACATATCTCACATATGATAGACCGGGAGCGTTTCCTCCGGGTTGAGAAACGGTCAGCGCCTATCAGAAAAATATGGCGTCTTACCATTTCCTTTCTGCCCCAACTCTATCCCAAGACACTTGGCTCGGAATCCTTTATCTTCGTTCCAAATGGACGGAACATCTTTCTTTTTGACTAATCGACGGTCAAGTGTAGCGACATCGTCGAAGATTCCACCTGTGTCCTTTTCCACATTTCTCATCGCCGCAGGCTTCCCTATCTGTCAGACGGGAGACCACATGACGTTCCGATCTTGCGTTCACTCTCGCGGACACCTATCATCTCTGGTCCGGTCTCCTCTGGCTCATCCCGTCTCATCCTTCCAGCCTCCTCATCGGTCCATCCGAATCGGAGCGATGAGTCCGACGCGCTTATCGCGCTCCGACGCGTACGGAAAACATACCTCGCGGAGATATCCCTTGAAAAATGCCCCGCCGCCCGTTCCCGTTTCACGTTTAATACCTCGTGTACGGTTGGGACGCCGACTATGTGGACCAGAAGATATTAGTATACGGCCATTGAACCCCCCTCGAGCCTCGAATTCCTAAGTTCCGAACGGCGTTACGGTGCATCTGTGTAGGTACCTTAGCGGAGAAGTTATATGGACCTTATGGACCTTACGAGTTCTTCGTACAAGCCCAGCGGGTGTCCCCGGGCTTGTGGGAGGCGCGGAGGTCTCGGACAGTGCCCAGGAGCACCGACGTACGTCGTCGCTGGAACGATAGCCAGGCGAAGGCCGCATTAACTGGCCGGAGAACGGACGGACGTTTTGTGAGCCGGTAGCTTGACACGATCGCAAGAAAACCTTTCGTAAAGATTCATCGATAGCCGTAAGTCTAAACTGTGTAACAAATTGGGGCCTCACCGCGCTCCTTTCACTGAGCCTTTCGAAAACAATTTTTTTTTAAACTCGCGTATAAGGGGCTCTTTCGCCGGGTTGACTCGTTTCGGCCGGAGCAAGGACACGGATGGTCTCTCGATTCTGCAACTGGATCATCGAGCGAAGTACACTTTGATGTAGCTGTGGGCATTTTTTTCGAATTTTTGAAATATGTTTTTGGCGTCATTTGGACTGGTGGAAGATCGAAGAGTGGCGAAGTCTGGATCATCAGTAGACGGGAACTCCGTACGAAAAAATTGATGGACAGATAGATAAAAATTGTATTGATACTGAAGAGTTGGAAGAAAGAGTTTCAAATAACGAATTGGTGAACGGCGTGGAAAAATTGTACAAGAAAATCTATATTTTGGGTGCATCAGGTCGGTCCCTAAAAATGATCGGTGAATAGGTATAAAAATCTCGACGAGCAATGCCAGTCCAAAATAAATAACTTTTTAACCACCCTGGCGAGTGTCTCGAAAACAATGCAAGGACGTTTGAAATTCGGCAACGAATTGCAATCGCCGTCCATTAATAATCCCAAATATCCGTGATGAATCATCAGCGAGCAACAAAGGAACTTTCTCGTCTGCGGGGGACAAGGGATAAAAGAAACTCTCGTGAGAGGTACATCGCCGTTGATCCGGTATGATAAAAATGAGGATCGTTTACCGGGCTTACGTAGCGGGTCAGCGGGTCACCGGTACACGATTTATTAACGCTTTGTATTAACTCTCTCAGCTTAACTAAAAAAAAATGAAAAAAGAAAATATAAAAATAACACGTGTACAACGATGTCCCGTTCAGCCCGAGAGGGAAGAGCGAAAAATTGTCCCGGAGTGCCCGAGACGTAACTCGTGCGAGTAAATCTGCTCACCGGCCCGGTCGTTCCTTACTGTGTCCCGGGCGTTTTGCTCCGCGATGAGAAAGCTCCGGGTTTGGATAATAATCCGATTTTTCATTTGCCTCTTTAAGTACCTGAGGACCCTCGCGAGAGGTCTTGTTTCCGTGAGATACGAAGAGGCCTCTCGCGGGGAACCTCGCGCCGGTATCTCTCGCCCGAGGACTCCTCGTTTTATTGTCCGACTCCAGGATTTGTCCGGTGCTTAAAAAAAAAAAATCCTTTCTTTCCCTCCCGTTTGTTTTTCCTCTCGCCAGTTTCTCACTTTACTCTCGCGGAGACGCGCATAAAAATTGCAAAGAACTCGATAAAATAGTTGTCTCCGCTCACGGTCTGCAGATACGAGGGGGGAGGGGGGGGGGGAGAAGGACTCAAGGACTCGCGAAGTCCTCAACGTCGAACCCCGAAGAGCGGGGGTAATGCGGGTCAGCGGATCACTCGAAGCGCTTAAGGGGCTTCGCTTTCCGAAACTTCTGGACCGATCGTCGCGAAATTTTTATCTCACACTCGGAGACTCAAAACCCGCCATCCTGATTTTTTTCAAATTTTTTCCTACCCTCGTGTCGAGGCAATAATTTGTTTTCTCCATTTCCGACCCGATTTTCATCTTGCCCCATCCTCCCCAATAATTTATCGCATTTTCTCGTAAACCCAGGCGGGTACCGAGCGGCACCCGATGTCTCTCGTCGAAGGAGAACGATAGCGGTCGCGGTATCTGATGTCTACATGTGTAGTACGAGCGCGAGCTCTCGACGACGTTTCGAGTTCGCTCTCTCGCACGCGATCCCTCGACCAGCGCCCACCAATCTCCTCTCCTTATCCCGCGGGTGTGTATATATACGCGCGGGTCGTGAAACATCGGTCCACCTAAACCACCTGTGCAGCCGACCTTCGCCTTACGCTTTATTCTCGCGTACAGCACACACACCTATCGTATACCTTCTCGTTCTCGTTTCCATACCTTTTTTTTTGCCTCCCGCTTTGCTCTTGCTTTCTCGCGAGATGGAACGACGCGCTCTTGGAAGCACGCATTCGAAATACATACCTCGTCTCGTAAAATTGCTCGTAAATAAACGGAGAACGAAGACCCTCGATGGAGCCCGCGCACGGTCCAAGAGTCTCGCGACCATAACCCACTGGATTATCGCTCGATATAAACCTCCGACGAGAAAGGAAAAAGTGGAGGGCCAAAAAGAGCAGTAAAAAAAATAAAAAAAATAAGGAAACGGAGAAAACATTACTCCGCGCGAGTGTGAGTCATTTATCGCCGACTACGAGACGTATCGCGGCGATAGTAAGAATTTTTATGGGTCTCTCGATTGATTTAATGAAATTCAAGCCATTTTTTTGTGCATTAGTGGAGACAAATTGGCGAGCGGCTGATGATATTATTTATGCAGGCTTTTAGAGTGAATGCTTAATGTACCTGTCGCCTGAGGCGTCAAGGCTTTCCTTCCATCTTTCATTCGCTTTTGTCACTGTAGCTTCATCGACGGAGTTGAATCAATGTGTCGCTGGCCGTTATTTCGTAAGTTGCATCCGAGGCCGAGGAACCTGCTCTACTGCTGAACGTTCGACGAAATCCATTATTCGATCCTTTCTCCGCAGGCTGAGGCGTAGGAGGGAAAAATTTGACGGTGAAAAACTCGAGAGAAAAATCGTTCGTCGACGAAACAGTGTCACGCACCGCGGGTCGGATCGAAGTTGCGCGATCGATCGGATTTCGACGTATCGATCGTGATTCTTCGTCAAGGACGCGTGGCCGGTGTCAGAAGCGGAGCGTTCGCTGGAGATCTTGCACAAAAGCCACTGAATCGTTTACCGAAACTGCGAAGCTGATCGACGCTCAGTTTCTTGTTTCTCTCTCCAAAGTAACTCGGTCGGTAACAAAAACTGCAGTCCATTTTTTTCACCGTTGCCCAAAAATGCAATCGGACGGAGCGTCGACAGGTTAGAATCGCACGAAGATTCCGTCAACAGAGAACGTCGTACAATAAAGTCGTGTCTTCTGGATCTCCGCGAAAGAGAAGAAAAAAGTCCTTTTTATTCGTTACTTCTCTTCGAGAAAGTTCCCGCCCGATCGATGGGATTTGGATCTATCGATCGTGATTTTTTATCCAAGCCACTGAAACACTTTACCGAAACTAAGAATCCGGTCACCGCTCAGTTCTTTCTTCTCTCCAAACTAACTCGCTCGAACTCGGTTGGTAACGAAAACTGTAGGGTAAAAGTGGTGAATATGGCCCACCTCGATTAACACGTAAATCAATGATATATGCACCGGGCCATATTCCCCACTTTTACCCTAATCAATTTTGCTTCACGGCTGCCCAAAATTTGATGATCCGCAAGAATCAAGATCTCTCTCAAAAACGCCATCGGTTGCAGCGTCAACAGGTTACAACCGCACGAACATTCCGTCAACAGAGAACATCGTACAACAACGCCCTATCTTTTGGATCTCGGCAAAGGAGAAGAGAAGATAAAAGAAACAGTTTCCTTTCTATTCGTTACTTCTCCTCGCCAAGTTCCCGCTCGCTTTCGTCTCTCGACAATGAGCCCGAGGAGCCTCGGAGAGAACCATCGGACGGAATACAACAGCCGGGCTGCTGATCGTTGTCGCGAGATCGCGTTGCGCAACGGATCCCTCGCGGGGGTTCCCCTCCGGGCTCGCGGCGAGGCTCCACGCACGGGACGGAAAGAGCCTGGACCGAGCCCGTTCGCAGCATCCCGAATACGGATAGAGCGCGGATTCTCGGCGCTCTGCCGGGGCGGCGCGCCGTCAGGAAGGAATCGCGGTCCTTTCGTTCCTTTCTTTATCTTTCTCCCTCGCGATTATCCAAGCTAGTTTTGTTCAACGGTGAACATACGCGGGTCAACACACCACCCACTCTGACGTAACTCGTTCTCTATGTTGGCCGGGAGCGCGCGCGCGCGCGCGGGGCTCATTTGCATCGAATATCGTCGCATTTCCCAGGCTGTGCTTCTACGCTCTGCTTCTGCGCTCTGTGCCTTGGTCTTCTTAGCTACCAGGATGTCCAAGACCTTATACTATTCACCGGCTGCGCGGGGCTGAGGTGATCGTTGCGTGACACGCTTATCTCCGGAAAGGTCGGACGTTCCTTGTTCCCCGGGAACTGGGAGAGACGCTTTGCTGAGAGCAAATGGGAGATGCTGGGACCCGAAGGTACACCTGGCCCGCACTTTGCGCGGGAACATTAATACCGCCACTACGGTTTGGCGAAGCAAAAACTGAGGGTTCGGCGAAGTTAAAGGAATTGCGAAGCCGATTTCTGCGGCAGTCAAGGAAGTTGGTTGGTCTAAAGAATTGGTTGGTCCAAAGAATTGGTTGGTCCACAGAATTGGTTGGTCCAATGAATTGGTTGGTACAATGAATTGGTTGTTCCAATGAATTGGTTGGTCCAATGAATTGGTTCGTCCAAAGAATTGGTTGGTCCAATGAATTGGTTGGTACAATGAATTGGTTGGTACAATGAATTGGTTGGTACAATGAATTGGTTGGTCCAATGAATTGGTTGGTCCAATGAATTGGTTGATCCAATGAATTGGTTGATCCAATGAATTGGTTGATCCAATGAATTGGTTGATCCAATGAATTGGTTGATCCAATGAATTAGTTGATCCAATGAATTGGTTGATCCAATGAATTGGTTGGTCCAATTAATTGGTTGGTCCAATGAATTGGTTGGTCCAATGAATTGGTTGGTCCAATGAATTGGTTGGTCCAATGAATTGGTTGGTCCAATGAATTGGTTGGTCGAATGAATTGGTTGGTCCAATGAATTGGTTGGTCGAATGAATTGGTTGGTCCAACTAATGAATTGATTTGCAACCAACTAATTCGTTGGCTCGACCAATCTATCATCCGGCCGTAGAAACTCGAGGAAGCCAGCTGAGTCAGCCAAACCTTCCTTCCAGTGTTATCAAAACCATTCCTGAAAAACCTCTAATACTTCTTTCTCGACCGACAAAAGCACTCCAGCCCCCTGCAATACTGCACATCGAATCTTTAAATAAAACACATACTCCGAGCCGACCGCAAGAATTCGTCGGTGCGGTTTGCCGCCCGCAGACCAAGAGGAAGAACAAGAGATCGGCGATACACAGGCGCAAGTTGGAGTTCCGGAAGGCGTACTTTGCGTAAAAGCTTTCTCAAGAGGAAGGCGGTCTCGTGTTAACTTTCTGAGCCAGCCAGTTGTCTCTCTTTATCATCCTTTTTCCCCGGCAGTCTATCTCTCGTTCGCGCTCTCTCGGGCCGAACGCTGGTCGTGCACGCGATCTGACCGATCTCGAAGGCGCCGAACGTCGTCGTCGAGACGCGACGTCGTTCCCCATGCACAAGGAGAGTTCGCTGGCCGATTAGGACGCAAATCATTCAGGTGCCCCGCTGGCTAGGCGAACGGATCGGCAAGCGAACCGGAGAGCTCGGTACACTGCGGCCAGAGCTGGGATGGGCCGCAGTCACGTGTGGCCTGCACGTACCTTCGCGTTAGCGAAGGATACCAGGCTGAGCTTGTGGTGCGCCGTTGCACCGGACTTCGTTCCCTCTCGTATGCTGACAAGCCGGACAATCCGCAGGGAGCGCTCGCCGGGCAGTCCGTGCTCGTGGAAAAATAAGAAAAAAAGAAAAAATACGCGACTGCCGCTGCTACTATACGGTACAGGATAGGTCGGAGAAGGTAGTGAGAGAGGGAAAGAGGGATGAAATATAAAAATTTTCGAGGTTGATAAAAAAAAAGAAAAGATGCAAAAAGAGGAACGCCACCCGTCGCAACGCATTTGCGTTCGAGAAACGCCAGGGCAAGCCGGAGAAGTTCAGGCTGCCAGCACCCCTGAGAGACCGGGACTTTTCTCGCTGCCGGGCGATCGATCTTTCCGCTATCGAGCAGTGACCGCTATACGAGCCGCTTAGATCGCTATCCCGGTAAGAGTATCGATGGGGAATTATCGTTTCACACGGTTGCAGTGAAATTATTATTTTCGTTTTTTTTTCTTTTTATCGAGCTCTGTACGCGTTCATCCGGAAAGTGAGAATTTGATGAAAACAGCGGAATCGCTCGATAAATCGTTAACGCTTCGTCTGACGCCATTTTTGCAAGATACCTTTTTTGTAGAGCATCAAATTCCCCAGGAAAAAGTTCCTAGGAGTATTTCTCGTAGTCGCAGCCATTCGAAGCAAATCGACCGATAAAAAACAGATCGCCAAAGAGGAAACGGATCGACGATTTCTTCTTAGCGTTCTTAGCGTTCATCGTCATCGTATCTTACTATTTTTATATTTAAAAAAAAGTGCACGATCGCCAGTGGGTGGACCGTTGCGCGGTACACTGAAAAAGCGGGTGAGCAAGGAGGTGGAGGTGAATCCGTACGTAGAGTCGCGGAAGGTGGAGGAGAAGCCGGAGGCCCTCTTTCCTCGCCCATGAATCACACCCACGCGACGAGACCGTGGACCGCCCGATAATTAATGCTCATTTAATTCGGCGTTCATCATCCGGCCGGAAAATATTTACAAAAGTCTCTTCGGTTACGAAGACACGCACTCTAATGTATATAATGACGCACACGGAAAGTGTGCAACGGGGCTCTTCGTGGATATAAACTGTCTACAATCAGAATGAGAATGAGGACGTGGAAGGACGAAGCACCCGCCCATTTCTTCTTCGCTCTTTCACATACATATGTTTACATACATATATCTGTATACCTGCTACATACATAAAATACATACATGTAGTAAATGTATATACATATATAATTTCATCGTCGACGCAGCCGTACAAGAGTTCATCATCGAGGCTACAAGACTACCACGGGCAACCTTGGTCCTTCGGGAGGCTTGTACGTCCAGCCGACCGAAGAAGAATGGCTCCTGACCGAATAGCCATTCATCCTGATTGTCGCCGAAGCGAAGGCGCGTAACTGTTACAGCTTCGCACTCGCTCACCGAACTTCCCTTCGATTCATTCGCTCGTTCATAATATTTTATCCGGGATGATCTATGCGCAAAAAAGGGAAAAAACGTATCTTCTTCTCGACCTTCCTTCTCTTATCACAGCTGAAACCAAAGAGTGGCGGTGTTGAAATTTAGGTCCGTCGTTCGCTAAACAAAGTTCGAACTCGAGACACGATTGAAGATCGATCCCAAGATTCGGCTTAAAAAAAAAGATCCATAAAAAAACGGTCGGCAATAATCACCCGAGTATATCGTACGTGTGTGTACATCGAACCCGAAGAGCAGGTAGAGCGCGTCCTCCGATAACGGGTAATTTAAATTTCATAAGGCGACCGTTCGAATAAATTCTCTATATCGTAGGATAATTCAGTTAAATGAGAATTCGAATGGTTGGTTTGAAAGAAAACGAGATTTGTTTTTATTATACACTATATCGGCTGTATTCACATTGGCTGTCGTCGGGATTCCTCGGTCATGAGATAGAGAGGATCGAAGAATCGTTTCTGGGCTCGTTCCGTCGTCATCGTTTATATATAAACGAATGCATTTATGCAGGCGTTTCGGTATGCGGTATGCAGTGCGTTCCGGACCGATTACAGATAGGATCCTTTGTCAACGTTCGGCCCGTCCTTATCGGCACTGATGCATTCTGATCTCCGGCAGAATCGCTCCACGACGGCAGCAGCAGCAGCACCGCCAACAACAGCTACGTTGTAGCAAACTTATACACCGGGTTACGGTATCCTTGAATTCTTCTTTCGATCTTACCACAATACCACCCCGCATCGGTATTTTATATACCAAAAACCCAACTATACATGTCGATAAACCGCACACGTACGTGTTATTGTAATATGAAACGATCGAGGAGTCGAATGTGTGCCCAACAAAAGACAATACGACGACGAGCGTATACTTATTTATACTCGGTTTTCGTTCTTCGAGACTGAGATATCTTTTTCGTTCGCCCGTGCGCTGAGACAATAATTCGCATTGAATTATAGCGGTCGAAGAGATGTCACACGGGAAATCGTCACTTCTGGCTTTAGTTTCTTAGAAAAATTCTTAGTTTTTGACCGGAAGTGACGTCATACAAAAATAGGTCACTTCCGGGTGGAAAATTTCATTTTTTGACGTTGTTCCGGAAATAAATCATTTCCGATCGGAAATTGGATTTAAAAATAGGAAGTGACGTTTCTCCGTGTGACGTTACTTCCGGACGAAAAATTAGATTTTCAAAGCGGAAGTGACGTTAAAAAAATATTAAAAAAAAATTCTCTGGAATGTATCTTAAATGCAGCCACTGACAGAAACGTGGAAAGTAAGGAACAATGGAAAGTAGGTAAAAGAAAGAGTGTAATACGTCTCAACTGGATTTGGAACTCGTCTCAAATGTAGCCGTCGACAGAAATGGATGAATTAAGGAACACACTGTACCAGGTGCGCAAATGCTCGTACGATCCAGACCAATTATGGCACGAATAAAGGGCGATAATAGAAATATCCAATATCGACCTATTTTTTTTTGTGATAATGTAGTGACACACAAACTTTTTAGGGGTTGGCGACGACCCTAGGGTCATGATATGACGAAACCCTCACTATGATCTCGCTCCCAAGCATTTTATTTGTTCCTCTTGTGCTGCGATCTCAAAATTGATACGTTGCTCGCAAACTGACCGGTCCTTTTCTTCTTTCGATCTGTATTTTATTTTTTCATTCGTTGAATTAGAAAGCAAGAGTCTCGGGCGTCCCGAGCCCGATTGACCAGTGGGAACGTTTTGGTTCGATGCGAAAGGCCACAAGGAACAGAGAGATAGGGAGAGAGATGATTTCGTGCGTCTCTGAAATGATCGGTTCGCCGAGCTGTTGCCAGTCCTCGAGAGACCACCAGCGGCGCGGAAAGATATTAGCGAGCGCGAGAGCAAACTTTTGCCGTGTGCCTCTCTATGTTTCGCGTTCTCCATACTACTACCAGACCTCGATGACCTCTTCGCCTTGACGCTCAACCGCGGCGGCTCTCCACCGCCTACGGAGGGAACTTCGACGACGACGACGACCGCGACTCCTATTGTGTGTGCAGCCCCGGGAACGCTAACCCTTCGATTACCATTCGCAATAATTTGCAATAACTATGTACACAGAGACCCGGTGGCGCTTGTCGTTGCGCAAGATTATGGATCGTCGATAATCGTCGGCTTTGGACTACCGTGTTCTTACTCGATATCTTCATCCTCATCTTTCCCTTTCGCCTCCGATAGCAACGTGGCATATCAAATTACATCCTGGGAATCCGAATCTCGAATCGTTAGCGTCAACATAAAGATTTCCGATAAGGTCGATCGGTGATCAATACCGAGGCAGACATCCATGGCTCGCCTTTTGGAAAGGAGACGAGCATTGTCTTTGATCCTCGATTGGATCAAAAAGACCCAGCACCTCGTCAATTTTCCCATCAATCCTGCCGGCACTGCCCCGACAAGATGGAAACTCAGAATAACACCCTTTTTGGTAATTCTGGATACGACGCAATCCTGCACTGAGAAAAAGAAATGGTTGGATTAAGCGAATGTGCGGTAACATACGTTCAAAAGCGTATTTGGTTGGTATAACAAAAATGTTCGTTCCAATCGAAAATTTTTGAATAAATTGAAGCACATAATCGTTTGACAAAATAGTGCTTTATTTGTACCAAACAAATAACAGCTTTGAACGTATGTCACCGCGACTTTTACTTAGGGGAGAGCGGGGGAAAAATGGCATAGTGGGGCAAAATGGGATAATGAGGCAAAACGTAACTTTTCAATAACTTTTGGATGGTGGCGGTGATGGCGAGTGGGGCAAAACGGTGTTGAAAATCCGGATGTATCGTTAGGACAAAATGAGACAGCCAAAAATTATTGGAAAATTAAGTTTTACCCCCGCTGTCCCGTTTTGCCCCACTGTCCCATTTTGCCCCGGTCTCCCCTAATCCAACCATTTTTTTCTCAGTGTGCTTCCGCATCGGAGTTGCGCAATTTTGGACTCTTGGACTCTTGGAATTGAGGACTCTTGGAATGGTTCATCTTTCCCTTTCGTCTCCGATATCGCAACGTGGCATATCAAATTAGATCCGGGAATCTGAATCTCGAATCGTTGGCGTCAACAAAAAGATGTCCGATAAGGGGGATCGGCGATCAATATTGAGGCGGGCATCCATGGCTCGCCTTTTGGAAAGGAGACGATTGTCATCTTTGGTCCTCGAGTAGATCAAGAGGACCAAGCACTCCATCAATTTTTCCATCAATCCTGCCGGCAATGCCCCGACAAGAATCAAACTCAGAATGCCACCCTTTCTGGTCATTCTGGATACGAAACAATTCCGCACAGACTCAAGTCCATGTCGGGCTACGCACCTGCTTCCGCATCGGAGTTACGCAAGTTTAACCTCGGCGGTGCCTCGAGGACTCTCGGAATGGTTAATGGTCGAATCAAAGCTGCGGCTGTGGAGCAAAAAAAAACGGGGAGCGGAGTCTCCACTGGTGAGACGTGGTTTTATTCGTGGCGATCGTAGTTGTGGAACATTATATTCGGGGTGGCGATGAAAAAGAGTGAGGAAGTGTAGGACGAGTGTATTAACCCCGGGAGGGTGGTAACCCGACACCATGGAACGGAAGCCGCGGGTGCAGCCGTTTCCGCAGTGACAGATGCGATGCTGACGTCCTCGGGGGCTCGCATGCTGCTGCCCCGCCGGTGCCGATGCAAAAAGCTCGGTGAGAGAGGGGAACCTTCCTTCCATCGTCGCGTGGAACTGTGTACTCCGGGGATCTCTTTACTCCTCTCCGACGGAAGAGCTCCCCAACACTGCCGCGACGTTAAACACTCTAAAAGGGTACACTGTCTACTGTCAACAGCATAAAACTACTGTAAGGCAAATACGCACAACGCGATAGGCCGCGATCATGCAACGGGCCTGGATGGGCTTTGGACTCGCGACAGAGTCTCCTAAATCCAACGAAACAAAAAAATAGGAAATGAAAGGAAAGCGTGAAGAAAAAAGGAGGATGGATGTCGGTAAACGTGGACTGTTGTTCGTGCGGTTGTAAAACGATTGTCCGGGCATAATATTTGACCGACTTCATGAATGAGCCAGAAGTCCCGACAGAAGTGCCCGCGCGCTGCCGAAGACCGTAGAGGAAGTGGCCCGGGGAAGGGGAAAGACGCTTTGGGGAAATACCTTGTAACCTCGCAGCAGTCGTAAAATAATATTTAAGGCAAACACGGGTTAGAGATCTTCGGGTGAAACCGGACAAACCCTTCGCGGCACGGTGGGATAAGTCCCGTCCTACGGAGGTTGTGCGAGGACGAAAAGGGAACACCGCTCGGATCACGATGAGAAACATTCAGACGCTCGTAGTTCACTATATGAATGAATAAATAAAAATCTGCTGGAATAATTTTTTTGTATCAGTTTGGTGAGTTGATTGGTTTTTCCACACAGATTCATTTCGGAATAACTATGAAGTTACATGGCAATTTTCGATCGGGCAACGTGGTACACCAGCGCCACAACTAGCTATATGCAAAATTTTGACTTTTATTTACATAAACTGTTTCTGAAATTTCAATTACATGTGGGTTGCAATTTTACAATAACATTTTTATTTTTTAGTGAACATTTATTGTAAATTTCAGACAATGATTTGCAACTTTTATACCTGGTATTTTTACTTCACAAAAAAGTACATTAATGTTCAATACATGTAAGTGATGCAAGTGAAGCAAATTTCAAGTTCCAGTACTTTAAATTTTATGGGAATTTTTTTTACTCTGTAATACTTTAAAGAAGTACTTTTATTCTATAAAAAGTAGGGACATTCGGGTAACATTTGCGACAGCGAAACTTACCATATTTTCTAGCATAATGTGTTAAGTTTAATACGAATGTTTGCCAGGATGTCGCGGGAGTTCCCACACACCTGAAGGTTCTGTCCACTTTTACCAGATTTATGGTAATTTCTATGAGATTCTTCCCCCAGCGTATTAGTTGTCTCCGACAAACTTAAAAATCAATTTCCGACGGAAAGGACACCGACTACGTTTCCCACTGGCAAGAGTGTGAGAGGAATCCTCTCCAACATGTCAACCAAACCTGCCCTTTCCCTTCGACGGCGGTGTTTGCGGAAGGGAAAGAGCCTGGTTTTTTTCCTCCTCGATTGGCCCGCGCATCGGAGGGACGTTTCCCGGTCTCGATTTTCGGGGTGCCGGCTCGTCCCCTGGACGCTTCCTACCCGCGCATCATCGAGGCCCAATGGGTGCGAGGAAGCCGAGCGGTTCCCACAGCCCCGTCGCGCAGCGTGTGAAAAGCCCCATCGGGTAGGAAAATTGGTGTTCAGCACGTGAGAGACAAGTGCGACAAGTGTTTTCCCATGGAGACCTCATCGAAAGCAGCATCAGGATCTTCCTCCAGCTTTTTAGTTTCTTCTTTTTCATTCAAAGTCCGATCTTGTTTTTGAAGCAAGTTTTTCCACGAATACCCTTTCCAAAGCCCGATCTCCACTTTACTGCCCAATTTATCCTGGACAACAGCTCCGTTCCAAATAATTATTTACTCCCCAAGACTCCGCAAGTGGAACGGCAAGGTTGGAAGCCTCTTCGGCGTCTTTGCGTGGTTCATAGTCTTCTTCTTCATCCTCCTCCTCCTCTTTCTCGCCGCGTCGGAGCATGCAAATCCGAAGGTACGAGGTGGCAAGCGGGACGCAAATAAACCTGTCGCCCTGTCCGACGTTTCGTAAAAGTTAAAACCAAGCGAGAGGGAAGTTAAAAAGGACGGAAAGAAACGGAAGGAGGAGGTTAGGTATTGGACATGCGAGGTCCTGGCGACGGCGCAAGAAGTCGTCGACGAGCGATCGGCAAGAGGGGGACTAAGATCCCGTCGCGCTCCGGTTCCAGTGGACGCGTCGTCGCCTTCCTTGTCCTCCCCGTCGGATCCGCGGGCAGCTTCTGCACACAGAGTTTTCTGCGCGCGGAGAGGTGAAACACACTTCTCGGTCTTCCCTTGTGTCCGGCTGGCGCGGTGCCGATGGAGAGAGGAGTACACCGAAGCCGAGGAATCGGCGTGGCTAAAACGCAAAGCCGAACATAAAACCGCAGATAAGAGCCACCGTGTGGCTCGCGCGAGCGGCGACCACAAGGGGGCGAGAGAGCGAGAGAGCAGCTTTGGTGCGGCTCGGAACACGCCAAGGGAGACGGAAAAACGGCGAGCGGAGAATGCGAGCGAGCGACACGGTTGGACTGGAGGAGGATATTGGATCGGCGGAACCGCGAGAGGGCGAGAGATAGATGGAGGAGTCGGAGAATCCTCAGAGCTGCCGGCCAGCTGAATTACGATCGCTCGGCGGGCATTAACATTTTTGCCGGTCGTGCAACAAATTAAAGCAATCTGGTTCGGATAGCAGCGCGCGGCCAAAGATCGTCTCTGTCTCTCTCTCGTACTCGAGGTCCTCGGCTTGGCAGCCGTTGAGGATGCGCCTCCTGCTCGCGGATGAACAACCGCAATGACACGATCTACTACTGTGCCAGCTTTGCATACGCCCAGCGTCCGGACACGAGACGTTGCGGACCTGATCAGGCGATCCTACCGGATTACATTCAAACGTGACGCGACGCTACGGCGCTGATGAGAGTCCGTTTAATTTTTTTACAACACCTCGGTTGAATGCTCGTAGAGCGGAAGCTGCTTCGATTGAACCTTAAATCAAGAATTTCCCGAGTCTAAAATAGATGAATTTCTCAAAATACACTGAAAAAAAAATATCATTGAATCAAGTAAAATTTGCTTGCGGGCTGCCAAAGAAGCAAAAACGTTGTTTCAATACTACTCTGAATTCGTACAATTTCATACCGGATTGAAACGATAACACGTCACCTTGACAGTCTTGCTGTCGTTGCTTCAATATCATATGGAATTGTAAGAATTGAATGTAGAATTGAAGCAAACATTTTTTTTCTTCGGCAGCCCGCAAGCGAATTTTTTTTTCAGTGTTGGGACCGGACTGAAAAGAGTTCTATGCAAAAAAGATGCAGTTGAAGGTGAACTTGATGGATGCATTTTTTCAGAATTTTAGACCCACCAGAAATCTGATTAAAGCTGAAAACTGTTAGTTTTTGATTTTTTTTTTGGCAAGTACGATACGTTTGTACTTCAAGACGCGAGTTCCCACATCTTCCACACCGATGTCTTCGCCGCATATTGCGTTCGCCTCTCCCATTTTTCCCTCTCCAACGGCCGCGTCTTGTGATTTTATTTATCTTAGCTGCTTATTCTTTGCCGAGCACGTCAGTTGAATGTATTTTCTGCAGAGGCATATCTCGATACAAGGAGAAGCTCTGTTACACGAGCCCGTTCTATCCTCCTCTATCTCGTCGTGCTATTGTTCTCTAATGAATCCGTAGATGCTGACGGAAGCACATCTTAGCTCCACGCAAGACGCATAGGACAGGTTGCTTCTTCTTCTTCCTCGCCTTCCTTTATGACCCTCTCTGGCTTTCATGCTTCTTCATTCCCACTGTACTATCTTCATCCGTCGCAGCGGACTCTCTTAAGATTCTCCGACGTCTCGCACGAAACACGATAGTAATCGAATATGAATGACCCGAGAATAGTGACCTATGCTCGAGTCACTTGAGACTGTATTCAAATGAAAATCTACATACATACGAACTGTTAGTCAAGTTACCTGTCGTGCCAGTGGTGGCTGAAACCCATCAAGACCCAGGATCATCGTTCATTCCGATCGAAGAATTCAATTTATCACCACGGAGGAACCGCCAACGAGAAAAAGAACCAGAAGTGTTGTGGGAAAAAACGACGACGCAGAAGGGTACGAAAGGTACGATGGAAGAAAGGTACGAAAGGTTCCCGGGCAGGGTCAAGATCGGATTCACGCCGGATTTGACCTCTCCACCATTGGGAATCCATTATTTACGCGGTCACGCAATAAATAACGCGTGCTCCCGGTCTCGGTCCGGGGTCGGGAGATAGGTCGAAGGGCCGATTCTTTCGTTCGAACGACTCTACATATGCATAATCTCTGATTTTGTGGGTCTGGGCTTGCACGGTGAAAGTGATCGACTTGCTAAGCTTTGTGCTATGGAACTTGGTTCAAAATTAAGGTTTTCTCAGCTTTTTTGTACAAAAATAGCGATTAACCAGCATGTAACCAACGTATCTCAAGGTGCGTCTTTTGGCTAGGTTTGGAGACTTTGATTTCAAAGTTGGGCAGTCCAAACTTGAAGATCCAAGCTGAAATGTTGTTCCTCTTGGGACAGTGGACCAAAAACCGCCAACAATTGTTGCTTCAGATCCGGTCTCATCAAATTTGATCCTGATTCATGAACCCCCAGCGAGATTCTCTCAGGTCGCGGCGAATTTGGACTTTGGGACTTTGCGATGGGAATCCAGCCTGGCGAACGGGTCAACTTCACCGTGGATCGGGATCCGCGCTATCGTCGTCGTGCGCGACGCTTATGGAAATTCGTTCGGGCGTCGTACACCGCCGAGGGCTCTCGATACAATGATCGGTGGTCGTTCGATACGATCGGACGGGGAGGCACCTGTGCCCCGGTGCCACCGTGGAGAACCCTGGGAGGTGTAGTTACTTCCTTTTTTTTTGTTATCCCTCTCGCGTTCCTCTTTCCGTCTCTCACCGAACCACGCGGAGCGGCCGGAGGAGCAAACGAGACGGGAGCTGAAACGAGACGAGGGAACGAATTGCCGGAGGAGAGTGAGACGGTGGAAGAAGGCGATCGACAGATAGAAGCACACCGCGGGTCACTGGCCGCGGGAAGCTGACTCCTTTAAATATGGAAGAATCGGTGGGATCTCGATAAGACACTCGGGTCAGAAGCGGGTTACCGACAGATTCTTTTTTTTTTCTCCTTTAACCCCACCATCTCCTCTTGTCATGTAAATTATACACGGCAAAGAGTGCGCGCCTCCGACTGTGCTTCGTGCTCGGGCTCTGAAAGAACTATTTACGAGGCGAAGAGACTCTTCAACCGGCGGAAAACGATCGCGCCTCTGTTAGGCCCGATGCGGACCCCTATGAGGAAAGGTTACAAGAAAAAAGAAACTTACATTTTTTTCTCGGCAATGAATTTGTTCATCTTTATTTAACGACAAGTGAGATATCAATTGTTATGTTTGAGGTGGAGTTTTCTTTTTCTGACTTTCACTGAGATTGAGTTTCGACGTTTTAATTGCTATGAGACCGCGGTCTGGGCTGTTATTTACAGCGTACGAGTGTCCGAGTCGTTTCTCCGTCGATAAAAAGTTTCTACTCTGAGAGTCTAGGAACGAGGTTTAAGGAGTTTTGTGGGGAAGTGCTGGAAAAGACGTAAGATTCTCGGCGTAAGAAGAATCGGCCTAGGTGGCCCGGTAGTAACTTATGCCGGGCCATCACCAGAACTATCCGAATAATGCGCGCTATCTTAAATAACCGGCAATTTATGCGTTTACACGGATTATCCAGCGGCGCGGGGGTTTACGACTGGTAGTTACTTAATCACGCGCCACAGCCGCCGTCGAGAGGCTCGTATGTGGTTGCTCTCTCTCTCTCTCTCTCTCTCACCGACCAGAAGCAACACCGCAACAGCATCAGGACCTGTTGTATACACTCTGATGCCTGGCGTTTCTCTACCGCGAGCAAAGTGCCGCTGACTTTGCGAATTCCTTCGTCATATTCTTGTTTTTCTATTTTTCGAATTAAAATGCTATTGTACAAGACGTCACGACTAGACCAGACCACATCCGAAGTTATCTATCGGGAACTTAATTGATGCAATTCAATTCAGTCTGCAGCTCGTTTTATCCCAGGAGCCATCGGGAATTCTATCTATCCCAGGATATATAGCTATTTATATCTACCCCAGGATCCATCGGAAATACTGGTATACCAGGCTGTACAGCTATTTGCATCTATCCCAGGATCCATCGGAAATGCTGTCTATACCAGGCTGTACAGCTATTTGCATCTACCCCAGGCTGTACAGCTATTTGCATCTACCCCAGGCTGTACAGCTATTTGCATCTATCCCAGGCTGTACAGCTATTTGCATCTATCCCAGGCTGTACAGCTATTTGTATCTAGCCCAGGATCCATCGAAAATTCTGTCTATACCAGGCTGTACAGCTATTTGTATCTATCCCAAGATACATAGGAAATTCTGTACATACCAGGCTGTAGAGCTATTTGTATTTATCCCAGGATCCAGCGGAAATTTTGTCTGTATCAGGCTGTACAGCTATTTGTATCTATCCCAGGCGTTATGGCTATTTATATTTATTCCAGGCTCTATGGCTATTTCTATTTACCCCAAGCTGTATGGCTGTTTCTATCTATCCCAGGCTGTATGGCTATTTCTATCTATCTCAGGCTGAATGGCTATTTCTACCTAATTCAGACTGTACGGTAAATTCTAGAGATCCCGATCTGTATGGCATAGTCCAGCTATCCAAGACCTCACGGCAAGTTCTATCTATCCCAGGCTGCATAATAAGCTATACCAGGCTAAATTACCGATTCTATCCATCCCAGACTCCCCTAGAACTCCCTCCACAATCTCTCTTCTCCCAAATGATGCATAGGTTCGCTCCGAAGCTTACGAAAAGTTGAAAGACGCTTTATCAATCCACCTATCGCAGGTCTCTTGGAAAAAAGTAATCACTCTCCACCTTACTGCACATCTAAAAAATGCAAATAACAATAATAACATGCCGAGCCTCTGAAAATTATTTTACATACGCATCTATAAAATACGAGTCATGTCTCCCAGACACGGTCAGTTCTGAAATATATACAGATATATCCTCCGAAGGCGAGTACGAGACGAAGCGAAGATACAGGTTGTCGGGGCGTGCTGTCGGAGCCGCACCTGTAATCGCGCTCTCCTCTCCAGACTCCTCTCTCTATCTCTCCCCTGCGTGCATGCGTGTGCATGTGCGTGTGTATGTGTGTGTGTGTGCAAGTCGCGTGGGCGTCCCGAGATTCCCGATCGTCGTTCCCCCCGGAGAGAAAGATTCTCAATCCCGCGAACAGTCGAGAGATCCCAGGCGTGCAGCGCAGGTTCTCTCTTCAGGGCGACACGAAATCACGGCTCATTTCTTTCCGATTGTATCGCAACGCGATAAAGAATCGATCCGATGATCCCGGCGTCCTCGTTATCCCTCTCGTTTTTCTCAATCCCCGTTCGCGCCCGCGAGTAGTATTCCGGACCGCGAAGATCGAGTGAAGATCTCGGGGAAAAAAAAATGGAAAAAAGTCTTCGAGATCCACACGTACGCACGGCTGGTCGAGCTCCGCCGCGTCGTTCTGTGCACGGCGTGTAGAATACACTTTGCATACGTACTAAATATATTGAAGCCCGGTGAAGAGGACGGAATGGTCACGTTGAATAAACTTGTGCGCACCGCTCGTTTTTCGCACAATTTGCATTATATCGATGCGGGAATAACAAGTGAGCCGAGAAAGAGACCATCCTCGCGATTCTCGAGATATTGCGATTTCAACGCACTTTCGGATTCGGCATTTTGGATTTGGCTCCAAATCCAAGCGGGAAGAGCGGGCCAAAATGGAACAGTGGCGACGAAACTCAATTTTGAAATAATTGTTGGCTGCCCCATCTTGTCCTAACGATACATCCGGATTTTCGACCCCGTTTTGGGCCACTCACCACCATCGCCACCATCCAAAAGTTATTGGAACATTGCGTTTTGTCTCAATATCCCGTTTTGCCCCACTGCCCCATTTTGCCCCGCTCTCCTCTACTTACCTTGATGTATACGGCCCTCAGTTTTCCGAGCAAATCTTTTTACTTCTGTACGAAGGTGGGAAATTTTATCCTCCGAGGTTTACCGAGAAGAGGTGGACGGAAGAGGAAGAGAACGATTTAGCAACGATCTCGTATGATTCATACGAGCCGTCGCGGCTCGTAAGGTTATGAAGTAGGTGACGTTTGAGCGTAGAATCTTGTTGGCTCACGCAGCTTGTCGTAAAAACGTTAGAAAGAGGAAGCGTAGAGGAGAGATTGAAAAAAAAAAGATATTTGAAAATCAACCGGTTCGTTGAAGAGAAGAGAGGAACTTTCGGCTCCGGCCTTTTGGATTTGGCTGCGTTTTCCTCTCAAGCGTATTTGGCAAATACGCTTGATATATTATATATATATAATATATATTGTCATATATATAATATATATTGTCATATATATAATATATATTGTCATATATATAATATATATTGTCATATATATAATATATATTGTCACATATATTATATATATTGTCATAAAAACGTTATAAAGAGGGAGCGTAGAGGAGAGATTAAAAAAAGAAGATATTTGAGAATGAAGCGGTTCGAATGAAGAGAAGAGAGGAACTTTTGGCTCCAGCCTTTTGGATTTAGCTGCGTTTTCCTCTCAAGCGTATTTGACAAATACGGATACGTAAAGGCAAATATTATTTGCCTTTATGTATCCGACTCGCAGTTTTCCGAGCAATTTCTTTACTCCCATCCGAAGAAGGAAACTTTATCCTCGGAGGATGACGGAGAGGAGGTGGACGGAAGAGGAAGAGGCCGATTTAGCAACGATATCGTATGATGTACGGCCGTCGCGGCTCGTAAGATTATAAAGTTGGTGGCGTTTGAGCGTAGAATCTCGTTGGCTCGTGCAGATGTCATAAAAACGTTATAAAAGGGAAGCGTAGAGGAGAGATAAAAAAAAAAGATGTTCGAGAATGAAGCGGTGCGAGAGAAGAGAGGTGAGGAGAGCGAGAGAGCGAGTGGTGTGTACAACATCGGAGAAATTTATAACGCAGTAATCGCTCGGCCTGGGCGTCTCGCGAAGGCGCTATATTTTCCGGCAATAAGTGGTATCCTCGCCGCGGATGGCTTCTCTCGGAATGGCTCGCGTGTCGATATTCGCGAAACGCGTAAAGCGGCGGCGCCTGCGCATACATCGCCGCGCGGAAAAGAAAGAGGACAGCTGCGCGACAGGGCGTAAGGCGAGAGAGGCGAGACAGAGGAAGGATCCACGAGGAAGGAAGAAAGCGAGGGGCAGAAAGAGAACCGAGGCAGGGACCGAGGCGGGAGAGAACGGTCCATAAATTACATGAAATAATGATGTCAGCCTCGCTAATGAGCGTAAAGTGCCGGGTGTTGGGGGTGGCGCATAAAGAAGAGCCATCGGGCACGGACACTTCTTCGGGCACGAGCCCGAAGTATTGCCAGCGCGCTGGACACTGGTCGAATTCTTGGGACGAGGTAAAACGACCCAAAATTACCGCCTTTATATGCAATTCCGCGTAAAAAAAAACATACGCGAGGCTTGAGTAATGATCTCTTTTTTTCACACTTTTATCGCTACTGTTTTAAGTATCAGCTGTAAATCGTGCGAAAACAAATGTTGGGATTGAAAAACGAGGTTTTTTTGAACTATTTCCAGCCCAAAATTACCGCCTTTATATGCAATCCCCACGTAAAAAAAACATACACGCATCTTGAGTGATGATCTCTTTTTCACAGTTTTATCGATAGTGTTTGAAGCATCAACTGTAAATCATACGAAAAGATATCTTGGGATTAAAAAATAAGGTTTTTTAAAAGTATTGCCAACCCAAAATCACCGCCTTTATGTGCAATTCCGCGTAAAAAAAACGTGGCGCGGCTTGAGTAATGATCTCTTTTTTCACACTTTTGTCGCAACTGTTTTAAGTATGAACTGTAAATCTTACGAAAACAAATGTTGGGATTGAAAAACAAGGTTTTTTAAAAACTATTGCCAGCGCAAAATTACCGCTTTATATGCAATTCCCCGTAAAAAAAACACACACGCATCTTGAGTGATGATCTCTTTTTCACACTTTTATTGCTATTGTTTGAAGCATCAACTGTAAATCGTACGAAAACAAATCTTGGGATTAAAAAATGTTTTTTTGAAGTATTGCCAGCGAGTTGGAACTGCTCGAATTCTTGGGACGAGGTAAAACGACCAAAAATGAATACTGACATTAAACATTTTTTAAACTTAGGTTTAGGATTAGGTTTAAAGAGTTTCTCGATGATTTCGCTCTCCGATATTCACCGTTCCTCGATCCAACCCTCGTTTCGCGCTCTACCGTCGTGCTTGTATGAAGTTTCTTTTTTAATTCTTATTTTCCATCCGCGAAGAAAGCGTTCTCAGCCGCCGGCGAGTTTCGTTTCGCTAGTCGTTTATATTTCAGCGGGTTAATTGAGAAATACCCTGTGCGGCGAGGCGAAGAACAAAAATTCGAGGAGGAAAAAAAAGGGTTACGGGCGAGTGTGAATCGAGCGCGCAAGCGCCTTGGATCTTGAGTTAGCCGAGCGTACGAGCGATAAACCCGTCGAAAATCACTCACGACAAATTGCCAATAAAGCGGCGCGCGTGGTGTATCAACGCCGGAGCACTCTTGGAAGAGACGACGTGCACGAATACGCGGAGCCTCGGAGGTACTTCGAGGAGGCTCTGATGTGAGGAAAGAGTGTATCAAGATGTTTCGCATGTCCCCGGACTACTCGCCGGCAACGAGCGACGGGTCTCGTGTTACTTAATTCGCCGCATCGTAAGTCACCTGTTTTCGCGCGTATCGGACAAAATTTTAATTTATGCGCGCCATTATCCCACCCACGGGCGACATACATGCAAAGAGGAAGTGGCGAGTACGAGAAGAAGAAAACTAAATAATATCGCTTCTCGATGCATATCCTTCATCGAAAAAAAAGTTTGGTAATATCAAACTAAGCTGCGGTTGCGGGTGGCGAAATAAATATTTGGTCGATTGAAAGAAATATTTAGTTGATTGAACGAATATTTAGTTGATTGAACGAATATTTAGTTGATTGAACGAATATTTAGTTGATTGAACGAATATTTAGTTGATTGAACGAATATTTAGTTGATTGAACGAATATTTAGTTGATTGAACGAATATTTAGTTGATTGAACGAATATTTAGTTGATTGAACGAATATTTAGTTGATTGAACGAATATTTAGTTGATTGAACGAATATTTAGTTGATTGAACGAATATTTAGTTGATTGAACGAATATTTAGTTGATTGAACGAATATTTAGTTGATTGAACGAATATTTAGTTGATTGAACGAATATTTAGTTGATTGAACGAATATTTAGTTGATTGAACGAATATTTAGTTGATTGAACGAATATTTAGTTGATTGAACGAATATTTAGTTGATTGAACGAATATTTAGTTGATTGAACGAATATTTAGTTGATTGAACGAATATTTAGTTGATTGAACGAATATTTAGTTGATTGAACGAATATTTAGTTGATTGAACGAATATTTAGTTGATTGAACGAATATTTAGTTGATTGAACGAATATTTAGTTGATTGAACGAATATTTAGTTGATTGAACGAATATTTAGTTGATTGAACGAATATTTAGTTGATTGAACGAATATTTAGTTGATTGAACGAATATTTAGTTGATTGAACGAATATTTAGTTGATTGAACGGATATTTAGTCGTTTGACCGAATATTTAGTTGATTGAACGGATATTTAGTCGTTTGACCGAATATTTAGTTGATTGAACGGATATTTAGTCGTTTGACCAAATATTTAGTTGATTGAACGGATATTTAGTCGTTTGACCGACTATTTAGTTGATTGAACGGATATTTAGTCGTTTGACCGAATATTTAGTTGCTTTAACAAATAGTTACTTGGATTTAACAAACATTTTATTCAATCGACTAAATATTTCTTTCGCCACCCGCAACTGCAGCTTAATTTGATATTAACAAACCTTTTTTTCGGTGTTCTTTTCTTACTACATTGCGCGCACTTCGGGCTCAGCTGAGGTTCGTTGGCGTTGAAGCGCTCACAGTGTGTTTCTTTCATTCACCCATTTCTGTCGCTGTCCATATTCGAGATGAATTCCAAATACATTTGAAACGTATCGCACACGTAATGCACACTTTTCTCTGCAACGTCACTTCCGATTTGAGAATTTCACTTTTAAACCGTAACTTCCGGTCAAAAACCAAGATTCTTTGAACCGCAAATGACGTCACAAAAGAAAATTTCAAAACTTTTGTGCTGTGACAGCACTTCCGATTCAAAAGTGAGATTTTCAAACCGGAAGTGACGTTGCAGAGAGATTGTTTGCTTAATCTCTGGAATGTATGTCGAATGCAGCCAGTGATGGAAACGTGTGACTTAAGAAACAGAGCAAAGTGGGTAAAAGAACATTTCGGCGTGTGTAAAAGCACGATAAAATTGCCAAGAAACGCGACGATTCAAAACGGCAAATATTAGTCTTAATAAGAAAGAGAAAGAAATCTTGCGGCGGAGGTTTATAACATGTTCTGGGGAGAGCGCGGATAGAACGAAAGAGGGAGTGAGTGCGCGCGATTATGACGCCAGAGAGATCTGCGGCCGGGGGTTCTGCACGAGCCGGCCGCGAGGTATCTAATTATTATAAGCATAAATTGTCTGAAAATAGCCGGGCAGGGGGATCACTCTCGGAGTCTCGAAGAGGCATCAGTCGAAAGGATGAATAAGAGTTCGAAAGTGAGAAGAGGAGAGAAAAAAAGAAGAATAAGAGGAAGCGGGAGGGAAGATGAGATCGAGCGATCACGGCGATAATTCGCCCGCGAAGAATAGAGTCCGCTCCGCTCCGTAAAGGATATTTATCTCTCTTTCTCTCATCATCCCGTCGGATGCTGGACGGTGCGAGCTTCGCTCGTGGATCTCTCGCGCGATGGAGAGACGAGGGATACGCCGGACCGGAAACGCCCGCGCATTCCACCGGCGAGTCGTGTGGCCCTCGCGCTCGTCCGCACGGTAAATTGCCGTTAATTTTCCATGCCGGCGAGCCACGCATGAATTATCATAAATTTTGGCATAAGTGACCGCTCGTTAGATACACTTGCGTATCTTAGCGCAAGCCGCAGTGTACGTCCCGTATGCGCTGAGCAGTACCGGGAGAGAGCGGGGCTAAATGGACCAGTGCCATTTTTTTATTTTTTGGGCTGTCGGAAAAACAAGAGTCTCATCCCGAAGGACCAAGAAAGTACACTGGTCCATTTTGCCCCAGTTAAAAAAAAAAAAAGAGTTACAATATTGATAGAAGTTTGCAACGGCATATTATGGTATTAATAATCGCCGTTCATTTTCCATGCCGACGAGCCACGCATGAATTATCATAAATTTTGGCATAAGTGACCGCTCGTTAGATACACTTGCGTATCTTAGCGCAAGCCGCAGTGTACGTCCCGTGTGCGCTGAGCAGTACCGGGGGAGAGCGGGGTTAAACGGACCAGTGCCATTTTTTTTTTTGCGCCGTCGGAAAAACAAGAGTCTCATCCCGAAGGACCAAGAAAGGACACTGGTCCATTTTGCCCCGCTTAAAAAAAAAAAACGAGATACAATATTGATAGAAGTTTGCAACGGCAAATTATGATATTGATAATCGCCGTTCATTTTCCATGCCGACGAGCCACGCATGAATTATCATAAATTTTGGCATAAGTGACCGCTCGTTAGATACACTTACGTACAGCGCAAGCCGCAGTGTTCGACCCGTGTGCGCCGGAAAACGGACCAGTGCCATTTTTTTTGCTCGCTCGGAAAAACGAAAGTCTCATCGCGAAGGACTGGTGGAGGACACTGGTCCATATTGCCCCACTCTCAAAAAAAAAAGTGATACAATGTTGATACAAGTTTGCAGTTGGAAATTACGATATGCATAATCTGAGCGAATGCTAATCCGAGGCGCCGCGGGTTGTCGGATGTCATCCGAGGCTGCTGATATTGCGAAACTCCGAGTCGACACCGGGAATGCCTTTTTTATGGCGGATCTGTGGAGAGAGAGCGAGAAATCGCGGGGAGATTTAAATCAATTTTTTCGCCCCACAGGCAAAGTTCGATCGTTAGAAGACGATTTCGCCGTGGGGGGAACCGTCACGGAAAGCAGGTTAAGGAAAAATAAAAATAATAATAAGAAGAAAGTAGAAAAGTTCGAATACTTCACACACAACGGCCGGTGGAGTTTCTCGTGGTGCTGCCGCAGGTCGTCGCAGATATGCGAGCGGCTTCGCCTTAGCGGGGAATCAAGAGTTACGAGCCGCGAGTGTCTCGTGTAATCCTGGTTTATATTCGCCGAGCGCGTAACGATCGTGGACAACAAAAATAAAAATACAATAAAAAAAGTGGTTATTCGCGGATATATGCTGCGCACACGGAACCGCATCGGTTAGCTTCTTCCCTCGCATTTTTTTTTCTTTCTCTTCGCGCACGGAAATCTTCTGCCGGTCTCGAATCTCGGAGACACGCGGCTAAACTCCGGATAGACGACGGATTGGCGGATCGAAGTCCGAACTGTCAAAATTTATCGAAATTGAAAATGAAAAAAGTTATGAGTACGATTATGTGTATTCACTAAGATTACTGTTGCCTGGTCCACTTAACCCCCTCCACTCCGAGGCCTGATTTTTCTAAGCCACCCAAGAAGCCGCAGTAATCTCAATAATTTTGACTTTTAATTGTTTTTATTAAATTTATCAAAAAGGGAATACTTTTTAGGAACGCTTAATATTTTTAGACATTTAATTCAGAATTTTTTATTTTTAATAATTAAAAAGTACTAAAATAACAACATTAATCGAAGTACGAACTGTTAAAATTTGTCAAAGTTGAAAGTGAAAAATTATTAGTACAAATGTGTTTGTTCACTAAGATTGCTGTTGCCCCGTCCATTTAATCCCCTCCTCGGGCCTGATTTTTCTCACCCTAGAATCCAACAACGATTTCAATGATTTTCACTTTAAATTTTTTAAATTAATTTCTGATAAAGAGAACACTTTAACTCTCTTTAAACTTTTAATTACGAATTTTTTATTATTAATGAATTAAAAATACTCTAACAACGCCATTTTAACATTAGCAATCTTAATAATCTCCTACTAATTTTTTTTTTTTTTTAAAGACATACACTTTTAGTCCGAAGGAGAATTACTGGCTCAACGCGTTTCACTTCTCATCGACAGACATTATTATTTAGATGTCCCTAACAGCGCGGCGCCATCGATCTTGAGATATACCTATGCATAACGATCGACAGGTTCCGTCGTCATTGACGTATGACGTTCGTTAATCTCCTCGAGCACATATCTATACATACGAATACACACATTTACCGTACAGTAATATATAACGCCATCCCGAGTGCGGACTTAATTGTGTTTGTGTGAGCATCATTAAGTTCCGGCGTAGAAAGCCTCAAGGCTCGAAAACCTTTGCGTCCTACGTTCGGCAGTCTCCAAGATAGGATGCACACACACATGTACGCATATCGACCGCCAAGAAACGGAAGGGCGTAACTCGCTTTATTTTCCACGTAAAGCTTTGTGAGATGCGCCCTTCCGATTCCGAGCCGCCGATACACACAGAGACAACAACCTGCACATCCAATCCCGTCGTCTTCCACTTCGTCCCCTTCGACAGAAAGACGCTTTACGATCTTCGATAATTACGCCTCTCATTATATTTTAATTAGCCGAATGAACTTTTGCGCGGGTGGACTCTTGGGAAGAGAGAGAGAGAGAGAGCGAAAAAAAAAAAAAAAAAAAAACACTTGTCGATGAATTCGAGGGGGGAAACTTGAGTTTCCGGAAGAGGCGGAGAGCCCGCCCTCTTTTTATTCGCGATTAATTAATGTTATTTACGAGGTACAGTCATTAAGTTTGAATGCCATTGAATGACCCTCGTTAAACGTTGCCAAGCGTCGAGGGAGAGTGTGAGCGTCGATTGCGCACTATGTTGCGCGGGGAGAAGTTTTGGGAAGCTGCGCAGACGCGTGCGCAGAAAATATTCTGAACTGGGTTGCTCGTGCAGCCTCAGCTTCCAGGGCTTGTAATTCCGAGGCTATTCATCGGGTACTATTTCCGCCTCGTCAAACACGTTGATCACAGCCTGTCGTATCGATTTCACTATGAAGAAGCCAAAAAATATTCATTTCCGGCGAAGTTATGCGTCGAGTAAGACCGAGCTGGAAAATATGACTTTCCGCGGAATTTACGGGTGCTGCGCAAACAAATATGACTGTAGATGAAAAAATGCATATTCGAGGATTCCAGCGCTCGCGATTATCGCGGGTTCGTGACGTCGTGGTAAAAATAAATGAAACAACGAGGATGGAGTGAAAGAGGGAAAAGTATCGTTCGATCGTACGCGTACACGTCCATACGTACGCAATCATGAAATTAACTCGACCCACGCGGCTAATGGGCCGTGGAGGCGCGGTAAAAAGCATCTCTCCCTCGAGAGAGAGAAACGGAGAGGAGAACGCGCGCTCGACGATTACCGAAGCTCCTCTTCACCGAGCATTATTTATTTTTTATTTTTTATTTTTTATTTCGTTATTTTCTTCCCTTCCTTCTGGCACCTCTCGGGCTCCGTCCCGCGACGACGTCTCCGCCGAGGCTCCATATTAGCTCGTGTTACAGGAAATACCGACCGTACATTGTACGCAACTCGGCAGAAAATAAAAAATTTCATCCGAAATAAACGAAATCGGATAATTTTTTATTTTTTAAAATTCTTTAATGAATGCAACCGAAATTAAAGAATGGGCTAAAGGACTTAGGTCGATGGCCTGTTGGCAATGGCAATAGCAATATGGATTGTAAATATTCTTCGAAATGTACCAGCATCCATACCGTAAAATATTGCCAATAAAAATAAAAAATATATATAGCAGGTCAAATATCGCCAATAAATACATTTATCACTACTACTTGAATTCTCGAGCAATATTTATTTTTTATTTCGTTATTTTCTTGTCTTGCTTCTGGCACCTCTGGGGCTCCGTCCCGCGACGACGTCTCCGCCGAGGCTCCATATTAGCTCGTGTTGCAGAAAACACCGACCGTACATTGTACGCAACTCGCCCGAAAAAAAAAAAAACAAAAAATTTCATCCGAAATAAACGAAACCCGGTAAATTTGTTTAGTCTTCAAAAAAATGCAACCGAAATTAAAGAATCGAGAGGTAAAAGAATTTAAAAATTGAATTCTCGGTGAAAGGAGAGGCGTCGGGTGACTCGCGTTCCTGCGGTATGTAAATTCGAGCTGAGAATCCCCCGGCCGGTACTCGAGAGATCAGAAATACGTGTCGTTTTTTTTTCTTCAAGTTCTGCCTCCTTTAGTATTATAAGCACCGTCTTGGATATAATACGTGCCCGGGATCGCGCAGCACGCGAGGAATTTTAGGCTCATTATATGCGTATATATTCTTATTATTGCGGGACTGTTATCCTCTCCCGCGGTCCCCGCAGTATGTACGAAACGTGCGAGTGTCGACGTTTCGGAGTCGGAAGGGCGTATGAGCTGCGAATGAGCGTGGTCGATGCGACCCTTCGGGGTCGAATCGAACGCGCTCCTATCCCCGAACGCTTGTGGGTGTTTGTGTGATTAAAAAAAAAAATAAAAAAAAATTCGTCGACAAACACGTGTGGGTGAGAGAAAGGGTATTATGCCGCGAGTAAATCCGTGCTGTGTCTGGAGAGGCCGAGCGGATGTTAGGCAACGCGAGTGGCCGAGACCGCCCGGTCTCGAGCCCCGAGACAGCACGGCAGGTGCCTCTGTCGGATGTGTGCACGTATCGAACGTCTCGTTTTACACACGAGAGACTACTCTTGTGAGGGGTAGGAAAAAAACGCCTCTTTCGCTATACCGAAGAGCCTGTCGGACGCGGCGGAAGATGGAAAAATTGTAAAATGTGTGGGAAACAGAAAAAAAAAATCGCCCTGAAGAGACATGCATGAGACTAAATTTCAACGACTCATAACTTATAACTTAGACTTAGCTCGGCGAAGTTCGCTTAGAGATTTAAATGAAATTAAATTCTACAAATGAGCAATTTTTTTTCTTTCTAAGGTAGTGCATTGACTGAGACTTGCCAAAGAAGAAATCTGATGTCATGCAGATTCAGGGTCGTAAAAAATTGGCAGAGGAAAGCAATGACCGATTCATTTTTTAGGTAAAATAATAAAAGTGCTCGATGAATTTTATTAAAACCTTGCGCCAAAGTTGACTTTTGCGTGTAGAATGTACACACTAAATTTAACTTTGACTCGTCGACCGCTTCAAACAATATTGCGGATTTTCGGATGCCACGGACAGACGGACGGACAGAAACGAACGAATACTCGCTGCTCCAAGGCGCTACAATGAAACTACAGTTTAAGCTTTCTTCACGATTTTTTTTCAGAATTTTTCTATTCACTTTCCGCCGTTTATCTCGATTTATTAATAAGCTGGATGCGCCGGATCGCCTTGCGGAGGATCAAAGATTCAACAGGTGGTGCCTCGGCGACCCGTGCTCGTACACTTTGCTTACTTTATGTACCACGCACACACATATCGTCGTTACTTCGAGATTGGCCAAGTACGCGCGTGCGTGCGTCCACCCCACCACGTATAGTCGGGGGATCGAGCGAAGCGGGCGTTCGCGTAGGAAGTACTCTGACCCCTCATCCGCTCCACGAGCCCGCCATATGTGCTCTTTCGTCGTGGTACGCGATCGTCGAACCTGTCGCTCTCCTCTCCCTAGCCCACACTCGCATCTCTAATATCTCTCGGGACCTTGGTGCAAACCCTCGACGAGCTCAATGAACACGCATTGTACATTCATCTATTCTACACTTCGAGACTTCGTTGTTCCTTAATTAAATTTAATTTTTCGCGTTATTAGGTCAGCATTCATATGGTATTAATAATTTTCTAAATTTCAACTACATATATTGAATGCCCACTTTTATACGAGCTATCGAGCCTTCGATAATTTCTTATAGTTGGACATCGCAAAGGAAGTTCAATACAGTAATTTTTTCTCGTTAAAGAAAAATGCAATTTTTACCACATTCTTTAATATTTGGACCTAGCCAATTTTTTCACACAATCGCAACATCGTTACTAACAACCTGCGCCATGGAATTTTTTTTATACGATTCTATTTTTACCGTAAGAAAATAAATAAAATAATTTTTTTACCAGAAATCGTTAAATCTTTATTAAATTTTTTTTCTTCTAAGAACGTTGATATTAGTTTTAAAAAAAGAAAAGATCTCGGTATAGTCTCGGCTCGAGCATCCGGGAAATTCCATGCCGAACCTGAGCCGAATGCACGCCCCTATATGTATATTTACCATATTATGACGAGGATCTATACTCCAACCCTGGCGAGTTCATGTTGAACGCACGTGTATGCTTTTCTCTCGGAATATAGTAACTGGTGACGAACACGTGTTCACCTCGAATGAATGAGATATGAGAAGGTCAGTCGAACGATCTTCCCGTGGTCCCGCAGCGGCAGCTTCTGGTGTCGCGCGACAGTTTCCTCTTCCGGTGTCAGTGCATCGTTCGTCCCACGAGACACCCATGCGCGCATGGTGCACGGCGCGTCAGGTGACGCACACTCTCGAGATGGTATTATAGCCAAGAGATCTTTCTCTCCCTCTCGAGGATATCGCCGGGGACCGGTGGGTGGTACAGGATGCTGCTGGCACTCCATGGGCACAGTATGTGTAAGAGTGTGTGTGCAAATAACGACATACGTTTATTTCGTAACGTAGGAAGCAGCGAAAGAAAATCCCGTGGGCGAACTCGGTGTAAGTCGCCACAGATACAAATTTAGGTATGTAATCTCTTATTACAAAATTCTTGGTAATTTTTTTTACGTTAAATAAGCTCTAAATAGCAATGTTGGTGCGTAATGACGAAAACATTGGTGCGTAAGTAGTGAAAAAGAAAACTTGTATTCCGGTCGAGCGAGTTCCTTTTGTCTTAATGTAAAAAAAGGTCAAAATAATAATATCGGTACCTAATGAAGAAAATATGCAGTTTTCATAACTTATAGAAGTGGAATTTCGAAAATCCTGAATCCTAATAAGCACATCAGAGTGGATTTCGATCCTAAATCACTCTCATATGCTATATTCACCAAATTTCGGTTTTCGTAACGCATAGAAGTGGATTTCGATTCAAAATCACTCCGATACGTTATATTCTTGAGATTTCAGATTTTATAGCATATAGAAGTGAATGTCGTAAATACTAATGCCAAATAGCACATCAGTGGATTTAAATCCTAAATCACTCCCAAACGCTATATTCTCCAGATTTCGTTTTTCATAGCATACAGAAGTGGATTTCGAAAATACTAATTCCCAAACGGAATATCAGAGTGGATTTTGAGCCTAAATCACTCCCATATGCTATATTCTCCAGAAAACATTGGTATGTAAGTAGCGAATGAGTCGCTCGTTTTCCGATCGACTGGGACAAGTACAAATCTACATATTGGGTAAAAGTGGTGAATATGGCCCACCTCGATTAACACGTAAATCAATTATATATGGACCGGGCCATATTCCCCACTTTTACCCTTCATTTTCTTTTTATTGAAAAATTGTTGGTAATTTTTTGTAGGTAACTTAAAAAAAAATCTGTGAAGAGCAATGTTGGTACGTAATGAAGAGAGTATTGGCACGCAAGTAGCGAAAGAGTCGTTCGTTGTCCGTACGAGTGGGGGGGGGGCAGCAAGGTCCAAGTTCAAACCGATTACCAACAGCCCGCGGATCGTTACGATGATTTTTTTTTCGCCGACACCTCTCTTCTAGCTTTTACCATAGTTCGTCGTGCCGTGGCATGTCGTACCGTAGATCTCGTCTGTTAATATCGAAAGGACTCAGGCTCGAACCCTTTTAGCGGGGAAAGTACGTCCCTTTGATTATCAGCTCTGCCGATATCGGCTCGTTCGAGTATATGGATGGACCCCGTGGGCGCATCGACCCACGACGACTCTTCTGCGCTATACACGGTCCCTGGTACGGTAATGTGTCTGGCATAGCTTGATTTTAGCTGCTCGAGCGGCGGCGGCAGCGGCAGCAGGAGCGAGCTTGATGCAGACCGCGAGCAACCGATTCTGCCACCCCCGACCTGCTCCCCGCCGCCGATACGGAACGTCGTAATAGCTCACTTCGGTTCACTGTTCACTGTTATGCAAGATATAATAGGGTAATAATGGCCACGGGCCGGGGAGCCGAGAGAGCACGGTGGATTCGCCCGATTCAGAAACAGCAAGAGACGCAGGGTGGAGCCGGTCACGATATCGAACTGACGTAAGCATCTCGTTGTGCTCCTCTCGTACCGTGATTGCTCGACGATCCTGTCCGAGAGCAAAATCGCAATCGGTGCGAGATTAAAAAAAAAAAACAAAAAAAATGATCTCGGCCTAGTAGCGAAAAGTCATCGGTCAACCCCTGGGAGGAATAAGTCACTTCGGGCCTGGAAAATTCATTTTTTGACCAGAAGTAACGTCATACTGCAAATGCGTCACTTCCGGTCGGTAGAGGCGCTTTTCAAACAAGAAGTGACGTATTCCGGGTTTGACGTCACTTCTGGTAAAAAAAAGAGATTTCCGTACCAGAAGTGACGAATTTCCGGTCGAAAAATGAGATTTTCAAACCGGATTATTTTTAGATTACTATTAAGCAAAATTAATAGTAACTTCAATACTTTTGATGCAGGAAAATCTCATGTTGATCTGTAGATCGATGCCGAAGTACCCAATATGATTTTTATTGAAAGTTCGGACAGGAGATCAAACATCTTGATAAAATGTCAATTTTTAAAAATAATTTTTCCTCCTCGAACTTATGTTCAGCCTTGAGTTACGATCTTAGGGTTGAACAATTTTGGCAGATCCGATTCGTCAAGGCCGGAGTTACAACGACTGCAAAGGCACTCTGTTTGTTCTCTGTTTGTTCTGCGGGAATTACTTCACCGAGGAATGCTCGAAAAAGAGATCATCGTGAGAGTCTCGTCGTGATCAAGCGAGACTACTGAACCGCGTCTCGAAGTGTCGCAAGAGTTTCATTACGGAGTTGAATCCCGGGGAACAAATAAATATATAGCGTAAAAAGAGGCCGAGACGGAGGTGAAAAATCGAAGGAAAGAATGTCGAAGAAGAGGAATGAAAAAAAAAAAAAAAAAAAAAAAAATGAGCGCAAGCGTATAACCGAGGTATTTTTTTTCGAGGGATTCGACAACCGAGCCGAGAGTCGAAGGCGCACGCCTCCGTAATTGCTGTGGCCTCTCTGCAATTTTGATGGGCGGTTACGCTCGCGCGTTCACAAACTCTCTTGAATCTCTCTCTCCTTCTCTCCCTCTCTCTCTGGTCTATCGCTCGACGGAAATAACCACCGAACGATGCGGTTGTTTCGGCAATTCCGGGGTGGGGTAGGTCACGAGCCTCGAGGATTCTGCTCGAGAGCTGTGTTGACGCAAGAATCAGCTGTTACTTTAGCTGTTGCATCGAGCAGAGGACTTTCCATCGATTCGCCCGATGAACGAAAGAAATTTCAGCTCGAACTTCGGACGAACGGGTCGAGCCGTCCTAAAACTTGCGTATCTCCGGGGAATAATTATTTTTTCAAATTTGGGACGATTTTACAAAATTAAAAAAAAATACATTTTCAAATATCTTACTTGCAGCGTGAGTACGAAGGTTTCCGGAGCTTTGGCGAAGACTGAAATGAAGTTGTGTCGATGTTGTCGAAGATTTCGAACCATAGATTTTTCTTATCCGTCGAGTCATTGAATCCTTCAATTTCAGCTGCAAATTTGGTCAAGAGGGTCAAGCCATCCTAAAACTTGAATTTTTACCGGCAAAAACAGATTTTTTCAAATTTGGGACCACTTTGCAAAATTGAATAAAAAATTGAAATTTTATTTTAAATATCTTATGTGCAGATTCTGAGTACCAAGTTTTTCGGAGCCTCGAAGACGGAAATAAAGTTTAGTCTATCTTGTCGAAGATTTCGAACTGTAGAACTTTCTTATCTGCCGAATCGCCGAACCCTTCAAGCGTTTAGCCTCAATGAACCCATTGAGCGCACCTATTAGATTTATAATAGAAGTGGCGAGACACTCGTTACGTTTTGACACGGGGATAGAGAAATTTGTAGATTGTTTGAGCGAGCAATTAAAGACCGAGACGAAATAAAAAGAAACGTTCAGGGCTCGACAGAGAAGCACAAGCGAGGCTCTCGAGAGTGGCCAGACAATATACTTATAAACGGTGAAGGTGGTCAGGGGGCAACCTTAACGGTAATTAAATAACCTTAATCAAGCCTCAACAGCGAGCCCTCGATGGCGCGTGTGTTTATTGTGCCGAGTGACTCGGCACTTTTTCTCATCTCATCGGAATCTCTTCTCGTTCTCTCCACCACCAACTACAAATACTTTGCAACATTTTCCACACATCATTTTTTTGTTCAAAATTGACGCCCGACAATTACCATTGTTTTAATTTTAATTTTTCATCACAACCATTCAACCCCTTAATCCTTTACAAGTCACACCTCAATCCGCACTCCTAAGCGCTGGCGCACCCAGAATAACAATTTATTTGATTTAAATAAACATTCATTTGAATCAAATAAATATTTATTCAAACCAAATAAATATTTATTGGCGCGGCGTTCGTCAAATAAATTATTTTTCTCGATGCGCAGCGACGCGTGGCCCCCACTTCACCTCCGTTAGTTCCGTTTCGGTGCGGTTTCGGAAAGTGTGACTTACAAAGGTTTAATTTTTGAACAGCCAGCATATTGCAAAACCAAACAAAAATTGCAACACAAATTCTGCACAAAATCACCTCAGTCGTGATTGTTCCGCGCACATTAGTTGTGTCTTTCTCCCTCGAGGCGCGAACTCTTAGACTTCCGTATCTGACCCGCCGACCTCCGGATCTCGACGGACCCGCGGCCGAGCAGAAGCCGAGAAAATAAGAACAGTTGCACGCGCGTAGAAGCAGCATCTCGTGGAAGCCGAGAGGCTGCGAGGTGAGCTAACACCTCTGGCTTTATCGTATCGTTCCTATCGACGAAACCGCTATATAAGAATCCCCTCGGAGACCCCACATACATACACATATATACATATATCGTGTACAATGTATGGGAAGAGAGAAGAGCCGCACGTCCGTACGAAGTAGCGAAGCAAAGTAATGAGGCGTGGTCGATCACCTGGTAGCCGAGGATGAGAATCAGCTATTGGACGCCGCCGGATCGTGATTCACCGTCGTTCCATCTATCGTATTACATACAGTAGAACCTCGCTTATGCGACCTTCGATCAATCGAGCCTCCGCCTTATGCGAGCCCGTCGCGTTAGCCGAGGTGTAGGTTCGGATAATTGAGAAAACTCGGATAAAAGGGTAAAGGCTACTTTGTGGCACAATGAGAAAATTATACAGTAAAAGCAACAGTTTTTACCCTAAAAAATAGTTCCCAAGGAGAACGTGTTCATGTTATAGTTATGACAATAACAAAAAATCATGGTTGCAAGCATAATTATAGTTTAACCAGTTGAATATATACTATGAGAAACTATCTATACAAACGCTCCCCCTGGGAACTATTCGCTATAGTACGAAATAGTATCCTTCTTCTCAGTGCAGTTTATATTTATACCTTATATTGTGAGCTGCGAATACAACAGTTCCGATTCTGGAGTCAATGATTCTATATGAAGTTAATGCTAATTAACTAAATTAGAATTATATTTATAAAAGTAACTCCATATATTAAGTGGTGTGTTATCTTTTGAATAATATATAATATATAATATATAATATATAATATATAATATATAATATATAATATATAATATATAATATATAATATATAATATATAATATATAATATATAATATATAATATATAATATATAATATATAATATATAATATATAATATATAATATATAATATATAATATATAATATATAATAAAAGTTTGAATTGAGTATGTTATCCGTGTAATACGAGATTTCATCAATCCGACGTGCGCTCTCCCCGCATTAGCTCGGATAAACGGGGCTCTACTGTACGGTACCGGGAGAAGTGTGCTGTGCCCGGGCGAGGGTTCACAATCCGGTGCTACGTTGCGGGGTTACGACCCTGTGCCACGAGTGAAGGCTGCACCCGCGCCTCTCGATGGAGCCCGAGGAACCGATATCTCGGAGCGATGGAGCTACTTCGATGATGCTGCTGGTGCTGCGGCGCCTCCTCACCTTAGACTTCTTCTTCTTCATCTTCTTGATTTTCTTTTTTGTCGACGCGCGCTCATCACGCTCAGGCCCCGGCTTTATGCTTCTCATTACTCGCTCGTTTCGGTCGGAATTCTCGTACCGGCAATAATAATAATCCCGGCGTGTTTCAGCTGGGTGTGCGCTAGCGCTATCCGTCGTCGTTTCGCCTGGCTCTCACTCCGGCGATGTCTCAACGGCGCGGATGAACGCCGTCAAACGAATCCAGACAGGCTGTAAAAGCTCGCGCTATTGCTTGTCTTCCTTCATCTTTATTTTTATTATTATCAATAAGATAATGTTTTTGTTTTCTTTTTTTTCGTAACAACTTTATAGAGACCGTTCCGAAGGCGCCTGTCGATTTCTCCGAGACGAAGTGATTTTTTTTATTTCTTTTTTTAGATTCGATTGTTTTTTTAGTGAGGTCGACTCCATCGGGTTTTCTCCCGGAGGCGCTCGTCGCCGCGACGTTTTTCGCGCAGCTATAGCACCTCGGCAGGCGTATTTCCCACACTCCGGCGTATCGATTTCGGTACAAAGAAGCCAAAAAATATTGATCCTAGCTCGAGCAATCGCCCGCCAAAGACGTTGATCGAGCGCGTACGATTTTCCTCTCGATCTCCGATCAAGCGAATTTCCTCGATTCGATCCTCCCGATCGCCGTGGTAAAATATCCCCGCGGCTAATGTATCCCCGCGGCACGGCGAGTGAAGTTTAGTAGCTCGAAGGGAAAGAGGTAGTGCGAGGTAGGAAGAGGAGGCGTAACGCGGTTAAGACATTGACGATACAATCTGCCGCGTTCTCGCGCCGGCGCGATCTAGCGCGCGTGCGCACTGCGGCGGCGGCAAGTGCACAGCGCCGCGATGGAGTGCAGTGTGTCGGGTGCTGAGAGAGAGCGCGGCGCAACGGTATAATGGAACGGAGAGGTGGTGGAAGGTACACACACGGTATGTGTACTCAGCTCGGAGAGCTACTCACGTGGCGGAGGCAGAGTTGCATTCACGGTGGCTATATATAGTACACGAACGGGGTGAGAGGCGGCGCGGCGGAGAGAGTTTACTCGCACCGTGGGCTCGCGTGTGCGTGTACTACTGCCTACTCCTTGCCGCCGCGGCCGCTTCTGCCTTTTCCCTCGAGTCGACTCCGCGGCTCTCGCTATGTTACACGCGAGAAGAGTGCGTGCCTGAGTCGCGCGTGCCTCGACTCACCGATGAGCCGCTATACCGCTACCGGAACGAGCACACGCGCCTGCGCGCCCGCTCTCTCACTCGGCAGCCCGACTAAACGAACGGAACGATGGAATGAAGTAGCGAACGAGTTACACGTTTTCCTCCTCGCTTCCTTCGTACCGCAATCAGATCTGCCTTTAATCTCGCGGTTTCGGATGAAATCACGAGCCCTCGGGCATGCCGGACGCATCGCGGAAGCGCGGTGCGAGCGACGGTGCCCGATTAGGTTTTTATTATTTTTGCTGATTTGGGCGATTTAAAAAAAATGCTCGAGAGAGTGTTAATTTCGAGAGTTTTGACAATCAATAATTAATTATGTATGCAACTGTCGTTGCAGTAAGAATATTGCAACTAAAATAATTGTATACTATAAGACATTATTTCACTTTTGTTATGCGATGACTGTGATCAGTTTTTACACAAAAATTGATTAAAAAATGTGTAAAAAAAGAACTAAATAACGTATCGAATTATACGCGATATTAATAATTCATGGGATGAAACAGCGAACGTATTACACGTTTTACCGACGCTTCTTACGTACCGCAATCAGATCGGCCTTTAATCTCACTGTTTCAGACGAAATCTCGATTATTCAGACATGCCGGACGCATCGCGGAAGCGCGGGGCGACTGGTGGTGGCCAATAAAGTTTTTATTCATTTTGCAAATTTGGACAATTTTTTCTACATTTTTCGTCCGGTTGTTAATTTAGATAGTTTATCGTAAAGTTTTTACACAATAATCGATGATGGAAACAACCGTCATTGTGCTAATACTATTGCAACTAAAATAATGATATGCTATAATAATTTATTTTTTTTCATGCGAACACTTTAATTACTTTTTCCACAAAAATCTGCAAAGAAACAAATAATACGAGCCATAAAAAAAAAATGTCCGTATGCACGAAACTAAATAGCGCCTCGAATTACACGCGGCCTTAATAATTCAAGAATTAAGACTCGTATTTATGTATGAATAAAGAAACGAAATTAATAATGTAAACGGAAGCTTCATTAAGGTTTCTCCGGGGCGAGTGGTTATCCGCTCGTTGCAGTGTGGTCGAGGCCCGAAAAAAAAAAAAAAAAATTACAGCAGGTTCGAGTCGTACGTGCTTCGCGCTCGCATATTAGCGATATCGATGTTGCCCCGCCCGAGGCAGCCCGAGCAGTGGCACCTGCTGTTGCTGCTGCTTGCCGGCGCTGCACCTCTCGTGACACCGAGAGCTGGGCCAAGGTCCGGTGACCTCACTTCCTTCCTACTTACGCCGGGCAGAGGCGCGTGGTTCGAGTTTCGACTACACACATACGAATTCTCTACCGCACACTTAGGAATATTATAATAAAAAAAAGTTAAATATATTACGGTGTAGGAGTTCACGATCGTGTGGGTTTTGCCCGTCACCTGCGACTCGTCCGGGCCGCCACTTCCTCACCGCTTGCACCCTTTTTCCGGGCGGCGCGCAACACACGAGCGCTCCACACATGCGTACATATAGGTATATCCGACTGCTGTATATCAAGCCACCCCGTGTCTTATCCGAGTGCCCCCAGCCGTGACCGTCGGCAACCCCCCCTGACAGCGACATAGCAATGCGATCGCTCGCGCGAGCTCTTCGAGTTCCGCAGCAGGTGAGACCCCCTCGATCGCCCAGGCGAGACCGAGCAACGTTCCTCCACCCTTAACGCGCCACCTGATAACGTCTGCTGTTCACTAAGCACTTTCTCGGTCTTTTTCATTTTTTCTTTTTATTGTATGAAAAATAACCAGTTTTTAATAGTTATTTACAAATGTTTAAAATTAGAATACAAATACACTACAATAATAATGTTACTTTAATATGTGATTATAATCTGCTCTGTAAGTGGGATTCGTCCCGTAAATAAATAAATAAATAAATAAATAAATAATATGATGAGGTAAATGTGGTGGACCACACGAAACGAACCACGTTCACAACTTCTGCCCTGACACATTATCATAAATTATGAACGATTTAATTAATTATTTATTTTATAAAATTCATGTTCTATTTTTATTTTTTAAGCTCCGGAGTTAAACGATCGTGAATTTTGCTGATTTGTGAGAATGTTCTGCAATTATTATATCACCGAGTAAAATTTGGTAAAACCTGTCGAGTTGTCATTTTTCATTACATTTGTGCATTTCGGTTCTCATTTGTTTATTTTTTTTCTAATTGCACAAAATAAAGTATTTTACAATTTTATAATTTGTGTGTCTTTTGGCGGAGATCGAAGTCGGGTCTGGAAATTTGTGTCTACGATCTCGTTTCGTCGAGACACTCGAGACTCTGGATCTTCGCCCCCTCGACCCCGGACTCGCGGCCTCGCGCACTTTCTTTCTTACGATGGCGCCAGGCGTGGGCGCCCCGTGTGTTCGGCAGCGTGCAGCGCGCAGCACATATCCACGATCGTTTCTCTGCTCGAACGGCCCCGAGAGGTGTGTACGTAAAGTGTTAAGAGAAAAAAAAAAAAAAAATACGTAACCAAGAGTTTCGCGAATATTTGTGTTGGCCCGCGCGCCCGTACCGCTACACGACCGAAATCCGACGTTGCTCGGTGCAAAACGAGCGCATGGAAGAGATATACCCCAAGTGTGAAAAGTAATCCGTAAGCAGGGGCGATAATAATCATGCCAGCGCAATTCGCGAAAATAACGTATTTATCGTAGCTCCGAAAAGTAAAAGCTCGCAATAACGTCACCAGACGGAGGAAAGAGAATCCGTATAAACGAGCAAGGCCGAACCAAAAAAAAATATATATACACATATTTCGTGACACCGGAGTCTCGGATGTACAATGTTACGAAAGATTGAGCTGTTAAGGAGGAGGGGAACGATTTCAGGCCACAAAAGTGTATCGCGTATAATTATTAAAAAATTCGATTTTAATGACCAAATTTAATTTCTTGAAAAATAAGCCATGCAACCATTTTTTTAAATTCAGGCCACGAAAAAAGAAACCTCTCTAACCACGAGACACGAGAGCCTAATAATTAAAAAATTACATTTAAGTCTAACTATCAAATTTGATTTTATTTCAAAAATATCCCATTGGATAATTTTGTTTTATTCAGAACGCACAAATGAACAGTTAAAACCTGAGTCTGATCTAGTCTTCGATATAACCATCGATAAAAAAAAATCGCTCAGATGTGATCTCGATCGAGACCACGAAAAAACCTCTCCAAACACAAGACACGACAGCTCAACAATTTAAAAAAAAATGCATTTTAAACATTTAATTATTGAATTTAATTTCTTCAGAAATATCCCACGCAACAATTTTGTATTATACAGAATACACAAATGACCGGTTGAAACTTGAGTCTGATCTAATCTTCGAGTAGTCCATTAAAAAAAAAAAAAAAATCGATCAGATGTGATCTCGATCGAGCCCACGAAAAAAAACCTCTCCAAGCACGAGGCCCCGAGAGCCCAGTGAGACGTGCATGCAGAAGATCGGAAGAATAAGAAGCATAACAAAAAATAAGACAAAAGATCGAGGCGGGGGAGGCTCTCGGAGGTTATATATCGCGCAGAGAGCTACGCCGTCACCGAGTCGAGAGGGTGGGGGGGAACGGGGTTGAACTCTTTGCTCGCGGAGCAAAGAGGAAGTCGCGATCGCTAATCCGAGGATCTCGAGTTCGCGACCCGAATAATAACACAATATATTAGTGTAATATAGTGAAGTGGCGCTCGACAGATGAATATCTGCAGTGGGTCCTTCTTGCATTTCTGTACAGCGATACTCGCACACATGTTCACCACATATGTCCAATACATATACACTAGTTTTACATACATATACATATAACATATATGTATATATATATGTTTTTATACACGTATACATATATTATATACATATATATTTTTTAATGCACATGTGCATATATATATGTATAAATGTAGTTATGCATTACAGCAGAGCTGGAGACTATCGAGCGGGAGTTCGCGAGGTCATACGTCCGGTGCAGCACGTTGGTATCGTGGTGCACGGGCGCGGCATCGACGGTTCGCCGGTTAAAATTTTCCTCGCTACCAAGTTGCACCGGCGGGGTGGGGAGGAGGGTGGAAGAGTTGAGGCCAGGATCAGGAGCAACGGTGAACGGCGGTGGCAAGAGTTGCCCCGTGCAGGCCGGTATCGGCAACCGATCGGTAGAGAAACTCTCCGGGCGTGCAGCTTCTAAGCCCGAGCCGAACCGTAGGAAGAGCACCATCGATATTCATCCGATATAATGACGATGATAACGGTACCGGCTGTACACTCAACGATTTCAATGACCGCTATCCTTTTTAACTTAATTGCCGATTGCATTGTTTCGGCGTTAAGTTTATCGCATCGGTTCTGCGATATCGGCGGCGCACGGCCCTTTCGCGATTCTCACAACGATGCCCAGTTCGTTATTAGGGGGGTGAAAAAAAAATTAAATGAAAAGATGCGACATATGTCGAAAAATATATATACGATATAGGGAACATATTTCCGGTTCGAAAATCCGAGCTTTTGACCGCAAGTGATGTCACACAGGAAAACGTCACTTCTGGTTTAAAAATCTCTATTTCCGAACGGAGGTGACTTAATACGATAAAACGTCACTTCTGGTTTGAAAATCTCGGTTTTCGACCGGAAGTGACGTCATAGAGGAAAACGTCACTTCCGATTAAAAACCAAGAATTTGAAACGGGAAGTGGCGTTGTCCCGAATCCGGTTGAAAACAGATTTTCCGAGCCGATGTGACGTTGCAGAGAATTTTAAAAAATGTTCTCTGGAATGTATCTCGAATGCAGTCGGTATTGCGCACTCGTTACGTATCGATGCTCGTGCGTCACGCCGATATTCCAGCCATTTGGACAGGAGCCAATATATATTTTTTTCACCTCTCTCTCTGGAGGCGCGCGCGCGCGAGTTACGTTCGTACAACTTGCCGGTCTGTAGACAAACACGGGTTGGAGCGAGTGCAAAAGCGCATATTGAATGCCAGCAGCAGCGGGCAAGCAACCGAGCAGGAATCAGTTGGCGCCGGGCAGAGAGAGAACCCGCGGGTGTCGGGATTTATTGGCGATGGCAGAGAGTCGCGGACTCCGTGGGGACCCCGGCGGTTTCGGTTCACGTTCATCGGTCCATCTCTCCGCCCGCTGGGCGAAAACGGCTCGCATGTGCATTTCTGTAAGAGAATTCGGTGACACGACGGGTGTATGCATCTCGTATGTATTACACGGACAGAATGCTCTATAGTTATTCGTGCATCCGCCTTCACGCCGTCCCGGGAGATCGATGGACGTCCTCGATTCCTTCGACCCGGCGAGCGACCCAGCGGCGCACGAAAAAAAAAAAAAAATATATATATATAAATACGAATCTTATTTCGCAAGATGTGTACGCTATATAGGTGCACCGGGATCGAAGCGCTTTCCAGCCGGGAATAATATATCCCCAATTTCTTTTCCTTTTTTCGTTATATCATCCTACCGAGAAAAGATTCGATCCATTTTTTTTTTTTTTTTTTTTTTTTTCTTAGCGCATCTCGAGTTAAAAAATGTAATGCGATTTTCTGGTGATACCAAATAGGCGTTAGAATGCCGGTAATTAAGAGGTTTTTGAAAAATGTATAATTCTAGAAAAATGTATAATTCTAGAAAAATGTATAATTCTAGAAAAATGTATAATTCTAGAAAAATGTATAATTCTAGAAAAATGTATAATTCTAGAAAAATGTATAATTCTAGAAAAATGTATAATTCTAGAAAAATGTATAATTCTAGAAAAATTTATAATTCTAGAAAAATTTATAATTTCGTGACTGAACGGGTGAACAGAAATATGTTCGTTAGGTATCAAAAATTTACAAATTATGTATTGTCAATAAACTCACTACTACTGTATAATTTCAGAAAAATGTATGTCAGAAAAATGTTGTAATATAAACAATTTTAAAAGCTTGGAGATTTTTTAAATTTAACCACAATAACAATAAATCATTTCATCGAGCGAATAAAATATACGATTTAACTCGAAGCATTAGGAGAGCCTCCATGCCCCAATCCCCCCGGGTGCAGGGAAGTCCCGGAGTTTGTCGGAAACTCGATAACGCGCCGACGGCCATCGGGGAGGATTGTCCAACGGATTGTCGACGGAACAGGGGAAAACACTGCTCCGTCGTGGAATCCCACCGAGTCCAACGCCGTAGGTCTTTCCCGAGCCAACAGGTAGCGCGTACTAGCTCGGAGTGCTATTTCGAGTGGTGTATTTTGTCGTTCCCATCGGCTATTCGTAAAACTCACCTGCTACCGGTCTGTTTTCGAGGTTCAAGCCTGTCACCATATGTCCGCTACCCGCACACCGTTCAGCCATCCATCCACCAGTCGGTATAATCCCAGGCCTCGAATTCCCAAGCTAAATTTTTCGCGCGCACTTCTCTCGCGAACGTTGGAACCCTGCGAGGGGCCACTGGGGTTCCCCCGACAACGGGCCGGCTTTGGGCCGGTCCCGGTTAATATGTTTCCTGCAACCCCCTCGAACACGACCCTGGAGGAACGCCGGAGGAGAACTCACCTCGTCGAGAAACCCCCCGGCCGAATCCGAAGGCGAAACATGTGGGATTTCACCGGTTTCGCCGGTTTCGCCGGCTGGAGGGAATAAAATTTGATGGTTCGACGGGGGCCCAAAAAGGTGAGAACAACGAGTGTCGAGCATATGGCAAAGCTGCGAGGAAGCTATAACCGAACACGGAAGAGGCACGAATGGGAATTCCTTCGATGGTGCAAGTCTTCGGACGGAGAGACACACATGTCCAGATTCCTCAAGTCGGTGCTCAGTCGACGGAATGCACGATCACGTTCCTGAGATTATACGGTCGAGTTTGGACGGGGGATATGAGAGGGACACATTCGTTCGGTTTACGTAGAAATGCGTTGTTATTGTTATTATCATTTGCAGATGAAAGATGACAATTTATAGAATAATTGGAATACGTATCTTGGTTGTCTTTATGCAGAGTTCTTGAGGATGACTCAGACGGTTTAATGATAAAATCTTCATTAATTCCGCCAATTTATGTACCGAAATGAAATCTTGGGTTCAATGAAGAAAATTACCAACGCCAATTGCTCCAATTTTGATTCTAATTCGAACGACTAATTTTATGCTAATTGGAATGCACGATTACGTTTCTGAGATTATCGTACAATCCAGTTTGGACCAGAGATATGAAAGCGACACGTTCACTCAGTTTCCGTGGAAGTGTAATATTATTTTCCTTTTTTTAGGATGAAGAATCAACATTTGTCGAGGAATTGCATTACGTATCTTGGTCGTTTTTGTGCAGAGTGTCGATGATAACTCAACGTAATATTATAACTTAACTATAACGCAGTTTAATGATTACGTTTTATCCAAATCAGCCAAATTATTTACCTGAAAAAAAATCCTGGGCTCAATAAAGAAAAGTAACAATACCAAATGCTCAAATTTCAATTCTAGTCCCAACGACTAATTTATCGCTAATTAAATCATTTAAAAAAATCCTACCGAGCTCGGAGTTCACGTACACTTGTATCGGGAGATCGCTCGACCCGCAGGAGCCGGGGGATTCCACGGTAGTAAAACGTCGAGGGAAAATTCCGAAAAAAAAACCCACGGTCACCAGCAGACAGCCACCAGCAGTTCTCGTTGCCGGTCCCCCGGGGGGTTGCACATTTGGGCGAAATAAAGGAAAAGGGCGGGGAAACAATGTTCGACCGGGAGAGTTTGGGGAAACACCGGAAAGGGTCATCATCGTCGCCCCGTCGGTCTCTTTTGGGTTTGGTCTAAGGTGCTCTTCGTTCATTGTTCGAGCACGTAGCTTCGCAACGTGCGGCCACTTTCTGCTGGTGGCGCATTCACTCGTGCCCGAGAGAGAAGGAAGCTCAAAGTCGCGAGCAAGTTTATGCTCCGTTGACCGGAGCAATTTGGCCGGTTGCTGGTGGCGCGATTTTATTCTCTATTGCCACAGGGATTAAGGGCTGGCCCTCTTGCTGGTGGCCGTACTGTCTACGAGTGTCCGAGGATAGGGGGAAGGAATTACGCCCTCCACCCCTCCTCCCCCCCCCCCCGCCACCGGGAGAAAATTTTCAGCGGGAAAAGCCCGCACCCTCGAAAACCTCGGCACTTGTGCGAGGGTGCGAGATGTTGGGGAAATGTCTCCGGCAAGTAGATTAAGGTACCAGTCGCGAACGAGCGGGAATTACGCTTTACGACCGGGGCATACGGGTGGCCCCATTCATATTCTAATGAGGCATAAACGAAGGTGCGCGACACATTTTTCCCCTGACGCTTCCGTTTCAAATCTCATCCTTCGGCAAATTTTATGTTTTTTTTTCTTTCGAAATTTAGTTAATCTTTTTTACCAGATAAGTGCGTCCGTAAATTTTAAGAAAAATGAAGATATGTCGATAAAATTAGTTGGTGAACAATATGTCATATGTAATATTACATTATATTTATATATAATATATTAATTTGATCTATAATATTATATTAAGGGCTAAAGAACCCTGGTCAATGGCCCATTAGACTTAAGAAAAAAATCACATGTATCAACGCGATAACAAAAGATCTTGTATTATTAAGACTAATAAACCGCAATTACTGGTACTAGTAATTAATACTATTATATTAATTTTTATATACAAATCATTATGATTAATATATTATTATCAATGTCATCATCAAATATCAAATTAATATTTCCGATATATGATTATCAATACAGAGTAAATAATGCGCTCAAAAAAATTAACGAATATTTTTTTAGTCTTCGAACTAAAATCCAAATTATGACGATTAAGGTAGTTCGGGGTGAAATTTATTAACTTAAAAAATCATTGGTGAAAGACTGCGATGATGACAAAAAAAAATGACGACGATATAAAACCATAATCACAATCAGTGTCTTTCTCGTTTTCGGCTCGCATCGCTTGCTCGCGACTATTCAATTTAATCGCGAAAGTTGCGGGGCCCTCGCGCTGAGGGTCCCGATGCGCGGCGACCCCGTCCGCGGGTCAATCGTATGCTAATTGCCCAGCCAAAACACAAACGCTCGGAGGTTCTTGTACGCGATCCGCGAACCTGCCCGCTTCCACACACAGTGTCTGTCTGCCGGGTCCGTGCCAGTCTTGTCCATCGGTGTGCATTTGGTTTAACGCGAGACCCGAAAAGAAAAAAAAATACACTCGGGATATCGCACACGAATAAGATCGTTGCTCCAACGCGGCGCGGGGTCTTTGAACCGCGCGACTTTGCGCCGCGATCATCGCGCGAGAGCTTCGGTTCGTTCGTGTTCGTTCGCATACGCTCGCGCTCGCGCGCGCGGAGCCCTCGTCTTAATGCCCCGTTGTCGTTGAATTGTTCTGCATAAATTGATGATGCATGAATGTGAGATCGCGCGAGAGCGATGCACGCATCGCCGCGCCGAGGACGAAGACGGATATAAACGCGACCTCAGGTCCGAGACGAGATCTCGCGCACGGTCCTCTCATCATCCCCGGAGTACATCCAACACTGTCGATCTTCGGAACTTTAATTACAGCGGGAGAAAACAGTTTCTACGATTAAACGTACAGAGTTTTTTTTTTTCTTAATAATTTTGGTACCTTCGGTCGTTAATTTTCTTTTTCTTGATAATTTTGCTATCCTTAATTGTTGCTTTTTTCATTTCTTAATAAGTTTGATATTTTTTATGGTTAATTTTTTTTTCTCATAATTTCGCTACCTTTAGTTGTTCATTTTTTTTGGAGATCATTTTAAGCTATTATATATAGTGTACATTTTTGAATTCGATGAGTTCCCATGTGATGCAAATTATCGGAGATAGCGTTGAGGAAGATCGAGAGAAATTTCTTATTTACGACATGTGCCTTAACCGTCGCATTTCAGGCGTCTTGCAGTTAAAATGAGACGATCAACGTCCTTACTTAACACCGAACATCACTGCCGAACTTCGGAACGTTAATTATAGCGGAGAAAAGCAATTTTTACCATTAAACGTACACATTTCTTTCAAAAATAATTTTGCTTCCATTAATTATTATTATTTATTTTATCGATAATTTTACTACTTTTAATAGTTCATTTTAACCTCTTATGTATACAATAAATTAACCTGACAGTAAAACTCCGACGGTCAACTTCCTTACTTAACATCACTGTCGAACTTCGGAACGTTAATTATAGCGGGGAAAAACAATTTTTACCATTAACCGTACACATTTCATTTAAAAATAATTTCGCTACCTGTAATTATTATTATTTCTTTTATCGATAATTTTACTACCTTTAACAGTTCATTTTAAGCTATTACGCATACAATAAATTAATGGATTCGACGAGTTCCCATGTAATGCAAATTATCGGAGGAAGGTTCGAGGAAGATCGAGAGAAATTTCTTATTTCCGACATGTGCCCTGACCGTCGTATCTCAGGCACCTTGCAGTAAACCTCCGACGTCCAACGTCCTTGGTCGCGTGTGTGCCATGAGTGTACAATACGGCCTCGGAACACCGTACGTGCTTCGTGCACGAAAATAGTCGAGGAACGGCGAGTCGGCAGGGATCCACCGAAGACGCGCAGGGACGAGACCGTCGAGGGTACGAGGGTATTAAAATATTTTTATTATACCATACACCTCTTCCCCCGGCTCCGGGGCGCGTAGTATGTGCCGCACGTCCGCCCGCTCGCTCCGGTCTGGACGTCACATGTTACCGAAAATTTCTTACCTGTCGACAGACGCGCGCGTCTCGCGTCACACATGGGGAACACGAGGAAGAAGCGTATCCTGCAAACGTGAGGAGCACGGGACAAGCCGGACCGAGAGTTCAGTGAAGCTTGCAGAACCTGCACCTGCATTAATGAGGCTCGCGGCTCGAGCTCCGCACGGTTTTGGGCCGGACGTCTCATTCCATCGTACTTTTTCGTGGATATTTTATACACGCGGCTCCTCTCGACCGGCATACGGATGCCAGAAGCCGCATATGCCGATTTCTCGTTCGCCGGAGCTGCTGCGGAGATGCCACATTAAACAGGGATTCACCTGCGCAACACGTGCAGCCCTAGGAGACATTTGTCCCCGCTACGCTCCTCGCGGCTGCGTCGCTTCGATCGGGGCGAATATTTTTTGGCTTGTTCGTAGCGAAATCGATACGCCAGGATGCGAGGAACATGTCTGTCGAGGTGCGATGCCGATCCGGTACTTGGTTTAGGGCAATTCCGCACCGAAAGCAAAAAACTGGTGGTCTGGTATTGAAAGGATGAAAGATCTATACGACTCTCAAATCTATGAATGTTGTGTTCAGCATTTTTTTAAATAGTGAAGTCGATACACCAAGAACATGTCTATCGCGGTGCGATGTCGACGCGTTGCTTGGTGTAGAGCAATTCCGCAGCGAAAGTAAAAAACGGGAGGCTCCGCATTGAAAAGATCAAAGATCGATACAACTCTCAAAACAACTACAAACATTAGTGTTCAGAATTTTAAAAAAATAGTGAAATCGATAGGCTAGGAACATGTATGTCGAGGTGCGATGTCGATGTGGTAAAGCAAAAAACCGACGGCGCTGCATCAAAAGTATCGAAGATCGATGCGACCCTGGAAAGCAACTATAAACATTGATGTTCAGAATTGAAAACAAATTGAAATCCTTTTATATGAGACATCCCCTTTCATCTCCTCCTTACCGCATAATTTGAGACAGGCCACAGTTTGCCAACGGCGACGACGATGACCCTTTCCGGTGTTTCCCCAAGTTCTCTCTGGCCAGCATCGTTTCCCGCACTTTTCCCTTATTTCGACCAAATGCGCACCTCCCCGAGGGACTGACAATGAGAACTGCTGGTGGCTGTGTGCTGGTACCGCACAGGAGCATAAGGTGAGGAGGAATAAGGTGTCTCTGCTGCCTTATGAAGAACGGATGAGCAATTCAACCCGTTGAATGTCGCTCGCGCGCCGCTCCAAAAAAAATGGTATCTTTCAGCCTCCTAGTTGTGAATCATTGCTGTTTTTTTTTTTTTTTTTTTTTTGTAATGCTGATTAGAAAAGTGCATGCGATGCACGGGTCGCCGGAGCACGTGCCGAGAAGCATGTGCAGGCGGTGGACTCGAGCTTCACCGGACGACGGCGGCTACCAGGTTTACGCCGAGGGACACGTACCGGGGCTGGCTGTTGGACCTCGAGGAATCGTATGACCCGCGCTCCGCTCCCGAGAACGTGGGCTGAGATCATGCGGATGATTTCATCGGGAGGGAGACGTAGGTGACGATAAGGCACTGTGTATACCTCATGGCACACGCTAGCCGGAGCGATAGCGAAACGATCTTACGGTAACGGAAGATCGTTGGTAAAGCAAGGTTCAAGTAGAAATATGGATCAATAGAAATTCGCAGCTTGGTAACGAAATTTGGAACGTGGTATTGAAATTTTGAACTTGGTATTGAAATTTTGAACTTGGTATTGAAATTTTGAACTTGGTATTGAAATTTTGAACTTGGTATTGAAATTTTGAACTTGGTATTGAAATTTTGAACTTGGTATTGAAATTTTGAACTTGGTATTGAAATTTTGAACTTGGTATTGAAATTTTGAACTTGGTATTGAAATTTTGAACTTGGTATTGAAATTTTGAACTTGGTATTGAAATTTTGAACTTGGTATTGAAATTTTGAACTTGGTATTGAAATTTTGAACTTGGTATTGAAATTTTGAACTTTGTATTGAAATTTTGAACTTGGTATTGAAATTTTGAACTTGGTAAGAAAATCTGCGGCTTGCCAAGGAAATTGCCACTACATAAGTGAAAAAATATAAAATCATTTTTGCGATAACAATTTTCGAAGAGTACTGAGGTGCTAGATTTTGGGTGCGAAAACTCGATTTAGGTCCTGAAAAAAATTAGCTGACAGTTATTTTGTATGTTGTTTTTTAAACTTATTTTTTTGTCTCGGATTCACGAAATCGCTGTCGCCGAATCCATTGGGTCATTTAGCCAGTCGAGATGTTCGCGGATTTTATAGAGGACACGCTTAACGAGAGTTCCCGATATTTTGAGAAGTCGCGCGGGACGGTCGAGGGGGCGCGATGTCTCTTTATTTTTCGAAACACGAGCGCGAACGGAAAAGCAGGTTGAACGGTAAAAAAATAAAGAATAAAAAAAGCACAAGACAATCTCCCGGTTCTTTCGTGTTCCTCGCGCAGGGAACGACGAGGTCTCGAGCGACGAAAGCATCGAAGACCAGCCAGCCGCGGCTATTAAGATATTTGAATAATATCGCGCTAGGGGGAACGAAGGGGGTTGAAGGGGACACCCGGAGAGCCGATATAGCCCTGGGCTTGGCCCGCCGAGACGCGGACCCACGGCGTCGATAAGGCCCTCGTCGTGTCTCTCGCGCGCGTTCTCTCCGTGTTCCGTTCCACCTCCGAGAGATCCAGACGAGATCCACACGGCCCAACAACCCGCGCGACTCTCGCCCGCACCGAGGAGGATCCTCGGCGCGAGGATTTTATCGACGCCGAAGGCGATAAAATCCTCCCGCCGCCTCGGGCTCTCTCTCCCATGGAGCGCAACTCCAACCACACGCCGCCGAGCGTTACAAGCCAAATGTCATTCGCGGCGATGGCCTACGGTGACCAACAACTGCGGGACGCTGGAGACATCCACGAAGCTTGCAACTTTAAAATTAAAGAAGAAACCGAACAAATTCTAAATTTTTAACATTTTTGGTAACATTTTCTAAAAGATGTAAAAGTTTAAAAAATTAGAGTTCTGTTGATGTATTTGTTATTTTTGGGTTTTTTTTTTTTTTTTTTCAATGAAGGAATCAATAAATGATATAAATAATGGTCATTTTGGAAATAAATGGATTGGTCAGTTTACTGTCGTATTTATATTTGGAGCCGAAAACTGTGCGAGAATATACCTCGAATGTCGACCTAAAACAGCCAATTTATTTTTAAATCATTGTTATTGATTTTCAAATATTTATGGATTATTAAATATTTATTAAACATTTTTTAAATCGTTCGAACCATTTGCCAGAGTTAAAAATAATAAATGAATATCAATGAAGAAAAATCTGCATAACAAAGTCTGTTTGGCTTTTTTGTTTTTTGACTTGACGGTGCGAAGATATCCCGAGAATTTTCGGGAACTATCGGTTCACTGCCGTATTTATATTTGTACCAGAAAACCTGTTGAATGTCGACTTGTTTTTGGAATTTTTGGAGTTTTTAGAAAGATTTTTTAATATTATTGTCAAAAATTCTTCAGAACATTTACCAAAGTTAAAGTTAAGTAACGAAAATTAATAAAGAAAAATCTACATGAAAAAAGGTGTAGTTCCAGTTTGTTGCTCGACGTGACGGTGCGAAAATATCCCCGCAACATTTTCTCGTTCGCATTTCGGGCATTCGGTGGTTCGGTCCGATTTTTTTAAATATTTTTTTTTCCTGACGAAATTAATTTAGACGTCGTACGACGCGAACATAACGATCGCGACCAGATCGAATCTCGAGGTACGCACGTGCCTCGAATTCCAGGAAACGGTACGTGCGAGAGCCGGGTCTTTTGGACGAAGAGCCACACCGGGGAGAAAGTAGGATCCGGACCGGCTGTCTTCACCCACGTACCGTCTATACTGTATCGGAGGCATCTCCGCACCGATCGGCTATATATCTGTATCTCTATACGTGTATCTATATAAGTAACCCACAATTCATCGATCTTACGATCTCGCGTCTGACGAAACCGTTCGAATTGTTCTCTCGCCTTGGTCGCGGAGCGGGCGACTCTTCGACGACTGCGCACACGCGCCTCTAACGTTATCGAACACACTATAATAAAATATTATAATTTTTTACTTTCCATTCTCGAAACAATCGAGAGAAATACACGGCGAAGTTTCCTCATTGCTGCGAAGGCAATTTTGACTCGTGCTCGCCATCGCGTTCGTTAATTTTTCCCGTTCGAGCGTTTCGCAGGTGTTCGGTCGGTAAAGTGAAAAAAGTGGAAACGCCATGATTTTTTCTTCGCCAAAATTCATCGATGCGAAACTTTACCGTAACAGATTTTTTTTATGCATTTACAAACTATACACATATGGGGAGACTTTCCAAGAAAATGAGGACAAAATATACGAGTTCGAAAATGGGAAAAATAAAATTCTGAAGAAAATAAAATTGAAAATACGATAAAATATAATCATTTTTATTTTCCTTTCGCGAAACAATCGAGAGAAATACACAGCGAAGTTTCCTCATTGCTGTCGAAGGTAACTTTGCCCCGTGCCCGGCATTGTGTTCGTTAATTTTTCGTATTCGAGCATTCCGCAGATGTTCGATTGATGAAGTAGAAACGCCACAATTTTTATTATTTTTTTTCGTCAAAATTTATGAAAGCGAAAATGTTCCGTTACTAATTTTTTTGTTTCTTGCAAATTGTACGCGTATCGGGAGACTTCCCAGGGAAATTAGGGAAAAATATTCAGGCTGGAAACTGGACGAATAAAATTCTGAAAAAAAATGTTTTTTCGGAAGTTCGAGGTAATTTAATGAAATATATAATTTATGAATCATATAATTTAATGAACTAAGTTTGAAATTCTTAAATCGAAAACTCTGCTACACTCAAAGCGATAAATTGAATCGAATTCCAATAAACCGTATCCACATACCAAGGAAAAATAATACAGCGACTATCACAAAAAAAAAAAAAGTTTCACTGATTTTGCAATTTCTTTTCTCGCTCTACGAATGCGTTGCGACAGCGCGCTGTCTCCGGCATCCTTGACTCTCGCGAATTTCAATAAACCGTATCCACACATACCAAGGAGAAATGACATACCGACTATTAAAAAAAAAAAAAAAAGTTTCACTGATTTTGTAAATTTTTTTTCTCGGTCCGCGAACGCTTTGCAACGGCACGCTGTCTCCAGCATCCTTGGCTCGCGCGAGCCGATATCCTCGAACTGTAACATACCGCAGTATAATAATAGCATAAAGATAAACGAGAAAGGATCGAGTGGGTTTACGGCTGCGTGGCGTCGAGTCGCGAAACATCTTAATTAGTCCGGCAACAGTCTCGACGACGGCCAGCGCGAGCAAAAAAAAAGGGTAATAAAAAAAATGGTGTTTTTATTTTCCTAAGGCGAGGGTGTGGAGTCCAAGCTCGCACGCACGCACTGAATTATATAAAATAAAATAATACAAAAAAAAAGGAGCAAAACCGGAGTTAACAGGGCGACGCGTGCAGACCGTATAGTCAAGCGGGGCACCGGCCAGGTTGCCCTGTCGGCCTCGACACCGATCTTATCGCGGGCGAGAATCGACATCGGAACGCCAGCCACCAGAGCATTGCCGAGAGACTCTCTGTATGCCCGGGGACAAGGGCTGAGGAGGGAGAAACGCCGGGAATCCGAGAACAACGGGTTCTTTTCCGATGTGGTGTACGCGCGATACGACGATCTTGACAGGAATTCCATTTTTTTTTAAATTTCAATTTCTTTTTTTTTCCACGGTCTTTTCTATGTTCTTTCGTTCGCGGTCTTTCTGCCGCGATTTCAACCTGCTGAGCGCGTTGCTATGCGTGCAAAAAGATTACTTCTAACACCTGCTGCCAATCGAATCGGTAGTGGGAGTGTCGGGACTCGAAGTGAAGGATATCGTGCCGTTGGATTCGATAGAGATTTTTCAATGACTGCTCGATACAATTCTCGGGAGAGTTGGACATCAATTTTTAGCCGGAGAAATACCGTAATGGGTCGGTCAACGATATGTATTTTTTTTACGCATCGCAATGTTGTAAAAAAAAATAAAAAATGAAGGGTTATAAATAATTGAGATTCTTTATCGTAACTCGAAGAAAAATCGTCGCTTCTGCCTATTCAATAGGAATATATTTTCAACGCAACATCGTCCGGCTCGACGACGGATTTTTCAATGACTCTTCGATATAATCTCGAGACACTCGGAGATCAATTCTGATCCAGAGAAATACCGTAAATTTTCATGTGGCTATTAACGATACATTTATTTTCAACACATCGTAATATTATGTAAAAAAAAGAAGGGTTAAAAAACATAGAGATTTTTTTATCGTAACCCGAAAAAAAAAATCGTCACCAGTTTTGCCGATTCGATTGGAATGTATTTTCAATGCAATATCGTCGGGCTCGTTCGGCAGTAAATTATTATTCGGTTTATTCTCGAAAAGTTCTCTCGCAATGCCGTCGTAAAGGCGGCGTAGGTGCGCGCATGGACTGCAGTAAATCGTTGCGTGTAAATCAGACGTCGTTGCGCGAGAGCGTGACGAGTGACTCGCTCGCGGGTGACGCGAGTATTTCGTGAAAAGAAAAAGGAACGAAAAAAAATTTGAAAGGTGGAAAAGAGCAGGAAGAGCGAAGCGAGGAGAGGTTGTGCATCAGGGCCACGAGAGAGGCACCTTCCGCTTATTCTTTTTCTCTCCTACGAACGGAATGTCTTTACCGAGGTGTGCGACCCGTATGGCGAACATTCCTCGAGTTCCTTTCGCACCTCTGTACAGCATATACTCACGGCTCTCTCGCCTTTGGCCCCAGTCGAAATTGCACGTAAATCCCATTATCCCCTCCCGGTACGTATCTGGTCAACACATGGGTTTTCAAAACTGGTGGCAATGCCGCGCGGACACGCTACCATCGTAAAACTGACCAAAAAAAAAAAAGAAAGCACGGAGGCGATAACAGTACATATTTGTCGGAATGTACTTCGGGTACGTTTATGAAAAAAAAAGTTTCACCCTCCAGTCTGGCCTTGGGCTAGCGACCAAAAAAAATGATTACTTCGAGCGAGCTTTATAATCATTTTTTTTTAACAATTTTTGTATTCAATTTTTAAAATTTAAATTAGTTGTATAGATATATGGTATGCATCTACATATTTGGTACATATTTGTCGGAATGTACTTCGGGCACGTTTATGAAAAAAAATATATATATATTACTTTTTTCATCAATTTTTCTGATATTTTTAAAAGAAATTTTGGTTAACAAAATAAAATTATTAACTGGACCTATTTTTCTATGTTATTTTCAAAATTTGGTATCTTTATCAATCTTGCTATTTTGCTCACGAATTGAAAGGACCTGTTCGAGATCTGTTCGATTGTTTCCATAACAAAATTGTTTAACACACTGTACAAATAAATAGTAAATTTAATTAACTGGAACTTTAAATTTTCTTACAATACTTACATCAATTAAACATTAATCTACTATTAGTAAAATAAAAACACCCGATTATTAAAGCTCCAAATCTTTTGCCTGAAATTTACAGAGAATGTTATCTAAAAAAGCTTGTAACACATTTAATTAATTTTCAAACAATATTTTTTTACAGTGCAGAAAATTATTTATTTCTCTAATTACCAACTTTTAAAATTTGTCCAGTGGCAATTATTGCAATTTTTGGGCAATTTAATTTCTTAAAGAAGACTGGATCGCGACGCGAGGAGAGTTCGCGATCTCGTTCGGGCGTTGTTCGATCGATCGTTCGATCTGCATGACCGTTCCGGGGAAGCATCGCCGAACGAGGCGATATAATAAAGGCCCGCACATCGGCGAAAGCGGCAGCAGGGACCTGTCAGCGCCGTGTAACTTGCGAGCACCCCGCAGCCCCGCGAGACCGATACGCATCTCGGCTTTTAGCATAAATTTGTGTTTGACGTGGGCGCCAATTAACATAGTAAATAACACGAGGGAGTTTATACGCGGTGCTCGGGCGCTCCTTGCGCGCAGGTCCGATCGATCGGTCGGTTCTCCGCGCCGCGATGCTAACGCGCCGGCGCCGTCGATCGGGCGGGATCCTTTCGGCAGCTTCTGCGCGTCCTCCTCGCGCCGGCTCCCGCCGACACGTCTCCTCTAGCAGAACGATCGATCCCTCAGGCGAGTAGCTTCGAATAATCCATCTCGATCTCTCACGCTCGTACGCCCGTGCAAAATAATATAAAAAGAAAACACCCGCTCTACATCGATCGGGATCGCGGAGAGACGATGGGAAAAAAAATGTTTTGACGGCAGTTTGACGGTAGAAAGTTCAGGAAAAAAAGCCGCTAACGACGGAACCTGATGTCGGTTTGTGTCAGCATTTTATATATTAAAAAACCGGTACCGTGAATTTGACAATAAAAAAAAAAAAAAATTTCAGCATGAAATATCGATATTTTTAATAAAATAAATAATGTCTATACAGATAAATTTATTATAAAGTTTTTATAAATTTATCAAAAATTATACTCATAAATTCATTATAAATTATGCTTCTAAATTTATTTGATAGACATATTGCCACCAGTAAAATATCGTTATTTCCGAACTCGCATCACTATAGCAACCTCGCGACGCGGTAGTTATTAACTTCGAGCGCTTCTGCTCGACTTCAACCAGTGTGCTTCGCGTGCAGCAAAGCAGCTCATATAACAACGCATGCGATACTGTCACGGGCATTATATTATTAACGAATAATACATGGGAACCACCGTTGACGGTTCTGTACGAGCAGGTGAGGCGGATCGATTTTTTTTTCTTTTGTATTATCGTTATTGTTTACGCAATGGCATTCGCGGGAGCTCCGGGGGGTCGCGCGATGAAACGAACAAGTGGCAGGTGTTGCACGAGTCTTTTTTTCCCGCTCAAAGTTTAACCGGACAACCTTTGCGTCGAACAAAAATACAATCTCATTAATTCAACATCTTTTTACTCTTAAGTAATTTTTCAAAATTGTTAATTTTTTTTTGCATACAAATTGTAAAATGTAATTTTTTTTTAGTGATAAAAAGTTTGTTTTCTCAATGTTTAATCTCCCTTGATGGGATTTTAATGTCTATGCGTTACGCGATAGAAGTTCGAAGTGGGTTCAGCTCGGGCGCGGACTAATTAGCGACCGTGAAATCGAGAGCCACGACCAATGCGGTCGCGATCTCGCGAGTTCGCGGTGCATTTCACTGCGCGATCGTCACAGTCGTTAGTCCTAACCACCTTAACCGCTCTCGGCAGGGCCGCCGCCTCGGAGCCTCGAACAAACGAGCGAAGTATGTAAGCGCAAGTATTTTCAGCCTTTTATTAATACACTCTCGAGCAGAGTTCCCGATCATTCTCTATCATACTGAGAGAGTTCTGTCATACTAGAGATACTGTAAGCGCACACCCAGTTGAAACAAAAAGTGGAGAAAAAAAAAAAACACGAAAGTGAAAAGACCGGAGCGCCCGCTCCTGATCCTCGCATAACACGTGCGCAGTAGATCCCTCGCTGCTTCTGCGCAGCTCGGGTTATACCGTAAACTCTAATCCTCGGTGACGTTGACTGATTTACACCGGCGACATATTCCCGTACGTTCGGGAAAAAAAAAGAAGAAAAAAATATCGTCGAGGGACGAAACTCCCCCTCGGGACCGCCGCGCAACATGCAAGTGCATATATAGATATACAAGCGGTGGGGCAATATGGCACGTTGTTAATAAAACTAAGACAGTTTTGCGAAAATTTTACAAAACTTGTCAAAAAGCAGAATTGTACGAAAGCAGCGTCAAAGATTTTTTGTAAATACAAAAACCTATGGTAAAGCCTTGTCAATGGTTTTTCCTCTCATATTGTAATTGGACGGAGCTCGTTTTTACATCAAAATAATTAAATAAATAATAAAAATGCTATTTGGACATACACAAATCGCACATTCCATCTCCGCTTTGGTCCCGCGCTTTCACAAATTTCACAAATTTGCACTATAAAAAGAATTCGTATGAAATTTAATGTACCGGACTGAAAGTTTTTATCCAAAAACTGGTATATTATATTTCATGAACAATTGTAATGAAAAATTAATGTTTGATCTATTAAAAACATTCGAAATACTTTATTTTTAATCATTTACTTTAATTTAAATTAAAAAGTTTATTAATTCTTCATCACAATTGTACCTACATTAAACTTATACCCGTTTTTGCAGATAAATTTTTTTTTGGTGTCGTTATATCGATCAAATTGGATCATATTCACCCACCCAACATCAATTCTGCTGTATCCTATAAAAATCACCGTCAACATTTTTACAAATAACAAAAATTACATTTTGCCACCCACAGCTCTCAAATTCCATCTCGACCCGCTTTCCTTCCTTTGCATTGCTCACGCGCTTTCGGCTTTCCATAGTAATTGTCACCCTCGTTCTCCTCTTTCCCCGAGCTCGGTATAAAAAGTAAGTCGGCAGTCGCCCGAGAGCCTCAAACCTCGGACAAAAACGACATTCGGCACTAAATCACCGAGAGGCTTTTGCACGCCGGCTCTGCCCGAAGTCCGTCCGTCCGGCCCAGCACCGCGGCGCGCCGATGCAGTTATAGTCCACAATAACGCAACCTGGTCCATCTCGCGGGTTATGTCCATCTCGCGCTCGGACCGGGTGAACTCTCCAGCGAACGGACAAACGGACAGGCCATATGCTTGTCGTTAAACGTCGCGCAGCAAACCGCATATACGCGACTCTTCGCAGCCTCTCTTGACTCTCTCTCGCTTCCTCGGGAAAGATGCAAAAGCAAACGTCGACGGTGCAACCTGGAGAACGCTCTTTCGGACTCTCTCGCGGGGTTCTGGTTAATTTTTATTGGGCATAAATTTGCCAAAATATTCCATCCCGACGTGGATGGTCCGTAACTCTCTTGCCCTCCGTACTCCCTCCTCGCGGCGTAACTTCTCCGACTTTCCATCCATTTACTCTGCTCCTTCTGGCCGATACCTTTTCGGGCGGTCGTCGGCGACCGGCCGTATAAGTGCCGTCTTTCTCGCTTCATCTTTTCGCCAAACTTCGGGCGCATTATCACGGGCCGGAGGAGACGAGCGAGATGGAAGCTCGGACTGCTCGCTTTGTATATTAAAATATATATGTCTCTCGATTCCTGGAATGCTTTTGGAATTTTTTTCGGGGTGGCCGCTCGCGCGGCTTCTCTCACGAGTCGGTTCCTCCTCCCGCTTCTTTCGCGCTTCGCTGTATCGCGTCGGACTCAGGCGCGAATTTTAAGACGTCAGTTTGAACTTCGCTCGAAAATCACTCTTGAGATCGAACTTAATGCTTTGTTATTATATTAATTTTAATTATAATCTTAATTTTAATATTAAGCTTGATTTTAAATCAAATACGGTCCGCTCTGATCATCGACTGATCACTGATTAATCATTTGTTATCGGGCACTGCCCGTTTATCATGAGATAAATATATAAATAAACTTAAGTTTATTTGTGTAATTGCAGTTCGTAATCGAACTGCAATCGAATTTGAATTCGGACTTAACTTTTAACTTTAGATCAAACTTAAGCATGAGATCGAATCCGAACTGAGGTTCGATCTTAACTCCGAACTTAAGATCGAACTTAAGATCGTACTTAAGCAGAGCTGGGCAAAATGCACTAAGTACTTGTATACGTATCGAAGCATCAAGTACGGAGTCACTGCTCACTATTCAAAACTTCAAGAATTTAGTTCTGTCAGTACTCAATACGTCAGTACTCAAGAACTACCTAGCGCTCAGTACTTCGAGTACTTGATACTTTAATACGCACTTCAAGTACTTATGGTATTTGCCCAGCTCTGATCTGATCTGCTCTGATCTTAAGCATGCAATGAAGTTTGAGCCAAGCTTCGATCTTAAGTTCAAACTAATGTCTTAAAATTCGACCTTCAGAGTTGTTAATTTTTTATTTGATTTCTTTTTAGGTAAAGAAAGATCGAGACACCTTTTTATCACCCTGGAAGGTTGGGGCCCCTCAGACTCCGGCTCGGTCGATAAAACACCCATGAGCTTCTCCGCCGGATGGGACGCTATGATTATTATTCGGTTCTAAACTTCGACACCCTCGCGTGAAGTTGAAATATGGAGGCCCCGGAGTCGTCTGGTAACTGCTTCTGCTTGACTCCGGCTATGTGGCATCCCGGGTGTGTTTTCACCCGGGATTCGAGCTGCCATTCATCGGGGGTGTGTGTGTATGTGTGCGTGCAGTTAATTTTTATTAACGCCCGCTCGGGGCCACGAAGGGCTTGACGAGCGCGCGAGGCGCGAGGATGAAGGAGTTTCGCGGTGAACAAAAATGGCTCGGACGGGCGCGCGGGTTACGAGCGAACGGGATTATGGGATTGCCGAAGGGCACCCGCGGATGCGTATGCCTCTCCTCGACTCGGCGTTTTTTTCCATCCGCGGATTTACCGGACGAGCTTGGAACGGCTCCGCGGTAAATCGAACGAATGAGAATCAGCATCGAATAAAAAGCTGTTTCAACCCTCGGAAAAACGGAGTATTACTCCAGAACTAAGGTAGGAAAAATTTTGAAAAAATTCTCGGAGACGAGTGTCGACCCTCCGAGGGTGTCGTGCAAATTTCGTTAAATTTCGTCGAGCCGTTCGTGGGAAATAATTCGGAAAGCTCGAGGCAGGGAACCTCGCGAGGTTCAAAGCGCGCAGATCCGGCGAGCATTAAAGCCTCGAGCATTAAAAAAATATGCGAGCGAATGATGGATAATGAATGAAAAAAAAGAAGATGAAACTGCAGAGGCATAAAATATGTCCGAGATAGGGCTCGAACGAGCGTCTTCCGCGAAGCCTCGCGGTGTGCGCGGCGCATATCGGACGGTATCGCGCATTCTATGAGGTGGTAAAATATGAAAATCAATAAGCATAAAAATTAACACGCCTCTAACAGCTATAATTTAGGCCTTGTAGAGGAGCCGGGAAAAAAATCATCGGCTTGTCTCTGCGGTCTACGCTCGTCGGCTATGTGCTCGGGGTAAGTTACGCGCGCGGCTCGCGAGCTGTTGTTAATATTACCAACATTATTACCCCCGCGCCGTGGTTGCGGCCGCTGCTGCCGTTCGTCTCTCGGACATCGGCTCGACCCCCTTAACGGGGCTATCGTCGAGGCGCGCGGCCGCGTTATGGGTGGCCGGAACTGTAATTTGGCAGCAGTATAATCCCTGCCCTACCGCTCTCTGCCTCCGTCTTCCCCTGGCCCGCGAAAGACGGACCGGATGGCGGTACACTAAAAGACACAATGCATATCCACACGGAGAACACGTACAAATAAATACATTTATTTCACGGATATTTCATACAGGGGAAGTGGGGACACACCCAAAAATAATTTATTTGACAACCACCGTTTATTTGTTTTAAGTAAAATATTTATTTGATTTAAATAAATACTTATTAACTATTAACTTAATTAAAATAAATATTTATTTTAATCAAATAAATATTTTACTTAAAACAATTAAACGGTGGCCGGCAAATACATTTTTTTTCTGGGTGCAGAACGGACATCTTGACTAAAAAATAAATATTGGGGACAAAACGGCCACCGTCTTAGATTTATTTATGATATTCTTTATATGAGGAAAGTGCGAAAAATAAGTTGAATTGTTCATAAAAATAAAAAAATCTATATATCGCTCGAATCGGAATTTTTTATAACATTTGTTCAGAACGTTTTTTTGAAAATGTGTTGAGCAAATTCATTTCTTAAAAGTATTTTTGATCCAATTTATCTTTCGAATGATTTTTGATGACACAAATTTTTTTGAATTTCTGTAAATAAGTGTTGTATTATTAACGTGTTAATAGGCTACTTGATCATAATAAGGCATATCATGAAACATCAGTTACGACAAATGTATAATTTTTAGACTTGGTGCCCGTTTTGCCTCCAACTTTTTAAAATTTGTTCGCAGTGTCCGTTTCGCTTCCATCTCCTCTACCTAAAATGTACATTTAAACATATACGTTATATATTTTGCGTGTAGGTATCGAAAGCGTGGACGCCGAGTTTCTATGCACGAGTTCGAATTTCGTCATTGAAAATCGTTCGAACAAACGTACGAACGTACTTTTGTCAAATAAATCATTCTCCGCTATTATTTTCTGAATTTTTTTCTCTCCGAGGGAAGTCTTGGAGGAGCCGGTCGCTGGATCACAGGTCGTCGGACGGTTCGCTCTCGCGAAGCTGTACACTACGGATATTTATGCCTCGGTAAGAGAATTTTAGCGAAGGGGTTAAGGAGGCGGGGAGGGCGAGGAAGGAGACGAGCGAAGCGAATAGCGATAATAAAAAGAGGACGTGGCGTACACGCCGCGCCGCCGCGTTCGCCAAATTATATACGGCTAAACGGCCTGATTTATGCTGCTCACGGTGTACTATAATGATAATAATAATAACGATGAGAGTTGAAAAAAAATATATATAAAAAAAATATAAAAAAATAAAAAATAAGCGAAGGGGGTTTCGAAAAAGCTTTGACGTACGTTGGATACGCGAGAGGCGAGGGGGAGGTCGAGGGGACGCGTTAACCGGCAAAGGGCTTTACAGCCGAGCCTTAATTGCGAGCATTACCGATACAGTTAAAACCCACAATTTCTCCGCCTACGGTAGGGTTAGCGGAAAGAATGGGATTTTAACAGTTCGAGCTGTATTTACTGTACTATAACAGCGAGACGAGGAAGAGTAAAAGCGGGCAAGGTTGCGCGGACAAAAACCCTTCGGGACCTTTAAAAGGACTGGAGATATACGCGAGAGCCTGTCGACGCTTTCTCGCTTCACCAATAATATTCTCGGACGACGAGACAGCCGAAAGGGTTATCGCCGGCAACGGCGCGGCCGGAATCTTTTCCGTACGCGATTACGGAGAGTTACGAGGGCGATTATTACAGAACGGTAACTGCAATCATCGGGGAGGTCAGCGCGAGATTTTTTTCGTGGAAGACTCCGATGGTCGATCCGGAAGTGATTCGCGCCGGTTAATTCGTCGTGATTATACGGTTTTTCCATACGACGTCACTGTCGGTCAGACCGAAATTTTTAAACCGGAAGTGACGTATTCCCGTGGAGCGTCACTTCCGTTTGTAAACTGCGATTTTTAAACCGGAAGTGACGTTTTCCCGCGTAACGTCACTTCCGGTTGTGGATTTAGATTTTGAAATCAGGAGTGACGTTATCCCGTATGAAGTCACTCCCGGTTGAAAACTGCGGTTCTGAAACCATAAACGACGTTTTTACGTATGACGTAACTTCTTGTTGAAAACCGTGATTTTGAAACCCGAAGTGACGCTTACCCGTGTGACGTCGCTTCCGGTTGGAAACTGTGATTTCAAAACCGGTAGTGACGTTTTCCTGTATGACGTCACTTCCGGTTGAAAACTGAGATATCGAAAGCGGCAGTGACGTTTTCCCGTATGATGTCACCAGACTAACTGAAATCCAGTTAGCGTATCATTCCGGGCGATCCACACGTTACGCGTAAAAGCGTGATCGTCGAACGAGACGCTAAGTGCCGGAGTGCGTGCACGGGAAATCTATTCCCGTTCCGATGGACCGGAGCAATTCTTATCCCGTACAATTCAACACGTAGCTCGAATATTCGACTTCCTATGTACGAGACACTCTATATCAAGCTATATTACCACTATTGAAAGCCATATGAAAATTACAATTTGCAAGTTTATTGATTAACGTATGTACTTATTTATTGATTCATGAATTTATTCATTAACTTAATTATTTATTTTTCGATGCTTACTTTGCGTATTGGCACCATGAATTTGCAGTGAACGAAACGCGGAGAATACTAGAACGCACAAACCACAGACCTCAATATATTCGATTTGTATTTCTTCGGCGCCGAACCGAACGCGAATAAAGACTGGGATCTTCTAATGACGCAAGGAGCTTTCCCCCCTCTATTTAAGCGGCGGGTCAAGGGTAATCCAGGGAAAGACCCACTTCACTATCGGACGTTTTATTTACTGACCAATACACATAAGCGTACACATACTGTTGTTTTCGTCTTGGACCGAAAACCGACGAAAGTGAAAAATTATCTCGTAATCTGTGAGTAATGGACTGACTACAAGAAAAATATCGATAAATCATTCTGGCGATAAAAAAAATCGTATATGTTTTGCAACTTGAAAATAAAAAATAAATGATTGGACGTGAGTACAGATTTATTAAAAAAAAACAAAAACAAAAAGGAATTTCTGCGACAGATTCGTCCACTCTCGGTCAGCGCGGGGCGTTCTAGTACCACAGAAGAAATAATCCTGTTTTGTTGACGTTTCAAAAAAATACATGATTCGAAACGGAGTAGAAGAAATCGCGTTGTTTGTACTTCGTTAACTATAGCACAATGATCACGTGTAATATTATCGTTGACCCAGATAACTCATCCATTATTACTTCAAAAAAATAATGATAATGGATAGCACAAAGTTGGCCATGGAAAATATGATTATTCAGAATACAATACGGATTTGCATAGTGTAAAAAAACTGAAAAGTTTACTTTAATAATACCTTAATTTGCAAATGAACTTTTGACGTACATCACAGTCATTCGGAATCATCCCTTCGGCCCATAAGTTCGCACTATATTCAACGCATTTATATGGCTGCTTTTTTAAGTCCGAATGACGCCAGTTCTCCCATCCGTTTTCACTGAGAGTCTCGTTGAACACGGAGATCCATTCTCCCGTCCCGTTTTCTCTGTGAAAACCGATCCATAGATTGTCGTATTCATCAGAATTGCTCACCAGTTCCTGCACAATCTTTTCTTCCCAATACGATCTTATAACAGCCAAATCACCTGATGAGAAAAAAAAATTATGAAAACAAGAAGACCCAAATAAATCAGCTCCGGAATATAATTTAATGGCAGCTTGGAAGTGAAGTTTTCTCGAGCAATTGAAATTTTTTTAGTTTATTCACCTCCCTCGGCGATACAAATTTGCCTCGCTTCGGTCCACGAGCACAATGCCTCGGTATGCAGTTTGTGAGCGCCGAATCCACTCGTCATGACATAGTCCTCCCTTGGACGGATCTGCCCTCCACACGTTATCGCTGCGGTTGACGCTGTTGTTGACGCTGCTGTTGACGCTGCTGTTGACGCTGCTGTTGTCGCTGCTGTTGACGCTGCTGTTGACGCTGCTGTTGTCGCTGCTGTTGTCGCTGCTGTCGTCGCTGCAGTTGTCGATGCTGTTGTCCCGAACAAAGGAGCACTTATGTTGTATATCGTGATGTTGAAGTAGTAATTCACCTTCGGCTGGGCTATTCGTAGAAGAAGAAAGAATAATGTATACTTGTTGGCATACATCGGGGATATGCGTGTTACCCCTGAACTGCTTCTCGACACCAAAAGCCGATGAATTTATGTATTAATTTATGCAGTATATTTATCAACTAATGTAATTATTTGTTAATTCGTTAATTAATTTATTAACTTAATTATTTTTTTTGTACTTACTTTGCACATCGGTGTCATTATTTGTCCCTGAAACATGCACAGGGAAGTTCAGAATATGAGGATTGGTGGAGGCGGGGTGTGCGCGACTGGAAAATTCGCACATTCCATGCCACAGAAAAATGCACAATAATACAGACTTTAACATATTCGATTTGTATATTTTCGGCGTCGAACTGATCGCGAGTACAGACCGGGATGTTCTAATGGCACCACGATCTTCTCTTCTACTTATATGACGGATCGAGGGCAATCCGGCGAAACACCCACCCCCACTATCGAACGTTTTATTAACTGACCAATACAGACCCGCGTAAACATACTATTATTTTCGTACATCTCGGCGGACCGAAAATCGTCGAAAGCGAAAACTTGTAATCAGTGAGCAATGAGCTGATTACGATATAACTATCGATAAATAAAAGACCTAACGACATCTCTCAGAGAAACCCGCAGCTTTGCTGTGCGGGTGCAAGCCGACGAGTTCAACGTTCGAAAAATAAAAATACATGACCCGAAACGAATTTGAAGAAATCGCGTTTTCGGTACTTCGTTAATTGTAGCGCAAGTGTGACCACGTGTAATATTATCGACGACCCCGATAACTCGTTCGTTATCGCACCGAGAAACGAGGAACAACTTAAAAATAAAAGGTTACTTGAAAATAAAGAATAACAATCTACAGCACAAAGTGGACCACAAAAAACGAATGATTATAAAGAAAACAATTCAAATTTACATAACTTACAAAAATATATTTTTTTTTTAAAGCGCTTTTGCTTCAGGTTTAGCGCGTCAAAATACACCAACATCACGCTTAACTTTGTCGGATCTGTGCTCGGTGCGAAAAAATACACTGCGATTTTTAAACCGTAAGTGACGTTTTCCCGTATAACGTCACTTCCGATTGTGGATTTTGATTTTGAAACCAGAAACGACCTTTTCACGTATGACGTACCTTCCGGTTGAAAACCGCGATTTTGAAACCGGAAGTGACGATTTCCGGAGGTGACGTCACTTCCGGTTGAAAACTGAGATTTCGAAACCGGTAGTGACGTTATCCCATATGACGTCACTTCCGGTTGAAAACTGAGATATCGAAACCGGCAGTGACGTTTTCCCGTATGATGTCACCGGACTAACTGAAATCCAGTTAGCGTATCATTCCGGGCGATCCGCACACAGCCGTTACGTGTAAAAGCGTGATTGTCGAACGAGACGCTAAGTGCCGGAGTACGTGCACGGGAAATCTATTCCCGTTCCGATGGACCGGAGCAATTCTTATCCCGTACAATACAACACGTAGCTCAAATATTCGACTTCCTATGTACGAGACACTCTATATCAAGCTATATTACCACTATTGAAAGCCATATGAAAATTACAATTTGCAAGTTTATTTATTAACGTATGTCCTTATTTATTGATTCACGAATTTATTCATTACCTTAATTATTTATTTTTCGGTGCTTACTTTGCTTATTGGTGCCATGGATTTGCAGTGAACGAAACGCGGAGAATACTAGAACGCACAAACCACAGACCTCAACATATTCGATTTGTATTTCTTCGGCGCCGAACCGAACGCGAATAAAGACTGGGATCTTCTAATGACGCAAGGAGCTTTCCCCCCTCTATTTAAGTGGCGGGTCAAGGCTAATCCAGGGAAAGACCCACTTCACTATCGGACGTTAAACTAAGAGCTCCACTGTCTAACTCCTAACCGCAACAAGTCGTAAGATGAAAAAGGATTTCTATTTAAAAAAAGGAAGGGTTTAAACCCTACCTCGTTTCCCATGTATATATACACTCAAATATGTATCCATATTGTAACACACAGATCACCCTGCATTCTGAATCTTTGTATTCTCACACATGCATAATAAAAATCTATCTATCTATCTATCTATCGGACGTTTTATTTACTGACCAATACACATAAACGTACACATACTATTGTTTTCATCTCGGACCGAAAACCGACGAAAGTGAAAAATTATTTTGTAATCTGTGAGTAATGGACTGACTACAAGAAAAATATCGATAAATCATTCTGGTGATAAAAAAAATCATATATGTTTTGCAACTTAAAAATAAAAAATAAATGATTGGACGAGAGTACAGATTTCTTTAAAAAAAAAAAAAAAAACAAAAACAAAAAGGAATTTCAGCGATAGATTCGTCCAGTCCCGGTCAGCGCGGGGCGTTCTAGTACCACAGAAGAAATTATCCTGTTTTGTTGACATTTCAAAAAAATGCATGATTCGAAACGGAGTAGAAGAAATCGCGTTGTTTGTACTTCGTTAACTATAGCGCAATGATCACGTGTAATATTATCGTTGACCCAGATAACTCATCCGTTATTGCACCAAGAATCGAAAAAGTTTTGATGACTTCAAAAAAATAATGATAATAGATAGCACAAAGTCGGTCACGGAAAATATTATTATTCAGAAAACAATACGGATTTGCATAGTGTAAAAAAAACTGAAAAGTTTACTCTAAAAAGTCGCTCTTTTGCAAACGAACATTTGAGGATCATCACAGGGTTTCGAAATCATCCCTGTCAAGTTTGTGTCCGAATAATATCCAACGCATTTATATGCCCGCATTTTAAAGTGATGATGACCCCAATTCTCCCATCCGATTTCACTGAGAGGCTCGTTGAACACGGAGATCCAATCTCCCATCCCATCTTCCCTGCGAAAACCGATCCATGGAGTCTGGTCTTTATTAGAATTTATCACCATTTGCTTCACAATCTTTTCTTCCGCATACGATCTTATAACAGCCAAATCACCTGATGAGAAAAAAAAAAATTATGAAAATAAGAAGACCCAAATACATCAGCTCCGGAATATAATTTAATGGCAGCTTGGAAGTGAAGTTTTCTCAAGCAATTGACATTTTTTTCAGTTTATTCACCTCCCTCGGCGATACAAATTTGCCTCGCTTCGGCCCACGAGCACAACGCCTCGGTATGCAGTTTGTGAGCGCCGATTCCATTCGTCACGACATAGCCCTCCCCTGGATGGATCTGCCCTCCACACGTTATCGCTACTGTTGGAACTGCTGTTGACGCTGCTGTTGACTCTGCTGTTGACTCTGTTGTTAACTCTGCTGTTGACGCTGCTGTTGACGCTGCTGTTGGCGCTGCTGTTGTCGCTGTTGTTGTCCCGAACAAAGGAGCATTTATGTTGTATATCGTGATGTTGAAGTAGTAATTCACCTTCGGCTGGGCTGTTCGTAGAAGAAGAAAGAATAATGTATACTTGTTGGCATACATCGGGGACATGCGTGTTACTCCTGAACTGCTCTTCAACACCAAAAGTCGATGAATATATGTATTAATTTATACAGTATTTTTATTAACTAATGTATTTATTTGTCATTAATTCATTAATTTATTTATTAATTCATTAATTTATTTATTAATTCATTATTTTTTTTGTACTTACGTTGCATATCGGTGTCATTATTTTTCCCTGAAACATGCACAGGGAAGGTCAGAATATGAGGATTGGTGGAAGCGGGGTGTGCGCGACTGGAAAATTCGCACATTCCATGCCACAGAAAAATGCACAATATTACAGACTTTAACATATTCGGAAATATTACAGACTTTAATATATTTTCGAAGTCGAACTGATCGCGAATACAGAGCGGGATGTCCTAATGACACCACGAGCTTCTCCTCTACTTATATAACGGATCGAGGGCAATCCGGCGAAACACGTACTCCCACTATCGAACGTTTTATTAACTGGCCAATACAGACCCGCGTAAACATACTATTATTTTCGTACATCTCGTTGGACCGAAAATCGTCGAAAGCGAAAACTTGTAATCAGTGAGCAATGAGCTGATTATGATATAACTATCGATAAATAAAAGACCTAACGACATCTCTCAAAGAAACTCGCAGCTTTGCTGTGCGGGTGCAAGCCGACGAGTTCAACGTTCGAAAAATAAAAATACATGACCCGAAACGGATTTGAAGAAATCGCGTTCTCGGTACTTCGTTAATTGTAGCGCAAGTGTGACCACGTGTAAGATTATCGACGACCCCGATAACTCGTTCGTTATCGCGCCGAGAAACGAGGAACAACTTAAAAATAAAAGGTTACTTGAAAATAAAGAATAACAATCTACAGCACAAAGTGGACCACGAAAAACGAATGATTATAAAGAAAACAATTCAAATTTACATAACTTACAAAAATATTTTTTTTTTTAAAAGCGCTTTTGCTTCAGGTTTAGCGCGTCAAAATACACCAACATCACGCTTAACTTTGTCGGATCTGTGCTTGGTGCGAAAAAATACACTGCGATTTTTAAACCGGAAGTGAAGTTTTCCCGTATAACGTCACTGCTGGTTGTGGATTTTGATTTTGAAACTAGAAACGACCTTCTTCACGTATGACGTAACTTCCGGTTGAAAACCGCGATTTTGAGACCGGAAGCGATGTTTTCCGGAGGTAACGTCACTTCCGGTTGAAAACTGAGATTTCGAAAACGGTAGTGACATTATACGGTATGACGTCACTTCCGGTTGAAAACTGAGATATCAAAACCGGCAGTGACGTTTTCCCGTATGATGTCACCGGACTAACTGAAATCCAGTTAGCGTATCATTCCGGGCGATCCACACGCAGCCGTTACGTGTAAAAGCGTGATCGTCGAACGAGACGCTAAGTGGCACGGGCCACCGGGCGAGAAGTGCACTATCCTTCCCTCCCGCGAGACAAATAGATTCTCTCGTCTCCCGATCCCCTCTAACCCTCCAAGGAGATCGAGGGTCCAGTCGCGTCGGGCCGATAGTTACATCCGGCACTGTTTTATCGTCGAGTTATCGAGTCTCGATCGGTAGATCCCCATACAAGCTCCTCTCCGGCCGCGCATCGTCTACCTCCCCTTCTCCCCATTGCAGCCTCCGCCGATTCCTCCTCGATCGTGCTCTCAGTCGATCTCGGCTCTGCGAACTCTCATTGCAAATCCGATGTGCAGCACTTCGGCGCGAGAGAGAGCAAGGGCGAGACGTTACGTACGACCCCGTCGAGTGCCTCCCGGCCACCGAGATGCACCGGCGCTGCCGATCCACATCGGTAGTGATCTACCGATCTCTGTGTTATAACTCGTAGCAATTTTTGTGCATTTTTTTATTTATTTTTTTAAAACTTTTTTTCGTTCATCTTATCTCTGCCGAGTTAGCGAATCGTGATCGGCCTTTGGGCAGAAGTGCAGTCGTCCGGCGAACGGAGATCGGTCAATAGCTCCTCCATAACGATTTATCTGTAGGTGTGTAGACCCATGTATATGTATAGTAGTTTCGCTCTTTGGCCGGGTAGGTTGTTATACGTACATACATATGTATTGTGTATGTTACGTATGTTGGTACGTATAACAGAGCAGAACAGAGAGGATCGCGCTGCCGGTGCGCCACGGACAGCGGTTCCGAGCTTATGTACGCTCCGTATACTCCGGATACTTATGTATCGGAGTCGGTACGATATCCACGTTGCACACTTGCGAACGTATGTATATTTTACCGTTTGAAACGAGAGAAGCGAGGGAGAGTGAGACGGGGCCAATAGTTGCTCCGACGCTCTCTCCCCGGGCCACAGAAAAACATTCCCACAGATCAATGCTCCCCGAGCGGGAGCGAGAGATCAAGAGCGGAGGCTGGGAATATGTATATCGATCGAAACGATTAGATCTATCTGGATTTCATGCCGGACTCCCGACCGGATAGCCCGCTCATTGGAGATATCTCGCTGATACGGCTTGCCGGGAATCGGACTGATACGCCAGGGATATCACGAGGAATTGCGAGGATTGTGAGAAAATATTGAGATTAAAATTTATTAAAATTTATTGCGCTGAGATGTTCGGACGAGAGGTGCGATTTTAGATTCGCGGGAAGTTCGACTCACTTGGGTTTTGCGCGGGGGAATTTTTGGTGGGATTCTTCCGAGCGGTGTTACGAGATCGATGGTCGGATTCGAATTTTTTTTTGGGCCATTGAGAGAACATACTTTGGGGTGCGTCTGTGAATTTTTAAAAATTTTTGCAGGTGTTTTTCGATGATGTCCGGGCCAGTTGAAGATTGTGGACCACTTCGATGATTTGTATGATTTATATTCAGAAATAAAACATATGTTACGTAATTTTTTTCTCCCAGAAGAACGAGAGGAAATTTGAATTCAATTTGTTTCCCCCAACTGTCGTCCGACCAATATCGGTCGATTGGAAATTTCTTCGATATATTAGGGAAGCTATCGCTCATCTTGCGCGCTATCAACGCGTACTTACACGGGACTTCGATGATTTGTATGAGTTATATTCGAGGAAAAAAAAAATATACGTCACATAATTTTTTTTTCTGGCGGAAGAGCGAGAGGACCTTCGAACTAAATTTTGTTCCCCCGACTTTTGTCCGACTAATACCTGCACCGGCCGTTTGGAAATTTCGTCGATCTATTTGGGAAGAACTGTTGGGAAGCTATCGCTCATCGTGCGCGCTATCAACGCGTACTTACACGGAACATAGACGCTTGTATTTTCTATGGGTTAGCTGACCTGGCATAGGATTCGGAAAAATGAGCCCCCCCGAGCGACAATTAGCTCGACCCTTCGTCAGTGGTTCGTTTTCTTAATCCTTTTTTTATTTCAGTTCACTCGCCCGACGCAACTTCGGTGGCGATGCTGTGTGTGCCCGGCGATGAGAAGTGAACATCAACTCGAACCACACGAGGAAGAAAAAGAAGAAAGAAAGATCGAACAAACCGAAGACAGACGGACGGAACGATGGACGGGCGGACCGTTCGATGGTTACAAATGATACTCATCAATAAAGAATTAGCATGCGGGTGAGGCTCGTTTGCAGCTCGTATCTCTTTCTCCTCGTTCTCTCTCGGGAGATAAATAATTTCGTTGTTATTAAGCGTTCGGACGTGTGCGGCGAGTGCCGGTGTGCGTGCACGGGAAATCTATTCCCGTTCCGATGGACCGGAGCAATTCTTATCCCGTACAATTCAACACATAGCTCGAATATTCGACTTCCTATGTACGAGACATTCTATATCAAGCTATATTACCAGTATTGAAAGCCATATGAAAATTACAATTTGTAAGTTTATTTATTAACGTATGTATTTATTGATTCATTAATTTAATTATTTATTTTTCGGTGCTTACTTTGCGTATTGGCACCATGAATTTACAGTGAACGAAACGCGGAGAATACTAGAACGCACAAACCACATACCTCAATATATTCGATTTGTATTTCTTCGGCGCCGAACCGAACGCGAATAAAGACTGGGATCTTCTAATGACGCAAGGAGCTTTCCCCCCTCTATTTAAGCGGCGGGTCAAGGGTAATCCAGGGAAAGACCCACTTCACTATCGGACGTTTTATTTACTGACCAATACACATAAGCGTACACATACTATTGTTTTCGTCTCGGACCGAAAACCGACGAAAGTGAAAAATTATCTCGTAATCTGTGAGTAATGGACTGACTACAAGAAAAATATCGATAAATCATTCTGGCGATAAAAAAAATCGTATATGTTTTGCAACTTGAAAATAAAAAATAAATGATTGGACGTGAGTAGATTTATAAAAAAAAAAAAAGAAAAAACAAAAACAGAAAGGAATTTTCATCACTCGGTGCGGATATGGCCACTTTTCCGCCCGCTTCGCGTGCGTAAAACCGCCATTTTTGCACCTTGTGATGAAAAATTTCATACATCCCTCGTGCGAAACACTTTTTCTAACTCGTGGAGTAATGTACTATTCAGCGATAGATTCGTCCAGTTCCGGTCAGCGCGGGGCGTTCTAGTACCACAGAAGAAACTATCCTGTTTTGTTGACGTTTAACAAAAAATGCATGATCCGAAACGGAGTAGAAGAAATCGCGTTATTTGTACTTAGTTAATTATAGCGCAATGATCATGTGTAATATTATCGTTGACCCAGATAACTCATCCGTTATTGCACCAAGAATCGAGAAAGTTTTGATTACTTCAAAAAAATAATGATAATAGATAGGACAAAGTCGGTCACGGAAAATATGATTATTCAGAAAACAATACGGATTTGCATAGTGTAAAAAAACTGAAAAGTTTACTCTAAAAAGTCACTATTTTGCAAATGAACATTTGAAGATTATCACACTCCATCGAAATCATCCCGTCGTGCCTTGTGTCCGAACAATATCCAACGCATTCATATGGCCTCCATTTAAATTGCGGATGACCCCAATTTTCCCATCCGATTTCATTGAGAGGCTCGTCGAACACGGAGATAAAATCTCCCGTCCCGTTTTCCCTGTGAAAACCGATCCATGGAAACTGTCGGCCATTAGGATTTCTCGTCATTCGCCGCACAATCTTTTCTTCCACATGCGATCTTATAACAGCCAAATCACCTGATGAGAAAAAAAAATGAAAATAACAAGACCCAAATAAATCAGCTCCGGTCAATTGCTACTTGTTGAAGTGACGATCGAAAAAATAATATAATTTAATGGCAGCTTGGAAGTGAAGTTTTCTCGAGCAATTGACATTTTTTTCAGTTTATTCACCTCCCTCGGCGATACAAATTTGCCTCGCTTCTTTCCACGAACACAACGCCTCGGTATGCAGTTTGTGAGCGCCGATTCCAGTCGTCACGACATAGCCCACCCTTGGACGGATCAGCCCTCCACACGTTATCGCTGCTGTTGACTCTGCTGTTGACTCTGCTGTTGACTCTGCTGTTGACGCTGCTGTTGGCGCTGCTGTTGACGCTGCTGTTGTCGCTGTTGTTGTCTCGAACAAAGGAGCATTTATGTTGTATATCGTGATGTTGAAGTAGTAATTCACCTCCGGCTGGGCTATTCGTAGAAGAAGAAAGAATAATGTATACTTGTTGGCATACATCGGGGATATGCGTGTTAGCCCTGAACTGCTTCTCGACACCAAAAGCCGATGAATTTATGTATTAATTTATGCAGTATATTTATCAACTAATGTAATTATTTGTTAATTCGTTAATTAATTTATTAACTTAATTATTTTTTTTGTACTTACTTTGCATATCGGTGTCATTATTTGTCCCTGAAACATGCACAGGGAAGTTCAGAATATGAGGATCGGTGGAAGCGGGGTGTGCGCGACTGGAAAATTCGCACATTCCATGCCACAGAAAAATGCACAATATTACAGACTTTAACATATTCGATTTGTATATTTTCGGCGTCGAACTGATCGCGAGTACAGACCGGGATGTTCTAATGGCAACACGATCTTCTCTTCTACTTATATGACGGATCGCGGGCAATCCGGCGAAACACCCACTCCCACTATCGAACGTTTTATTAACTGACCAATACAGACCCGCGTAAACATACTATTATTTTCGTACATCTCGGTGGACCGAAAATCGTCGAAAGCGAAAACTTGTAATCAGTGAGCAATGAGCTGATTACGATATAACTATCGATAAATAAAAGACCTAACGACATCTCTCAGAGAAACCCGCAGCTTTGCTGTGCGGGTGCAAGCCGACGAGTTCAACGTTCGAAAAATAAAAATACATGACCCGAAACGAATTTGAAGAAATCGCGTTAGCGGTACTTCGTTAATTGTAGCGCAAGTGTGACCACGTGTAATATTATCGACGACCCCGATAACTCGTTCGGTATCGCGCCGAGAAACGAGGAACCACTTAAAAATAAAAGGTTACTTGAAAATAAAGAATCATAATTTATAGCACAAAGTAAACCACGAAAAACGAATGATTATGAAGAAAACAATACAAATTTGCATATTTATATTTGCATGGAATTATGCGCTCCTGAATTTATTTTTATCGCGCTTTCGATCTGTACACAAGCAATAAAAAAAAAAAAATACTTAATAAAAAAATAATTGACCCTCATCGTTGTTTCGCGTGGATGCGGTTTTGACCGATTCGACACGGAACGCCTCGTACGGTGTATCCCGTGTACCGTAGCTGCAAATCAGACGGCATTTGTTTCTCGAAAAACTCTTCCTCGGTTGTACAGTTGCATTCGAAGGTAGCGAGCTCTCTGTATGTGCGGGCTCCTCGGCGAAGAGCGCTTCTGGGCTCACGGCCATTCGGGGCTAACGAGTGCGCATACAAAATCAACACGATTCCGTCGGGGTCGTGACGCTGCGCCTACACGACGTAGAGTAACGTATTATACCCTACGTACAGCGTACGGCGCATGAGCTACTGCGCGGAGTGCAATTCTTGCGCAGAGCTCTGCGCATCACCGTGGAAATCGTAAGAAATAAAAAAAAAAACACGTACAGAGATACAGATAGAGAAGAGACGGCAAGAATTCACACAACGTGCCGGTCGACCCAGTTTCTCACGAAGGCGAAATGTAGCGTGTCTGACTTTCTGCGAAGATCTTGTTGCGCGGTTGAATATGAAACTTGTTTTTGGCTACCGCGGGATATCACTGTGGAGCTAACCGAGACACATTGCCGACCGGCGCTGACCCCGCGTGTCAGTGATAAGGTGGAAATTCCGCAACGCAGTGGGATACGCAACTTACAAGCTACGAGGAACTCCGTTTCCTGGTTGAGACGAGAGAAAACAACGAACAATTGACGAGTTGGGACTTTTTTTTTTTTGAGCACCTAGAAAAATAATTTATTTGACGGGAAGCCGTAAATAAATATTTGTTTTAAATCCTTACATTAATTGTTTTAAGTAAATATTTATTTAAACCAAATGAATATTTATTTGCGGGGCGTTCGTTAAATATATTATTTTTCTGGGTGAGATTGAGGTGGCTTTATTTTTGGATCTCCACCACGTGGTCAAAAAGCACCGGCTCTTTTACACTGATCGACGAATCGTTACAAGATTTTTATGACATCTTCGGAGGGTTCGTACCCTTGTTCGAGAATTTTTTCAAATTTTTTCCACGCTGCGTTCCAAGGTTTTACCTTTTTTTCAAACTATATGCTCTAACTTTGACAAAACGCTTCACGTATGCAACGGCGTGCTTCAACAATTTTTTAACACCGGAAGGAATTAATTTTGCGCCGTGTCAATTTTTCCATACTCTTTACACACATGCGGAAACATTCTGTGAAAATTGCAGCTGAATCCGAATAGTCGATCTTGGGACGAAAAAATACCAAAGTTTCGATATTCCCGAAAATGCATCGGCGCGTTCTCGAGACGAGAACCAAAATGTTCTTCTCCGGAAGCCGAATTTCACGTCTCCATTCATGAATCATCGCCGGTATATCCCGAGAGAAGTAAAGATAATATTAAAATAATATAAAGTTATTAGAGTCTCGAGGAAAAAACTGCGGGTGGTCAGCGGCCACGGGAGTGCCAGAAGAGGAAGATTGTCGTTTCATCGTATTTCGAATGGTTTGCTCTTCCTCTTAAGCTCCCTGTTTCTTTGTCGCCCGCGACTACCGAATGAAATAACGATACGTCACTTCTCGAGTAGGTTTATCCAGGCTTCCCGCGGTTAGGACACAATTTCACCTGGCGGCCCTGAAAAACATCGTTCGGTAGCCTCGCCCGAGTCCTCTGTCGTTCGGACACGAGTTCGGAATCCCCTTTTTTACTCCTCGTTCTCTTCCAACACTTCTCGATAACATGAATCTCTTGATTCCGTCGGATCTGGCCGTCTAGCCTTTCCCCGTCTAGCCCGAACGGCGTTCCATCGGATGTGTCGGACCGGTGCGCAGACACCGACCGGGATCTCGATTTAAAGGGGGCCGTTACGCAGTTGTTGCCGTGGGATTTCTATCGTCATAATTTCTCAGTGGCTGGACCACCTCGAAGAATGTGTGATAGCCCGAACAACAGGTTCAAACTTTGGGGACGGGTTTCGACCGAGTCCTACCCACTACCCGCTACTTCTGTACTCAAGTTGTATTCGGTAATTAAATATTTAAGCACTACCCAGTACTTTGGTACTTCGGTATTTAAGTACGTAAGATACTTGTGGTACGAAGTACCACACGGTACTATGTACTCAAGTACTTAAGTACCGAACAGTACTTCGTACTCAAGTACTTAAGTACCGAACAGAATTTCGTACTCAAGTACTTAAGTACCGAACACTACTTCGTACTCAAGTACTTGAGTACTACAACAGTACTTCGTACTCGAGTACTTGAGTACTCCACAGTACTTGGTACTCAAGTACTTGAGTACTATATAATACTTCGTACTCAAGTACTTAAGCACCACACAATACTTCGGTACTTCGGTACTTCGGTACCCGAGTAGACATTTTTCGAGCGTTACATCAGGCCCTGACAGGGTCCGAGAGGAACCTGACAAGGCCTTATCAGGCCCCGATGTAACGCTCGAAAATTGCTACTCGAGTACTTCGTGACAAGCCAAGTGACTCATCTTTACATCGCTGTCCGATTCTTCAAAATCAGTCTGGCCGGTATTCGCCCGCTCTCCCCTATTCGCGGTCCATGGGGCCACCTGAGTCGTGTTTTTTTTCCTCTTTTTCTTTTCTGATTTTTTCTCACCGCGGTTCCGTGAGGGTAAAGAGAGAAGAGGGCAAAAGGGCCCCGCGTCGGTTTGCCCGCGAGGTGCAAAACAATTCATTACCGGATGACCCGCGACCCCGGTGCGCGAGCCGCTCATTACGGGGTACTTTGATGATCCCGAAGGGAATAAAAGAAGGCGCTGATTCGAGAGGGAGAGAAGAACCGCGGCCGATCCCCTTGGCAGAATAAAAATTTACGAAATAAAAAATTGCGCGAGAGCCCGCGTGCACGCGCTGAAGAGAAAGGGGAGAGGAAAACCGAGGATGAGGCGAGATGAGGGAAGCGAGGATTAAAAAAGAACGAGGAATGGAGTACAATACATCCCGGCAAAATCGCGGACTTCGAGGCGAACGGACCAACGATAAAGGATGACCGTTAATGCAGGAATCGCTTCGGGTCATTATTACGCACTTTTTTTTTTTTGTAATTTATTTATTATCATCTCGTTCCTCATTTTTTTTTCTGTCTCGTCATTCCTGAATAAGAATTCGCGAGCGCTGAGAAAGTTCTCAGGATCACGCTTGACAGCGAACTCGCAGGCCTGTGTCGAGCATGGAATAAATTCCATTTCGTGAGCGAAAATTCAATCATCAGAAAATTTGGGCCATAGAATTGAATAAATTTCATTCCATGAAAAAAAATTCAAACATCAGAAAATGTTGCCGATAGAAAGGAATAAACTTTGTAATGATTGAATGAAATCGTGGAATGAAATCGATTTGAAAAATATCAAACTGAAGGTTTAAAAAAATACTTGTTAATTTTTATTCTTCGAGACCCTTCTTTTGATTGATTTTTTAATAAACTTCTCCGTACTTCTGCGTAAATTTCTTATCGCTCTTCTTCACCAGCAGTTAGCCGATAGAACGGAATAAATTTTGCAATGATTAAATTTCAGCTCATGGAATGAAATCGATAAAAAAAAGATCAAAATGAAGGGCTTAAAAAAATGGTTAATATTTTTTTAAACCTTCAAAAACCTTTCTTTATTGATTTTTTTTTTCGTAAACTTCTCCGTATTTCCTACGTAAATTTCTTATCGCTCATCCTCACCGGCAGTTCCTCGAAACTCACCGGTATAAATAGTGCCATCCGATCGTTTTCGTGCGGTAACGAGAAGCCCGCGGAGGTATATTACGCACCGTACAATAAATAATCGAGTGCGAATCTCGAAAAAAGCATCTTTCCTTTTAACGAGGACTCTGTTTTTGGTAGCGTGCGCTCCGATCGAGCACATCGAACATATATGCGTTCATACATGTATATATGCATGCACACACATGTACACATATACACATCGCAAAGAGTACTGAAAAAGTATCGGGGAAAAAAAGGGTTCCTGAGGTTGGTGGCTGCTGGAGGAAACGAGCGTTAGGTGTACCGATAAAAATCGTTCGTATCGATTAATCTCTCTTTTAAATCGGAAATTTTACGATCGCGAGAGAATCTCGGTTGGCGAAGTTCTCAAGCATTTATTATTTTTTTTTTCTCTCCCTCACCATCCACTCGGCGGAGTCTCTTCGAAAGTCCTGTGGCAGTCGCGGGTCGTTTCTGCACCGGTACTTGCCAGACTTCCTTTCTTCCCATTCCCCCGCTCGTATCTCCATTTTTTTTTGTTTTTTTCATTCTTTCATTCCCCCTTTATTTTTTTGTTGTTCGCGATACGAGGCGTAGGTGGAGATGGAAGAATACGAAGAAGAAGGCCAGCGCGTGGACGAAAGAGGACGCGACGCCCTGCATATGCGCGCCGGGCTGTGCGGTACACGCCGAGAGAGAAAATTGCGAGGTCCGAGAGAGAGGTGAGTATTAAAAAAAAAAAAAAAAAAAAAAAACGAGAACCGCGAGACGCGGGCGCGTGTAGCGATATTAAAAATCACAATGCGCGGCTTATTAACTCGACCCACAATCCGCCTTGGTGCGGCGCACACGATGCACCGGAGAGAATAAAAAAACATACAAGGAGGAAACAGCTCTCGCTTATTTTTTTTTTTTTTTTTAAGATACTCCTCTGTGCTACTTGCACGAAAATTGCTCCACGGCTCGATCTTCGCGAAGTTGATTGTTTTTGCATTTTCGTTTGTCTTATTTTGTTTTTTTTTTTTTTTTTTTTTTTTTTTTTTTTTGAAGTATCGAATATTCATTGATTAATTGACGGTGATAAATCTCTTTGGGCGTTTCGTTGTTCGTACTCGACCGTATTTGTACTTCGATACGACCGTATTCGTACTTCGACGTGACCTGTAACGAAGAAATATTATCAGCGACTTTATTTTATTGTGTTTATTTTTTTTATTTTTTTTATTTCATCTTTTGGTTGAACTCCGTTCGGCGGACCGGTACGGCGGAGAGTAAAGTCGCCCTCGCGTTTACGACGGCCGAACTTTACTGCACCGCGCGGAGAGCGGGCCGACCGCAACGGGGAATTAGCAATTGTAATGTTATAAGGCGCGCACACGAGAGAGAGTCGCGATGAGGGAGAGAAAAGAAATGAAGCGACAACGAAGAGGAGGAAAGGGCAAGAAAATAAAAAAAAATTAAAGAAGAAACGTAAAACGCGACGGAGCGAGGGTGCATGTGACAGCGGAAGAGTGACCCGAAGAGAGACGGAAACGTGGAAGGACGAAAAGTGAAGAAAAAAAATAAATAAAAAAAATTAACAAAAATAAAATAAGAGAGAATGAGAAAAGGGACACGTCGGCTGGCTCGTCGGAGCGAAAGAGTGGAGGTGTACGAAAAGGGATAAAGAAGAATACGCGGGACCCCGCGAGAGAGCCGGGTCACGGGGATTTCATTTGACGGAATAACGTAGCGTTTAACAGCCGGTACCGTTATCACGCTCTCGCTGCGGCGTGTATAACGCTCGCCCGCAGTCAACTCGACTCGCTCCCCCGCCGTCAGAGCAGCTACACGTAAGCGAATAAGCTACAGAGTGAAAGAAAAAGAAATTCATCATTTTTTTGCTTTTATTTTTTGCAACGTTTTTGGCAATTGGCAATGTTAAGCTTCACAGTAGGCAGAAAGTGACATTGGATTCGTGTTTAGCGCAAAGAGATACATGGAAGTATGCGGTTCGAAATATTTTTTGGGACACTTCAATTTTTCTCAACAAATTTCAAGGTTTTAGCAAAAATTGATTACACTTTTTTTGGGGATTTTTATCGGCCTACGACGGCCTGAAAAAGGGAAATAGAATTTTGTGAGATACCCTATTTTTTGGGTTTTTTTTCGTAGATCACTATAGGCATCTTGTTTTTCCCGTTATTCCATCGGGAAGCAAAGATATCGTTGTTTTTAAATAGCCAAAACCGCGACTTTTCGCAAAATAGCTCAGATAGGTTTTCTTTTCAATATATTCATCAACGACCATATAAAAATTCTGAAAAAAATTTTGTGATCAGTACTGCATCCAAAAGGAAGTTCTCCACTGAAAATTACATTAAAAAAGAATATTAACCCACATGAAAACGGCTTAAAAACATGTATAACATTTTCAAAAAATTACACTAACTTCGTACATTAAAATAAAACCATGTTCAACGGGAAACAGACTCGGCGATTGATATATTTGGACTGAAAAATCCACGCCGAGAGCGAAAAGATAAAAATCAATAATTTCCAGCCCCAATTTTTCACCCCAACAATCAAAAAAATATTTATAATTTACCAGAAAGACCAACGGTTGGAAAATGACGAAGAAGTGCGGACCATTGGCGGCCCTCGAAAAGATTTTGAAAAAAAACTAAAAATAAAAAATGTAGTGTACGCGACGAGATGGAGTATAGGAACGTCGTGAGGCCTAATGGCGAGTCGCGTACAGCGTCCGCGTTCGTTTCGTTCGCGGGGACTCGCGGCCTCGGGAGGCCTCGAAGGGAAGTGACTAACGATCGGTAATCTCTCGGTGAGGTGAGCAAGATATGGCGCACAGCGGCCGTTGGACTCGGGTTCTCTATGTCCGCGGGGTCCAGTGCGCCCAGGCGCGCGCGAACACCTAAGCCCCTTCGATCTCGACAGGTTGGGTCACGACCGGACCACACGGCGTCCGAGGCCCTTGCCAGGTCAACCTGCGCTCCTTCTCCTCGCCTCCTCCGCGACTCCCTCATCCTCGTTTTCCCATTCTTCTTGTTCCTCTTATATTCGCCTTCCTCCTCGAGTCGTCCACCTCCGCGAACTGTTCCTCGATCGCTCCGATCAAGCACCCCCGGTTATGCAACCGGAATGTCTAATAAGAATCCGAACGCTCGCTGGCCGTAAAACGGCATTCTCGTCGTTCCGGGGACGTCGGATCGCAGATAATTTTAATAGATTCAATTTAAATAGAGGTGGATCAGATGAGATTGAAAACGTCACTTCTGCTTTCAAAATCTTGATTCTTTACCGGAAGTGACGTTTTTCCGTATGACGTCACCCCAGGTTAAAAAGTTAGATTTTCAAACCGGAAGTGACGCTTTCCTGTATTACGTCACTTCCGGTCAAAAACCAATATTTTCAAACCGGAAGTGACGCTTTCCTGTATTACGTCACTTCCGGTCAAAAACTAATATTTTCAAACCGGAAGTAACGCTTTCCTGTATGACGTTACTTCCGTTAAAAAACCAATATTTTCAAACCGGAAGTGACTATTTCCTGTATGGTGTCACTTTCCGTCAAAAACCAACGTTTCCAAACCGGAAGTGACGTTTTCCTCGTATGCTCTTCTCCATTAAAGCACTTCGAATTGCAAATAAAAAAAGATGAGAGAATCAAAACGTTTTGCAAAGTGTCTCCTGTACCGTTCAATTCGCCCTAATGCGATGTACATTACCACAAAGGCGTCAGAATCTCGAGGTAACAAGAGTGTAGAACAGCGTTGTCGGGTTGTCAGCCGGACAAGCCGCGGTCCGGACAGCGGGCCGATCTCGGGGCGCGCGAACCCGCGCACCTTCGCAATAATGCCCTGGGTGAAGAGAATACGGTAGCCGACAATCGTGGGTGCGCCAGGGCGTCGGCGGTACAGCGAGATCAATGAATCATTAGTAACTTCTATCCTTCCAGAGAAATACTGCCCGGCGCTGCTGCAGCGGCAGCGATCGGGGCGCAAGTCTCTTATACGTATAGCCTGTTAACTCTGCGCCGGGTCACTCGCGCGACGAACGCCCGTGCCCGTCCTATCGGGCAACATAAATTAACGTCCCTCGCCATAATTCAACGATGGACAGCTCGATCGCACCGGTAAAGTATCTCGTTTCGAAGCTATCCCCGAAGCTGTTACCGTAACGAGGCCGCGCGCAACGGCGATGCGTGTTTCCCTCTCGCGGAGCCCATACGATACTTGTGTCAATGCATCGCTGCGTTTATCCTCCGGCATTGATCGATCAATGATCGTCGTACAGATCGCAGCATTGTTTTTCACGGATTCGAGAGAGGTTACTGTAGGGTTTCTCTTTTGTTGCTCGCTAACGGCTTAAGAGCAAAGTTTGCGGGTCAATTTGATTAACGTGTGTTAAAATCGATTCAAAATAATGGCTTCTTTCAAAAAATATTTCGTTTCACCGAAAAGGTATCTTCTCTCAGAAAGATCATTTTGTCGACCCAAAATTTCAACCGAAAAAGTATCTGAATTTCATAAAGTTTATTTTCTCGACCCAAAAAGTGTTTTCTCTCAAATAAATGTATTTTCTCAACCCAGTAAATATCTTCTCTCAAAAAGATGTATTTGCTCCACCCAAAAAGTATCTCATCTCGTCTCAAAAAGTATCTCCATTCGATTCAAAAAGTACCTAAATCAAAATTTCAAAAAATATTTCCATTCGAATCAAAAAGTACCTAAAACAAAATTTCAAAAAGCATCTCCATTTGATTCAAAAAGTACCTAAAACAAAATTTCAAAAAATATCCCCATTCGAATAAAAAAGTACCTAAAACAATATTTCAAAAAGCATCTCCATTCGATTCAAAAAGTGCCTAAAAAAATTCTCAAAAAGTATCTCCGCTCAGAAGGAAACTATCGCGACTTACGAGTCGGAGAAAAGTAAGAGTAGGAATTGGCGTATGTGAGGAAGAGCCTAACGGAAGCGCAGGGGGAATTCGTTCGAGAGCAGAGTGGGACGGGCCTCGGCTGCACGCGATCCCCTCCGGATCGTGCAGAGTCACGGGTAATTGTCAGCATTAACCCACTTGCTGGGCGTCACCGCGGACACGCGCGTCTGCGTCTCGTTCATTCTTTCGCAACGAGAACCGTACTACGCATGTGCCGTAAAACCCGCGTATATCGCGGTATTTCCGCGTGGCGAGCGTCTGGCCAATCGTCGACGTCGCCTCTCGTAACCGCTCGCGAGAACCCCCTCGTCGTCGCGCAATCAGCGTGGAATTATGAGAGGGGGAACTGTACGTAGTCTCCGTACGCGGAGCTTCTTCGGAGTCCTCGGAAAAATCACCAGAGGCGCTGAGAATTGGCGGTATTTTTTTCTACAATAATAATCTTTCAGCAGGTAGCAGCGGCTTTCTTGGGGTGTTTTTTTTGGCAAGGTAAACCGAAGCCCGAACAGGTGCGAGGCTGAAGTAGCAAAGTGCCTTGTATCTCGTTGCCGTAGCGTGAATTCGTGAATAGTCGAACGGTCCATCGAGAAACACTCGGACACGGCAAATATTTGACAAAGTCTCGAGACGCAGAGAGTCAAGAGTCGAGCTGCCTTTCCGCAGGTGCAGCGCTGGCTTCATCGATGAAGATCGTTCGCAGAAGTTCCCTTCTAGTCTTCGAGACCAAGAATACCCGTTGGTAGAATAATTTTTGCGAAATTTTACACAAAAAAGAGACTATGGGGCTGACTTTATGCATTTGATGGTTTTACATAATAATTTTTATTTCGATTACTGTAGGTGGAATCAATTCGCCATTTGGCACATGTCTGGAGATGGTCTTTACCTACCTACAAAAAAATCCCCAGAAGTCCGACCACCTCCATTCTTCCCCAGTTTCCAAAAAACATTAAAAACACCTCCCCTCACAAAATATGAATAGCGATAGAAATATAACGATGAATCAATAATAAATATTTTACCGAATAAAATTTAGACGACTACCGTGTAAACTTGTCAGTTAATGGTCAATTACGTGAAATCGTCCGGTTTACGGTTAAGTTCGGTATCAGACATGTTCCAAACACGAGTTTAGTTGCTCGATGGATGTCGAAAGAAAATAAAAAAACAGTTTCGAGCCGAGAAGAATTTGAAGAGTCATTTTGAGTGCGGTATTCCCGAGTATTTAATTTGGTATTTAGTTTGGTTCTTGGCATATGTACGTCGACTCGGAGTCGCATTCGTGGGACGATGACGATCTCCCGAGTGGCTGGACCGTAGATCGAGCCAAGATTAGCCGCGGTATCATCTTAATTGCTGTCCAATGAGCACCGGTGTATACGCGGCGAGGTACGGGGCATCCGTCCGGGCTCTCGGCTCGGTAGGCTTCATATGAGCCGGAGCCGTCGTATAAATCGATCGTTGACAAGATCGAGACCGGCACGACGAGTCCGAGAGGAGACCGGGAGAGGATCACCGTGACTCCGCTTTAATTATCGGAGCCCTAGGTCGAGAACTCTAGGATCTCCGGACCGTCCTGTGTCCCCATCCATGACCGGATCGTACGATCTTTGTACGTTTATACTCGTAGCTCGACCTGACGCGGACTCCCCGAGGAGACCACCAGACCGGTCGCAAGCCAGCAGAGCTATCGATAAGAAACGATCGTGAAAATTACAAATTTTTAGACCTTTCTTCTCGTTTAAAAAATTGAAAAAAAATAACACACGAACTTTTTTTGGGACGTCAGAAATATACGAATTAAAAAAAAAAAACAACGGATGGGCATTCGTTGATCGACCGGATGAAATGTCGAAGGATCAGCTAATTTATTTTCGGACCGACAAAAACAAAAAAAAAACAAGCGTTCAAAACACCGGACGTCGGTCGGTGAATTTTCCCACTGTCGTGTTGTTGTCGTCGTCGTTCCCGCAACATCGGGGACCGAAGAGAGGGACGTCGGAGGAAAGAAATGAGCGACAACCGGTCATCATCAGGTGCTGGGAGAATCGGCAAAACGCGCCGCACACGCTCGATTCGCTTCGCGTCATTATCCGAGGTGTGGCACTCTGGTGAAACGCGTAGGTGGTCCTCTCAGGGGTTCCCGGGGCTCTTCGGGGGCGACGCCAAGCTGTTTTACTCTTCGGCTTCGTCGCGCTCGTGAGCGGCCACGTGTCCCGTGTGTGAACAACGTGAACCAGGGCTCTTCCGCAGGAACCCGTGACGCCCGGGTGACACGGAAAAAGACCTCCGGGACTCGACGAAAGAGATACGGGCACATGCGTAACTAACTAAACGTCCATTTGCTCGAAAAATTCATAGTAGACGTTTTGTTTTTTTATATCTAAGTTTGACCTTGGAGGTGCATCTACAAGGTCAAACTTAAGTTAATATAAACGAGAGATAGTACAAGATCGAATGAAGGAAAATTGCCGTTGCCGTTGCCGTTGCTGTTGCTCAGTAGACATTTTCGAGCGTTACATCGGGCCCTGATAGGGTCCTGATAAGGCCTTATCAGGCCCTTGTCAGGCCTTATCAGGACCTTATCAGGGCCCGATGTTACGCTCGAAATTTTCTACTCGGGTTGCTGTTGCTGTTGCTGTTGCTGTTGCTGTTGCTGTTGCTGTTGCTGTTGCTGTTGCTGTTGCTGTTGCTGTTGCTGTTGCTGTTGCTGTTGCTGTTGCTGTTGCTGTTGCTGTTGCTGTTGCTGTTGCTGTTGCTGTTGCTGTTGCTGTTGCTGTTGCTGTTGCTGTTGCTGTTGCTGTTGCTGTTGCTGTTGCTGTTGCTGTTGCTGTTGCTGTCTCATCCTAATTACGAAACTCCATCAGGTGTGCGAAAAACAATCCAGTATGTTGGTATGAAACCCACAAGACGACGGACACCAGATGTCCTTAAAGAATGTTCCAACGAGCTTCGCTTTCCCGATCGTAAATCCGTGGATAATTGATTCGTCCAAATTTCGACCCTTTCTCGTTTTAAAACGACCAAAAAAAGAGTTAAAAAACGAGCCGAACAGCTCGTCGGCTGTTCGGGTCTTCGAAAACGGAGGTTTCCATGTTCGCGTCCGGTCCGAGCCGGGTTGTAGTTCTTTTCTGCCTCGAGAATGCAATCAAGAGCTCGGACATGGAAAACACCCACGATCGGTATCTACGATCATTGTAGGATTCGTTATACGGCCTGAACGAGTTCGAGAGCTCCGGAATTTTTATCCGAAAAATTCCAGACTGTCCAGTGAAAGAAAGAACCGCGGCTCGGAGATAGCCGAGCGAGAAGAATCCACTTTCGCCGCGTGGCTGGTGTATCAGGTAAAGTGGTAAAGTGGCTGCGTTCTCGAGAGGGTGACCTGGTTCGTGTCTTCCCTTCGCACTCCGCCACCACATGGCCAGAACCATGCGGCACCGTGACAAACCACTGTTTCTGGCCATGCACGAATGGCCTCCAACCCTCCGCCCTTCGTATATTATTTCAGGGAAAATGCGCTTTTCGTCGCGAGGACTGGCAGCTCCGGAGACGATAAGGACTTTGAGTTATTCGCTTGTGGCAATGTAACGCGACTCGCAGACTGTTCTCGAGGCCTCTCTGCGGAGGCGAGCCCAACTTGCGGACCGCATTCCGGAGAGACAAGTGTCCACGAAGCGTCGATGAAAGACTCGAGGAGAAGCTTGGCCCGAACTCTCGAGGGGTGGTAAACAAAATCATCGGGCGTGGGACTGTGCGGTCGTGAGAATTGGTCCAGAGACATCGACGACTTTTTAGTTTGCTTGCGGAGCAAATTCTTTAAGAGTTGGTCATGTTCATTCCGATCAATGTACGGCTCTGATTCGATACAATTCATTGTAATTAATTAAGTAGGGTTCATTTTTTTTTATTCTCTTTGTGGGACTTAATTTTTTTTAGATTTTTTCTTTCTTGATATTCGATTATTCATCTTGTTGATTAGAATTAATTCTTCAGCAACATTGGAGCCCCGATTTACCAGCCTTTCCGTGTTTCTTTCTGTGCACTCGCTAGGACCGAAGACTTACGTGTATCAGGCAAGAGAATCGTGACAATTGGTCTGTAGACCTCGGCCACTTTTTCGTGAAGCAAATTCTTTAAGAATTGGTCATGTTGTTTCCGTTCAATATTTGGCCTTGATTCGATATAATGAATTATAATTAATTAAGTAGGATTCATTTTTTAAATTCATTTCTGGGACGCCGTTTTTTTTAGTCTTTGTATTCGTTGATTCATCTTGTTGATCAGAATTAATTTTCCACCGACATCAGGACCCCGATTTATCATCCTTTCCGAGTCTCTTTTTGTGCCCCCACTAGGGCCGAAGACTCACGTGTATCCGGGAAGAGAATTCCCGAGGAGGTGTCGGTGTCTTCGGCGGGGCGTCGGCCATCTGTTGCTCCAGTTTTTGGGAGCCGGCAAAGAAGCCGCCTTTCTGGACTGGCGCGTCTCGGCAGGACGGAAAGGGGTGAGTTTGAGAAATGCGAAGCTACAGGTCTCTCCCTCCAGGACTACTCGAGTATCTTCTTGATGAATTTTTTGGTGTTTTTGTTCTTATTTTTTTGTGTTTTCCGCCCGACTTTTCTTTTGATTCATCTTCGGTGAAATCGCTTCGGTGTATCCCTTTCTTCGGCGTGAGAGTCACGGAGCATCGGACTGAGGACGAGGGAGTGCCAGCGGTAACCAACAATTTCTGGGGATTAATCAGCGTCGGAATTAATTAGTTCCCGTGGCCCTCGCGAGCTCATTGCCCGCGGCTCGTTCCAACCGGTGATGGATGCAGGTGCATTTATCTCACGTGACAGCCAAGGGTGTCGTTAACCCCGCGTGACGCCCTCTCGCGCTATTAAGGCTCTCTCACGTGTACACCAACCAATTTTTTTTTATTTTTGCTTTTTTATTTGTTCCTTGGATTCGCTCCGAACAACCTTTGCACCCTTTTTTAACAAAATATTTCAATCTACTTTATAATGGTAAAGACAAGAATAACTATTAATCGGGCCGATCTTTTCCATTTTTTTTTCTATTTATTTGTCACTCGCCAAGGGTATCGCGCAAGGAATCTTCAGCAGGTAGAGAACCACAGGTGGACGAAAGTTAGGAAAACCTCACCTTTTTTTTTTTAATCTGCTTCGAAGATTGTTTCTGAACAATTTTTACCCTCTTTTTTTCTACCGAATTATTTCAATCTACTTTATAATGTTAAAGACAAATGATAACGATTCTTGGCACATTAAGCGGGCCGATCTTTTCTGTCATTTTTGTTTTGTTTTTTCTATTTATTTCTCACTCGTCAAGGCTATCGCGGAGCGGAATCTTCGGCAGTTAGCGGACCACAGGATGGACGAAAGTGAGGAAGACCGCGGGATCGCGGCGCGTGCCTTCTTTTATTTAAGGTCGCGGGCGATAAGGGTCTCAGAAGCGGAGGCCGCGAAGAAGCTCCGCTACAGGGAGGTATAACCCGATCGTATCGCGTGTTGGCAAACGACGCGAGAGAGGGACTGGCCCGGGCTCTCTTCTGCCTCATCCAGCGAAGCCGTTAAGCGATCATTAAGCAGAAACTCGCGAGAAAGGTACAGTAATGGCGATTTTTACGCTCGAATAAATCCATAGCTCTCCGGGCTCGCTTGCCAATTTAGATAGAGGCCCACAGGAGACTCTCGATTATTCGGACTTGTTTACAGGGACTTTATAACTACTTATCGAAGCTCTCGCACTTATCCCCTTTTCGTACACTTTCTCTTAATTTTTTTTTTTTTCTTTTCCTTTTGCTTTCCCCTTTTTCGGAAACTCCGAAAGCGATCGAACAACGAAATTGAAAGGTAAAAATGAAATTTCAACCATCATAACCGTTCCGGTCCAAAAATTGTGTTTTTATGAAAATTAAGGAAAGAGTTGAGGAAAGAGTTTAAGTAAGATTAGTCGTAAAAGGTTAACAGCGTTTGAGAGTCTGGAGATAAACACGACAAAGTAGAAGATATTGTGCGTTTTTAAAAAACTTGCCGATTTAGATGCAGACCCACGGGAGACTCTCGATTATTCGGACTTGTTTACATGGACTTTATAACTACTTATCGAAGCTCTCGCACTTATCCCCATTTCGTACAATTTCTCTTATTTTTGTTCTCTTTTGCTTTTCCTTTTCCGGAAACTTCGAAAGGGATTGAACAACGAAATTAAACAGTGAAAATGAAATTTCAAACTACACGACGGTACCGATAAAAAAATAACATTCTTATGAAAATTCACAAACGTCTATATATTGGTCCTAGTATATTATTTATGGATCAATGTAAGTGAATACCGTGAAAATTTAATAGTTGCAGAGGAATAATCGAACAATAATATTATAGGAATATAGAAGTAATAAATGGAATGAAATAATAACAATCTTGTGGTTAATTTTATGGTAGGTAAGTCGTAAAGTTGGATGTATTGGAAGAATAGAGCGCTAAAAGCTAACATCATTACGCACTCTTAGCGACTTGACAGACCTTAAGCGTGTCTTTCCTCTTTTGATTGTTCTTACTCAAAAAAGTAATCGATGAGGCGAGTTTTTAAAATATTAAGTGTCGGATCCGATTTGTAAGACTACTCATGAACGATTAACAGCATTTGGTAGTTCAGCGATAAACAACCTTAAGGTTGTTTATCTCTGTAAAAATACATTAACCATATAAAAAAAAATTTCAAACACGAAATATAAAATGCGAGCGGTCCACGTGTTAAATTTTCAATTATCCCGACATCTCCTCGACAAAGGATCTAAAAAACCGGCGCGTCGAGAATCTCGATCGTGCCGATCGACAAGAATCCCCGACACTTTCCGGTGAAGTTTCTCGGAGCGTGAACAGCCTCATTAGGGAGGGTAAAAAAAAGTTGGCAAGCATTCTGCGTCCATCGCTAACGACAGTTTAGTCGTGCTCTTCGGAATCTCCTTCCACCGATCTTCCTCTCTCCCCTTCCGCGGCCCACGTCACCCGGTCGAATCTTCAAATTTATCATTCATTTCGAGCCGAGCACTCCGGCAGCCCTCGGTGTGGAATCGTCGAGAGCGGCTCCGGAGAGGCATCGGAGGCATTTAGCAAATGAGAAGTTTAAGTGGCGTATCGAAATCTGCGCGAACCGATCGCCGGAGAGAAGCGAAAGAGGCCGCTGCATGGCGGGGACGAGGAGAACGAGAAAGAGGAGAGAAGAAGACGTCGAGGCAGGTGTAACCTGCTGAGAGCGGCTCTTCGGGCCGCGAGCCATCTGTTGTGCACGCCGCCTTAAAAAGAGATCCCCGACCGAAGTATAAGTTCGGGGCAACAGGTTGTTCCTTCTTTGCTTGCCGAACGCGCGGGCGGCGGCGGTGTCGGCCGAGATTGTTTCGTCCCTGTGCGGGTTCCTCGCGTTCCTCAGGATCGTGGGCGCGCATCGGTAGGAGTCGGCGGAGAACGCGCTTCGGAGCTCGCCGGCGTGGCTAATGAGCGAGCGAGCTCCCTTTTTTTTCTTTCGGGCCACGAAATCAAAAGGACGCAACTTCGGGCCGGTGCAGACCAAAACTGAGCCCTTAATAGACAGACCGCTGGTGGGGAGTCGGTGCTCGAGCGCTCGCTCGGGCCACATGGAAACGGAGAGCTCTGGCACTCCGTCCAGTTTCTCAGATTTTAGTATTTTTTAATATCTTTTTTTTGTCACTGTAAAGTTTCGAGCTGGCACTCACCGGACTCTAAAAACCGCCAGATAGGACGCAGGCGCGAACGATAATGCTCTGGCGAGGCGTGTTCTACGCCTCAAGAGCAGTCGAGAAGAAATTTGATTTTTTTTAAATATGCAAAATTTTATATAGTTTTGATTTAAAAAAAATTGTTTTAAATTTCTTGCTTGGTCCCAAAGTGTCGAATTGGGCAAATAATATATTCCGATGGGTAAAGTCTGGTGTCTTTCGTAATTGTGTGGCGCCAGAGAGTTAATTATTGGATACAGGATCAATTTTCGCTGTCATGTAATTTATGGCTCGTAATAATTTACAAATTCGTCAGAAACGGATTAATTTTGCGATTAATTCTTAAATTCAAAGATCGCTTGTTAACCGCACATTCAGGTATATCGACAAACCTCAAAAAAAAAACTTTCTACCAAGGACGATAAATAATTGTTCAAACATACCCAATCCCAACGATTCCCGGAACCGCTGTTTGTCCATCGAAGTTTTGGTGTCGCGCGTGCTCTGAAAAAAATAAAAAATAAAAAATAAAAAAAAACTCCGTAGAAGCATTAATAACGCCGCTTGAATTACCGTATATTTGAATGCAAATGTACGTGAACAGTGGGCAAGAGCGGGCAGTGGAGCAAGAAAAAAAAATAAAAAATAAGAAGTCTCGAGTCGATTACAATATCGATTCGTGGAAAAACCGCAGAAGTCCTCGGCGGGGAGAGTTCGCGAGGTGAGAGTATATATTTCTTGTGTATATCTGGCGCCAGACCGGTGAATTTTGCGTGCGCGGCGCCGAGTCGTCGCGACAATTTTGACATGTACGAGGTAATAATAATACGCCATACATAGACATACATAAGACACATACGAACATACATAACATATTGTAAATTTATGGCAATAACAGCTATAAATTTTTTTCAATAACTTTTGTTTTTCATTTTTTTTTTTTTAAGCGAAAAATTTCCCTTAAGCGATAGTTTCGATCGCAAATCTCTCTGCGTCTACGAATTCTGCTGGTTTGTTCTTTCGGTCTTGGCCGGTGCGAAATTGCCGTTCGGAGTTCGGCCCGAGGCTCTCCTCGGCGCGCGTGTACGACGCGGGTGAGAGAGACTGATCTGAAAGATCGACTATCGATACCTGGAACGAAGGCTGGACGTATCAGTTATTCGCCACTCTCGTTATAGAGCGAACTGTGTGTGTACGTCGCACTCGCGCCACTCGCTGTGTTTCTGTACCGTGATTTTTGCACACCGACGGAGAGACACACGGAGAATATACAACAGGAAAAAGATCTCGTGCCAATAAGGCACCGGACTCTGCGATATCGCCGATACCTAATGTACCTGCTATAAATCGTCTTATTAAAGCGCTGTATGGGAGAGCGGAGAACAGTTAACCCTTTCGCTACCGACGCAACCGTGTCTCTGGTTCAATTTAGAAAATCATTATTCGTCAATTCACGTGCGAGTGTTCAGTGAATAAAAAAAAAATTACTTTTTTTATTGCTAGTTTTTTTTTTATATGTGAAATTATTTAACCGAGTTGGTGTAATGTTCCTTCTATACGTTGTCTTACTAAAGCGCTGTATGAGAGCAGAGAACAGTTAATCGATGAATGTAAAAAATTGACTTTTTTTTACTGCTTGTTTTTTTAACATTAAAGTATTTAACCCCCTGAAAAGTGCCGGGGACTTTTTGCGGGCCGCAAACGACCATGCCTTCTTTTAAGCACAAGAACGATACGGATGTCCATAATAAATTTTCTTCGGCGTTATCGAAAAAACGCATGAGACTTTTTACTGAAAGCCATGTTTTAGCACGTTAACTTTTAATTCGAGTCATTCGAAGGTTCGAATCATTCGAGGGTTCGAATCATTCGAATCATTTGCGCTTTGGCAAATTGTAGGTTCTCGTTGAACAAGGATCCGGCACGTGAAGCTTTAACCGAGCTGGCGTTAAATGAGTCATTAGTCGCGCCGTGTTACACGCGATTAGGAAAATATGTGTAAAAGGTAGTAAATTATTAAGGCGGTGTATGAGAGCGGAGAACCGTTAATCCTTTCGCTACCAATGGAACTGTATTTCTCGTTCAATTTAGAAAATCATTATTCGGCATTATTCGGCGACTGTCCAGTGAATAAAAAAAAAAACATTTTTTTATTGCTCGATTTTTATTTTGTATAAAATTATTTAACCGTGTTGACGTTAAATGAGCCATTAGTCGCGCCGTGCCACACACGATTATGAAAATATGTGTGAACGGCAGTAAATTACTAAAATTATAAAGTCCATAAGAAATTTAATAATCTCGCGGCAAATATGAAATCAATTCAGTGTATATCTCTACTGTGCAAATAGCAAAGAGTTGATTGTATGACTGTTCCAAGCCGTTTGAAATTAACTTTTTATCCCATTGCTATAAATCGTCTTATTAAAGCACTGTATGAGAGCGAAGCACAGTTAATCCTTCCGCTACGGACGGATCCGTATGTCTCGTTCAACTTAAAAAATAATTATTCGTCAATTCACGTGCGACTGCCCGGTAAAGAAAAAAAATTAATTATTTTTCTATAGCGCGTTTTTTTACGTAAAATTATTTAACCGCGTTGGCATTAAATGAGCCATTAGTCGCGCCACGTTACACGCGATTATGAAAATATATGTAAAAGGTACTAAATTATCAAAGCGATAAAGTCCATAAGAAATTTAATAATCTCGCGCTAAATATAAAATCAATTCGATGTGTCTATATATATATATATTTACCGTGTAAATAGCAAAGAGCGGTTGTATGACTGTTCCGAGTCGTTGGAAATTTATTTTTTGTCCCATTGCCCGAGCCCATTGACCATTGAATCGAGATGACGAGGCGTGACCGAAGCTCGCTTCGAGGATCTAACTCGTTTTTTTGTTTCCTTTTTTTTCTTTACTGTTCGTGAGCTCACGGTGTACGCCGCGCGGAGATCGGTCACGGCGAATCAGCGTCAGCAAGACTATCGCTGCTCGTCTCGCGTCTCTCGCTCAATATCGAGTATCATCTCACCCGAGGTACGTTACACCGTCGAGGAGAATGCTATAATACAACCGACGGCCGCTGACCAGTCCTTGGCCGGAGAACGGGGAAAGAAATTAAACCGGTAATTAAAATTTTCTAAACATTTGTTTGGCTTTCCTAAAACTTTGTATCGACAAAAATGCAAGAACCAAATTTCCCCCGGACCAAAAAATCCGATAAAATTCTCAACCAGAAGTACGACTGTTCCGAAGATATCGTGCAAATTTCGCGTCGATTCGTCGAGTCATTAAAAAGTTACGGCCAATAACTGTGCGACCGATTGAGTCCGCAACTCTCCGCGCTCTCCGCGGCGCTCCGTATTCTCGAATGCACGTACACCTGGCGCGCGAAATCGTGCGAGAGTCCGGAGAACGGGGATAAAAATTAAACCGGAAATTTACATTTTCTAAATATTTTTCGCTTTCCTAAAACTTCGTATCGACAAAAATGCAAGAACCAAATTTCCCCCGGATCGAAAACACGACATTACCGCGCGACGAATCTCGCGAAAAATCCGCAAAAATTCCCAACCGAAGGTATCGACGTTCCGAGGATATCGTGCAAATTTCGCGTCGATTGGTCGAGCCGCTGAAAAGTTACGGCCAATAACTGTGCGACCGATTAAATCCTCAGCTCTCCGCCTCAAGCGCACGTACACCTGGCGCGCGAAATCGTGCGAGAGTCCGGTAGCGGAGAGTTCCTCGCGATCTCGCTATCGGCACCGGCACAATGGGGCACGTACCGGCGTGGAACAATTAAGGGGGCTTCCAGAGAAGAACAAGAACAGCAAAAAAATAAAAAAATAAAAAAATAAAAAAATAAAAAAATAAAAAATAATAAAAAGACAACCACGAGTTCTTCCGGGAAGCGTTGAAAGGCCTCTCTCTCTCGTTGTTTATCGCCGGTCAGGTGTGCCTCTTCCCGCCGATTCCTCGTCGCTGTCCTCTCGACAGTTTCTTATTGAAACTTAAGTCATGAATCGGATCGGAGCGGGTTCGATCCGCGGTCCGCCGGGTCAGAGCTTCGAGAGCTCCCCGGCCGTTTTGTCTTTTCATCCAGCGGCCGCGGCCGCAGCTGTACGGAGAGCCGTGGGAATATTTCTCCCCGAGAGTCATTTGTATTCAGATCATACGGCGCGCAGCTATTCATTGACTGCGAGGCAAATTTTCCGTCCGTTCGATTTCCGATGGCTGCGCGCTGCGCGCATGCGCGGAGCCGATTCCTCCCCTCGGGCACTAATTACGATAGAACTCGACGAAAAGGTTTGTTCGAAAGTTGAGTACCGGTCGATATACGTGTGTACGCCGGACGGAGGTACCGATATAACCAACCCGAGGTCAAGTATGTAAATAGAGTTATGCATTGAGCGGTGAGCGCATGCACTTACTACGGTGCACTGCCGCGTGCACCGAGGGGGGGGGGGGGAGATAGGGGGGGGGGGGGTTGCGGAAAGATCGAGCGCGGGAGGCGGTCACCACGCGATCACCGACCGACTGGTTTTGCTCCGGTGAAGGAGAGAAGAGATCGGCGCGAGACGGAAGATTCCGCGACGAGCCCGACTCGCGCTCGGCAAAATCGCGACCGGGAGTTCGACGGATTGATCGCGGCTGAGTTTTACGCCTACGGGCGGATATGCGTATCCAATTAGTCAAACGGATCGGCGGCCGGCGATCGGCGCATTTACAAGTCTGCGAACAAAGTTTCCATTTATCTGACCATTTTTCCATCGTTTTTTTTTTAGTTTAGTTTCTTTTCGAAAAAGAATATAATATTAATGATTCATTACTCTCAGATGGAAAAATTTCTGGCACACTCGAAAGTTTTCATTAAAATTGTAAATAATAAATTTTCAAATAAAATGCATATTTTGTAAGCAGTGAATTTATTGACTGTGCGTAACATGGAACAGTTTTTGATACACAACAGACTTATATTACGTGTACGCTGCCAATTGGCGATCGACCGAAGTCCTCCATTCAAATATTTTATATTTTTACATATTTTTACATATTTCATATTGTAAATAAAAATAAATATTTTATATTTTTACTTTAAATAAAAATAAATATTTTATATGTTTACTTTAAATGAAAAGAAACATTTATTTTTCATTCGAATAAAAATAAACGAAATTTCATTAAAAGAAATGATCGTGCCCAAAGTGCGCACCGGTCGCGAGGAGGAACCAGTCTCGGAGGAAACGCCTAGGTCAGTCTCCCGTTTCCTTTCGGAGTTTTTGCGAGAACTCGGCGAGTATTACCGCCGGTCTTTTGTCACCGGACGGGTCTCGTTCTCGCGTCTCAAAGTCTGTATATACGGCATAGCGCGGTGTATGCGCGTTTAGTTGTGCACCGGCGATGTGCAAAGAATGGTCCGCTTTGGACCCCGTCCGTCCCCCGGGAGCGGCACCTGCACCTGTTCGATCGAGGAGCTCGTAAAAGCATCGAAGAAAAGAGTGTATACGAGCGCAAGTGAACCGAGGCTATTGAGTCCAACACGGTTTACTCCGCTCCGTCCTCTCTTCTTCTTTCCTACTCGGCTTCTTTCATTGCTTTTCACTTTCGTCTCCGTTTCCAACGAGACCGTCTCGGTGTCGGTGGTCAGGCCCGGACTGCCCCGGACGACAATATCCTGGTCACAGCTGGGACCGAGGAAGAAGAAATAGCGAGAAGATGGAGAGGAAGATGAAGAGAAAATTGTTGGAAATTGTTGGAAATTTAAAAGTGGGCACCTGTCCGTGGAAATGAATGAAGAGGCGAATGCGCGACCCCCCCCCCCCCCCCCCCAACCGTTGTCAACCTCTCGATTTCTGCGCCGAAACAGAAACGGTGATGCGGATGGAGTAAGAAGGAACTGGATTACAAGTTAAAGGTAAGAAGGGCAATCCGCGATTGGGGAGCCGTGGCTCTTGGTTGGACCTCGTTAAGATACCTGCACTTGTTTGATCCAGGAGCTCGTAAAAGCATCGAAGAAAAAAATCTACACTCAGACAAATAATTTACTTGACGGGCACCCGCAAATTAATATTCGTTTGGTTTACATAGGGTAAAAGTGGGGAATATGGCCCGGTCCATATATCATTATTTACGTGTTAATCGAGGTGGGCCATATTCACCACTTTCACCCTAAATATTTATTTGATTAAAAATGAATATTTATTTGAGTAAAAATAAATATTTATTTGATTAAAAATGAATATTTATTTGAGTAAAAATAAATATTTAGTTGATTAAAAATGAATATTTATTTGAGTAAAAATAAATATTTATTCGATTTAAAATAACTATTTATTTGTGGAGCGCCCGCCAAAGAAATGATTGTTCTGGCAGTATTCAAGCGCAAATGAATTCCGACCAACACGGTTTGCTCCATTCCCTCCTCGTTTTCTTTCCTAGTTGGGTGACAATATACTAGTCATAGTTGGGATCGAAGAAGAAGATGAAGAGGAAGGTGAAGAGAAAATTGTTGGAAATTTAAAAGTGGGCACCTGTCCGTGGGAATGAATGAAGAGTGCGAATGCAAGACCCCCCCAGAACCGTTGCCGACCTCTCGATTTCTATGCCCAAACAGAAACGGCGTTGCTGAGGACGAATGGAGTAAGAAGGAAATGGATTGAAGGCAAAAGGAAGGGAGAGGAATCCGTGATTAGGGTGAGTTGGCTCTTGGTTGGACCTCGTTAAGCCTCGGGGCACAATGAATTCCGGGGGATGGTTGGCTATGGTAGCAGCAATAATGCTGGTGGCGGTCGTAATATTGCAAGGGACGAGAATCGAACGCGGTACTCGTTTACAGGTCCCGCGCTAATCGTTATTATCCCACAATAATCCACCTGCTGCAGTGTTCCCTGCAGGTAAACTCAATCGTTTTACACACGAAACATCGAGAGGGAGATTTAATAAATTTACAGAAGAGGTTGGTGAAAAAAATTTGAATATTTTGTAGAAAAATATCTAAAGTGTAAGATTTGGGTCGAAGATGTCAAATTCGAAAGATCGTAAGAGGGTTGTAAATCGAAAAATGAAATTAATGAATTTAATGGAATAAAGAATTGTACTTAATAACATTTTTCTCGAAAAACATCGCTATAGAATCTAAAAAAGTATCTTTAAAGGGCCAGATAATTAAATTTAAAAAACCGTTGATTGGCAAGTAAATTGTCATTTAAATCGACATAAATTAATTCCCTTCGAAGACAACTGTGGAATTTGACTGAAAGCCCAATTTATCATCGCTTCGATCGCACCCATAAATTGTCACAAAAATTGAGCACAAAAATCAAAATAATAAAAAATAATGGCAAAGGGTTAAAAGTGCTGGAACGGAGATTGAATTTTTAGAATTTGTCATTCGCTTCGCTGAGCGGCGAATATATTGACACAAAAATTCATCGAATATTTGGGTCCGTGGAACGGACGAAGGGTGCGCGCAGCATCCCTTGTTGTTTGATCTCGTTACCAGGCTAATCCGGCAGCAATGGTCGCTCGATTGCCCATATGGGATTGTATTCTCGGAGACGAAATTTTCGAGCTACCAACAGTGACTGCTGCAGCCGTAACAGCGGCAGCAGGAGCATTACCAAAGGCGATTGAATCGTTTCGCGTCGAGGGAACCAGCGAGGCGAGAGCGCGTGGGACTCGATACGGGCTGCATGCGCTGCTGCAGGTAGCCCATTGCGAGGCAATGAATCGAACTCCGCACGGTCGCCGAGTGGCAACCGTCAGGGCGCAACTCGCTCGTTTCACGTACCCAGCCATATGTTGTTTGCTCGGGCGCTAAAGAGCTTTGTGTAATTGTACTACGCTCTGTACTACAAGACGCATGCGTCCTCGCGAGCTATACAGGAACTCATGCTCCGACGAGAAATGAATGGAAGTGACGAATGAATCGAGTTTCGACTCCGACAAATCGTGAGCCGTATTTTTTTGCAGCATTTTCAATCTGGATTTTTTTTTTTTTTTTAATACAAAATTTTGTCGCTCGGAGATCAAATTTTGAAACTAACTTTGATCGATTGGGTTAACATTTTTTGTTTCACCAATTTCAAATTGGAAATGATTTTTTTTTATTAAATTTTTAAATAAAACATTTTGTCGCTCGGAGCTCAAACCTTGAAATTGAATTCGATCGATGGGGTTCAAATTGTTATTGTTTTTTTTGGGAATGGTGTTTGAGGAGGTTTCGTGGAATAATAAGATATATTTCATTTATGGCTTGATTCATTATTTATTTCGTATAAAATAGTATTCTCTATATATAGGCGATATCTATGCTCTTCGTATTTAGAGTTAAAGAAAAGAAAGATTTGTCTTTACAAAAATTCTTAGAGATGAAAGAGGAAAACAAAATATAATATGTAATTATCGTCGTCCCCCTCGGAGGCTGACGTGTTTAGTCGAACGGCAGATTTTCCGCTCGTTCAGACATCTATCTTGATTTTTATTTTATATTTTTTTATTTTGAAAGAGAGAGGATTGATTTGAGGGGGGATTCAATGAAAAAAAAAGTTGATGAATCATAGTTTCGATAAAGGGACTCGTTTCGAGTCTGCTTTTTTATTAAATTTTTTTTGTCTTTTCACGCCTTTCTCTATCTCTCTCTTTCGCACCTTCGTAGATATATATAATATATTTATATATATATATATATAATATAATACAGTGACTAGTTTCATCGAGTAACTTAATGTATAAACGCAAAAAAAAACATTATTTTTTCCTCATTTGACGGACGAACGAAAGAAGTTGGGTAAGGTGGTTTTGTCGCCGACATCACGATTTTGACACACCTTTAATACTTAAGTTATCTAGAGTCTAGATATATATTCGTGCGCGCGCGCGATGGCCAAATATTTACAAACGGACAATGAAATAAAATTACGAAAAAGAAGAAGAAATCGAATACCGTGCTGGTTTCGCGAGACACTTTGGTGCACGATTGTTATCCACGAAACGACTATGAAAAAAGAATCCTTAATACCTACGAAACATAAATTACTAAGAAATAATTACGATCGTCGTCGCAGACCGATATGTATAATACACGAGAAACTTACTTGATTTTTTTTCTTTTCGAAATACAAAAAAAAAATCCGAAGGATAAAAAAAAGATAAACGCGAATTGGAATTTGTGAATGATGGCACGGCAGTTTCACGGAACCGCGTCGAGCGGTGAAATCAAGAATGAAAAAACTCTTAAAAGAAAAACGCAAGAGAAAGAAAAAAAAATAGGCAAAGAAAAAATATCGTGTAAAGAAACGAAACCCTCTTCGCCGTAACCCTAAGTACAAATTATTTTGCTTCAATAAAAACTCCGATTAGTTCGATCTCGTCCCCCGCATATATAAAAACTATAAAACTCTCTCCGCCTCGGTCGTCTCTTTCCGCCTCACTCTCGAAATTGTTTTCCGTTCATAGTCAATATATACGAAAAAAAAAATAGAATAAAAAATTACATATTTACACACTTTGTCTTTTTTTTTTGTACTCCCGTCGCACTCATTCTTTATCTCTTAAGGCACTCCAATATTTATCCTCATCGTTTCGTTGTTTTTTTGCATATTTTTTTTAGGAACCAAAGAAACCAACTCAGCAACCGTAGCCGATGGGAACGTTCATTCCAGGACATCCGCCCTCCTGATGTTTGGTGAGCAGCGACATCCTGCTGAAGGTCTTGCTGCACGACGTGCAGGAGTACTTCTTGACGTCGCTGTGAGTCTGAAGATGCGCCCTGAGGTTGCTGCGATCGGCGAACGCGCGATTGCAGTGTTGGCAGCTGAAGGGTTTTTCACCGGTATGAGTTCTGATGTGTCCCTGAAGCAGCCACGGCCTGGAGAACGCTTTTCCGCAGAGATGGCACTTGCACGGCAGAGTGTGAGTCCTGATGTGCATCTTGAGCGCTCCCATGCTGACGTAGACCTTCTCGCAGTACTTGCAGGAAAACGACTTCTTGGTCTGTCCCTCGGCCGCGGCGCAGTGAAACTGCTGATGTTTGGAGAGTCCCGAGTACGTCGAGTACGACTTCCCGCAGTCGGGACACTGGTATCTTGGCGAGGTGGTTGACGAGGAGGAAGACGTTGAGGACGCCGAGTGGGAATTCTCCATCGGACTCGTGTGGACGGTCGGATCGATCTTCATGCCGATTATCGTTGTTCCGGCCGACGTGCTGCCCGCCGATGATCTTCCGCTGTCGCTTCCGGGAGAGGAGAGGTCCTCGGGAGTGACCGGCGGCGGCGATCGGAGGGAACCGTAGCCGATGGAGCTGGTGGGCGAGAGGCCGCAGTGGTCCGGACTGGAGGCGGTGGCCCAGTGGTGGTTGTAAGTCCTGGCGATCGGTCGCTGTATCGTCGGGCAGGTGAGGGCGGCGTGTGGCGGTGGCGAGACGGAAGCGTGTTCCGGTGAGGAGTGAGGATAGGCGGGCAGAGGATAGGCCGGATAGAGTTCGGCGCCGGGATGGTGATGAGGGAATCGGTAGGCCGCTGGGTAAGGAAGATAGTGGGGTGGATAGAGAGGAGCAGATCGGGCCCAGGCTGGGGTGGCGTAGTGTGGGACGGGTTCGACCGGGGTGTTCAGGTTCAAGGGCTCCAGGGGAGATTTCGCAGCCATGAAGTGCAGAGGCGCGGACGGCGCTATCGCGGTCGAGGAAGCCGATCCGTCGTGCTGGATCACCTCGACGCGCTCCTTCTTGACGATCGGGTAGACGGCCGCTGTGAGACCGAGCGGCGGAGTCTGCGACTTAGGTGGGTACGACGCACTGTGCTGATGCTGCGGATGGACCGGCACCGCGATTTGGGGGTGATGCGGCTGTGGCTGTTGTGGCTGCTGCTGGTGATGGATCGGCGAACGGAGATGAACTTCCGGTATCGGGACGACCGGCGACGGCGACCTCGATGGCGCGACGCAAAGCTTCTTGGCCGTTTTGCTGAGATCCTCGGGCTTTGTCGAGAGATTCTCGGGCTCCGGGATATCGTCCGTTACGACGTCGATTATCTCTTCTGCAAGCACAAAACATGGAAATTGCACGTTAGACTTTGTACATATATTTTTTTACTTTGGAACATTTGGGAAAGTTGATTTTTATTTTGTTTTTTTTTTTTAGATTCGAAGGAATGGAGGAATTTTTTTGGATTTTTGTAAATCGATGCTTACCTTTGACGGCCTCTGGGACCTCGTCGTACAGCATGACGTGCACCGGCCGCTTCTTGAGCGGGCAGTGACTGTAGCTGTTGTTCTTCTTGACGAAGCTCCTCGGTGTCTCTTCGACGAGCATGATGAAATTATTATTTTAAACTCGAACGAAGAACGAATTATTAAGCGCGACGAGCGGTGTTCCGCCCTCCCGGTAATCCAAGTCTTGGGAGGTTTCACAGCCGTTCAGTCACCTTCGCAATATATATCTCGTTTTATCGCTCTGTTTCACTGTTTTTCACCGTCGATCAATTTTTCTCGACATAAAAAATCGATCAAAAAAACCTCGAGAATATCTTCAGTAATAATCCAGATTCTCGCTGAAGATCATCGACGGGTCACTGCACTTTTTACACACATCGATATTAATCTCGTATAAATTTTTTTTTTTTCAATCCGTTTCGAATAAACTTCGCGTACTGAGTCAGTTTGAGATACAAGCTGACTGAGCGTTCGACGATGTCTCGGATTCGGCTGCAAGCCGGTCTCTGACTGGCAGGGGGACACGCGCGGTCCTTTTATAAGCAGTCGCCCCCACCGCTGGGCCGCAGGTGGCCCGCACGTGCTGCCAGGCCAATGCTGGCCCCACGGGCCCCGCGCTCAACTCCAATGGGGGACGGACGGTCGCGGGCCGTCGACCAATCGGCGAATGGGCATCTGTCTTGTCCCCCTCCGTGCCCTCGCGGGGACACCACGGTTCACCGCTATGCCTGGGCTGAACCCCCCTCCCCCCACCCCCCTTCTCGCCCCACCATCGCTGCTAACCAAGTATTTTCTACTTGTCCTACCACCACCAGCAACCCAGCGGCGGCAACAGATTCACCGTGTAGTGGCCCCTTACCTGTTCCCCGATCACCACGACGGCGAGGCGGCATCGGGCCGCTCACCGACTTCTCTCTCTTCCACTGTTTCTCTCCTCTCGCTCCCTCTTCTTGTGCACAACGCATTCGTGAGTGTGACGATTGTTCCGGGCTGTATGTGTCTCGCACCCGAGACGTACGCGTTGTTCGCATCCACCGGGCAGATGCTCGCCCGTGAAGCCCCCCACTCAGGCTGCCCCCCTTCCGAAAGCTCGTACGCGTCCTTCATCTTGCGGGATATTTCGTACCGCTTCCGTCGTAGACGGACGGGAAATCGCACCGCCGGATGGAGGCCTCATTGACGCGGAGAGATGATTTTAGGGACAGTTTTGTCCCGAGAGTCAGCGACTGAGAGAACAGCCGATGGGCCAGAAGTCGCGAATCCGGATGTCGCTCCTGATGGACTTTTTCGAATGACCTTATCTCCGAATTATCCGGTTCGTTTTGAAGGGCGAAGCTTGCGCTTCAAATAAAGAGGCTAGCGAACGGAATACGTGGCGTTGTTTCAGGGATATCGTATTTTTAAGCTAGAGTCTCGTTGTTCCGAAAGCGCGGACTCCGGTCTTGAAGGCGGGGAAGTTCATCGGGTGAAAGAATTTCGGGAAAAACGTTACGGAAATCAACATTTTGATTTTTTAAGGCCACAGATTGAGGATGAAGAGTTTCGGAATCTGGCGAAAAGGAGATAAAGCCTGAAAGGAAAAATTCTTTTATGTTTGCCGGGTGACGGTGCGCGAGCGTTGCGATCCGGCGTAGTTCCCCTCCTGAAATTCAGCGTGTCTTTCTCGCTCTGTTCACCATTCCCCCCCTCCCCCCCCCCTCCGCCCCTCGAGAGCTTCCCCCTTCTCCCATTCAAACGTTTCTTCCCTCTCACTCGTTAGCTCGCTTCGGCACACACACACATGCACACGTGGATACGACACACACACCGTCTATCCCTTCGTCGATCTCCCTTCCTCAGCACGCACCCCTCCGGTGCCAGTTTCGAACGTAACGGTCGTGTCGCGTGCCGCAGCATCGCCCACGCGTGCTGGAACCCACACTCGTATACACACGCGCGCACACATCCGTACTCGGGCACACACCCGAACGAGCCGGGGCACAATCGAGCAGACTCTGGCGGGCACGCGTGCGTGATGGACCCCACCGATATTATTCCCTTTCCGCTCGCCCGCGCACCGCCAACCGCCGACCGATATTCGGCCCGATGAATTCGAACATTATTCGCAACGTCTTGCTTACAATCTTGATTTCACGGAAATTAAAGTACGTTGGAATTTATTCCATGGGCATTTTTGTATAAAAAATAACGCGTGAGGATAACTGGTATGACGAAATTCAATTTTGATGATCGATTTCGGGAGCAGGAAAAAATGATCGATTATCGATTGCCGACGAATTGGAGACATCAGAGATATTTTGATATCTAGAATTTATTCGCAACATCTTGCTTACAATATTGATGTGACGGAAATTAAACTGCGTTGGGATTCATTGATTTCTGTAAAAAAAATTTAATTTGCGGCGATAACATGTATGACAAAATTCAATCATGTTGATTGATCTCGGGTACATGTAAGAATTATCGATTATCAACCATTCGGAGGCATCGAAGATATTTCGACAGAAATTTGATGGATAAGAAAACCATGACGATATCTGACGATATCAGTCGATATTAATTGAAGTAAAAAAAAAAAGTCGTTCATCCTTCCTCTCCCAAAAAACGAAGATACCAAAAAAATTTCACTTCTCAATGGACGATTTTAAGGATACGATATTTCTTTAAATTTAATTTAATATACACTTAATGTACATTCAATAAAAAATGTATATTAAATTAAATATAAATTTAACATAGGTTCAATATAAATTGAATATAAAGATTTAATTTCTCAACGGATAATTCTTAACATCCGATATATCTTTAAATTAAATTCAACACCCGTCAGCCTGAAGCACGAAGGAGAAGCTTTTCAGGCCCGAGAGCTGCGCAGCACGTGCTATCGGCCCGGATCGGAGTCTGGTACGTGCTATCGAAAAATGTCAGGTATGTCGGGGAATCCCAGGAGGCGCATTGCCGGTAAGTCCGCCGTGCGTATCCTGCGGGCGACTCGTAAAATTTCACGGGAACGACGTTTAACCGCCGCAAGAATAAGGGAATCGAAGGATCGAGGTTTGCCCGCCGTGTGTACGTGACCCGGTGCGTTACCGTGGCCCCGCGTGTAAAATCCCTCTCCGCGAGGCTAACGGTATTCCCGCGGGTCGATCGAGGATCGTCGATACCGGGTCCCTCTCTCTTCCGCGGTCCGTCGAGAATAAACCAAGATTTCGTACCTACTTCGCGAAGCGGCGGGCAGCACGCCGCGTTCGACCGATCGAGAGAGCCACGCGACTCGCGATTCGCGTGGAGGGGCGAATCGCGAAGAGGACGACGAAGAGGAAGCGGAGGAAGTCGACGAGGATCAGAGAAAGCAGCGAAAGGATATCGCTGCGTCACGCCGGGGCCTTGATCCAGGCCAGCGCACTGTGTCACGCTTGTCCCTCGATTTTCTCCGTTCACATTGCGATGTATAAACAGTCGAGCGGAGTTATTTTTGTGTGGTCTTTTTTTTTTGCGATCGATTTTTCTTCGATTACGGCGCTGTGCGTTTGAATAAATATTTACGAGGTGGACGGGAATAATTGAAAGTATGTTGAACAATTCGTCCGGGGAATCGGATGTGACAGGCTGAAGGTGGAAGATTCGCACGAGGAACTTTAGCTGTGCAGTAAATTTTAAAACATTGTATCTCCGAAAATGTTTGGCACTTGGGCTAAAAAAAAGGACACCGAACACAACTCGTGTTCGCTACGAAAAAGTACATCGAATTACGCCGTTCGTAATTTTCTTCGGTCCGATTTGATGCAATAAATTTGATCAATTTTATTTGATTCGTCGATTCCGATATCGTCACAAGACGGTGATAAATATTCCGATGTAATTATAACCAGTTGGAAGAGATCTCTGAAAGGTGAAGAGGGAGAACAGAAAAGAAGAACTTTACGTGACAAAAATGAAAATAAAATATACATATATAAAAAAATACTCTTTCGTCAAGAATGTCAGGTTTGATTCTGAGCTAAAAAGGTCACTGAACATACTATACGGAAATAATACACGAAATTACGGGGTATGAAATTTTTCTTGTGTCCCCTCTGATGCAAAAAATCCAATCGATACCCTTTTGATTTTTCGATTCGGATGTTTTTTCTCCGATACGAGCCGGAGTCTCGTATCCCTGTTTAAACCGAGCGAAGGTTTCATCGTTTCGACGCTACCCGTCCGTGGGTCTAAGTGGAGGGCAATAAATACCGCGATGTAATTATAACGAGTCGGAAGAGGATCGCTAAAAGGTAAAGAGGGAGAACAGGAAGGAGCGACATTAACGGCGTGGCGATACGACCCGGTGGGCCGGCTCCTTCATCATCGTGCGTGTATGCATGTACGCGCGTACGTGTTCCACGGCATCGCCGCCGGTAGTCGCCCTATCGGAAGGAAGCTGGTTTATTTTTTGTGCCGCATCGAGAGGCTACACATGGGGGGAAAAAAGAGCGAAGCGCGCGAGAGAGAGAGAGAGAGGGAGAGAGAGGCGTATGGAGGAGAGCCTCACCTTTCCGAAACACCTGGCTATTACCGCTGGATGTTTTATGCCACACACCATATGCGACCGGCCCCACCGAGACTAGTCGTGGACCCATTTTTCGGGCCCCGACGACGACGCGGCCGCCGGCTACCGAAAGGCATGTGCGCACTCCCGGGGGATTGCCCGGGAGGTTGCCAGAAGGGGAGGAAAAAATAACCTCCCCATCACCGAGCCGACCCTCTTCCAGCCAAAAACTACGCACCGACTCTGCCTCGAACTTCTTCTTCGTAACTTCAAATTAAATAATATCACATCAGAAATTTCAAAAACATAAATATGATAGAATAATATTTTTTATAATAATAACAACAAAAACAGCAATGATAATATTGACAATAATGATTCTCCATGCATGTATACTTGGATCGATGTAATGCTGCTGAAAATCGAAGACTTTTTTTGTTTCATTTGTAATACGTTTAACGTTTTCTAAAAAAAGGTGGTTGCAGTAGAATTAAATCGAGATATATAATAATATCGAACTAAATATCACATCAGAAAAAAAAGTAGTAATCAATGCTACAATAATATTTTAAGAGATAATAATCATAATAATAATCATAATCATAATTCTGCATGCATATACACTTGGATTGCACTTGGTTCAAAGTTTTTTTTTTCTTTCATCTTTAATTCGTCAAACGTCGTCTAAAAAAATGATGTGCGGCGGAATTGAATCGACTTACCTGTCGACGTGCAGTTTCGATTATCCGCGCGATTAGAAAACAAAAATATCCTTTCGCGTCTCGGTTACCTGGCGAATGTGCGAGACTCGGTACCCGCGGTTGTGATTCTCTGCGGCGAGACAATAATCGTACCTGGTTTTTCCCCTCCCCTTTAACCAGGTGTATAACACACTACTTTCGGTTCGGCGTTCAAACAACGGCGAACGCGCCCAGTCTCTCACTCTCCTTCGCCGTAATGCATTAAACTGCCGGGGCCACTTTTCGTGTGGCCGAACTGCGGAAGAATTAAGTGCACGGTATACATGGATATGGAGAGAAAAAAAAGGAAGGTACGAAAAAGGCCCGAGCACCCTTCCGCCTCGCTATATGTGTAGTCTTATTCGCACCCCTTCTATGGATATATATATATATATTTCTCATTCTTAGGCTCGTAATATATTAGAAGAAAAAAAATTAAGGGTAGACCGGAACCGCTGTTGTCCGCGCCACCGGAAAAACCGGGTCGGCCAAGAAGAAGCTCCGACGCTCAAGGTTCGATGCGTATATGTAACGCCGTGGAAGTCTCGAATGCACGTTAAACTTTACGCGCGCGGAGTAAAATATCGCGCAGGTAGATCATTCGTCGGGTAACCGGTGTATCGCGCCCCTAACACGCTGTGTAATTTATTGGATTTTTTTTTTCATGATGGAGAGAAACACGCAAGACGAGACTACAGATGAAATAATTTTTTTTTCTCATCGTTTGTTCAATTGATTGTAACTTTTGGACTTTCCGATTATCCCGACACTCATTTTTCACTGCCTCGTCGGACCATTTAATTTTATACAAAATTTCAATTGAAGCAAATTTGGTTTCTTCATGACCTGATAATTCTTTTATCCGAAATTAATAGTCAAATGTGTTTTTCAAGTTTATAATCGGCTTGTTAATATTTTTTATCGGTCGTTCGAGCAATTAAAACTTTTGGGTTTCCGATTGTCCCGACAATAATTTTATTTTTTTTTTATAAAAAAATTTAATTTAATTATAAATTATAAAATTATAAAAAATTATAAAAAATTATAAAAAATTATAAAAAATTATAAAAAATTATAAAAAATTATATTTAATTTAATTTTATAAAAAATTTGAATTGAAGCAAATTTGGTTTCTTAATGATCTAATAATTTTTTAATCCGGAATTAATAGTCAAATATGTTTTCTTTTGCGGTTGATCGTCTTTTTGATTTTCGATAGTTAAATTAAGAAATGACCAATCGCGAAAGAATCAAACGAAAGTTAGCGCCAGACTCTCACGGCTGACCGAGCCGTTTTCTTTCAAGTGCCCCGGGAACCGCGATCGCGCAGGACTCTCAGTGCCGCGTGCCCGTCGATTCGACGATTTTAATTCGACGAATCCAGATCTGTAAACTGTGAACAGTGCTCCATTGGACGAGTTCGGCACAGTCGGTCGACTCATCGAGCAAAGCCCATTTGTTTGACAGTCGGACTCATCGCCGATGAGTCAGACTTTTCGTGAGACTTTTACCGAGCCAAGACTCGCTCCTTGGACTCTTCGTTGGACACCCCGCGGTCGAACGGAAAATCAAATAATCGTCAGAGCCGTAATTCGAGCGACCTCCCGCCTGTTTCCGGTTCGTTGGCGACTTGCCGAGAGACAATTAACAATTCAAGGTGCATAACAACCCTCAAAGAGGAAGACAAATCCTCGTTACTCATGGCTGGAGACGCGATTAACGTCCGCTGATTCACGCGTTATTGGTTATGGCTTATCGGGAACGAATACTTCTTCGTTCAGAATTTTCGCAAGCATGTCTGATAAAGCGGCTGTCGGGACAATCGTGGTTTTTAACGGTATCTTCGAAGGGTCTTTCCAAGCTTTCCAATATTCGTTCTTACCCAATTTGGATAACTGGTTCGGTAAAGTTTGATTGAGCATATAAATAACAACCGTTAAGGAGGAAACAAGTCCTCGTTACTCGCGACGGGCAAAACGATTAACGGGCGCTGATTCACGCGTTATTAGTTATTACTTATTAGTCTTCGTTCAGAAATTTGTCATCATTGTTTTTATCAAATAATCCTCATGGTCATAATTTAGCGACCACCCGCCTGTTTCAGGATCGTTGGCGATTTGTTGCTGGATAATTAACAATTCAAGGTCCGGTTAAGCCAACTACATAACAACCCTCAAGGAGGAAAACGAGTCTTCGTTACTCACGGTTGGCAAATGCGATTATCGTGCGCTGATTCACGCGTTAATTATTACTTATTAGGTGTGGAATTTTTCTCCGTTTAGAATTTTCGCAGACATGTCTCATAAAGCGGCTGTTGGACGATCGTTATTTTTATCTGTATCTTCGAAGGGCCTTTCCAAGCTTTCCAATCTTCGACGTTATCCAGTTTGGACCATCACTGCCTTATCTTGGGCAATGTGTATAATTCCTCCTGTACTGTCCGGGCCACGGATCAACCCCGACCGCAGGTTTTCATTTGCTCGTGCATTTTCATATTCTGTGTTTGCGTATTGAAAAATTCTCGAAGGTTCCTGGGTCGCTTTCGTTCGTCATCGAGCGCCGTGGGTGTTTAACCGTTTCAAAGGTCAACCCGCATCCGAAAGTGACGGATTTACTTTGCCTAAAGTGCGCACGAGAAGAAACGTGTCGTAATCCTGTTTGTCAAATATGTTTCGTCTCGAAGTGTCTCGCCGGGTTTTCCAACTAGTGTGGACACTGTCCACGGCAAATATCTTAAATTTTCGGCGGTGCGATAGCGATGAAATTTTTCTCGCCGGTTTCCGGACGCGACAGAGACGAAAAGCAAATGTCTGAGATTATCAATCGGGGACGAGGAGAAGAAATTTGCGTTAGATAGTCGGTAATTAGTGTGTCTGTTTTACTTGGGATTTTCATTTTCGTCTGGCAATTATTTTTTTGGACTTCATTTATTTTTTATTTCAAAACCCGGCTCGAATTTATTAACGGATTTTTTTGCATTCGAAATAAATTAAATGTGCGTTTATTTATTTATTTTTAGCATAGAACCCGGACTGCATTTTTTTCATGTGGAAAGAATCCCGAATTATTAACCGAATTACGCATTCGAAAAAATTATAATTTGAAATAAGAACTAAATACGCGTTTTTGCATTGTACATTTTAACATTTTTGGATTTCATTATTTACTTTTAGAGCAACAACCGATCCGCATTTATTCCCAAAGTTTGGCCGTAAAATGTATTTTTTTAATATAGAACGCAGCCCGAACTTATTTTTGGAATTTAATTCACTGTTCAAGTTTAGGTGAACTATTGTTTCGTTCCGAGCAGGTTTGATCTCGCAACCGAAAATTCATGGCCGGCATCCTTGTTGTTTAATAAGACGTGGATAATCAGGTTGCAAACAAGGTACCTGAGTAAGACCCGGAGAGCGCAGGGTGCTGATGTCTGTTCGGGTGATTCCCGCTTTCCTGAGCCTGTTGCTCACCGGCTTTTCTTCTTTATTTTCTTTCTTTCTCCGGACGCCCCATTGTCCCTGTGCGTTACGTGTACAACAACTACCTGGTCGCCGGTGAATCCTTTTGTACACACCGCAACGCACGGGACTCATCTTCTTCATTCTCCTTCAAACTGTTACCTATTGCTCTGTTTTTCCGAGTGTTTTTTTCCCTCGCAGCACTCAACAAAACCCCTTCGCGCCACGGCAGCCCGAACTAAACATTTTTTTCAGCAGAAAATTCTCGTTGACCTTATCTTGATAGGAATGTCAAATAAAATAAAAAAGTGCATCTTGTTTGATTAAAATAACAAAAAAAATTCTAACGCCCTTTTATTTGTATTTTTTTTCTGCAGCACAAACATCGTTTGGAATCGGATTGAATTACATCAAGATCGGATAGAATTAAAGAAATATTTATTATGGTCTTTTTGTTTACCATTTTGTCTCAAATTTTGTTTTTGCTTTTCACTCTTACGACCGGTCAGATCGAGTATCCGTATTTTCCAGGCGTGAGGTTTGCGCAGCACCAATGGCGACGGATATTTCGATCAACAGCAACCGCAGGACGATTTTTCAGTACGGTCTCATTGAACATTTTTGTGAAAATCCGTCGCAGTTCGTCGAGTATCGCAAATTCAGATATGCAAAAAAGTGCATCCCGTTTCATTAAAAATAAAATAAAAAATTCTAACGCCCGTTTATTTGTAATTTTTTTCTGCAGCGCAAACATAGTTTGGTCTGCAAAAAATCTGACTTCATCAAGATAGGATAATAATTTTTTTCTTATCTGACTTCATCAAGATAGGATAATAATTTTTTTCTTATCTGACTTCATCAAGATAGGATAATAATTTTTTTCTTATCTGACTTCATCAAGATAGGATAATAATTTTTTTCTTATCTGACTTCATCAAGATAGGATAATAATTTTTTTCTAATCTGACTTCATTAAGACAGGATAATAATTTTTAAAAAATTTAATTATGTTTTTTTATGTTTGCCACTTTGTCTCAAATGTTTTTTTCTCACTTTTACGACGGGCCAGGTGTCTCCGTATTTTCCAGGCGTGAGCGGTTTGCGCGGTACAAATGACGACGGATAGTTCGAACACAACGACCGCAGGACGATTTTTCGGTACGGTCTCATTGAACGTTTCGGTGAAAAGCCGTCGCAGTTCGTCGGGAGAGACCGGGTGCTCTCATTCTTCTTCTTCCTCGGAAGAAGAAGCCACAGGAGAACGAGAAACCCTCTCGAGTGTCCGTGACGAATTTTCACCGAGGGTCCATGACGCTTCTCGTTGCAGGGGTCGTTGCGGAGTTTCTTGGCGCGCGAGCCTCTCCGGGACTTGCAGTCTTTAAAACGTATTTAAGGCCAACACAGCCAGGCAGTCCTCTCTCCGAATTGCTCTTTCTGACGCTGGATTCCCTTGCAACTTCTCGGTGCTGGTCATTCATCGACGAAACGGATACTTTTAACGGCCCGCGAAGGCACAGGTGGAGCAGAACGAAGGTTGTAACCGGCGATTTATAAGAATGGGGATTATGCGGAACAGAGAACGGCGATGCTACTCATAAAATTTTAACTCGAGTTACCAAAGTCGCTGGACTTCACCTCCGGTTCAAAAAGTTTTCACCTTTAAACCGGAATTGACGTCAAAGCGGAAGATCAGCAAAATTTCGTTGTGATGTCACTTCCGGTTTAAAAATCCTAAAATTTAACCGTTACGTCATGTGGGGAAACGACACTTCCGGTGTTTGAAAAGCTTAGTTTCTTCCGGAAATGACGTCACACGGGAAAACATCATTCTGGTTTGAAGACCTTAGTTTTTGCCGGAAGTGACAGGAGAACGTCACTTTCACTTAAAAATCTCAGTTTTCGACCGGAAATGACGTCAGACGTGAAAACGTCATTTCCGGTTTCAAAATCTCAGTTTTCGAGCCGAAGTGACGTTTTCCTGAATGACGTCACTTCCGGTCAATAACCGAGACTTTTGAACCGGAAGTGACGTTTTCACGTATGACGTCAATTCATACGGTCCAGTCGATTGAGATAAATAACAGCACGATTCGTTCTTTTTTTTTTGAGCACCCCTGTCCCGGTAAGGCGAGCTACGACAATGCCGCGGATATTTCGTTGATCCTGAATGAATGCTGCTGGTGCTCTCGTGCACCACCGGTACCAGCGTTTTTCTTTCCATTTTTTTTTTTTTTTTTTTACGGTGAATAGACGCCCAAGGGAACGCGCCGTGTACCTACACATATATATGCGCGCATGCGTGTGTATGCACACACAGATATAACGTAGCGCAAGGCCCCTTTGTAGGAGCATCGGAGGAGAGGAGAACGTTCAAAGAATCACTGCAGCTTCTTAGTGCCCTGTCGCTCCGTCTCGCTTCGTTTTCATCTTTTTTTTTCTTTCTTACTCGGTCAGGGATACCCGGACTCGCGCCAGCTTCATCCCCGACGACTTCCTTTGTGCGCAACAGCAGCACCAGCATCCGAAAGCCCCAGAAGGACCTGCCGTAATTTTTTTTTTTTTCCTTGAAACTTTGCGCTACACCGGCCCGATGAAATTCCTAAGACGTTCTCAATGGACATGGAACTTCGTCGCTGTTTCAGTCCTCGCTGCCTGCCTACGGGTTAGCCCCGAAATTACAAACGCAGACTTTACGTGTAAGAACGGTCCAAAACTTCCGCCAGAGCGAAATACGTTTTCTCGCATCCCTCTCTTCGTAGACGCGTAACTTTGCCGGAAGTCGATATTTCTTGGCTTGTTTGTAGTGAAATCGATACGTCAGGATGTGACCTACACGTATGACGAAGAGCGACATTGATTCATCGGTCGGTTTAGAGACTGCAGGCTCTCGAAGCTAAATACTCGATGACCCCAAAGATGAAGACGAGGCTAAATTTTATCCAGTTTTAACGGCACAAACTGCGCTCGGTAATAACGCCCGAGTTAAAACTGAACCGTACGAACCTTCAGGATCTCGGTCAAGGCTCGCCGAAGAGGGTGAATTAATTTTCTAAACATCTCGCTCGCTCGAAGCCAACGAGCTCCATAACTATACGAAATTTATTTCACCCTCTCGGAAGTCTCGCGACTCGACGGTAAATGTTTTTTTTTTCTCTTAATCCAGCTTCGCCGGAACGCGCGTTATCCATGCGAACAACATCGCGGCTACCTGCAACGAATCTTTCGACCGAAAAAAAAAAAATATATCCTTCGACCCTCCATACGATGTAACGAAATTTCTCGTCAGGTTCAAGCGCGTCGGTTCCTCGTCTGCAGCCTTGTGTGGAAACGGTCTCGCGAGGTGAAGCGCTGGATGCAAGGGCTGTAGCGCACCCTTGGCGGGCGCGCGTCTTCGATCCGCTCGAGAGGAGATCACCGAGATGAAAGAAAAGAAATCACAGGGGAGAAGCGTAGAGAGACTCCACCGTCCCCCTCTGCGAGTTTCTACCTGCAGTTGCTGCATGTGTCGCCGAAGCTAGTTCGGGACACTGTGCGTTTACCTCGGGGCATTCACCTGCGTACTGGCGGGAAAGGAAAGAATAAAAAATTTGGGGAATAAGCGTTTGGCCAAGGGCGCGCCAGACTCGAGTGTATAGGTACGTGTATAGGGTAAAAGTGGGGAATATGGCCCGGTCCATATATCATTGATTTACGTGTTAATCGAGGTGGGCCATATTCACCACTTTTACCCTAGGGGAGACTGGGGCGAAAGGGGACGGTGAGAGATAAAGGTTGTTCTGGAGTATAGAGCCATGGACTGTTTACCAACCCTGGTGAAAACTTCCGAGCGACATGTCGGGCTTTGCCAGGACCTGGTCAGGACCTGATCAGAACGCTCGAAGCGTTACATCAGACCCTGACGAGGCCCGTTTGCAGGGTAAAAAATGTGTTTCAGGGCAATATGGGGTACTTAGCAGCCTCATCGCTACGGGACCTGGCAATTTTTATTTTAGGGTCCCGAAGGCATTCCGTTGGGAACTATATGCAGATTATGTCCGGTACTTTGTATCCTCGAAGTAGCCTCGAATGGTTCAGCGAATTCGACCCGATAATTTTGTCGTGGCCCATTTTGTCCCGGTTGGTAAACGGCCGTGAATTGACTGTTTACCAACCTCCATGGAAAGTTACATCGGAACTTTGCCAGGGCCTGATCTAATGCTCAAAAGCGTCTACTGGGTGAAAATAAAATTTAATTTTTTGCATACTAAAAAATAATTTGAAACAAATTTAATTTTTAGCATACTAAAAATTAATTTTAAAAAAAATTAATTTTTAGCATACTAAAAATTAATTTTAAAAAATTTAATTTTTAGCATACGAAAAATTAATTTAAAAAAAATTTAATTTTTAGCATACAAGAAACTAATCGACTTGGGGGTAAAATGGGGTATTTTGCAGCCTCAACGCAACGGGAACAACCCGTTTTTTCGGCATTTCGGAGGCATCCAGTTGTAAAGCATTTGCGGATTATGTCCGGTATTTCGGCCAGCATCTTCGAATGTTCCAGAGAATTTTTCCTGAAAATGTCGTCGTGGTCCATTTTGCCCCGGTCTCTCCGGTACATTGCGTAACTGGGTACGAGCGAAGATCGAGGGGGGAGGTTTGAGCCGGGCGTACGGGACACAGACATCTGCTCGTCGCGAGAGGAAGGAGCCGGGGACAGCTGATCGGTACGGCCAAGCGGGTAGTTCGAGTTCACTTTATACCGGTACCAATGATACTCTCCAAAGGGCGAAGGAGGAAATCGCCCCGTCCGGAGATCCGGAGGGGACCACCGGACGACGGATACTTCCGTTCGCTTTCGTTTCGCTTCGCATACGCTTTTCTCGATAGTCGAACTCAAGGTATACGAAAGGAATTTCATTAAAATTTTCACATCTGACCCAACCCTTGAAACAGGGAATCCAAAAACAATGCATTATTCGGGAATGAAGGTTGGTAAAATTCTGAAAAAATTCCCCAACATCTGTATCGGGCGTCCCGACAAATTGGGCAAATTTTATAATGATTCATCGAACCATTTAAAAGATATCGAGGCTTTGGCAAGGCGGGTTTAAAGAAAAATTTCAAATATATATAAAAAATATATTTTATTTATTTATTTATTTTTAGATAAATAAATGGTATTTTTGACCATTTTTTGTTCTATGTGTAAATAAATGGGAGCTAAAAATTGTATCTCTCGGCCTCGCGTCCACCTTTATGGAGATGTCGAGAAACACTCGAAGATCTCCGACTCAGTCGGAGGCTTTTTTTGTTTTGTTATTGAGTTACTTTTACGACGTCGAAAAAGAATCCCCAAGTTTCTTCTATCTGTACGGAATCTTCGAGTTTCGGAAGAGAATGGGCCGGGAGAAAAAAAAGCCATCAGAAGAGGGCACGGGAGAAGGAATGAAAACCGCAAAAGTTCGCCGCAAACCGTCCCGCCGGTCAATCCGCCGCGGAGATAAGTTTGCGCGGATCGTTTTTCCGGGAAAGCGAGCATATGGTCATCGGGCGGCCCACGGGACCGATTTTCCACCGTACGATCATGGAACGCGCGTGCCCATCGGGGGTCTGCTGTTAGGGGCGGGCAGGTGACCGTGGCGCCCCTCTAATCCCAAATGATCTTGCACACTGCGCCGCTATGCGCAGCCTCTGGACCAGATGACCAACCGCTTTTGCGCGCGTGCCCTCTGCCGCTCCTTCTCGCGAGAACCTTTACGAAAATTTCGAAAAACCGTGAAATCGGATCGGAAGGCGGTACAACGATGTTTATTCCAAACATGGAAACATTCTCGTTCACTAAAAACTAAAACAAAATTACACGTTAGAGAAACATCTCAATGATTTATAGATCGATCCTTTGATATTAGATCAATTTACGTCAAATATTTGCCGATGCAGTCTACACAAAAATTTTACGAGAAAAAAATCCCTAAAATTTGTCAATTTATGTTTTAATTCCTGTTTAACTTTAGGCAAGAAATCAAGGTCAAAGTTAAGTTTAAACTTTGACGATGAATCAAGTTCAAAGTTAAGTTTAAACTTTGACGATGAATCAAGTTCAAAGTTAAGTCCAAACTGTGACGACAAATCAAGTTCAAACTTAAGTTTAAAGTTAACGACAAACCATATTCAAACTTAAGTTCAAACTTTGACGACAAATCAAGCTCAAACTTAAGTTTAAACTTTGACGACAAATCAAGTTCAAACTTAAGTTCAAACTTTGATGACAACTCAAGTACACATTCAAATTTAAACTTTGACGACAAATCAAGTTCGAGCTTAAGTCCGAGACAAAATAAAATTGTGGGTTTGTGTATGATCAATCCAACGCCTGTAATCGATGAAACGATAAAAACGATTTTGATAAGAAGATTTCGGATACAAAAAATATCATCCTGTTATAGTGTTTCACGGCTGAGCGAACCGTCGCAGGCTCTATAATGACATCAAGTCCGAGACGGAAAAGAAAAAAAAAAGAATTCTACGAGAGTGCGATAGAGCGTGTGAACGAGAGATAAAATCTGTGAAGGGACCACCGGCCGGAGAGTGTATGGGGTGGCCCCGGAGATTTTTATCTGATCGGCCATTACCGGTACAGGGTTCGCGCGAAAGAATACAACAGTGTCAGGGAAAGCGGCGATTCGTCAACCCTCTGACTTTTATACCCTTCCTAACGCCTTGTCTCCCGGAGCGCTGTGTGTCTCACCCGTGCCGAGAGCCTTCCATTCGAAATTAGGGGAATCCCCGGATTATCAGAGTCGCGTATCCCGCGGCGCTGACCCAGTTTCCAGTTCCACGCTCGTCCGGCAATCTCGTCGCGAAAGGACCGCACGCATACAGCTCTCTGATCGCTATCTGTCCCAGCTACGGCGTGCATACGCCTCCGATCTATCTCTATCCCTCGGACTGGACCGTAACCGCAGCTTGACCAATCCGCGATTTTACAACTCTGTCTGTCCCTACCGGGTGCCTCTCGAATCGGTCAAAATATTTATGTGACTCAAGAGACAAAAAATAAACAAAAATAACTATCTGTTGTGTCTATATAATTCCTTAATTTTTCAATAAATATACTTTGATTTTTTTTTAAATTTTACTAAAAAAATAAAATTATAAATAAAAATAAAACAGTTCGTAAATTTAATAAATAATGGTAATAGTTATAGATAAATAGTGCCGATATTATTATAATAGTTGTATAGTTTTAAGACTATAAATTGTACTGTATTACTTAAAAAAAAATAAAAATGTTAATAAATATTTATTTTTAATTTTTTTTTTTATTTTTCAAAACGATCTCGATAGGTCGAGATGAATTCGAGAGCGTTTCTCGACCGAGGCATCATTTAATACCGAACTGTTCATGCTGCGGTCTCGATCGATGCGCTCATTTTCCCGCAACTCGCGTGTGTGCGTCTTTAAACTGTAATTTTTTTTTTCTCTCTGCCCATCGATCTGTTCTCGAGCTTCTTTCGCCGTCTCTCGATCCCATCACTAACGATAACGCAAACATCCCGTCCCGGAGTGACGACGGGGGCTTAGAAGAGCCGAGAACCGCGAACGCGCACCTCGGCGCATTTCCTTCCGCTCGATCGAGCAAACCGGCGTCGACGAGCTGTACCAGACTCGTCGCACACATCTCTCTCCCGCTGTATACAATACACGCAGGGTAGAAGATCGGCCAATACAGAGCCTCGGGGCAAAATGGACCACAGTCCACGTTTCAGCTAAATCTTCTTTTCTCATGCCCAGAAAAAAGGGAAAAAAATCGGTAAAAGTGGTCCATTTCGCCTCCGAAGTTCCATTTTGCCCCGCTCTCCCTACAATCCATCAGGCAAAATGGACCACTGTCCTCATTTTAGCCAGGTAATTTTTCGTAGGCTTCGCAAAAAACCAAATCGGTAAAAGTGGTCCACTTCACCCCGGAGGTTCGAATTTGTCCCTCACCCACTACCATCCATCAGGAAAAATGGACCACCGACCTCTTTCTAGACAAAACGATTTTCTCATGCCCCGCAAAAAAAAAATCGGTAAGCGTGGTCCATTTCGCCCCGAGGGTTCCATTTTGCCCCGCTCCCTTTACCATCCACCAGGTCTAATGAACTACTGTCCTCGTTTCAGCTAAAACGTTCTTCTCATCCCCCGAAAAAAATAAAATAAAAATCCGTGAGGTAGTCCATTTCGCCCCGGAGGTACCATTTTGCCCCGCTCCCCGTATCCATCTAGTCTTCGCGATCACGTCCCGGATAAATAAACCGGTGAATCCTCTCTCGATAGTGCCTCGATCTCTCGGCGATTCGTCGATCGGGCGGAGGGACAAGCCACCCACTCGGCTCGCGTGTGCATCGTTTCGTCATGCCATCGACGAGAGATCGATAAACAGTCCATTTCTTTTTTCCTCTCTCCTCGATCTTTAACATTTCATCTCCCAAGGGGATTAGGTTTAAAAAAAAAATAATACACGAATGAAAAAAAAAATTGGATTACGCACCTAACGGAATCGATTTCGAAGATTTCATTTGAGATTATCGCAAGAGGTCTTGTTTTAATTGAATCAGTGGTCCGGTGGTTCGGATGGCGTGCAGCTTCGCATTAGGCACAGGCGCGATACACTTTCACCGTTGTGTCTGGGAGCTGCTGCCGGTTGCGACAGTCTTGGCCCGGTAAGACTACTGGTACGGACACCGGGCTCGTTTGTAGTCGCGTTACAACGGACACGGCCGATCAGAATCGGAGGGGCGTATCTACGGGAGTCCGGACGTGGAAAGTACATCCTTATGGGTCAGGTCGGACGAGTCATGACGGCGTGCAGCGCGAGCACGCGGGTGTGCAGGTACGCGGCAGCCCGCTCGGTCCAGCCCCCATTCCTGATAACAATGTTGAACACTGGCCCCGGGGCTACGTGGGTGCGTGTAATGCCCGATGCTGTGTGCAATAACACCGATGCACGGCAACACTAATACCCGTACTCGCCGCTCGGCCGTATCTACCGTAACGCGATCTTTGCCTTCCGGTTGCGAGACGCGCGACTCGGGACCAAATTTCAACGAACCTGAAAACGAAATTGCAACCCAAAAAGCAAAATCTGTCGCTATCGGGATCTCAATTTTTTATCCACCGACGCAAGACCCGCTGATATTAGACTACAGTTTTTTTACATATTTTTTTAATGCGATTATCGATTCGAAGTTTAAGTTTGATTTTAAAATGTACAAAATTGAAATTAACGTCGAACGATATATATCAACGTTATATTATCAGCGATATATATCAACGTCGATAGAAATATATTTTACGCAGAAAAAGCCTTACAGTTCGAATTTGAGTTCAGACTTAAGTTCGAGCTTAAAATCAAACTTAAGTACGAAATCGAGTTCGAACTGAAGATCAATCTTGACCTGACGTTTTAAAATTTGACCCTAAATCGTGTAATCAAAATTTCACGAAACTGGGTAAAATAAGTTTTATAAATTTTACACGACCGAAATCTTTGCAAAAATATTTTAACAAATATCGAAACGTATTCAAAAAAATTATTATTTCGAAACTATACTATATGCAAAATTAATTTAATTTAATACATTTCTTTTTAAGTAAATAAAACATTACAATTACACTGAGAAAAAGGATAGTATTTCCTACTATACCAATAGTTCCCAGGGGGAACGTTTATATAGATAGTTTCTCATAGTATATATTCAATTGGTTAAATTATAATTATGGTTGCAACAGTGATTTTTTGTCATAGTCGTAATTATAAAATGTAGACGTTTCCCTTGGGAACTATTTTTTATGGTAAAAAGTCAGTATTGTAGCTTTTACTATGTAATTTTTTTCTCAGTATACCGTTATGCTATGACATAGGTCGGGTCTAATTCTCGGTACATTTAGACTGCGGCAGCGGGTCTTAAGGTGGTAAATCTGAGCGATCCGCGCCGCCGTTCACCTTTGTCGACGCGCCTGCGAACCTGCGTCTTCGATATAAAAATAATCCTCGGACGTTGCGTCAGTGTTTGTTACGAGGAAAGGGTTGTAGGGTTGAACCAACGAAAAAAATGGAAATTTCATTATGATAAAATCATCCAATATCACATAGGGTAAAAGAGGGGAATATGGTCCGGTCCATATATCATTGATTTACGTGTTAATCGAGGTGGGCCATATTCACCACTTTTCCCCTATTCACGAGAGATTGTTTATAATCATGCAAGATCGCGGCAACGATTTCTCAGTGTACCGCTATGCTACACTGAAAAAAAAATTGCTTGCGGGCTGCCGAAGAAAAAAATGTTTGTTTCAATTCTACTATCAATTCTTACAATTCCATATGATATTGAAACACCAACAGGACTGTCAAGGTGACATGTTATCATTTCAATCAGGTATGAAATTGTACGAATTCAGAGTAGAATTCTAACAACGTTTTTACTTCATTGGCAGCCCGCAAGCAAATTTTACTTGATTCAATGATATTTTTTTTCTGTGTATGATATAGTTTGGGTCTAATTCTCGGTACATTTAGAGGTGGTAAATCTGAGCGATCCACGGCGCGGTTCACCTTTGTCGACGCGTCTGCGAACCTGCGTCTTCGATATAAAAATAATCCTCGGACGTTGCGTCAGTGTTTGTTACGAGGGAAGGGTTCTAGGGTTGAACGAACCCCCGAACGCGCGTGCAGCGCGACCGCGAGACTTAGAGACGAGGATAGAGGAGTCTTGGCCTCGCTTCCGCTGCAAGGATGCGGTTCGATCCCTTGTGTACGGTATAACTAACGTGGCCAGTGTGTCGGCTCGATGAGAGCGCGAAGGAAGCTTACCAACGCGTGCGTTCATAATCAGCGTCGACGTGTCGAGTTGGCGCTCCACCTTTTCCCTCCGTTCGTACGGAGCCGAAGGTACGCCGCGAGCGGCGAGTCTGAATTCCCGCGGGAACCGAGAAGACCGGCGACCGAAATACACGGCGACCGGGAATGCCGAAAGGATAGCCGTTATATTATCGCGAGGGAGGCGAGAAATAAATACGAAGAAAAAAAATTCCCCGTAACTTTTTCTTATTTTTCTCCGACGCCGCACGGGGGAGAGCGTCTTAAGACGTTCCGCGATCGGACAAGCACGTAACCGGACGATACGGCTCAGGCCGGCTCCGCGACTTCGAACTGGAATTCTATGCGGCGGGATTTGCGATACAATGACCGGCGAGAGTGACGAGACATCCGGGACTTTGAAAAAATTAAAACTCGAAAAGAAAAGAAAAAAAAAGAATTAAGAGAATTCAGAGTTAAGAAGCTCTGAAATTTAGCTACCGATTTTGGGGCTATCGTTCTGTTCGGATAATTCTGAAACCTGCATAGGTGGCTTCGAGTCGTATGTTTCCCAACCAAAAGTGGTTGTGAGCTTCCCGACTCGTTTCGCGCAGTTGATCGCAGAGCGAATAAAGTCTCAGCAGTGAAAATCTCGAAATTTCCAGCTAACTCTCGGGTGTAGCTTAGTAGCGGCGAGATAAAATTTTCCTTTGATCCGCGCCGCTAAACGTATCCCTCGACGACGGGGCGCAGCTCAAGCGATATTATTAAGTCGCAACGTAAAATATATTCCCGATATAATTAAATAAAATTCAATTGATAATAGTCCGAAGGGTTACGGAGCGTGGTGGTCGAAGCCGCGAGGGGATTGGGAATGGATTACGATCGTAAAACCCGGCGAAATAATCGGTGGGTCACGATCTTTCGACTCGCCGAGATCGGGCGAACGCCTCCCTCGAGAGTAAAGAGAGATTCGAATTACTGTAAAGGCCGAGGTGGATGCTTGACGTCACGCGATCCCGCGCGCGAGGAGTCGAGAAAATTGATGCGAAATTCGTACGTGCGCGGTGCGGATAATTTTCTATATACTATAAAACGTAAGACGAACGCGGGAAACAAACAAATAAACAATTTTCATCTCTTGATCGACGCCATCGTCCACTGTAGAGTATCCTAAAATTTACAAACGAAAAATCTTTGTATCTACAACGATAAAATGATTGCAAAGTTGACTATAAAAATTCCTGAAATACTTTTTACTGATACTTTACACTAAGAAAATGAAATGGTTGAATTAAGCAAATGCGCGGTGACGTTCGTTCGAAGGTGTATTTTGGTGGTACAACAAATGTGTTTGTTTCAATCGACAAATTTTGAATAAATTGAAGCACATAATCGTTTAACAAAACAATGCTTTATTTATATCAAACAAATAACAGCTTTGAACTTATGTCACTGCGACTTTCGGTTAATCCAACCAATTTCTTTCTCGGTGTATATTTAGTGTATTTTTATGAGCGCATAATTCCTTGTATATTTACCAGCCGAACACAGATCTGACAAAGTTAAGCGCGACGTTGGGGTCTAACATGATATTGACGTTGAAAAAAGTTTAAAATTGACATTCTCATAAAGCTTCCTCATAAAAGTTGACCATCGAAATTTTCACATAATTTCTCATAAAAATTGAAAACGCAAATTTCTATATCGCTTTTTCATAATGTTCCTTCATTCGCGAAGCATCCTCTATGAGGAAGCCAAAAATACAGACAATGTTTTCTCATAGAAGCAGCTTTCCGAATAAAGGAACATTATGAGAAAGCCATATGAAAATTTCAATTTTCAACTTTTTTTTTAAGTCTGGAGACATTGGCGATATTTGACAAATTAAGGTCTGGTTGCTCGCGATGCAATGTCGACTGACCCGTCGTCTACCTGTCGTCCAGCGTGCGACAAAAATCCAATATTAACAGAATTTTTAAAAAATTTTTAGCTCGCGTTTCACTCGCATAAGTTCGGGGTCTTTTATTTCTCGGTTCTTCCGTCCGTTCGTTTATAGCCGTGAAACCAGTGCCGGGGCTTCGTACCCGGTAAGAATAAACGAGACGATAGCGAAGCGAGGCCGGGCGGGTAGCACGGTAGTGCCGGACAGCGTTGACGGCAGCATTTTTTCACGCAGATGATATCGGTCCCAACCCCTCGTCCGAAGACTAATGCCTCGAGATAGAGGCCGTAAATCAAGACACGGTTTAAAAAGAATTTCAGCCCGCGCGCGCATCTGAGTACGTATTAAGTACCTGTACGTGCTACGGCCAACATATAGCTTACACGATACACGATACGCCGTATAAATAGCCCTGAAAAACGATCCCTCATTTTTTTATCCACTTCTCACAAGATTCGGAAAGAACCGATGAATCAAATTTGCATACCAAGTAAACCGATCGCTCTCGGTCCATTTATGAAACCTTAAATCAGCGATGTTTTCGTTGGTCAAAGATTTTCTTCTCAACCTTAAGTCTCATGTGGTTCAGAGAATTCGCAGACTTTTTAAATCCGAACTCGTTTCTCGCTGGCGCCTTAAGCCAATCATCTCCCTGTTCTCGGCGCTGATCTTTGCACTGAACAACAAAAATTCGCTTAACATTTTTTTTTTTTTAATTTAAATTCTACTTTTAATTCTTACAATTCCATATGATATCGAAACAACAACGGCAAGATTGCCAAGGTGACATGTTATCATTTCAATTCCGTACGGAATTGTAAGAATTGAAAGTAGAATTGAAATAAGTTTTTTTCTTTGGCAGCCCGCAAGCAAATTTTTTAGTCTTTGATATTTTTTCTCAGTGTGGCTTCCTCCGAAATTCCCACAAAATCTGGCTCTCCGCTAACAGGAGCCATTTCCTCGTTCGATGTCCCCGATGACGACGATCCCGCGATTACATGGCTAAACTCCCAGTTCATTCATGAAACCTTAAATCAGGGACGTTTTCCTTGACCCAAGATTTCCTCCTCAAACTTGAATTGTTTCTGATCCGCGGAATCCACAGACGTTTTTTGATCCCAACTCGCTCTCCGCTCGCTCGTTAAGCCAATTATCTCCTTGTTCTCCGCGCTGATCTTTGGCTTCCTCCGGAATTCCCACCAAATGAGGCTTTCCCCGAAGAGGAGCCACTTCCTCGTTCGATGTCCCCGATGACGACGTTCCCTCGACGACGTGGCGAACCACCCGGTCGTCCGAGTATCGTGGGTGCGACGACGCGTGCTGATTGGACCTCCCGATTCCTCTAATCATTACCCGCGCTATTAGGGTCACACTTTCTCCGTAACCGCGTCCCGGGACCGTAGACAATGGCCCGTGAGCCGTGCGCGCCCGATCATGCGAATGCGCCCGGGCTTATTGTTGCGTGTGCCAACAATATAGCTGCCACCGGGCAAGCTGCACAACATAGTTTATCTTTTATAGTAGCTCGAACGAGCCGGTAGATAGGTATGTGGAGGGTACACAAGCGGGCATGCGTCGCGCGGGACCGGTGAAATTATATCGTTGCGAAAATCCCATGCATGCCAACGGTCGCTCGGTGAAGACGGAGACGTCACGACTCGGTCCGCGATTCTGCGGCTCCTCGTTGAATATGCATTCAAAGCTTGCGCCGCGATCTCCCGCGAGAAACAGTCGTCGAGGGGGTTCCCCGATGAGTGGCACCGGATAGACCGGGACATGACAAGAGAATACGGGAGTCGCACGCTCGGAAAATACGACGACTGCGCACTTGGGATTGAACTGAAAGATGGACGAAACGAGAAATTGTTCGCAGGCCTTTCTCTTTGCCTTTGCATTAGTTAAAAGACACTTAAAAAAATGCACTAAACTCGTACCCGAAATCTCGGAAAGTCTCAAAATTGTGCCTTGTTTCTACCTGATATGGCTATTGATATGGCTATTGATATGGCTATTGATATGGCTATTGATATGGCTATTGATATGGCTATTGATATGGCTATTGATATGGCTATTGATATGGCTATTGATATGGCTATTGATATGGCTATTGATATGGCTATTGATATGGCTATTGATATGGCTATTGATATGGCTATTGATATGGCTATTGATATGGCTATTGATATGGCTATTGATATGGCTATTGATATGGCTATTGATATGGCTATTGATATGGCTATTGATATGGCTATTGACGTGGCTATTGACGTGGCTATTGACGTGGCTTTTGACGTGGCTATTGATGTGGCTATTGATGTGGCTATTGATGTGGATATTGATGTGGCTATTGATGTGGCTATTGATGTGGCTATTAATGTGGCTATTGATACAGCTATTGACATGGCTATCGATATTGCACCCATTCAATAGACACCAGCTTGATAGCGTCAGATTCGATAGGAAGAAAAAAAATGGAAATTTCATTATGAAAAAATCATCCAATATCACATATTCACGAGAGATTGTTCATAATCATGCAAGATCGAGGTAACGATTTCCGCGAATAAACACATGTTTCGCTTTATTGACTTTCAGTCCGCCCGAGTGCAAACATACGGCGAAAGATTTTCTCGGATCATAATTACGTGGCAATCCACCCTAGCGATACCCGCAATCCCGATCGGAGATCAATAGATTGATTATTAAATGCACCTACGAATTTGTTATTTTCCATTGCCGGTCGGTGCACACCGCGCGTTCGATTTACATTGCGCAGAGCGCGCGAACCGAGGGTACACCGAGCAGGAAATTGAGTTTCGCGAATCCGCGCGAGCGGCCGGACCGCTGTGGATGGAGGCTGCTCGATCCGTTGCCGGCCCGAACCGCAAGCAGTCACGCGTGATCGGCTCGGGATCGATCTATCGCGTGGCCCGCACAACCGACGCCCCGATCGATCGTTCGAGGTGCCGTAGACGCCGATCGAGAGAAGTGCGAGCGTACAATTATCGCCGCGTATTAATGCCCCCTGCCTGCCTTCTTGCCTGTTCAGGTTCAGGTACCTTTTATATACATGTATATATAACGTGCGCGTGCATATACGTATATACACACATCGCCCGCGAGATCTCGTTGCAAGATCGCGCGAGCCGGGCGCCTCGAACCAACCAAGCAGCATGCAATTCGCGAATATTATTGACTCGTTGCGGCAGCTCGATACCGCACATGCATATAATACCGTGCCATATACGACCGGCAATGGATACCATATAAGAGATAAATCGTTGCCGATTATTGCCGTGGCGGGGGTCTCGCAGGACGAAGAAAATTGCGCTTGACCGAGACGACGATGACGAAGACGACGGGGGAGAAACTAGCCTCGGGCGACGAACAAACGGACGGCGAGGCGAAATGGGGGGAAGGGGGAAAAGGTTTAAAAAATAAAAAAAATATGTTAATAAAAATTCTGTCAATACAAGATTCATGCATTACTGGAAGTGGAAGAAGTCATGCGTGAATACATAGATACGTACGTATGTATCCACACAATCGTTATCCCAGATTTTATGGCATTATTTATTTCTTCTCTGATTATTGTGCACAATATTGTGCGCGGTGGGATTTGTGTGTGTCGGTGCGGCTTTATCCGATCGGCGTGAAACCGGAACTTGGGGAGAGGAAAATTATGTCGGGCTTGCAGTGGAGTCTGCGAAAACGAGGCTCGTACTACTTTGGACGAGGTAGTCGGGATTTTTTATTTACTTTTTTTTTAGGGTCGAATTTTTTTTTTTTTATTTGTTAAAAATATGAATAAGTTGAAAGTATGAAATTATATCAGGGTTACAACAAAGTCTGCTAAAACTAGACTCGTACTACTTTGGACAAGGTGGTTGGGATTTTTTGTTTTCTTTTTTTAGGATCGTATTCATTTTTTTATCCATTCAAAATATGAATCTCGATGCGAGTGAAAGAAAGGTAAATTCGCCGTCGCAACCCTTTTTCTATTAGCAAGGTGCCGGTTGGTTGAATGGAGACGAATAAAATGAATAAAAAAAAGTGCCTACGGAACTCGAACTCCCGTATGCCGATTCCGGACCGGTCTCCGGGGACGAAAACAACGTCTCCGAGGCGCAGACAGTGTCGCGGTCCCGGGAACCCGATTTCTGGCCGGGAATGAGGTGCATTAGGGATCGCCTGACAATGGGATCCGCGAGTGTCTTCGGCGTGACGTAGTACAGGTGACTGTACCGTGTGCGTACGCCAAAGCTGGTACGACGGAGTGCAACCTACTGTGGGAATGACCGTTGGTTGCGGGACAGGTTGGTCACCCCGTGAAGCGTTCCCGCGGGACCGTTGGAATCACGTGTGAAAGTCTCTCGCGTCAACCGCACGTCGAATCCCTCCCATCGTCATCCTTGCGCAGGATGACGAAACACGAAGGTGGGGAAAAAAAAGTGATGTTCCTTCCGGACGAAAGGAAAATAGCATTTTGGTCGTAAAAATGCCTTTGCCACCCCTCGGCGACACCCGACTCAATGTCCAAATCAAACGGACGTTATTAGTTACGACTCTGGTCTCTCCCTTGTTGATCTCTCTTCGCGCCACGAAGATTTCGTCGCGCATCAATTTTTTTTTTCTTCCCCTCTCGAAGGTTATAAAATTTCCTCAAAGTCCTACATAGTTCCATGGAAACGGAAGTTTGTGGAGTTTATGGGTCTCTTCTTCCTGAGAAAATGTCATCTTCCGGTTGGATGAATCTGCTCGTCAATACCCAAATCAAACGGACTTTATTAGTTACGACTCTGATCTCTCCCTTTCAATCTCTCTTCGTGCCACTCGTGCCACCGCATCCATTTTTTTCACCCGTTAGAAGGTTATAAAATTTCTTCAAAGTCCTACAAAGTTTCCTTAAAACGACCAAGTTCGGGGAGTTTATGAGATTATTGTCCTGAGAAAATTTGATGTTCCGGTTGGATGAATCCTCTCGCCAATGTCCCAATCAAATAGACGTTATTGGTTCCGACTCTGGTCTGTCCCTTCTTGATCTCTCTTCGTGCCATGAGGATTTCGTCGCGCATCAATTTTTATTCATCCCCTCACGAAGGTTATAAAATTTTCTCAAAGTCCGACAAAGTTCCATTGAAATGGGCAAGTTTGCAGAGTTTATGGGTTTCTTGTTCCTGAGAAAATTTGATCTTCCGGTTGGCTGAATCTGCTCGCGTTTTGCCTCTGCGGATCTTTCTTTCTCCGACGAGACGACGAGGGGTCGATGGATGGCAAAACGGTCGTTGAACGTCTCGGAGCAACAGCGCCGACTTCCTCCCCAACATTTGCCTCGTAGATATTTTTCCCCCAACGATTTTTCTATCGAAGGATCCCGCGCCGCGCCGTGTGTCTCGAAGCCGCGTGAAAAACGGCTCGGGCAATCAGAAGAAGGAGACGACGTGTGTGTGCACCAGTGTCGATCAGCCCCCTCCTGGAGGAGGTTCGAGCATCTGCTCTCACCGCGTTCTGCGGGGGTCGACGAGCCAGGTGCTCCCGGACGCGCGGTGAGGAGGATTTTCCTTGGTAAAACTCGGCGCCCGGCCTGTTTCTTTTTAACCTTCCGGCCGCCGCACCTTTCGATCGATAGACCAATCGATACGTACTTCATTCCTGATCGTGCTGCCTGTTGCCGGCAATGCTTGTACAGTTGATTCAAGGTTTCGGCCAAGAGCTCGTTTTAGCTTGGCTCAACCTCTTCTTATGTTCTTTGGGCCAAATTTGGAAATCGATACACTGTACCGATATCCTAAGTTATATCGAAATTAGACGCCTCATAAAATATCATGGGTAAAAAAATATTTAAAAACGACAAACAGCTGATACTGAAAGGTATCCAGAAAAACGTTGTGATCAACATCTCTCAACGGACTTCACCTTAATTCAATTATTTCCCAAAAATGTCTAATTACAAAAAAATTCGTCTCTTGGCTTTAATTTCGCGCGAAATAAATCCCAAACTGCCTCGTAACGACGATCCCCTATCTTCTCTCACAATCTAATGAATTTCACGTATACTGTAGGTACATGAATTTCATCCAATGAATTTCATCCAATGAATTTCATCCAATGAATTTCATCCAATGAATTTCATCCAATGAATTTCATCCAATGAATTTCATCCAATGAATTTCATCCAATGAATTTCATCCAATGAATTTCATCCAATGAATTTCATCCAATGAATTTCATCCAATGAATTTCATCCAATGAGTACGAAACAGAAGACATAGTTTTTGGTCTCCTAGTATGGACCGGCCGGTCAAAAATGGACTCAATGTTTCTGCATCCAGAATAGACTAAGCCCACACATCAGCAAGATTAGAGATATATATATATATCTATAGCTCGGTACCCACAACATCGCCGTGAGGAAGATGAGAGAAGCAGAGGGAGCGAGAGAGAGGGCTTACTGCCTCGACTCAATGGCGTTATTAAGTCGCGGCTTGGCTCGCGGCTAGTCAGCTCTCGTGAGTCAAGTGAAAGAGCCTTGCAACGTCCGATCTAATGCCGGCGATCCATCATCCTCCTTTGGCGGAGCCTCGGTGAGCTCTCTCGGTGTTGCTGCCGTTGCTCCTGCCGCTCCTCGCTGTACATAGACCTCTTCCGTGCGTACCTGTAAGCGGCCCTCACGGACACACACGCGCGCTCCGATCGAGAGGAATCTTTCGCATCGCGGCGAACCCGCAACTCCGCGTATCGCCGCACACGCCGAGTTAGAAGATACAGCTCGTTGATCGGGAACAAACGAGACCTGATTAGACGCCGGGGCTTCCCTGCGGACTTCTTTTTTCGCCGCACAATTACTTCTTTTTCTTTCCTCTCCGACTCGTCGTGGAACGAAGATGGACCGGAGCCGAATTTGGCGAACACTCGAGCAATCAACGCCTTCGATCAAATCGTCTATTCGATGACTCGATCGGGTCCCAAAATTTCTGGCAATTTCGCGGCTTCTCTTTTAGGTCCGATAGTTTATTTTTAGTCCTCTTCGTCATATCGTAGGAAAAAAGCAGTCAGCAGAGTGAGACGCGATGAACCATCGCAAACAAATTTGCATCGAGTCAAATGTGGATTTTTTTCAAGCTTCTTTTCGTATACCGGTCTTCATCTCGGCATTGCTCGGCCCCTGATAATTATTTTTCGGCTTCTTTGTAGTGAAATCGATACGCCAGAATCTGAGCAACATCTCTGTCGAGATTCAATGGCGATTCGCCAAGTGGTGTGACAATTACAGGCTCAGCGAGATAAAACCACATTCCCGACCACGTTTCCTATTTCCGAGAATATTGCGTCCGTGAAATCGCGTTCCCCTCCCAAAAATCTCACGTGTACTGTTATTATCCGATACCGCCGGAAAAAAAATGCCGGTGTATCATTTCGTTGTGAGAGCCGAATCGCCGCGCGATCGGACGGAATTTTCGATGCGGAAGTCTCCGCGTTCGCGGGGTCGTTAAACCCCGTCGAAATGTCGTTCACCCGCGGCTCTTTCGGGTATCGCCGGCACAAAAGGACGTCTATTGCGGCACGTGGATCGAGGACGAGCCCGCTTCCAAATATTTTCTACGTTGTAAAAACGCCGCGCACGGAGCGTCGGCAGCCGTTCGATTCGCCGATATCCTAAGCCGACGCCGTAAGAGAGAAACGATTATTCCACAAAGCACAAAAAATACTACTGTTCCGGTTGTGTCCGGGGATCGCACAATCGCCGCTGCGTTTTCCACGGACATAAAGGATTCACTGTGTCGAGATCGCTCGATCAACCCCGCTCGAAAATTGTATCGCGCCGTGTGTACGTAAAAATTTCACACGTTTGCTCAACGAATATCGATACACAACTGTATCGCGACGTACCTTATCGCTGTGTCTATTTATATTACTTTATTGGCTCACGGTTTACCGAATTCTCTCACGCCGCATTTCTTTTTTTATCATTCTTCGTTATTATTTTTTATATATTTTCATTTTTATTAATATTTCATATTATTTTTTATAATTGCATTTAATATTAAGGTCCGGTGGCGTGAAACTAAATCGTGGTATTGGACGACAAAAATCAATTTGGGATAATTCGATAATGAGAAAAGTATTTGGTAAAATAATAATTTCAGTTTCCGAGAAAATACTTACGCAGAGACAATAAAATAACTCGACTGAGAGAACATGATACAGAGAGATTAAATAAATATATTTAATATATATTATTTGTATATAGTATAGTAGTAGTAAAAGAGATTTATTGTCAAAGTTAATATTTGCGGTTATCTTCTTGTACTAAATTTGGTCCTTCAGCCAGAAATATTCTTTGGTATTTGGAAGGTTTTTTTTTCTTTTCCTTACTTTAGGGTTAATATATTATAATATACAAATATTAATTTATAAATATATATATATACATACATTATTTTTATATGCTTAAAGATATTATTAAACTGGCGAGTTTGGAGCAGATCGATTATTTTAGAGCCAATGACGAGTAACGGAGAGGCGCGGGAAGAAACAATTTTATTTTCCGCATGGGTCAAAATATTATAAATTTTCGAAGAATAAATTGACGATTTTTTTTATATGACTGTTGCCGATCGACCGCTGCCGCGACACGCCTGCGATGTTGCGCACTGTGTCGATAAGAGAATGTTTGCCAATTTGGCAGGTGACATCGCGCCGTTCTCGCGCTCGTACGGGCGATCGTCCGGTAACGTCCGATTCTCGACGACGTCGTCGGCGCACCTTGTGGCAAACGCAAATATCGAACAGATCCCCATCGGTGTGCGCTCCTCAGACTAAAAATATCGCTGCGCTGGTATTGGTAAGGGCGTTAACACGCTACAAATATCCGTGGTCGAAGATAGGGCGGTTTTTCTGTAACGGGAAGGCGCACAGCGCACAGGCAACAACGCGACACGACCGTGTCGGATGAGAATTTTACGTGCTTTTACTACGACTCGCTCGCACTATCTAGCCTCGATAATAGATAAAATATGGTGAACTACGGCCGGAGATATATGTTCCCGGAAAGGAGAGACCATGCGAGAATAAACGGCAGGTAGAAACTTCTTTTTTTAATGGAAATTTTTTGAGTTTTGTTGTATTTTTATTTTTTTTAGATTTTTCTAAATATTATTTTTAAATTAATGTTTACTAAAATTTTCATGTGGAAATTTAGATTTTTAATCTAGATAAAATTCAAGGTTAAAGTTTTTTCCTTTTTAAATTTAATCTGAAAATTCAATCGCTTCTGAAGTTGCACACACAAAAATGTCATTACTTCTCAAGCATTTACGCGGTTTGCACATTTTGCTTTCCTTTTTTTAGCACTCTGAGTAAAAAGAAAATTAATTGGATGTTGTATTTCAGAAATTTCATTACTTCAATTTATGCAATCTGCACATTTTCGTTTTCTTATTTTTTGCACTCGGTGTAAAAAGGAATAAATCGAATGTTATACATAACAAATTTAGTAACCGTATTTACGATAAGATTTTTTATAATATAAAAAAAAATATCGAAAATCATTGCAGGATTATGTATTGTCCAAAAAAAAAGCGTAAAGTTCGAGCCGAGGGGTTAACGGGATCTTTAATCCGGGAACTTCATACGGTATAATAGCACATCGGTGTTACGAGCACGATCGCCTCGTTTCCCCTGTCCCGATCTCACGTGCTGCGGGAGAAAAAAAAAAGTTCGGTCCGCTTGGTGGGTCTCGTGTACGATACGTCTTTCTTTGTCTATCCTCCATTCTTTCATGCTTTGGGACTGTCGGGCCGCGCGCGCGTCATCGTCGTCGTTTACTCGCCAACCGCAAGATTAACCGCATTATAATCCTCCGGGGTCTCGCGTGCGTCGGGGATGAAAAAAAAAAAGAAAGAGGAAAAATAAAGTGGCGCGCACGCAGCGACTGATATGCCATATACGCGTACGGGAAAAACCGCAAGCAACCGCTCACGGTTTCTCCCCGCCCGGACTGTCTATTTCTTTATTTCCCCTCTTAATCCCACGGTATATTAAATACAAACGAGATAAACGACGAGGAAATTTTCTCGTCAGCGGACGATTATGTACGTATAGTTTGTATACGGTTTTAAACCGCAAGTTTAATATTTGCTCCTGTGCTGCATCGACCGTTCCCTCGGAGTCTTCGTGTCCCCCTTTAACTCTCATCGTTCGCTGCGCTGACCACCTTGCCAGCTTCCAGACGGACCTCCCCTGACGACGATCCTTCGCGATCCGGTGCTAATTCAACCACAATCGCCCGGCTGACCGGACGCCCTCGCATTTCGTTCATAATTGTGGATCATCCTTTTATCAAGTTTCTTTTTAAACACGTTACCAGTGGGTCCTCAATATTGTTTTTATAAAAAAGTTTGTCAAATTTTATGAAAGGCGTTTTTACATCAAAACGTTTTTTATATGTGAGAAATGTAGTTCTTTATTATTTTTATTTTTTAGTTTAGTTGGAATAGAAATATACTGGATCTTGATAAACAATGCAAGGCTCAACTGCGCATTTTTGTTTAAACAAAAAAAAATCACAAAGATATATCGATAAATAGATTTTTTTATCCAAAAAAAGATTCGAACATTTTGAAAAATGTATTATTCGAAAAAAAATTAACTAAAAACTGCTGCGTTATCTCGCTGTTTGTGTTGTCATCTTTTTTAATGAAGAAGTTACCAGACTGAGCAGTGCGTTTTTAAATACATTACCAGGGTCTCAATATTTCTTGATAAAAATGTTTCTCAAATTTTTTGAAAACCGTCAAGCGATTTTTATGTACGGGAAATGTAGTTCTTTGTCTTACTTTTAAGTTTAATTTCCAATGCCAATATGCTGGCTCTTGATAAATATCGCAAAGCTGAAGTATTTGCGCATTTCTGTTCGACAAAAAAAAATTCCCAAAGACGAATCGATGAGAACATTTTTTTATCCAAAAGAGATTCTTTTTCGACATACATTATAGTCGAAAAAATAAAGTGACTAAAATCTGCTGCATCTTCTCGCTATTCTTGCCGTTGTCTTTTTTAACGAACAAATGACCCAACGAGGATCGGCCAAGAAAATAAATGTTTCCATAGCCGCGGAGACCTTCGGGGGACTCACGAAACCGTTTATTTAATTATGGTAAAATTTTTCCTTGGTTTGTCCAAGTTCCTCTCGAAGATTAGTATCTGTGGCAGTGCGTCATTCGAGTGTTTCTTTATCTCTGTGTCCCCACGAGTTTGAAAAATATTTATATATCGAGAGGATCGGTGTTTTCGCTCAGTCCACATGTCCTTCGCAAGACGAGAGCCACATATATCTCTCTCGCTCTCCTCCACACGGTCCGGTCCCCAATCGTTTGTTTGCCCGAGTTTTCGGGCCGACCTGTCGCGGTCTCCCTATCGCGACCCGGTTTTTGTTTGGCCTTTATCACAACGCGACTCACCCTTAAACCGGGGAACTTCCCCCTCCCCCACCCCCTTTCGTATAAGCATTCCACGAAAAAGAAAACGTTGTGGTGCATCCAGTTATCGTTTCCGGCTCTCTTATCATAGTCTGTTGTACTTACGGATTAGTCCGCTTATCGTCACGATAATGATGTAAATCTGTTTGTCACGCTTACCTGGTCCACTCTGTAAAGAAAAAAAAAAGAATGAAGATCTTCAGACAAAATTTGCATCCGTTATTTTAAAACTAAAGAAACGTCTGCCTATAAAAAAAATTATTACTATCGTCATTACTATTATTATTATCGTCACCATTACTATTGTTATTATCGTAGCTACGATTATTGGCATCATAACTGATATTATTATTATTATCATTACTATTACACTGAAAACAAAATTCGCTTGCGGGTTGACAAAGAAATGATTTTAAATTTCAATACTACTTTCAATTCTTACAATTTCGTGTGATATTGAAACAACAACGGCAATACTGTGCAGGTGACATGATATTGTTTCAATCCCGTATGGAATTGCAAGAATTGAAAGTAGAATTGAAGCAACCATTTTTTTCTTCGGCAGCCCGCAGTCAAAGAAGAAGAATTGAACCATTTTTACTTGAGTCATTGACATATTTTTTGTGTAGTATTATCATCACTATTATTATTATAATTACCATTATTATTATTATTATTATTTTCTTACTTATCGAACTATTTGAAGATGAAATTTAGAAACTTCGAAAAAAAAATAGATGAGAATCGGAGGTTAATAATTAGTGATCCATGGACTGGACGAAAAAGGTAATAAAAGGCGGCGAGGAAGCAGCTGACATCGAGACAATTATCCCATTGCTCCGTGGACGATAATTTCACGGTCTATAATAATCGTAAATTTGAATTAAAAGTGAACGTCCACGAGGATCGTGGATTTTCATCCCGAAATTGGTCAGTTCTGTGTGGTGAAGGTGCTAGTTTGTTCCTGTGGGTGTTGCGTTACGTGGCAGCGGTTAGATAACTCGGCAGTTAGCTGTGATCGAGGTCGAAGGCGTGAACATCGATATCTGTAGGCCGGAGAGCTGGTACAGGCGCGATCGATTCCAATATTGCCCGGGGTCAGGAGGCCACCGCGATATCCGCTCGAGAGCCCCGCGCAGATTCGATCAAATTGCTTATTGATTTCCCGCGAGAGCCTTCCGATCTCGGTCGATACGTGCACGTTTCACCGCACGAAAAAATCGAATCCCATGAATCCCGAGGCCGTTTCGAGTTACCTCTCTTGACTCGCTCGGATTCGATACTTGACTTCCCGTTCGCACCTTCGAATTCCACACTACAGTAGAACGGTCAACTTTGAGCGACGATGAAAAACAAATAAACCATTCCCGTCACCTGCCCTTTCGACAGCTGTCCGCGTTGATTAGGCATCGATCGCGCTCACCATGGATCCCCATAAATCAAGCGCGAAAATTCAATTTTTTTAAAATTAATTTTTAATATTTATTGATATTTTTATGTGCTATTCGATTTTTTAGAATAGCAAAGTACATTTAAAGAAAAAATTGAAGTTTAGTCCTTTTTAGTATTTATTTGTCGACGGACTAGCCTTATCGCTAGATCCAGCTTGTAGTGAAAGAGAACCTTGCCCTTTCGACAGCCGTCGACGTTGATTTACTAGCATCGATCGCGCTCACCGTGGATCCCCATAACATTATCTATAAATCAAGCGCGAAAATTCAATTTTTTTTTAAATGAATTTTTAATATTTATTGATATTTTTATGTGCTATTAGATTTTTTAGAATAGCAAAGTACATTTAAAGAAAAAATTGAAGTTTAGTCCTTTTTAGTATTTATTTGTCGACGGACGAGCCTTATCGCTAGATCCAGCTTGTAGTGAAAGAGAACCTTGCCCTTTCGACAGCTGTCCGGGTTGATTTACTAGCATCGATCACGCTCAGCGTGGATCCCCATACCATCATCTATAAATGAACCAGCAAATTTCATTGCTTAAAATATTCATTGGTATTTTTGTGTGCTGTTTGATTTTTTTAGAACTGCAATTTTCTGATTTTTTTAGAAGTCCTTTTTAGAATTTATTTATCGAAGAACAAGCCTTATCGCCAGATCCAGCTTACAGTGAAAGCGAACGGGCGTAAAAGTCAGAGGACTGAAGATGGAAGGTGTTCACGTGTAAACAGGAAGAACCGGCGAAAGCACGACGGAGAAAGTGAGTCGGATGGATAGGATCGAAGTTGAAGGGGTTTCGGGGCGCGTGTTAACGCTTTCGTTAAGAGATAGGGTGGATCCGTGACCATGGGTCTACCACGTGGCCGAGGGAGCATGTGTTTTCCGAAGCCATTGGGTACTTAGACCAGACATCTGCTCCCCCGCTTCGACTCCACGATTCCTCCTCCTTTCGCTCACCGTCTCCGTCCGACCGACGAAGATTGTGTTCTTAGCGGTCGCGAGCTCTTCGCGCGGATGAAATTTACTGGGTCCTCATAAACTCCGCTTTTTGTCTCGTCTCGGTGCAAAGTGATTCAAAGCTTCGTGACTTTCGAGGCTTGTCGTTTTTTTCCACTGGTTTATCTGCCGTTTACATTGTTTTTCTTTCGTTCCAAGGAATCGCGCATGGTTAACCGGTCGAAGGGGTTGCCGGTCCATAGTTCTGGAAGAACACAACGGAATACGAACCGATCTATTTCTAATTTCTATTCCCGAAGAGCGGCGTGACTTTGCGGCAGGATAGTTCAAAGATATCGCCCGGGGAAAGAATAACCTATCAGCTCACGACTTGTTGACGTTGAGCCCGAAACTTTCGAGCTGTCCTGGGAGACAACCGGCAGACAGAGGGCAGCAAATCACACGGGACATTCGTTCCACCAACGCGAGGCCCTGCGCACTTCATCGAGAGTTTGAGGCGTTTGAGGCAGCCTTCTCTTGGTTTCCAGAAATAACGGGATGAAAACAATGCGGGATACTTTTAACTCCCGCGGGGATCGCAGGGCTGAGATGCTTGCGGCGTTTTTGATGGCACAATTCGGAATCCATACGAAAAAGAAAATATATGCAAAATATATCTAAAATATCCGGAAAACTATTTTTTTATATTTTTTCATATTTAAAAGATATTAATATTAATATTAATATCTTATAACCTATCTCCCTATCCCCCTATAGCTTAGATATAAGATATAAGATATTTTAATTTAAGATATTAATATAAATATTTTTACATTTAATATGTAAAAAATATTCACCCATTTCCGTGTAGGAAAAGTCCGTAATTTTTTTTAAGTGCGACGACCTCGTCTTAGCCGAATTGGACTCCGAGCAGTTCCATAATATTTCATAAACAAAGGATGGTCAGGATCGAGTCATCGAAATGACCGCATCGGCAGCCCTCTTCGTCCAGGGGGTGTGGTCCGCAGTCTGTCGATGGGCCTCGCCCCTGAAACATCGCTCCGACACGCTTTAATTACCTGCTGACCCCTCACTCCGAGCGCGTACCGCAGGTTTCAAGGGAAAACTCCCCAATTTTCACGCCCTTCATTAATTTACCCGATCATTATCGATCCCCGGGCCGCCTTACTCACACTCCAATCGATCCGAGAACCTAATCGAACCGTAGGATCTTCGTTAACGACCGCTCAAAAGGGAACAATTGGCCTCTCCAACATGTCCACTTCTTTCCAACCGCCACCCAAGAAAGCCACGAGATGAAAGAGATCTAAACGTCCGCTCCGTTGAATAAAACAAAAAACAAAAAAGAGTGAACTTCTGGCCGGATGCGAATTCTCCTCCGTCTCCCAAGATTCCGTTGACCAGGTGCGAAGAAATCCTGGGTGGGTTCTTCGAATGCGAATTCAAAGATCGCCCAGTTGCAACCACCCTCTTTCCTCATAAAAGATCGAGGGAGTTCGGCTGTTGTCTCCTCGTCGGATCGAAGGCGCTGGCGAAGGGTGAGATCGAAAAAACGATGGAAACAAAAAACCACGCAACAGTGCCCAAAGTGAGTATAATGGGTGTTCGCCTTCATGGGAGGTGGCGACTTTTTCGGTGGTAAAACACCCGCCCGCCATGTCCGGGGTGGGCCGAGATCTTCAATTGCGAAGGACAACAGGAACGGCGGGGTTTGTTCGTCGCAAGAAAAGACAGAGGTTGGTGAAAGGAGATTCGAGAGATGGCTCAATCGCGAACGGGGAGTTAACGGGGAGTCGGCTGACTGGTTGCCAGGGGGGTCGCTCGCGTCGGGCCAGAACCAGACGAAAAAGAGAATCGTAGTGAGGGAAAAGAGAAAAGAAGAGGCGAGTCAGTGAGAGGGTGTTTAGAATTTCATTTCCGGGCATGCAGCAGTCCTCTCTCTGGCTGGCAAGAGACGACGACGACGAGGAACAGCAGCAGCAGCAGAAACCACATCGGGCATCAGCGCGGACCTTTTCTAAAAGGGACGCATCTGTCCGCAGATGCGGAGCAGATGCACGACCCCCTCGCGACCTACACGCTTAGTTGTAACCGCGTACGGTGTATGTAGAGCGTGTACCTACCTAGGCACCGGCACGCGACCCGAGAAGGCCCTCGTCCTAATTGCAACCCTTTGGCGAATCTTGACGGGTTTTTCCCCCCAACACCCAAGCGAAAACAGAATCAGGCTCATGGAAAATGATTCATATCCACAATTTGACTCATCCATTGAGGGATGATTGATTCCGGCGTGGTTTGAAGAACATTTTCGGTCAGGAAAAGGAGGCAGGCTTGCTCACAGGGGAATCCCCAATGAACGAGGCAAGATTGCCGGAATCGCGTAGTCACTCTACGAAGCTCGTCCTCGGTTTTGCTTGAACTCCGGCTCGTTGCTCCTGGGTGCGTGCCATGGGGAGGTAGGGGGTACGTAAGAAGGGAAGGAAAAATGGATGAGGAAAGGTCTGGAGACGACCATTAACGACGTCTTCGGGTGAGTACGCGTCCAACGGTGGATCCGAAAGGGGACTGGGTGGCACGCTTCTAGGAAACTAGGTCCAAGATCAAGCTCAGAGGCTGCGGATGGAACCGCAGAGGTGGTGCGCACTCCGACATCCGAAGACAGATGCAAAAATCGTAGGGTGAAGCGGCGCAGAATCAATGCATCGTCGGCGAGACCGGCTCACCTGTCCACACACCACCTCCATCCTCTTTCTGCCTTGCGTCTTCCAGAAAAACGGTTGTTCAGGCTCGGATCATGGCGGTTTAGGTGATCGAGGATCGTTCCTTGCGGATCCCGGCCGCCGAGCAGTCTAGGATCGTCGGACCCGTTCCTGCGTGTCAACCTCGACTCTCCTGGAAGTTTGTCCCGCACCGCATCCTCTTTCGCCAGCTCGCGTCGGCGACAAAAGAACTACCGGCTCTTTGTCGGTTCCTTCGACCCCCGGGCCAATGCGCCGCCGACCTCCTTTGTCAGAATCTTCGTCGGGTCGCTCGGCGAGCGCCGGCGAGTCCTATTCAGACGGGACTTTGGCTCCGGAGCGCATTCACGCGCACGACACCAGAACCTACTTCGCCCAGAGGGATCGTCGTGGATAACGAGCGGCAAGTGCCGAATGCCTTGCGCAAACGCCTCGGTTAACGTCGCACAAGTGTACTCTCGGCAACCCTACGGGGTTTTTAAATTTCGGTTGTGAAATATTCTGCGCGCCTTACTGATCGCACCTAAATTTTTGCAGGGTGTTCGCGATTCCCCGAGAGAATAATTTGGAATATAAAAAATTATTTTCCTCATGCTCGTATAACCTATCATCTTATACATATAAATTGTAAACAAAAAAAAAATCAGTATGAAATTTGATGGACGGCAACTCGAAGTTTTTATGCAAAAACTGGTACATTAAATTTAATGTACAATTGTGATGAAAATTAAAGTACTTTAATTTAAAAATCAAAGTACTTGAAATCAAATAATTTACTTTATTTTCACTGTAAGAGTCCATTTCACTTTTCATCACAATCGTACATTAAATTTACGATTTTTCTTAACAGTCTACAGAAAGATATTCTACTTGTCATTGGCGATCTTTGGGTTTTCTTTTTCTTTCGAAATTGAAATATCAAAGCGAAGCCGGTTTGCTTGTCCCCTCATTATTGGTCGAAGCTCTCTGTCGCCGGTACAAGAGGATCCGGAAGTGTCCACGTGCCTCTGAACCAGCCCGCAACGCGCCCGAAAATAAGTTTCCCGACTGACACTTCCTACTTATATCGTTCGGACTCGGAGTGCGGACTGTTTGTAGATCCACCCGGAGAGTGGACGCGTTCCCTAATTTTACGGGTTCCCCATGACGAGAGGCGCCGTAAGAAAATATAGAAGTTCGAGGGGGGGCCCCGCAGGATCATCGTCTCGCCGTTCACCAAAGCGGCAGGAGCTTCTGTCTTCTCTACGCCATACATCCTCGAGCACTTTGGGGCCACGCTCCCGGACACGTGTCTACGGGCGCGTGCCGGAAGTGACCAACCGGATGCTGACATCCGAGCCACCCTCTTTCGTTACCGGGCTACGAATCAGCCTGGCTCGCTCGTTTCATCCCCCTGCTTCCTCCTTTCCACTGCTGCAGAGATCCGCTTTGTTCTTGCAGGCTCCACGCCGGATTTTGCAGGATCTCCCGATCTCCACCCAACGTACTTATTTCCCATTCCTGCAGACTGCCGGAGCTCGTTGTCCCGAATCCATTCCGCATCGTTCTTTGATTCCAGTTTTCATATTGGCCAAACTCGACTCGCCCGAACTAGGTTAATTCGGTAAAAAAAATTTGTTATCCATTTTTCCCCAAGGGTGCAAAACTTTCCGGAAAAAGATCAAATTATCACCGCCCGACCGTAAGTTTCGTTTTTCTTGGATTTCCATTCCGGTATCGCTGGAACTTTTGACAGCGCAAAATACTTATTTCCCATTCTTGCAGACCGCGTGAGCTCGTTGTCCCGAATCCATTCCGCATCGTCCTTTGATTCCGGTTTTCATATTGGCCAAACTCGACTCGGCCGAACTAGGTTCATTCGGTAAAAAAAAAAAAATTATCCATTTTTCCCCAAGGGTGCAAAACTTTTCGGAAAAGGATCAAATTATCACCGACCAACCATAAGTTTCGTTTTCCTTGGATTCCCATTCCCGTATCGCTGGAACTTCTGACCGCACAAAGTATCTTCGAGAATCGAGGAAACCTCGGCTCCTACGAGGAACATCTTGAGGGTCTCTTCATTGTGCCCGACGGGAACGGGAGAGAAAAAGAGCCTCCAGAAGAGTCTGCGGCTGACCACTCGAGATCTCTTCCCGGCTGAAACTCGATACCCCAAGCACCGGCTGCGCTCGCCTAGCCTATGCCATTTCGGAAAACCGTCCGAGACATTCGAGCGCCTTATTAGCAAAGTACTCGAGCAGCGTGAGCCGTGCACTTGACCGCAGGAAGCTCCGCGATCTTCGGTCTCTCGCCGCTGAACAAACAAACCTATTCTGCCTCTTTATCGATAGCCGGTGGATCCACTTCAGCAGTCTTATTTATTTTTTATTTTTTTCAATGAATCCTACAATGAGTCAAGCAACCATTTTTTTGTCTCCTAGGAATCCAACCATCCGGTATTTCACCAGGTGCGTTTTGATCTTGTCACCTCTACGAGGCAAAAAAAAAAAAAAAAACAGTGACGACGAAAATTTCGTCCCGTCTGACCATTCCGGTCCTCAGGCATAATTCCGCCTCTCCATCAGGAGAACCCGTTCGCTCCCAATAACAAACAACCCCGTCCGCTTTCGGGAGCCGCTCGTCCGTCCAACCCCTTTTTTTCTCCTTTCGCATTTCCATTTCGCGTCGCTGTCTGCCTTGCACCTTGACACTTTTGTGTCGCGGCCAACAGGCGACAACAAAAAAAAAATGCGAAGCGAGACAGCCAACGATGTTTCCGGCTCTTTCTACTCCAGCTTGCAACTTTCGGTGGCACGCGTCCGTTTTTCAAATCTGTTATCCAGCTCCGTTCTGCACTGAAGGGATGTTCCGAGAGAGAAGAGGCGACGTCGGAGGGGAGGGAAAAAGGCGCACGCGTCTATTCGCATGCCCGCAGGAAATACCGCTTTATGTGTGCGATGCTTCTCCCTTTCATCCAGTCGAGTCGAGCACACATGTCCCTTTTGATCCCCTCTATGCGTGTGTGCGTGTAGCGGCATTGCAGCCACCCCTTGGGTTGTTGGCTCCGGATGACCGTTGGGATTCGAACGAGGCTTCTACGTGCGCCAATCGAAGCTGCGCACAGTTTGAGCGCCGGAATTCGAGGCCTAGTGGACTTTCGCTGGTTCAGCGCGCATCATTTGAGCAATTGCGTATGCATGAGGCTTGGATAGGGAAGAGTGGGGTAAAGCGGATGACCTGCGTTTCAGATCGGACTGTTCTTATGTGCTGGTCTTATGTATCCGGTTGGGCCAACCCGCCTGCAGGCCGAGTTTGCACTGGTAGAGGGCCAAATCCGGATGTAAATTCGGCCAGGATTGAACCACCACGGTCATTATTGAAATTCACCCTACCAAGAACACGATCGTACGGACGCGAACCCCCGGAGGCCAAATCTGAGCTATTCGTATGCACGCGACCCGATTCACTCCCTACCATCCGACAACAACCAAACTTGATTTTTCCATTAACTCCAGAAACCGTTCGGGTATCCGGGGCAATCCGTTTGGCCCGCGTGGTTCCATTTTGCCCCGTTTGCCCAAACACGCCTGCAGACTGAGTTTGCACTGGCGGATCGCCAAATCCGGATGTAAATTCAGCCGGGAATGAACCACCGCGGCTATTATTGAAATTTACTCTACTCGTATCCATGATCACACGGACCTTTATTACAGAGGCCAAATCTGAGCTATTCGCACTGAGAAAAAATGACATAGTAAAAGCAACAATACCGACTTTTTACCATAAAAAATAGTTCCCATGGGGAACGTCTATATTCTATAGTTACGACTATGATAAAAAATCATCATTGCAACCACAATTATGATTTGACCAATTGAATATGCACTATCAGAAACTATCTATGTAGACGTTCCCCCTGAGAGCTATTCGACATAGTGAGAAATACTATCCTTTTTCTCAGTGCGTATGCACGCGACCTCATTCACTCCCCGCCATCCGACAACCAAACAAGCGAGCGAGGGCCTTGATTTTCCGTTAACCCCAGAAACCGTTCAGACATCCGAGTCTCGCCCTTTTGACTCCCGCACATCAGCGGCAACGGGTTCTTCCCCGACGTACTCCCGTTCCACGACGACGCTAACCCTCCCGAAGAAACAGCCCCGAGTTCCGGTAATCGGAGAGCGCATACGCACAAAACAGTTCCTCATCCCCCATCAGAGTCGTCGGCCCCGCAAGACGGCGACGGGTCTCGAGGAAAAACTTCGGGGTAGAGCGATCTCCCCCAGCATCTCTCAAGACGTCCCTCACTTTCTCCCTTCTTCCAACAACATCCCTCGGATGCACAGGCGTGCGCGCGAAAAAATAAAACCTGGACCCCGCCTACGCTCGTGTGGGGCACGCGACTGCGTGAGCTGAAAAGGGGATGCCCACACCTGCCCCCACGGATCTCTCATTGTGAGCACATCTCCACTCTCCCCGCCTCCCTCTCTCTCTCTTTCCCCCTAGACAAAACCAGAGTGAGAAGTTCACCGGGGCCCCTCGGGGATGAAGAAGGAAAGAGAGCCAATGTTCACCAACCCTGCGCCTCTGTCCTCTTCCGCTTCTTTCTCTCCCCCGTTGGTCCTTATACGCTCATAAGTCCCTTTTGGGTTTTAGCTCTTGCGCTCTTCGGCAGCAGCATCTGCTGGAATCCGTCGATGCCGCTGCTCGCCCTTTTCGGAACGGTATTGCGACAGGGGGGGATTCGCCTGTTGGTCGGCCTTCGGCTGGGAGGGTGAATTCTTGGGGTTGGTGCGCGCGCCGGCCGATAGGTTATTATTGGCATTGTGAAGCATAGGTACTCCGGCTCGGGCCATACGCGACCCCACGTCGTCGGCATGTGCGAGAATAATCGGAGAGGGGAGACATGTGCCCCACCGGCTGAGGGGGCACCGAAGGCATGTGCTTCCTTCGGCCGGGTACGATTCATCAACCCCCCCGGTTTCGGGATTCGGCCCGAAGTTTTCTGATCGGATACGCTAAAGGTGCCTTCTCGATTGTGTTTTCGGTATAGACCTAACTCCGGCGCGGCGGTACACGGAGGTATGCGAGGGATCGCATTATTCCGGACGGTGCATCTGCCCGGGTGAGCAAATGTCGTACGCCCTTGTATGGCGATATCGGAATCCGGAGGCCGATCGCGCACGGTGTACAACAATCACACCCTGTACCCCTCGCGGATGGTTCGCGCCATTGATCGGCCCGCGTCTGCAACCCCTTCGAACCCTCGTGGCACGCGAACGTTGTCTTAGGGAACCAAACGGGAATATCACAATGACACTTCCGGTACCGATATCGAATTTTACCTTAAGCTGGAGGCGGAGGGTGGCGAAAAATAAAGAGGGAACTTATTTTTTTTTAGGTGTATTGAAATTTCCTTAAGGGGTACGAAAATTGATTTTTTTCAATCATCGAGAAAACAAAGTGGCATAGGAAAATAGTATTAAAAAGAAAATGTAAATCGAGGCGGAGGGTGGCAAAAAATAAAGAGGTCGTGTACTTCATTTTTTAACTGGATCGACGATTTTGTAAGCGGTGGAAACATTGATTTTCTTCAGTCATTGAGAAAACAAAGTGGCGTTGGAAAATAATACTAAAAATGACAGAATGCATCGGAAATTAAATATAAAATACGGATATAAAGATTTAGGTGATCCAATATTTCTGAAGCTTGAAATTCAGTGAATATCTTACCGTTGATTGTCGAAGGGTCGAAAAGTCCCTTGAGGTATTTAATCTTATTAATATATTTTTTTCTATGTGACAAGGCCAAATATGTTTCAAGGGTCAAATTGTCGCGAACGGAAGAACTCGAAGGTTCTCACGATACAGCGGCAAGATTACTTGTTGCGCGGAGCGAGCGCGCCTCCAGTGGCTTCGACCCGGTTGAATTCAACCCCCTCGATCTTTCGCGATCGTGCGACCCCCTTTCCGTCGAAAATTCCACCGGTTATTCGTCTCGAGGCGCACCGGCACCGTTGGCTCCGAGTTCCTGACAGGTAACGAGTGCCTTCGGCGGTTTCATTTTTTTTTTCTCTCTGTACTCGTTACGGCCGGTAAATTAGAGAGACTTGCTGAATGGGAAAATAAATAACCCCTATAGTTACCGATCTTAAAGAAAAAAAATATATATATACATATATATATATAGAGTACCAAAGTATGAAAGTATCTACATCTGGGTCTGATTTGTGCTCCAGGTCGCTCGCGAATTCATTTCGCATAATGTACCCCACCGCGAAGCTCGGACTCATTTGTTGTCATTATTATTATGGTGAAGAGGCGAGCACCTGGACACTCGAGCACTCGAAGATTCGCAATTACTCGAAGTCCGCACCGCGGGCCTCGCCGAGATGCTTTTATATTTTTATAAGTACGCTTTTATCGTGGTAAAGCACACGCACGTAGCTGTCGTCGCATATTAGCTCAATGTAAACCGCACCTCATTGTGCATAATCGCAAGCGCCTGCCGGCGGGCTCGCTGCCGGGAGGGACCGAGGAACATGAAGAGCGGAAGGAAACGTCTCGCCGAGGGTTAACGAATCTCCATTCATAGATTGTAATTCATAGACATAATTTTTTTTTCTTTTTCCTACAAAATTTAATAAGATTATAAAGATGTTTATGAAGCGACAAAGCAGAGTATCGAAGATAATTGAGTCGCTCGGCTCGAAAAGTCCCGGATTACATTGAGGATCTCCATTCGCAGACGTAATTTCTTTTCGCAATAAATGTCATAAAATTATGAACAAATCTATAAAGCTATAAAATGGAGTGCCGAAGATAATTAACGATCTCCTTTCATGGACATAAATTTTTTTCTTTCCCTAAAAAAAAAATCATAAAATTGCGAAGAAATTTATGAAACAGAGCATGTAAGATAATTGAGTCGTTCGGCTCGCAAAGTCACGGACTACATTGACGATCTCACCCACACTGATACAGGGAACTATGGTGCGTCCTGTACAGCGTATAGTCGAGTTTCCCGACAGCGCCCGAGCCGAGGTCAAAGGGTTGCCCTGTATATTCGCGCTGCGGAGCTCCGTGCCGTGATCCTGAGTTACGTGGCTGGGAGGCACGGCCCTGCATGCATCAAGACAAGACTGCATGGCAAATTGAATCGTCGCGCGACTTGAATGGCTCGCCCGATATGGCTTGCTACTACCGGAGCGATCCGGGAGCGATTAGAGAGAGGTGTCGGCGACCTGCTCGGCGAACTATTCACGTTCGGGATTATGATGGAGAGGCGCGTCGAGAGCGAGAGTAATACGAGGGATACTCTACATTAAATTTATGATCGATCGCGGTCAAGCGTGCCGGGTCAACGGCGCCGCCGCGATTGCCGGAACGACGCGAAGCACGCGCCACGATTTCAAGCTAAATTCGACCGAACCAATACAAAAAACAAATTCATAAGTTTTGTTAAATATTCGAACGCGGGCCAAAAAAAGTTTACGTAAAAATTAAATTTACCTTTTTTTGCCCAAAAACGGTTTTTGTACCGAATTTCATAGTAAGAAGACGATGAATCGAAAATTCGTGATCACTGGGATTTTTTTTTACCTCTTTCGAGCATCCGCACTGATAGAAGGATCTCGGAAAAACTATCGAGTCTGCAAGTCGAGCTCAATTCGAGCGAGCAGATAAAAAAATATTAATAAAAAACATTTTTTATGTAAAAATTCGATTTTTTTTTCCCAAAAAAGATTTTTGTAAAAGAGTTCGAGGTGTAAATGGGATAAATCGAAAATTCGTGATGACGGGAATTTTTTTTTTTAAACACTTCCGAGCATCCGCTCTGAGAGAAGGATCTCGAAAAAGCTGCGAAGTTATAGATTTCGAACAGACAACATGGCACACCGGCAACACCATTATACCGACAAGTGAATTTCCACAGGGGTCAAAATTGTCGGGTTGGCAAAATTGTTGCGCATCTGGCTAACAGTTTCGGGGATAAAACTAAGAAATTCGTCAAAAAATTTGTTCATGTATGAAAAAAAAAAAAAAAACATTGATCGATATAATATACCGGTACAACCTACAAACACAAAACAAATGGTTCACGATCGCGGTGCCACCGATTACTATATTTTCTACACACTAAAAAATCATTCCGTAAAATCGGAATACGAAGTTTCGTAACAACAATTTTGTTAAATAAGTGAAAAAGTCGTTTGTTAAGGTTTGAATATTACAAACATGCCCTTTTATTTCTCGTGCAATTAACAATTATGTCGCCGTAGTTATACACCTGAAAGTTCTGTAGATCTTTACCAGATTTACGACAATTTCTATCAGACCCTTCTTCCAATGCAAGCAAAAAGCTTGCATTGGGTCGCCCAATTTAGTCGGCCCATTGTCTCCAACACTGCGCCACACTGACCCATGCACATTAATCTCCTTTAAAAAAAAGACCGAACAAAATGAATATCTTTTCTCACTGCAAGCGACGAACCATGAATTTCGAGACCCGAATCAAAACCTTCTCGGCCCAATTTTGGTCTCCGCGTCGTCCGACACGCGCCTTACACCGTCCCAAGTATATCAACCTCCCTAAAAAAAAAAAAAAAAAAAAAAAAAAAAAACCGATGAAAATTATTAGTCACACGCATCGCGTGTGTGGAAGCCGTGGCAACAAAGCATAGCGCGAGGTAGCCAGTCTCGTGGTCTCTGACAAAGGTGATCGCGGGGTGGTATATAATGCGGGCATATATGTACGACGCATTACATCCTCGAGGTAGAGAACCGAAGCCGCCCACCGTTCCCGCTTCTGGAAGCGAGAGGGCCCGTTCGGCGTTCCGTTAACGCGCGCAGCCTCCGCGCGCGGTCCGGCGAGTTACGATAGCCGCGACGAAAATCGTAAATCCGAGAAAACGCAGTAAATCTGGTTTGTCCGCGGACAATGGCGGCGTTCCGTGGTTTGTTTCTCGCGGAAGCTCGGAGCGCGCGTGCGCTCTCCGGGGCTGCCCGCGAGATCGACTCGCGGATCAGCGCTCCGCGCAGACTCCCGCGTACAAAGCCGGCTCCGACGTCCGATCTCCGTCGCAGCCCCCGTGGCCAATGGGATTAAACCGAACGGCTCACGGGCCGCGCTCGCCGCTCTTGTTCTCCACACCGAGAGACTCCGCTCGCTTTTCTCCGCATCTACGCGTACGCGATGTCCGGCTCGGGCCGGACTCGGACCGGGAGTCTAATCCCGGTTCGGAGATAACACAGTTTATCTCGCGGTCGCGCCTCGGCAACGCCCGCCGGCGACAACGAGAGCGCGCGACCGAATCGGCTGGATGGATGCGGAGAAAAAATGACAAGTGGATTTCCAGTCGATCGGGGAGATCGTTAGGTTTTTTTTTTACTTCGGGCACGTGTAAAAAGAAAACCTTAATTATTAATTTTTTTGAGAGAAGGCTGAATTTTTATTATTTTTATATCTTTAGTTATTTTTTATTTTATTTTTAGCGGATTTATAAAATTGAGATAGCGGAAGGTTTGGTTATATATTTTTGGTCGATCCTTTTAAAGGGAAACCTGAGAGAGGGAGCTCGACGAGTTCTCTGACGAACTTTCGTCTTAGGTGAGCCCGTACCGAGACAGAGAGATGGACGGAGTGCGTGACCGAATCAGCTGGGATGGATGGAGAGAAAAAAACAACAAGCGGATTCGATCAGGGAGATTATACATTTTTTAAATCGATCACGGAAAAAATGTTCTTTTTCTGAAATCAATTTAAAAAAAATACCTTCGGTATTAATTTCTTTGCGAAAAAAATAGTCGAAGAAATTTTGTTCCAAACTAATTTTTATCTTTTTTTTGCAGAAGGTCTGTCATGCTTACGTCAGGGAATTTTATCAGTCCGGCAGATTTTTCATTATTATTATTATTATCAAATGAAAAAAAGTACCTTACACGAAATAATTTTTAAAAACTTCCTTCGCCCAGATATTTAAAAAAAACCTTCGGATTAATTTTTTTCCAAAAAGTAGTCGGCCAAATTTTGCTCGGGAGGAATTTTTATCAATGTTTTTCGAGCCAATTTATAGGATCGAGATAGCGAAAGGTCGCGTTTGCGTGGGGGAATTTTTTGTATTTTTTTCGACCCCTTTAAAGGGCAAGCCGAGACAGCTCGGCGAGTTCTATGGCGAACGTCCGTCTTCGGTGAGCTCGTACCGAGACGGTGAGATGGACGGAGTCGCCGGAGTCGCGGAGTCCATCGACGTGCGCGACTCGCAGCATCCGCGCGTCTCGCTCTTCAGCGGAGCCGCGGAGGAAGTTTCGCCACTACCGATGACACCGGAGGTGGGGGGGTGGAGAACGGACTCTATGTGCTTTGGATAACGCTCGCGTACCTATATACACCCATTGTGTACCGATGCACCTTCTCGCCAGCTGTGGTCCAGCGGAGACAGCTGATGGCACGTGCCCTCCTCGAGTATCGATGCTCTACGCTCCGACGGAGAACGCGGGTGCTCTCTCTGTGTCCCCTCTTGCGCTCTCAAATGTCCACCTCCCCTTACCCCCCCTTTGCCGGGGGATTTTGCACGCTGCGTACCGCACGGCAATGGTGCAACTCCGTACTCAGCCACACCGCTCGCCGGACGGTGGTTCTCAAAGAAAATGTTGTGGAAATAGTAAAAATCGGGACGATCAAAAAATTATCCCAAATGCGATTTCGTCGAAGCGAATTCTTCAGCTCTCAGAATTTAAATCAACATTTATTTTTACATGATATTGAAATTGAATTGAATAAGGTTAGGAACGAAATTTGTCGAAGCGAATTTTTCAACCCGATTTTCTATAATATTGCGCTCGGGGTTAGGTTTGAATTGAATTTAATGTTTATTTTTGTTTTAGATTGAAGAATCAAGATCGGCAGGAGATTCGTAGAAGCGAATTTTTCAGCTTTCAGAATTTAATTCAACATTTATTTTTATTTGAAATTGAAATTGAATTGAATCAGGTTCGAAATTTGTGGAAGCGAATTTTCAACTCGATTTTAATTGTAATTATTGACAATGTTTTGCATGGTACGAACATTGATGCATTTAGGAGATTATTCACAGTGTGTATTTCAGTTTCTATCGCCAACGGACCATCGACCTAATTCCTTTAGCCCTCCAATGAAATTTATCATTTATTATTATTTCAAATCGAACACTCAAGTTCGGATCAAAATTCGATCTTAACGATGATCTCGAAATAAAACTTAAATCGCGCATTTATTGACCCTTGATATTCACATCGCATTGGATACCCCACTGAAAATCGCGATCCTCCCATTTTTCCCAAAACAAGATCTTCACATTGATCGAGAAAAAAATGTTTCCAAAAAAAAGTAACATATTCTGAACCAAAAAAAATATTTTTTGTAAATTGTTTATACGGGCCATTTAATTCTCCCAACTGCCAATTTTTCTCCGCCCAACAGTTTCACGAGTCCCTTCCGCGAATTAAAAATCTCATATCTAACATGAAATCCAAATTGTTTTTTTTTTTTTTTTTTTTTTTTTAAAATCCTACCTTTTCGCGTCGGAACGTCAGCGAGATGCTGGCCGACGTTTAAACAGCGACGATGATGAATCTGCGATTGAGAACCGTCGCGTAGAGTCGCGCGTGGTTCAACCGTTCTCATCACCTGCCTTTCGTGCATACAATAGACTTCGAGTTCGACTAGGTGAGTCCGAGGTTGCTTCTGGTTCTCTTACACGTACACCGTACCACCCCACATACCCCATACACCCCCCCCCCCTACACCAACACACACACACACACACACACACACACACACATACGCATCTACACGATCTCGCAACTCCGCAGGAAAGAAAGGACAAAAAATACACGGAGATGGAGAATGAAGGAAAGAGAGTGAGAGAGCTCCGTCAACCCTCGAATGGGTCGCATACATCCTCATTATGCTCCCCGGCGATACATCTCTCCCCTCCGTTTTCCCGGCGAAGAGCGAGCTGGCCTGTGCAGGTAAAGCGCGCACGTCGGCTAAAGCAGAACGAAGATGGAGCGAGAAGAATGAAGCAGAAAAAGAGGGAAATAAAAAATAATAATAAAAAATCTCGCGGAGCGGAACACACTATATGTGCTGTGTGTAGGTATGTGTGTGTGTGTGTGTGTGTGTAGGGTAGGTACAGAAAGGCAGCAGAAGCAGAGATTGACAATGCGCAGGGGGCCCACCTGCCCCCCGGGCCTCACAACCTGGACACGCGCCCCGATCGAGCACCTGGTTCTTTCCAGTCGCGAGCAAGCGAGAGGAGTGCCGACGTACGGCGCTCAATTTTTCGACCCTCCCCTCGTCCATCTCTCGCCTTCGAAACCCCCTTCTAATCTTCGTGAATGACCGGCAACGAGGGAATAATTTCTATGAGGATTTTTCATTAATTATCGTTGTTTTTGGTGCGAATGCGATGCACCGGGCGGTAGAGACGGAGTCGAGAGGCGATTGAATGGAAACTGACGTTCAGGAATTTTTGCGATTCTGGCAAAAATGGAAAAAGATCAAATTGTAAATATTTAAACGTATTTTGAAAAATCGTCGAGTTTCGAAATCACGGAAACTAAATGTTGGAGCTTTCGAGTAAGTGAAAAAAAATATTTTGCAGATTCACTTGAGAACCCAAATTTTAGGTTTTTAATTGATTTTCTTTTTTAAATAATTTCTATGAGGATTTTCATTAATGATTCATTATTTTAGAATAATTATAATCCACCGGTCGCCAGAGCGTTGGAGTTGAAAGGAGGTTGAATTGGAAACGAACGTTAAGAAATTTTGTTTTCTTGCAAAAATGGAAAAATATCAACATTGTAAATATTTTTTAAATTTTGAAAAATCGTCGATTTTCGAAATTATAGAATCTAAATACTGTATCCGCTCCGTTATCGAAGCTGACTCCTACACCTTCGAATAACGGCGATTATTTTTTTAAGTGATTCTTTTGGGAACCTAAATTTTATCTTCTTACTTAATTTTTTAAATATAAATATATAATACCAAAATAATTTTCCCGCCGACCTCACACTTGTTTACCTCTCACCAAGCAGGTGTAAATCATTAGAAGTTCGCCGAACGAAATTCGTTGAAAAAAAATCCCATTTCGATCCTCGAGTCTTCTTTGTCGGCGCGCCGGATTGAGAAATCGATCGATCTCGATCGCGGTCGGCGAGGCCGCGCGGTAAGGAGAGAGGAATCGCTGCCGCGGTAATCGGTGCAAAGCGTTTTGCGCCGGGCAATGCTCGACGATCTCGCGAACTGTGCAAACCAGCTATCCGGGCTTGGCACTCGATCAGCAGGGCATGCAGTTTGTTCTCGTTGACCGTGAACCCCGCTCAAAGATCAAGGCGTTCGAGATCGAGCAGCGGTGGCGAAGCCGTCGACGCCGTTCGTTCCATCCTGCATCACGCCGAGCCACTTTGTTTGCCGGCAACGCTCCTTTTTTTCCACCCGGGGCGTTAAAGCGTATTATGCAACGAGAGCACCGAAAAGGGGAGAGGAGCGGCTCGGACGTCGACTCTTCGCAATCCCGATGGATTCTGCGATAGTATTAGCGTCACGCTCGCGAAACTCTCGGTGGCTTCTCGTGCACCGTCCGGGCTTTGCCCACTCGATTCGCTGACGCGGCGTCAAACGAGAAGAGAAGCGGATATACCGGACGCGAGACGAGAAACTCGTGCCCGGCCGTATCGGCGACGAACGGCAATCCGATACCGCGATGTACTCTGGCGGTTCGCATTTTTGCATACAGCACGCTCCTTCGTGTTTCTTTCCTGGCGTTTTTTTATTTTTGATTTTCGCTGTTGGCTCGATTTCTGGAGCCGGCATTTCTTCGAGGATTATCTTTTGTGAATTGCTGAGGTTGGGCTTAATTTTGATTTGTATAATTTTTTTTTTTGTTGCGAGATTTTTTAGATTTTTTGTAGGAATTACTTTGGGATGTCGAGAAATGTTGGGGAATTATTTAAGATTTTTTTTGTACTTTTATTTTTGTTACACAATCAACGTGGTCAATGAATATTCAAAGTTGATCGAGCAAATTTCTTAGTACTCGACCAAATAATTGTATGACTCGTAATTATTTCGGATTTTTTTTAATTGCATGAAATTAAAGCGCTCGATAAACATCGGGAATTGCTTGATCGAATTTTTAGCTGTAAAAAAATATCGAGTCCACTTATCGATGCAAAATCGTTCCGGTCGAGAGAATCGAGAACTATTCATCAAGATTCGATAGATCGTGCCGATCGAGTGCCGGCTCTGCGTCGATAGAAAAAAAAAAGAAAAAAATAGAATCCTACACGACACGCAGATATCGTCGGGAAAATAAAGACTTAACACAGCGTCCGGATCGTCGCTCACGCCGGCAATTATAATTATGACAAATATTTTTCTTTCTCAGAGATAAATTGAAACTCGTTGTTAAGTATCTGTGTATCCTCTTGTCTCTCCGGATGATAACCATATGCTGGAACCAGTTTGATTTTAACATAGTAGATCTTCTTGTACGGCTATGGCATTATAGCCAGCCGAGAGAGATTCTATACCGGCTCTATTTGGATTTATAAAGCGCGCGCGCGCGCGCAAGGCACGATCCGCTTCCGCGTGGATATCGAGTTCGGGTTCAAGATCAGGTTTTCCTAGGACTGCTCGGCTCTTCGTATATCAGCATCCACCCTAAGGTTTCATCGGGATTCAAACATGCCCTATGATACAAAAAAAAAATCAAAATAAAAACGAATCGAGCATGTTGGGCTTCACAGATCTATCTTTTAAAACACAAAACACAATCTACTTTGGTGTACCATTTTTTTCGACCTGCAACTCCTAGGTTTAATGTTTTTTTTTTTTGCTCTTTCGGAAGTTTTAAATTCTTAAAAAACTTGAGAGTTTGGATTCAAGATTAGGTTTTCCTAGGACTGCTCGTCTGTCCGTATATCAGCATCCACCCTAAGGTTTCATCGGGATTCAAACATGCACCCAGAAAAAAAATTTATTTGACGGTCATCATTTATTTGGTTTAAGTAAAATATTTATTTGTTTTAAATAAATATTTATTCAAATTAAGTAAATAGTTACTTAAATGAAATAAATATTTTACTTAAACCAAATAAACGGTGGTTATCGAATAAATTATTTTCCTGGGTGTGCCCTATGATACAAAAAAATAAATAAAAACGAATCGAGCATGTTGGGCGTCAGAGATCTATCTTTAAAAACACAATCTACTTTGGTGTACCATTTTTTTCAACTCCTAGGTTTAATTTTTTTTTTTGCTCTTTAGGAAGTTTTAAGTTCTTAAAAAAATTGAGAGTTCGGGTTCAAGATCGGATTTCCCTAGGACTGCTGAGCCCGCGGTGTATCAGCATCCACCCTAAAGTTTCATCGGGATTCAAACATGCCCTATGCGATGAAAAAAAAGATCGAGCATGTCGGGCGCCAGAGATCTACCGTTTAAAACACAAAACACAATCTACTTCGGTGTACGGTTTTTTTCGACCTGTAGCTCCTATTTTTTTCTCTCTTTTTTTGTGGCTCTTTAGGAAGTTTCAAGGGATCTAAAAGTTCGTATAAGGAGAGAGAGAGAGAGAGAGCTTGGATGGCGGAGGGTTTCTCCAGCTGCCCGAAGCCTACGGAGGGTTCCTGGTACGATGGGTTTCTTCGACGGGGTGTGTTTGTTCAGATTTAGTTAATGTCACCGCACCGACCGAGCCATGGGCGTTCCTCGTTGACGCTGCCGGTTTCGTCATGGACAACACCGTTCAACGGGATGGTAGCACTATGTACCGTAGAGATTTATACTTTTTTTTGTATGGATCGTAGATTTAAAAGATGACGAACAACGAAAAAAATTGTTTCCCCCTTTTATGCTCTCCTCGTGGCCGGGATTCGGTACCGTTGGAAGGACTTCCGGTTGCTTTTTTTGTGATGCCTCGTACGTGAACTGTTTCTTTGGTTTTAGTAACAAAAAATATCTCCGGCCCGAATTTTTTGTCTCAGATCGGCATTGAGTGCGCGCACGACCCGATCAAAGTTGGACCCGATCGCACATGAACAGAATTTTAGTTCGTAGAATTTTAGTTCGTCTTTAATAATTAAACTCAAATTAAACTCAAATTTGAGCCTGATTTTCAGAGTGAACTTGGCGAAAATAGAGCCGTTGAAAATGTGTTTTGTAAAAAAATATTTAAATATCGAAATTGACAATTTCATTGAATTTCTTTCATTTCAATTTCCCGCATTCTATTTCAATTTTCTCCTAAAACTTGCTAACCAATTTGAGAATATTGAAGATATATTTGAGGTATATTTACATCTCCACCATTCACAACTCTACCGAAAAACACAGCTCTAACAACTCTACCGTACTAGAACTCTACCAAAATCTCTACCAGAAAGAAAAAAAAACTCTACCTGACTTGAAATAAAACTCTACAGCTATTACAAGAAAACACAACCGAAATACAAGGCTAGACGGTAGCCTTGTACTCGGGTAGAGTTTTATTTCAATTCCGGTAGAGTTCTTTGACTTTTTGGTAGAGTTCGACTTCGATACAGTTTTTCGAGCTGCTTTGCAGAGGCCACGGCTATAAACATGTTAACGTAACTGACCACCTCGTACCAGATTAAGCTATTGTAATAACCAGTCTCCACACCGCAATCTTACTTGCTTTTGTACAATTATTCCGTAAAAAATGCCTTGCCCGTCTAAAAAAATAAAAAATAAATAAAAACGAAAAACAATTTTGGATCTTAATGAACAATCTCCGAGCAGCGTAGTGTGAATCGAGCCAAGGACAAGGAGGAGTGTACGGAGCCGAAGAATCGAAAAGTCTTGGAGAGCCGCAGGTGTCCCCTGTCTGCCGAATCTTTGGGCCGCGCGCTGGCTTTGCCCCGCGCCGTATAATAAAGCGCGCATAAGCCAGAGAGCAAAAGCGTTTCTCGCCCGGGGATCGACGACTCCGGGGGCACAGGTACCCTCTCCTCATTCCCGGTTGCCCGATCTCATTGTCGTATTCCTCGCCCGTTCACGAAATGCCTGCCCGTTCAGCACGAGACGAAAAATCTACGGGTCTTCAATGGACCGAGTTCTCGGGTCCTCTTCCGCGTATGTTGGCCCGCACGGTGTTGCGTCTTTGACGACGCTGCCTCTCCCATCTCCGCACAGGTAGAGGCATATTTTTATTCTCGGATGCAAGGTTCTACAGACGAATCCGGGCCCAAAACGCAAAGGTCTCCGAGATGAAAGGACCAGAGCTGGATGCTGCGCCGAGATTCCTCCTTAGGCGCAAGGTCTTCCTTGGATCAAGGATGAGGGATCGAGCGGCGCGGCCAGATCGGGCGCGCAACGGGATAGCGTCAACATAGACCATTGAAAAAAAGTAAAAAAAAAAGATGGCGGATTTGGTAGTTCGTAAGTTTATAGTCGACGGTAAGGTCGCGCGACTAGGGAGGGACTCGCTTCAGGTGCAGGAATCACATGTCTGAAGCGCGCGCGTCCCTATATCCATTTTCTTCTCTTTCCAGCCCTCGCGGTCGAAAAGTTCGCGGGACAATGGCCGGGGTAGGGATAAAAGGTGTGTATGTATGTGGGCTTCCTCTGTGCTGCAGTTGGGCCATTGAGGTATTTTTGGCATGAGGAGCGCGACGGCGCGGGGAAGCTCTTGGAAGCGTGCCATCGCGTCCCCCAGCTGCAGCATCTTTGAGGATCTCTTTTTTTTAGGGGCGTAGCGGGCAGACGAGGCGAGGGGGCCTAAAAGTTTGAACGTTGTATGATCAACGGGACATTATGGCTTTTAATTCTTAGCCCGGTGAAAAATTACCATTGAATCGGCATAAAGGAGCAGTGTCGGAGGCCATTGATCGGGCAGGGTTTAATGGTACTTCAGCGTTGGGTAATCTTCATCGCGTTCAGCCGAGATTAACATTTCAGAGGAGGCACGCGGCGAAGATGTTGAATCGCTGTTGGATCGGGACGGTTAATGGCTGCAGAGGGTCCGATGGTAATTCGCGAGTAACCCTTCGATCCGACCTGTTTGTCATTAAAATGGAACGAAATATGGAAATGATGCAACAAGACGTCGGAGGTCATTGGATAATGGTTGAGTGCCATTTTTTTTTCGATTTACTTTTAATCGCTAGTCTGTAATGATATTGAAATAATGGCAACAAGGCGGCTGAGGTCATCAGGCCATTGGATAATGGCTGGGTGCCATTTATTTGCCATTTGCTTTTAATCGCTAGTCTGTAATGATATTGAAATAATGGCATCAAGACGTCTGAGTCCATTAGGCTATTGGATAATCGTTGGGTGCCATTTGTTTACAATTTGGCTCTAATCGCCAGGCTATAATGATATTGAAATAATGGCAACGAAGCATCTCCGGTAATGGTTGGGTGCCATTTTGTACCGTTTACTTTTAAACGCCAGTCAAAAAAGATTATGTCCTAAGAGCACCGAAATGACTGACAGGATCGGACCATTAAGTTATCTTAGAGTGCCATTTTTTGCCATTAATGTTTCCACAAAAGTTCCGCGGGCTAATTTTGAACGTAATGTCAACACAGTCCTAGACTAAAGCGACTTCAACAACCCGTCCGGTGTGTACCGTTTTCCGTGACACTAAATTCGATATCGACCCGAGAGAATGATTTCCCTGTCACAGCGGCACGACATATCGCAGGGGCCATTAATAGTGTCCACTCAGTCTCGCGTTGCTTCCGTCGGGAATTCGTGATCGTGCTTGATCGCCGAGCGAAATTCAATTGACCGTGGAACTCCGCGACGCGTGGTTAAAATGGACGAAACTTTGTCGGTAAAACGGGTCCCTATGGTCTCGGCGATAAGATCTGGTAATGTTACAAGGAACCCGCTCAGGGCACCGAAAGATGCTCTGACGTACTCGCGCACGGGCCCTGCGTCAAACTTTCCCCTTCGGCGGAGCTCTCGTACCAATCTACCTTCTTCCTACGGTACGCTCTCTCGTACATTTTTTTTATTTTTTTTTTTCTATACACTACAAGCATGAATTTATGAATACACGCGGTCCCGAGCCTCGACAGAAGTTTCGACACAAGTAAGAGATGAATCGATTACGGAGTACCGATAAACTGCCGCTGCTGCCGGCTGCCAGCGAGTCTCCTCGTGACACGACACCAAATTCTATTATCTTTGTTTTCGTCGACGAACATTTTTTTTGTATTGTTTTTGCTCTCCGCTTCGAAAAATAACCCGCAAGCATTCGGAGCCCTTTCACTCCGTTCCGAGTGAAAAATTACCGCGCTCTTGGCCTATCACCAGTTCGCTGATGGCACCGCTTCGTCACTCCGCAACGACAACGCCACAAACATCAGGTTACTCGGTACTCTTCGAGAAGTCTTGTTTCTCATTTGTTTGAGCTTCCTTTTAACGCGTGCCTCACATGTCGGTGCTCGGAATCAGAGAATGCTGATGCATTCTTTCGTGAATTAAAAAAAAAAAAACTATCTGCCGTCGGTCAACAATAAAATGGGACGAAAAATGGTATAGCAGTTTTTGGACCAACTTAGGATCACTGAAGGAGTTTTTAAAAATCAAAGTTATGCCAGACTTTGGTCGATTTTTACAATCAATCGTAACCTTGAAATGGTCCAAGTTAATATCAACCCTGCAAGTTAGAAAACTAACAGCGTTAGGAAAGGTTAGTAAGTTAACTGGGAATCGAACTAAGTTAGGAAAGGTTAATAAGTTAACTAGGAAACTAACTAAGTAAGGAAAGTTATTAAGTTAACAAGGAAACTAACTAAGTTAGGAAAGTCAGCAAGCTAACTAGGAAACTAACCAAGTTAGGAAAGTTAATAAGTTACCTAGGAAACCAGGCAAGTTAGGAAAGTTAATAAGTTACCTAGGAAACTAGGTAAGTTAGCAAAGTTAATAAGTTACCTAGGAAACCAGGTAAGTTAGGAAAGTTAATAAGTTACCTAGAAAACTAGGTAAGTTAGGAAAGTTAGTTACGTTTTTTTAAATGTCTGCGGACATCATTTGTAACATTGCAGCACCGCTTTTTGTTTTACAACGTCCCGGTGTGCCCGAATATGTTAGATAAGATTCGCTGTCCGAATCTTATCGGGCCTCGGATATTACGTAGTCAGAAGCTTCTACGGCGGAGCCCAGCTAACGGTATTGTACACAGTGTCTACAGTCATGGTAAATGTCTGTGTATATATATACATATACATATATATGTACGCACGGCTCGAGGATTGAACAACGAGTCAAGTCCGGTCCAGGTGCCGGGAGGGCGGCCGCTATGCGCCACAGCAGCCGGTGAGATGTTGCTCCTGGTGTGTGGACCTGATCTCTCCCTCGAGGCTCCCGAGCAACAGCTCGTGCCATTGACCGCCATTGACTCCCCCACGTTCCCTATAGCTATCGAATGTAACATGTACCTCGTACCTCCGTACGACACATCGCCTCGATGCGGATCTCTGGCGACGCTCCGGCGGCTGCGTACCCTTCGTTATCTCGCGAGAGAAAAAAAATTAACATCATTTTTTTTTTCTCTTATAATCGCATCGAGCACTCGAACTGAGATTCGATCCATCTATGCTTCGGATATCTATGAAATCATGTTTTTGTTGTAGTTGCATTTGGGACAGTGAAATCTTCGAAAAGTTTGAACTATAGATAGCCAACGGAAGTAAATCTGGAAAATTTGGAGATAGGATATGGAAAAAATATATGGAAATAAAAAATGTATTGATTTTTTTTTTTTAATCGCTTTGAAAATTTGTTCCGATCTATGCGCTGGTTATCGTTGAAATCATGTTTTTTGTTTTCGTTGCATTTGGGGGAATAAGATCTTGAAAATTGTGCACTATAGGTAGCTAACGGAAGTAAATATGGTAATATGGTGACAGCATATGGAAGAAAAAATATTAAGGGTCGAATTTTAAGATGTCAGCTTGAACTTAAGATCGCTCTTGAGATCGAAGTTGAGATCAAAGTTCGGCCCGAACTTCATTGCGTGTTTAAGATCTATGATCGTTGAAATCATGTTTTTTTCGTTGGGTTTGGGACAATAAAATCTTGAACATTTTGAATTATAGTTATCCACCGAAGTAAATATGGAAATATGAAGATAGCACATGGAAGAAAAATATGGAAGTAAAAATGTTATTGATTTTTTTTTTCTATTCCTATTAATCGGGACCGGAATAATTCATCGTTGTCCAATCGGAGACGAAAGAGACACGCGAGCCCAACCCAATAACGAGATCTACCGTCCCTACCTCGCTGTCGAATATCTCGACGAGATCTCGTCGCATCGCTGTCTCGCTCTCTCCGGATCGCCGAGCCACTGTGCTGACCGACGGTCGATCGGTCCTGCCGATAGATCGGTTTGCCTTTGTACACCACTCCCCGCGCGAACCCCGCAGATCGAACTACCAAGATCACAATAATTTGTAAGTCAATAATTTTCTCATAATAAATCAATCATAACACCGTTCCGCGATCGGCTTTAAGATGCGATCGTTATCTCGTGATGCGATCTCACCGAAAGCCATTATATTCTCTTTCGATTCCCGAGCCGTACCTTTTTTTAACAATTATTTTCTCGAAAAATTCCACGGCAAAAGCTGTGAGAAAGATTTCCTTTGCATCGTGAGGGAATTCCGTCTTAATTTTTTTTTTTACAGCGGCTAATTTTTTATTTTTGTAGAAAAAAAAATTGGATAACGCGAGATGTTACTTGCGTCGGATTTTAGGGACAGCCAGAGGGATTTTAGTGCCGCCGAAATCGGTACCTGGCGAGGTGGCGGAGCGGCGAACTACCTGGCGAAAAATCGAATTCGTTTCTTACCCGCGCCAGGTTCCTGCACCGTTCCCCGCTGCGGATAGCTTCCTGCATTATCCACGCCCAGAATGTCGACCAGAACTACCAACTTGCTTCCGGAACTTTTTTTTTCTTATTTAAGATTTTTTTTTTTTCACGCTCCACGCGTGGGCGTTTTTGGTGCATTCGGCCGTATCTCGGCAGTCGCTACCTCCAAAGTTACGTTACTCGACCGCCCATAAACCTTCCTCCCGTTCCCCAGCCCAATCTTCGAAACAGAAACACGGAACCTGCTTCGCGCGAGGGCGGCAACAGCTAAAAAAAAAAATTAAATAAAAATTCACCGAAATTGAATAAAAAAAATCTTGGCGCTGGAATTTTGGCCACTAAATTCGGGACGAGGTGTCTCGAACCACGAGAGTGAAACTTCAACCTGCACGCTGTCTCGATGCTCGAGAAATAAATTTTTCCCACGATCCAATTCGTCGCCCATCGGGCAAAGATTTAATCCCAAAACAACCGGAATCGTTATTAAATTTTTTCCACCGCAACGAAGACTCATCGAAAATCCGAGCGAGTCTATTTCCCTCGAAGATAAAAACGCATTCCTCTTCCATCCCGCATCGTTGCTCACGCACACGGAGTGTGTTACACCGTATCACAGAGCTTCCTGGTCCTCGGCGCGAGATTTACAATCGCTAGATAGGCGCGCGCGAGGAAAGCAATCTGATTTGCGAAGGAGATATTTCCGAGCTTCCTATATGGCTTCCAGTTCGAGCCGAAGATCTACATCTTTCGCTTCATGGGTGTTCCCCGGACTCTCCTCGGCCCCTCTCGCGTTTTTCCCCCTCTTGTTACAGTGGCTTTATTTAAATAACATCTCCCTCATGTTAATGCACGCGCGGGTGCAGGGTAATAATGGTAATACAATCTACGCGGAGAGCCGAAGCCGGCAAAGAAAATGGGCCACGCTATCCAACCTCAGCCCGGTAGAGCGTCTGAGAGACCGCAGAAGACGAGTGCGCGTGCTACTCGAGATGCACCGGAGAGAACCCACCTACCTACTTGCATGCGCCTTATGCATGTAACGTGCATCCACCGCTTACGAGTTACAGTTAATACGAACAGGCGCGTCGTCTTTTCCTACTCTTCTTACTCTTATTTTTCTCTTGCCGAACCGTCGTCCTCCGCGTCGGGATGTTTCCTCGTGAAAGCGTGTACCGCGGGCTCCTCCTTATGTGCCCAAGTAACCGAGCACATGGTATACATAGTACCGGTAATACCACGTATATTAGTGGAGATACTTATACCCCGATCCGAGATGTGTATACATATAGCGAGGATACACGCATCGTGTCGGACCTCGGAAGAGCCGCCTGCACCATTCATTGGGCGTTGCCCTATCTTGGCTGTACCCTCACTTATATCATTTATTCATCTATATGTTCCGCTATTATACGCGTCTGTATTGCCGTCTCGTAAAATTTTGTACCGTTCCGGGCGTAAGTCACTCGGCTAGACCGACGAATACTCTAATTATTTTCTACGGGATGTTACATCGGCGCGAGTTGAGTTACTTGTAACGATATCTCGGCTGCCCACGCGTTTCATTGAGATTCACCGCCGGGTTATTGAAAACACCGTTTAGTCGTTACGATTGTATGGAGATTCGGATCGGATTTACTTCCGACGGGAACTCAAATTTTTGGTTTGTTTTTTTAATTAATTTTATTAAAAAGTGTCGAAATATTAATACCTCTCGGCGGAATGTAACATTTTGCGAATAGAATCGGTGGAATCGTATTCGGGATGAAAAGCTGAGTAATTTGTTCCTTTGAAATTTTTTTCTAGGATGCACGGTTACGGAGATACCGATAGATGAAGCCTCCAACCAATGAGGGCAGCGCGAGACGGTGCAGCTTTTCGCGCGCGCTCATTGGCTGAGAGCTTTGACCGCTCGTAACTGGAGAACCGTGCGTCGTAGAAAGTTTTTCCAAAGGGGAAGTTTGTTCAGTTTTCAGTGTAGAACACAGTCCCGCAGTCATTTTGTTTTTCGCTGTTGGAATATTGGCCTTGTCTCAGGGAAATCAATGAAGGAATGCAAAATATGGGAAACGTGCGATAGATCGCTCCGGTTAGTCGGAGCGGTGAATGGAAACTGTCTATGGGTGAACTGCTCTACACGATGCTTATATATATTGCTACACAAGACTCTAGACACCCGAGCGACTCAGCTGAGAGGTGAGGTGACTGGACGCCAGAGCAGGAACAATTGATTACGGCGAGTCGCTGTCTGAGTGTACCAGACAGCCGCTTGCGAAACTCCGGCAGCTCTCCGGGGCAGGCTGGCAAGTTAAGTATAAACGCAGCGAAACGACTCGCCGGAGAGTCTTGCCGGTGACACATTGAGCCAACACGCGCCGCCTCGGCTGTACAAGCCGAGTTGCCACCGTCGTCGTCGTCGTCGACGCGAGCTATCACGGGTGCATACCCGGCGTCGATTCGCCGTGCCTCGCGCCTCCGTCCGCGCAACACTGTGTGTCCGCGCGCGCTCTCGTTGCGCTCAGTTGCACCCCGAAGTGTGCGCACGGACTCTCCGCACGTAGGTGCACGTCGCGCCACGCGCTTGCAGTAACACACACGACGTGGAACGATGAGGCACGGAGCAGCGCTTCTCCTTAACCCACGCGCTACAACGCTTCCACGCCTATTCTTACTCCTCGTCGCTTTCTCCTCTCTTTTTGCGCTTGCTACTTTCTTTCGGCCGATATTATTTACAGCTCGAACTGGGAAGCTCGAGCCGTGGGCGTTTGGCGCGCTGAATTTCGGCTGCAGCTCTATAAACTCACCCATTCTATCGGAACGCGACTTCTAGATGACGCTTCAAAAAAAGCCCCGCATCTTCCAAACGGCTCGAGGAATCGTTGCCAAATTTTAACGGCACCCTCGGAGGGTTGATACTAGTATCGGAGAATTTTTTCAATTTTTTTCTACTATTAGTTTCACCGCAGTAAGCTTTTTTCTATAACCCAAACCCTTCACTTCCGGATTTGCCAACGCATATCCTTCCGACGCTTCGCACATTACCAAAACGTGATGAAAAAATGCTGTAAAAATTTACGAATCTACCTCAAAGTCTAGTCTCTTCCATGCAACAGGCTGATTATACCATAATTGATAATAACTACGAGAAACAGCGATTCAAGACAAACCCCGATGCCTTCCCTCATGCATCACCGACCCGAGTTACGCTGAACATGCCCGCGCCACCTGAGTTACGCATCCATCGTATCTCTCTCCATGACGTCTAGTATCCTTTTTCTCCGATGCACGGCATCGAATATCCCCGGGGCAATGCATTGCCGATCGTTCGATCTAATACCTACACCTTATATCGAGCATTTAGTATACTGTTACCAGTGTCCGTTCGCTACCGCTGTATCTCCTTCGGTACACGCATCGTGCAGTGCTCGTTACTCCCGAGCCTCGTTGAGCGCAGCCTCGTGCAACATGCTTGCATAGAGACCTTGATATATAAAAAAAATCATAATAAAAAAAAAACAAAAAAAACGAGAAACGCGTGCGAATAGCTTCTGCGCATGCTCTTTGCCGATCTACTGCGCACGGTAGCTCAGTATCGTACGGCTCTCGGGAGCTGAGTATCGTGAAGATGTTTCACACAGCGATCTCATCGAGAATCAGGCCGAACCCTCTCTCCATCCTCGGGTACACGTAATAATAGTACGAACGACGGTGGTGAATCCTCGTCCTCGCGCTCGGGACACACGCTCGTTTAACCGACAGGAAACAAAGTGGGCGCATCTTAATGGATTACACTTGTAGGTATGCATCTCGCCTACCGGCGCGATCGAGCTCGGGCTTCTTCTTCTTCCTCCTCTTCTATATATTACCCGTGTACCGATATACACCGATGGGCTACCGAGGTTCTCCCATAGGTATCTCGCCAATTACAGTGTACGCCCGGTGTATAAATACCTAACTTTATTACGAGTGCTCGGGGAACGTCGGGAACGAGCGTACAGGGCGCGGTACGCTCCGCAGCCTCCGCCCCGGTGCTCGAGGTTTTAATAAGGACGCGGGGATATAACTTTGCCGCTAATGCAGAAGAGAGAGCCGTATGACTTTTTTTAATTACTTTTTTCAATAATTTTTTTTCTCGATCCGTAAAAAAATTGAAAAGGGAAGGGAAAAAGGGACTTTATTGGTTACTTATTTATTTACTTATTGACTGATTTATTTATTTATTTTTACATTATATCATTATTTGTTGATATATTGTTATTTGAGTAGCTTTTTAATATTTATATTTTTTCATAAATAAATTTGCAAATCGACGAATTTATTTTTGTTTTCCATCCAGGGGATGAGTGTTTTAGAGGAGCGTTATGCAAGAGCGTACCGGGAGGACTCCCGATGTCCACGGAAATCCGTTATCCTTTGCCTCGTAATTTTAATACAGCTGCGAGAAGTGAGGCGGCGTACTGTGCGGAGGACCATTAGTTACCATTATTATCATTCGTTAGGTACGTCTCTCTACGTGCGCGGCAGGCGGAATTGAGCGCCTCGTGGCAGAGCAAATTGCTCGTTAATCTCCCGAGGAACTAGTAACCCCGGCTTTCTCGTTTCGGTCTGTGCGCGAAGTTGCAATCTATTCCGATGGAAATAGGGATGGAGAGAGAACCGCTCGACGAAGTTTCAATAGTCGCGACATGTGTAGAACTGAAGTGTCCGGAAGTGAAATGTGCGCAACTAAAATGTGCACAACTTAAATTGGCAGAACCGAAATGTGCAGAACTTACATGTGCCCAACTTCAATGTGTAGAATTGAAGTGTATAGAACCGAAATGTGTAGAACTTAAATATGCACAGAACTTAAATGTGTAGAATTGAAGCGCGTAGAATAGACCTGTGTAGAATTGAAATGTGTACGATTGAAGTGTTTACGTGTAGAATTGAAATGTGTACGATTGAAGTGTTTACGTGTAGAATTGAAATGCGTAGAACTTTCCTAATGTGTAGAAATGTGTAAACTGAAATGTCTGGAAAAGCGGTCGCCAGTCTCGGAATAAAACGCGTGCTCGGTGTGATATCACGCGTGTCGCAACGAACTGGAGGTCCATTGTGCGTGCGAGCGTTCGAGTGACGCAACGAGCGGCGGTACTGTGTTTCGATCGGCGATCGATGCAGATCGAGAACTCACGCCTCTGAACTCTCGTGCGGCGCGGTATCCACCCCCGTGCGAAAGGGCGAGAATGGATTTCCGCGATACAGTCGCGGCGAAAGTTCACGGTCCCCCTTTGCGAACTGGCTCAGTTCGAAAGTATATAAACAGCACGCATCAGATTTACCAATAGCAACACGCCCACGTTCCGATGCAAGGTCCGTAATTGTTGCAGTTAACGAAAACAATCGACTCGCAAAGGTCGACCATCGTCATTATCATTATTATTATTATTATTATTATTATTATTATTATTATTATTATTATTATTATTATTATTATTATTATTATTATTATTATTATTATTATTATTATTATTGTTATTATTATTATTAGAAAATGTTGTAAATATCTCTTCGACACTGTGCCAGTCACAATAAATGTATATCGGTGGTCTAAAATTAAATTTAAAAAATCATGAAACGTCTATAAGTCTATGTCTGGGTTATATACAATTCTAGCGTTAGGCCATCGATACAAAGCTCTTCGAGCCGTATAGTGCTGCAAGATTTACTTCTTAATCTATGTCGTACGTCTGCACGTCGTCCAGAAATAGACGTAAGAAATTTTCGAAAAAAAAAATAAAAATCTTCGAACGCATTGTGAGAGGATCGAATGTATGAATTGACTGTGACAATGCGATTTTGCATTGCCGGTTTGTCTCCGATAAGTCGTGGATTGAAGCTCTCTCGAGACCTCGAGATGCAGTGTATGTGTGTGTGCATATATGTATATATATATATATATATATTGTTGGTGCAGCAGCAGGAGCAAGTCTCCGCAGCAAAAGTCTATAACGCTCGGTCGGTGGGTGATAGAGGCGGGCGCCAGCCCCACAGCGTCGTCCGTCTGGGAATGCATTATCTCTCTTTCTATCCCCTATATGAAAATAATCGCGAGAGAGCCCGACGACGACTCACGCAGGATTTAAAAGCCGCCCTATAACGCGCCGCGCATTATCGAACAATGCGTTCGCCCGGAGAGAGAGAGAACCGAGACACGCACGCACATTGAATATTACTAGAGCGTCCGGTTTGCGCTGTGATTACACATAGACGACCGACGCGACGAAGGATTAACAAACGCCCCGCGGAAGCTTACACTCCCGGCTAGACTCTGATCCGCGGGAAACGAGATTAGGATGATCGATTATTTACGACTCAAATTTTTCCTATAAATTTTCACTTCTCGACACTCCTGAGTAATAAATCACACGTAAAAAAAATTGTCTCGTAGCTATTTTTTTTTAGGGAAAAAAATGTTTCAATCTTTCGACGATCAGGTCTCAAATATTGGTGAGGAAATATATCTTTAAAAAAATATTAACTCTTAGATATTTTTTTAGGGGAAACAAAAAATGTTCTGTCATTCAACCGTTACAACTCAAATTATTCATAACAATTTTCAATTTTCAACAATCCTTCGTAATGAAATATATGTAAAAAAAAAAAAAAAAATTACTCTTAGATATTTTTTTAACGTAAATAAAATCTTTCAATCATTCAACGATTACGACTCAAATTGTTCCCACCAATGTTCACTTTTCAACAGTGCTTCATAATGAATTATATATTAAAAAACAAATTAACTCTCGGCCGTTTTTTTTTTAGGACAAAAATAATATTTCAGTAATCCAACATCGGGTAGAACGCGAAAAGGCAGTGCAGGAAGCGAGAGGAAATAAGCAAAGGAAAAGAAAACAAACAGTTAAAAAAAAGTAAGGAAGCTTGAGCGTTTTCGGTCGCACGTGCGTGCGTAATAGCGCTCAATGCATACCAGCCTCACTGGTGCGGTGCGTTATATACTCAATGCTAGCCTGGAGGATCTCCGAGCTCTCAACGTCCTCCATAAGTTACGCGGCAGCCGGCGGGCTTGTTCTGTTGACTCGTCGTTCTAATACTCCGGATGAACCGTAAGTTGCACGGAGCCGCTGATACTAATACCACGCTAAGCTCGAGCGAGCGTTATAATGCGATACTCCCCCGCGAGCCACAATCCCCCCCCCCCCTCCTGGAACGGTAACACGCACCAGCAATTATTATCTGTAATAATCGAGCGCGACGCCGGTACGGATCATTCATGCGGCAAGGTGGCATCTTGATTAATAATCGGGGGAATATCGCCGAGATTTATCACTGCTCCGAAAGGCCCCGCGAGCTTTATTCCTCATCCTTCATTTCACGGATAAGAAAAGTCTATAAGTTATATACGTAATATATTTTCTCGCGCGAAAAATTTTATACTTTAAATATATATATTTTTTGATATGTAGTTTTCGTGGTAACTTTTTCGGTATAGGTGAGCGTTGTTTAGGTTCGAACATTGCGTATGGAAATTTCTCGGCTCTACGCTGACCTTTATTCAAAATAAAAGGTGTCGGGAACGGCCCAAAATTAAAAATATACGGAACATATTTTTACGCTAAGAATTTCGTACATTAAATATATATTTTTTAAATATATTTTTCGTGATAACTTTTTCGGTATAGGTGAGCGTCGTTTAAGCTCGAACATTGTGTTTGGAAATTGCTCCCGCTCTGTGTTGATCTTCATTATAAATGAAAGATGTCGAGAACGGCCCAAAATGAAAAATATACGAAACTTATTTTTACGCAAAGAATTTTGTACATTAAATATATTTTTTTAAATATGTTTTTCACGGTAACTTGCATCCGGAAATGTTTCCCTCTTTACGTTAACCTTAAAACTGAAAGACATAAAAAAATCGGCCAAAATGAAATATATACGGAATACTTACACGCAATAAATGTTATACTTTCAATAATATATATTTTTTAAATATATTTTTCGCCGTAACTTTTTTTTCGCTACAAGGCGTCTTTTATAAATGTTTATAAAATGGTAGATATCGAGAATGGGCGAAAGTGGAATACGGATAAAAAAACTGCCTAAAACTGACTCGATTGTAAAGAAAAACGAGATCATTGCTTTCCCGCGGCTCATAACGCGCCGATCATAAAACGCTCCCGCGCGTTCCGGGTCCGCGCTATCCTCGTCTCGCATCGATCTCGATGCAGACAGATGTGTATTGGAGTCGAGCTGTACGGACCTCTTGTCCACACATAGCGAACGCGAATCGGGGGAGGCAAGATTTAAAAAAAAAAAAAAAAAAAAAAAAGAATGGTGTTTACGGTTTCCGGCTGCGGGTATTCGTGCCGTGTGTAGGTACTTCGAGCACACAGGCGCACTCGAGCTGGTTAACTACAATGGAAATCTCCAATTAGAGAGCTCTCCGTCACGCCGCCTGTGCAGACACATTAGAGCCACGGAACTCTTTCCACTCCGTCCTCTTTTCTCCCGCGGAGTCGCAACGACCGACATGCAAAAGGGCGCAAGTCCGACGATTTAACGCGTTAAATTCGCGGACTCGCGCCCTTATGGTATTCAGCGATTAACGTTCGTCTCTCGCTCGGTCTCGTATTTTCTTCGGGCAAGCCTTTCGCGATATCGTCCTTCCTACCTTATTTTCATCTTCCTCGCATGGTCCGGTCTCTCTTTCGCGTTTCCCCCCGTGTGTTGGCGCTCTTCGCCCTCTTCGGTCCCGAAGAGCCCCGGAGGGACTCGCAGACACATATGGGAGAGCCACTAATTATTATAATTAATTACGCGGCGTCGCGCCGCATTCGGAGCGCGTTCTCCGCGCGTCCACCCACCCTTACGAATATGAGCGCTCCGCACAGTGAATGTTAGTCGCTCTCGGGTATTGTTCGAGCGGTATCTCCTCACGGGCAGAAAGCTCTAGCGGAATGGCTATCGCGATCGCGAACTATGCGGGAGGGCACGGTATATGGCAGGAGAATAATTGATTGGGTCGTAGATCGGAATTGTATCGGCTCGAGGCTGCGCGCCTAAAGACGCTCTCGGTCGGTAAAACAGGGCTTGTGAATTCAAGAAACATTTATTGCCTATAAACATCCACTATTATTTTTGTAGTCACTTTGCAACTTACTTGTTGACTGTGCAACTTTTTTTGTTACAATTATGAGTTACGATTAATGAGATAAACGGTTTTAGAGCACTGAGAAAAAGGATAGTATTTCCTACTATAACAAATAGCGTAAAAGTGGTGAATATGGCCCACCTCGATTAACGCGTAAATCAATGATATATGGACCGGGCCATATTCCCCACTTTTACCCTAGTTCCCATGGGGAACGTAGATAGATAGTTTTTGATAGAAACTATATATATATATATAGTTTCGTATATATAGATAGTTTCTGATGGAATATATTCAATTGGTCTATAATTATTGTTGCAACCATGATTTTTTTGTCATTGGCGTAACTATAAAATGAAGATGAAATTAGTTCGTGTTGGAAACTAATTTTTATGATAAAAAGTCAGAATTTTTGTCTTTACGATGTAATTTTTTCTCGGTGAGCAAGGGCGTCGACGAGTACGTTGAGGGTTTTTCTCACGGGAATTCTAGAGAACCGCCCTCACGCGGACGGTCCACCAAGCTTCCAGTCGGCGGTCCGAAAATTTTAAGATTTGGAAATACGCAATTTTCCAGGAAAAGTAATAAATTTTTTGACCGTTTCTTGATCTTCCAGACGTATCAAAAATGTTCTGATATTTTCAACGTAAATGTTTAGATTTGGAAATACGCATTTTCCAGGAAAAATAATGAATCTTCTGACTGTTTCTTGATCTTCTCGATGTATTAAAAACGTTCTGATATTTTCAGGTTTTTAGGGTTTTCCCTGAAAGCGGCCGTCAGGTCAAAGTTTACTCGTTCGAGCATGACGCCAATTTTCGTCAGCGTAATTTCTCTCGCGCTCGACGTTCGTCGAACGAGTCCAATAAGTAGTGACTAACGAGTATAATTCGCGGTGCATACGAGAGGCGAAGGAGGAACGCGGATCGATCGTGAACGATCGATAATTACACCAATTACGTGCCAATTACGGATCGATCCGCAGGCGCCACTCTCGTTCCTCTCGTCCATAACGAGGTCCGGCGACGACGAGGATGGCGACGCCGAAGACGAAGACGAAGACCTACCGGATCCGAGCGTACCGGGCGAAAGAGTTAAAGAGAGATGAAAATATGTGAAGAATAAAAGGAAAAAAAAAATTCGCCACTCCCGGTCCTCGGGACAAGGACGTGTTAATTTCGAGAAATCCGGGCACGTGCCGACAGACTGTGAATTACTTAACGATCCTACCGAAGCCTCTGGATCCACCGGTAACGAGCCTAAATACTCCATGCCGGAAGGACCGTCAGGAGAGTTAATAAATAGCGTCCCAAATTCCGCCCACGGTCGAAAATACTGCAGTTTTGCTTTCATAAAAAATAATTATGTTTCCCGTTTTTTTTTTTACATTTTTTAAAATAATTTTTTGTTAGATGAACTAATTAATTTTTCTAGGATTTTAAGTATCATAAAACCTGACCCAAAATGAAAAAATGTATTCCAAAATTTTTGTCTATCTTAAACAAACAATTCAAAGTACACAAAATGAGAGTTTCGTTTACCGATTTTTGGGAACTTTATTTATCATTTTTTTATATTAATCAATTAACATTTCCAGAACTTGAAGTATTATAAAATTTAACCCACAATGAAAGAAAAAACGCGTATACCTCAATTTTCCTCTACCTCGAACAACCAATGCAAAGTACAAAAAAAAAAATCCCAGTTGCGCAACTGAATATCCCGGTATCGTTCGATCGCTCGTTTTCAAACTCGCTCCGCATCATTGTCGCTGATCAGTTAAGTAAACGGTCGTATGATTATTAACGATTTTAATGACATCCCCGCCGCCCGATTTCAATCAATCTCCCGACCGGCCGTTCCCGAGATGCAAAGACTTCCACGCATGCGTGTCTCAGTTTTTTTTTATTTATTATTTTTTTCAATAATCAACTTGCCAACAACATGCTTAAGACACGAAAAAAAATAAATAAAAAAAAATTATAAGAAAACTCATGCGCGCCAGATATGATAATATAATCTCATCGGACCGGCGTTCGCGCGAGCAGTGCTATTCCGATCCGGCGCGCATAGTTCGACACCGGAGAATATGTGCATATAGCGCTACATAACAGATATTTAATTACCTCGCGCTCCCTGCCAGACGAGGCTCGAGAGCCCATTAACTTTGTATAATTACGGCCACTCGGCTGGTTAATCGAACGAGGTGCTCGGTCGCGTCTCTCTCGGATATCTCTCTCCGTTAAACGTTAACTCCGTCGGCTTTGTGGGGGAGAAATCAATCTTGGTCAAGTAGATCGATCTTGCCCGTTAACGTTAATCGAACTCCTTCACCCCGCCGGTTATAATCGTCGAATACACACCTATGCGCATGTGTGAAATACTATGTTGATTTTTTATTATCTATTTTTTATCTCGTATTTATGTATATCTGAGTCAAGATATCGCGAACTGTGTGTTCGAAATACTGCGTTTTCGTCGATTCGGTTTCTCAACGAGATTTCGAAACAAGAACGTAAAATAATAATTTTACGCGTGGTTGAATGTTTAAAGAATTGAGCACTCGAGGCTCGTTTCTATCGAGGGAGCGATAAAATAAATAGATAAATAAAAATAAAATTTAATCGATAGCATCGTAAAAATCCAACAAATGTCGAAGAGACTTTTTCTGTTCGCGAATAAAAATAAATCTGTTCGAGGCGACGGAGGATAGTTTTATGTACAGAATGAGTTATCCGGAGGTTAAAGTCGATTATCAAAAATTCTCGAAACGTGAAAACATTGATTTTGTTGATTAACTTCAATGCTATATTTTAGTAACAAAATTTTACTGTCAAAAATCTTTGAAAAACATTTTATATCTCAAACTACAATTTCCTTCACAAAAATGCATTCAAATGCCCCCCCAAAAAAAATACATTCAAATTTTTCTCCAAAATCGATCAAGAAATTCAAAGAAGAATCATCGAAGCCCATTGAAACTCTCTCTTTCGATATCGACAGCGAGAGTTGCGTCAGTCCGACGAAAGTGCAACGAAAGAAAAAAAGCATGAAAAAAGAGTAAAAATAAAAAAAAGTAAAAAAAATACATCTCAACACACGGAGTTGAAGTGGTTGGCTCGTTGGGCCTTCGGTACGTGCGGCAAAGCCTTGCGCGGAGACAACGCAACGGGCATGCGGGGCTCGGTTTGTGTCCGTACGGCAGTGAGGTGAAACAGATTGAAATATAAGGGCGGAAACGTTGCCAATTAATAGCATTATAAATTCAGGTCTGCCTTTGCTCCGGTCTCTCGGGGCAACCGGTCGCCCGTGGAACAATGGACTCGAGAGAGAGTACTCTCACTCTGCGTCTCCCTCGTTGCCCACCGCGTGTCCGTTCCCCCAACGGGAGAAAGAGAGAGATTCGGATATGTACATATGCGCGCACCTCTGCTTAGGCTCGTTTGGACCGAACGGAGTCACGGCTCGCGCCGTGAAAATCCACCGAGCGCGAACTCAAACGCGGCCCGGATAAGAGAGAACAACCGATCGTACTGTTAAAAGGCCCGCTATCAATGAGGAGTGTTTTACAATGTCGTAGCAATAATGACGCGCGTTTTATATCCCTTGCGCAGATAAGTACCGAAGCTATTCCAACTGGCGCACGTATATATATTTATATGGGCAGATATTTTTCTCTATTTTTTAAATCATTTTATTTATTTTTGTTTTATACGTGTAGAATGGAACGAAACAATTACTAAATGTGGTTCGTTAGCCGGTTGCAAAGGCGAGCGGTTGCTTACCGTGCGGAGTTCGACGGTCCTGCGAGATCGGTGCACGCCACACCATAAGTCACCTGGGTCGTTTGCTCGACGTGTCTCTTGGCCAGGACGTTTTGCTCCTGCCGGCGACTCCCCCGCTCGCACTGGCCATGCATATCGGCTGGCCTTATTGAACGTGCCGATACGTCGATAAAACGGAAATGAGCAACAACAAAAAGACAATTTTTTTTCGAAAGGCGGAAGCCACACGTCCGGACGACGGCAGACAATCGCGATTCTCGGTGATTCGGACTGTTTCGAGTATCATTTATTAACCCTATGGCATTTATTAACCCTGTGTCATTTATCAATCCTCTATCATTTATTGACCCTATGTAATTTATTAACCCTATGGCATTCATTAACCCTATATCATTTATTAACCCTTTATCATTTATTAACCCTTTATCATTTATTAACCCTATATCATTTATTAACCATATGTCATTAATTAACCCTATATCATTTATTGACCATATGTCATTTATTAACCATAAGTCATTTATTAACCCTATATCATTTATTGACCATATGTCATTTATTAACCCTATTCCAGGGTTAATAAGTGACCGAAGCCCTTGAGACCTAAAATTCGACAAAATTGTTATAGGAACGTTTGTTTAAATGTTTTTCCCTCTCTTTCCCGAAAGCGTTATCGTCACGGATTTGGATTCGATGATTTCATCGTGCGGCATCGTGCGGAATACTGCGAGACAGAGGTAAAACGTAATTGCACCCGTCTCTCCGTGTAATATCGGCGAGAGTTATCGTATACCGCTGGAAAGTTATCTCGGGCGAGGATCTACGAGGGCAGAAACAGGCGGCTGCCGGTCCTCGGTCCACACACAGCCCGACTATTCTATTCTCCGTTTCCAGCCCGAGAGTTTTCTCCGCGGTACACATCGTCGGCCCCGAGTGCCGCGAACACAGGGCTCTCGGCATTCTCGAGGGATTCGGCTGCAAAAATCGCCACTGACTCAGAACTGGAAGCACTTTACGAGGGTGTCCCGCGCCGTCACGTTTCGCGAATGCACGTATCGAACAACGTATGTGTATATAAAACGTACGTATGCATGCGCGGGGGGAGCAATAAATAACGCGGCCCGCGGTATCGATAATCGGCGGTACTCGCGCTCAAACCTCGCGCTCCGGCCCAGCCTCGGTCTATTATTATACCGGTATAATATACTCGCTCATGTGTATCCAAGTGTGCATGCATACGGTCAGAGATCGATCAAATATAATCGTTAACTATTTCACCCTCTCGCCCCACCCTACCCCCTCCCCTACCCCCTCCCACCCCCTCCACGACCCACGGATTCGAGATCTTCGATATCTATCCGATACATTAAAATTCATAGGCAATGTAGAATTGTAACCTTTGCGATCGAATCTATGTGACTTATTTTGTAATGCGTTTGGGCCGGAGTCAATGCACTTGTTGCTGTTGAGATACTTTTTTTTTTTTTTTGCGGTGGTTAATTTTTGACTCCCAATTTCAATCAAATTCTAGCCTGAACGACAGCTCGAAGGAAAGTTGGCTCGCGAACCGTGAATTATCGGCATTACGGCAACGAGGGCACGGACAAATACAACATCGGAGGTGTTCTACTTGCAATAGTTCGTGGGATATTTTCGATTTCTCGGTGGCCGGTCGCACTTGTTGCGAATTGAGATTTTTAAAGAATTTTACTGTCGTTAATTCCGAACACCCACTTTCAATAAAATCTCTAAATATTTTCATTATGATTCTAAAAATTTGTGCAATAAACGTTCTAACATTTGTCCAATAAAAGTTCTAACATTTCTTAAGTAAAAGCTCTAACTTTTGTCCAATAAAAGTTCTAACATTCGTCCAATAAAAGTTCTAACATTCGTCCAATAAAAGTTCTAACATTTGTCCAATAAAAGTTCCAACATTTGTCCAATAAAAGTTCCAACATTTGTCCAATAAAAGTTCCAACATTTCTCCAATAAAAGTTCCAACATTTGTCCAATAAAAGTTCCAACATTTCTCCAATAAAAGTTCCAACATTTCTCCAATAAAAGTTCCAACATTTCTCCAATAAAAGTTCCAACATTTCTCCAATAAAAGTTCCAACATTTCTCCAATAAAAGTTCCAACATTTCTCCAATAAAAGTTCCAACATTTCTCCAATAAAAGTTCCAACATTTCTCCAATAAAAGTTCCAACATTTCTCCAATAAAAGTTCCAACATTTCTCCAATAAAAGTTCCAACATTTCTCCAATAAAAGTTCCAACATTTCTCCAATAAAAGTTCCAACATTTCTCCAATAAAAGTTCCAACATTTCTCCAATAAAAGTTCCAACATTTCTCCAATAAAAGTTCCAACATTTCTCCAATAAAAGTTCCAACATTTCTCCAATAAAAGTTCCAACATTTCTCCAATAAAAATTCTAAAATTTGTCCGCAAAATTCAAAAATTCTTTAATACCGTAATCGAGAGCCCTAAGGAAAGTTTCTCATCGCTCGCCCGCCGTGAATTATCGGTATTACCGGAGCGATCACACGGCGAGAAGCATAACATCGGCGGCGTTTCTATTCGCAACAGCTCGCGGGATCTTTTTGTTTTCTCGGTACCCGGCTGCACTCTCCGTGGCGCCAGGGAGGATAGTCGCAGCGCGCGAGGCGTACGCTGTGCCGAGATAATCGGCACGTCGCTCGAACCTGCAGCACGGCTGCCAGCCTCATGTATACGTAAATTTATATAGATACGTTTACCTATTTGCTTTGCAGTTCTAATATGTGAGCCACCTTTTGTTTCCTCCTCTGTTGGTTCGCCTCGCTCTCGGTTCCACGATCCGCAACGCGCACGAAACGTCCATTCGCAAGAATACGAATACATCCATATTAAAGTGTATTATATCGATGCCACGGTGCGATTTCGTCATTACGGTGAGAAAGCGATTCCCATGCCCGATTTCGTACACTCCCACGCACGATGCATCAGCTTATTTACTTTTATTATTTCTCTATTATCTTTTCCGTGGTGGGGCGTTGGGAATCGTCGCGGGTAAGCGAAACCGATCGTTCCGAATGACAAGTACCCGGCGATATCTTCGGGACATCGAGCACGGTTAGAGTGGTCGATCAGATATTCGTGCATAGAAAATATAATTGAGAAATTTGTTTCTGTTCCTTAACAACAATTGCTTGAGATGGGATTTCTCTCGCAAGAGACTCTTCGCGATTTTTAAACTTGTTAAAAAAAGAATAATAATTTGGGCGTAAGAGCTTGATGAGAGTAAGGTAAAAAATTCCAATGGGCGGACACCTAAGGGAGGAGGGTTAAAGCGGTCGACCAGATTTTTGTGAATAAAAAATGTAATAGGGAATTCTTTTTTCTACCTTTAAAAAAAAATGCACCGATTGGGCTTTCTCTCTTAAGAGACTCCTCGCCATTCGGAAATTGGTTAAAAAATATATAATTTCGGAGTAGGAGCTCGACGAGGGTAAGGTAAAAGTACCAATAGCCGGACACTTAACGGAGAATCTATTAAAGTGGTCCACCAGACTTTCCTGAATAAAAAATATAAAGGAGAATTTTTGTTCTGTTCGTTAAAAAAAAATTTACAGCATGGATTTTCTCTCGTAAGAGACTCTTAGCGATTCGGAAAATGATGTAAAAAAAAACAAACTCTATTTCGGAGTAAAAGCTCGCCGAGACTGAAGGTAAAAGTATTAACGACCAGACATCTAAAAGAGCCGTTCGAGTTCCCGGAAATGTGTGAAAAATCCTATTTCCATCTGTCCTGCGCGCAGGCATTGTCCGGCCACTGGGACGTGTCCGGTAATTGGTGCATTTCCCTCAAAACTACCCGGAAGTTGATGAACATTTTTTCGAATCGAGAAAACTTTGAGCCCTGGCTCGGGCGCGATGCTCCACATTAAGTCCGCTCGCGACAACACTGTTAATTGCCGGGCGATCGGCGTCTCGTTTATTCAAGCCGGCAGAGCCGATCGTCATCGTCTCGAGTGCGAAGGATCGCTTCGCACTTACAGCCCGGCCAGTCTCGAGAGTCGTCGAAGTGAGAGGCTGAGAGCTCGTTTCGCCGACGGTGCTGCGGAGACGCGGTGATGATTTCTCGCACGCACAACGAGCTCCGGCGAGAGCTCGGGGTTGTGGCAGGCGTTGGAGAAATTGTTTATTCGCGTAGACGAGCGAGCCGGCCGAGTTCCGAGAGGAAGAGCGGGAGGAATAAAAAAAAACGATGGTGCAAAATAAGCATCGACGAAGAGGGCGAGGAAAACGGCCGGACAGAAGACAGAGAAGAGAAGCGAGGCCGCCAGAAGGAGGAAGAGGAGAAGGTGGACGAGGAAAAGGGAAGACGTTGAAGGAGCTCGGCTGCACGAGAATCGTAGCATAGCCGCATCGAGTGCTCGCCGTGCAGACTTCCATCGAGGGTACACCGCTCTTCTGGCTGTAATAACTCGCTACACCCATCCAGATAGGATCTCGACAAATAGCAATGCCTACCTACCGTACGCAGGGTAAACCGTATACTCTTGCACCGATCGGGCCGAGCGGCAACCCAGACGGTGCCTGCTGACTTCGATCAGACGCAAGTGGGACCTTCCGTTTCGTCCTCAATAAAGATTCGACACTTTGCAGTAAAACAATTTTTTTCGTATGCATTTTTTCTTTTATAAATCGCGCAGATGAATGGAAAATTTAACGACGCGAAGGAAGACGGAACGGTTACATCATCCGTAATGACAAAGACAAAACAAACAATTATGACAAATATGAATTTATGAGGTTATTTGACCAAGGGACAATTTAAATGCCTAAAAATATAAATAACTAAATGCTGACTTCGATCAGACGCAAGTGGGACCTTCCGTTTTGTCCTGAATAAAGATTCGAGACTGTGCAGTAAAATAATTTTTATAATACATTTTTTTGGTTAAATCGAGTATGAGTAGGTGAACCGAAAATTCAGTAGGTGAATCTACTCTCCTTTGTTAGATCCAATGAAATAGATTTATCAATTTTATATCAATATTAGTATCAATATTATAAGATCTATAATGTTAATATGTTCTTTGAAATTCGTCCATAAATCTTTAGATAATTAAAATTATTCATCAAATAAAATTAAACACAATAAAATTATCGAATTTCTTATAAAAAAAGCAATGAATACACATGTCACGATAAATATGAATAGTTCTATTTTGGGTATTACTTAAGCTATTACTAGTCATTACCAAAAAATGTTTTATGCCGGAAATACACGCGAATTGGTTTCTTCTGCAGGAAAGCCAAGTTTGATCTAAATCCGAAAAAGACTTTCTAAGAAAACGAATTCCCTAGATTTTTTATGACCAATTTCTCTACCTGTTTCTTTCAGAATTTGACTTTAGTTATTATTTTCTTTGCATATTAAAAAAAACCTCATGATGAACTTCGTTTCATAGCAAGGTCCGTTGGAACGGAAGTTTGAACCTAAAATCGAGTCTCCCAGTCGGTCCACGCGGGACTTCGACAGTGAGATTTAGAATTTGAAAAATAATTGTTATTGGACAATAAATACAGGATAAAACGGCCGAAGAGAAGCGACGCGTCCCGGAAAGGGTTGGAGCTCGGCCGCGGAAGGAGAAAGATGAACGGTAGGCTGGCAAAAGAATGAGGTGGTTGATTTAGTGATAGTCGGCGGTGTACAGGGCGCCATATACTGAAAGGAACACCACGCGGCTGCCGCCACAGAGCGGCAGCACGCGGGTTAAAGACTCTCGGGCGAGCGGCCGCGGCGCGCGCGGAGTGATTCATTCCGCGGTAATTACCTACCGGTACGGGCGGTCAAGATTAGTCGTCCGACTAATGTGCCTCGTGGAAGCGAGACGGAATTACACCGAAAGGGGCAAAGGAGTGATAGAGCGGAACCTGAAAACCGGACGAGATTTGTGCGTCTGCGAGGAGCGAC